>OV816024.1:87204024-88626655 GCA_929113105.1 Agrypnus murinus
TGAAACAAGTTTAAGAGTGTATCCAGCTGTGCTACCTATGTACTTGTTTTGTTGCAATCTCAAAAGTTTATGAAAGAACGGTAACTATGCATAATAGCATGCAACATTAAATATACCTATATAATTTTCAATCGATTTTCCATGAAGATGAATTCACACATTAAACTTAATAGTTTTAGATTGGTGAAGGTTCTCACATTGGAACAGTTTCGTTAGGAAAGCACAAAGTTAACACTGTCTACTTCATTATAATACTGGTTATTCTATAACATTTATTACTAATTTTTAGTAATAGACTAAAACACACGACACTACTTAACCCTTAACTACCCGGGTGTTGTAAGAGCAACACAAATGCCTGGGACCGGTCACGGTGACCGCTGATATCTAAAACGCTATAAAATTTTAAAAAAATGCAAAATAAGTCATCTAAATTTATTGTTATAGTCTTTAAATAATGTGAATTCCCATTTAAATATTTTTTTTAAATTTTTATAATCAGAAATTAATATAACTAAAAAAATGGTTTGACGGTGTAAATTACAAAAAAACAGCCTAGTTGACTCTAACATCAAAAAATTTAATACAGACAGAAAATAAAACAATTTTCTTACAAAGCAGGATAAACTAAGTAAATTACAATAGATAGATCTAGCAATGACTTTTCAAAACCCTTATCACCAAAGCGAACCTTCAGTGAATCCGTCGAAGTGCTAGCCATAACTTAAATACCCGGGTCCGGTCACTATAACCGCACGAAATATTTAAATTTAAATAATAACGTAACGCGTGAAAACAGATCGATGTGCAGCGAGCTACTAACTGAAAATGATGCTATTTAGGAATACCTAACGGCACAAATCTTAATTCTTCCTAGAAATAGGAAAAACCACAAGTCACACAGATACCTGCAGTCACTGAGACCGCACCTGGGTAGTTAAGGGTTAATATCTGTATTTCATTAAGTTTTATAATATAAAACCAAAATTTATAAAAAAAATATTATTTTTAAATAAATACATTTATTTTGATACGCAAGAGCATCCGGTTTATTGTGATATTTTGTTATTGTAAAAGGCTGTAGGATTCGTATCCCAAAACGATGATGATTTTTTCGGTGGTAGGTTGATTGGTACAAAACGTAAACACAAATACACTAAACTTATTTATTTTACTCTAATTATATATACATTACAAACAATAGTTTATTGATTCGCAGAAAGATTCACTATATACAATTTACAGTTAATAAAACGGTTACGGTTGATGACGATGATTACGATGATAATATATTGTCAACGCACGATCCCGCGTGACTTTATTCACAAGGGAAATGTATTTCGACCCGTTTTAGTCGTTCCCCAAATTCTACTAACAAAAACTTAAAAACACTGCCTATGTGCAAGTGTGAAGTCGGCTTACATCAAAATCAAAGGATACATTAGCAGGGGACTAGGTCAAAGAGAGCCGATATGCCCTTAATGACCGGTCACACCCCGGCAAAAGGTTTGGTGTTTTGTTACGTCGCCATCGCTTAAACTTAAAATCTAGCTAAAAAACCCAAAAACATAAATAGTCTAAAATGTCTTAATATACAACGATATTGTTTAGGTTAGGACCGAACAAAGGCACAACAAATGAAATAGTTATTAGGCCGTTATAGTAGGAAAGTTTAAAGCTTCGCAAGTGGTAACCTTCTATTATATTACAATACTTACAACTGGTCCCACGGAACCCCAAAATATTTTCACGAAACCCCAGGGTTCCACGGAACACACTTTGGGAATCAACTTTTTTTTTAATTTGCCATTTCAATAAGTTTCCGGAAATATTTCCATGGAAAGTTACCAAAAAATAAATTTCCGGAAAGGACTAGGCACCACTTAAATGGAAATCTAAGGACCAGTCGATTTTGTTGATTTTTATACCATTGGATAGATAATGAAAAAACGAAAAATTCATATCATTGGCCCAACACGGAGAAATTCATAGGAAAGCCGCAATTCGGGATTTTAGAGCAACATAATTCCCATTTAAAATGTATTGCTGTCAATCAATTCGTCTCAACAATAGAATCTGATACTAACCCTGTCAGTGGCTCTAAAACTTTTTAAAATTTTGAACGAAACAATATAAGGTTTTAGTAAGTTTCGTTTTCTCAAGTTGCACATACTTAAAAATTTCAAAATTTCATTGACATTGGTTTGACAATTTATTCTAACCTTCTTGGAATAAATATTCGAAAATAAATAGCCTTTCTTGAAGTAAATTCTCATGAAAGAAATCGAATAAAGCCTAAATAGAAATCAGGTAGGTATTTACTTATACAAACATGCAGTTTTTGTAATTGTCTATTGTAAAAAGGAGATTTTAAACTACAATTTGTGTATTTTCTTTTTCTTTTTAGTTTTTGTATTAAGCAGAATGTAACTGAATTTAAATCAATTGAAGATATAAAAATATTGCATACGGAAAGGTATTTGCGTATAATAATATTACAACTATTTTAGAAACCAATGATTTAAATAAATCATTTTTCTGCTAATGGCATTATTGTCAAAATTATTGAATTGTATGCTAGTAGTGCTGTTGAAAATCGACAATATCCATTTTTAACTCATTCTATTTAATACAAGTTTTGTAAGATGCAGTATTACGTTTGTGAACGAGAAGGACGTCCAAAAGAATTTCAACGTTTCAGTAATTTAGATATTTATCTAGAATATCAACAACTTGCAACCAAACATCGGTTAAAAAATGGATTACAACCCAGAGATATGGACAGAAATGATGACGTTTTATTATTCATGCAAATTGCCACACACTTAAGTATAGTGCAAACCATTGATGTGGATGTAGGTGATGAAGACAATCTCAAATTCAACTGCATAGTTCAAAGACGAAATAAATATTTTATATGCAATAGGCAAAAATTACTCGGGAAGCGCTCTTTGAAGTAAGATTGGAAGTTTACTCTTACAAGGAGGACCTTCTTTATTTCCAGAAATGGGTTCTGCATGAAAAGACATGTTCCCCAAAATATCGTCGATCAATTCAGCACATCTTATTGTTTTCACAAGGGCTACCATATGCTGAAACCTGTATTAGTCGTCGCACCTGATGGATATATTTTAGACGTTCACAGACTGTATTTTTCTGATTATAAAAATAACGATGCAGCTTTATTAAGAACACCACATGAGAATAGAAGACGATGTGAAGATACAGAACGGCTATGTAACTAGTTGGTTACATAATGATGATATAATAATCGTTAATACAAAAGCTACAATGAAATAAATAGCATACACAAATATGTACTTAGTTTAAAATCAACTTGTGCAAAGCTGTAAATCTTTTACCCTCATTTTTAATTTTAGAAGGATTTTGCTTCTAAATCTGTGGTATGTAGCCACGTTCAATGTTGGCTACCATTTTAATGTATCCCACTTTCATCTAAATGTGTAAAAAATTATTGTTTCAATACTTAATAAATACTGTAACCTAAATAGTTTTTAAAATTTTATTTTTATGTTTTAATATGTAGTTGTTCTAAAAAGAACAACTGTTAATACAATCTGCTTACATTTGGGTATTTTATAGAACGATACAACGTAGTTCTTCCCATTTGATAATCTAAATCTTGTTTAGCATAAGGAAATAAATCATTTGAATAAGCAAAGTGTGGTTTCTTTTTATGAAAATTGCAGTTTTTCCATGATAACTCTTCATTTAAGAAGCGTACATATCCCATAGAATAAAAGCATGTAGTACAGCTATATTACATGAAATCAGTACTTACTGAAATTATGCTTGCAGGTTTAGTAAAATTAGAAGTTTTTTTTTATTTTTTGATGTAATATTTAAAATTGCCTCTTGTTCCTGCCCCAATAAAATTATTATTCGATATTTTTCATGTGTATTTATTTCAAGAAACCCTATTTATTTTCGAATATTTATTCCAAGGTTAGAATAAATTGTCAAACCAATGTCAATCAAATTTTGAAATCTTTAAGTATGTGCAACTTGAGAAAACAAAACTTACTAAAACCTTATATTGTTACATTCAAAATTTTAAGAAGTTTTAGAGCCACTGACAGGGTTAGTATCAGATTCTATTGTTGAGACGAATTGATTGACAGCAATGCATTTTAAATGGGAATTATATTACTCTCAAATCCCGAATTGCGGCTTTGCTAGGAATTTCTCCGTGTTGGGCCAATGATATGAATTTTTCGTTTTTTCATTATCTTTCCAATGGTATAAAAATCAACAAAATCGACTGGTCCTTAGATTTCCATTTAAGTGGTGCCTAGTCCTTTGCCAACAATATTTTTATATCGTTTTTGAATTATGTACTAATAGACGTTTTCAAGAATTCCTTAAACAAGATCGATTTTTGATTTTTCCGTATGTATGTATGCAGAATAAACATATGGGGAGGGATAAGCCAGAGAGGAAGATATGTCAGAAGAGAGGAGGGTAAGCTGGAAGAGAGGAGTGCCAGGCTTAAAACTTTCAACTGGTTATGTTTGCTTGCGTTTATTTAAGTAATCACTCACGAAAATCCCAAGATGTGTAATCACGTGTTCGAACATTAAGGAACAAAACACCACTTTCGTGTACTTTTTGAGGCTGAATCCCCATGCCTGGGATCTTTTAAAATTCTAAAACAAGCGGTTTTGCAATTGTAGTTTGAGCTTTTACATAAACGGCGATGATATTACTGAACCACCGCCCCGCCCGGTTAGCACGTCAATATCCCGTCAATAGGCCGTCAGGTTGATGACGTCACGCGCAGCTAGCCTCGCAAAGGGTACGATTTTCTAGCCTCTTTCGCGCGCCAAAATTTATAAAGCTTTTATTTAAATAATAGATCAACAAAAAAAATCATAAAATGGAAAACACGTTCTACAGTTAAGTATCTTTATAATACAATAACAGTTAAATTGTAGTGGAAACCTCTATTCGAAGCTAAAGATTTTAGAATGGAAAACGAATCAAAGTGCTAATCCACAGTGGCAATAAATATCATCTGCAAATCAAATAAATAAGAGTCTACATAGGTTTCCTTATTAAAAATACAAGATTTTAAACAAAGAAAATATGTCATCTATTTAGAAGATTTTGAGAAAATAGTCATTTCCTTGCCTTATGTGAGATTTCTTTAGACAACAAAGTAATGTTTAACCATACAGTATCTATCCTTATACCAACCTAAATACATACATATTTAATCACGAATTAGATTAAAACTAGGGAAGTTGGTCTTTGTCCCTTTAAAATGTGATCTTGGCCTGAAACAAGTAATTAGTTACGCAGCCACATCAATGATAAATTTCTCAACTGGACAGTCCTTCAGTGCGGTTACAAAACAAAGCGATTCGGTTTACATAGGTGGGTGAAGTGTCTAATTCTCTTGTACCCACAACCCAAGTATATGATGTTTGGAGTGCTTTCTAGAAACCTACGACGTTTTCAAGAAAAATTCTAGTGTTTAAGTTAACCATTGTACGAAATCCTGAGTAAATGTAATTTACTTACTACTAAAACGAAAAAATATTAAACTTTTAGTGATGATCGTTCTTAATCATTTAGTTTAAATATTTTATCGGCATGATGAATAACTGAAGAAAATTGACCGAAATAATATAGCCCATTATTTTAAAGAATTTTTCTTAAAATAAACTTTACACTTGTTGCTGTACTAAAATAACATAATAATTAATTACCTTTGTTGAGTTAGCAGGTGCCATTTAGTCACAATGTACATCTAAAGTGATGAATGATGAGTTTATAGCGTGGCAAAATATACATTCCCAAGCGATCTAATTATTGAAATATTGCTAGCGCAATGCGTTTGAACAATATAATTTCCAGCAGTGTTTCTGGTTTATATAAACAAAACTTAATTCAAATTGAATTATAACTAAAATATCCAAGATGAAAGTTTCATTTGTTGAAGAGGTAGTTGACTTTGCAATAAAGGCTCGTTATCGAGTTGCTCACCTGAGACTGATCGAGTTAGTTGAGAGAACAAACCGTCTAAACCACTTAAGGAGTAACATTAAACCTTTGATTAAATTGGCGGAGGAAGTTACGTGATAACTAATAAATGGTGTTAGAATTTATCGTCACTGTTATTATAATAATCCATTTACACGATAGCGATATCGATGTGTTCTTGGGGAATATTCGGTTTATACTTACAGAAGTTTCCACCTTTCATCATAATCCAATATTTGATATGGATGTAATTGAAAACAAGTAAAACAGTGAGGACGCAGACATTTTCTTTTAATTCAAATATAAGTAAGGTTTGCACTAAAAATAAGATCGTACTACTTGTACACTATTTTGTTAAATCAATTAAAAATTGCTCCCTTCAACTCTTGTATAAAATATTCATCTCCCTCTGAAGTCGCCAGGAAGGTCAGGGAAATAGTAAAGCAGGGCGAAATCGGTAGTAAAGTAATTCCATTCTGTACTGTTTTTATGCACTACCGATCTTTAATAGTCTGGAGCTAGTTAATATTTCAATCAACCAAAATTGTCCAATTACAGAGATTAAATATTACAGAAGTACCATTAGCATTCCCCAAGGATGAATTTTTGAATGAAAATCACACGACAAACGGCAAGCATGAGTATCTACTCGTTATTGACTTTAATAACTAAATGGTTAACTAACAAGTATACGTCTCTATTAGTTTCACAAGATGAGATACTTATTTTAAAGATGAAAAGTCGATGCTTTTTGATAGCAAAAAAATATTTTTAGCGAAAAATATTTCAATTTGTGTTTTCTCATATATTTATAGATCTTCTTATAGACTCATAGACTCTTACAGTTTTTATACATACTCTTCACAACTTTCGGAAATGCTTTTCAACAACAGCGTTTTCCATTGCTTTTTAAATGGTGCCTTAAAGTCGAAAAATTGTCTCTCTGAAATTGCTTTTCTCCACATTTATTAGCAGTTGCAGTTGCATTAGCAGAAATTACAGTTGCAAATATTTACATACAGTAAGTATTATCGGTTTTGTTACGTGGGCGCATGTAAAGACACGATTTTATAAATATTGGCTTACCTTAATTATTTTAGAGGAAAATTCATTTTAGGACAGTTGTAGGTCTTATTAAGTACTATTCAAAGCAACCCACTGTACCATTATACAGATTATCTGAAACCAGTCTAAACATACAAAAATTAATGAGTGCAGCAAGGAAGACAAACAATATAGGTAGCACAACAAAGATAGACTGCAATCATGGCTATTGGTCGACTCACTTTGGGACTACAGTGTGTGTTCTTATGGACAACGGCGTTGCCAAACATTTTGCTAGCAACTTTTAAAAACACTTTCTAAATATTGTAGTTATAACTGCACAAACCTTTATAATCCCTATTGTTCGAGCAAGTTATATTTGCAGGTAGTCACTTCTTCTGACAGCGGTAGTAAAACAAAATTTCAAAATTTTCTGTTTATATGAGTTAACGCCAGTAAGTAAGTCCGCCTATTTTCTGGCGCCAATTTCAAACTGCTGTAGCGGGATATTTAAATATCTAACCTCTTTAATGATGGTTTTTGTACCATTGTGAATTAAATATTTTCTTATCGAAAAACGACCGTTTTAAAATTTCCGTTATAAACCAACAAAAAAATTTTGTGAAATAATTTAATAACGTGAGAAGTTTTCAAAATTTAAATTTCTTGTTTAATTCTTGTAGATAGAATAATCATAATAAACACAATAGGGCATTTCAGATTGCAGTCAAAGTATCAAGTTACTGGAGGACAAACTAAGATATAACCTCAAATGGTACTATAAATTTCTCTCCATTTACATAAAATATACGCTAAAGAAAACATTGAATAACAGATATTTAAAACATTTAATATTTTTAAATCTACAGAGCTTCAAACTGTTTGTCCTTCAGCGTCCCTTTAAACTAACCTGTTTTGGATTGCCGTATAGATTGATTATATTTAGGGCAATTTTGCAATTTCATATTAGAGGGATTCACTGAAACGCTAGTGTATGTATGTTCGTCCAGTATATAGAATGAAATCTATTATTAAAAGAGAAGTTTGTATGTACTATTGATTTCATAATGATCTAGGACAGCAAGGCTAATATGATGCTATTTCATTTTTTGCAGTATAAATGGATAGGATAAAATTTTACAATTACGAAATGAACAGTATCGTTGCATTTTTCTATTTTTTTAAATCTTGGTAAAAACTTAGCACATTGTGGAAACCGATCACATTTAAACACGTGGACAGTTAACACGTTAACAGTACGATTTAGAGGTTATAATTTACTGCGCTGCTCGCCCGGAGCCGATTATGCGCGTAGAAATTATGTGACAAAAAACCAGGGAGTGAAACTACTGCATTATATTATACTGCAAATTTAAAGTCAAACTTTTATTTCGGATTTTAAGTAAATAAAAAACTACAAAACAAGTGATAGTTATTTGCTTTTTATTAAATAAAGGGACATTAAAGCTAATAAATTATTGTATACTATCAAACTACACTTTTTTAATTGTGCAGCTTTCATATAAAACAGTAATAGATTGGAAACATAAATAAACTAGTGAGAATGCGCAGAGCTAGCATTGCCATGACGAACAAAAACAACTGTATACTTAATAAACTAATTTATTTTTGAAAACTAATGTTGACGTAACACATTAGTTGTCATAAAAACTAAAATTCTAAGTCCTAAAATTTTTGAAATTTTTTTTGTTGCTAAAAATGTTTATTTTTTCGTAAATTTTTAAAAAATACAAAATTTTTCATTTTTCAAAAATTTACCGAAATTTTCGGTGGTCATCTTGACCACTTTCCCGAAGAGATACAAAAAATGTTTCAACCAAAAGTTTCTTAGAATTTGATGTACTATAAAATTCCAAAAAAAATATTCAAAAAAGTCAACATCGAAAAAGGCGACAGACCGACAGACAGACAGACTTCACGAATTCAGAGACGAACTTTTTGTTCGTCGATAATAAGAGTATAAAAGAATATAAATAAAAGAGTAGTTCCACGAAGTAAGAGTAGAAAAATCAGAATGGTTTATTGTTTACTAAAATTCTTTGAATTTACCTTTTATACTAAATTTTCATTTTTGCATGTTTCTTTTTAAACAAGTTTTCAAAGGTTTAGAACTTCTGGAATTTTAATCCATAGTTTTATAGATTCATGCAGTGAAATAGGTGGCAACAACGAAGCTCAAACTCCCATAAGGTATACATTGGCTATCTTTCCTTCGCTGTAGTCTCAAAGTGAGACGACCAATAGGTAAATTTTTAAACTAAAAAGATTTCTCCAATAGCAAGCAAGAACATCTGTCATAAATATTTTATCTGTCATTAAAAGCATAAAGTTAGGTTAAATTGCTAATCGTTTTAATTCATGTATTTAATAATTTGAATTTTTTTTCTTTCTCCATATTTTGAACTTGCTAAGACTTTAATGACAAATTGTGATAAAATTGATTTTTACGACAAAAGCAATTTATTCAGTAACATACTATTATCGACATATTTATTTTAACCTCACTTGAAGCTTTTAATGACAGATACAATTTGTGACAGATATGTTTGTTTGCTTGCTTGTTATTGGTAGAAATTTATCTAGCCTAGATTGCGTTCTATCTTTGTTGTGCTATCCATATTGTTTATGTCTTCCTTGTCGCACTCATTAATTTTTAATGTTTAGACTGGTATTCGGATAAGATAAAAGAAATAAGCAATTTTTGGTATACGAAAATGACATTGTAAACTGGGGAAATTCACTAATAATATTTGTTACTATAAATTTAGACATTAAATGCAAATGCAAGAATTATAAAGCGCAGTTTTATAAAACATAATCACTATTCAGAATGTGCTTACAAAAACACAATATCAACCTGGCAATTATTGTTTATTATCTAATAATATTTGTTCTATTTCTTACATGTATCATCTGTTTTCTTCACGTTTCAATTACGTTTCACATACAACTTACTTTTATAATAAGTATAGTATACACGGTCTGTGATGTGGTTTGGTAGCTCAGTCGGTAGAACCGATATATTTGTAAACTGAACTGTTGCCGACACGGGTTCCATACTAACTAGGAGATAACTAATTTTTTATAAAACAAAATTTAAAATAACAGTTTTTTCTTCGAAAATGTTTCCACCAAGTGTTAATAATTCTCTGAACAATTGTACAATTACAGGGAGATTTTACAAACCATATTTTGAAAGCACATGTTAATCCCTATATTCGAATTCTGAAGGATACATAGAATCTATTTTTTAATGGTTTTGCTTAGTCGAAAAAAAATATGTACAACTTGGGTGGAATACCCGTATCGCTCTCGAACCAACGAAGCACTTGATACTTTAAAACAGATTGAATAGAATGTAACTTCAGTAATTATTTTTAGTTTAATATCTTAAAAGATAATGATTTGTAGCTTGTAACTTTATGACTTGTAATTTCTATGTGCAAAATATTTTGTTTTCTGTTCTAAAACTTCAACTATGGATAGCCCAAGGTCCGTAGATGCAAAGCAAGCTTTGAAATATAGGTCATCTCATACACTTCCACTATCAGTAGCGCGAAAATGGCGGAACATGTTAATTAACATGAAAACAGAAATAAGCGACAACTCGACTTGTTTTCAGTTGGGTACTAAGCGTTAATTCAACGTTTTAGAACGTCATGCGCCTCATATGACGATCGTGTCGGCTTTGATAGCAGCCGTATTACAACTTTTACTAAACGCGAAAATGGCGGCATTGCGATGACCTATAATTCAAAGCTTGCTTTGCATCTACGGACCTTGTGGATAGCCAACCCAAGTGTGACATCTATTTACGTTTCTATAAATTGAAACAAAATGATATTGATAATTCAGCGAATTTGTAAGACTATGGTATGTTTATTTGCAGTAGGTATCTGTCAAGATATACGAACAAGCTCTGCAATTCTATTGCGCTAGGAATCATTGGAATTTATTCAAGGATTAAAGCACAATTTGGAGATAAGCCTTTTTTAAAACGACTAGCCTACAAATGATGCAAGACATTTAGGGAAGGCCGTAATGCAGTCCAAAATTTTTTTTAAACGCGATGCCAGCAACCTTCTATTGCCAAAGAAAACACAGAGAGTTGATCAGTTTGTAAAGGTCACCGCCGTTTCAGTTAGATACATGTCAGACTATGTTAGAATAAATGTGGGAAGTGAAACAACTATTCATCAAGAATTAGGCTGCTGTAAAGTCTGTGATGTTTCTTAACTGTCTTGAAAGACAAGATTTTCTGAACTCCATAATGAGTTGTGATAAATTATGTGCACCCTATTTCGCTCTAGAGACGAATTGACGATTGATTGATTATGCATTGGAAACACAAAGATTCTCCTATGTCTAAAAAAGCATCAACTGGTAAAGCTATGGTTAGTGTGTTTTGGGATATGGAAGCAATTATTATGTGAGTGGATTTTTTAAAATAACAACATACCATTAATGTCCCTTACTACTGCAATTTATTGATAGGTATGGTTAAGAAGATCAGAAAGAAGAACAAAGTCGATCAGACGCATAAAGCTTCTTCGTGACAACGCGCGACCACACACTGTTATTTTAACTAGAAATACCCTTAAAAAAAAACTACACTGGGACTTATTACCACACTCCCCATATAGTCCTGATTTATCGCCATACAATTATCATCTTTTTGGGTCGTTGAAAGAAGCGATGTCTTCCTAAAGACACCGATTTCGAAATAATGGGGAAGTTGAACAATTTGCGCAAAATTGACTGCACACTCAACTAAGATACATAGTTTTATCACAAGGGTATAATAGAGTTTCCAGTTAGATTGAGGCTTTGCAGAAAAATACATATAAGGTGAATACGTGAAACCTCGTGATTTATATTTGAATTCTGTTTCTCTTGCTATAACATTGTTTTACTTTCCTTTTACCTTTTACCTGTAACTTCGGTTATTGATGCACATGAGTCCCCAAAAGTCTTTGCTTTTATTTGTTGACACTTTGCCAGTATGGTCATATTGGCAAATATATATCTTTCGATTAATCAAATATGTTTTATTTAGCCACGCATCGCTTTTTATAAAACACAATATATGAGATAGTTTTAATAAATTTCTTTTTCTAAATTGTTGTTTTTGTCAAAAAATGCTTAAGATACATTTATTCAATGTCAGTCCTATGCAGGTTCTAAAACCATTTTGTAGTTGTTGATGTGTAAACACCTGGAAATAAAGTGTTAATCTTTTTCAGTAAACCCCTCTGAATTATCTTACGTCATATGAGTTGTCTTGATATCCAGACAACAAAAGTATTCATGTTACTAACCTAACCCAAAACATTTCTGTTTAATTGAATTGTTTTCTGCAAACGTTCTAACTTGTAGGCGCGTAGTAGCTAGGACAATGGATACATTGAGCTGAGAAGCTTACATAACTTACATTCGATATGTTGCCTTCAAGAGTGTTTACTTTTTATTTATTCTCATCTCAACGACTGCAACAACTTTTCTTGATTCCTTTTGGGAATGGAACATCTACTCATCTTTCATCATAGGCGCCCGAAAGGGGGGGCAAGGAGAGGCACTTGCTCCCCCCCCTGGGAGTTGAACAATTTGAATTTTATTGAAAATTTGATATAATATGCCGTTTTTTTCTAGGCTTGCCCCCTAGTATGTCGATTATTCTAAGTTTGCCCCCCCCCTAGCATGTCGTTCATTCTAGACCTGTCCCCCTGGACAAATTTCTGCAGGCGCCGATGTCTTTCACCGAAATGATTGTGTTTTAATGATGATAAATAATAGACAGTGTTATAATCTAAGTCTCGAGAGGAGATATATGACGTAAACATATAGGGAGTGTTCCTTTTACCAGATGTCACACTCACTTTCTGAGCCTGTCGCTGTGTTTCCATACACAACGCTACCCAGCTAGACGCAAAATAGCTGTAGGTATATGCGCAAGCATTTTAAAAAATGGAGCTGTTTCGCGAAAAATTTATTGATATAGACTTTTAGTTCACTCTGTAGTACGTAACCCTGAACTTATATAAACGATTTTACAGTATGTTAATAATAAAATATAATTATTATCTAGGTAAGTATACCAGTGGTATAATAACATACTATGCTACTTTCAACGTTTAAGACCTTTTCAAGTAATTAGCTATTTAACAATCTAATGCAAAGTTTCTTTGAAACAGTTAATAAAAAATAAACCAAGTAAATTGGTAACTTTTGTAAGTTCCAATTGAAAAGTAATTATAATTTTATAGTCGGAAAATGACTAGAAATATGAGTACAACGATTATAGTACGTATTGAAGTTGAAACACCGTTGTGCATTAGTTATTGTGGAGTTTAACAACTTTCTGTATAGAAAAATTCCAGGATTATTGAAATTATTTGTTTATTGTTCTTGTTAATAATGGAGGACACAAAGATCATTTACAAATTGCGGTTGTATACCTTGAAGATTTGGCTACGATTTACAACAATAAAATATTTTGAAAGACATTCGTGAAGCTATGAATAAAATACTCATGATGAGATCACTTCAACTTGTTCCAAACCCACGGACACATAACACTTGAAATTAACGGACGTAACTGGTTTACTTCATCTTTTAGACCCTCTTTTCTTCTATTTGTTAAAGATATTTAGCAATGTTCAAATGCAAGACAAACATTCTGCATACTTAAATATTAAATATGTTTGCGTTTCATCTTAGGACGTGTGCATAGTATGCACAGTATACAGGGTGTCTCATAATAAGCACATCGAACGCGGCAGGTAGTTAGACATCGATAAGACAAACAAAAAATCCCTGTAACATTTTTTCTCAGAAGCGTAGTTTTCGGAAAAAATGCAAATAAAGACGGGTATAATGTTTTTAGCACATACAGTAGTGTTTGTTATTTTCTTCAAACAAGATGTTTTATGGTTTGTTACGCTTACGTTGCAACCTGAATCTTTTACAATACAATTTTATGAGGTCAGCCAGTCAAATGATAATTCCAGAACGGCGAGGATTAAGAAAAGGATATTGGTGTAGGTCAAGTCTTTGCAAAAATTTGCCGTACATTAATAACCTGGAGTTCTCAGCAATGTTTAAATAATGTACCTAATCAAAACAAAGTGTCATGTGATAGTTCGTGGGATTCCCACATCGCATCACAGCTATTAGAATTCGTTAATGTAATTTTCTTAAAAAGTCGAATGGTTTTGGTTTTTTAAATTAAATTCAAAGTCGCACACACTAATGAAAACTCCCTTTAATCCAATTAATTTACGTGATTAGGAATTCGAATGTTCTCTAAAAAATCAGGTAAGATATTCTGTTATAGTCCTTGAATTTATTTCAAGTTTCATGTTTTGTTATGTTTACGTTTCTGCAACATGATCCTGCGTACAATACAATTTTATGAGGTCAGTTAACCAGATGACTTATACTATTCATTTCTTTTCAATGTCATTGCGTACTCCAGCGTTTTTTAATACCAAGAACGCACTAATGTTTAGTTTGTTATGATACGTTGTAAAAAATATCAGAGGTGCATCTAAATTATCTAGGATAGTTGCGCTTCATAAAATTGCATAAAGTGGAATCGAGAACTGAATGCTGCGCTACCCTTGCTTGTTTTGGTTTAGGGACGAAAGCAGTCGTTTCGGGTATCTATGTCCATCTGAAGCACGTGGTTTGTAATGTCTCACTTCTTCTATTAATAGTAAATACCTACCTAAAACTGCATGCATAAAATTAATAAAATTGCTATTAATGTGTTAAGGATTTAATATATTTGCGTTTTTTATCACGTTTTACTCTTTATCGAAAAATGAATTAACAAAATTGCCAAATGTGGAATTTTACAGTACTAGATATGTAAGGTCACGTTTAAATGAAATTAAATAAATTCCCGTTAGACATAGATGGCTGGTAAAAATTAACTACACCATTTTGTTTATTTATACGTGTTGTATGAATTACAATTAGTCATCATTTGAAATATTTCTTATAGTAAAGCGAAAACCACTATGTGAACCAAGCGAGGCAATTTAATCTGCAATAGTCCAATGTAACACAAGTGGGAGCTTGAAAATGGTGGGTTTGGGCTAGAAAAATACACAGTAATATGGTAATCTCATCATGTTTGTCTAGCTTTAAAATTTCAAAGCTTGCAATTATAAACTTTATTTTTTATTCATGATATCAATATCAACATCCGCGCGTTATAATTTTATACGTACTTTTCTAAACACGTCGGTCAAAATTACTCAAAATTTGAACTTTTCCTAATCAAAAACCTTTATTAAGATTTTTTGTTCCTAATGCCGTCAGAAATGCGCTGGTAAAGTCTGGTGTATGGGCTACGAGACACCCTGTATAAACATTAAAACATATTTTTGTGCAAAAATGGTTTATGGGCATTTCATGAAATTTAATTAGTGTCCTGTATTCGCTAATTTAATTAATTTTTTAATTTTTTTCTTCAAAGATAGCCGAATTTCTGGTAGAACTCAAATTTCATTTCAACGTACCTCTACTTAATGATAGTTAAATTAAGTTGTATCGTTTTTGCTAGGTATCTTTAAAATATTGTTGAAAAGAGTTGAATAGTTGAAAACATGGCAGAAATATACAAATTCATGAATTTTTGTCGATTAGTTAC
This sequence comes from Agrypnus murinus, assembly GCA_929113105.1. Lineage (NCBI taxonomy): Eukaryota > Metazoa > Arthropoda > Insecta > Coleoptera > Elateridae > Agrypnus > Agrypnus murinus. The sequence continues at coordinate 87,219,752 of OV816024.1, forward strand.
AGCATACATTATCTCAACTGCTATCAAAGTTACTCACAGGCCGAAATATATTTGCGGATATTTGATTCTTTTAAAGACTTTCTTTCTTTCTTTATTTGCTTTATTGATAAATGATGTAGAGTAGATTTTAGATACAAATATGTAAATAGTAATTAAACGAACCCCAAATACAGTACATTATTTTAATACATTTGGCTATTTTTAATTATTTTGGCAGTAATTTGCATAGGCAAAGACCGTGCTCGTATCATCTTCACCCACACTCTGACCACAGATAGTTCTTTAAATATTTCTTTAAATTTGTTAACTTATTACTTCACCATGAATGTATTCATATTTTCAGTAACTTTATATTTGCGTGAATTTTCATGTATATGCTGGTCAGCCAAGACAACGGAGACATTGTTAGTTGAAACAGTTGGTGAGAAACTGTTGCTAGGTGTTTGGAGTAGTACATATACCATGTTAGAATAAAGTTATAGTGATCAACAATTATTATTTGGTTCCTTTGACGATGTAAATTTATAAAACTTGTATTATTAGAAATGTTAATAACCGTTGTCAAAGAGTAAATAGCTGAATATGAAAAATAGTAATAAAGTTTCTACTAATATTTATTTATTAATTGTTTGTTTTATGTGTTTTTCACATTTGGTATCCAATTGAGCTAATCAGTTTATTTAAAACCTATATTTTGATTTATTTTATATCTTCGTCAGGATAACATTAACATATTGTGGAACTTACTATTAACACTTTAAGTTATCAATAATAAAATAATTTTTGAGACGTATCCAGATACGTCTATATAAATATAAAACACACAAATAATAAAAATTTAGCTTGAGCATTTTAAAATAAAAATGTAAGTAGTTTGAAATAAAAACAAAAAAAGCGTGGGTGTTCGGCTTGATATAATGTATGATACAATTTCTAATATTAATTTTTATGCTGTGATTATCAGTACATCGGGTGTACCGGAACTATTCATACATTCGACATACATATTTTGTTCGTACATTGGATATATCAATAATTATGATAGATCATATAATTTACTATTCGCCGTTACTAACAATACATTAAATGTAACGATGCTTTCCATTTAAGTATAATGACACAATAAAATAGAAAAATAAACAATAGCGTAAATCTAGGAACTTCTGCATCTGCATGCCATGCCATACTATACAGAGTGTCATGAAATAGAAGGCATTAGTTTTAAGGGGTGATAGAAGACATCAAAAGGAACAAATAAGTCTTAATAATTTTTTTTCTATGTTAATAGGCTTTCGAGTAGTAAAAAACCATTGCCATATCTGGCAACATTGCTTAAGTATAATCGCATTCTGCAACTGAAGGTCTTGAACTTGTTTTAGAATTAAGATCGGTTATGTAGGACATACACGGTCTTCCCCAGCGACGTCGGCGACGACGTCGGGGACATGGTCGAGATAATGAGGTAATGTTTACAATTACTGTAATTTAATGCATAAACAACTTGTAAGTTCCAGCTGGATTGTATATAATAAAATTATGAATATCGTATTTCTTTAAAACATCAAAATGAAAGAAAGCATTATTGAGCATAATAAAATGCGTACTGAATCTCTTTCTTTAAAGTATTTCGAAATAGCTTATGCAATTAGCAAAACTTTTCATAAGCGGAATAATATTGATATCGATCGGTAGAATTTCAAATCAACTCTTTATTAGGAAACGAAAACTCTTGTTTTTTATTTATTTCATTCTTAATTTAGTTTAAAAATGGATATAATTAACGCAGGATTTAGGATTCTGCGTTCTGGTGCGCAAACGATGTACAATGATTTCCTATAAAAGACTTTTGATAACATTTGGTAAGTGATAATCGTCGGAAACATCATGTTTGCAAAACACATGTTCATGTTTTTTTAAGTTATGTAGCTGCAAATACTATCATTTTTAATTTTGGTTTCAATAAGGTACATACAAGAAAAATAATTTAATTTTAAGGTCCAAGTGTACCCAAAAACGTGTGTTATTTGTTTCATAAATAATATAATAATGTGATAACTTTGGTTTTAAGTTAATAGTCTATGAATGTTAAAAACTTGCTTACCTAACATGTTTTGGAGAAAAAAAATTTTTATTTAAATTATTTCACATGTTATTCGTGAAAAATTAATTTTAGAAAAACTGTACATTCAAAATTAACCAAAATAATACCACTTATATTTCATAGTATTTGAACTATTTTCCCCGGATTTTAAGAAAATCGTATGTCTAGGGACTAAATTATTGCCAAAAAACCTGCTTTTTGCCAAAAAAAACTGCTTTTTTGGCAAAAAGGAGGTAATAGTTTAGTCCCTAGACATACGATTTTCTTAAAATTTTGGGAAAATAGTTCAAATACTATGAAATATAAGAGGTATTATTTTGATTAATTTTGAATGTACAGTTTCTTCAAAATTATTTTTTCACGTATAACACGTGAAATAATTTAATTAAAAAACTTTTTTTTCCAAAACAAGTTAGGTAAGTAAGTTTTTAACATTCCTCGACTATTAACTTAAAACCAAAGTTATCACATTATTATATTATTTATTAAACAAATAACACACGTTTTTTGGGTACACTTGGACCTTAAATCTCAGCCTGGAAATATCGAGAAATTGTTAGTTCAAAGTAGTGACAACTTTAAGCATCAAAGTTTTTATTAATAACAAAGATTTTTAAATTTTGTCACTGATTCTAGATGCCCTGAACATTTTATAATCAAATGCCAATATATTTCTTATTCTTTACACAAGTTGGATTTTTACCTCATTGCGCGTTAAGGCATTTTTGTTAAGGCTCGCCCCACAGTAACCGGTTGCTATTGCAAAATTACTGATTCTGAAATTAATTAATTATTCTCCTCAAAAACATCAATTAATTTAATACGACATTCAGTTAATTCTATAAAATTATTATTACTTTAATTAATTTAATCAGCCAAGATATACCGGACGCCTATGATTTAAAGAGCTTTTTGACAAAGAGTTTATCTTATCTCGCTCTAAAATGGTACTAAAAACTGTTATTAAATAAACAAACTTGTGCATTGACAAATCATTCCAAGTTCAAACATCTAAAACTCAGCATTATCGTTATTATAGCAGTAAACGGGTATTATTTATACAACAATCAGACACTGACCCAAATAATCTTAAGCAAAACGTGCTTTTTTCAAGTTCAAGAAACATCCACATCAGCATTTTGTGTAAACTGGAGCATATGGTTTACAATTTTTACAGGGTTGTCACGTTTCTTAATTGAGTAAAATGAATTTGTAATTGTAAAAAAAATTCAATTTTAAGCAGAAACGACATACGATAGGATAAAACGTTATTAAGGTTTGTTGTTGTGATAGATGAGATACATCTGCCGACAAAGCTTCATACTTAAAGTGCTATTATTAACGCGGCAAAATGATGTTAAAGTTTCCAACTTGATTTTTTCTGAAAAAGTGGTACGTTCTAGAACAAAGTTGTATAAAACTTTTTTGTTCCTTTTGGTGTCTTCTATCACCCCTTAAAAATTAATGCGTTCTATTTCCGGACACGCTGTATAATAAGCATTATTGTTGAATGACGGTACAATTATCTAGTATCGATCTGATTGTTGCAATGCCTACAAATACAGTTTCCCTTTTTATTAGTAAGTTGTTTCAGTCTCAAGTAAGTATAAGTGGTACTACTTCAAACACAACTCACTTAACTACTAAACGTAGTGAGTTGTGTTTATATTTTTTTGTGCAACCGTACGCGAAGTGGACATTTCGGGTATGCAATACACACCGCGAAATTCAATTTCGTAAAGTAATGAGTCCATTATCTCCAGTAATTTCAATTGTTTTATTTATGGATTTAAATAGAAACGCTGCACTGTGGTGTAAAAGTCGAAAAACAGGCGACTCGCGTTTATGTCAATTAACAATGCTCGCCATAATACCGTTCTTTACCAATGTTTGAACTGTTTTGTAAGAGTAACGACAATTAATATTAAATTTCCACTTGTGTAAGAAAACACCTGGATGCCATTTAGTTTTTGTTTAATTATCTAAAGAATGTTCTGTTGCACTTTTTATGTTAAATTTTAATTAAACTATAAATTGCAGTAGTAACTTTAAAAATTACTAACTCGGGCAGGGGGGTCGAGGGGTGTCTGAAATTATCAGGAAATTTTCATCAAAGATGCTTTTCTTTGATGTATAAATTAGAACGCAGGAAACGACGGGAATCGAAACTTATGAGAGATTATTGCTAAAATTCCAACAAAAAACTCATAATCTTCGTACGTATATTTAATACATATTAATAAATACAAGCGGAATAACTGTTACATAGGCTAAAACTACTTACCTTGAAAATCTAAATCCATATTTCCAACTAGCAAATTAACGCTTTTGTTTAACTGGGGGGTACATTTAATTAACGCACAAGAGTACTTGCTTTAAGCGCTATAATGAAATGACCAAGTACGGGGATGTTATATCAGTACATGGATATTTATCAGTTCCAAGGCCGTGCATAAAAGATGCCCCCATTCATTATTAATAACACCTTACATATAATTTAAGAATTCCAAGATCTTGATTTTCTACCCTTATGATTTTGAGTTTTACACCAGTGTGCGCTGTAACATATAGTTATATATTTTTCACGGTTGCATAAGAATGTTGTGTATACCTTGTCCGCTAACTTCTTTAGCGTCCTCGAGACTGCCCTGCCTCGACCGAATGCGGCCTCGACGGCAATTATTATCTCGGTACATTAAAGAGATTTCACGGCCTTGATATACAAATAACTATTTACCATACTGTCAATTTCAGTTTTTCAGTACCAGAAGAATAATTTTACTTGTTTCATATTTCATCATAAATGTTGAATCTTCTTTTATTTTCTCCAGCTTTAAGAAATCCTTGAACTTTATATTTCTCATCTGCTTTAATTTTCGCTTTTGTCACAAATGTTTATATAAAGCCTATATTAAACGCAATATTAACTTATAAAATATACTCTTCATTATACCTTTTTTGTCGTATTTATTGATTTTGTGTGCTAACATGTTTTAAATGTTCGCAATCTTCTGAAACAGCTAAGCTTTTTTGAAACGTTCTTTTGAAAACCTAATTTTATTATACTTAAAAAAGTTATTACATGATTCTTAATAATAATTCAACAGGGAATAGGTATTCATAAGCAAGAAATTGTCTGATGTATCACTAATTCTAGATGCATCCGATGTACGGCGAATTATTTTTTATAGCATCGGAATTTTTAATAATAGTTTTTTAAGAACTATGGTAAATATTAAAAAACATTTTTCTACCCACTTTTATATAATAAAGTATATGTAATAATAAGTAAAATAAATATAAAATCAAATATTATAAAGTATAAATATTGAAAATTGGTTGATTATATTTATACGTAAACATAATTACATCTGAGCGTAAAAAAGAGGAGGTCTGGTATAATAATGCATTTTCTCTACTTACATCAACGAATTTTAATTACTTTATGTTGTAAAAAGGATAAAATGTAATAACCGTGCAAACATTAATTTCTCTCAATTGGAATTTACACAACTCGGTGTATAAAATTCATCACAGGAATACATCAGCAATTTTCAAATTTAAAAATTCATTGAAACGAAACGAAGGACCTAAAGCCTGCTTGCTGTTCAGAAATAATTAATTTTTAGTGAACACTTGCGGAAATTTAGTTGTAATATTGCATGAGCTAAAACCATAGAAAATCAGTATTTTAGCGACTGGAAAGCAGGAGAACAAATTCAGTTAATGGAGGATATTGATTTCGAGCGCTTCGAAAAGAAGCTTCAAGAATTATTAATCAATTACATCAAATATCACCAAAATGTTATTAAATTTCTTTCAAGAAGTAGAAGCTTTTTAATTTTCCATTTTATTATCCAATGCTTTGTCACATTTTCTTTGCGTTTAGTTGGTCTTTACCCTTAGAAAATAATTTGACTTTTACTACACTTTAATAATTGTACTAGCTAATATAATATATATTATGTAATTAGGAGATCAAGCGAAACTTTAAATCCGAGAAGATGTACTATAACGCCGAGGCGCCAGCCGAGGCGTTATAACATCTTCAAGGATTTACAGAAGCTTGATCTCCGTATTGCATAAGTTGTTTTATTTTATTTCGTATTTCAATCCTAATTTCTCCATTTTAAAATTAATTCGAATTTATTGTATAATGAAGCAAGTTGCCTTGTCTGTGTCATCATACGCGTAACCAAGGATATAAAAAGCAGCATATCACGTGTGGCTTACTCTCTTCAACATTATTAAGGTGACCAGATTTTTGAAATTGGAAAGCCAAAGCATTTTATATTTTATAATAATAATAATATAACTAGGGCCGGCGGTGGACGAGTGGTGTTAGTGCATCACTCGTGTTCCAAGGGTCGTAGGTTCGAATCTCACTTGGGGCGGCGGGATTTTTCTAATTGGAAAATTCCGTCACCTCAACTATGGGTGTGTGTATTCGTGTTGCATGTTAGATGGGGAACAGATGACCTTAGATGTTGGTTCCCCCGTAGTGTAGGCGTCAAATAAAAAATAATAAAAAAAAATAATAATATAACTTTGTCGATATAACTTTTTACAATCTAGTTTTTTTTTAATATTTTTTATTTGAATGAATATTTTGTAAAAGTACTATTGGTATTCCATAATGGTGTAGAACAGCAAGGCAAATATGATATACAGGGTGATTCAAGATTATGCCGCATCCTCGTAAAAGTGGATTCCTCTCATGAAAATAAAAACAAATGTTTATATCGATATGGATCCTGAAATACCTCCTTATTGAGAAACAGTATGTTAAAAATCCCAAAAAAAAGATGCCTTTAAATTACTCGAACCTGATTGCGAACTAATGTACCATAATATGGACCAGAGCAAGCAGTCTTGCCTCCCATTAGTGGCGACGATTGCTCTGGTTCCGAGGGGTGGTTCACCCACCAAGAATTTGTACACCACTGCTGAGTTTGAGCAATGATTCACTTATTTTGCAATCATTGCCTCATTGCTGGCTATAACTGCCCTCACTGCCATCACATTTCCTATATATATATATATATATATATATATATATATATATATATATATATATATATATTAGTGTTGGATTCGCGATACCACCCGCGTATCACGACACTTGCGAATCGAAACCATTAGCCGTGTGAAGTGTCGACTCCTTCACGACTCTTTAACGATACTTCGCATTTACACATCATGCATGCGCTAGTTCATATAATATAATTGAAACGAGCAGTCAAGATTCATAGCTAATACGTAAATCATAAACTAGGGATTAAAAAACAATTAGGTTTATGAGTAAATTCTGTTATGGTTATATATTTATGCATTAAGTACATTAAAAGACATTAAATTATTTATACACCGCATTCGTTCTAACATTTGCTATAGAAAATTAGTATGGGAAATCTGAAATATGCCAAATACCTAGTTCGTTCTCGAATAAAAGTCGGTGAGATTAATAGTTGCAAAACAATTTAAATAATTTGTTATTATTCTTTTATTCGAAAAACGTACAAGAAATAATACATTACAAATAAAAAATAAAGATACCCAATTAATAAGACAATGTCTTATTAATTGGGTATCTTTATTTTTTATTTGTAATGTATTATTTCTTGTACGTTTTTCGAATAAAAGAATAATAACAAATAAAATTTAAAAAAAAGTTATGCTTGTAACGGGGTTCGATCGTGCATTCCACCAGCCCGTATAGTTTAGCAAGCCACGGTTTGCCATCGAACCACGGAGGCGTTGCGTCAACTTTTCAGGTTTCGGCTTTTAAATTAATGTTTTGCAAATAATTCATGAATTTATAATTTTAACTAAAAAATCTACAACAAAATAGTTTTATATGTACGTCTTATTCAATGATTGTTGGCCAGTTCAACAAATCTGCCTTTAATTTCTTTGTAAGAATGATCAAGCAACTTCGAATTACACTCTAATAAGAGCGATACTGTTCGACACGAAGTGTCGCGACACTTCAAGTGTCACGACCACGAACAGTATCACGACACTCGACACCCAAGTTCCCATCACTAATATATATATATATATATATATATATATATATATATATATATATATATATATACGTGTCAAGCTATCAGTGTGGCACCCAACACATATTCCGGCAAAGTAGCACCCACTTGATAGAGTTGAGATAATGGTGTATATTTTACACCAATTGACTCATCGCAAGTAATAAAGAAAAAGTAGGTTGAAAAACTGCAATATTCTTTTATACTGTCTAAAAGATATATAATGTTAAACTGGCACCCTACATACTAACTGGTTAACTGGCACCCATTTGTATAATAATTATATAAACTTCGACCAAGTGGCACCACTCCAGTGATGCCATATTTATGGGTGCCTTTTTACCTTTTGCTTTATTATTTATATACAGTATGGAAGCTTATGCAAAATTTTTGAATAATTCACCTTACAGTTTTGGATGCCAGTTTTTAACTTTTTATTGTTTACCTCGGATTGTTGCATTTGCCTTGCCTAAAGTCTAACTACAAATACTTTTAGATGTTATAATAAACCTTTCCAATCTTTGTTAATTATGGAATACTGACGGGCATTAAGGGAAAATGTGTAAACTTTCTAGTCATTGCATGATATAATCAAACATCTAGTGCAATTGCCATTATTGCATGATTAATATAATTTATTTGATATTTTGGAGCTTACATTAATAAGACTTTATATTATTGACATATTACCAATAAAATAACTGAGATTAGAATATACTCCATAGTTGTGAACATCATAAGCAAACATTGTGCACTACTAATTAATAAATGCAGCTTTAAAAATCATTTAATTTTACTCAAACAACAAACTATTCTCAATTCAGTTAATTATAAATATAAATCAAAAACAAAGAATTCTAAACATTTGAAGAAATTTCGCTTAGCTTTATTTTATGTCAATGACTATCCAACAAAAGCAAATTAACGGTTATTAAAATAAGTAGATGTTGAAGTTCTTAATATTTCTGTTTATGCATCCTCATGAAAGCAAAAATCTTTTTCGCAAAACCTAATAGTACCGATATTTACAGATTTGTTTACCGATCGGTAATAAAATTTTATTGTTTTATTGCTTTGTTACTTTTAGTTGCACATTTTGGCATTTCTTAATCTGTTTGCCCATGATTTTGTTTAAAGGTACTTCAATATATATTTTAAAACCAGCCAAGTTTTATTAAATGTCCATAACGTAATATTTGTATATATGTAGGTATAGTTATATTTCATCTATGTTTAATGAAGTTTCTTTGACTTCTGCAAATCAGGCATTAGGTAATTAGGAATGTTTTCATCTAGGGATAAAAGTTTTAATAATTTAAAGTTTTAATTATTTTAATTGAAATAAAAGGCACATATTTTTTTAGAAAACTCAGAATCGAGTGTTATAAAAACAAAATAAATAATGTGTTTTTTGTAACAACAATATTCCTTGCTATTTTATTGAAATTAAAGTATAGAACTGCTAACTAAAACCTGCTTTTGATTTAATGACTTAAAAACACATAACAAGTTACATGGTAACATTAAATATTTTGCATTAGTTTGTAAAATAAAATTGCATGTTTTGTTGTTATCTTTATTTCCTGTTTAAATTCTTAAAACATAGGTGTACACGTATTATCTAAATTGAATCAATGTTATACACTGTTTCATTATTTGAACCTATAAATTGTCCGGCAGTAGTTTGCCTATAAACAAAAAATTCAAATACGTATACACTACTAACTATTAGAGGGTATAAATAGTGAGATAAAAGACTCAACGATTCAGCGTGAGTAGAAAGGACTATTGTGTATTTTAATCTTGCCTCAGATCTTAATCAATGAGATTCCTACAGGCAGCAGAGAACGAAAGTGCATGTTGGGTATTGAGTTTGAGTAACATTAATCATATTTTGAAAACATATTTTGAATTTTGTAAATAATTCAACATCAGTAATTACCACTAACAATCTGCAATATCAAAACTTATCTAATGAGCGCTAATGTACATTCTACGTGAAATAACGATATAAACAAAAATATCAATCAAAATAGATTCCAAGGAATGGTTCAAAACCTGCAAGAATTGGAATTGGAAAAAGAACATGTAAACTATAAACAAGTATAAATATTTTTATTTGTTCCTAACTTGTAAACATCGATTTATCAAGTCACTGTATTCCCCTTGAAAATGTCTAATAACTGGACCACGGGTGTATAACTGGCTAGCATGTAAAAAATTTTACACGTGTCCTCATATTTTCTATTATTATATAATTTGAAATTAAAGCCAAACTCTTTAGCAGTAATTTAATTGTTACTAACATATGAGAATTATTGCATCTTATTACTATCGAATAATTAAATATTATAGTACAGCCGTTATTTCCACTAAAGCTGAAATTTCCAAACAATTTTAAGTCATTACTACTTGTATTTGCACTATATACAGTCGAACTTCTATATAACGAAGTCGGTAAATCCTGAAAAAAAATTCGCTATAGGGAAATTTCGTTATAAAGAAATATCACCTTTTGTAAATCTTATTTTAATGCTTTAATTTTGAGTGATTCCGCAAACTGTAACGCTTTGTGTTTATTTAATTGTCTTGATAATGGTGCATTTTTGTCGCCAATGAAATGCACCCACTTTAAAACTGCTTCTTCTACGTCGCGACGTAGTTGTCGTTGTAAATATAAGTTCTAGCACGTTTTGCTGTAAGTTCACCAACTGATTTTAAAATTGATTCCGATTTTTTATTATAGTCGCTAAACTACTGGCAGGAATTCCAAACTTTGCCGCCAGCCGCGATATCTTTCTTTTTTGTATACAGTTATCAATTTCCCGCAACACGTTGATTTTCTCAGTAATGATGAAACACTTTCGCTTTGACTTTTTTTGTACTACACTGTAGGGTTGTTCACTCATAAAACTAAAGTTAAAATAAAAATTTGCAATGCAAGTTTTTAAGTTTACGTAAATCCTAATTGAATTTTAATCTTTCTTAGAGGGTTGAAATCTATTTAGACAAGTAACAATGTGCATGCATCGAAGTTTAATCTTTCCTAGAACTCTCATTCAGGTAAATTTTCGGAAATCTCCTGATAATGTAAGAAAGTATAGATAACCAGTTGTAGGAGGCCTTTTAATGACAATTTTAATCCTTCTTAGAACTTCTGTTTGAACAAATTCACAAAATTCTTTTGCAAGGTTTACAGGTTTTTAAAAATGTGTGCAGGCTTCTTGGAAGATGGGTAAATTTATAATATTTTACTACTGCTAAGAAAGAAAGATTGATGCATATATTTACCTGGAAAAAATTATTTTAGTGTGGCCTAAAAAATTCGTTATATAGAAATTTTACTTCGTTATTTAGAGACAGTTTTATATGTATTTTTTCTAAAAGGGCAGTGTACAGCACAAAAATTCGTTATATAGAGAAATTTGCTATAGAGAAGTTCGTAATATGGAAGTTTGACTGTATATGCTCTGTAGAAGTAGATGGCGCAGATTCTTTAATTGGAAACAATCTTTTTGACATTTCGATCTTGTTATTGATTGAGTCATCCACGTAGCTCTCTGCAATTTTTGTTGATTTCCATCCACCTGCACGTTTCAAAGTTAAAGTATCACCACCTACATCAACAACCATCGTTGCTCCAGTCCGTCTAAATGAGTGACTTGTATAATAATAATAATAATAATAATAATAATTACTACAACCCATAACCTTAACCAAGGCCCCAGAAGCTATAAGCTTGTGCGGGAGGGAGGGGGCGATTATTATTATTATGTAGGCCCAATGTGCGGCTGCAGCCGACTTATAGATGGAACAGCGCAAATCCCACATTTGTGTTACAGCTAAGGGAAACTGCAGAAAACCTTAACCAGATCTGCCAGCGCCGGGAGTCGAACCCGGGCCGCTTGGGTGAAAGTCCGGCACGACAGTATACAATGCAGGTTCTTGTAATCCTAAATATTCAGCAATTGTTTTAGGTATTGTACCAACAGTATGTTGACCTGCATTTAGGGCGACACATTTTCCATTACGGTACGTCAAGAACAACCGCAGGTCCTTACTTTTTTGAGGTCGTAGAGTCGCATATTTCCGATAAATAGCACAAGGTTTAAAAATACACCCATCGTCCGTTATTGTAAACCTCCTGGTTGTTAAATTTTTGGTATCGCGTAAGGTGACAACAATATATTTGGCCAAATCCTCCACTTCATTTAAAGTGAGGGATAGAAGCTCATCACCGAAAACAACCAAATATACCAAAAATGGTAACGACTTTGGCAAATAACCACTTCTCGTCAGGAGCTTCAAGTATAATTATAATTTTTCCACTTGCTCTTTCGTCAGTACCTTAGCTTTCTTGAGAACATAGCGCTCATTCAGTTTTTTCAAAAACGCAATCACTTTATGATATCTAGAATTGACAAATAAAAACTTTTTTGCCTTTTAAACTAATTATAAAAGAAAACAAACCTGCCAATATCAATGTTTTCTCTAACTGATAAATAACTTTTAACCATTGACCACTTCGACCATAATGAATTCTGACTGAATTTCTTAGACAAATTATTGATATACGCTAATACAACGTCTTCCATCATACCAATCACGTTGTTTTCCTGTTGCCACTTTTTGAATTCAGCGTACTCGTGCTTGTATCTAGCTGAAGATTTTTCAGGTAACAAACTTGCAGCTACACTTGCTGCTTCATCGATGATAGTTTGCGGCACACTCATTTCAATAAATCTGATTAGCAAAATCTATTTCCAAAAATGCACCACAAACGGTAATTCTAAATGACATAGTAACCAACAAAACAAGTAACGAGCGTTTCCAAAGCAATAGTTCTAAGCTCATACTATTTTTTTTAATATCGAAATTTCTAGAATTTTTAATACAATTATGTAGTTTGATGAATGAAATATTTATTTACAAGTGTGGAACAAATAAAACATTCAACAATACACGCAAGGTAACGAGTTCTACTGGCTCAAGGAGGTAACTGACTCGTCTACGACTCGTCAGTTATATCCTCCATTCGCCAGTAAAAACCCTTTTACCATGCTAGTAATGTTAAATACTATAAGAAACGTTCTAAAATGCTTCATAGAAATTTGATACGATGTATTTATAGTAGTCGCTTCTTTATAGGTTTATTTTTATCATTGAGAATTACCCAATATAATGCAATATAAAAATAATTAACTCTATGTATAATCAAAAATAGAAAAATACATTTTATAAACTGTTAGGTTTTTAACTAGTTTTTTAAATGTTATCCAATTATCGACACTGGGCTTAATGTTTGACATTCTACGTACGACTAATGAAAATGTATAAAACTTGGCAAGCAATATATGAACGATTAAGCTACCTTTACAACGTTTTGAATAATGAATTAGTTGTTACAATTTTTATGACTAGATTACGTCGGTATTAGTTAAAGAGAAAAAACAAAGCACAAGAATTTTAAGACTTCTAATCGTAAAAATCTTTCACCAACTTTCTTTAACTGTCGAAAGAATATTTAAATACCAAAATCGTTTAAAAACGAAAAATATAAGTACACACCCTTTTCTGTACGTTCTTCACGCAAAAAGTTTACATAACATAATATTAGCAATATTATATATTGAAAGGATTTAAAATATTGAAGGAATTAAACTTTTTCCTATTTATGTGTTACTTGGTTTATAGTATTCTACTGTTTTCTTAGTATATTACGTACCAAACCGGAAATTGTACAATGCGTGCACTGTACAGTGATTTTGTACCGACCGCGAAGTGTAAAGTAATCGCAAAATGAGAAAAGCCTGTTGACGTCACATGCGTACTAGACGAAACTACGTTCGAACTTAGTTTATTATTTTAATAGGGGTATGTTTTACTTGTCAAGTTGTTCAATAGCGTTCGTCTTACATTAACCTTCGTTTTTCGTATAGTAGTAATTAAAAACAATATTTGTTACGCCACTACTGCGATGTTAGCGCGAACAGAACGCGCATCTTTTATGACGTCAACAGGCTTTTCACATTTTGCTACTTCTCTACAGACTACTTTGTACGAAGTGGGATTTACCGGACTTGGTATTATAAGTTTTGTAATGTTCGGGTTCAGTCAATCTATTTATACCGAGTTGTTAGTTTCAAGCTTTCAGTAAACTTCGTACATCACTTTTTGTACAAAGTTCCATGTTTCATGGAATGACAGCGAACGAGTTTGCGAGTACACAAGTTAGTGACAAAAGAGGGCTGATCAGCCAACACGTATTTTTGTGTTTTCATTTCGAATTTATAATAAATAAATTTATTTATTTATTACTATAAATTAGGAAGCACAAAAATTATATTTATTTATTTATATTTATATAATAAACTAGAATAGTCTGTATTTCAAAATATCTATTTTCCTTTTCTTGTTATTACAATTTTAGCTCTTCTTGTTCATAGGAGGTACGAGGCTCAATAATAATAATAATATTTCGGACCATAAAAAACCCTCGAGTTAGTCAGGCGACTCCTCTTTCGGCCTTTGTACAAGATTAAATTGTACCAAGTTAACTGAAAGCTTAAAACTAATAGATCAGTACAAATATGTTGTTCAGAACCCGAACAGTACAAAACTCGTATCGTACCAAGTCTGGTAAATCGCATTTCGTGCAGTCTCTGCACTTTGAGCTTGGTACAAAAATCACTGTGCAATGCGCGAATTGTACAATTTCTGGCTTGGTACGTCATATAATATATGTATAGTAGATTTACTCTATAATGTTACTTACTTATAGTAATATTTTATAATTTCCAGTGCAAAAATGTATTCGTAAGTTTTAAAAGGTTTGACAGGTAATCAGTAGACAATCAGGTAATGAAATATATAATGATTGTGAGTAGGAGTCAAAAATGAACGTGTATGCCAGGCTTGTGGAGAAACCAGGCACAAATCGCTGTATAATACAGTACACATTGTTTTTGTGCGTGTATGAGGCGCACAACGGGTTTATGCAATCATCAGTTTATTCTTGTTATTGTTGTTTAATTGTTAAACTAACGAGTATGATCTTATTCAATTGTTCAACAATTTTCTGTTGTGCCTTTATTGTTGGAATAATATTCCTTATATTCGATTTCCAAATGAGTCATACGGCATTAAAAACAGAAAATATATTCTGACAGGAACACTGAAAACTAGGAATATGTAGGAATTGAGATGCGTCAATAAATATAAACAGCGTTGTACTGGTTGTACACAAACAAAATTAAACAAAATAACGTCCATATAATCTTTCAGTCATACATGTGGATATAGGTCATCAAAAATTTTATGAACTCTAAATGTCTTTTTACCCTTTATGCAAGAAATACCAAAAAGGCAAAAATATCCCAGTTGGATAAGTGCGTAGACTCCCCTCTTTAGATTTTCAATTTAGAATTTGTATTGAATACATAAAACCAAGTTAATGATATTCCTATATCCGAACAAACAAATGAAGGATCTCGGTCAACGCGTGATCAACAGCTGTGAAATACATTAGGTTAATATAAGAGAGTAACCAGCATCTTCTGTTACTCTCGGCTGTTAAAGAAAGCAAGCAACGTATGTTAGGATTGTACTTTTTAAAATTTCGAGCATGTGATAACCGCATCTCGCCTCATGATCGTCGCGTGTTTTGCGATATGTTAAGCATTTTCACCGTCGTGATTTCGGTGACCTGGATTCTTCATTTGTTTGTTTGGGTATAGTAATATTCCTAGATATGCTATGATACTAATCTTCCTAGATCTCGTATATTTGTCTTTTTTCAATTTACTGTTTACAATTAGGTAAGCCATACGTAGTGTGTTTCTCTTTCTGGAAAACGTTATAACAACGCATTTATTAATATCGAAATATAACTTTTGTTTACACTCCACCATATATTCTGTCCATCTTCAGGAGTGTCAATTGTATATCGTTAGAAAATGAAAAACATTTAGAGTTTGTTACTACCGAAGGAAGATCATTTATTAGCAATAAAAAAGCAGAGGTCTAAGATTTGATCCCTGGGGGAACACTAAAGTCATAATGTTGATATGTATCAAGATCAAACTGGAACGTCTCTGGCAGGGTTGGCAAAAAACATGTTTTAAAAAACAAAAACAGTTGTTTTTTTAAATAAAACATGTTTTTTATCGAAAATGAGTGTAAAACACCCCATATAAAAACATATTTAAAACATGATTTAAACTGTTTTAAATTAATAAACATTTTGAAATATTTTAATAAAAGCTTTCAAGAAAGATATTATTAAATTCAGATACAAATTATCATCATGAATCATGATTAGGCGTGCCTGAAACAATACTAAAAGTTCTTATTCTTATCATCACTTTTTTAATTTTACAACTTCCTAGCAAGAGTAACTTAAATAAAAAATACTCTAATAAAAATTCTACTACAATTCTCGCCAAACCAAAAGTGTTAAATATTATTAAGTCAACACTTTGTAATTTATAAATAAAATGATCTATTATTCTTTTTAAATGCGTCTTCAGACCTCTAAAAAGAATACAGAATTAGAAAATCACTCAAATATTATATATTCATGATGACGGGTTAACGAAAGTGCCCGGTATGACAACATTTTTTAACAATTTTATTAAAGATGCTATTGAACCTAATAAAATTCGTGCCAAATGTATCCATTGCAAAAAAGACTGTGTACGGTGTATTATTATACTTATGTAAAATAATACACTTTTCAGATGGAAACTGGTCATTTAAATTTGAAAATGCAGAACAATAATCTAATATTTTTTCTTTCAAATGTTTGAAAAGTCGTTTTAAAACAATTGCAACAAAACATATTTTAAATATACGTTTAATACATGTTTAAAAAGAAATAGATTAAAACTTGGTTTGATCTTTTAAACTAGATTTAAACAAGATATTTAAACAAAATGATTTAAACAAAATGATTTAAACATACCAACCCTCGTCGCCGGTAGGCAGGTATTGTTATTATTAAAATAAATCGAGGAAACTTCATATGAAGCAGAGTAAACAGATTGAAAATATTTACTAAAGCTTTCCGCTACATCAAATTCTTCAATTAGCTGATTATAGTAATTGAAATGTAATATATTCGATCGTTTTTTATTTTTAGTGTTTACATAATTCCAAAATTCTTTGACATTCTGCTCTATACCAGTTTCAACATTTGCGATATAAGTATCATAAGCCTGTTTTACCAGTATGTTTAATTTATTTCTTTCTTTCTTCTTCTTTGAATAACTCTTGCTGTTTTTGTTTTCTGTAATGGTTTTTAAGTTTTAAACAATTGAATTTCAGAATTAAACCATACTGCATATATATTTTTATGGTTACGATATTTTGGTTTAATTTAATTTTAAATTATTATAAAAAACAGCTACATTGTCCCAGCTTATGATATTTATTTCATTTTAGGTATATAGACGAACAAAGTTACATCTATTAAAATTAAATTTGCCAATAAGTAAGGATTTAGAAATGAATGCTTTTTGAGTATTGTTCTATTGTTTTTTATAGAAATACCTAATGATAGGTGATAGAGATCTTCCTTAAGTATTGGATTAAGGCATTTATCTACTTTATATTCTAAGTAAACGTATTCAGACATCGAGATTAAATAGTCCAGTAAGTGTTTTTCCATAAGCATTTAATATGTTATTAAAATTTCTTACATTAAGGGCGTTAATGAATTCATTGTTGGGGCACATAGTCACTTCATATAAAACATAATTGATTTAGACTACAATTTCGACTTGCAAATGCAAAAAAACTGTTCGTAAAGTGTTAAAGAAGAATATATAGACGGATGTAAAGCTGTAAAAATCTGCGCATTGTAACACGTAATACTACCTATATCAAATTTCAACATTTACAAAAAGAATCGTTCTTTGATGATTATAAGTGTTAATGTGGAAAAGTTGAAATGTCATATGCAAGAGATTTTAAGTACCTATGTATTTTAAAAGTAAGTTTTAATGTATGGTTATGTAGAAAATAAAATAACAATTACAAAATTTGATTTGAAAAATCATATGAATGAATATGTGCAACGTTATTTTTGAGCGTTTTACCGATGCGTAGCGTTTGAATGTTATTATTTTTATTATTACGGCCAATAGAAGAAGAAATAAAATATACAACTACTTCTAGTTCTAGCAAAATTTCAGAATACAACTTTCAACGAGATATTCAACTTTTAAAATAGACCTAAACCAAAAATATTTGGAATCATAAACAAGGGTAATATAGCATGCGTAGCAGGTACCTAAGACGTCCGAACACTTTTTGTAGTTCCACTGACCCGTGATTTCTAACAGTAAGTATCTGGACCACTAGATAACCATTCTTTAGTTCTTCAACATGAATTTGCGGAAGGAAATCTTTTTAATTTAAGAACATAAAATAGTACAGCTAGTTCAAGTTCAATACCTGTACCTCCCCGAACATTTTATGAAAGTGATATATTTCGCGCCTAAAAGATGATTCTCACTATACGGCAAGCTACCAACAGCCATCGGACCGACAAAACATGATACTCATTCACACTATACTGCTAGCCGGCGGCAGGTGACCAACAGGCAACGGACCGACAGTTTATTCCAAAACTAATAACTATGCGTTTGTTGCATCCATTATCTTAATAACTATTTTTATTATGTATAGTTTTGTCATTAAAAAGGTAATTTTGATAAAATACCATTCTGTTCCTTTTATAAAGTTTATTTAAAAGGGGATTAACAAGAATTCAAACGCTTAATAACTATCCTGCGTTAATTAACAGCGTTTCGTAAGCCAAAGACCCACAGATTATTTAGATTGTTTTTATCGTTCATTGTAGAATGTAAAGGTTTATTATGCTGTTTTCTTTTAAAATGTCTATGCAGTTTAAGAAATGTGAAATATTCCTCAAGAAAGTAATCAAAGTTTATTAATACGCCCCACATAGGAAGAAAAAGGAATTCAATCAGTAATAATATTAATTATTATTATCAATAATAATAGTATTTTTAAAAATAAATTCCATATAATTCAAAGTCCCCAGTCGACCAACTTTTTATGAAACTCGTAAGAGAGAACTCGTAATAAATCAATTTAAAACTAAATATGAATTGTTCCCAATCTATTATACCTTCATGGTTTTATAGAGGGGTAAATTGAGTTTAATAGTCTTTCCTAACGAAATGCTTTATAATTAATCTTTTTACTTTAACTTAGTGTTAAAATTATTCTGATTAGCCTGACCTCCTCGTACTATAACGTCGGCCAGTAGCCAGCCGTCGAAACCGGCGGCCAGAGAATAAACCGAAAAGCAAATCAGAAGCAAAATGCGTAGTAATGCGATGTTGCCGGTAAAACATGTGCTATGGGTGCCAGTACTGCGAGGCGGCATATACTTCTGTATATACAGAAATCGACTGCAGCGCCACTCGTAGTGATACGCTGAACTTTTTTGTATATCACTCGGTACATAACGTCCTTAAGGCACCCACACAAAAATTCGTTTCTAGGCGTTTCACAACTTGTAC
This sequence comes from Agrypnus murinus, assembly GCA_929113105.1. Lineage (NCBI taxonomy): Eukaryota > Metazoa > Arthropoda > Insecta > Coleoptera > Elateridae > Agrypnus > Agrypnus murinus. Next base: position 87,239,452 of record OV816024.1, read on the forward strand.
ATGCCGAAACCGTAGAGAAAGGTATAAAACACTATGGCACCCAAAACGGGTTTCGCTTGAAAAATCCGGGTGCCACTTTGTATATTTCATATGTCGTTTGGGTGCGTATAAGTCATTTTATAAGTCTATATATATATATATATATAATATATATATATATATATATATGCTTTTAGTACTTATACACCTCCGAACGCTATATACAGCGTACGAGTCGGACTCAAAATCCGGAGGCAACTCGTCGGTATCGGAGTCGAACGCGCTAACCATGTTATTCGGCATCAGGACACCTCCAGGATCATTTTCCACCTATTTTCAGCCGGAGTCAAACGGGACCTATTTACGTATACTTATATACATTTTAGTTCCAGCGATTGCCGCAGAGTCGCTGCGAGATATACATGTATACGCCACGCGGTTGTGTTTACCTCCGCTTGTATAAAAGCATTCATAGGATGTTTTTGCCTCCGAATTCGCGGCAACACTGCCTAGCATATTTTTAGTTTATATTCGCGATTTGTTTTGCTGAAGCCCGTTTAAAAACGCGTCATTTCCTTATCTAAGGTATCACGTTTCTGTCTGTATTTCTTAGTAAATATAATTACATCTTTTTAAATGGAAAGAATGATTATATTATATTAAAACTGTACTCTTATTTAAAATTCTTGCAAATTATTACGAAATTAGTACTTATTACAGTAATAAGAATTTATTTTTAATGCATAAATCTTAGATTTGGGACAAAAGTGGACCCAATTTAACAACAGCTAATGCTTAGTGATTTTATAAAATTATTGATTTATTGAGAGTTATGAACAGTAACGTTTCTACACAACGATTCAGGAAAACATTCGGTTTTAAGATACTGAAACATTAAAATCAATGTTTTTCGGCAAATCTCTGTATAAAGAAATATACAATACGAAGCAAATGTTTTTATCAAGTATGATATTTTTATAAACAATAATAGGATACACAAATTTTTACAGCAAACAAAATTAACAAAATATCTTATTTTCTATTAAAGGATTCTCTTACAAATTAAGAAAATTGATAATTATGAAGAGAAACGGCAGATTTTGCAGGTGGTCAACTATACAGTGTGTGCCATAAAGTTCGATCCATATGGGAAAACATTTTAATATTCTTTGTTTAAAGGAAAAAACTTTGTTGTTCAATCACTTCTGCTTCCAAAAATACTTGAAATACGCCATGTCAAAGTTTACAAGTGACAATAGGTGTTTAAATCGAGATTACCTTATTTGTTAAAATATAGAAAAATCTTATTAAGAAAAAATATTCCTAATGACATTTTACGTTCACAAACCGGGCTTGAAGAAATATCCCGACATGAAAAATTTCTTTTTTAACATTTTTTGATACACCCCCGTTACTGATTATTTTGAAATCATTAAAAATGCTTTAAAGGAGTAGGAAGGCAACAATTGCAGAGCATATTTTCTAATAATATTGAATGGTGTAGGTATTTTTGACAAAAAATATTAAAATTATCAAAAAACAAAATAAAACTTTTTGGCGATTTTCCAATTTACAAGAAAACAACGTATAGTTTTATTAACTTTTTTAAATAATTGTTTGAATAATACAAGAGTTGTTGAAACTACTACTTAAAAACTTAATAAACTAATTCGCAAAGAATAGTACAATTTGAGGTTTTGGAACCGATCAACAAGATTGAAGAAACTCTTGAAAATTTCTATCTAATAAAACATAATGACAAATTTATATCCCAAAATTGAGAAGATATTAGAATGACGTAACAACAAGCTTGTTTCGTTTCCAATAATAACTTGCTAATAATAAATTCCAAAGACCTAAAGATTGTGTCAAAACTTGAGACATTCGTTAAGTACTTCTTTTTTGGTAGATCTATATCTTCCTATACCATCAATAGACTTTAAAATTTTTAAAAATATACCGGATGGCCTAGATAAAACGCTTCATACTTTGGAGTTCAATGACGATTGTTACCAACCTCAAAATAGCTGCGCGTTCGTTAAAGTATAATTTTAAAAGTCTACATAATTACAATACATATTTAATTAATAGCACTTCTAATACGATATATTGTATTAGAGTTTATATATACTAGTTTCACCAATAAAATGACACTATTTTCCCTATTTTCAGTTATGATCATTCTCAATCGTGCTTTCCACTGCACAATAGCTCACGGAATAGTTTCTTGAAAATCTAAATCTCTCCCTTTCAATTCTTCCCTATTTTTAAACGGTTTCAGGATACTGCTCACTTTTCTCTGTAAAGCTTTAACTTAGTAATCAAAAGAATTAAGGTCTGGCGAATTTGAAGGCCAATATTTGGCTGAAATAAAATTAGGACAACGTTTTAGTAAATTAATTATGAGAACCTTTAAGCTTGTAGAGAACGATGCGATGTATTGCTATCCAAAAACTATAATAATATTTATCTACTGCAGTCGTTCACATTCCGGAAAAAGTTGTAAATGTCTAATGAAAGTTTCATTGTTGAATCTTGTCTTGTAGATTTACAAGAAACCAGTTCATTTCAGGAAACAAAGCATATACCACAATTTTTAAAGAAAACCTGACTCGGTGTTTGTACAAGCGTAGTAGGGAGATGTTACTTTTTAAACCTCGACTGTTTGTCCGATTATGCTATTTTGCAACTTGTGGGAGCATGCACTATAAAATCTATTTCGTTTTGAAAACGCATTCGTTTGACATCATTGAACATGTACATTCGCTACAGATATGACTATAAATGTATTTCTATCGTCGTTGCATCTAGTAGGGTACAAGAATATTTTTTCTAAGTGTCTGGGGAGAAATAAATCTGCACAAATTTGAAATATGAATAATTCTTTTACTATTGAGTTTAGATAAGCTGCGATTTTTAAACAGATCACGAGATGTTCATACAACAGAATCAGCACCTTAGAAACTTTCGGTTATCTTCTCTTTGGCAACCTATAAAGACCGTAATTTTATAGGTGTCGCATCGGTTAGTATTTGGTACTAATGTTAGTCATTAGCTTGTATATAAGCCAGGAATCTGTGTGTGGGGTTCACAGGTGATTAGCTCCAGCTGATGAGAATGCAACAAACTCAAAACAGTCTGTCCTAGAGTATCACTTCTGAATTCCACACATTTCATTTTTACTCTGGGTTAATCGTCTTAAATAGTCTTAGTAAATCTTTTATATTTTAAATTGTCAATTCCTATACGATGTTTTGTCTTTGCTGATTCACTAGATTTATAAATGGCAATTTTGGAGTTTTTCGGAGTTTTTAGTTAGAATCAGGAGCCGGGAGAGTCTGGAACATTGGCCACCTTTTTTAATAACAGTCTGTCCTAGAGTATCACTTGTGAATTCCACACATTTCATTATGTTTCTGGGTTAATAGACTTAAATAGTCTTAGTAAATCTTTTATATTTTAAATTGTCAATTCCTATACGATATTTTGTCTTTGCTGATTTACTAGATTTACAAATGGCAAATTTGGAGTTTGCCGGAGTTTTAGTTACTTTTTCTTTTTAACAATCCCTGTCTTGTGGTCTCCTAATCTTTACTGCCAATTTCTCGTTTACAGTATTCATGCTATTGGTTGATTTCTGGAATTGTCAAAAAGTTGTACCGGTTTATAAGAGTATTTTTACAAACCTTTTAGTAGGTATTTGATTGTAATTTGGTATATATTTTGGAGTTGCTAATGACAAACCTTTCCTGTTGTAAATCCTACCATGCTTTATTGCAATACTGAATCTTTGACCGAGGATTTGTATTGTTTGAGCAAGCTTTCCAGAAGCTGCATGTTTACAGCAGAAAAGTTTTTCAAAATTCCATGCCAAGTATAAAATTTGTCAATTTTATGTTCGAGTTAGTTCTTGTTTAAATTCTTGATTATTTATGCATTAGAAATTAATTCTACTAGCTAAGTAAACTACACTTTAAATAAAAAAACCCAGAAAGTATCATAGCATTCTAGATGAATGCAAGCAAATTAGAGTTGCAACCAAATTTTGCAGATTTTTCCCCACAACCTTATGTATGGATATCTTGTATACCTTTGAGATTTATATTCACATGCAGTCATCCAGTAGGTACCTGTCAGAGATTCTGTTGAATTTAATTATTTTCTAAAGCACCTTTTTGTCTTGAATAATCGTGTCATTGTCATAGAAATATCCGACTTGGGCGTCACAGAATTTATGCAGAATGGTGTAATCAACAAACAAAATTTGAGTCATTGGACAGGTGAAAATATTGGCAAGCGTTAACAAAAAACCTACATAGCCCGAAAGTCATTGTTTGGTACAGTGTAGGATCGTTTGGAATTATAGGTCAATACTTTTTCAAACATGAAAATGACATTCCGTTACAGTAACCTTCCAACTCGACTCACATATGTTAAAAACCTATGCTGTTCCCGAATTAAGATGCCGGGGACTACTAAATAATGGCCTGTTGTTCCAGCAGAATGTGACAACTCATACAGCTGGAAATTCAATGAAGATCCTCAGGCAATATTTTAATGGCCAAATCAATTCACCTTTTGAATATTTACCGTGGCACGTGTGGTCGATCGATCTAATTAGAATCTAATCTATTTGAAAGCGAAAGAGTCGTCTTAGAACCATTGAGGAACTAACAGCATGCATTTATAGAGAAGTCGCTGTAATAAATGAAGGTTCACTCCACTGGGTAACGAATGTTGGTGAGGGTCACTTAAATGATCTAATCTTTAGAGATTAGGCAAATATCCACCCTGAATGCTAAGTTTCAAAGAATAGGCTTAATTCCATCCAATAAATTTTAAGAAAACTTATGGGTATAAGCTAATCGCCAGGTATGTGGTAGCTACCGCTTCTCTTCTTTCTTGTCCGACATCGGCCCAGAAATCCCTGCTTCGGATATCGCACACCACACCAACATTTTATCCGGAATAGCTTTTGCCTTATAGTTTACATTATCTGGTAGTTCATTGATGTTATCAGATGTTATCAAAGAAACCTTAATTTCCTTTTATTCAGGAATTACCAAGAGTAAAAAATGTCTCATCATTCTTAATAATGACTCTATTTTCGGAAAAGTAGTTTCTGCTCAGTGAACAATAACATACAGGTATCCGTTGCAGCTGGATTTGGATGTACTTATTTGGACATTTTTCCTTTTTCTGTATTTTTGACCATGTCTGGACATCTGGACAAATTGTTGACCTTGAAACATTGAATTGGTGAAATCATTTACGACTTGAGATGACGATCCTGCCTTTGGCTCTATTCATCATTCTGTTTACCACAGGTTCTTCGTAATATATTAATTCGCAGAGAGTAGTATAGTTTGAGGTTTGGGCATCCGTCCAACAAGATTATAGATAAAACTTCTATCTTATAAAATCACAGTTATAAAATTTAATGACAAATTTAAACCCCAAAACTGAAATGACGTAACAACAAGCTTGTTTCGTTTCCGATGACAACCTGTTAAAAATAAATTACAAAGTCCTAAACATTGTGCCAAAACTTTTGAGACATTAGTAAATTACCTCTTTTTTGTAGATCTAGAGCTTCCTATACCGTCAATGCAATTTAAAATTTAACGCTGAAGCATAATTTTAAAAGTCTACATAATTACAATACACATTTAATTAATAGCAATTCTAATACAATGTTGGGCTGAAATAAAATTATGATAATGTTCTAGTAAAATAATTTTGAGATCATTTGAGTTTGTAAAGACGATGCGATGAATTGCCATCCAAAAACTAAAATAAGATTTATCTGGATGCACGATTTGCATGTGTTTTACGTGGGGTTCCCATATCAACATACCCCCACGTTCCTTCCAAAGGAGGAAGCAATTGAGATACGCTCAATCAGCGCGCAATCGCACAGCAATTGCTCCCAGTTACTCGCTGGTCAGAGCGAGGTTGCCTATCCACCCTCTATTAGCTAACCAGGCTAGTACCGGAGCGATTAACATATACGTGCTCATGCGCCGGCATCTTCCCGTCCCCTTTCATACGGGGCTAAGTATCTAGTCCAGCAATAGGACTATTCCCCCAACTTAAGTCAGTTCAGTACAACCGAGCCAGAGTTGGGGCCACTGCCCGATCGAATCCAACCTCAAGTGTGGCATGACTTGGTTTTTAAATGGGTTTGCCACCCCGATCTCCCAGTTATAGGCCTGGTATGCTCCCGATAGAGCTTCGTTTCGAGGCTACTTTATAGGGCCCATCAAAGTAGCACCCCGGTGTGTGCCCGTTAAGGTCAAGTTGTCTTGAACGTGAGAGGCTATGTATCTTCGCATCAGCATCCTTTAAGTGTAGGTCTCTAGACGATTTCTCATTTTCAGTTTCTCATGGGTTAGCGAGCGAACTCCCTAACCGAGAAAAACCTCACTTGAATCTCCTCCATTCGTCTAGGCCAGACATGAAATGTCAAGGTTGTTTTACGTGGGGTACCTGTGTGCACTTACCCCCACGTTCCTTCCAAAAGGAAGTGATTGGGATACGCCCAATCAGCGCGCAAGTTGCATAACCGGCAGTCGTGCAATTGCTACCAGATTGACTAACTGGTAGGAGCGAGGTTGCCTATCCACCCTCTACTAGCTAAGTCGCGCATAGTGACCGAGCAGTTGACTTAACACGCTGCTGACCCGCCAGCACACTCCAGTCCTCTTTCATGCGGGGTGAAGTACCTCGTCCAGCAATAGGACTATTCCCCAACTTGACGCTGTTATCAAGAGGGACCACTGCCCGATCGAATCCAACCTCAAATGTGACAGGACTTGGTTTTTAAGCGGTTTTGCCACCCCGATCTACCAATTTTAGGCTTGGTGAGCCCTCGACAGAGCTTCTTTTAAGTCTACACGTTATAGACTCCCGGTGCGTACCCGAATTTGGTGAAGTTGTCTTGATAGTGAGAGGCGATGTATTCGCTTCAACTATTCTTAAGTGTAATGGCTTTCAGAGCTTCTCCCAATCACTGTACCTGGCTGCAGTCCGGATCATAGGGTGGTCAGGATAGCACCTAAGCACATTTACCTGGCGGCTTGCAGTTTCCCATTGCCCAAACGCGGGATAACCTCACTTCTAGTCACCGTACTAGAGATTCAGTCAAACAGCGGGTTCCTTTGGTGACCATACATGACCTCGGTCATGCAGCGGGGTCCTTGGTGACCATAAATGACCTCGGTCAAACAGTGAGTTCCATTGGTGACCATAAATGACCTTGTCCCTTAGGCGAGATTCGAATCCGCCCACACCGGTCTCATCTACCAGGGCTCCCCCTGATCGGTCAGAGTTACCGTCGAGAATTCTCACGAATTTCTCTACCACACGCTTTATTCTAACAGCTTCATCCGTTTCCCGTCAGCAGGATAGGGTAGAAGACAGCCAGTTCTAAGGGTGAACGTCGTGTGGTCTCCCGTCCACCCAATAGGCCAACGTCTAGGCCAGACAGATTATTATAATTTGTTTTACGTGGGGTACCCTTATCAACATACCCCCACGTTCCTTCCAGAAGGAAGTGATTGGGATACGCCCAATCAGCGCGCAATTGCATAGCAATTGCTACCAGTCAGCTCACTGGTCGGAGCGAGGTTGCCTATCCACCCTCTACTAGCTATCCAGGCTAGTACCGGAGCGATTGACTTAACACGTGCTCACCCGCCGGCACCCTCCCGTCCTATTTCATACGGGGCTAAGTACCTCGTCCAGCAATAGGACAATCCCCCCAACTTAACTCAGTTGAATAGAGAGAGCCCTCCAGTCCTCTTTCATACCTTCATAAGCTCCTCCCCGAGACAGGGCTTGGGGCCACTGCCCGATCGAATCCAACCTCAATTGTGGCGGGACTTGGTTTTTTAATGGTTTTGCCACCCCGATCTACCAAATTATAGGCTTGGTGGGCTCGCGACAGAGCTTCGTTTAAGTCTACACGTTATAGACTCCCAGTGTGTACCCGTTAAGGTGAAGTTGTCTTGATTGTGAGAGGCTATGTATTCGCTTCAACTCTCCTTAAGTGTAATGGCTTTCAGAGCTTCTCCCAACCGCTGTACCCGGCTGCAGTCCGGATCATAGGGTGGTCGGGATAGCTCCTAAGCACATTTACCTGGCGACATGCAGTTTCTCATCTGCCCTGGGATAAACCTCACTTCGATTCTACTCACTTAGGATTCAGTCAAACAGCGGGTTCCTTTGGTGACCATAAATGACCTCGGTCAAACAGGGGGTTCTGTTGGAGGCCATAAATGACCTCGGTCAAACAGCGGGTTCCATTGGTGACCATAAATGACCTTATCCAAGGCGAGATGCGAATCCGCCCACACCGGTATCATATACCAGGGCTCCCCCTGATCGGTATGAGTAACCGTCGAGAATTCTCACGAATTTCTCTACCACACACTTGACCTGACAGCTTCATCCATTACCCAGTTTCCAAGGAAGCAAGGATAGGGTAGAAGACATAGAAGCCAAGATTGTTTTACGTGGGGTCCCCGTGTTAACATACCCCCACGTTCCTTCCATGAGGAAGTGATTGGGATACGCCCAATCAGCGCGCAAGTTGCATAACCGGCAGTCGTGCAATTGCTACCAGATTAACTCACTGGTAGGAGCGAGGTTGCCTATCCACCCTCTACTAGCTAAGACGCGCATAGTGACCGAGCAGTTGAAAAGACACGCTGCTCACCCGCCGGCACCGAAGTACCTCGTCCAGCATAGGACTATTCCCCAGCTATGCCCTCTTGCAAAGTGGGACCACTGCCCGATCGAATCCAACCTCAAATGTGGCAGGACTTGGTTTTTAAGCGGTTTTGCCACCCCGATCTACCAATTTTAGGCTTGGTGGGCCCTCGACAGAGCTTCTTTAAAGTCTACACGTTATAGACTCCCGGTGCGTCCCCATTATTGGTGAAGTTGTCTTAATAGTGAGAGGCTCTATATTCGCTTCAACTATCCTTAAGTGTAATGGCTTTCAGAGCTTCTCCCAATTACCGTACCCAGCTGCAGTCCGGATCAAAGGGTGGCCAGGACAGCTCCTAAGCGCATTTACCTGGCGGCTTGCAGTTTCCCAGTACATGGGATAAACCTCACTTCTAGTCACCGCACTAGAGATTCCGTCAAACAGCGGGTTCCTTTGGTGACCATAAATAACCTCGGGCAACAGCGGGTTCCTTTGGTGACCTTACATGACCTAGGTCATGCAGCGGGTTCCTTGGTGACCATAAATAACCTCCTCCCTTAGGCGAGATTCGAATCCGCCCACATCGGTCTCATCTACCAGGGCTCCCCCTGATCGGTATGAGTAACCGTCGAGAATTCTCACGAATTTCTCTACCACACACTTTATCTGACAGCTTCGTCCATTACCCTTGATAGAGATAGGGTAGAAGACAGCCAGTTCTAGGGGTGAACGTCGTGTGGTCTCCCGTTCACCCAAAGGGTAGAAGACATAGATCCAAGATTGTTTTACGTGGGGTACCCGTGTTAACATACCCCCACGTTAATTCCATGAGGAAGTGATTGGGATACGCCCAATCAGCGCGCAAGTTGCACAACCGGCAATCGTGCAATTGCTCCCAGATTAACTCACTGGTAGGAGCGAGGTTGCCTATCCACCCTCTACTAGCTAAGCGTTCACTAGTGACCGAGCAGTTGACTTAACACGCTGCTCACCCGCCGGCACCGAAGTACCTCGTCCAGCATAGGACTATTCCCCAGCTATGCCCTCTTGCAAAGTGGGACCACTGCCCGATCGAATCCAACCTCAATTGTGGCAGGACTTGGTTTTTAAGCGGTTTTGCCACCCCGATCTACCAATTTTAGGCTTGATGGGCCCTCGACAGAGCTTCTTTAAAGTCTACACGTTATAGACTCCCGGTGCGTACCCGATATTGGTGAAGTTGTCTTAATAGTGAGAGGCTATATATTCGCCTCAACTATCCTTAAGTGTAATGGCTTTCGGAGCTTCTCCCAATCACCGTACCCAGCTGCAGTCCGGATCAAAGGGTGGCCAGGACAGCTCCTAAGCACATTTACCTGGCGGCTTGCAGTTTCCCAGCACATGGGATGAACCTCACTTCTAGTCACCGCACTAGAGATTCCGTCAAACAGCGGGTTCCTTTGGTGACCATAAATGGCCTCGGGCAACAGCGGGTTCCTTTGTTGACCTTACATGACCTAGGTCATGCAGCGGGTTCCCTGGTGACCATGATTGCCCTCGGCCAAGCAGCGGGTTCCTTGGTGACCATAAATGACCTCTCTTAGGCGAGATTCGAATCTGCCCACACCGGTCTCATGTACCAGGGCTCCCCCTGATCGGTATGAGTAACCGTCGAGAATTCTCATGAATTTCTCTACCACACACTTTATCTGACAGCTTCGTCCATTGCCCTTGATAGGGATAGGGTAGAAGGCAGCCAGTTCTAGGGGTGAACGTCGTGTGGTCTCCCGTTCACCCAAAGGGTAGAAGACAGCGGGATACTTAACTCCTTAAAAGACCCTGACGTCAGGTAAGATTCAATCCACCCACACCGGACCCCCTTGTTAACAGAGCTCCCCCTGCAACGTTTTAGGGACATCGTCGAGAAACACTCCGGTGAAACGTAAACGCAACACCTCGGCATAACTCTACCACACATTTGATTCTGATCGCGTCATCCGTTACCCAGACAAGCCTGGGATGGGGTAGACAACGACCAGTTCTAAGGGTGAACGCCGTGTGGTCTGCCCTCAAGCTAGTCTCGAATCCTAGTGCTTCCCGACACCTCTAACAACTGCCCTCCCTCTGTCTTCGGGCTAGTCTCGGATACTAGGAATGAAGTCCGACATCTCAAACGACTGCTTGACCGTTCACCCACATTTATCTGGATGCAGTCGAAACAAAGCATATACCACATTTTAAAGGAAAATCTGGAACATTGTCTGTACTAGTGTAGTGAGGCGACGTTACTTTTTAAACCTCGACTGTTTATCTGATTCTATCATTTTGCCAATTCGTGGGGGCATGCAATGTAAAATCTATTCTGTTTTGAAAACGCATTTGTTTGACATCATCATTCATCGTAGATTCGTTAAAGATATGACTATAAATATATTTCTATTGTCGATACATTTAGCAGGCTACAAGAATATTTTTTCATATTGTGTGTGGAGAGAAAGAAATCTGCACAAATTTGAAAGATAACTAATTTCTTTACTATTGAGTTTAGATAAGTTGAAATTTTTAAACTGATGAGATGTTCATACAACAGAATGAACACCTTAGAAACTTTCGGTTATCGTCTTTTTCACAACCAAAAGAGACTGTAATTTTACTGCATGGTGCGGTTGGCTTTTTATTTATAGGTGTCGCATCGGGTACCATTTGGTGCTAATGTTAGTCATTGGTTTGTAAATAAGCCAGGATGATGTGCTTAGGTTTCTCAGATGATTAGCTCCAGCTGATGAGAGTACAACAAACTTGAAACAGTCTACCCTGAAGTATCACTTGTGAATTCTAGATATTTTATTATTACTGTGGGTTAATGGTGTTATAAATCTTTTATAGTTTAAATTTTCAATTTCTTTACGATGTTTTGTCTTTGCTCCCTACTAGTCTTACAAATGGCAAATTTGTTGAGTTTGTCGGAGTTTTTAGTTACTTTTTCTTTTTAAAAATCCCTGTCTTGAGGTCTTCTAATCTTTACAGCCAATTTTCGTTTGAGATTTTTATAATATTCACGCTATTGGTTGATTTATGGAATTGTCAAAAAGTTGTACCAGTTTATAAAACCCTGACGCTACACTGTTTATATTTTGGTTATTTACGAGCTGGATTTGTATTTTCAGACCAAATAGTTTTGGTTCAAATTTGACATTGATATTTGCAATAATTTCAAAACTTAACAGGTGTACAGACAAAGACAAAAACAACAGGATTTTTTTCCTCCAGGGATGTCTGTCGTGTTATTTAGGTCATATAACGTCGAGAAATAAAAAAAGGTATTTTTTACAAAAACTCGTTCTCATTCTGTGGACTTGTACATATATTGTGAGAAAGCAAAAGCAAAGAAATGGGTTTAAAGAATAAACTTTAATTGTTTTCAACCACTTTGTTGTTAGAAATGTAGTTCTGAAATGATTCTAGCTACTTACCACATCGCACATACCTTATACAGTAAGGAATGTCACCCTTTGTTAATTATTTAAAAATACAAAAAAATTGTAGGCGTGACATTATATTATTTAATAAAATATTAAACATATATGATTTTCTTCCATGAGAATATAAACGAAACAAATTTACATTATTATAATCTGAAAATTCGTTTCTAACAGAACTATATCTCGAAATATCTTATATGTATAAATTTAAAGGTCCGTTTTGTTTAACGGCATACTTTCAGCAGGTGTTCTCGAACTCAGCACTTATAGCAGACATAAACACGGACTTGATAAACAGAATATGCTGAATAGTGATAAGTACCATAGTTTTATACCTTGTAAACTTGACAACGTTGATGGAGGCGTACTCGAACGCTTGATTTGCCAAAATTATATACACGGAGGTGAATACGAGCGGTCTATGTACGGAGGCTGACACGAACGCGCACTATACAGAAGCATGTATATCTAAAAAATTAAATAAAATTACCCCTCTTGGTGGATTTAGGAGTGTTAGTTCAAGAAAAAGTCTGTGACACTAGAATAATTAATATACAATCATTATTAATGGCGGAGTTGTGGTCGTCTGTTCAGTATACGGAGGCGAACACGATACAAAAGCACATATATATATATATATATATATATATATATATATATATATATATATATATATATATATATATATATATATATATATATCTATAGGGCACCACTATGCGTCCCCCCATGTAAAATCTTAGGTTCAAGCAGCGTCCGAAGTCACTCGGCGTCCGGATATACGGACGCTGGGTGACTAGTGCCTCAAAATTGCACCATATGAAGCTTAAAGTGTCTAGATGGCGAAAATGTAAAAATTAGCTGTGCGCAGTTTGACACCCATTCCTGATTCGTGTATAAAATCGTAGTTCGAGCGTTTGCCACACGCAGCGCTAATAGCGCGGGATTTGTATACATTTGTATACAAATTTATGGCATAGGTTTACCCTGCGTCCGCATATTTAACAAGAATTGTGTTGGTAACACTGATTCCTTTGTGGCTAGACAGTGACGTCATTTCAACGGGACTTCACTTTATGCATTGTATTTCTTAGTAAAGATTGCGTTATTTAAGGTGACAAAAATTCGTACATATTATATTTTGTTAAAGCTATTTAAGAAACACTTTTAATACGTTTCATTTATGCGTCATGTAAATTTCGTTTAAACCGGTTTTAATTGCTCCTACAAATGGGCGATAATTTTAATAAAATCGTAAGATTTAATTCAAAGCTCTATTGATTTAAGTGAAACAAACGTAACCATTATTATATTATCATTCAGTATTTAATCAATCACTGATGCTGTTAGCTAGTAATAAATCTGGCTGTTTAATCTTATCCCATATTATATTTTAAAATTTTTAAAACTCATATGTTTGTGAGGCAGACAGTGACATCATTTCAAACGGGACTTCTTATGCATTAAAATATTGAAATTAAATAACTTTTACAACTTCTAATTTGTTAGATGACATACAAACTTGAGATTTGGCACAATTATAGGAATTGGGATTCTTGTAAGTAGGAAAATAAAAAAATATATTTATGCAACCCTCGCACCCCCTGTTAGGAGTTGTAAAACTTCTAGATGACTTAGAAACTTGAAATTTGGTGTAATTATAGGATTTAAGATTATTATAAAGAAAAATATAAAAAAAATGTTATGATGTCAACCCCTGCACCCCGTTCTGGGGTTGCAAAACTTCTAGATGACATACAAACTTGAAATTTGGTATAGCGATGGAATTTAGGACTCTCCTAAAGAAAAATTTTAAAAAAATTATTAAATCAACCCCCATCTTCCATTTGGGGGTTGTAAAAGTTCTAGATGACATACAAACTTGAAATTTAGTATAGCGATGGAATTTAGGACTCTCCTAAAGAAAAATTTAAAAAAATTATTAAATCAACCCCCATATTCCATTTGGGGGTTGCAAAACTTCTAGATGACATACAAACTTGAAATTTGGTATAGTGATAGGGTTTAAGACTCTCGTAAAGAAAAACATAAAAAATTTTATTAAGTCAACCCCCGCACTTTATTTGGGGGTTGTAATACTTCTAGATCACATACAAACTTGAAATTTGGTATAGCGATGGAATTTAGGACTCTCCTAAAAAAAAAATTTAAAAAAAATTATTAAATCAACCCCCATATTCCATTTGGGGGTTGTAAAACTTCTAGATCACATACAAACTTGAAATTTGGTATAGCGATGGAATTTAGGACTCTCCTAAAGAAAAATTTAAAAAAATTATTAAATCAACCCCCATATTCCATTTGGGGGTTGTAAAACTTCTAGATGACATACAAACTTGAAATTTGGTATAGCGATGGAATTTAGGACTCTCCTAAATAAAAATTTTAAAAAAATTATTAAATCAACCCCCATATTCCATTTGGGGGTTGTAAAACTTCTAGATGACATACAAACTTGAAATTTGGTATAGTGATAGGGTTTAAGACTCTCGTAAAGAAAAACATAAAAAATCTTATTAAGTCAACCCCTGCAATTTATTTGGGGGTTGTAATACTTCTAGATCACACACAAACTTGAAATTTGGTATATTTATAGGGTTTAGGATTCTAGTAAATAAAAATTAAAAAAAATGTTATTATGTCAACCCCGCATCCCCTTTTAGGGTTGTAAAACTTCTAGATGACATACAAACTTGAAACTTGGTATAGCGATAGAATTTAGGACTCTCCTAAAGAAAAATTTAAAAAAATTATTAAATCAACCCCCGTATTCCATTTGGGGGTTGTAAAACTTCTAGATGACATAAAAACTTAGAATTTGGTTTAGTTATAGGGTTTAGAGTTCTCGTAAAGAAAAATATAAAAAATTGTTATTATGTTAACCCTCCGCTACCCCTTTAGGGGTTGTAAAACGGGACTTCACTTTATGTATTTAAGTAATGAAATTAAATAGTCTTTAGAACTTCCGAATTTCTAGAGTACATACAAACTTGAAATTTGGTATATTTACAGAGTTTCGGATTCTCGTCTAGCGAAAAATTAAAAAAACGTTAAAAAAACCCATATTTATATTTTCAAAATTTTGTTCTGTTTTGGGTAGCAGCCACCTCTTAGAATTTCTACACACGGGAAGAATAGTAAACAATCTTTGCGTTTGATTTTCGAACGGGTGCCGTGAAAGAACATAAAAAGTCACCTATTTTATAGATTTTGCGAAGTTGAGGGTCTAAGGGGGTAGCAACCAACCCTTAGAATTTTGAAATACGGGAAAAATAGTAAATAATCTTTGTTGCGGTTCATATTTGAATGGGTGACGTGAAAGAACATAAAAAGTTACATACTTTACGGATTTTGCGACATTAAGGGTCTAAGGGGTAGCCAGCCATCCCTTAGAATTTGCAAATGTGGAGAAAATAGTAAATCAGTTTATTTGCGTTTCATTGTTGAATGGGTTGCGTGAAAGAACATAAAAACGCACATGCTTCACCGATTTTGCGAAATTCAGGATATAAGGGGGTAGCAGCCAACCCTTAGAATTTCTAAATGTGAAAAAATAGCAACGATTTTTGTTGCGCTTCATTTTCATGGTTATCATGAAAAAACATAAGAAGTCGCATATTTTATGGTTAATAATATACAAGATACTTTTTAGATTTTGCAAAATTCAGATTTCAAAGGTGTACGAGTCACCACTTCAAATGTTTAAATGTGGAGAAAATAGTAAACACTTAGCCACTTAACGGGTTCTGGCCTATTTAACAGTCTACACTCAATCATCCGGACAAGCTTTTGGTTATAGTAATGGAATTAAAAGAACTTCGTAGATTTCGGCTTCTTGTTTACGAAAACAGTATTAGAATACATTCACTTTATTATTTCATTATCATTCACTTTAAACCTGTAGTACCTTATTACTTTTTTATTCAGAATCCCACTTGCTATCGATTTCCATACTTCAAATCTAATCGTTCCATTTAAAAAAATCCTGATGATGATATCCAGCACCAGCACAAGTTCTAAGATGTGTTCTGATTTCGTAAACTAGAGGTCAAAGGATACAAAGTTCTTTTAATTCCACTGCTATAGTCACAAGCTTGTTGGAATGATTCAGTGTAGACTGTTAAACAGGACACCCTGTATAGTCTTCAATATCTTCCTCTGAATCGCAGAAAAATTAATTTAGTGACAAGCGGTTTGGACAAAAAATTGGTTTTTATGTTATTGCACTGTTATTGTTAAAATTAGGAATATTTCTTTGAGAAAAATAATGCCTACATGAAAAGTGTTCATTTAACCAAAACGAAATCAAAAAATTAATAAACAAGAAAACATAATTCCCTATTTTTTATATAAATCTTAAATGAATTGCTTTTTGGTCTGAAAATTAGAACCCAAGGTTTCTTTCTATAACCCCTACAAAAATTTCATAGATATATGGCATGTACTTTCTGAGATAAAAACTAATTTGTTTTTAATAAAATTGTCCCTAAAAATGGGTAACTTTTATTACCTATTGTCTGATAAAAACAAAAGTAGCTATAGCATTTAGAAATATAATATTTTACTAAAGTTAAGGTCCAAGTGTACCCAAAAACGTGTGTTATTTGTTTCATAAATAATATAATAATGTGATAACTTTGGTTTTAAGTTAATAGTCTAGGAATGTTAAAAACTTGCTTACCTAACTTGTTTTGCAAAAAAAGTTTTTTTATTTAAATTATTTCACATGTTATACGTGAAAAATTAATTTTAGAAAAACTGTACATTCAAAATTAACCAAAATAATACCACTTATATTTCATAGTATTTGAACTATTTTCCCAGAATTTTAAGAAAATCGTATGTCTAGCGACTAAATTATTGCCAAAAAACCTGCTTTTTGCCAAAAAAAACTGCTTTTTTTGGCATAAAGGAGGTAATAGTTTAGTCCCTAGACATAGGATTTTCTTAAAATTTTGGGAAAATAGTTCAAATACTATGAAACTTAAGTGGTATTATTTTGATTAATTTTGAATGTACAGTTTCTCCAAAATTAATTTTTCACTTATAACATGTGAAATAATTTAATTAAAAAATTTTTTTTTCCAAAACAAGTTAGGTAAGCAAGTTTTTAACATTCCTAGACTATTAACTTAAAACCAAAGTTATCACATTATTATATTATTTAATAAACAAACAACACACGTTTTTTGGGTACACTTGGACCTTAAGCTTTATTAAAGTCAGAGGACTCGAGAAAAAAATGGATATTAGATAATCAGGAATATAACTCAATATTATAGTTTGAAAGACGTCCTTATAAAAAGTTAATGTTGTTAGCAAGAGAATATTTCCTTGTAAGCATGGATTAAATTTCATTGCAGGTGTGCAAGTCTATAAAGTGACGTAATTTTGTGTATGCTATAACGCACACGTAAAAAACAAAAGCTAATTATTGTGTAAAATGACACTTAATTCGAATTCTAGTTAGCGAATAGATTCTGATATTGGGCTATTGCTAGAAATTCCATTTTTTTCAAATTATGCACGATGGTACATTTTATATACTAGAATGATTGCTTGAAGCTGGAAAAAGAACTTAAAATTGTCTGCTAATAGACCCAACCTGTGTATTCTTGTATATAACTTTTTTCGGTCAGTTGTGTTTACAAATTTTTAATCGTGTTCCTTTTAACACTCGTTTTTCGGGGATTTTCCAAGGAGTAGAGGTTCTCTTTTGCAATTATGAATTTGATAACGGTTACAGCTGTACATATAAGTAAATGTAAAAAACAATTCATTTATGCAGCATTCATTCGGAGCATTTAAGAATTAAAGTAAACATTTTAGGTTCTCAGAATTGTATGATGAACAATTTGACGTCGCGTCATCAAACATCGTATCAAATATCATGTTACTGAAGATTTTAGTTGCCCATTGCAAAATCTTAATTATTTATGCTGCCAGATTTTAAATTTTTCTTTATATTCTTGAATCTGAAATTTTTTGAAAATATTTTAAATGTTTACACTTGAAACCACCAAAACAAATTTTGGTTAAAAAGTCTTGAATAATTATTGTTTTAAATGCGTTAATAGGATTGAATTAAGATTATTATTTTTTGTTTAAAAGACTGACATGGAATTATAAATTATAGGACCTTCGTCCAGCTTCAAGCAATCATTGTAGTATAAAATGTACCATCGTGAATAATTTTTTCTATCAAAGAAGAAGGAAAGTGGCAAACACTCTCTTATACTGCATGCACGCAGGCCCCAGTTTTTTTCTGCCTGTCATTTTCTACGAGTTTCTCAAAATATTTTTTATGTCACTATGTGTAGTTTATAGCAATTTAAATTTGTCCAACAAGCGTTGATCTTCGTACACTGGTATAACACCGTAAGCGTTTCAAAATGGAAAACAGCATTCCAATTAGACTGTCTCAACAAGGATTTTCGAAGCTCCACTGTCTTTGAGGTATAGCCCAATGCATGAGAGTACCACTTTTAGGAGATGAATCCCTCCAAGACCAAGCAATAGGTTGGGATTTTTGTTAGACACACTGAATTTATTTGAGCATGTGATGTACTTCTTCATTGCATCACAATGAACCCTTTAGTTCAGTTACATTTGATTTTCTAAGAAATAGAGAAACCATACAAGATCCTTGGGAAGGTTTTTACTTCATTTTCTTCGTTAACGTCACTATTTCCTTTTGTTTTGATAGTACAGTAGCTTTTGAGCAGTACAGTAGTTTTTTCTTTTCCTTTGTGTCATAATTTTTTGCAGTTTTCAATTTTCCAACACCATAGTGTGTTATTGTCGAATAATTTATATGAAGAAAAGAAGTTGTCAAGGAAAATATTATGATTAGGGTTATTCTCTACAATAGATAGTAGATAAAAAACAAAGTCACCTCCCAACCCAAGTCTGGATTTTTTATTATTTGGAGGATAACTTGTATAAGTACCCTTCATCTGAACAGATATACCATAATTTGAAACCGAATCTTACCGGTTTCACTTTTAGAAGCATTTTGTTGCGAGTGCCGTTCAAAATATGGAACTATCTGTTCATCTAGTAATATAAGTTGCACGAGAATACTCCATACTGCATGAGTTTTTTATTCATGATGTAAAAATTACCTACTAAGATTTACCAAAAAGAATGAAGTGAATATAATCATGGGTGACTTCAACGGAAAGATAGGTAAAGGAAGAGTGCAATATATTGTTGAAGACCATGGTATTTGCAAACGAAACGATAGGGGGGATATCTGGTACAGTTCTGTAATGAAGAAAACTTAATGGTAGCAAACACCTGGTTCCAACTTCCAGAAAGGCGATTGTACACTTAGAAGTGTACTTAGGACCAGGAGACAATGAAGGAAATATCATAAAAAATCAAATAGATTATATACTGATTGATAAACGATATAGAAACGGAATTAAAGTTGTAAGAACTTATCCTGGATCAGACATATGATCTGATCAGAACCCCGTAGCTGAAAAACGTGAGATTAAATTGAAGAAAATCCGGAAGAGAAATAAAACAAGACCTAACTTTGAGAAACTGGGGGAACCACAAATAAAAGAGGAAATAACACGAGTTTTGAATAGTAAGTTTAGGGAAACGGTATAATTGGAAACAGAAACAATGGAAAACTTTTGGCAGTCTGTTAAAAATGTAAACATGAAGTACAAGAAAATGAATTGGAAAACCAAGAGCAGAGAGCAAAACAGAGATGGATGACGGAAGAAATCCTTTTATTGATGAACGAAAGAAGGAAGTACAAACATAAAGACTATAATAAATATAAAGAAATCCATAAAAAGATTACAAGGCTTATAAGAGAGGCAAAGGAGACCTGGGTGGAGAAACGTTGTCAAGTACTCGAAGAGCTGCCAAGAAAGCATGATTTCTTTAACACACAAAAAAGAAGATAAAAGAAATAACTGGAAATAAAACCCATCAACACGATATCTTAGTCACAGATAGTAACAAAAAAACAATAGACCCAAACGAGATAGAAGAGATTTTGACAAGCTATATACAAGAGCTTTTTGATGATATCAGAATGTAACCAGAACCAAGAGAAATAGATCAAGAAGATTAGCCATTGAGAATTATTATAGCAGAAGTGAAACGCGCAATAAAACTATCAAACCACGTAGAGTCTCAGGTGAAGATAACATCTATACTGAGATGCGTAAAGTATTAGACGATGAAAGCCTCAACATCTTAACATCTTTCTTAAATAGAATATACTATACAGGAATCGTACCACACGACTGGACCCAACTTACTTTTATTCCGATACCTAAAAAGAGCGGAGTAAAACAGTGCTCACAGTACCGATTGATTAGCCTGATGAGCCATGTACAGTAGATAATGCTAAGAACATGCATCAACGAGTACACACAAAATGCGGACAATATGTAGGAGAAGAACAATTTGGTTTTCGCTTAGGCATTGGAACTAGAGAAGCAGTTCAAGGTCCTAGGACTAGCAGAAATACATAAAACAAAATTAAATAGCTTATCGGTATCTCCAGTGTAAGTGACTCCTGCGTACAATGTTGCTTCCTCACGGCTTGCTCCAAAATTATAAGTCTGGATTTCTTCAGCTAGTTTGCAAGCATAATTTTCAGAGAAGTCTATATGTAGTAACCCTTCATTCTTACTAAGACTGTTTTTCAGTGTGTTCTTAGCAGCATTTTCATTTTTAATGTTAAATTTATATTTATTTTTAAAGTTTTCATTTCTTCTTGAACCTCTCCCTCCAACTCTCGGACAGGTTTAGTAACATTGATTTTAGCTGCAATCTTAACATTAAATTGAACCTTTTCTTCATTTTATTTTGACATTTCAGAGGCCTGCCATACATATGCAATGCGGAAGCCTTACTACATGTTACAGGAGTTCATATGAATTTTCATTATCTACAAGTTTTAGTGGCTTTAGTTTTTGTGGTTTGAAGCTTATGTTTGCACGTTGTTTGTACAAGCAGGTAGCTCTGTTTATTTCATTAGGTTTGCATACATAATATAGACGGTAATAACATAGGGATGGCATCGAGATAATGTACTGTAGGATATTTTTGTTTTGTGTGCAAGGCCAATTGTTTTATTTGCTAAACTATAAAGACGGTAGTGTCCTATATCAATGTACATCAACAAAGCATTTAAAAATATTTTCCGTTGGTTTTTTTGACCTCCAGCAACTCTCCAAGGTTTCACCAGCGAGTCATGCAAAACTAGAGTACGGATTGCTTATTCCTCATTGCTTTTTCCTTTTCCAGGTCCAAGTCCAACAAAACGTTTCCCTGCAGTTTTTTTTTTATTCAGAGATGGGCATTAGTTTTTCTTCAGGTGTTTTCATAACTGTATTGTTTTCAGTTTTTTTCTACTTAAATGCTTTCTTCTTCTTTTCACATTCTCAAGTTTGCTCAAAACAAATAGCCAGAAACCCAAGTGCAGAGAGGTTTCTTTTTGTATCTGAACTTGCCCGACGAAGAGAACACAAAAAAATTGAACAGCTAAAAAATCATTTGGCAGGTCAATCACCGCTGGATATTTTTCTAAAACTTTTTGATGATGAAGTTCAAGATATAGTATTGCGATTTTTTGTAAAGTAGGCTCATGATAAATGAACTCGCTAAATGCAAAACTTTGTAATTATTTACAAAAATAATTATAACAATTTAGATATCGATATTATTGGTTGTCTTGTTTTATGGACTTGCAGTACTGATAAATGTATGAGATGCATACTTTGGTGTTTTATAAATGTAAAACTTCACGCTTATAAAATATTATTATGTAAAAGTCATCATCAGATGCAAAACTCACGGGAAATGTGAGATTGTTAGGTGCAAGACTCAAGTTCACTAACAATGTAAACGCAGAGTTTTGTATTTAGTGGGCTCAAATAATACACACGATTTTATATTTACAAGGGAAAAACTTTTCAGTTTTATTGGCATCCTGTTTTTATTAGGCTATCATACGTTGCCCCAAGCTAATTTGTGTTGGTATGTTGAAGAAGGCAAAGGAGTCGATATTGCATAAAACTGCATGACGATTAACAAATTCAGAAATATTCAGTAAGCTCGATAAAACTGTTACATTTTCTAACTTTGCGGCCTTTTTTACATCTTCTTTTTCTTAAGGTGCTGTCTTCTTATAGAAGGTTAACAACAACTTCGGCAAATCGTTCACTATCTTTTGCTATTCTTAGTAATAACTGTGAGTTTAGGCCAGTGCAGTCTCTCACATTTCTCAACCATGAGCCTTGTCTCCTGCCAGTTCTCTTCTACCCTCAATCTTGCCCTCCATTATCAGTCTTAGGTATGGCTCAGCAGAAGTTCAAGAGTTGCAGGGAGAGGTTCAAGAAGAAATGAAAACTTTAAAAATAAATATAAATTTAACATTAGAAATAAAAATGCTGCTTACAACACACTGAAAAAGAGTCTTAGTAAGAGTGAAGGGTTACTCCATATAGTCTTCTCTGAAAATTATCCTTGCAAACTAGCTGAAGAAATCCAGACTCATCATTTTGGAGCAAGCCGTGAAGAAGCAGTCATTTACGTTGGACATACCGATAAGCTATTTAATTTTGTTCTATGTATTTCTGCAAGTCCAGATCATGTCCTGCAGCTATTTGGGCACACTTAATCCTGTCTTTACCTTTCTGTCGCAACAATTGCCAAGAATCCAAACAGTTTATTTGTTTTCAGATAGACTCTCCATTCTTTAATAAGGTAGTTAGTTATCTTTAAACTTTGATGCATTGAGTATTCCTTAACTATCTTTGTAACATAAACGGTTTTTGTATTTAGTCAAAGTAAAACTTCTAACCGAGAAACAAGAACAACGACGAGTGACATGGACTAAATATGTAGTTGTCCTAGACAATGTTCCAGAGAATGACTGGTATAAGGTCATATTCAGCGACTAGTCAAAGTCTGGTGTTTTCGTTGGTTACTCTCGCAAAAGACTGATCGGAGCTAAACATGAAGCATTCCATAAGTACTGCTTAAAACGTACGGTTAGGTTTCCTCAAGGTGCAATAGTTTAGAGCTATATGTCAGCTGGAGGGTTAGAATGATTTCAGTCCATAGACGGCACAGTTAATGTTGAAAAGTATCAGCAAATTCTTAACGCAAACTTGTTACCAATCGTTAAAAATCGATCTTGACCGCGATTTAATCTTTCAACAAGATGGTGCTTCTTACCACACATCAAAAACGACCAAAAAATGGTTTGAAAATCATAATTTCAAAGTTGTTGAATGATCCTCAAGCAGTTCGGATCTTTAGTGTTATTGAATTTGAAATTATCAGCAATTTAGATAATTGTAATCCCCAAGTTAGAAGTATGTCAGCCAAAATTTAAGAGGCGAATAAAGCAAAGCGAGATGTTAAATCTTATTGAATTGTATTTATAAACTGCTATCTGAATATTTAGTTGTCAGCGAGTTTTATTGAATTTTTGAAAATTGTTTTCTGCAGATCTTTTTTTACAGAAGTTAATGGTTATTGTTTGAAAATGGTGTAATTTGGAACACTAGTAGGAAAAATAAACACAGAATTCATGAAACTGTCCAAATACATATTTAGTTGTTAGGGCTCGTACATGTTTTGTAAATTTCACAGAGGAACATCGATAACTTAATACCAGAATGTATATTTAAAAGGTAAATAAAATAAATAAAGGTTGCTCATGAAACTAAAATTTGCAAGTAATAAAAATTTCTTTCTCAAAATATTATTCCAAACACAAATGAAAATGATCCGAAATAAACAATTATATATAACAAGGTTACAAGAAATGTGTTTAATACCAAAAATAGGTGAATAGATTAGCATGATCTTACATTTTAGATATGATATTATTTACTACGTATTATGAATGCACAGCTGTTTTCTTCTGAAACTAATAATGGTTTCAATTTATAAAAAATCAGTAATTGATTAAAATAAAGTAAGCACTAATAACGAAAACAAAAACGTCATTTTAAGAGATTGCTAGTCAATAATATTTTTGTTGCATCTTTATTTAAATATTTTTAAATTACATAAAAATACATCTGCACTGACCGCTGGACCTTGAAATTCCCTTCTAAACTACCTTTATCACTACCCAAACTTTTTTTGTCAAATTTCTCTTTAGGCAATATTTGATAATATTGTTGCATGCGCTCATTTTTAAGGTTTAATTTAAAAAAAGAATCAGCTTTCTAGCTCAAATATGTTTGGAGATATAACGATTTAAACCACTGGAAGAACTTAAAAAACTGAAAGCTCTAATTAACACATTAAATCGCTCGGCTCTATAAAATATAGAACGAGAAAATGTACTACAGAATGTCAATAAGAAATAAAACAACGAATCTGATATTTTTAATTAGGTATTGAAATTAAAATGCGTTCCCAATAAAAATTAACAAGTCAATCAAAAATCAATATATTTCATTATTTCATAAAATCAATTATTAGTCGTTATAAATAACCAATAAGTTTTACCTTGTGCGATCGAATAGTAACTGTTTTGTAAAACAGTGACAGAAAGAAGATAATTTAAGAAGAACTACAAATTCCTTTTTATAGTTTGCTTTAATAGACATGTAAAACGTAGTTTCTAGTACATAAACAAACATAAATACAAAACAATACATCTGCACTGACCGCTGGACCTTGAAATTCCCATCTAAACTATCTTTATCACTACCCAAACTTTTTTTGCCAAATTTCTCTTTAGGCAAT
The DNA here is from genome assembly GCA_929113105.1 of Agrypnus murinus. Lineage (NCBI taxonomy): Eukaryota > Metazoa > Arthropoda > Insecta > Coleoptera > Elateridae > Agrypnus > Agrypnus murinus. The sequence continues at coordinate 87,264,370 of OV816024.1, forward strand.
ATTTGATAATATTGTTGCATGCGCTCATTTTTAAGGTTTAATTTAAAAAAAAAATCAGCTTTCTAGCTCAAATATGTTTGGAGATATAACGATTTAAACCACTGGAAGAACTTCAAAAACTGAAAGCTCTAATTAACACATTAAATCGCTCGGCTCTATAAAATATAGAACGAGAAAATGTACTACAGAATGTCAATAAGAAATAAAACAACGAATCTGATATTTTTAATTAGGTATTGAAATTAAAATGCGTTCCCAATAAAAATTAACAAGTCAATCAAAAATCAATATATTTCATTATTTCATAAAATCAATTATTAGTCGTTATAAATAACCAATAAGTTTTACCTTGTGCGATCGAATAGTAACTGTTTTGTAAAACAGTGACAGAAAGAAGATAATTTAAGAAGAACTACAAATTCCTTTTTATAGTGTGCTTTAATAGACATGTAAAACGTAGTTTCTAGTACATAAACAAACATAAATACAAAACAATACATCTGCACTGACCGCTGGACCTTGAAATTCCCATCTAAACTATCTTTATCACTACCCAAACTTTTTTTGCCAAATTTCTCTTTAGGCAATATTTGATAATATTGTTGCATGCGCTCATTTTTAAGGTTTAATTTAAAAAATGAATCAGCTTTCTAGCTCAAATATGTTTAGAGATATAACGATTTAAACCACTGGAAGAACTTAAAAAACTGGAAGCTCTAATTAACACATTAAATCGCTTGGCTCTTTAAAATATAGAACTAGGTATTAGTAGCAATAAGTATCATCACAATTTTTTATATGCATTTAACCTATAATAATAAATTAACCTACACAATTTAAATAGTTTTCATCTAGAAAATACATATTAAAATCAACTAAATTCAACTGAATTAAATAAAATTCAGACACAATTGAATGGAAGTGAAAGATTTATTAAGTAGCTTTAATAAAATTATTTTTGTCACTTTAAATGACGCAATCCTTACTGAGAAACACACATAGTATTTTGGCAACGCAGAGAGTTTCGAATATACTCCCAGATGTTAAGTTTTATGCAAATAAATCAAATTTTAATTATTATGGCCGCCATATTTCATCCGCGCTTTAAATTTGCAAACGTTGACATCAAATTTGAAATCAGCGACCTGAAAAACCCCTTTGTAGAAAATTTCATACAAATCCAATAATATTTCGAGTTTTATGATGTTTTTATGCATAAATCTGAAAGCCTTTTAAATAAAATTCATACACATACAGAAACGAAACTAAAAGTATTTATTACATAGCGTTAATAAAATAGAATTATTTTTGCCAGTTGAGATGACGCAATCTTTACTCAGAAATGCAGAGAGTAACTCGACACCGCAGACAGGCAAAGGAATTCAAGCAGGCTGGCCAATACTGAAAAAATAAATGGACGCTGTATAAACCTATAGGTTGCATAAAATAAACAGACGCTGAATAAACCTATAGCTTGCAAAAGACGCTGACTGATACCATCATTTATATACACTTATATACGCCGGACGCTGGGCGCTACGCTTTTGGTCCGGACGCATGGTAGGCCTCTATAGATATATATATATATATATATATATATATATATATATATATATATATATATATATATATATATGTATATATATATATATATATATATATATATATATATATATATATATATATATATATATATATATATATATATATATATATATATATATATATATGTATATATATATATATATATATATATATATATATATATATATATATATATATATATATATATATATATATATATATATATACTTATAAATAGTACGTTATGCAGCCCTATACATTTATGGGCCGCTGTTCCACCCGGCCTTTCTACTGGTTTTTAGAAAATGCACACGCTGTATTTTATTTCATCTCCTTAGTTGAAAACATGGGACCCATAGAGGGGTAAGAAGAAAGCATATATAAGAATTAGATAGGTTTATAGCACTTAGTGCAGCCCAAGACGTTGGACGACCCGCCGTGTATATTATAAGTAAATGCACCTTTGTTTAGCCCTGCAGTGTTGCCAATAATTTTAACATTGCTAACGATGATATCACCTACATCTGCAAGTTGTGTGCTTATGCTGTCAGACCGAACAAAAAGAATAATTCTTCTAGCAAGAAAGAACTTCAGTTTCTTTTTACTTATTAATTATGTGTGATCTAACAGAAACGAAAAATCTTTTTTTTTGTATTTGCTTTATTGAACTGTTTGTGTTCAATCTCCTTGAACATTTATTTTAATTAGATTTAATTTAAGATTTTTATTGTAATATAAAAACGGAATATTTTGTAGGTTTTTATTAAGAAATAATTTTGTTTAATTAACTAAAATTGGTGCAATATAAAACTCGCATCAGGTAAAATTTGTGGTAACTACCTGGTTTGACATCATAAAGGTGCACATTATTTTGCTGTGATCATTACATCCAAATCATATAAATACAATTGTAACTAAATTTAAACTAAATTTCACAAATTAAGTAAGTGGCATAGTAATTAAATAAGTTAATTAATAATAAAATTTATTAAATAAGTAAGTGGCATAGACTCCTATCGCTTTAACCTTTACTTGAGTCTGAGTAAAAGGCTTACGGGTGACCAAACGTATATTTTTGGTCTGTTTTGTTTGTGTACTAATAAACATGTCTTTTTTGTGTTTTTAATAATATTTTATTTTTATTTATTTTTATCTTTCTTTGTATTTGCATCATTGAACTATTTGCAATCATTGTTTCGTCTTTGTTTTAATATAATTTCAAATGTATAATTCCCGTGTGATCCAAGAACGTTGGTCAAAAAATGCTTTTAGTGGTATTAAAAAACATACGTCAAGTAGTAAAGTCGAAAATACTCAAATTAACTTTGCTTAAGAATGTCAGGTGCTCAAGAAGACCAAGTGCGGCACTTCATTTTATTGAAAATTATGGCTCTATAAATTAGCAATTGTTCCCCAGTTGTTGTAACAATGTACAGGGTTAGTTTTATTAATGTAAACCCCCCTTTATTATTTTAATTTTTGACCGATTCAAAAAATTTAAAAACTTTACTTATGTGATTTTTTATTTAGATTCCACTCATGCTAACAGTTTTGTGGTAGCATTTTATATATACAGGGTGCCCAAAAAAGCATGTTTTTTTTAAATCGAACACCTAAATTTTGGATTTTTTCGGAATTTCGATTCCTTGAGTCATTCTGATAACAAATATATATGCATATTGTATAATTGCTTTACTGGTCTTTGTGACTCAAAGAATCATAATTTGTCAAAATATACAGGGTGTTCAATTAAAAAAAACATAGTTTTTGAGTACCCTGTATATATAAAATGCTATTAAAAAGCTGTTAGCATGAGTGGAATCTACATCGAAAATTACATAAATATTTTGAAATTTTTGAATCGGTCAAAAATTAAAATATGAAAGGGGGGTATACATTATAAAAACTAACCCTGTACATTGATAGCCCATTTACGGAGCTGCCTCATCGTTGGAAATATACCAATTAATCTTCATTAAAGTAATGGGTAGCATCCCTCATTATTGAACATATAACGTTCTTTTGACAAGTCTGCCTCTTTCTTATGCGCGAACCAAAAAAACTAAATTCTATTCTATCTATAGAATCTCGCATTACCGTCAACCACATTCTAAATCGAAGCTACATTGGAAGTTACTTTAACAGCCGTAACTTTAATATTAATATTTTGTATCTAATAACCCCACAATGTTATCTTGCTGTATACATTTTTAATAATATTATGGGCTGCGTTTTGTCACAATTATCACAATTATCCTCTTAATAATAACAAGAATTTACACTCCTTCTTTATTGTTTTTATTTCCCATGAATTGGAGTATCTACAACAAGCAAGAATGCCAAGTTTGAAGCCATATCAATTAAGGTATAGAACTTTCCATCCCTTTGTTGATTCATAATGGTACTTTAAAGTCTGGGATATGTTATTTCTTGTTTACTGCTCGTTTTCAAATTGCTGATTGGAACAAAACGGGCTTGGTGACTATAAAATATTCTAATTAACATTTGCATTTCAACTGTTAGAATAAATCCGTATCCGATCATCAGGTCCGAGAACGATAACTACCAAGAACCCACAACCGCGAAACCAAAACCGAGAAACCATGACCGAGAAACCACGACCGAGAAATCATAATCGAGAAAGCTCAACCGAGAAAATCAAAGCCGAGAATGGAAACTACCGAGAATGCATCCATGCATTATGAAGAAATAATTATAAGTTAGTAGCTTTGATAGATCTAACAGAGACAGAGGAGTATTCTCCCCTATGTATTCATAGGGCGGGGAAAGAGAGAGGTTATGGTTTCTCGGTTGCGGTTTCTCGGTTATGGTTTTTCGGTTATGGTTTCTCGGTTGTGGTTTCTCGGTTGTGGTTTTTCGATTGCGGGTTCTCGGTTTTGGTTTTTCGATGATGACCTGGATCTGAATAAATCTGATAACTTTCCATGCAAACTTGTTGTCGTCGCATTTTACGCCGCATTTTTTAAGTCAGAAGATTATCAACTTGATCTCTTTTGCGACGTCAGTTCCCAGACATACGCCACCGTGGCGTACATAAGAGTTAACAACAACCAATTTCCAGCAGAGGTAAAAATAGTTATGGCGAAGGACCGCGTAGTTCCTTTAAAGCAAAGTCGATACCAAGACTGGAACTCCAGGTCGCCCTACTAGCTGCCAGAATGGCCGAGTTTATCCAAACAGAGCAATACTTCAACTATAAATCAGTTACATTTTGGACCGACGCGACGCCAAAACGGTCATCCTGTAGCTTCGCTCCGACAGGAAATTTCAGACAGTATGTTTGCGTATCGTGTCGAGGAGATTTTGGAGAAGACTAAAGTATCCCAATGGAAATGGTTGCCGACAAAGAAAAACGTAGCCGATGAAGCCACAAGGAATCATCCAATGTCGTCGCTGAATTACAGCAGCAGATGGTTCCAAGGACCGGAGTTCCTTCGGAGGTCAGAGGAAGACTGGCCCAAACAAAAATTTATGTCCGAAGCAATTGATAGTGATCTCGAAGTAAAAAATAGTATTGTAACCTTGCCTTCGCCAACCTTCAAGATTCAGTGCTGCCAGATGTCTCGAGATTTTCGAGTTGGATCCGATTGATAAGAACAACCGCGTGGGTCCGCAGGTACGTCCATGCTTAAAAAACCAGAGTTAATAAAATGTAGAGTTTGTCTGCAGGGCTTACAGTTGGTGAATTAAAATGGGCCGAAAACGCTGGTGGCTAGAAGCCCAAAGGGAGAGCTTCCTCTAAGAAGACCGTAACCTACTCCGAGGAGATCCAGTACCTAAAGCTAGCCGTTTAATCAGCCTCTCTCCAATTCTGGATGACGAGGGAGTGTTGCGAGTCAGATCACGGATTGTTCGCTCCCCAGAACTGTCGCCGCAGCAGAAGTTCCCCGTTATCCTCCATCTTGCCCATACCTTTACCAGACTACTAGTCACACAACATCACATCTGGGCCTTACATCAAGAACAGGAATATGTCGTTAATGAACTTCGTCAAAAGTATTGGACCCTGCAACTACGGACCGCGGTCAAGAGCGTCTGGAATTCTTGCTTGACGTGTAAACACCGCCGCGTCAAACGATTACACTACTTTGGCCCTTTGACAGTGACCAAATTTCGCAGGCGTGAGAAGCGTTGAGGCGCGCTCTTTACGTGTCTTTACATTCGCACCGTTCACTTAGACCTAGTGGACAACCTCTCTACCGACTCTGCTATTATGGCCATCACTCGGCTTACAGCCTTGCGTAGCTGGTCACAGAAGCTATACTCCGACAGTGGAAGTTGTTTTCGGAGAGCAGCAAATGAACTCAAAAGAGCATTAACCGAATTAGACCAAGAACGACTTACAGAACCTGCGATCAAAGGTGGGGAATGGTGTTTTGTACCGCCGTCATCCCCTCATTTTGGTGGTGTGTGGGAGCGCATGGTACGCTCTGTAAAACAACCCTTCCAAACCATTTTAAAGGAGCAAGCACCAAGGGAAGAAGTTCTACGCACGCTTTTTGCGGAAGCTACTAACATCATAAATAGTCGACCTTTGACTTATGTTCCATGTGACAAGGACGACCTAGAGGTACTGACGCCTAACAGCTTCCTGCTCGGCACCACCAGTACTCCTATGGGAAAATTTGACGACGCAGATCTACGCCTTAGGAAACAATGGCAACTTTCACAGCGACTCGCCTATCTCTTTCGAGGTGCGGGACCATTTACACACTCTCATCAAACGACACAAGTGGACAAAATCTCAAGAAACTGTGAAAGTTGGCGACTTTGTGATTGTAATCGACGACAACATGCCTCGGAATATATGGTCAAAAGCATCGTAACTGCCGTGTATCGGGACAAGAATGGTGTAGTCCACGTACCACGTAACCTAAATCTAACCTAACCTAACCTAAACTTAACCTAACCCTAAACATAACCTAAACTTAACCTAAACCCAACCTAAACCTAACCTAAATATAACCTAACTTAAATATAACCGAGCCTAAATATAACCTAACCTAAACCTAACCTAAGCCTAACCTACACCTAACTTAAACATAACCTAACCTAGCCTAAGCTAACCTAACCTAAACATAACCTAACCTTACCTAACCTAAACATAACATAAACACAATCTAAACCTAACTGAAACACAACCTAACCTAACCTAATCGAATCCAACCCCACCCACCCCAACCTAACCTAACTTAAACTAAACATAATCTAAACCTAACCTAAACATAACCTAACTTATCCTAGACTAACCTAACATACCTAACTTGACTTTACTAACTTTACTGTCTCCAGCCTTACTTTGTGGAACTCCATAATCATTACAATGAAAAGATTAATTCAAATTTTCGCAAGTTTTATTAAATTCTTAACCTGACAATTGCTTCAACAATAAATGTCATTATCAAAGCCAGCTAAGATTGATAAACAAACACGTTGCTAAGGATAAATACAGAAAATAGGTACCTAACTAGATACAAAAGCTAAATATCTAACACTTCTAATACAGGAGAATTACTAATACCACGGTCCAGTGGTATGGTCGAAATCGACGGTCGAGAAAAGACAATTTTACAAATTTCCGTCCGACATGTGAGCAATACAATCATTTTTACCGCAAGTCTCTAGGATCAACCGTTCTTGAGATATCAAGATTTACGTTTACATCAAAAAACTGCAAGAAACGTCGTGCATCACGAAACAAATATAGCTGCCATAACTCAATCAAATGGAATAAAAATAAAAGGACAGTGGTTTTGATCTACCAATACTTAGGGGTGATAACACCGGGTGATAAAAATTATCTTTTTTCGAAATGATCGAGCGACCAGTATAGCACTACTTCATATGGATTGATCCTAATTCTATGATGGGGGATGTCAAAAAATGGCCATTAGTTTAATCCGGCTACCTTTATAATATCAAAGCTTAGATATTTCTCGACTTATATTAACAATCAGAATGAGTCCAATGGGTTTTTTTATACGGAAAGCCTCTGGGCGTCTGGTCTGACGAAAAATCAAAAATTTGTAAAATTGGCGTTTCTCCACCGTCGATTTCGACCATATCACTGGACCGAATTTAAAGTGTTGGATACTCATCCGACGCAGAATTTAATGCCCTTTAATTCTTGTAATAGTGAAGTTTTCGTTGGAAAGCACCGCTTTGTAGTTATAAGCAAAAAACTAAAAACGGTCCGAAGATTTCGTGGTTCTTTTGATGCCCTCAGCTAAGCTCCAGTCGAGAGACCGTGCAAACCTAGGATACTTATATTTGACGTCAAACGAAGCGATCGAAACGATCTCCCTCTTTCCAACATTTATTTCCACCAATGGATTCTATTTTACTGGCCTAGTATATCAATGGACAAAATACAATGTTTGGCGTATATAGTTTACATGTACCGTACGTTGCGGAGCCCGACTTATTTTTTGTGTATAAGCGTCTTGTGGCCCGGCATATCGTTTTAAGGCGATATACGACCAGATATGTTCATTAGCCCGATTCGAGCTAGATAACGTTCTCCAAAGGCTGAACAACGACGTATTAGTATACAGATTGGGCTGAACAATAACCATTTACATGTCCATCCGCCTATATAGTTTACAAAAAACTATTTTTGTAAACTATACATTAGCACCATCCAGCCCGTTCGACATACAAATAAGACGTTATTTTGCCCCTTCGACTTTAAACTTTTATTTTCTAACGAGATGTTGAAAAAAGAAATTTTAAAAATTATTGAAAACGTTATATCCATAATTTATACGGTTCATTAAGCAACAACGTTGTTCTTCCACCGATCTACCATATTATTTTTAGTTTTGAAAGTTGTAAGATGTCATAACATGTAAATCTTGCTGGTTACACTATGTTTTGTTTTTATGAAATTCGTTTCAGAAATATTTAAATTCCTAGAATAGAAGGTACGTAAGAAAACCCATATTAAAGTTTACTGAAACAGTGTTGCCGCACTTCTGGCTTCACAACGACGTGTTAATATCAGGGCTACACAACGTTTGTATTTAGATGATGGTATACAAAAAACGCCCTCTTATGGTCATCACCATGAACTAATCGGTGTATATATTTTACATGTATGGTACGTTGCGGAGCCCTAGCTATTTTTTGTGTACAAGCGTCTTATGGCCTGACCTATCGTTTAAAGACGATATACGACCGGATACGTTCATTAGCCCGGTTCGGGCTAGATAACGTTCGAAAAAGGCTGAACATCGACCTATTAGTATATAGAATGGGCTGAACAATAACCGTTTACATGTCTATATATATATATATATATATATATATATATATATATATATATATATATATATATATATATATATATCTATAGGGCACCACTATGCGTCCCCCCATGTAAAATCTTAGGTTCAAGCAGCGTCCGAAGTCACTCGGCGTCCGGATATACGGACGCTGGGTGACTAGTGCCTCAAAATTGCACCATATGAAGCTTAAAGTGTCTAGATGGCGAAAATGTAAAAATTAGCTGTGCGCAGTTTGACACCCATTCCTGATTCGTGTATAAAATCGTAGTTCGAGCGTTTGCCACACGCAGCGCTAATAGCGCGGGATTTGTATACATTTGTATACAAATTTATGGCATAGGTTTACCCTGCGTCCGCATATTTAACAAGAATTGTGTTGGTAACACTGATTCCTTTGTGGCTAGACAGTGACGTCATTTCAACGGGACTTCACTTTATGCATTGTATTTCTTAGTAAAGATTGCGTCATTTAAGGTGACAAAAATTCGTACATATTATATTTTGTTAAAGCTATTTAAGAAACACTTTTAATACGTTTCATTTATGCGTCATGTAAATTTCGTTTAAACCGGTTTTAATTGCTCCTACAAATGGGCGATAATTTTAATAAAATCGTAAGATTTAATTCAAAGCTCTATTGATTTAAGTGAAACAAACGTAACCATTATTATATTATCATTCAGTATTTAATCAATCACTGATGCTGTTAGCTAGTAATAAATCTGGCTGTTTAATCTTATCCCATATTATATTTTAAAATTTTTAAAACTCATATGTTTGTGAGGCAGACAGTGACATCATTTCAAACGGGACTTCTTATGCATTAAAATATTGAAATTAAATAACTTTTACAACTTCTAATTTGTTAGATGACATACAAACTTGAGATTTGGCACAATTATAGGAATTGGGATTCTTGTAAGTAGGAAAATAAAAAAATATATTTATGCAACCCTCGCACCCCCTGTTAGGAGTTGTAAAACTTCTAGATGACTTAGAAACTTGAAATTTGGTGTAATTATAGGATTTAAGATTATTATAAAGAAAAATATAAAAAAAATGTTATGATGTCAACCCCTGCACCCCGTTCTGGGGTTGCAAAACTTCTAGATGACATACAAACTTGAAATTTGGTATAGCGATGGAATTTAGGACTCTCCTAAAGAAAAATTTTAAAAAAATTATTAAATCAACCCCCATCTTCCATTTGGGGGTTGTAAAAGTTCTAGATGACATACAAACTTGAAATTTAGTATAGCGATGGAATTTAGGACTCTCCTAAAGAAAAATTTAAAAAAATTATTAAATCAACCCCCATATTCCATTTGGGGGTTGCAAAACTTCTAGATGACATACAAACTTGAAATTTGGTATAGTGATAGGGTTTAAGACTCTCGTAAAGAAAAACATAAAAAATTTTATTAAGTCAACCCCCGCACTTTATTTGGGGGTTGTAATACTTCTAGATCACATACAAACTTGAAATTTGGTATAGCGATGGAATTTAGGACTCTCCTAAAAAAAAATTTAAAAAAAATTATTAAATCAACCCCCATATTCCATTTGGGGGTTGTAAAACTTCTAGATCACATACAAACTTGAAATTTGGTATAGCGATGGAATTTAGGACTCTCCTAAAGAAAAATTTAAAAAAATTATTAAATCAACCCCCATATTCCATTTGGGGGTTGTAAAACTTCTAGATGACATACAAACTTGAAATTTGGTATAGCGATGGAATTTAGGACTCTCCTAAATAAAAATTTTAAAAAAATTATTAAATCAACCCCCATATTCCATTTGGGGGTTGTAAAACTTCTAGATGACATACAAACTTGAAATTTGGTATAGTGATAGGGTTTAAGACTCTCGTAAAGAAAAACATAAAAAATCTTATTAAGTCAACCCCTGCAATTTATTTGGGGGTTGTAATACTTCTAGATCACACACAAACTTGAAATTTGGTATATTTATAGGGTTTAGGATTCTAGTAAATAAAAATTAAAAAAAATGTTATTATGTCAACCCCGCATCCCCTTTTAGGGTTGTAAAACTTCTAGATGACATACAAACTTGAAACTTGGTATAGCGATAGAATTTAGGACTCTCCTAAAGAAAAATTTAAAAAAATTATTAAATCAACCCCCGTATTCCATTTGGGGGTTGTAAAACTTCTAGATGACATAAAAACTTAGAATTTGGTTTAGTTATAGGGTTTAGAGTTCTCGTAAAGAAAAATATAAAAAATTGTTATTATGTTAACCCTCCGCTACCCCTTTAGGGGTTGTAAAACGGGACTTCACTTTATGTATTTAAGTAATGAAATTAAATAGTCTTTATAACTTCCGAATTTCTAGAGTACATACAAACTTGAAATTTGGTATATTTACAGAGTTTCGGATTCTCGTCTAGCGAAAAATTAAAAAAACGTTAAAAAAACCCATATTTATATTTTCAAAATTTTGTTCTGTTTTGGGTAGCAGCCACCTCTTAGAATTTCTACACACGGGAAGAATAGTAAACAATCTTTGCGTTTGATTTTCGAACGGGTGCCGTGAAAGAACATAAAAAGTCACCTATTTTATAGATTTTGCGAAGTTGAGGGTCTAAGGGGGTAGCAACCAACCCTTAGAATTTTGAAATACGGGAAAAATAGTAAATAATCTTTGTTGCGGTTCATATTTGAATGGGTGACGTGAAAGAACATAAAAAGTTACATACTTTACGGATTTTGCGACATTAAGGGTCTAAGGGGTAGCCAGCCATCCCTTAGAATTTGCAAATGTGGAAAAAATAGTAAAGCAGTTTATTTGCGTTTCATTGTTGAATGGGTTGCGTGAAAGAACATAAAAACGCACATGCTTCACCGATTTTGCGAAATTCAGGATATAAGGGGGTAGCAGCCAACCCTTAGAATTTCTAAATGTGAAAAAATAGCAACGATTTTGTTGCGCTTCATTTTCATGGTTATCATGAAAAAACATAAGAAGTCGCATATTTTATGGTTAATAATATACAAGATACTTTTTAGATTTTGCAAAATTCAGATTTCAAAGGTGTACGAGTCACCACTTCAAATGTTTAAATGTGAAAAAAATAGTAAACACTTAGCCACTTAACGGGTTCTGGCCTATTTAACAGTCTACACTCAATCATCCGGACAAGCTTTTGGTTATAGTAATGGAATTAAAAGAACTTCGTAGATTTCGGCTTCTTGTTTACGAAAACAGTATTAGAATACATTCACTTTATTATTTCATTATCATTCACTTTAAACCTGTAGTACCTTATTACTTTTTTATTCAGAATCTCACTTGCTATCGATTTCCATACTTCAAATCTAATCGTTCCATTTAAAAAAATCCTGATGATGATATCCAGCACCAGCACAAGTTCTAAGATGTGTTCTGATTTCGTAAACTAGAGGTCAAAGGATACAAAGTTCTTTTAATTCCACTGCTATAGTCACAAGCTTGTTGGAATGATTCAGTGTAGACTGTTAAACAGGACACCCTGTATAGTCTTCAATATCTTCCTCTGAATCGCAGAAAAATTAATTTAGTGACAAGCGGTTTGGACAAAAAATTGGTTTTTATGTTATTGCACTGTTATTGTTAAAATTAGGAATATTTCTTTGAGAAAAATAATGCCTACATGAAAAGTGTTCATTTAACCAAAACGAAATCAAAAAATTAATAAACAAGAAAACATAATTTCCTATTTTTTATATAAATCTTAAATGAATTGCTTTTTGGTCTGAAAATTAGAACCCAAGGTTTCTTTCTATAACCCCTACAAAAATTTCATAGATATATGGCATGTACTTTCTGAGATAAAAACTAATTTGTTTTTAATAAAATTGTCCCTAAAAATGGGTAACTTTTATTACCTATTGTCTGATAAAAACAAAAGTAGCTATAGCATTTAGAAATATAATATTTTACTAAAGTTAAGCTTTATTAAAGTCAGAGGACTCGAGAAAAAAATGGATATTAGATAATCAGGAATATAACTCAATATTATAGTTTGAAAGACGTCCTTATAAAAAGTTAATGTTGTTAGCAAGAGAATATTTCCTTGTAAGCATGGATTAAATTTCATTGCAGGTGTGCAAGTCTATAAAGTGACGTAATTTTGTGTATGCTATAACGCACACGTAAAAAACAAAAGCTAATTATTGTGTAAAATGACACTTAATTCGAATTCTAGTTAGCGAATAGATTCTGATATTGGGCTATTGCCAGAAATTCCATTTTTTTCAAATTATGCACGATGGTACATTTTATATACTAGAATGATTGCTTGAAGCTGGAAAAAGAACTTAAAATTGTCTGCTAATAGACCCAACCTGTGTATTCTTGTATATAACTTTTTTCGGTCAGTTGTGTTTACAAATTTTTAATCGTGTTCCTTTTAACACTCGTTTTTCGGGGATTTTCCAAGGAGTAGAGGTTCTCTTTTGCAATTATGAATTTGATAACGGTTACAGCTGTACATATAAGTAAATGTAAAAAACAATTCATTTATGCAGCATTCATTCGGAGCATTTAAGAATTAAAGTAAACATTTTAGGTTCTCAGAATTGTATGATGAACAATTTGACGTCGCGTCATCAAACATCGTATCAAATATCATGTTACTGAAGATTTTAGTTGCCCATTGCAAAATCTTAATTATTTATGCTGCCAGATTTTAAATTTTTCTTTATATTCTTGAATCTGAAATTTTTTGAAAATATTTTAAATGTTTACACTTGAAACCACCAAAACAAATTTTGGTTAAAAAGTCTTGAATAATTATTGTTTTAAATGCGTTAATAGGATTGAATTAAGATTATTATTTTTTGTTTAAAAGACTGACATGGAATTATAAATTATAGGACCTTCGTCCAGCTTCAAGCAATCATTGTAGTATAAAATGTACCATCGTGAATAATTTTTTCTATCAAAGAAGAAGGAAAGTGGCAAACACTCTCTTATACTGCATGCACGCAGGCCCCAGTTTTTTTCTGCCTGTCATTTTCTACGAGTTTCTCAAAATATTTTTTATGTCACTATGTGTAGTTTATAGCAATTTAAATTTGTCCAACAAGCGTTGATCTTCGTACACTGGTATAACACCGTAAGCGTTTCAAAATGGAAAACAGCATTCCAATTATACTGTCTCAACAAGGATTTTCGAAGCTCCACTGTCTTTGAGGTATAGCCCAATGCATGAGAGTACTACTTTTAGGAGATGAATCCCTCCAAGACCAAGCAATAGGTTGGGATTTTTGTTAGACACACTGAATTTATTTGAGCATGTGATGTACTTCTTCATTGCATCACAATGAACCCTTTAGTTCAGTTACATTTGATTTTCTAAGAAATAGAGAAACCATACAAGATCCTTGGGAAGGTTTTTACTTCATTTTCTTCGTTAACGTCACTATTTCCTTTTGTTTTGATAGTACAGTAGCTTTTGAGCAGTACGGTAGTTTTTTCTTTTCCTTTGTGTCATAATTTTTTGCAGTTTTCAATTTTCCAACACCATAGTGTGTTATTGTCGAATAATTTATATGAAGAAAAGAAGTTGTCAAGGAAAATATTATGATTAGGGTTATTCTCTACAATAGATAGTAGATAAAAAACAAAGTCACCTCCCAACCCAAGTCTGGATTTTTTATTATTTGGAGGATAACTTGTATAAGTACCCTTCATCTGAACAGATATACCATAATTTGAAACCGAATCTTACCGGTTTCACTTTTAGAAGCATTTTGTTGCGAGTGCCGTTCAAAATATGGAACTATCTGTTCATCTAGTAATATAAGTTGCACGAGAATACTCCATACTGCATGAGTTTTTTATTCATGATGTAAAAATTACCTACTAAGATTTACCAAAAAGAATGAAGTGAATATAATCATGGGTGACTTCAACGGAAAGATAGGTAAAGGAAGAGTGCAATATATTGTTGAAGACCATGGTATTTGCAAACGAAACGATAGGGGGGATATCTGGTACAGTTCTGTAATGAAGAAAACTTAATGGTAGCAAACACCTGGTTCCAACTTCCAGAAAGGCGATTGTACACTTAGAAGTGTACTTAGGACCAGGAGACAATGAAGGAAATATCATAAAAAATCAAATAGATTATATACTGATTGATAAACGATATAGAAACGGAATTAAAGTTGTAAGAACTTATCCTGGATCAGACATATGATCTGATCAGAACCCCGTAGCTGAAAAACGTGAGATTAAATTGAAGAAAATCCGGAAGAGAAATAAAACAAGACCTAACTTTGAGAAACTGGGGGAACCACAAATAAAAGAGGAAATAACACGAGTTTTGAATAGTAAGTTTAGGGAAACGGTATAATTGGAAACAGAAACAATGGAAAACTTTTGGCAGTCTGTTAAAAATGTAAACATGAAGTACAAGAAAATGAATTGGAAAACCAAGAGCAGAGAGCAAAACAGAGATGGATGACGGAAGAAATCCTTTTATTGATGAACGAAAGAAGGAAGTACAAACATAAAGACTATAATAAATATAAAGAAATCCATAAAAAGATTACAAGGCTTATAAGAGAGGCAAAGGAGACCTGGATGGAGAAACGTTGTCAAGTACTCGAAGAGCTGCCAAGAAAGCATGATTTCTTTAACACACAAAAAAGAAGATAAAAGAAATAACTGGAAATAAAACCCATCAACACGATATCTTAGTCACAGATAGTAACAAAAAAACAATAGACCCAAACGAGATAGAAGAGATTTTGACAAGCTATATACAAGAGCTTTTTGATGATATCAGAATGTAACCAGAACCAAGAGAAATAGATCAAGAAGATTAGCCATTGAGAATTATTATAGCAGAAGTGAAACGCGCAATAAAACTATCAAACCACGTAGAGTCTCAGGTGAAGATAACATCTATACTGAGATGCGTAAAGTATTAGACGATGAAAGCCTCAACATCTTAACATCTTTCTTAAATAGAATATACTATACAGGAATCGTACCACACGACTGGACCCAACTTAGTTTTATTCCGATACCTAAAAAGAGCGGAGTAAAACAGTGCTCACAGTACCGATTGATTAGCCTGATGAGCCATGTACAGTAGATAATGCTAAGAACATGCATCAACGAGTACACACAAAATGCGGACAATATGTAGGAGAAGAACAATTTGGTTTTCGCTTAGGCATTGGAACTAGAGAAGCAGTTCAAGGTCCTAGGACTAGCAGAAATACATAAAACAAAATTAAATAGCTTATCGGTATCTCCAGTGTAAGTGACTCCTGCGTACAATGTTGCTTCCTCACGGCTTGCTCCAAAATTATAAGTCTGGATTTCTTCAGCTAGTTTGCAAGCATAATTTTCAGAGAAGTCTATATGTAGTAACCCTTCATTCTTACTAAGACTGTTTTTCAGTGTGTTCTTAGCAGCATTTTCATTTTTAATGTTAAATTTATATTTATTTTTAAAGTTTTCATTTCTTCTTGAACCTCTCCCTCCAACTCTCGGACAGGTTTAGTAACATTGATTTTAGCTGCAATCTTAACATTAAATTGAACCTTTTCTTCATTTTATTTTGACATTTCAGAGGCCTGCCATACATATGCAATGCGGAAGCCTTACTACATGTTACAGGAGTTCATATGAATTTTCATTATCTACAAGTTTTAGTGGCTTTAGTTTTTGTGGTTTGAAGCTTATGTTTGCACGTTGTTTGTACAAGCAGGTAGCTCTGTTTATTTCATTAGGTTTGCATACATAATATAGACGGTAATAACATAGGGATGGCATCGAGAGAATGTACTGTAGGATATTTTTGTTTTGTGTGCAAGGCCAATTGTTTTATTTGCTAAACTATAAAGACGGTAGTGTCCTATATCAATGTACATCAACAAAGCATTTAAAAATATTTTCCGTTGGTTTTTTTGACCTCCAGCAACTCTCCAAGGTTTCACCAGCGAGTCATGCAAAACTAGAGTACGGATTGCTTATTCCTCATTGCTTTTTCCTTTTCCAGGTCCAAGTCCAACAAAACGTTTCCCTGCAGTTTTTTTTTATTCAGAGATGGGCATTAGTTTTTCTTCAGGTGTTTTCATAACTGGATTGTTTTCAGTTTTTTTCTACTTAAATGCTTTCTTCTTCTTTTCACATTCTCAAGTTTGCTCAAAACAAATAGCCAGAAACCCAAGTGCAGAGAGGTTTCTTTTTGTATCTGAACTTGCCCGACGAAGAGAACACAAAAAAATTGAACAGCTAAAAAATCATTTGGCAGGTCAATTACCGCTGGATATTTTTCTAAAACTTTTTGATGATGAAGTTCAAGATATAGTATTGCGATTTTTTGTAAAGTAGGCTCATGATAAATGAACTCGCTAAATGCAAAACTTTGTAATTATTTACAAAAATAATTATAACAATTTAGATATCGATATTATTGGTTGTCTTGTTTTATGGACTTGCAGTACTGATAAATGTATGAGATGCAAACTTTGGTGTTTTATAAATGTAAAACTTCACGCTTATAAAATATAATCATGTAAAAGTCATCATCAGATGCAAAACTCACGGGAAATGTGAGATTGTTAGGTGCAAGACTCAAGTTCACTAACAATGTAAACGCAGAGTTTTGTATTTAGTGGGCTCAAATAATACACACGATTTTATATTTACAAGGGAAAAACTTTTCAGTTTTATTGGCATCCTGTTTTTATTAGGCTATCATACGTTGCCCCAAGCTAATTTGTGTTGGTATGTTGAAGAAGGCAAAGGAGTCGATATTGCATAAAACTGCATGACGAGAAACAAATTCAGAAATATTCAGTAAGCTCGATAAAACTGTTACATTTTCTAACTTTGCGGCCTTTTTTACATCTTCTTTTTCTTAAGGTGCTGTCTTCTTATAGAAGGTTAACAACAACTTCGGCAAATCGTTCACTATCTTTTGCTATTCTTAGTAATAACTGTGAGTTTAGGCCAGTGCAGTCTCTCACATTTCTCAACCATGAGCCTTGTCTCCTGCCAGTTCTCTTCTACCCTCAATCTTGCCCTCCATTATCAGTCTTAGGTATGGCTCAGCAGAAGTTCAAGAGTTGCAGGGAGAGGTTCAAGAAGAAATGAAAACTTTAAAAATAAATATAAATTTAACATTAGAAATAAAAATGCTGCTTACAACACACTGAAAAAGAGTCTTAGTAAGAGTGAAGGGTTACTCCATATAGTCTTCTCTGAAAATTATCCTTGCAAACTAGCTGAAGAAATCCAGACTCATCATTTTGGAGCAAGCCGTGAAGAAGCAGTCATTTACGTTGGACATACCGATAAGCTATTTAATTTTGTTCTATGTATTTCTGCAAGTCCAGATCATGTCCTGCAGCTATTTGGGCACACTTAATCCTGTCTTTACCTTTCTGTCGCAACAATTGCCAAGAATCCAAACAGTTTATTTGTTTTCAGATAGACTCTCCATTCTTTAATAAGGTAGTTAGTTATCTTTAAACTTTGATGCATTGAGTATTCCTTAACTATCTTTGTAACATAAACGGTTTTTGTATTTAGTCAAAGTAAAACTTCTAACCGAGAAACAAGAACAACGACGAGTGACATGGACTAAATATGTAGTTGTCCTAGACAATGTTCCAGAGAATGACTGGTATAAGGTCATATTCAGCGACTAGTCAAAGTCTGGTGTTTTCGTTGGTTACTCTCGCAAAAGACTGATCGGAGCTAAACATGAAGCATTCCATAAGTACTGCTTAAAACGTACGGTTAGGTTTCCTCAAGGTGCAATAGTTTAGAGCTATATGTCAGCTGGAGGGTTAGAATGATTTCAGTCCATAGACGGCACAGTTAATGTTGAAAAGTATCAGCAAATTCTTAACGCAAACTTGTTACCAATCGTTAAAAATCGATCTTGACCGCGATTTAATCTTTCAACAAGATGGTGCTTCTTACCACACATCAAAAACGACCAAAAAATGGTTTGAAAATCATAATTTCAAAGTTGTTGAATGATCCTCAAGCAGTTCGGATCTTTAGTGTTATTGAATTTGAAATTATCAGCAAGTGGGGCATTATCCAATTTAGATAATTGTAATCCCCAAGTTAGAAGTATGTCAGCCAAAATTTAAGAGGCGAATAAAGCAAAGCGAGATGTTAAATCTTATTGAATTGTATTTATAAACTGCTATCTGAATATTTAGTTGTCAGCGAGTTTTATTGAATTTTTGAAAATTGTTTTCTGCAGATCTTTTTTTACAGAAGTTAATGGTTATTGTTTGAAAATGGTGTAATTTGGAACACTAGTAGGAAAAATAAACACAGAATTCATGAAACTGTCCAAATACATATTTAGTTGTTAGGGCTCGTACATGTTTTGTAAATTTCACAGAGGAACATCGATAACTTAATACCAGAATGTATATTTAAAAGGTAAATAAAATAAATAAAGGTTGCTCATGAAACTAAAATTTGCAAGTAATAAAAATTTCTTTCTCAAAATATTATTCCAAACACAAATGAAAATGATCCGAAATAAACAATTATATATAACAAGGTTACAAGAAATGTGTTTAATACCAAAAATAGGTGAATAGATTAGCATGATCTTACATTTTAGATATGATATTATTTACTACGTATTATGAATGCACAGCTGTTTTCTTCTGAAACTAATAATGGTTTCAATTTATAAAAAATCAGTAATTGATTAAAATAAAGTAAGCACTAATAACGAAAACAAAAACGTCATTTTAAGAGATTGCTAGTCAATAATATTTTTGTTGCATCTTTATTTAAATATTTTTAAATTACATAAAAATACATCTGCACTGACCGCTGGACCTTGAAATTCCCTTCTAAACTACCTTTATCACTACCCAAACTTTTTTTGTCAAATTTCTCTTTAGGCAATATTTGATAATATTGTTGCATGCGCTCATTTTTAAGGTTTAATTTAAAAAAAGAATCAGCTTTCTAGCTCAAATATGTTTGGAGATATAACGATTTAAACCACTGGAAGAACTTAAAAAACTGAAAGCTCTAATTAACACATTAAATCGCTCGGCTCTATAAAATATAGAACGAGAAAATGTACTACAGAATGTCAATAAGAAATAAAACAACGAATCTGATATTTTTAATTAGGTATTGAAATTAAAATGCGTTCCCAATAAAAATTAACAAGTCAATCAAAAATCAATATATTTCATTATTTCATAAAATCAATTATTAGTCGTTATAAATAACCAATAAGTTTTACCTTGTGCGATCGAATAGTAACTGTTTTGTAAAACAGTGACAGAAAGAAGATAATTTAAGAAGAACTACAAATTCCTTTTTATAGTTTGCTTTAATAGACATGTAAAACGTAGTTTCTAGTACATAAACAAACATAAATACAAAACAATACATCTGCACTGACCGCTGGACCTTGAAATTCCCATCTAAACTATCTTTATCACTACCCAAACTTTTTTTGCCAAATTTCTCTTTAGGCAATATTTGATAATATTGTTGCATGCGCTCATTTTTAAGGTTTAATTTAAAAAAAAAATCAGCTTTCTAGCTCAAATATGTTTGGAGATATAACGATTTAAACCACTGGAAGAACTTAAAAAACTGAAAGCTCTAATTAACACATTAAATCGCTCGGCTCTATAAAATATAGAACGAGAAAATGTACTACAGAATGTCAATAAGAAATAAAACAACGAATCTGATATTTTTAATTAGGTATTGAAATTAAAATGCGTTCCCAATAAAAATTAACAAGTCAATCAAAAATCAATATATTTCATTATTTCATAAAATCAATTATTAGTCGTTATAAATAACCAATAAGTTTTACCTTGTGCGATCGAATAGTAACTGTTTTGTAAAACAGTGACAGAAAGAAGATAATTTAAGAAGAACTACAAATTCCTTTTTATAGTTTGCTTTAATAGACATGTAAAACGTAGTTTCTAGTACATAAACAAACATAAATACAAAACAATACATCTGCACTGACCGCTGGACCTTGAAATTCCCATCTAAACTATCTTTATCACTACCCAAACTTTTTTTGCCAAATTTCTCTTTAGGCAATATTTGATAATATTGTTGCATGCGCTCATTTTTAAGGTTTAATTTAAAAAATGAATCAGCTTTCTAGCTCAAATATGTTTAGAGATATAACGATTTAAACCACTGGAAGAACTTAAAAAACTGGAAGCTCTAATTAACACATTAAATCGCTTGGCTCTTTAAAATATAGAACTAGGTATTAGTAGCAATAAGTATCATCACAATTTTTTATATGCATTTAACCTATAATAATAAATTAACCTACACAATTTAAATAGTTTTCATCTAGAAAATACATATTAAAATCAACTAAATTCAACTGAATTAAATAAAATTCAGACACAATTGAATGGAAGTGAAAGATTTATTAAGTAGCTTTAATAAAATTATTTTTGTCACTTTAAATGACGCAATCCTTACTGAGAAACACACATAGTATTTTGGCAACGCAGAGAGTTTCGAATATACTCCCAGATGTTAAGTTTTATGCAAATAAATCAAATTTTAATTATTATGGCCGCCATATTTCATCCGCGCTTTAAATTTGCAAACGTTGACATCAAATTTGAAATCAGCGACCTGAAAAACCCCTTTGTAGAAAATTTCATACAAATCCAATAATATTTCGAGTTTTATGATGTTTTTATGCATATAATATTTTAAATCTGAAAGCCTTTTAAATAAAATTCATACACATACAGAAACGAAACTAAAAGTATTTATTACATAGCGTTAATAAAATAGAATTATTTTTGCCAGTTGAGATGACGCAATCTTTACTCAGAAATGCAGAGAGTAACTCGACACCGCAGACAGGCAAAGGAATTCAAGCAGGCTGGCCAATACTGAAAAAATAAATGGACGCTGTATAAACCTATAGGTTGCATAAAATAAACAGACGCTGAATAAACCTATAGCTTGCAAAAGACGCTGACTGATACCATCATTTATATACACTTATATACGCCGGACGCTGGGCGCTACGCTTTTGGTCCGGACGCATGGTAGGCCTCTATAGATATATATATATATATATATATATATATATATATATATATATATATATATATATATATATATATGTATATATATATATATATATATATATATATATATATATATATATATGTGCTTTTGTATCGTGTTCGCCTCCGTATACTGAACAGACGACCACAACTCCGCCATTAATAATGATTGTATATTAATTATTCTAGTGTCACAGACTTTTTCTTGAACTAACACTCCTAAATCCACCAAGAGGGGTAATTTTATTTAATTTTTTAGATATACATGCTTCTGTATAGTGCGCGTTCGTGTCAGCCTCCGTACATAGACCGCTCGTATTCACCTCCGTGTATATAATTTTGGCAAATCAAGCGTTCGAGTACGCCTCCATCAACGTTGTCAAGTTTACAAGGTATAAAACTATGGTACTTATCACTATTCAGCATATTCTGTTTATCAAGTCCGTGTTTATGTCTGCTATAAGTGCTGAGTTCGAGGACACCTGCTGAAAGTATGCCGTTAAACAAAACGGACCTTTAAAAGATATTTCGAGATATAGTTCTGTTAGAAACGAATTTTCAGATTATAATAATGTAAATTTGTTTGGTTTATATTCTAATGGAAGAAAATCATATATGTTTAATATTTTATTAAATAATATAATGTCACGCCTACAATTTTTTTGTATTTTTAAATAATTAACAAAGGATGACATTCCTTACTGTATAAGGTATGTGCGATGTGGTAAGTAGCTAGAATCATTTCAGAACTACATTTCTAACAACAAAGTGGTTGAAAACAATTAAAGTTTATTGTTTAAACCCATTTCTTTGCTTTTGCTTTCTCACAATATATGTACAAGTCCACAGAATGAGAACGAGTTTTTGTAAAAAATACCTTTTTTTATTTCTCGACGTTATATGACCTAAATAACACGACAGACATCCCTGGAGGAAAAAAATCCTGTTGTTTTTGTCTTTGTCTGTACACCTGTTAAGTTTTGAAATTATTGCAAATATCAATGTCAAATTTGAACCAAAACTATTTAGTGTGAAAATACAAATTCAGCTCGTAAATAACCAAAATATAAACAGTGTAGCGTCAGGGTTTTTTAAGGCGTTTACAGCATTAAAAAGTCTGTTGCAATTTAATTTTAAAAACGACAATCAAATTTAACCGAAAAATTACATCAACCATTACCATTACATCAATCATTATCGTTGAAATATATATATTAAAAATAAAAACAAACAAACATGGATGAAGTTCCAAAAGGTTTTAAATCTAGATAGATAAACACATTCTCGTTTCAAACACATAAAGTATACCAGGGTTCAATCTTTCAAAGTAATATTGATCATTTATTTGTTAATATTCCCTGAGTTATCTGTTTTGGGATGGTATTTTGAAATCTACGCCAAACAAAAAGTTACATATTGAAAGACTGTGTAAAGTTTTTGAAATTTTAGGAAAAAATAGGTATCGATAAAAGCATAATTCACGGGGAATCGAGAAAAAAGGCGATTCTGGAAGTGCCACTACCCAGTAATGTTACCTAACTCAAGTTGTTTTCCGCTATAATAAATCATTATCATCTATTTATTCCGAATGTACGAAATACTACATACATGAGCATTAGCTTATACCCATAAGTACTATTAAAATTTATTGGATGAAATTAAGCCTAATCTTTGAAACTTGGCAAACAGGGTGGATATTTGCTTAATCTTTAAAGATTAGACCATCTAAGTGACCCTCGCCAACTTCAATACACTTTTTACGTCTGGATATAAAATTATTCATTACCCAGTGGAGTGAACCTTCATTTACTGCAGCGACTATTCTATTGTAAATTTTTCTGAAATTGAAATTCTGGAAACAACATTTATTATGTTATATTTGTATTGTATTAGAAAAAGATAAGTACTAGAAAAGATGAGATTTTGAAAGACATATAACCTCTTTCCAAAAAAAGATGAGGTATTGGCGAATGCAGCTTCTGGGAAGCTCGATCAAACAATACAAACCCTAGGTCAAAGATTCAATATTGCAATAAAGTATGGTAGCATTTACTACAAAAAAGGTTTGTCATTAGCAACTTAAAGATTTATATTAAATTACAATCAAATACCTACTAAAAGGTTTGTAAAAATACTCTTATAAACTGGTACAACTTTTTGACAATTCCATAAATCAACCAATAGCGTGAATATTATAAAAATTTCAAACGAAAATTGGCTGTAAAGATTAGAAGACCTCAAGACAGGGATTTTTAAAAAGAAGAAGTAACTAAAAACTCCGGCAAACTCAACAAATTTGCCATTTGTAAGACTAGTAGGGAGCAAAGACCAAACATCGTAAAGAAATTGAAAATTTAAACTATAAAAGATTTATAACACCATTAACCCACAGTAATAATAAAATATCTAGAATTCACAAGTGATACTTCAGGGTAGACTGTTTCAAGTTTGTTGTACTGTCATCAGCTGGAGCTAATCATCTGTGAAACCTAAGCACATCATCCTGGCTTATTTACAAACCAATGACTAACATTAGTACCAAATGGTACCCGATGCGACACCTATAAATAAAAAGCCAACCGCACCATGCAGTAAAATTAGTCTCTTTTGGTTGTGAAAAAGACGATAACCGAAAGTTTCTAAGGTGTTCATTCTGTTGTATGAACATCTCATCAGTTTAAAAATTTCAACTTATCTAAACTCAATAGTAAAGAAATTAGTTATCTTTCAAATTTGTGCAGATTTCTTTCTCTCCACACACAATATGAAAAAATATTCTTGTAGCCTGCTAAATGTATCGACAATAGAAATATATTTATAGTCATATCTTTAACGAATCTACGCTGAATGATGATGTCAAACGATTGCGTTTTCAAAACAGAATAGATTTTACATTGCATGCCCCCACGAATTGGCAAAATGATAGAATCAGATAAACAGTCGAGGTTTAAAAAGTAACGTCGCCTCACTACACTAGTACAGACAATGTTCCAGATTTTCCTTTAAAATGTGGTATATGCTTTGTTTCGACTTTGTTAGAGGTGTCGGGAAGCACTAGGATTCGAGATTAGCTTGAGGGCAGACCACACGGTGTTCACCCTTAGAACTGGTCGTTGTCTACCCCATCCAAGGCTTGTCTGGGTAACGGATGACGCGATCAGAATCAAATGTGTGGTAGAGTTATGCCGAGGTGTTGCGTTTACGTTTCACCGGAGTGTTTCTAGACGATGACCCTAAAACGTTGCAGGGGGAGCTCTGTTAACAAGGGGGTCCGGTGTGGGTGGATTGAATCTTACCTGACGTCAGGGTCTTTTAAGGAGCTAAGTATCCCGCTGTCTTCTACCCTGAAATTGGGTGAACGGGAGAACACACGACGTTCACCCCTAGAACTGGCTGCCTTCTACCCTATCCCTATAAAGGGCAATGGACGAAGCTGTCAGATAAAGTGTGTGGTAGAGAAATTCGTGAGAATTCTCGACGGTTACTCATACCGATCAGGGGGAGCCCTGGTAGATGAGACCGGTGTGGGCGGATTCGAATCTCGCCTAAGAGAGGAGGTCATTTATGGTCACCAAGGAACCCGCTGCTTGGCCGAGGGCAATCATGGTCACCAAGGAACCCGCTGCATGACCTAGGTCATGTAAGGTCACCAAAGGAACCCGCTGTTGCCCGAGGCCATTTATGGTCACCAAAGGAACCCGCTGTTTGACGGAATCTCTAGTGCGGTGACTAGAAGGGAGGTTCATCCCATGTGTTGGGAAACTGCAAGCCGCCAGGTAAATGTGCTTAGGAGCTGTCCTGGCCACCCTTTGATCCGGACTGCAGCTGGGTACGGCGATTGGGAGAAGCTCCGAAAGCCATTACACTTAAGGATAGTTGAAGCGAATATATAGCCTCTCACTATTAAGACAACTTCACCAATATCGGGTACGCACCGGGAGTCTATAACGTGTAGACTTTAAAGAAGCTCTGTCGAGGGCCCACCAAGCCTAAAATTGGTAGATCGAGGTGGCAAAACCGCTTAAAAACCAAGTCCTGCCACAATTGAGGTTGGATTCGATCGGGCAGTGGTCCCACTATGCAACAGCGCATAGCTGGGGAATAGTCCTATGCTGGACGAGGTACTTGACCCCGTATGAAAGAGGACGGGAGGGTGCCGGCGGGTGAGCAGCGTGTTAAGTCAACTGCTCGGTCACTAGTGAACGCTTAGCTAGTAGATGGTGGATAGGCAACCTCGCTCCTACCAGTGAGTTAATCTGGGAGCAATTGCACGATTGCCGGTTGTGCAACTTGCGCGCTGATTGGGCGTATCCCAATCACTTCCTCATGGAAGGAACGTGGGGGTATGTTAACACGGGTACCCCACGTAAAACAATCTTGGATCTATGTCTTCTACCCTTTGGGTGAACGGGAGACCACACGACGTTCACCCCTAGAACTGGCTGTCTTCTACCCTATCTCTATCAAGGGCAATGGACGAAGCTGTCAGGTCAAGTGTGTGGTAGAGACATTCGTGAGAATTCTCGACGGTTACTCATACCAATCATGGGGAGCCCTGGTATATGATACCGGTGTGGGCGGATTCGAATCTCGCCTTGGATAAGGTCATTTATGATCACCAATGGAACCCGCTGTTTGACCGAGGTCATTTATGGTCTCCAACAGAGCCCGCTGTTTGACCGAGGTCATTTATGGTCACCAAAGGAACCCGCTGTTTGACTGAATCCTAAGTGAGGAGAATCGAAGTGAGGTTTATCCCAGGGCAGATGAGAAACTGCATGCCGCCAGGTAAATGTGCTTAGGAGCTATCCCGACCACCCTATGATCCGGACTGCAGCCGGGTACAGCGGTTGGGAGAAGCTCTGAAAGCCATTACACTTAAGGAGAGTTGAAGCGAATACATAGCCTCTCACAATCAAGATAACTTCACCTTAACGGGTACACACTGGGAGTCTATAACGTGTAGACTTAAACGAAGCTCTGTCGAGAGCCCACCAAGCCTAATATTTGGTAGATCGGGGTGGTAAAACCATTAAAAACCAAGTCCCGCCACAATTGAGGTTGGATTCGATCGGGCAGTGGCCCCAAGCCCTGTCTCGGGGAGGAGCTTATGAAGGTATGAAAGAGGACTGGAGGGCTCTCTCTATTCAACTGAGTTAAGCTGGGGGGATTGTCCTATTGCTGGACGAGGTACTTAGCCCCGTATGAAATAGAACGGGAGGGTGCCGGCGGGTGAGCACGTGTTAAGTCAATCGCTCCGGTACTAGCCTGGATAGCTAGTAGAGGGTGGATAGGCAACCTCGCTCCGACCAGTAAGCTGACTGGGAGCAATTGCTATGCAATTGCGCGCTGATTGGGCGTATCCCAATCACTTCCTTCTGGAAGGAACGTGGGGGTATGTTGATACGGGTACCCCACGTAAAACAAATTATAATAATCTGTCTAGCCTAGACGTTGGCCTATTGGGTGGACGGGAGACCACACGACGTTCACCCTTAGAACTGGCTGTCTTCTACCCTATCCTGCTGACGGGAAACGGATGAAGCTGTTAGAATAAAGCGTGTGGTAGAGAAATTCGTGAGAATTCTCGACGGTAACTCTGACCGATCAGGGGGAGCCCTGGTAGATGAGACCGGTGTGGGCGGATTCGAATCTCGCCTAAGGGACAAGGTCATTTATGGTCACCAATGGAACCCACTGTTTGACCGAGGTCATTTATGGTCACCAAGGACCCCGCTGCATGACCGAGGTCATGTATGGTCACCAAAGGAACCCGCTGTTTGACTGAATCTCTAGTGCGGTGACTAGAAGTGAGGTTATCCGCTTTTGGGCCATGGGAAACTGCAAGCCGCCAGGTAAATGTGCTTAGGAGCTATCCTGACCACCCTATGATCCGGACTGCAGCCGGGTACAGTGATTGGGAGAAGCTCTGAAAGCCATTACACTTAAGAATAGTTGAAGCGAATACATAGCCTCTCACTATCAAGACAACTTCACCAAATTCGGGTACGCACCGGGAGTCTATAACGTGTAGACTTAAAAGAAGCTCTATCGAGGGCTCACCATGCCTAAAATTGGTAGATCGGGGTGGCAAAACCGCTTAAAAACCAAGTCCTGTCACATTTGAGGTTGGATTCGATCGGGCAGTGGTCCCTCTTGATAACAGCGTCAAGTTGGGGAATAGTCCTATTGCTGGTCGAGGTACTTCACCCCGCATGAAAGAGGACGGGAGTGTGCTGGCGGGTGAGCAGCGTGTTAAGTCAACTGCTCGGTCACTATGCGCGACTTAGCTAGTAGAGGGTGGATAGGCAACCTCGCTCCTACCAGTTAGTCAATCTGGTAGCAATTGCACGACTGCCGGTTATGCAACTTGCGCGCTGATTGGGCGTATCCCAATCACTTCCTTCTGGAAGGAACGTGGGGGTATGTGCACACAGGTACCCCACGTAAAACAACCTTGACATTTCATGTCTGGCCTAGACGAATGGAGGAGATTCAAGTGAGGTTTATCTCGGTTAGGGAGTTCGCTCGCTAACCCATGAGAAACTGAAAATGAGAAATCGTCTAGAGACCTACACTTAAAGGATGCTGATGCGAAGATACATAGCCTCTCACGTTCAAGACAACTTCACCTTAACGGACACACACCGGGGTGCTACTTTGATGGGCCCTATAAAGTAGCCTCGAAACGAAGCTCTATCGGGGGCATACCAGGCCTATAACTGGGAGATCGGGGTGGCAAACCTATTTAAAAACCAAGTCATGCCACACTTGAGGTTGGATTCGATCGGGCAGTGGCCCCAACTCTGGCTCGGTTGTACTGAACTGACTTAAGTTGGGGGAATAGTCCTATTGCTGGACTAGGTACTTAGCCCCGTATGAAAGGGGACGGGAAGATGCCGGCGCATGAGCACGTATATGTTAATCGCTCCGGTACTAGCCTGGTTAGCTAATAGAGGGTGGATAGGCAACCTCGCTCTGACCAGCGAGTAACTGGGAGCAATTGCTGTGCGATTGCGCGCTGATTGAGCGTATCTCAATTGCTTCCTCCTTTGGAAGGAACGTGGGGGTATGTTGATATGGGAACCCCACGTAAAACACATGCAAATCGTGCATCCAGATAAATCTTATTTTAGTTTTTGGATGGCAATTCATCGCATCGTCTTTACAAACTCAAATTATCTCAAAATTATTTTACTAGAACATTATCATAATTTTATTTCAGCCCAACATTGTATTAGAATTGCTATTAATTAAATGTGTATTGTAATTATGTAGACTTTTAAAATTATGCTTCATCGTTAAATTTTAAATTGCATTGACGGTATAGGAAGCTCTAGATCTACAAAAAAGAGGTAATTTACTAATGTCTCAAAAGTTTTGGCACAATGTTTAGGACTTTGTAATTTATTTTTAACAGGTTGTTATCGGAAACGAAACAAGCTTGTTGTTACGTCATTTCAGTTTTGGGGTTTAAATTTGTCATTAAATTTTATAACTGTGATTTTATAAGATAGAAGTTTTATCTATAATCTTATTGGACGGATGCCCAAACCTCAAACTATACTACTCTCTGCGAATTAATATATTACGAAGAACCTGTGGTAAACAGAATGATGAATAGAGCCAAAGGCAGGATCGTCATCTCAAGTCGTAAATGATTTCACCAATTCAATGTTTCAAGGTCAACAATTTGTCCAGATGTCCAGACATGGTCAAAAATACAGAAAAAGGAAAAATGTCCAAATAAGTACATCCAAATCCAGCTGCAACGGATACCTGTATGTTATTGTTCACTGAGCAGAAACTACTTTTCCGAAAATAGAGTCATTATTAAGAATGATGAGACATTTTTTACTCTTGGTAATTCCTGAATAAAAGGAAATTAAGGTTTCTTTGATAACATCTGATAACATCAATGAACTACCAGATAATGTAAACTATAAGGCAAAAGCTATTCCGGATAAAATGTTGGTGTTGTGTGCGATATCCGAAGCAGGGATTTCTGGGCCGATGTCGGACAAGAAAGAAGAGAAACGGTAGCTACCACATACCTGGCGATTAGCTTATACCCATAAGTTTTCTTAAAATTTATTGGATGGAATTAAGCCTATTCTTTGAAACTTAGCATTCAGGGTGGATATTTGCCTAATCTCTAAAGATTAGATCATTTAAGTGACCCTCACCAACATTCGTTACCCAGTGGAGTGAACCTTCATTTATTACAGCGACTTCTCTATAAATGCATGCTGTTAGTTCCTCAATGGTTCTAAGACGACTCTTTCGCTTTCAAATAGATTAGATTCTAATTAGATCGATCGACCACACGTGCCACGGTAAATATTCAAAAGGTGAATTGATTTGGCCATTAAAATATTGCCTGAGGATCTTCATTGAATTTCCAGCTGTATGAGTTGTCACATTCTGCTGGAACAACAGGCCATTATTTAGTAGTCCCCGGCATCTTAATCCGGGAACAGCATAGTTTTTTAACATATGTGAGTAGACTTGGAAGGTTACTGTAACGGAATGTCATTTTCGTGTTTGAAAAAGTATTGACCTATAATTCCAAACGATCCTACACTGTACCAAACAATGACTTTCGGGCTATGTAGGTTTTTTGTTAACGCTTGCCAATATTTTCACCTGTCCAATGACTCAAATTTTGTTTGTTGATTACACCATTCTGCATAAATTCTGTGACGCCCAAGTCGGATATTTCTATGACAATGACACGATTATTCAAGACAAAAAGGTGCTTTAGAAAATAATTAAATTCAACAGAATCTCTGACAGGTACCTACTGGATGACTGCATGTGAATATAAATCTCAAAGGTATACAAGATATCCATACATAAGGTTGTGGGGAAAAATCTGCAAAATTTGGTTGCAAATCTAATTTGCTTGCATTCATCTAGAATGCTATGATACTTTCTGGGTTTTTTTATTTAAAGTGTAGTTTACTTAGCTAGTAGAATTAATTTCTAATGCATAAATAATCAAGAATTTAAACAAGAATTAACTCGAACATAAAATTGACAAATTTTATACTTGGCATGGAATTTTGAAAAACTTTTCTGCTGTAAACATGCAGCTTCTGGAAAGCTTGCTCAAACAATACAAATCCTCGGTCAAAGATTCAGTATTGCAATAAAGCATGGTAGGATTTACAACAAGAAAGGTTTGTCATTAGCAACTCCAAAATATATACCAAATTACAATCAAATACCTACTAAAAGGTTTGTAAAAATACTCTTATAAACCGGTACAACTTTTTGACAATTCCAGAAATCAACCAATAGCATGAATATTGTAAACAAGAAATTCGCTGTACAGATAAGGAGACTACAAGACAGGGATTGTTAAAAAGAAAAAGTAACTAAAAACTCCGGCAAACTCCAAATTTGCCATTTGTAAATCTAGTGAATCAGCAAAGACAAAACATCGTATAGGAATTGACAATTTAAAATATAAAAGATTTACTAAGACTATTTAAGTCTATTAACCCAGAAACATAATGAAATGTGTGGAATTCACAAGTGATACTCTAGGACAGACTGTTTTGAGTTTGTTGCACTCTCATCAGCTGGAGCTAATCACTTGTGAAACCCACACACAGCATCCTGGCTTATATACAAGCTAATGACTAATATTAGTACCAAATGCTAACCGATGCGACACCTATAAAATTACGGTCTCTATAGGTTGTCAAAGAGAAGATAACCGAAAGTTTCTAAGGTGCTGATTCTGTTGTATGAACATCTCGTCATCTGTTTAAAAATGCAGCTTATCTAAACTCAATAGTAAAGGAATTATTCATATTTCAAATTTGTGCAGATTCTTTCTCCCCACACACTTAGAAAAAATATTCTTGTACCCTACTAGATGCAACGACGATAGAAATATATTTCTAGTCGTATCTGTAGCGAATGTACATGTTTGGTAAGGTTTGTCATTAGCAACTCCAAAATATATACCAAATTACAATCAAATACCTACTACAAGGTTTGTTACTCTTATAAACCGGTACAACTTTTTGACAATTCCATAAATCAACCAATAGCATGAATATTGTAAACAAGAAATTCGCTGTACAGATAAGGAGACTACAAGACAGGGATTGTTAAAAAGAAAAAGTAGGGGAGAGTCTGGAACATTGACCATGCAGGAACAGTGGCCACCTTCCCGCCATTTTCTTATTTATTAGGTGCTGCTCAAGATTAGGTGCTGTCATCTAGCACAGAATGTACCAATAGGACACTAAGTATATTAACAAAGTAATTCCATTTAAATCTCAAGATTTTTATTTTAAAACAAACTCAACCTGAAATTTTGTACTTGAAGTAAACTACAACAGGCAAGTGAAATAATAATTGTTAGTGACTAAATAAATAAACGTCGAAAGGAACTAGCGTTGGCCGCTTATACCTACTTCATGTAAATATTTATTGGTATAATAATATTTTGATTGTGTTGGATAGTTTTTGTTTTTCCCTACTTTTTAAAAAACATGAAGTTGATGTTAAAAACATTTTATTATTAAATGATTAAAAACATGTAGTTGATTAGTGGCCATGTTAAATGTAGGTACCTACAGTGGTCACTTCTTTGTTATGTAGGTCCCTGTACTATTATTTAGTACAATATTTTATTTATTTCAGATATTATTTCCTAGATGTTCCTGATGATTTGTACATTATTTATATCAACCTGTAAATATAGTCGGCACTACTAGAACAGCAAATCTGTTTTTTCCATTAATTTATCTATGTATAATGTTTGTTAGCTTTTGCATGGTTTTTTAAATTTAAGTTGCCTTTTTTTAATGCAAACTATTTTTTACAAAATAAATCATTATTCTGTAAATGGCTGTGTACTTGTCTTTATTATTCCCATCTTCCACACAGTAGTGGCCACAGTACCATACTCTAATGGCCACTGTACCATCACTGTAGGTACAGTGGCCACTTTTATCTTAAATTCTTCCAACTCCAAAATCTTTGTAATAATTTTATTTTTTTCAGTTTTAGAATGCAATGGTGTAGAAGTAAAAATAGTATTTGTTATCTAATGGTAACAGATTCTATAAAAAAGGGTTAATTTTGATTGTTGTTGATGTTATTAAAAAAGGTGGCCAATGTTCCAGACTCTCCCGGCTCCTGACTCTAACTAAAAACTCCGAAAAACTCCAAAATTGCCATTTATAAATCTAGTGAATCAGCAAAGACAAAACATCGTATAGGAATTGACAATTTAAAATATAAAAGATTTACTAAGACTATTTAAGACGATTAACCCAGAGTAAAAATGAAATGTGTGGAATTCACAAGTGATACTCTAGGACAGACTGTTTTGAGTTTGTTGCATTCTCATCAGCTGGAGCTAATCACCTGTGAACCCCACACACAGATTCCTGGCTTATATACAAGCTAATGACTAACATTAGTACCAAATGCTAACCGATGCGACACCTATAAAGTTACGGTCTTTATAGGTTGCCAAAGAGAAGATAACCGAAAGTTTCTAAGGTGCTGATTCTGTTGTATGAACATCTAGTTATCTGTTTAAAAATCGCAGCTTATCTAAACTCAATAGTAAAAGAATTATTCATATTTCAAATTTGTGCAGATTTATTTCTCCCCAGACACTTAGAAAAAATATTCTTGTACCCTACTAGATGCAACGACGATAGAAATACATTTATAGTCATATCTGTAGCGAATGTACATGTTCAATGATGTCAAACGAATGCGTTTTCAAAACGAAATAGATTTTATAGTGCATGCTCCCACAAGTTGCAAAATAGCATAATCGGACAAACAGTCGAGGTTTAAAAAGTAAAACATCTCCCTACTACGCTTGTACAAACACCGAGTCAGGTTTTCTTTAAAAATTGTGGTATATGCTTTGTTTCCTGAAATGAACTGGTTTCTTGTAAATCTACAAGACAAGATTCAACAAT
This sequence comes from Agrypnus murinus, assembly GCA_929113105.1. Taxonomy (NCBI): domain Eukaryota; kingdom Metazoa; phylum Arthropoda; class Insecta; order Coleoptera; family Elateridae; genus Agrypnus; species Agrypnus murinus. The sequence continues at coordinate 87,298,317 of OV816024.1, forward strand.
GAAACTTTCATTAGACATTTACAACTTTTTCCGGAATGTGAACGACTGCACCTAGATAAATATTATTATAGTTTTTGGATAGCAATACATCGCATCGTTCTCGACAAGCTTAAAGGTTCTCATAATTAATTTACTAAAACGTTGTCCTAATTTTATTTCAGCCAAACATTGGCCTTCAAATTCGCCAGACCTTAATTCTTTTGATTACTAAGTTAAAGCTTTACAGAGAAAAGTGAGCAGTATCCTGAAACCGTTTAAAAATAGGGAAGAATTGAAAGGGAGAGATTTAGATTTTCAAGAAACTATTCCATGAGCTATTGTGCAGTGGAAAGCACGATTGAGAATGATCATAACTGAAAATAGGGAAAATAGTGTCATTTTATTGGTGAAACTAGTATATATAAACTCTAATACAATATATCGTATTAGAAGTGCTATTAATTAAATATGTATTGTAATTATGTAGACTTTTAAAATTATACTTTAACGAACGCGCAGCTATTTTGAGGTTGGTAACAATCGTCATTGAACTCCAAAGTATGAAGCGTTTTATCTAGGCCATCCGGTATATTTGTAAAAATTTTAAATTCTATTGATGGTATAGGAAGATATAGATCTACCAAAAAAAGAAGTACTTAACGAATGTCTCAAGTTTTGACACAATCTTTAGGTCTTTGGAATTTATTATTAGGAAGTTATTATTGGAAACGAAACAAGCTTGTTGTTACGTCATTCTAATATCTTCTCAATTTTGGGATATAAATTTGTCATTATGTTTTATTAGATAGAAATTTTCAAGAGTTTCTTTAATCATGTTGATCGGTTCCAAAACCTCAAATTGTACTATTCTTTGCGAATTAGTTTATTAAGTTTTTAAGTAGTAGTTTCAACAACTCTTGTATTATTCAAACAATTATTTAACAAAGTTAATAAAACTATACGTTGTTTTCTTGTAAATTGGAAAATCGCCAAAAAGTTTTATTTTGTTTTTTGATAATTTTAATATTTGTCAAAAATACCTACACCATTCAATATTATTAGAAAATATGCTCTGCAATTGTTGCCTTCCTACTCCTTTAAAGCATTTTTAATGATTTCAAAATAATCAGCAACGGGGGTGTATCAAAAAATGTTAAAAATGGAATTTTTCATGTCGTGATATTTCTTCAAGCCCGGTTTGTGAACGTAAAATGTCATTAGGAATATTTTTTCTTAATAAGATTTTTCTATTTTTTAACAAATAAGGTAATCTCGATTTAAACACCTATTGTCACTTGTAAACTTTGACATGGCGTGTTTCAAGTATTTTTGGAAGCAGAAGTGATTGAACAACAAAGTTTTTTCCTTTAAACAAAGAATATTAAAATGTTTTCCCATATGGATCGAACTTTATGGGACACACTGTATAGTTGACCACCTGCAAAATCTGCCGTTTCTCTTCATTATTATCAATTTTCTTAATTTGTAAGAGAATCCTTTAAAATAAGATATTTTGTTAATTTTGTTTGCTGTAAAAATTTGTGTATCCTTGCTTCGTATTGTATATTTATTTATACAGAGATTTGCCGAAAAACATTGATTTTAATGTTTGAGTATCTTAAAAACGAATGTTTTCCTGAATCGTTGTGTAGAAACGTTACTGTTCATAACTCTCAATAAATCAATAATTTTATAAAATCACTAAGCATTAGCTGTTGTTAAATTGGGTCCACTTCACGAATTTTGTCCCAAATCTAAGATTTATGCATTAAAAATAAATTCTTATTACTGTAATAAGTCCTAATTTCGTAATAATTTGCAAGAATTTTAAATAAGAGTACAGTTTTAATATAATATAATCATTCTTTCCATTTAAAAAGATGTAATTATATTTACTAAGAAATACAGACAGAAACGTGATACCTTAGATAAGGAAATGACGCGTTTTTAAACGGGCTTCAGCAAAACAAATCACGAATATAAACTAAAAATATGCTAGGCAGTGTTGCCGCGAATTCGGAGGCAAAAACATCCTTTGAATGCTTTTATACAAGCGGAGGTAAACACAACCGCGTGGCGTATACATGTATATCTCGCAGCGACTCTGCGGCAATCGCTGGAACTAAAATGTATATAAGTATACGTAAATAGGTCCCGTTTGACTCCGGCTGAAAATAGGTGGAAAATGATCCTGGAGGTGTCCTGATGCCGAATAACATGGTTAGCGCGTTCGACTCCGATACCGACGAGTTGCCTCCGGATTTTGAGTCCGACTCGTACGCTGTATATAGCGTTCGGAGGTGTATAAGTACTAAAAGCATATATATATGTATATATATATGTATATATATATATGTATATATATATATATATATATATATATATATATATATATATATATATATATTGGTTTAATCGACGTTGTTGGACCCGCTATATGGTAGGGTCGTTAGTAGACCCGCATTTTTTGATTTTTAAAATGTGTATATTTTACATAATATTGATCTATTTCTGATAAGCAATATTTAAGATCCTCGAGGGGTAAAAATATATGAAAAAAAGATATTGGTGATATTTGACAGTCGTTCTTGAACCCGATATATATTACAGTGTTTACAGACCCATTTGTATAATTTTAAGCAAGCCTACCTACCCTACCGAACCCAGCAACGTTGCCGAATGTATCAGAGATAAAATTACGATTGACGTAATGATTTCGGGATGCTTAGCACATAAGTGATCTTTATTCTTGTTGATTTGTTCGTAAATTCCATAAATAACCTTAAACGCAGAAAAATTAACGTTTTCCGTAAAACGATGTAACTCTGAAAATTATTATTAATATGAGAAAAAAGCATTGAGCCTCTTTTGTTCTAAAATACATAAGGTTTATGCAAATAATTGTTTTTCAATAATTTGTTTTTAAATCATTTATTTTAACATGATTATTTTTGTTTACAAGAATACAATTAAAAGTTTCGAAGACACGTCATGTATATGTGTTTTGAAAAAATAAATATTATAGCCAAATCTTTTGACCTCCTGAACATTGTACGGTTATGTTTTTAGCACAAATGAACAGTTTCTAAGATATGTATATTTTCATGCCACGGTAACAGTTCAGTCAAATTAGTAAAAATAGAGTGGAATTGAGGTAGATCCTTGGATTTTTGATTGGCCTTCTTTGTGATATGTTAAATAACCCCTTAAAAGTTACTACTCAAAAGAGGTGAACCAGAGAAGCTGATGAGGGTAAGCCATGCCCCCAGATAATTTTTACTGTTTTTTCAGAAACTATTAGGTTTATCAAAATGGAGCCAGTTAGGTAAAATAGGATTTTATTTAACTTTCATACCAAAAAGCTAAGAAAACTTTGTGCATGTTGTCTTGTTTCTGTGTAATCGAAAAACGATCATATGTCACACAGACAAATAATTTGTATCGGTACATATTATACGAGAAGCTTCGAGCATAACTTTGTGTGATTTGATGTTCATCATGAAATAGCTATGGAAATCTCGTTGAGCATCGAACGCCCTGGTTCAGTCTTCTTCTATCTCAGCATCTCCAGCAAAATCTACGAGGCGATATTATCATTATTATTGGGGCTAGTCATATGGTAATTCTCGTATTGGCAAGATACATTTTAGGGGTATACCCTGTACTAATCAATCTTTTTAGTGAACCTAAAACGTACAGGGTACTTCAGGGTTTTTGGATCTCTCTTACTTCGTTCTTTATATTGATATTCGTATAGAGTAATTTTGTTCTTGAATGGTTTTTGTTTTGGAATTCTAAGTTCACTACTTAATTCCACGCCTGCTTTAAAATGTAGCTAGATATTTAACATTAAATGGGACTTCACCCATTTTACATGTAGGATATCTCGAGCAGATGATGCCAATTCCTGAGGGTCAATGCCTTTTATCAAAATAGGCCATTAAGCACAACACATCTATGTTCAAAAATAAAATGTTACAAAGCTATAGACCTTCAAAATAAAAAAGTCACAAATGCAATTTGGATAAAATTTTGTGTTGAAGGACAGTTGTTATTAGAACATACATTAGTGTTATTTTGTGCTTGTGGTAGCTGTAGCGTACCCGCTACAGCTATGTACGGAATTCTGTGCTAGTGATATGTTTAATGAATACACCACTGAATGCAAAATTTAATTCTTCACAAAACAGGTATACTTGACCCAAGTCGAATAGTGACAAGTCAAATAATGCTCTATAAAATGCAGAAAGAAATAAAGGTAAAGCGTCATGCAGTATGACGTACAAACGAAGTAATAAAGATTTCAAAACAAGGTGAAATGCCCTATACATTTTGGTTTCTATAAAATAATTGTCCAGTACAGGGTATTCTCCTAAAGATATTCTTTTTACTGCAAAATTATCATAATACTACAACGAACAATAACAACAACATCGCTTCATGAATTTTGCAGAAGTGATGCTAAGGTTGCATTGCGAACTCAACTTTTTTTTTCTTAGCTAAGTACTTGATGACGAATACAAGATCGCAATAAGTTATGTTCTAAAGTTGCTCCGTCAAATGTATTGGTAGAAATTGTTGGTCTACATACAGGGTGTTTTACTCAACTTTCGTATAAATTGCATGTGTGATAGTATTCATCAATAGGAACAAAAAACTCTTTTTGTTTTTACGCAAATTGACAAAAATTTGCTAAAAATGTCAACTTTTGGGAACTGCTGGAAATTATAGTCAAAACAAACTGCGACATCACCTAGAAGCAGCTGCGTCAATGTATCAGATAGGCAAATCCAGCTCCAAATGTGATTCTTAGACCAGTGACCTGCTACCCACTTTTCAAAAACCATTCTTTTTTCGGTAATTATGAAAGATTGACACTAATGATTTTCAGCTTTTTTGTTGTATTTTATGTGTACTACCACCTATTCAGAGGATACGAATCTTAAGTGAAACATCCTGTATGATATATATTCATGCGCCAATTAAATAAGCTTTATTCTATCTAACCCACTTAACAACCAGTCCATAACAAAACAGTTTTTGAAAATAAAACGACAAAATCCATCTGGGGGCGTGGTTTAATATTGATATTTTACAAAGTTCAGGATATTATCTACTCGTAAACATGAACAAAAAAATGTGTAAAACAGTTAAAGAATTAATTAAATGAGGCCATAACAGACAAAAAAGGAAGGTATTATTTTTGACAATGAGTTAGAAAAAAAGGAAATTCAAATTGCAGAAAAATTCAATATTTACTTTATTAACAGCCTACAACAAATTATTACATTAACAAATTTAACCCAAATTGAAACTGATTTAAGCCACATTAATGTACATCATTGCAAGTTTGAAAAATTTTTACCAATAGAGTTTTTGGAGTTAAAAAAAATTATAAACAATTTACCTAATAAGAATAGTAGTGTTGATGGTATTGCAGTAAAGATTCTTAAATTAGCTTTCAATGTAATAGGACAGAGATTTTTGCATCTAATTCAAATGAGTCTAGAAAGTGGATCCTTCCCAGAAACCTTGAAGACATCCCATATCATCCCCATTGAGAAGATAACCAACACTAACAAATGTGAAGAATACAGACCGATCAACATGGTGCCAACTTATGAAAAATTATTAGAGACCGTCGTAAATATCCAGTTTCGTGACTACATTGAAGTGAACAAACTGTTAACACCTTTTCAATAAGGGTTTCGGAAAAATAATTCATGTGTGAAAGTGCAATACAATCAGTTCTTTTGAAATGGAAAAATGCTATTTACAAGAAGAAGGTGATAGGTGTAGTTTTCTAGACTTTAGACATGCTTTTGAGACTATTAATAGAGATCTATTATAATTGAAATTAAAAAGATATGGGTTCGGCCCAATAGTTATAAAATGGTTTAGTGAATATCTCAAAAACAGATTTCAAAAAAACTAGATACTTTAATAGTACATCTTCAGCTAACAAAAACTACCTTTGGCGTTCCACATGGAACTGTATTAGGCCCTGATTTATTTGTACTATACATAAATGATATTGTTAATGTAATTAAAAAATGTAACATTCAATTATTTGCAGATGACACTTTAATATACTTTATAGGAGATGATGTTGAAAAAGTAATAAATATCATCAATGATGAATTATAGTAAATGTATATAACTGGTTAGGTAAAAATAGTCTTTCTTTAAGTGTAAATAAAACAAAATTCATGATAATAAAAAATAAGTTTAACGAAATTGATACATTTAGTCACGTGGGAATACAAATTAATAGTCAAAAAATAGAACAAGTTTATGAGCGGAAGTACTTAGACGTAATAATAGATTGTCACTTAACATTTTCTAGTCATTCAAACTATGTTATCAGTAAAGTTGCAAAAAAGTAAATTTCATGGGTAGAACAAGCCAAAAGCTTAGCAAGTGGTCTAAATTATAACTATATAAAACAATAATACTTCCCCATTTTAATTATTGTGCTAGTATACTTTACCTCCTAAATAATACTGAAATTAACAATCTTCAAAAAAAACAAAATTGTGCGTTAAAAATAATATTAAAATGTAGTAGGTATACTAGCATAAGAAGAATGTTGCAAGTTACATCTTCGTTAAGTGTTAAGCAAAATATACTTATAATACGATGACAATAATATTTAAAATAAAAACCGAATATATCCAGAGCACATTTTAAATGAATTATTATTCGTAGAAGATGTTCATGATCATAATACCAGAAGTAGAAATAATTTTTATGTTCATACAGTAACAACAAATATAGGACAAAATAATCTGTTTCATAAAGGTTTAGTTGAATATTATTCACTTCCAGCTAATGTAAAAAACTGTACATCTTTAACATTATTTAAGAAACAGTGTAAAAAATATGTAATAAATTACATTAATATTTAAGAAATTATAATGTATTACATGGAATTTATCTAGTTATATGCTATAAATAAAGTAATATTATTATTATTAATAAATATTAAAACCTTCAATTTTTCAAAGCCAGAGAATTATTTACAAATGTGAAAAGAACTCGCATACGAGCTAATGTAATTCTTACGTCACTTTTCTCCATCAAATATTAAATGCGAGCTATTATAACCAAACGTTTATAAAACAAAGCTTAACATATGCGCCATGGCAATGTTGCCAGATCCAGGGCTTAGGAAGTCTGTAGAACATAGCGGGTTTGATAGCGTCTTGTATAAAAATATACGATATACACTTGAGAAAGGTGCGACGCCCCCTATAGTTCATTGTGATGAACTACGGTTGTATAAAACTTTTTACAGACCCTACTTTTCCAAACCCAAATTGTATATTTTCTTATTGCAGTTTTAGGTAAACCTTATCCTGTAGACCTCGAAAACATAGGAGAACGTTGCCAGACCCAAGCCCGGGTCTGAGAGCGTCGAAAATGGTCCGACAAGTCGGTAGAATATAGCGAAACGGGTATGTATAAGCGGTTTGACAAATATATGTATATATATATATATATGTATATATATATGTATATATATATATATATATATATATATATATATATATATATATATATATATATATATATATATATATATATATATATATATTTCTATATATATTTCTATATATATTCTATATATATATATATATATATATATATATATATATATATATATATTATATATATATATATATATATATATATATATATATTTATTAATCCTCCAATCTATTTATTGGGTAACATCATATATAATAATTCATATTCAATTCATATTTATTTCATAATTCAGCCATTATCGCTGTAACTTTATATAATTCGACGTCTTATTTCCCCCCTTTTCTATAAGCTTAAACCATTCTATAAAATTCATTCTGCTTTTTATTTTAATCTTAGCTAACCTAGATAATTCACTCGCTGTAATAATTCCTTACTTTCTTAAAATTTACTGTTCACCTACTAATCTATTCTATCTTTACTTACGATATTGTTCATTGCGTTGCTACCACTTACTTTTAAATGTATGCAAAAAAAATTCTAATATTCTTTAATGATAATAAATACCTAATAAATAAAATTATAGTTTTATGTTATTTCATCCCACTCTTATCTTTCATATTATTTTTATCCGATAATCATTTTTATTAAAGCTTTGCAATGGTCAATTTATTAATTGAAATTCAATCCAACTAATCTAAATTAATGTTTTATTCCTTTCTTAAGGACCTCTAATAAACACAGCAATTTGTTTCTAAAGTTTGGCACCACTTTTCGGTGATGAATTAAAATTTTTCTGTACCCCTTGTACAATTTAAGTTTTTTAAGCTTTGGAAAATTTTTAATTTCCTCCAACCTATCCTGAGTTAAATTAATAAAATTTGTTTCATCTGCTAATAAATTTTTATTATCTTGCTCAAATAATAATTTATTTATTAAATTTAATTTTCTTTGATCCGATAAGTTTGCATTATCATTTTTAATTTTCCTAACTTTTCTGTTGGTACGCTTTACCTTTCGTTTTACCCTAGGTTTAATAATTTTAATCTTTGCTTGCGACGATTTTATTTTTAAAACTGAAGTTCGACCTTCTACTAATTCTGTTTCTAATTTATTTTCCTCTCCATCCGTATCCAAATTATTCTGCTCTACTAATTCAACTTTATTATCTACTACAGCTGTTTCTGTTTCTAAATTCAAAATTTCCTCTTCTGCCACTATTAAATTATTTCCTACCGTGCCTACATCTTTTTCTAAATTTAAAGTTTCCTCAGTTTCTACAACTAAAATCTCCTCTTCTTCTACCACTATTAAATTATTTTCTACCGTACCTACATCTTTTTTTAAATTTAAAAATTCCTCATCTAATTTTTGTATTCGAATATCTATTCTTTGTTCTAACCTTGCCTGTCTCTGATTAAATTTTTCCTGTCCCTGATTTATCCCACTAATGTCCTGTCTTAGTTTTTCCTGTCCCTGATTCATTTCACTAATAGCTTTTAATAACATTTGCATCACATCTGAATCCCCTGACTTATTAGCTTCTACATTCTCTACTTGTTCATCTCCTTCCATTACGACATTTAAAATCTCATCCCCCTTACTTTCATCACCTTCCATCATCCTACGTTCTCTTAAACTTTCAAATTTTAATAGGCGTTTCTCCCTCTCAGTCTTTTGATCTATTCAAAAATTTTATTGTTACAATCCCCAAATCGTTTTGGTCGCCAATAAATATATATGGTGGGCTTAAATTTTGACAAAATCGAGCCCCACGTTGATTCGACATAAATATATATGCAGTGATATGGTGTATACCTTAACAAAACAAATTACAACACAACAGCATACCACTACAATATTTTATTAATAGATTTTTGCCCCGTCACTAGCTCCAACTTTAGTTTCAGTAAAGCACTCGACAAATATCTCTGAAATTTAGAATACAATAACCTTACCTTACCAATTTCTACTATCAATGGGTCCACCTTTAATCGTAACACCTGAGCTGGGAAAATTGCAACAAACTGAAAATCACAAATTATTTCCACACAAGGAAGAAAAATGAACAATAAATAAAAATTAACAATATATAGGAAGAAACAGAAATTTTTATTTCATTTAAACACCAATAAAAAATAAACAATTGACAAAAACTACTAATCAGCCTTTTAATATTTTTTTTATAGGTTATTTTAATGTTTGGGATTTCTACTTCAATTTTTGTACCTTATAACTAAACTACTTAACAACAATTTAAATAAAAATTAATTTAGTCGAATTTTCTCAATTCTTTTTTTAATATATAATAGAAATAGTTTAAATTGTCTCAATAGTTAAGTCTTGTTATATTTTTTTATAATTTTAATAAAATTTGTCCGAAATGATGTTTTTATTTTATTTTAACTTATTTTACGTTAATGGCCAGTATAAATTTAAATCCACTTACAATTCTCGGTCGCACACTAGGCACTTCTTCAGATTTGAAAATTCTGCTATGGTAACCACAACCAAACTCTTGACTGTTGGTGAGATTTTTAAAATGCAAGTCTGCAAATTCTTCTTCAAATGTATTTCAAAATAATAAGTTCCATAAGTGTTGAAATTATCCAAATCAATTCTATGATTTATAATTTTCTTGACATAATGACAAACAGGTAAGCCATATCCATTTATATGCATGAATTTCAATTATTCAAAATTTGTAACCTCACTTTATCTTTCCAATTTATTATCATGCTTGTTTTTTTTTAGGTTATAAAATATGAGAACGTTCCAATACGTTTTAGAGATTACTAATTGTTTTTCATAATACAAATTACATTAAAACATATAGAAAAACAATAAAATAACGTAATCAAGTATTCCTTGGACCAAAATCTGACATTTCAAATTATTTTTAAATAAAATATTATTTTCATTAAATTTTAGATTTGAAGAACACATAAAAAGAATCCCCAACACTACCTTAAACTAATAAAATAACATTTTTATTTCTAAAACCCAACAATAACTCACAATTTTGAGTCGAACAAACAACTATTCACGCTTGACAAAATTTGTAATAAATTCCATTTAAATCTGTCCAACCACCAATTTAACCCATTAATCTTTACATAATCTGATTATCTACCTTTTCCCAATCATTTGACATTCATAATAAACACTTACAATACAAAATGAACTAAAAAAGAAATATATTCTCGACACAGGTGTATGGACATATTTAAATTGAATCGGCTGACAAAACAACTATATAGAACAACAAAAACTTTATGCAACTTCCACAGCCAAGATGTTATCCAACGAAATTCCACAATAACATCATGAACCTAAATTAATTAAATTAGAACGGTGGCTTGACAAGCCAATACCATGTATCGTAGAAGAAAAAAAATAATCACCCTATGAAAATTAAGCAAGGTAAGTCTCTTTTATAGATGCTAACTAACTCATAATAGCCCGTTTTATTTTATTCTAGGTGCAATTTACCAAGTTTGAGCTATTGACGGTTCCTTAAGGAAAACACTTCAACGTACCAACCGTTGTATTATAATCTACAATTATCAAATCATACACCACCTACATAGTATCCTTTTGTTAAAATATAAAACTTCTTATGCATGTTAACATAATGTGAATAAATTATTCTTCTAAAGAAACCCATTTTGAAAATTATTTACAAAAATTGAGGTTATGTAATGAATAGATCGGATCGTTAAATAATCTTGCATGAAATGTAACTTTAACAAGAAATTATTACAAAAAGAATGTATTTAACTTAATTCCTGCATATAGCTAGCTTCAACCATACTTCTGATACTATTAAATAAACCTTTTAACAAAGATTCAATAAGAACGCCTGAAAGATAGGCAACCCAAATTACCTATTTAACATTTCTACCTTCAAATATCACAGCAGTATGTAGAACGTTAAATTATCTTTACATAACTAAATGTTTGGAATTTGCGAATCCATGGTATGTTTATAAATGTATATAGTTTATTTAGTGTAGTTTATTTTGTATAGTTTATTTCTGTGTAATAAATGTGTTTACCTTTTGCTATGTGTATTGTTCTTTCCTTATGGAGAAATTAACATTTATATGTATAATATACAATAAAAGTATTATTTTTGGTATTTGTATTGTTCTTTCCTTATGGAATAACTAACTTGAAATAATAAGTCATAAAACGTTTAAAAAAGGAATCTTTATTTGGTTATGCATTACATTTCGAGTAATAAGTAATAATATGCCTAGAAGCTAATTGCTATTTAGTTTTATACTATAACGTTACAAAATGCTCTAAATAATATCACGTTTTGGAATCCAAGGATTATGTATTTTATCGAATCCTAACCATTTGACTAATACTCGATTTGCCTTTTTTTTGTAAAATTTTCTCCACTAAATAAGTGTCTTTAAATTTCGCTTTTTGCAGTTCTTCATTGTAGAATCCTCCACGAATTTCCTCACCTTTGACATCTTCCAAAATATAAGTTGTAGGATTTGTTAGTCGAACGTTTTTAATCTTAAAAATTTCCGTACTCCAGCTTGGAGTGTAGCCTTTTGCGAAAGCTTCCCGGTGCTTACTGATTCGCACGTGATCACCAACTTTGAATTTAGGACGTTGCGGGTCAACAGTCTTTGGAAACTTGAAGGCTGTCTGTAAAATTTTTTTGAGTTTTTCCTTCTGACGTCAATAGGTTTGAATCCAGTGGTTCGATGTATTGTTGAGTTGTACTTTGCAATTACCTGAGGCAACAACTGCAGCCACTTATAGGATCCTTGCATGGAAAATTCCTTCCACATCTTGTTTTTGAGAGTTTGGTTTACGCGTTCCACCGGACTTGCTTTCATACTGGAAAACGTACTGCAATGATTTATGTTCAGACTTTGCATTAACTTGCGAAAGTGTGTGTTGTAAAATTCCTTTCCCATATCTGTTTGTAAATTTCGTGGAGGATTCCCCGAAGACCGTAATAGCTTCTTCATTCCTTGCGTTACCTCTTCTCTAGTTTTGCGTTTAATAGGACATAACCATACCTTTTTGCTAAACATATTTAACAACACCAAAATATATCGAAATCCTTTATTGGTCTTGGCATACGGTATCATTTCCACGAGATCCGCCATATATAAATCATATAATCTGTTTACTATTATTCGTCTTCTTCGAAATCGTTTGCGAGCTGGTTTATGCAGTTCCTCAATTATTTGACGTTTTATGCTCATTGGGAAAATACTGGAACACTAATAACGGCTTTAAAAATAAATATGTCCTTTGATCCAGGCTTCTTCGCCTTAAACTTATCCCCTTTCTGCAATGACACTCCGATGAGTGATTCGGCATCGTATAACGTATCTGTTAAAAGATAAAAAACACTTCTTAGTTAAACGTTTAATAATTTTATTTGAACTAATGATTTTTGTAGGACTGTACAGGACAGCAACTTATATACCAGTGAGTAAAAAATGTACTGTTCTACCCCTCTCCCTGACAAGTAACCCTTGAGCTATGCGCCCCAAACATGCTCGACTATAGGCGAACATAGCCGAATAAATGTACTTAACAACAAATTTGTACAATAACATAATTATTAACCTAAATTTATAACGTAATTAAGAGAAGACACAATGATACAATAAATAATTAAATATGTAACCTACACCCTAACATACACCCCCACCTTGAATGGTTCTTCTTTCAATAGATTTATTTCTACTATTAACTATTACAAAGATTTATTAAATAATGCGTAAAATTGTAATGAGAAAAAGTTTAATTCGCTGCACTACTTCCATACTAATTGTCTATTGGAAGGACGCACACTTATAGATATGGCACGTTTTACTATTCCGTTCACGCACTTAACACTCACCACCCTAACTTCACCATCTGAACCGGGATGCTGCTCCAAAAAATGCCCAAGACGCCACATAAGCGGTGGAATGTTATCTTCTCGAATGACAACCATTTTACCTGATTGAATCAATCCTGAGCTGCTTGTTTTCCATTTTACCCTAGTTTGTAATTCGCTGACATATTCTTTCGACCATCGCTTCCAGAAGTTTTGCATAACCCTTTGAATTCTTTGCAATTGCGATAGCCTTCCTTTATATGCGTAACGTCCTGGTCTGGAACGCTAACAAGGCTCCTTCCAATTAAGAAGTGGGCTGGAGTCAGAGGATTAAGGTCGGTAGGATCGCTAGACAAGGGAGAGAGAGGACGTGAATTTGCTACTGCTTCTATTTGAATTAGTAAAGTATCTAATTCCTCGTAGGTGAACAAACCAGTACCTAATACTCGTTTTAAATGGAACTTTATTGTCTTGACACCGGCCTCCCAAAGGCCACCGAAGTGAGGGGAGCGAGGAGGAATAAAATTTCAAATAATTCCTTCAGAGGCTAATGAATTTTGAAAATTATTATTTTGTGGCAGGAGAATTTAAGGAGGATACAGCGAAATGTAAAAATGTAGAGAATGACGTGAAATTTAAACCTCGAGTTCTTTGACACTTATTCTATTCGGTAACTTTTTTTTATAATCTTCTTGTGTACCATTACCGAGAAAAATGGAAAATAAAATCCAGAATTTAACATGGGCTCTTATGGAGACCATCTAACCTTTAGCCGTTTTAACGAAAAATTATGATGAAGAAATGTAGGGAATCTGATAAAAAACTAAAATGACATACTCTCATATTCGAAGAACAATGCTGCCCAATATTTTTGAAATCTTGTGTCTAGTTAATGCACAATAATAATTTAAAGTAAACAAAACAAGAATTTTTCACGACATATGTGGAAAGACAGCAGAGATGTGACAACACCTCATAGCGCGCGACAATTCAAATAACAGAACAGAAAGATGACATACAATGAATGTTATAATAATCTACATTTTATTGTATTAACTAATAATCATATATTTTATTAAGCAAATTATGTTGAACAATTCAGTCTTCTGCGTTAATAATATCAGAATACAAATGTTAATTCGACGGAAATATTGCAAAATGTAAAATTACCTTTTGCAATGTGATGATAAATACATGATAAATACAATTTATCATCACAATCAGAATATCCACGAAATCAGTAATACAAACACACTAATTTTAAAAATATATGTATTAAACCTCAACAACTTTTTATATATTTCTTGTATCTGCTTAGCAGATTGTAATCTTTAGACTATACAAAAGTTAAAAAATAGAATATTCCCATCTGTAATTATGCATACAAAATTACAAAACATTCAACATATTTCCACTTATATTTTGGGTTTGACATTTGGAGGTTAGGATGTCAACTCAATCGAAAGCTGAAACCTAACACTGCTACCAACGAAATCGATTGATTTCTTTGAGGTGTTGCCACGATTCTTAACCTATTTACATTTATATTTACACTTTCAACAATTAAACAAATGCACTCCAATCGACTTAAATTATTTTAATATATACAAATAATTAATAAATGCATTATAGGCATTCATAATAAAATGATTTTGTTCAGTTTTAAGAATGTTAATTTATTTTTTTATCGATTGGTATTTCTTGTTAGAGCCTATGTAAAAGCATAGGAGATATCCCCTTGCCCTTCACCCCGCAAAGATCCGCTGTAACCTCCTTAAACTCGTTAGGAATTGCTTTAGGCAATTATCTGCCCCAACAAAGTTGGAGCCATTGAGCGCATTCAGCAGACTTACCGGTCACACCGGTCTGAGTCACCGGTAGTTGTTTTGCTCACCACATTTTAAATACGGTTTTACCGGTACAATTAAAGTGAGGTTACAACATTGTGCTTATTAGATATTTTTACGATCTTTTCCGAAAAAAACTGTTGATATTTATAATTTAGATTTAAATTATCCTCATCTAATATTAGCTGTTCCATTATTATTAGTACAAATATCGAATTAGGTTATGTCACTCTATATTTGACTAGTAAATTTAAATATATCAACCGGTAACCAATTTTTCATCATTCAGTTGAAATCTACCGGTGAGCAGCACCTATTTGTTACCGGTAACTCTGCTGGATGCGCCCATTGTCGGAGTATATTTTTGAGGGTTTTCCTCTTCGAGACGAAAATCGCCTTAAAGACGCTAAAAATGCCTCCGTGGTGAGTTCAGAGACTAATTCAGTATGAATTGCCTTAGTAGCAAAGCAAATGAATATACAAATATAAACCTTCACACTCTTGCAGCCTCGACCCTTTTTGTTTTTCATTAAGATGGGGCCACAATAATCAACCCCGCAAATTTCAAAAGGAAAATGGGGTTCCAGGCGTTCTTTAGGTAAAGGTCCCATCAATGTCTCAACAGTTCGAGGATTGGCTCGAAAACATCGTACACACGTGTGGACAATCTTTTTAACTTGATTATGACCCTAGACTGGCCAATATGTTTCTCTTAAATATGCCAGAAGGGCTTGCGGACCAGAGTGTAAAGTTGCCTCGTGCATATTTCTGATAATAAGGAATGTCAACTTATGATTTTTAGGCAGCAAAATAGGATGTTTTTTGTTGTCTGAAAAGTGGGAATTAGCTAACCTACCACCAACTCTTAAAAGTCCATGACGATCGATAAAGGGATTTAAAGCTAGTAAATTGCTTTTAGTATTGATTTGTTTGTGCTTGCATAAGTCTGAGATTTCTTTTTTAAATTCAGCTTGTTGGGCTATCTTTATTAATAATTGTAGAGCATTCTTTAGTTCTTGAACGGTTAGATTACCTATAACTCTCAGATTTTTTGGATTGACTGCATTGTTCTTAAAACGCAAACAATATGTTACCACCCTTTGAAGCTTATTCAGTGACGAGAATTTGTCGAAAAGCATGTGAGGTTCAGTTTTTGCTGCCAATACAGTAATCTGACGTCGCCGTTCTGTTAAATAATCAGGAGGATTTTCGATATTCTTATAATCTTCGGGATGGATATGTGGAGAAAAGTTTGCTAGCCATACCGGGCCATGCCACCAAAGTTCGGCATTGATTAAATTAAGCGGCCTGACGCCACGCGATAGTAAGTCGGCAGGGTTTTGCTTCAAATCAACATGTGTCCATACATATTGTGAAGTAAGATCTTGAATTTCCGCGACGCGGTTACTTACAAATGTTTTTAATAAGTTTGGAGCCGTTTTTATCCAAGCCAAGGTGATTGTCGAATCGCACCAACAGTTAACCGTGTTTACATCTAAGACCCGAGCAGCACGGGTTTTTTCGATAAGTCTGGCAAGTAAAAGGGCTGCGAAAAGTTCTAATCGCGGGATCGACGTTTGTTTCAGGGATGCGACTTTAGATTTCGCGGAAACCAATTGGATTACGGAGTTTCCCGATGAGTGAGTGATGCTTTCTCCTACAGGATCTGCATTCAACAGATCTACAATAAAGTGTGGAGTGTGAATTTCTTAAACAATTGTAACATAATTTATGAGTTTTCCAATTTCCAACGATCTTACTATGACAAACCAAACGAGCCGATTCTAACTTCATCGAAATTTAAAGCCATTGCACCGCTAATCGTCATCGACTGTGCGCGACAGAAAGATTCCTTGCTAGGGAAAGCTGTCGTTCTTCGAGTTACTTTCGAAACTCATAAAAGCATTGCCGCTAGTACTACTGCATATTGTCTAATTTTGCATGATCGTATGTTTACGTATAATGCACTGACGAAGCAAGTACGACAACTGTAAACGACTACTGACGACGATTGTCGAATTATTACATATATGAAAATGAAGATTTTGAGCCTCGTTTAGTTAACCGCTATGCATCTTGTAGTAGACGTTCAAGGCTTTAAGATTGGTAACAACAAGTTTTTGCCTAAAGAATTAGCTATTTACGATGGTTGTAAAATAGCTCATTATGTATTTAAACCACCTTTTCCATTTCCAACGTTACCTGCAGAACTCCAAAAACAAGCACATTGGTTAATAAAGAATCACCACTGCATTGCTTGGTCTAAAGGCGAGACTCCGGCGTTCATGTTTCCAGACATTCTTCGGTACGCGACGACATCAGCTGAAATGATTTATGTAAAAGGGCGTGAAAAAAGGAATTCTTACAAAAATATCTTTCAACGTCGATTGTTGAATTTCCAGAACATCCAGCACTACCGGAAGTTAATGAAGTATCATGTTTCTATCATAATAAAGATCTATGTGTATGTGCTTTATCTAATGTTTATTAGCTATAAAATGAATTTATAATGAAGTAATGTTTAATAAAATGCATATATTTTTTTAAATATTTTATTTATTGTTTACGTATTATAGTTTATAAGAATACAAAACTTAAGTACTAAAGCGTTCAAGGTAAATAACATGTCTGTGCTCTTCACTTAAAATATTATTTAACACTCGACCACAATTCTCTATACGTCTTTGAAATCTATATCGAACTAAAGCGGCATTCATCCACATCGATCTTCGCGCTTGCCTGTGGGCATATTCCCACACTACCATGTACCGTACGGAATTATTCGTTTCGTTGAAAGTCACCTTTTTCTTTAGCTTGTCCATGATATTATAACACATAACCTTTAACATCGTTCGCAATTCTATCGGATTGAACTGCTAATAGCTCTAAACCGCTTATGACATTTCCATTCGTTTGTAAGGAAGTTAAAACTTGTTTCAAATTCTCATACACATCCCCTTCTGCTTCGGCAAGACCTATTACCAAGGTTCGATAAAAGTCTATGAATTTTTCTTCTTCTAACAGCTTCAATCGTGACTTGATCATTGTAAGTAGTTCCATTAATTTAACTACACTTTTCACTCCTAACCATACTTCGGTGTTGTCACGAAGATCCTGAATTCTCATAGTTCTCGTATCTTGTACATTTTTAAACGTCATCGTCTTGTAGAGAAGGGGTATTGGTGCATAGTATTCATAGCTATGTAAGAAGTGTTTGATGATTGCGTGATTATTTTCAAAATTTTCCCATTCTTCCAGGTTAAATTTGATGTAGTCGTTTTTCATTCCCCACAATCTCACTTGTGGTGTTAACTCTATAGGGCAGAGATCGATGCTAAGTAGTTTACATCTGGATTTGTTTAAATAATGCGCTGTAGAGTAAAATAATGGCTTCAGAATGTTGCAACCTTCGGATGTGATTGATGGATGGATGCATGTTGGGTGGTGAACTGCTCATCTCGAGATAACTCTCGAGCCGGATCTTTGAACTCCATCGGAACATTCTTTACAGTTTGAAATGCTTTCTTCATCAAAGCCATTATAACACAACTAACCTATACCATTACCATCCAGTTTATATAGAGCCTTCTTAATGAAAAGCAAGGGAGGGGTATATGGTTCAAGGTTACCGATTGGAGTAGGAGATATTTAAGTTCCTTTTACGTAGAGATTACATCTCAATCGATCCTAATATAATGCCAGTGTTACATGTAAAGTTGTTGGTGGTGCTAAGTGCAGTGTACGACGGTATTCTGTATGTTGCTCAACCATCGGACTCTGTTTCTGGATCCATTGTGTTTTCTCGAGATCCTACTAGGTACGCACTGACCAGTGACATTCTTCACGGTGTCAACGTATTCACCGTATCCCTACGCAACGTTTCTCAACCTTCTTCCTTCAAAATTAAATATAGTTATCCTAATTACTCTATCGAATCAAATTGGCAATCTCTCGGGACTAATCGTGATCCTACCATTTGCCACATTCCCGATCCCCCCTCGAGCTCCTGTATAATAGCGACAACAATATCAGTTCTATTCGCAGTTATTACTTTACTTTCCCTTATTGTGTACCTAATCATTTATTGGTTTGATTTAAAATTCATCTGCTGTGAAACTTAGTTATGAACGACAACGTGCAAGAGCAGTTACTACTGAATATGGAGGAGGTGCGGGAACAATTACTAGACTACTTTCCTCGATTTTTAAAAACCGTTGAGAACGAAGATGTGCTTAATAAACATCTTAAATTACTTGCAGTCGCTTTCGTAGTTAGTGGAACGTTGATTAATGGAGCATTCGTGGACATTTCGCACACCATAAGAACAAATCCGCATTATGTGACTGAACGATTAGAAGATTGGTTTCAGCTTTGCGTGATAGAACCAACTTGTCACGAGGTTGAAAAGTGTCTTGAAGATTTAGCTTCTTTGGACGTAGAATTTTCTCACATCTGCATTGTTCGCTTTTTGATAAAGTAACTTATACATTATCTATCTAAAATGTTATTATGTATACTATATAATAAAAAAAAACGACATAATATATAAATGGCTACTTATTTATTAAATGACATCAACATAAACTATATAAGAAATATAGACTATTGTGACCTATTTCCGAAGAATTGCACTTATGCTGTCGCATCACAATTGCAAGTGGCATTGTTATACATGAACTACACCAAAGGGAATAGCTCTGTAGTAATAGAGAAACTACGTATGGATCCATATGATAATGTATATCATGACGTTTTACATCATATCCTAATTCTATATATCCGCTAACACATTCATGACATATGCTTTCTTCGGAAACTTGCCACCAAATTCTCTGTATACATAATAATTGTGATACGTTTCCTATTCCTTGTGGCGTCATTATTCCCCATATTTATTCCGCTGAATCGCATCGTATATCACTTCGAGTTCGTTCTTTTACGTCAAACAACCACTCTTCATATTCTTTCTGAAGAAGCAAAGATCGTTTTTTATCAATGTTTTCCCAATGTACGCAGGTATATCTAGGTTTAATTCTTTCCAAAAACAACACAGATACAATTTCTTCTTTATGCACAAGGATTTCCCATTGTCCCCAGTTTTTAATCATTTCACATACGCGATCGATGCAAATATTAAATAGTTTACGAGGATTATATACACTTATATCCCAATCTATGTATGTTTCTATGCTGTATCGCGACACTGACATTGTATTTGATATTACTCACAATTTATCTTATCAGTATTATAATAGAAAAATTATGTTGGGGTGTTTGATTTCGAATAAGAAAAGCCACTTATAACATTCTTAGACGAGTATAGTTCCGAGAGCCAGAGTTTGAGGTTATGTATAGGCTGACCCAAGTAGCACAAAATATTGTACAAACGCTGTGCCAACATATTATAAACATGATATGTTGGCTAAAGGTTTTACTGTTCTGACAATGACTATTAAATAACTTAGCGACGTTGGAGATTCTACATATTTGTTTACATATGGGAAATATATTGGATATATGTTTACAAACCAACATGCAACGACACCCTTGAAGATATTTTCAAAACCATATTTTGCCAACATAAGTGTACGGTATGCTTTCCAACGTTAACGTTGACATTAAATCCCATTGTATATTCAATGAAAATTACTTCACGTCTTGCCAACATTGTTAGAACAACATTGTACCAATGGATGTGCAATAAATGGTTTACAACACTGACGGTGAAACCTATATAAAATGTTTATGAAGTGAAGTTAACCCCACATTGCCCCAACATTGACAGAAGAATATTTTGCCACTGTAGTAGCGAGGTTATGCTTTGCAACACTATAGATGAGCAATATAAACCTAACATTTAGCTAATAAAAGTTGCCCTAGGTTCTGCACACATATTAATAGAACAATATTTTGCGAATATAGATATAGAAGCGCTGTCGCTTACCCAAAAGTACACACCATACGGGACATTTTTTTATTAATTAACTTAGGAAATATTTAAGTAATAATAAAGCAAAACCTTGACAAAGTATTTAGAAATATATTGGAATTTACCTATAATGTATATTCTTATTATATTCCTTTTCAGGAGCTTTTTCTTATTATAGCTAATAGTAATGTTGGAATTAATATTTTTTACACAGTCTTTAGAATATGTTGTCGATGTGAGGACATAGTACTTAACGTATACATAATAAAACGATACGAATAAAACAGTTGTTTATTATTTTTGTTCCCTTAACCGCTAATAAAATAAAATAAAACATTCTTTGATTGTTTATATTGTCGTGAGCAGCGACGAGAAAAATTAGGAGATAAGATGTGTCTAAAATTAATTTACTTTTATAGTCGGTCGCTCGATTCAGTTAACCTGCCCTACTGACTTACAAAGTCATGCATAATTACAAATCAAAGCTAACGAAGAAGTCAACACTTACGCAATTATTTATTAAACAAAATAACGAAGTCACAAGCTCACTGCCACTCTTTAACAACTGTGAATTTTTGACGCACAAACAACAAATATGTACCCTAAACAACCGATTTCTTAGAAATTTGCCTTTCTTGGCAGGGGGTTGGACTGTTAGGGCATAACGAATTGCTTACAAAACTGGATCTTCTATTTATAGATTTGTTAAAATGCAACGTAACAATATATGTATCTATTAGTATAGCTATAAAAGTAAATTAATTTTAGACACATCTTAACTCCTAATTTTTCTCGTCGCTGCTCACGACAATATAAACAATCAACACTTTTTTATTTACTGGGGGCCCTACTCGATATTTGTCCCCGGTGCCTCAAAATCCAAGGGCGGCACTGGTGGTCTCATGCTGTTTATCTTTTATTACAGGAACGGACCAGTCAACGACCCGTGCGATTAACCATTATGCTTTTATTAAAAATATCTTAAGATTATTGTTCTTTTAGGTTAGATATATTATATGCTTTATAATCTCATTTAAATAAGTTTATATATAAAACATATAATATATGACATAATTAATACATATACAAACTATAAATTTTTATATTAAAACATGTACATACGTATATTTTAAATATGTGGTCATTTTCTGTCACGTTTTTTTAAGATTTCTTTAGTAGTTATCCTACCTTCAAGTTATGGCTACTAGTCTAATGTATAACAAGTTTGCATCTTTCAAATATTTTTCGAGGGATTTTGAAAACTATAATAAGTAAGGTAAGTGCATATATGCAGCGCCAAGTACGTGGTGACGATGCGATGGTTATAGTTCCTCTGGCGTTGAATATATTTCTATATATATTTCACAGCTAAAATTTAAACATTAAACATACTTTTGAATTAGCCTCTCTTATGTACACATGATACAAAGTATTTTTTAAATTTTTTATTGAACTTTGACATAAAAATCTCGGGCATTCTAAGGTTATTATCAGTAATTATCAGAAATAGTGTTATCAACTGCTGTAATTTTATAGAAGATTTCTAATAATAGCCTAACATACATATAGGTGTACAACACCGTCATTGATCGCTAATACCTATCTGTGGAACGTTTTTCGTATTAGCTAAAGGTTGGCAGCTAATGTAAGGCAAACATCATTAAAGCAACATTTCGCCAGTGTACTAAGCTAGCGTAACACCAACATCCTTAAACAAACAGAGAGCCAACATTCTTAAACCAACATAGTGTGCTCATCTTTAAACTAATGTTGGACCAATGCATAGGTTTCATGTTGGCTAAATGTTTGGCAGCCAATGCATGAACAACATAGTCAAGCGTTAACACTTTGAATGTTATGTCTACGTATTTATGCCAACGTTGGACTAATATAAGTGTGCTACTTGGGGAGGGTGTGGCCAATGGAACAATTGCTTTCCCCACTCTTCTCAAATTCTGGTGGGGTGTTTGAGTTTGATTTCAGTCAAGATTCTGTATTACTCAGTTACACATCAAAATGGGTTGGTCACGGGTCGCATTCTTGGACACTTGAAACGACTGTTGATGATGGTGAAATCGTGTTTTCTCGTTATAAAACTCACAACACTGGTTTGTTAATTGAAAGGAGAAGACTTCCGGATACTATAGTTATACTGAGTAAAGCCGATGAAGGTTATTCTTTGTGTTCTGGTTTAGAAATTCAATATTTAAAAGAAGATGGTGACGTCATGAATACTCAAGGAGTCATATGTACCGAACGTGCTTTAGAACATCGCCACGCTATTAACCCTTTGCCTGATAAATGCGACCTTATCTTCTTCAAAGGCATCTGCACTTCAGATTGGGATGAATCGAGTGATGAACCAGAACGGAACATTTGGTGTAATAAACCTTACAAACCGAATTGGGCAACGTTCACTGCAACAAAGTGGTTAACGGAAGAAGAATTTGACGATGAAAGAAAACTCAGATTTCGTGAAAAACGTTTTCCTTCGGGATTCACGCCTTACCTGACGAGAGATATGAATTTAAATAATTGTTGTGTATTTAATTGTTTACGAGATATTGTTGTAAGCAAATAAATTCAAATAATTGTTATGTATTTAATTGTTTACAAAATATTGTTGTAAGTAATCTAATAAACAACTAATAAATTGTTTCATTGTTTTGATCTACAACATTTTTTATAAAACCGGAACCTTAAAATTAGAGAAGCTTTAGCAGAAAGTCTAAACCTTGAACCGCTAAAAATCTAACCTTAGCAGGAAGTATAATAAACCTTCACCTTAAAAGTCAGAGAAGCCTTGACATTCAGCTTAAAAATCAGTGAAGCCTTGACCTTTAACCGCCAGAAAATCTAGCCTTGAAGGTTAACCTTGGCAGAAAGCAGAAAGTGGTGGGAGGTGGTCCCAGAATTACCCATTCTTTCCCTACTCATCTATGTTAGACTCTGTAATGTTTTGGAATGCTGAAATGCTATTCCATCCACAGTAAGCCACTAAATCTTTCAGATTTTTGGGAATCTCGGCACCAACTTTGGACAAGATCGCATCAAATTCTTTACCAGGTTCAATGGTAGATTCCATGTTTTGCTCCGTAATTTCCGCCATTACATTAAAATCTGAAAAGGCACGACGTAGCTTAAGATAGGAAAACAATGTGTTTTTGTGTTTGTGCTTTTACGAACGTATAAAGAAGATGTTAAAACAGCTTTTAAAATATTAACTTGAACAAAATATTAAAACAATTTTTAAACAAAAACAAGTATTGATAAGTTAAGCTAATGGAATTTTTGGGGAAATACTATAGAGGAAAACATACTTTACACACTGAAAGAGGTATCGCGAAATACATATTAAGACACATAAGAAACAGAGCACACTCATTAGTTTTTAGATAGGCAATTAAAAAAAGACCCGGTAGCTCGGCATCAGAACTTTTCTGGTGTCCCCCTGATCTTTTTGTTTTTTTATTTTGCTAATATATCAGGAGAAAAGAGGAAGATTAAATAAAATGTAAAGAGAAAAATCAAAATAAAGACAGATGGTAAATGTTAGCGCATAATTGTTTCCTTTTAATTTCGAATTAATTATTATTTTCGCGACACACACATTTATGTACTTATCAGGGCACGTTGGAAGTGCGCGCTCATTTTTTGATCAAGTGCGTGAGTTGTCAGTCAATATAAAAAGATAAAAAGATTTAGTTTCTACTAGTTCTGAGACTCGTTTTCCTAAGTTTTCTTAAAACTAACAGTTGTGAGACCACAAGAACAAGAATATATTGGCAATTGGTGCATAGTATGAAATAAGGGGATCCCCACCATCAGCAGTTTAGAAAAGACCAACGGAGTACGCTCACGGTAAGTGCCCTTAGTGAACTTATAGCGATTACAATTTGTGTGTGTTTATAAATGTTGGCGTATAATCTTATTTACTTTCAAATACAGTCCACGAAATCAAAGTTTCTCTTATGCGCTGACATTTTTGGTTTCTTCTCGTCGGATTTACATCAGTTTAAATAATTCAAACAGCATAAATTGATAATTAAATTTCTAAAATTTCCATCTGCAGCCATCATTTGCCGTTTCGATAATCTCGTAGGTTACAACGGATTGTCTTTCGCACGTAAAACGTTCAATTACAGCAATCCGTCACGGTATCAGTTCATCTACCGGACTACTATTTGTGTTTTTCCAAAACTCCATTAGGCGCATTGGCAGAGCCTTAGACCATTTCAAGCGTTTTATACTTAAAGCTGCAAAGTTGTTAGACTTCGATCAAAACCAATTTACAGAAAAAATATTGATATAATAATTTCATTTAAGTATTAAGTTGCAACAGTTTTCTAACCTAAATTAACTTGACAATGGCTGATATAAAACGACTAGAAGCTAAAAGAAGTATTTATGCGGGTCGAATTACAGAGGTATACCGGTTTGCTATGCAGGCTCAAAAAGATACTTCTGTTCTTGGACAGTTTCAAGTTAGATATAGGGACTTGAAAGAGGTTTATGACAATTTTGAAGAAATTCATAATGAAATTATCATGAAACTCGAAGAAGATTCAGATTTTGAAGCACAGGATAAGGTGCGGAAAGATGTTGATCAATTTTATTACAATTCTAAAACAATTTACTATACGCTTTTTAAATCTGACACTTCTGTCAGTAGTGACACTAGTCAGGTTAATGTTGAAGCCAGCGTAAAGCTTCCCATGATCACTATACCTATCTTTAAAGGAGATCAAAAACTTTGGCCTACTTTTTTCGACTTATATAAAAAACTAATACACGAAAATTCGAATTTGTCAAATGTCGAAAAATTGCAGTATCTTTTCTCCTATCTGGAGGACGAGCCTTTAAGACTGCTTAGTGGTATTTCAATTACTAACGATAATTATAATATTGCTTATACTAAGTTGGTTAATCGTTACCAAAATAAGCGTCTCCTGGCATCCAATGCATTAAATGCCATTATGGCAGTTTCATTAAAAAACGATAGTGCAAAAGAATTAAGGTCACTTTTAAATACATTTTCTGAATCACTAGCAGCTTTAAATGCCCTTCGTTTCAAAACAGATCAGTGGGATTTTATGCTTTTTCATTTACTTTTAGAAAAATTAGATGTTAGCACACGTACTAGTTTTGAAATTCAATTTAGCACGGTGCAAATACCGGAGTATGACAATTTGTATCAGTTTCTTGAAAATAAATGTAAGGCTCTCGAATCTGTTCACAACATTTGACAAGTAATAAATTAAATAAACCTACCTTACTAAATCAAAAAAATCCTAATGTTTCAAAAGGTTATAGCAAATCTGTTCCATCAGTCACTTTTTTAAACAAAGTGCCAAACGATTCGCCTTCTTCGAAAATAAGATGCTATCTGTGTAAAGAAGCTCACGTACTTTCAAAATGTGCACAGTTTCTAGAAAAATCTCCAAGTGACAGAAATGCTTATGTAAAACAAAATCGTCAATGTACCAATTGTTTGCATCATTCGCACGTCCAAAACTGCACTTCATCCTTTCGATGTCGCACGTGTCACTATCGGCATCATTCTGTCTTACATATTTCCAAAACCTCAACGCAAGTTACCTCTGCACCTCTTTTGAATAATGTTTCGCAGGATAACACTACTTCCCCTACTAATCTAAACAATATTTCGACTACGATTTCGGGAAACACTTTCGCTTCACAGAGCACTGTTCTTCTAGCTACTGCTGTTGTCGAAATTTGCGATGGTAAACTTATCAATCTATTCGTATTTTAATAGATTCTGGTAGCCAATCTAATTTCATTAGTGAAAAATGTCTACCCCGTCTGAGCTTAACTAGGCGTCAATTTTCTGCTTCAATTTACGGACTAAACCAGATGTCTTCTTTCTCTTCCAAAGGTCTGACTCATTGTGTTATAAAACCGAAAAATGATTCAGAACCTATTTTTTCTTTTGATGCAATAGTTGTAACAAAACTTTGCTCTAATATGCCATCCTTCGATTTACAAACAAATAAATGGAATCATTTACAAGGGTTGAAACTTGCCGATGAGCAATTTTCTACGTCAAGCCCTGTTGATTTACTTGTCGGTGCAGAGATATTTACTCAAATACTGCGAGAGGGGCGAATTGTTGGCGCCCTAGGTCAACCTACAGCTCTTGAGACTGTCTTTGGTTGGGTTTTACTAGGAAAAGTAAATAATTCAACAAATTCACAACAGATTAATTCTTTTTTCACGTCACCAGAGACTCCACTGGAAATAAGTATCCCAAAATTCTGGGAAATCGAACAAATCCCTCAAAAACATTTTCTTCTCCAGAAGATATTAAATGTGAAGACATTTTTCGACAAACCGTTACTCGAGACTCTTTCGGAAAATTCATTGTCTCACTTCCTTTTAAAAACTCCGAACCAGACTTGGGTGATACTTACCTCAGGCCTTTCGCAGGTTTTCCATGCTTGAATCTCGATTACTGAAAAATCCTGAACTATATTCTGCATATTCTGACTTTATGAGAGATTATGTTGAAAGCGGCCACATGACCCTTGTTCCACTAAATAGACCGAAACCTTCCTTATCTTGCTATTTACCACATCATTGTGTTTTAAAGCCGGAGAGTGTTAGCACAAAGCTTCGAGTAGTATGGGATGGCTCGGCAAGAGGGCCCAAAGGTCTAAGCTTAAATGATACATTGCTTTCGGGACCGAAACTCCAAAAGGACATTTCTTCACTTCTTCTTATTTTTCGCATGCAGCCTGTAGTTTTTATAGCTGACATCAAACAGATGTTTCGTCAAGTCTTCGTTACACCTTCCCATACAAACTTTCAAAAAATCTTGTGGAGATTCTCTCCACAAGAACCCTTATCCGAATGGAACTTAAATACAGTTACGTTTGGTATAAGTTGTAGTCCATTCTTAGCCATGCGAACTTTAAACGAACTTGCAGATTTAGAGCAAGCTTGTTTTCCTCGAGCTAGCCAGCTACTAAAGACACAAGTCTATATTGACGATATACTAGGTTCCAGCCCTTCAGTATCGTCTGCCCTTTCATTACAAAAGGAATTAATCGATTTATTAAAACTTGGAGGATTCGAACTTCGGAAATGGGCTAGCAACTCACCAGAGCTATTGGCTACTGTTCCAAATTCGGATCGACAAATGCCTTTATCATTTGATAAACAGGAACCGCAATTTCTAAAAGTCTTAGGTCTTCAATGGCACCCTTATAATGATTCATTTTCTTATCAATGCCGAAGCACTGAAAACCCATGTACAAAACGTACGATTCTTTCCGATATTGGCAGAATTTTTAATCCCTTGGGATTTTTATGTCCCGTTCTCCTTTCTGCGAAATACATAATGCAATGCTTATGGAGCTCTAAAACGGATTGGAATGAAACCCAAACACAAAATATTGTTTCTTCGTGGACCCAGCTCAAAACTGAACTTCCCAAGCTTTCTGAGCTTATAGTTCCACGACGTATTATGTTAGATAATTACCAAAGGCGCGAAATTCACGGATTCTGTGATGCTTCAATAATTGGTTATGGTGCATCCGTTTATTTTCGTTTCGAAGTAAAGAACAAAGTTTCTGTTTTCCTAATTTATGCTAAAAGTAGAATCGCGCCACTCAAATCTTTAACTTTACCGAAACTCGAAGTGACAGCTGCCAAACTCCTGTCCGATTTAATTTGTTTTGTAAAAGACACTTATTCTGAAATTCTGTTTGACGATACTCTCGCTTGGTCAGACTCGCAGGTTGTCCTTTCATGGTTAAATTCTTCCCCAAGTAGGTGGAAAACTTTTGTGGCTAATAGAGTGAGTCACATTCAAGAAATTATTCCTTCCACATCATGGCGATATGTTCCTACTGTTAAGAATCCAGCTGACTGTGCTTCCAGGGGAATGACCCCTTCTCAATTACTATCCCATGACATGTGGTGGAATGGACCTTCTTTTTTATATTTGCTACGAAAACAATGGCGTGACGATAATTTTACTCAGTTAACTGACGATGACGTCGAAGTTATCAAAGAGGAAAAGCAAACTGTCCTAAATGTAAGTGTCGAATGTAATATATTGGATTTAATCATTGATAAACATTCCTCACTTTCAAAAATTTAAAGAATATTATCCTACTGTTTTCGGGTTTCTATTAATTTCAAACCATCTTCTAACAAACGATTTGGAAATCCCACTTCTGATGAGTTACATAAGACTTTAATGTGTCTTGTAAAGCATGTACAGTATTCAGTTTTTTTTGATATTATTTCAAAAATAAATAAAAATCAATTACTGCCTAAACCATTCAGAAAACTAGCGCTTTTTCTCGATTCTGATGGTTTTCTTAGGGCGGGCGGCCGTCTACGGAAATCCAACTTAGCCTTTTCAGTTAAACACCCTTTACTGTTACCAAGTTCGCATCGTTTAACTATACTGATTATTGAACATACACACAAAACATACTTGCACCCAGGTTTAAAAACATTACATAATTTAATTTTACAACAATTTTGGATTTTGTCTGCACGGAAAGCTATTCAAAAAACCCTTTCAGGTTGTTTACGTTGTTTCAGAGTTCGTCCAAAATTTTATGCCCCTCCTACAATGGGAGATTTACCTGTACATAGAATTTCACAACTAAAGCCTTTTTCACATGTTGCTATCGACTTTTGTGGTCCATTCTTTGTGACTATGTATAGAGCGCGAGGTGCTAAAGTGTTTAAATCCTATGTATGTGTTTTTGTGTGCACGGCCACGAAAGCCGTACACCTAGAGCTTACGCAAGAGCTTTCTACTGACAGTTTTGTCGCAGCCTTTCGACGTTTAGTCGCTAGAAGAGGAAACTTAATTGCCTGCCTTAATAGCGATAATGGAACAAACCTGATTGGTGCCAACAATCAATTTCTTGAATACGCAAAACAAGCTTCTGAAACTCTGTCTCTTCGACGGCAATTTAGCCCACCTTCCGGGCCCCATTTTAACGGACTTGCTGAAGCCGGGGTAAAAATGGTAAAATCGCATCTACTTCGTGTAGTACGCGACCAACGTTTATCCTATGAAGAATTGACAACATCATTATGTCAAATTGAATCTTTACTTAATTTGCGTCCTTTATGTGCGCAGAGTTCGGATCCTAACGATCTGATACCGCTTACACGGGTCACTTCTTAACATTAGAACCTTTAAACTCTGTAATACCCGAACCTGACTTGTCTACATTAAATATTAACCATCTTTCTCCCTGGCAACTTATAAAAAAATTAGATACGGATTTTTGGAAACGTTATTCTATGGAGTATTTGAATACCTTACAACAGCGCTATAAATGGTCTATTCCTGTAAAAGAAATTAAATTAAATGACTTAGTACTGATTAAAAATGAAGTCAAACCTCCTCTAAAATGGCCACTTGGCCGAGTTATAGAACTACATCCTGGTGAAGACAAACATACGAGAGTTGTCACTGTCAGAACGGCAAATGGGCAATTTCGAAGACCAGTGATAAAACTGTGTCCACTTCCAAATGTTTAATAATAATAGTTTTCTTTCTATAGTTTTTTGTTATTTTAAAACACAAGGTGTTTTGGCGGCCGGCTTATGTTAGCGCATAATTGTTTCCTTTTAATTTCGAATTAATTATTATTTTCGCGACACACACATTTATGTCCTTATCAGGGCACGTTGGAAGTGCGCGCTCATTTTTTGATCAAGTGTGTGAGTTGTCAGTCAATATAAAAAGATAAAAAGATTTAGTTTCTACTAGTTCTGAGACTCGTTTTCCTAA
This sequence comes from Agrypnus murinus, assembly GCA_929113105.1. Classification (NCBI taxonomy): domain Eukaryota; kingdom Metazoa; phylum Arthropoda; class Insecta; order Coleoptera; family Elateridae; genus Agrypnus; species Agrypnus murinus. Next base: position 87,329,210 of record OV816024.1, read on the forward strand.
GTTTTCTTAAAACTAACAATTGTGAGACCACAAGAACAAGAATATATTGGCAATTGGTGCATAGTATGAAATAAGGGGATCCCCACCATCAGCAGTTTAGAAAAGACCAACGGAGTACGCTCACGATAAGTGCCCTTAGTGAACTTATAGCGATTACAATTTGTGTGTGTTTATAAATGTTGGCGTATAATCTTATTTACTTTCAAATACAGTCCACGAAATCAAAGTTTCTCTTATGCGCTGACAGTAAATATTATTCATTGCTAAAATGCAATATTGTAGAAATTGGACTTTCGAATTTCATAAGATGATGATATTTGGAAGGTAAATTGTTACTAAATAGGTAGCTAACTAAATGCTGCTAATAAATTCAGCGTCAAAGCCGCTGTGGGTATTTTGAGAATTTTCATTGGGTTTATCCTCAAACTATGTATTCAAAATTATAGAGGTAACGCGTAATACGCGTAACATGCGTATTACAAGCTGAGAATAAATAAATTATTTTAAATTTACCGTCTTCGGAAATAATAGCAAGTGCTGCAAACGAACTGCAAACGCAATCCAACACAATCAACAATAAGCACTCGTAGTTGCGTAATCTTTCGGCCCTACAACACCTCTGTCGTATCTGTGCTTATTATAAAAACCCACCACTACGCACTGTCAACGTGGTGTTGAACGACTGTGGATAACGCACAGTTTACTGTAATTTATTACAGTAAATAATAAGATGTCAGAAATATTTTTGTTTGGTTTGAAGTAATCAAACTTGAAAAACCCACCACTCACTACGGTCCGCGACATGTCCAGATAATTTAATGCCGCAATGTTTAGATTGGCCGTAATTTATTACATTAACAAGATTGCTTGTATAATAAAATTATAGGTATCGTATTTCTTTAACACGTGTGTATCGAAATGAAAGAAATTATTATTGAGTTCATAATAAAATTAGAAGTATTTAGTATTATGCAGTGAATAATGTCTTTCATTGTGATAATGACGTTATAACGAAATTTGTACCAATGCTCACTATTGGTACAAATTTGGTGGGTTTAATAAAGTAGTAAAAAATACTTATGCAATTGGAAAGATTTAAATGTGATAATGATGAATAAAAATTGTTTTAGCTAAAACTATGTTGTCCTGGATATGTGTATAATCGGGATAATATGGCGCTAATTTTCTTGTGTTAAATCACTTAAAATATATTCCTAAGTAATATAAAAATGGCAAATGTACCGTTAAAATTATGGAAGACACTATACATTGTCCACAATACGTGGCCGTTTTACGATGAAAATTCAAGATTTTAGCTCGTGTATCTGTTTAAAGGCGAAATTGCAAATGGGATTAGTTAAAATACCAACATAGAATTTACAAATAACACGTTAATACCGTTATTCTAATCGAAATGAATGTCCTTTTCTTACCTCTTTCAATGCTAATTGGAAAATTCGATTACATGCAGTTAAAAGAACGAAAAAGGTTTAACAAATCAATGTCCAGGACCGATTTAAATACGCCAGACTATTATTTTACAAAAAACCCTTTGCTATGAAAAGTCGGAGAAATACCATCTCCAATATCCGTCATTATTGTCCCCATATAAGACAACAGGCGAAATAAAGAAATAATACATTCGGATTTGTTAGTAGGTACATATGAAAACAATACATATATACAACAACATACTACATATAAAAAATACTTACTTTCCGAGTTGGATTCGTTAACACTTCAACTTTTTCTTACGCACTACACACCCTATTTGAACTCTTTTAAGTTATTTCCCACTTCATTGCACTCACTGCCCAATTAATTGCCCACTTAAATGCCGTCATTGCCGTCTCATTTTCGTCATTGCCTAATTCAATGCCGTCAATGCCGCCACTGCCGCCACTGCTCACATCACTGCGGTCAATGCCGGCACTGCCTAAGTCATTGCCTAATTGCCTTGCTTAATGCCGTACTGCCTAATTCATTGCCATCATCATTGCCGAAAACTTGTACACCACTGCCGGCCGTGACACACCCCTCGTCTGGTTCATATTATGATATATAGACATACAAAAATATTATGTAGTTTTCAGAACTTAATTCGCAATCAGTTCCCAGTAATTTTAAGAATTTGTTATTTTATTGCAATTTTTAACGCCCTATATCACGATAAGGAGGTATTTCCGGATCCATGCTAATATAAATTTTTCTTCTTATTTTCAGGAGAGGAATACGCCCTTAAGAGAATGCGGAACAATTTTGAATGACTCTGTATAACAAATAGCATCATATTTGGCTTGCTGTCCTAGATCATTATGAAATCAATAGTACCTATGGTATTGTCTTTTAAAACAATAGAAGATTCTTCGCATGTATAATTCAGATTTACTTTCACTACTGATAATACTTTGATATATTTAGTCTAGATTTATCACTGCTCTAAAAATCATTAATCATGGAAAACACTCTTTTGACAGTGGAATTGTGCCGAGTTGACTCATTGCATTGCAAATCTCACTATTTCCACTTCACAATTATTAAATATTACCACCCACCGCATATCCGTATCGGTTTTGGTATCTTTCTATTCAATTATTGTTTCTGTCGAACAATATGCATTCACGCGTTGAACTTTATCAAAGAGTTCATTACCGTCAACTAGTGTCTCTGATAAAAAAATTGTGCCCCGCCAATGCCTCAATGTTTTCGTCGTCTCGAGCCTCTGAAACAATTAAGTTCAATTAAAATTCTTACTTTAGAATTAAATGCACAATGTTCTTAACTAGTTTTTTTTTAAAGAAACTAGTAAACAACCATTTGAAAGACATGCAAATTATTCACAGCTTATCTATAAACAGTTAATAAAGGTGAAGGGATTAGTTTCAGTAAGAAGCTTCCGTTAGACCATTCATTAAGTAAACTAGTACTTTGCATTCAATTATATTCAAAAAGGGTTTTCATCCGGTGTTTGCTATAAACAGGTATTTTTAAATAGTAGTTTTCCTAAAGACCTAAACAGAATGTTTTTATTTTATTATATTTATTATACATGCAAATAGGAATGTTAGTTTCCTTTCCATAGGATTCTAGCTTGCTATGTACACAAAATAATATTTATAATTTTTCTATATTGTTTTTTGTTTGTATTTGTAGTATTCTGTATTATAGAATTAAAATTAATTCGTATTATTAGTCTATTATATTATTTTTATATTTTTAAAATTAAATCCTGCGTCAATCATGTAAGATTTCCGATTACTTAAAGAAACTACTGTACCTGAAAATTTCCAAGACTTAAAAAAGACGGTTAAAAATAATCAATTCCAGGTGCGTAAAATTGTTTAAACGAGTAAATACTTTGGGAGATATTTAAGACCACCAATTTTCGATATAATACTTCCTTGGTAAAATCATCCTCATATTTAAGAAGACTGTTTTGTAAAAGTTATGAATGACTTAAAAGTTGCCGACAAACCATACAACACTAAACAGGAAAGGATTTGCTATAAAAGAGAAAAAAAGAGAGAATCTTATGACACAAGAATTCATTTATGTACTGCCGTGCTTTTCATTAAATAATAATTATTTTATTTTTATTTATTTTCCGATGGAAATTTTCCGGGGAAAGTGATTAGCAATAGAATTAATTAAAGCGATTTTAACAATGAATTTGACTGACACTGCTTTTCCAGCGGTTTGTTGGGCGATCCCAATGAGTGCGTCTAACTCACCGCTGTAAATACAGCGCTGCATCAGCTTTAACAGCAGTCTTAGATTTAAAAACCACTATTTTAAATTTTTATTTTTTTATTATATCTCTTATCTACTGTCAAAATTGATGTTTGATGTTGTTGACATTTTAATTATTGAAATTCCCTAAATCAGTCGTCTAAGGTTACTTGTCAGCGCTTCAAGCGTTTTATACTATACATAGTATGATCAAAAGGTGTTTGGATCAGGGTTGCCATGAAATTAACAAGTTTTCTATGAAAATATTTATTTCTATTATTTTTGACATTTACTTCACAACTGTCATGTCAATAGATAATAATTCAAATAAATTCCATTCTGTGTTCTTTTTATGAATCTTATTAAGTAATACTTAAAATAACTGCAAGCATAAGAAATAATAATAGCGTACGCTAACCTAACATTTTCTGTGTACTATGGGGCTCTGTTTAGCGGTGTCAGCGCGTCGTATTTTTTGACACAGGTGGCTGTGTCTACAAAAGCGCTACTCAAGATACATTGGCGCTACTCTGTACAGTTCACAAGAACTACGGGCAGTAGAAGTTAATAATTCTATAGATGGTTTTTACATTCCATGGCTATTGCGATCCAAACAAAGACTTTTTGATCATACGATATAAAGTGATGATTTATTTCAAACGATTTTATTGCTTCAGTGGTCTTTTAAATCTAAGACGACTGTGAAAGCTGCTGCAGTGCTGTATTTCCAGCGGTACCAATAGGTTCGTTCAACACACCGCTGGAAATTCAGCCCTACAGCAGCTTTCACAGCTGTCTCAGATTTAAAATACCACTGAAGCAACAAAATAGTTTGAAATACATCATTTTTTATATATATAAAACACTTAAAGAGCTGACAAGTAACACTAGACGGCTGATTTACTAAATCCCAATAATCAAAATGTGAAAACATCAATTTTGTCAGTATTGATATAAGAGATATAATAATAGTATATTAAAGAATGAGTTTCATAAGTCCAAATTTAGAATTTTAGAGAAAATACCTAGTATTTTAAAAAACCTAGTATTCTATTTAGTATCATTTAAACAAACATGTCATGCACGGTAGAAGAAAAACGTGAAAAGATGCAAAAATTACATATAAGGATAGAAATTTATTCAACGTAATACAGCAGTAGCTACAATTACAGCTAATAATTGTTGCAAGAAAAAAAAACCTTCATTTTAATACCCCAAATGTTCGTTCGATTGGAATTCACGTTAGTAAGTACACGAGCATTATTATCGATAGTATCGTCACAGTATATATAACATACAGTATGTGACTGTCGCAAATAATTTCCATCCACCACACTACATGCTGGCGCGAGTCGGCAGTATGCAGACAGCAGTTCTGTTTCAAACACACAACAGAACGTATCGAACTTACCAGAGCCGGATAAACCCACAATCGTTCAGTATTAGTGCCAGTAAACAATGCATAGTGTTAGTCGTTGTGCCGCCAAAGGCTGTAAAAATACCTCGGAAAGAACTACAATTAGTTTTTCAGGTTTCCGATTTCAGGATATTTTTTCCTACATACTATTATTTTTTAATAAATACGCTCGTAAAAACAATGCCGTATTTAAGAATTCACTTTTGTATATATTTACCAATTCCTTAAAATTGAATTACTAACACGTAATCGAACAAATAAGCGATTACGAAATCGTACATAATATAACTTTTTATGCTGATTTATTAAAAGAGTTCAACAATAAAGAATCTAGGTCAACGCCTTATCAACAGGTGTGAACTACAGCGTCTTTTGTTACTATCAACTGTTAAAGAAAGTCAAAGCGTGCGTTAGGATTGTACTTTTTAGCATTTCGTTTGTTATTGTGTCTTTAGTTTAATATGAATGAAAATAAATTTTATTATTATTAATTATTATTATTATAGTGTAAATTGATTTCATCTCCCCTATTTTGTACGTATGTGATTTCGGTGACCTAGATTCTCAATTTGTTTGTTGAACAGGTATTCAAATTGTATACAGCTATGCATTTGTTCGTAATTATTTCTAAATAAAATGAAATGACTATTGCAGCGCAAGAATATGGTTAATGGCTTGAAAGAATAATCTAACTTTAGTTGGTAATTAACGATGTAACAAGAAACAACTCTTCTAACTTAGTTTAATAAATGTTTTAAATATCTAAATTGATTATCGTTTTATTTATTAGATTCTATAAGTAAAACAACTTCAATCAAATCGTTCACTACACATAATTCTACTTCATATTTTACTATACTATTATATAACAAGAGATTTTGTTTACATATTTGTTCGAGACATTTTACTGAGTGCGGCTCTGCGTTTTATTTACCGGCGTTTTATTATTATTCGTAGGCAATGCCGACCGATAAACGTAGATCCACTACTTCGTTCATGGGCGTGATATTCGAAGGTCGATTAATAAAATGAATGGTGTCGCATGCAAGTGAATCTACTGATTGTTATATATTGCGGTGACCTTTGAAGATAAAATAAAATACAATATGTCCACCGTTCCAAATATAAACATAGATTATATAAGGTGGATTGAAATGAGAATACACCACAGATATTTTTCTTTATTCCTCTCAGCTAGCTCAGGTTTGCTCAGTAAATCATAAATTATTTGAATTACGAGACTCTTATTTACTTTTATGCCTGGAAAGGAAGAAAAACTTATATCGTAAGCACTAAAGCTCCTGCAAGCTGGACAACTGCTACTAAACTCTGAATTCAAAAGAAAAGAACGCTGGATGCTTGTATTAACATCAATTAAACACATATGTAGAATTGAAAACACATAAACTTTATTTAACGAACAAAATAAAAGTTCAAATGGAAAGTCAAAGTAAAAAAATGTTATTCAAAATAATACAGTTGATAATTGAGAAACACTTCTCAGGTTTGCTCAAACGTTGGAAATAATTGTAGTGACCTGACATAGGGCCAGTACGGTCATTCGTTTGAACAGACCAACACAAATGAAATTTGTTTATAAATAAAAATATTCATCAAATGAAAATAAATTTTATATAAAAGAAATTTAATTGCTTTATTTACTTCAAATCAAATAAATTCTCAAAAAACTTAATAAACTAAACCAAATAGTTTTATATTTGAGGATGAACTTTACAAGTTAATTATTATTCATGAAATTAACAAGAATCATTCATTATAACCAACCTTGTATATTACGATATATTTTTCCCTGTTTAAAAGTTAATCCTTTTTATTGGTAACACTGCGATGAAACCAATCAGCTGACTTCTTGTTTATAAAATATCGATACGAAGATCGATGATGAAAATAAATCCAATCAGAATTTATTTGAACAATCACGTTCACTTTGTATTATTGTTGCACAATCATTAAATATTTTTTTAATCCTTTTAAAAAACGTTCAGGTAACACTTTAATTTATTTTAACTTTGTTTCATATATCACATTTGCGTCATAAACATATGGTTGAAATATAACCTCAAATTTATTACAGACATTATCCGGAGCCGGGCATAGATTCTGCCTTGTACGTTTTATCGACTGATTTTGTTACAATTTGCCCCAGCTTATATAGTTTATGCCAGAACAAAAGAAAACTATGACATTTTTCAAAACAATGAAACATCGAGTAAGCTCGTGACGTTACTAATCCCGCACAGCTGTTATTTTTTCATCATTAATCCTAATTCTATTACTACAGAATTGTAAAAAAGAGAAACAAAGATCAAAAAAAGTATAATACATTCATTGTCCCAAAATGTATCGTAACGAAGATAGTCAAGAAAAACGATTGACAATGTACATATCTCGTTACGATCTAATTACATATAAAGTTCAACAAATCAAGGTTCATCCTCTACAAACTAGTTACATGAATACATGACACAGGTAATACAAATAATTTCTCCATAGAAGCATCTTTACAATTTACTATATACATAATTTTTTTAGAGTACGAACACCAATTAATGCATATACAAGTGCTAGCTTAAATATTAAGCCAATATTTATCAATTTATGCTCAAAATGTCCAGCATACAATGCTCTAAGCACTTACATCAAAACAATGGAGGAACAATGAGGAAAAACAGGATAAGAGTCTATAAGAGTCATATCAACACGAACGACAGGATTTAATACCTTCATTAATTGAACTGATTAGAAATCTTATAAACAAATTCAAAAATTAATTGTATTGTATAAGTCACAACAAGATTGACCTAATTAATCTATTTTCAGCTAATTAGCAACATAAACTTGAGCTGGCCTCCTGGAAAATAGAAAAATTTATCTAACGCTAAACATCGTAATCTGTAAATTTAAATATGGAAATTACTTCCTCCTAACAAGTGGGAAACTGTCCCAAAGTGTAACTTGGTTTGCATAAACGTATTTATGATCAAGCAATCTAACTAATTGATATCCTTTTTCTAAAATGAAACCTATTTATTTATGCATATGAAAGCTAGGTTATGTTTGCATGGAATTTTTATTCTTAGTTCTTAATTTAAGTATTAATGAACCTAACTATGGTCCTATGTATAGCGTTTATATTAATTATGTCCATGACATAGCATGTCCCTCTTTTAATTTAAATCTGATATAAAAATATTTGTGTTAACGTTTCCGTTCCGTCGTTGATAAAATTTTCAATACGGTGATTTGACAACACCGCAATATACTGTGGTATCGTTGCTGCTAATTCTGCTCAGCTGGAGTTTGAGGATGTAACGGAGCTGTGAAAAGGCATCTTCAACAAGGATAAGCGGAACCGCCCAATAAATAGCAATTCCAAAATTCATCGTTTGGAAATTTTGCTCGCACCAAAGAATTGTTCCATATATGGCTGTCGCAGATTCATCCGTGATAGTGTGCAACAAATCTCTTATCTTTAGTTGGGAATCAGAAATTACTTCTATTTCTCTGATCTTCCAATCTATCTTTTTCGATTTCTCATCTTTCTTTCTAGCATTTTTCTTCCTCTCCCTGTCAGCCTCTTTATTTCCGACCTTTGCACGTCTGTTTCTGTTATCTTCCAACCTTTTCTTTTTCGATTCCTTATCTTCGTTCTTTGTAGCATTTTTCTTCTTTCGCTTGTCAGCCTCTTTATTTTCGACCTTTGTATGTCTATCTCTGTTATCCTCCAACCTTTTCTTTTTTGATTCCTCACTCTCTTTATCTTGTCTGACTTGTCTCTTTCTTTCGATTGCAACAAATCGATCTTCTCTCGGGTCAGACTCTTCGTTGTCTCTCCATCTCGCTTTCTGACTTGAATCTTTTTGCCCCTAATTGTTGTTGGCATTCTTTTTGTGCTTCTTTCGAACAGACGCTCCGTCTTCTAAATCTTCTTGACGCGGTGTTTCAATTCTCTCCAACACATCAAAGTGACCCTCTGAGGGTCTCCCTGAGAAAAGTAGCCTTTTTGTATGGAGGTCAACTTGAACCTGAGCTGTAGTCGGATAGAAGAGGCTGACGTTCCTCCACACTTCAAATACAAATGGGAAGGTTTGGGTAGCTGCAATAACTTCACATAGCAAGTCATAAGTCCAACCGAGGCCCATCTCTGCCCGGTATTCGGTAGGAGTTAGGTAATTATCATCGCCGGGAGTCGAACTAAGGACCTCAACCTCAAACTCTTCCCAGTTGTTGCACATGTGGCCGAAAATGAGGTCCCTTACCACCTCGTGCACTGTCTAACTGTTAAACACACAGTGTGCCATAGCTCTAAATAGACGGTTCTTATGGCCACTCATTGACACAATGCGATGGGAGACTTTACCGTCTTCCATTGTCAGTGTCTCCATTTTAAAAATCAAATATTAACAACTCCGTAACAAAGTTTGCTAAATGCAAATCCGAAGTAAAAAAAAGTTCAAGTTAAAACGGGCGAAATAAACTCGCCCGATGTTGCGTCGCTCCTTATATATAAACAGAACAACGCTCCTAGCAAAAGAAGTGTCGCCTCGTAGCTCAGGATGTGCTACTTCAATGGAATTTGTATTTTCCATAGTAATAATGTCAATAGGATCATAACATGTAACATTGTAACTATAATTTGAAATAACCACGTTTGATTCATAATTACCAATGCCTTTCTTCGTAATTACTAATAAGTGCAAAACCTTTTTTGCTCAAATACGTAAATGCTATAAAACACAAAGTTGGCCATTTTTCAAAATAACTTTAAACAAATGGCAGGCGTATTCAAAGAGAATACATAATATAGTTATTTTAATTATATATGTAGTTTTTGTTATATTATGTACTTTATATTAGCATAATATTCGTTGGAAAATCAACGACGTGTGGAAGAACCACATCTGAAAATGCACCATCGATCGCTGACAATCAGCGTGCCCCCACGTGGTTGTTGTAGATATTGAATTTCGAGAAGCACTGAATAGATTTTGATAACGTTTTCACCATTTGATAGCTTGTTTCTTAGCGAAGGTTTCTATGTATACAGATTGCTCTGTATAAGCAAAGTGTGAAATAAGTAATTAAGAAAATTGGCTCAAACAGGGACAAAACACATTACGCTGCAAAAATGGTAACAGATAAAGGCAAACTGTAAAAGAACGAATTGTAGATATCAAAAAGATCTACAAAAAAGTCCGTGAAGATATATACATACCTCTTACAGATTACTCACAATCAAGATTTTTATAATAGTTATTTTTGCGGAAAACTCTTCTCCCCTTGGAATGTTGTGTTACTATACTATCTCTGTATTTTTGTATCTTCAGAATTGTTTCAAGTATAATCTGTGAAAATTTGAAGTTTGTAGCTTACGTCATTTAAGAGATATACAGCCATAACGACTTTTTAAGAAATGCCTCCCCCTGCGACTCCCTCGGGTCTTTTAGGATTAAAAATATACTCATGCACCCCTTTGGGGTAAGGCCCACATGCCTGTAAAATTTCAGCTTCCTAAGTCTTCTAGTTTTCGAGATATTTTTCGGTGGATATCGAACATCGGAACTGGCTATTATTATATTAGGAGATAGATATTTAAGGTACAAGTGTAAAAAATCATTCTTTATTACGTGAACGGATTAAGACACAACCGAGGTACGAGCAAGTGTTTTAAAACAGGTGAGTGAAATGAAGAGACCTTTTTACAAGTGTGTCTTACAATGTTTTATCTACGATCATAAATTCATAACGCTTTACTAGAGTATTCATTATACTTAACATTTTTTTAAATTTGTAGTTAGTGTCATGTATATCAGCGTGCTTTGATTTGATTACGTGCTAAGTTGTTTAGCAACCAGTTCGTAAAATATTCGTAAATCATTAAATACATCTCTTGCTGGCATTAGCGTGCAATAAAAATTTTATAACACTAGCTCACTAAACGTTAACTTTTTACACGAAAATCAGTGTAAAAAGTAGTAACTTTTTGTATGATCGTAGTTAAATTAAATTACTAGGCTACTATACGAAACCTACAGATTTTTATGGTTTATATTACCGGCCCTAAAATGCTTAATATAAATGTTTATTTGTTACCATGGAATTCTAAATACTTGCAAAATTATCGAGAAATTACGGAAATTATTATATTATGTAGCGTAGGTCAACCCTTCTTCGTAATTGGTCAATATGCATACATTTACGTGTGCATAAAATTATCAGTAGCAATATGTTCAAAGTTAAGTGCTCCTTCAATTGCTTGCTTAAAATATAACATAAAAATTCACGCTAAATGCTCTAGTACTTTAAGCGATAATATTGATGGGAAAGATTGTAACGTAATTCGCATTGCTCAAAATTCTAAAACTACAGTGCTTTGATTAGTTAGTGGAAACTTTCTCAGGGAAATAGTCAGTTGTATACAATCTTAGTCATCAAACATATAAATTTTATTATAAAGTGGATAGGAACAGCCCTAAATTGAAAACTCTAGTTGAATGTCGCGTGTTTGAAATCTAATAATTAATTTCTAAAGCAATAGAAGTTTTTAGTAGTTTCTTACTACTGGCAGTATTATTTTACCACCATTACATGACCTAAATGCCATTCACACAGAACACAATGAATGGGCAAGGTTACCTTCACCTTAATGTCATTGCATTAAAAGTGTGTTCTATGTATCCTCATGCATATGATGCTAACTTTTTTGAAATATTACTGGATTGGACGTACAAGATCATTAATGTGATTGCCTTATATTTTTCTATGATTCCGCCTCTCTATGAAATATATTTGCGGGAAAAAAACGGAGTGGCTTCTTATGCTATGGATATTGTAAATTCGTGTATGTTTTTCATAATCACAAGGTTTACAGTATGATAAAAATACAAATTTTAACATTGTAGGTTGTTACATTTGTACTGTTGTAACGATTCATTTCTTTCATGTAAGGGGAGGTGAAGCACGTAAGTTAGTAGAAGAAATGAATAACCTGTTCAAATGGAAAAGCAACGGTTTGACGGAAAAAGATATGAGTGAAAATAGTAAAATAACAAGAAAAATAACAATTGGTTTTACTAGTCTTACTACTGTTGGCGTGTTAATGATGGGACTATTACCACTCTTTCATCGTTTCGTCTTTAAGACAACTGAGAGGTCAGTGTTCATAAGATGCATTTACCTAAAGCTGTTCTATTTAATGACAGACAGAAATATTTTAATTAATTTGGATGAAATAAGACGCAGATAAAGTTAATTAAATTTAAAATTATTTTGGGAATTTTAAAAGCTATTATATATTTCTATTTTCTAAATTAGTTGAACATTATTATAATTTTACTCTTTTTATAAACATGAGAAACATTCAGCAATGATAGCCCAGCGCAGCTTGAAAGTAGTAACAAGAAGTAGCGTCATCTAAGTGTTTTCTAAAAGCTGAAAATTAATAACTAAGCAGTTTATGTAATAAGAAACTGGAAAACAGTTGTCAGGCAGCGTAATGGTCGAACGCGTTGCATCAGCACCAATGCTGTGGTCGCATGATTTCAAAATGAGGTCAATGTAAAGAAGTGATTTGAAAAAGCTGAAATTTGGTATAGTGTTAATTTATTGAATATAGTTTGTTAAAAAAACAGCCAGACTTCATTTTGATAGTCAGCAGTCGCTAGAAGTAACGACTGCTTCTAGCAGGTGCTGACCAGCTCGGTTCTATCAAAATGAAGTCTGTTTTTGTTTTTTTGAGAAACTATATTCAATAAATTAACACTATAACGACTTTCATTATTGACCACCAAAGTAGCATTTCGTACACTAAATACACAAATAGCTATTAGATGATTGCATAAAAAAAATCGTCAAGAAAGTTTGTTCGACAAATTATGCTCTATGTCTATAGCCAGATAAATTTCAATGTATTCATTCATTTTTTGTCACTTATTTCTTAAACCCTATACATTTTGTTCTTCTAATGAATACAGAATTTTGCTTTCTTTCTGAAACCATATTTTTTAAGAAGTGTTACATAAAAAATCTCGAAAATATCTGTAATGATACTCAAAAAGCAAATAAACATTGAGTGCAGTAAATTGACAATTAATATCAATTATGAAATTATTCCGATACTTGTCTGCGTTTAAAGTTCCAGATTGCGGATAATTAAAGCTTTTATTTGAAAACTGCGCAAGTACAATTAAAAAAAATTGATTCAATAAACATTCGAAAATGATGTAGCCATTTTATCATTCTAATTAACTTCACATAGGCAAATGGACACCACATTACAACGGGACACTAATGTGGTTTAAAGAAATGGAAAAGTTTATGCTGTTTATTCAGAAATGCTAGATTTGGACATGTATTGTTTATTCACTTCAATTGAAAAGAAGTGATAGTCCTAGTATAGATATTAAGTATTGCATAGATATGCAATAGTTAATATCTACTTACGAAGACGTTTAAATACTACGTTACTGTCATTTCTGTCATTGTTATCTTACTCATTTAATCTTATTAACATAGCATAGTTATCTACAAAAGGCCGGCTAGAGATTTTGGTTATGCTGGGTTATGGGGACAAAACCGGAACTCACAGGGAAGCTTGCATTATGTTTAATGAAACTTATCCAGACCGCAATCCCATAAACCGTTCTACTGTGACCAAAATTGTTAAAAAGTTTTGGGAAACTGGGGTTGTCGAGTATTCAGAAAAAATGGTCCGCCAAAAAAATTAACCATCCAGGACAAGGCTATATATGTTTTACTGGCAATGGAAAAAATTCCAAGCATGGCAACACGAACTTTAGCGTGATTTCTACATTTTAACAGGTTCAGTTAAGGGTATTCAAAGAAATAAGTTTCATACGTATCAGGTACAGCTAGTACATGAACTAAGTGAAGATGACTTAGAGAGACGAGTTGAATTTTTTGAAAACATTATTGTTACTAGGGAAACCTGTCAAGACATGACGGTCAAAAGCATTGAAGGATTTCCCTATATACAACATTCGATGTGTGATTACAATCCTATAGATTTTCGTGAGTGATTATTTAAATAAACGCAACCAAACATAACCAGGTGAAAATTTTAAGCCTAGTACTCCTCTCTCCCAGCTTATTCTACCGCCGGTTTATTCTAGATACATACGGAAATTCTACCTTACGAAATGATAAGAATAAAATCAAAAATCGATCTTGTTTAAAACATTCTTGAAAACGTCTATTAGTACATATTTCATAAACATGATATAAATATAGTGTTGGCAATAATTTTCAACTATGCGGGTTTTGTCTACGCAACCTAACAATTCTTTATACATCAACCGAGTGTTAACCGCTTATTAATAATCGAAGAAGTCCGCTGCATCACCCTTTTATATTTATAAGCGGGGGTAGTTACGAAACGCACCGCCGTAGAAAATGAGAGGGCGCCCCAAGTGAATGTCCGATTCGTCCGACTCAAATTAAACATTTTAGAGTTTTTCAAATTAAAAATATAAACATTAAAATATATAAAAATTAAATAGTGTTGACTAATTTACACAGCGAAAGCATTAATATAAAAAAAGAATCACTAGATCGGCCCTAGGTGGAACTCTCAAACAAACTGGAACAATAATAAGCCTTGTGTTTTAAATATATAGACTAGGTGAAATGCTGTTCGCACTTTCGCTCGTAGAATTGTGTTCTCTGACGTAGCAACTTTACCCTTAAATGGTGTATCAACAGGCATAATATCCGATAGTGGGCAACCCAAAGGTTGTACTTGATGGAGGTATAACACATCCAATATCCAAATTTAATATGTGGATAGACATTGTTGGAAATCACTTTATCGAAGCCTTCTTCATTGAAGGAACCCTTACTACCAACGGATACTTTCAATTACTTCAATGAAATATCGTTTCGGAAATCAGAGCCTTGTTCAACGAAGAATTTCACGATATCTGGTTTCAAAAGGATGGTGTGTTCGCACTACACTTTGTGCAATATGTAAGCCATGTATAGGAATATTTAAATGTTGTATTCCATGAAGGTTGATTGGGAGAAAGGGGTGCTTTCGAGTGGCCAGCTAGGTCGACAGATTTAACCCTGTTTGATTTCTTTCTCATCTACATAGATGCAGAATGTATAAAAAAAGAACCCGATAAAATTTCATGATATAAGTTAGAATATCTGAAGGAATCCTTGACAATACCAGCAGGTGCATTAAACAATGCTATTCAAACATTCTAAAATCGTCCAGTCATAAATTGAGCTAATTTTGAACATTTATTAGTTTCTTAATTAATATTATTATAATTATAATTAATTAATCTTTATTAATGTTAATTTCGTTATTAAATTATTTCTAGCTTATCTATTGGTTTTTTGTCGAGTTACTTTATCCTAGAATATTTTAAGCTTCGATTGTACTTTTTCGAAAAGGTTTATCCGCACCATTCCAAAAGAAGGTATTTCATTTCAAACCCAAGCGTTTATTACTAACTGTAGGTATCTCTTATGCTAAATAAACTTCAAGGGCAATTTTTCGAAAATTCTTTTTTCTACTTCTATACTCTAATTTAATTATTATATATGCAATAGCCGTTTCATAATGAGGTTCATTACGCAACGAGTTTTCATTATGCAATGAGTTATTGACCAATGAGAGTAAAGAATAACGAACTGTTGATCAATGAGTGTCAAAAATATCAAATGGTTGCGTAGAAACGAGCCAAAGTGAGTTTACACTAAACTTGGGAACGTACCTCATCCTCCATCGTCACGCAGTGAATAATAAATATTACTGATAATTACTATTGTTTTAAATATGTTCTAACAAATTATTCTTATTGTTAGTTTTATTAAATATTAATTTAAAGAAATTCTGAATGTATTTTTGGTGCTTTTATTTATCAATTTCGTAAGTTTGTGTTAAAAAGTAATAATTAAGTTCGTCGCGAATTTTTATAACACAATAATAGTTTAAAAAATTACAAGTAGTATAGTATAGCCCTCGTCTGATCGTCACACAGTTTGCAGTTTGAGGTTACATCTTATAACAGTTTTACAAGTCCACTTAGTAGTAACAAATCGGTTACGGTCGAAGAAAAAATAGTGTATGCAACTCGCACATAATGATTATCAATACACTGGTATGAATTACGTCATACTTGTGTATTAATAACCATCATTATGTGCTCGTTGCATAGTATACTATTATGTAACACTCTTAAAAAAAGTATCGTTTTATAAAAAGAGCAAAATTCTTTTTTTTATTATACCAAAATGTCTTAAAAAAAATTAGTGGCGAAAAGAATAGGTATTGAAACTCTTACTGATATAGAGCATAATCTTCCGAGCAAACTATCTTAATGCAATAATAATTGCCCCCCACCACACACAAAACAGACAATTAGACGGGCGGCTGACAAAAAGATAAATGTTTAAGAAAATAAATTTGAGACAAACAAACCTTCACCTCATATTTAATGATGTATAAGGGGTATAAGTAAAAAGTTGAATTATATGGTAAGCGGAACAGTTTAAACATATGTTTGACAACTCACGCAAAAGTTGGCTGTCGGAAGATCTCAACTTGTGGAAATTATAGAGAAAAAAGAAGAAATTTGTAAAATGTTTATTGAAAATGGAAACAAGAGAAAAGAAGAAAAGGTTTACTAAAGGGAAAACTGCTGCATTGGAACATAGTGTTTGACTGGTTCTATAGTTAAAAATAAGGACTTTTCAATTTTAGAATCAATTATATTTAATAGCCATTTTTTCAAAATAGATTAATTTAAAATTACTGCAGAATCGAATGTTGACGTTATATATGTCGCAGGCAGATAGTTAAATCCGGTAAATAGTTATCTGCCTAGTCATTTACTAAGTGACATTCACATTTCTTTATAGAACATTCTCTTTTACAGGAGCGCTTGTAAAAGCTTTGCTCATTGTAAAAAGACTACTTAGAAGCTGCTTATGTGTAGGGTCACCTTAAATACTTATTTATTAACTGCCTGTTCTAAATAACGGCATTGAGTAAATGCCTAGGCAAGGGCAAAGATTTTCTTAATGCTCATGTAAAAAAATGTACATGTTATTACCTTATTTGCTGACAATACATTAAGCCATCTACTAACTACCTGTTCTAAACAACGGCATTTAGTAAATGCCTATAGCAAAATCGTATAGATTTAATTTCGTCTTACTATTTGCCCCGTCATTTAGCAAATGACTAGGCATATAATTATTTGCGGAATTTGATTATCTGCCTGCGACATATAGTACATATACATGGTTTCGAAGCACGTTTCTTATTATTACCCAGCGATTGAGTCCGTCAAAAAATAATCAGAATACAAGTCCGCTAGCTCGATACCGGGATCAATGACAGTTTTTACAGTTTTAGACTGTAGTTCAAATATCAAACAACTCTGGATACAAATAAACTTTAATCATTTTAACTATATTTATTTGGTGCTGTATATAATCAAAAACGTAGCATGTATAATAATGTTGTAGATACTTTGGACAAAGTGTCAACATTCATACTTTACAAAGGACTTTGACCTGAAACTAACCAAATAAATTTCAACAAATGTTAAATAAGTACACATATGGATAGAAGGCAAGGGCATCAATAGAACCGAAGAACTGATCGAGATTATGTGTTGCTTTTTACAACTATTAGTCCCTTTGGCTCATTCAGTAAAATAAACACGTTTTTACTGTGGACGTGCAAAATCTTTTCAACATTTTAGATAATTCCTTTATTCCTTTGCTAGTTCTTGCTCAGTATCTCAGTTCTGCGTAATTTTACTTTCGCTGGATTGGTGACTTTTGAAAATTTGTATTTTTAACATTAGGTAAGTTTTGCATATATTATACTTACGTGTTTAGTAAATCTATAAAATTAAATATTAATTTGATATTTTATGTACATAAAATATAGAATTAGTACATATTACATTCTGAAATATTAAGATGAATCCGTGGAAATTTAAAAAGGGTGAAATAATTCTTGGAACTGTTTTATAGTAGTATTCTTTGATAGAATTTAACCCACATTTTCACTTACTAACCTTCATTCGTTGTCCTCGAATATTAAAATGAATTGGTGGAAATTTAAAAAGGTGGAAATAATTCTTGGAACACTTTCTTTTTCTATTAAATTGTTTAACTATTTTATAGTAATAACAAGGGCGTACCCAGCCAGGGACAGGGATCGACTGCCCCCTAGACAAAAAATAAAAGAGAATAAAGCCCTTTTCAAATCGATGCGTATGGTGGCGGGGTGGAATGCGAATCAGTACGCATTTTTAGAGACTAATAAAAACAGTTTTGCAATAGTTTTGTTTGTTTTACTTTGGCCTCCTTCCTCGAAACTAATATGAGTTGTCCCCCTCTAGTTCAGATCCTGAGTACACCCTTGGCTTCAGCCCCACGAGTTTCGCGCTACTCTAACCTGTTGCAATTTTAAATTCTTAGACTTAAATAAATTAAGATAATTTATGTGACACAACAAATGACAAGTAAAGGTACAATTCCAGAGGCAACATTTAAGCAACATGTGGCATGCGGCAATGACGACGCATGCTATACTGAGTCTTTTAACCGATGCAACATGAACGTCACATGCGTCAGTAACGCTAGACGACATGTGGCACGTGACATGTCGCCTGGTGTTGCATCAGTGGAATTGCATCTTAGGACGTCGATATTGAAGCACGTTTCGGTACATGTAAGTGTGTTACGTTCATAAAATAACTAATTCATAGTTAACTTACCGTTGATCAACCGCATTGACATAAAAATAAATGAAAAACAAATATCCGTAAGTGAATCAGCAAAAAACCTTAATTTGACGCTTGATCATAAACTCCGCTTGCAACCTCAAGCAGCATGTATCAAGATGTCTACAAGACGCCTACTACAACTTTCGTCTAATATATCATAATCGCTATGGTGATGATAAAAACCTTAAAACAATCTTGTGTAACAACCTTATTTTATCAAAGTAGAATATTGCGACGTTGTCACACACAGACCTTGCTGCGACTCACAAAATATTCAAAGATTACAAAATATGCAAAACGCATGCAAAAGTCTAATTTTTGGAATTAAAAATATGAGCGCGTGTTAATATTCTGAAACGTATACACATGAATTATGAAGCTAAATATAAATCTTATTATCACATGCAAAATAATTAATTATCCAGCAGCGAGATAAACATCGCCAACGTATGCAGTTTGCAGAAACCATTATCAGTATGTTAATTATGCTCATTTATTTTATGTTTGTAACAATTATTTTAATGTCTTTACCCATTAACATTTTATGTCTTAAATCATTAGCTTTATAATGCTCATATATTTTAATGTCTTTTACGACCACAGACTAGTATATAAATACCACAACTTGGTAGGATAAATCAGTTCAAGTTGCAACGATGTTTGGAGCTTAGAAACTGGTATCCAGGGATACTGTTTATCTAGGTTTTCTGAGTACTATTATATTAATACCAATTTAATATTGAAACTGTATAAGAGTATTTAAGTTATCATGCAAGCGCATATTGTGAAATTAACAACGAATAAATATCTTATTGTACCTAACAGTAAATTGTTTTCATTCTGTAACTTGGGCTCCGTCTTTTGTGTTTTTAAATAAAGCATTATTTTAAAAACACTTTTCAACGTGAAGAAAACGTATCGTATAAGTTACACGAACCCGACTACTAGTTGAATATGTGATGTACATTATTTAAATCTCAGATTCAGGGGCACGCTAAGTATTTCCACCTTCAATTTAGTAATGTTCAGAAAAAATTTTTCATACTGTGTTGCCCATCATTATAATATATTACCTAACGATTTCAAAAAATTAGCATTTCCAAGATTTCGAAAAAATAATTTATCATTTACAAACAACAACTTCTTTTTTTCTCATTTTATTCTAATAACACAAATCAATATTAGTAACACACAATGTTGCTTACATTTGAAATACTTTATCAAAACATTATTGCTATCTCATTTACCGCAATTGTTACACTATAAAACTCCTTACTATTTAATTTTAAACACTAGAAATTTGTAATTTAAGTTGGCTTAAGTGGCAAAGCAGCAAATGATGAATAAAGTTGAAGCCCAAGAAAAGGTTTTTTTAATAAACGTAAATTTATATTTATGTACTTATAAAGGCTATTATTATTATTATGAAATCGGTGTGTAACTACGATGGTCTGGCAGTCAGCGGCAGGCTAATTCGATAAGTGTCGCCTGTCATCGGATGGTTCCGCAGGCGCCAAATGCATAGTTTCATAAGGTATAAAAGAATTGCATCCACTGCAGCTTAGTTATTATCGTTTCGTATATTATATGTTATTTATTATCGTATGATTTTTGTGCTACGCGTTTCGCGTGTTAGTTTAAATAATAATAAATTTTATTGTAAAATTTATAGAAATACAAAATAGTGACAGTATTACAGTAAATTTAATTTATATTGATTTTGTACAACTATGCCCACAAAAGCGTCATGCTTGTCTGTGGGGCGGTTAATTAAAAAATACAAGAAAAAAAGAATAGCAAGAAAATGAATGCATTAGTAATTCACATTAGTCTTACTACACTAATAGATAGATAGATAGATAGATAAACATTTATTCTGGTGTCAGTGGCGTTGAATAATACAATAAAAAACATACATATTAATAAAATAAAATAAAATATTGTGTAAATATAAATAGGATAAAAAACATGTAGTGTATATGATATAAAAGATTATAAAAACATTAAAACATAACATAAACATAAAAAGCATAGATGTAAAACATATTAAAAGAGTAATTAAAGATAATATAGATATGGAGTTTGCATTTCAAACACTAAGCAGTCGCAGTATTTCCAGTATTCCAAAACTCTTCCAGGTTATAAAAGCAGTTGTCAGTCAAATACGATTTTAGTGCACATTTGAATTTTTTAATATTTTCTAAATTTTTGATCTGATCAGGAAGTTTATTAAAAATTTTAACCGACGTAAACATGAATAATTTATAATAGGTTGAAGTTTTAGCAGCATTAGGTCGCAGAAGATTGCTTCTAGTATTATAGTCATGAACATCCGCATTTTGTTTGAAAGTATTTTTATTATTAAAAACAAATATAGAGCTTTCGTAAATAAATAAATTAAAAATTGTTAAGATATTGTGATTTATAAATAAAGGTCTACAACTATCCCTGTTAGAGAGATGTATAAAATGTTAGAGAGATGTATCGAATTGCCCCAAAAAATCAATCCATATCTAATTATGGATTCAAAATACGCAAAATAAACGGTACGCAAGATTGATAGCTCACAGATATATTTTAAACGTCGTATACAGTAAATCGCTACCTGAAGTTTAGGTAACATTTCATCTATATGTTCTTTCCACTGAAATTGACGATCTACGACTAAACCTAAAAATTTAACGGAGTTAATAGATGGGAAACGAAATCGGAAATCAATACGTTCAAAATATTTTTGTTGGCGATTTTCTTAAAACTTCTATTCTTTAGTTTTTATTTTAAACAAACTTAGATTTGTAACAGCTCTTACATTATGTGACAAGAACTAAAAAAATAAGAGAGCTCTAGCTGAATTGAATTTTTAGCAATGGTTCTAGCAACAAAACTGATTCTTAAAAATTTATTAGTATACACAAAATACATCGCATACATTATATGAAATACATACAAACATACGTATTTCGAAAATCGACCTTATATTTCCATTAAATAAAAAGTTTGCCAAATTAACTTATCAAGCGCAATTAGTGGTAAAAGAGCAAGATCGTCTTAAACCCGAATTAATTACTGAAAATGCCGGTAAACGTCGCGGTAAAAATTATAAAAGACAAACAAACAACATAAATAACATAACAACATTAATAACAACATGTACTTGACGAACAATTAGATTTGTAATCGAAAGAATTTTTTTATTTTGTTTTCCATGTGTGTTTTTTTTCTGATAACAGTAACAAGAAAAATTGGACTGAAACGGGCAAGAAATCTGGTACATTTAAGTGAAATAACGGGAAAGCTCTAAAACGCATATTAGTAATGAAATACAGTTAAATTTATTTCTCAAAATAAACAGACAAAACAATGAATAAATATTTTGGGAGATGCAACACACCTAAAACCAAAGGACATATATTTAAAGAACAATTGAATATGCAATCGAAAAAATATTTTATTTTGTTTCCCATGTGGATTTTTTGATATCCAGCCATGCGATAGGAATGGAATCACTGGAATGATTCCATACCGTCTCGTACGGTTACTTACTAAGATGTTTGTGCTAAATAAGTAAAAGCAAAACAAATCAAAAATCCTTCTTCAAGTATAATTTTTCGCTTATGTATAGATTTTACTATATTTATTACTTTTAGTTTAATGTTCAATGTGTAGTGTTATACCTTAATTATGTTTATAAACTAAGTTTATCATGTTTTCATAGAAATAGGAAACCATACACGAAAACAGAAAAACATACATTCATCAAGGACCTTTTAGTCAAAATGGCATCTGAATAACCAGTTATCGATTTACCAATAATGTTAAGATCTTTGAAAGCTATCGAAAAACTGATTCCTTTCAATATGTAATCCTTAATGCAAAAGTAATGTAATTAAATACTTACTGTTTTAGAATGTTACCCGTACCTGGAACGTATCCATTTAACAATTACAAGGAATCTCCATTTTATGAAATAATTTATTTAATCCAGATGCATGCTCAAATTGTTATGGGTGCATTGACAGGTGCAGGCGATAGCTTTTTTGTATGCATGGTTCTAACAACCGCTGCGCAATTTGAGGTGTTAGGTAAGTTTTCAGCGATTTCAGCGTTTATGCAAACATAACTAATTTTCTTATATGCACGCTGAGTAGCAAAACTGTCTCTTATATGCTGTCAGACATCATTAATAGCATTTTTGCATTCCACCTCATTTACAGCAAACGATTTCTACAACTGCTTATATAATGCTCTTCTAGAACACGGGGTTTCAAAAGAGAATGTTTTAGATTTTTTAAAAACCTTTAGAAATTCAGAAGACCCCTCAGTGGAGAAGTAAGAATTTATTAACACGATTTATTAACATGATATGATAGTGAGTTTTAAATGACTTTTAGTGAATGTGCTGGAAGATCGAACCACAAAACTTCAGTTAATCAGCCTAACCTTACATCCAGAAATAATTTAGTTTTAAATACAATAAATTCGGAAGCCTTCGAGAAGAAACTGCACAAACTGTTTGTTGGTTACGTTAGACATCATCAAAATCTTCTAACATTTTGTGTAAAAATGGATCTTTTCTTTTTGCCATTTATCTTTATGAAAACCTCCGTCAACATGTTCTATAATGTTTTCTTTGCATTTGCTCTAGTTACAGTACGTATTTTCGTAGAAATGATTTTTATATGCAAGTAACAAACATTTATATTTCTAGAATGCTAACGATACTACATTGACACTTTCATTGGGACAATACCAATTATGTGCTTTAGCAGAGTTATTTCTCTATTCGACCGCTGGTCAAGCAATAATTACAAAGGTAAGTTTAATTAACTCTAATGAATGGTTTTTCTAAAGTAAATGAAACATTTCAGAGTGAAGAATTACGAGAGAGATTGTACTTTTCTCCCTGGTATACTTGTAATAGGAAATATAAAGTACTGGTTCTCATGGTTTTAATGCGCTCTAGTCGTGCTGCTCGAATATCAGTTGCGAAACTTTACGATATGTCGCATGCAACATTTATTATGGTTAGTATTGTATAGAAACTAATAAAATTTTGCAAAAATATACTGCACTGTGAGGTTGTGGTGTTATATATTAACATACTGACGAACACGGAAACATCGCACACTGGGGACCTCTCATATAAGTAGGTGCTCAAAATAGGATTTCTAATTTGTAGCCATTTGAAAAAAACATAATGCAGGCATGTAGACAAGTATTTGACACATTCCTATGCTAAATATTAAATCGGTGACAGTTGTCATGGCGAAGATATGAAGGTGATAAGTTAGTTTATTCACTCGGTTTTTCGCAGTTTTATCGTCTCTCCTGAAAATACTCGCGGTTTCTATGTGTTATTTCTTAAATTTTGCGACGGATTATTATAAATAACAATATGTCTCGTTTAGAGCAATGTATGTAGATAACATTATCACTTTGAACTAACTGTTTTAAACGATTACTTTTGTTTTAAAGGCCAAAAACTAAATTGCGTCTATTATTTCATTCCAGTTAACTTAAAATGAAATTTTTAAATTTTTTGTTAATTAACGCAACAACGTATTGCAAAACCGTTCAGTTTCATAACAACAAAATCCCGTAGATTACAGTGATACTAAAATGGCAACAACGTTTTTGCGGTAATTAAAAAAAAATCTATTCAAAGTTACCTGTAATGAAAGAATAGACCTGATTTAAATTTTGGTCTTTAAAACAAAAGTAATCGTTTAAAACAGTTTGTTTAAAGTGATAATGTTATCTACATACATTGCTCTAAACGAGACATATTGTTATTTATAACAATCCGTCACAGAATTTAAGAAATAACACATAGAAGCCGCGAGTATTTTCAATAAAGAAAATAAAACTGCGAAAAACCGAGTGAATAGAGTAACTTGTCACCTTCATATCTTCGCGATGACAACTGTCACCGATTCGATGTTTAGCATAGGAATGTGTCAAATACTTGTCTACATGCCTACATTATGTTTTCTTCAAATGGCTACAAATTAGAAATCCTATTTTGAGCACTTACTTATATGAGAGGTCCCCAGTGTGCATCGTTGCAACAAATTAAGTTTTGAGAAGAGAATCTACTATCGATTGCAATAGTTCTGAGCCCTGAGTTTGAATGCGGCTAGCAAAAAGACTAACTGTTCATATTAATTACTTAGACAGACAATTTATTTTTGTACGAAATAGTAAATTTGTAAAATTATCTGATTTTAGGTTTTTGAATTTTTGCGAATTATGCTGCACAAAGTACGTTTTTTTTGGGAGTTTTGACGTAAAGCGTGTCTTTAATAATTAATATTTCAATAACTACTCGACAGAATTGAATGTAATTTTATACGCAAGTAGCTAATTGTATTTTATGTATGTCGAAATGTTTGTAATTTGATATATGTATTATTTCCCAAGTTATTCTATGAAATAGAGGGTAATACATTCTGGTTTTCTAGTGCTTTAATCAAGATCATTTTTCAAAATTTTTTTTTAATAAAACAACAAATACGTTAAAATATTGTGGTATGTGAAGTGTGGGGGTTAAAGCTTAAGTTATGATGCCTTAAGTCGGGGGTGCATTAGTTTATAGTGGAAGACGTTCTTGTGCGGTCGCGTTCACAAGACAACTAAGACGATTAAAGACGAAAGACGTTTATTTTAGATTTATTATTCCTGTAATCTCATATTTTATCTTGTATTATTAAAACATAACATCTACTTACCATCTTTTAGTATACGATACCAAAATTTTTTGAAAATATTCACGAATTAATTAATAAATACTTCTTTAAAGGATTATTTATTAATTAATTCCTGAATATTTTTAAAATAATTTTTAAAAAATTATTTACTAATTAACCCGTGAATAATTTTAAGATTTATTCTCGTATTTATTGTTTTATTAACAAAATACTATCTTTTATAAAAAAAAACTTGTCTAAGGCACCAGAAGACCAAAATGTATTACCCACTATTTCATAGAATAACTTGAGAAATAATACAGATATCAAATTACAGAAATTTCCACATACATAAAACACTATTAGCTACTTGCGTATACAATGACATTCAATTCTGACTAATAGTTATTAAAATATTAATTATTAAAGACACGCTTTACCTCAAAACTACAAAAAAAAAACCGGACTTTTTGTAACATAATGTAACATATTTGCGAAAATTCAAAAACCAAATATACGACAATTTTACAAATTTACTATCTTATACAAAAATAAATTGCCTATCTAACTGTTATTGTTTGAATTAATTTAAGCGGTTAGTTTTTTGCTACGCGCATTCAAACTCAGGGCTCAGAACTTTTGCATTCGATAGTAGTTAGGTTCACAAAACTACCCACGTACAAATATGCACATTGAAGTATACTCGAAGTCAGCGTAGATTGTTGAGTATAATTCATCTTCAACGACCTTTACTTGATAATAGAAAAGTATCAAGTAATTGTTAACTAAATCACTGCTAACCTAAATATCTATTTTATTTATAATAGAAACTCAGTATACATAATCCAAATAATACAAGAAATAAGCTGTACAGTCGAAAACTTGTAATAATAAACTCACTTTTTGTTTCATATTAGCTCTACCTGATCCTTCGTGAGCATGTATTTATCAAGTTAGGTTTAGTTAAAATAAACTTTGCAACAAATAGGAATCAAATAACACTAACTTCGATGGTATTTATGCAAGAAACTAGGACTTTTGTACTAAAAACTTGGAATTTAAAAGTTTGTCAAAGGATAGAGATCCATATGGTTGATTATATGCTTACCACATTTATACTACAGCCTTGTAGTTTTACCTTTTTTGTTATTCAGTCAACAGCATACGAGTACGTTAATAAAAGTCTGTTTCTACTAACCCCATTGTAAATGACGCCTCCGGATGCAACTAATTCAACGATCAATTTAAATGTCAAAATAGTCTACTTCTCCTAGACATAAAGAATTCTTCATCTATAACAGTTTTTTTTTGGCATTCTTATTTTGACAATTAAAGTATATACTAAAAGTAATTGGAATTATTTCTAAATGTAGTAGGCACTTAAAGTTCAAAACAATTATTACTGTCTCTAGTTTTCTTTTAGAAATGTTTAGTTACATTATTTTTAATACATAGTAGTATTTTTAAATTATTAATCTATAATGAAATAAAACAGGATTAAAGAAACCGACTGCATAATGTACCCGAGGAAGAACTAAAAGTATAGTTATTTAACATAAAAAGTACCAATATCAAGTATTTGCTATTCAATTAAACGGTACGAAACTACGACATAACATAAGAATTATCAAAAATCAGGCTAGCCACAACGCGACGCCAACGCTTCAGCGGATTTCAACTAACGCCTGCTTGCAGAAAGTAACGCCGAAGTGTTAATAAAAAGTGTAACCTAAAAATTGGCGTTCATAGAGAATATATCAGATTAAAAAAAGAAGAAATGTGGTATGAAATACTCCCGAGGAAAAAAAAACGCACCACTTGAAAACGCATCAAAAATATCAAAATTCCAAACCGTCATAACTCGGCGGATTTTGGACGAAAATGGATGAACCTTTGCGTGCTAAAAAGTTGAAGTGTCTATTTTAAGGTCGCGAGCGAATGTTACGTTTAAGTTTTTCCGTCCCCCGCCACCAACCAAAGAATAAAAAATGTTTTTGATTAAAACAATGTCAAGCTTTAACAGCTTGTACGATGTACCAAAAAAATCGTGGACCCAATCGACCAATTCGTCGTGCTTTTGGTATAATCTTAACATTCCCTTACTTTGCACCAATTCTGGATATATTGAGAATAATTGGAAAATTTAAAAATAATTGGTATTGCTTGCAACTGTTTTACGCTATGCCTTGGAGGACGTTGACTTTTTAAATACTCTCGAGGAAAAAAATGCACCGCTTGAAAACGCACCAAAAATACCAAAATTTCAAACCGTCATATCTCGGCTGATTTTCGACGAAAATTGATGAACGTTTGCGTGCTAAAAAGTTTGGAGTGTCTAGTTTAAGGTCGTAATGTTACGTTTAAGCCCTTCCGCCACCCGCCACTATCCGAAGAATAAAAAATGTTTTTGATTCGAAAAATGTCAAAATTTAACAGCTTGTACTGTGTACCAGAAAAATCGTGGTCCTAATCGACCGCCTGGGCAATAAAGTTCAGTTCTTTTTCTATAAAGTTTTCAAAACTACTAGTGCCTACGATGATTTCGCACGAAGTTATGATTTTTTTAAATTTACCTGCATTTTGTCGTCTGTTTTTCCTCTTCTGCCAGCGACATTATTATCGGTTGAGTTTAAACCTTTTTTTTCCAAATCCAAAAAATTCTGAAAAATGTTGAAAAATGCTTTTTAATTAATAAAAACATTTTTTATCAAAGTTCATTTTTTAACTTGTAACACTCGACAGCTTTACCAGATATGCAAGTGTCTAAATTAATGTTTTGATTTTTATTTTACTATTGTTTTGAAATTAATCAGTATCAGAAAACTAGAAGCGTTATAATACCGCAATTAACGGACATTCAACTTGCACGAATTGCTATTCTTTTGGAGGTAGGAGTTAATATGCGACCCAAACACACTCACACACGATGTGCAATATCTGACCGACAACCTCCTCGTGGTGCACATCGGATAACGCTGATGTTGGCAGTTACACGTTAAAAAAATTAAAATTAATGAAAAATGTTTTGATTAATTAAACAATTTTCAAAATTTTTTAATTTGGGGAAAAAGTGTTCAAACTCACCCGGTAATAATGTCGCTGGCAGAAGACGAAAGATTCCCGACAAAATGCAGGGTAAACTTCGGAAATTCATAACTTCGCGACAAATCATCGCAGGTATTCGAAGTTTTAAGAAATTTACAGAAAAAGAACTGAGCTTTATTGCCCAGGCGGTCGATTAGGACCACGATTTTTTTGGTACATAGTACATACATACATACAAGCTGTTAAAGTTTGACATTTTTCGAATCAAAAACATTTTTTATTCTTCAGATGGTGGCGGGGGGTCACTAGACGCTCCAAACTTTTTAGCACGCAAAAGTTCATCAATTTCTGTTCAAAATCCGTCGAGATATGACGGTTTGAAATTTTGGTATTTTTGGTGCGTTTTCAAGTGGTGCATTTTTTTTCCTCGTAAGCGTAAAACAGTTGCAGGTAATACCAATTATTTTTAAATTTCCCAATTATTCTCAATATATCCAGAATTGGTGCAAAGTAAGGGAATGTTAAGCTTATACCAAAGCTGTTGACCCAATCAATATAACAAAAGCACGACGAATTGAAAAAAATGGCACAGTTATGCAGGATAAGTGAGAACTGGGAAGCATGATCGGTTAGGCAACAAAAAATTCAGAAAAACTAGAAAATTGAATTTTATTGTCTTATGTATGATGGAAGTGAATATCAAGTCGAGAAAAATTTGAGATAATAATAGTAATAATAATTACGTTGTGACGGAGTGAGAGGAGATTATTATTAATTCGGAGACCCATCGTGCGGCCGCAGCCGACTTACAGATGATATAGCACAAATCTCACATTTGTGTTACAGCTAAGGAAGACTGCAGAAAACCTTAACCAGATTTCTCGGTACCGGGATTTGATCCCGGTCCACCTGGGTGAGAGACTAACACGCTAATCGCAACACTACCCTGGCTATATGAAGATCTATTTGCAGTTTTATAATTACTTTAAAATGTTACAATTTTGTATATGCATACATATTTGTATTGATTTACTCTCTTAACCCACACTTGAAATTAGTTGTTTCCCTTGATGCGTGTAACGGCATTACTTCCTATGGGATTGCTGGTAACAGCCAGACCGCGTATTTTGCTTCCAGTTTACACTCAAGAACGTTTGTTGTGTGCTTACCATTAGTTATAAGTACAAACCTGATAATTATATTTTTTTAGATTTTGAAAGCAGCAATGTCGTATTTCGCAGTTTTGCGGCAAGTAATGGATTAAAATCAGTTTGATGATAAATGGAATCTGCTAATGGAGACTAATACTATTAATAACCAGATTTGTTCTTGCATTATGCTTTTTTAATAGATTTTAGAAGTTGATTTTGTGGAATACCAAGCTAGTTTTGTTGTATGACTAATATAGCACAATATTATAGACCTACGAGTATTAATTAATTTGCAATACACAGCACATATGCAAAGATATCGCTAGAATAATTAGTCTGTTATCTGAAAGATTTGTACAACTTTTTTTATGACAGATAGGTAGAATACGTATATTCACAATTTATTTTTATTCAGAAACTTGATGACATCAAAAACATATACCTGCAACTTATTTATAAGCTACCATAATTGAAAAACAAGTCTGTATTTTAATTATTTTATTAAAGATATTATTAGAAATTATCATTAAAAAGTTATCCTTTCACTTTTCCTTGGCCCATAGCTTAACAACCTGTATAATAAAGTGTATAAAAGTAGTTTATTAATTATAATTAATTAATTCAATAACGCATATTATAATTAAATTAAGGTATTATATATAATACAATTTCTTTATTAAAAGAACAACGGACCAGAATTCTGGCTTGCCGAATGACACAGTGGTATTACAAATATTAATTATGTACATCAATTATTATTACTTACAACTTTAAGAATATATACATATGACTATTTACATATAACTTTACAATAATTATTAACTAAGTAACATAATAAACATTAACAATATAAATACTAACGAATGTTTAAGTTAAATCTAGCCTACCTCAAAATAATGTAATCTTTATATACTATCCACTATCCAGTATCCAGTTACAATTAGGAATGCCTGCAACTACATCCTTTTCTATACTAATATTATAAAGAGGAAAGATTTGTAATGTTTGTAACGAATAAACTCATAAACTACTGGACCGATTTCAAAAATTCTCCCTTAGAATGCTACATTATCCCTAAGCTATACTTATTACTAACATACGCTATATTTATTACTAGAAAAAATTAGGGATCTCTACTAAAACTTAAATAATGTAACCCAAGGTGTACAAATATTAGTACAAATAAATAAAATAAATGTCGTGCGAAGCCGGGACGGACCGCTAGTGTTATATAAATTTCTAAAGAACCACTTGGTAGAATTTTCGTTAAATGGTATATGAAAGCATGACAGTAGAAAACATATTGAAACTGACGTAGACAGATTAACTTCACTTGAGGTAGGAAACCAAATACGTTAATAAGTCGCTGATACTTTTACTATTCCAATTAAAATCTAAATCATACAAGTGGAATAACTAAAGTGACTAAATATATTTATTGATTTATTTGTTTTTAGCAATACAAGTGTGATATATGTATTTCATTAAAAACATAATATACGTAATAGGCGAGGGATAAAATAGACTTTAAAATTATTATTGAAAATTCAACTGATGTTGCTAGTTGAGATAATAGATTTTAATTATCGTTTACAACAGTGCAAACATGAAACATTTATGGAAAGTTATTAATATCGATAGCTAGTATCTATTCCCAACGTAATATTAATGTAGGTTGATTAAAACAGATTACTTTCCAATAAAATTTTTGTATTACACAAAAATGTTTTAAATACGGTCGATTACATTGCAGCACTGTAGCTGTACCATGCAAAATTATACGCGTCACTTTGTGTCTGTAAAATTATAGACACAAGGTGATTGTGATGATATCTCTATCATATAGTATTTACTTCAGTTGTTGAAGTTATTTGTTACCGTTATAGATTCTAATGGACGCATATAAAGAAGCATTGGCTATTTGCTATTTACTGACTGCTATTTGAATAGTTAAAAATAAATTATCACATCATGCTTCAAGTTTGAGTTGAGGTTTTTATTGATTTATTAATTATACATAATTATAATTTAGTTATAAAGATTTATTTTAAGGTTTCCTCTCACGACTATCTCTGAAAACGAAATTGTAAATAGAATGATAATAATAATGTAAAATATTAAAAAAATTGTAAATTAAAATAACGGTTATCAGAGAAACCTCTTTATTAATGCAATAAGAAATTAATGTATTTGTAAAATAATAATAATAATGATGAGATATAATTACCTAAGCCAGGATGGGTTGTAACGGAAATTTTCATAACAGTAAGAAAATTTAAAAAAATAAAGAATAGGGCTTTCTAGGGCTAGTTAAGATAAATAATGTGGTTGATATTTTGTTCAGAAAAGAGTAACATGTAATCTTTCACATTCTATAAAATTCAATGAAACACAAAGAAAATAAATGTGTAAAAGTGGTAAACAAGTGTTTTAAAAGTTCTACATTATTTATAAATCAAATTAAAAAAAACAAGTAGAGAAAAAATATTTAAAATAGTAACTCGCCTGGAGTTATGATAAAGGAGTGAAGTGATTCATGAGGATGTTCTGTCACGAGGCGGTACGAGTGAGCTACATGAATTAGAAGATCCAAAAATATTTACTAAAAAAAAACAAATAACTTGAACTTTATCTGAAACATAAAAAGTACAAGGTAAAATAAATAGGAACAATTTATCTAGTTTTAGCAGCAGTTGGTGTATGGAAGTCCAACATAATGCTGAGTAGAATTCTAAAAGTACCATACAAGAACGGTTTCTGTAAATCCTAGAGCTCCATGAAGCAGGCTGTGCGGAAGGGAAACATCATTAATACAAGACACCGAGTTTGTGCATTGTGCATGCTTGTGTGTGCTTGCAACCATTGCATACTTAAAGTGCGTAATAAAAAGTAAAACTTGTGTTTTACTTTTACTTTTAAACAAAGCATCATTAAGTCAATAAATATATTACCATTAGTTCAAATTTCTTTTATGTATTTAGGGTGAATCTCTAATGAAAATCTCAGTTGAAAGTTCACTAGTTTTTTCAACGTCTTATAAAAGGTTAAGGTATAAATCATAATAATAACACAATTGACGGTCTGTTATTCGGTTCGAGATACTTTCATTATAATATGTTTATGTCCAATTAATAAACAAATGTTTAAAATATAAATAATTATAAAAATAATTGCCACGCAACTATGCATTAGATGTCATTCAGAGAAGATCAAACAATTAGTCAACTAAAGGTGTTGTCCACAACACCAATCGCAATAATCTAACAAAAATGCCTTTGCGACTTTTTAGGCATTGTATTGATCTCAATAAAAGGACCAAGGAATTATGAGTTTACTTAAATTGTTTAATATCAATATTGACAATCAAAATCAAATTGTAAAGTATGCAGAAAACGCCATCATACATCACTACACATTACCAATCAGAAACAAAGTAATCAATCAAAGCTTGCCTCAAAATGCATCCTCAGAATAACAACCCTCTACTCTTATCTATGTTGGAAATTGGTTTTATTTTTCTGTTCACTAATGTGGTCACTAATGGTTAAAAATATCACAAGCAAGCAGGTTCACAGGTATTTTTCTTGTTGGGCGCAGTTCAAAAAGCAACCACAATGAACGAGATCTTTTAAGAATTGCTGTGACTGAAAAAAATATTTGTTCGCTTGAAACTTTTGCAGCAGCCGCGTCTGCAATTCCTATCTGGTGCTTGATGTGGACACCTTGACTTTAATTTTTAAAATATTTGGAAGTTGCAAAATAGGTGCCGATTATCTATATATTTAAAACACAAGACTTATTTTTGTTCCAGTTCGTTTGTGAGTTCTACTGGGACGATTTATGTAATTTTTTTATATTGAAGCTTTCGGGGTGCAGATTAGTCAACACTACTTAATTTCTGTATTTCGTTAAGTTTTATATTTTTAAATAAATAAATCTCAAACATTTGTTTGGATACACACTAGTACGACAATCCACTTGCAATGCCCTCCCAAATACCAGAGTTGTTAACTTTTGGAACTATTCACGATTATAAAAGTTTGCTGGAACCGACCATTTGCGTTTAACGGTTGATTTGTTATTAGGCTGCATAGACAAATCCACATTAGTGGAAAACCAGAGAAACAAAACACATTGTACAAATATTACGTGATAGTAATTGCTTATTTACAGCTATTTCATATTGTTTGGACAAAACAACTCATTGCGAAATACGTTTGCAAATTGTTGCAAACGTTATTAGCGCGATTATTATAGAGATTTCAAGAATAGTGATTAAACTTATCGTGTTCCCATTAACACTGCTTTCGATTACGAATACCTTATGTCCGACGATAGTGAATACACCGTTGTATATAAGCGTTGTATATAAGGCAATCCTTTAATGAATTAGGCTTTTGACCGTCATGTTTTAATGGGGTTTCTCTAAACCCTAAATCAAATTCTCTTTTATGTTAGTTGTCGTCCTGCACTATGGAGGAACTGCAAATAAGGAAGCTGTAGCATACCATTCTCGTCATGAATACCCATTTTTTATTGGCTGCACGGACCAAATCGAATTTCGTAAATTTAAAAGTATCATTTAAATCAGCTGCAGCAGCTACTGACCGCACGATAACAGCACGTGTTGTGTTTGAACACTATTGCAAGCTTTTATTATACTTTCAGTTTAATGGAAAACTGCAATAGATAACGCTGTCTGCCGCTACTTTTTGGAAAACTACTCGTATGCGGTGAATAATATACGAAACTTTTGCGGTCGCAACTATTATAATGCACAGCAAAAGTACCGGTATGTGGTCTTAGCTTAAGATAGTTTGGTTGTATTTACACATACCATACCAGGCATTGGTAACAAGAAGTACTACAAAATTAATCTTTAATAAAGAAGTGAATTTTATAGTGGGTTTGACGAAAAAATGAAAAGAAATAACAATACGTTGTCTTTAGTGATGCTATCAATTTTAGTTGTTAAGTCAGACTACCATTTAAATTGAGGTTTATTTTTTTAGAATCTATATTGCATTTCCGTTTACTATTTCCTTTAGTTTACGTTATAAATACATTTACATATACATATGTACGAGGTAAGCGCCATGAATTATCGGCCTGGTATAGAAAAAATAAACTTGGTAAAATATAATAATTTTTATTTTTCAATATAATCTCCCCTAGTGTCAATACCTTATTACAAAGTGGAATTAATAATTCAATGCTCTTGTAAAAATTTCGAACGACTTTCGCCTTTTTGGGACGAGGTTCATCGGGTCGCCACCATTCCATCGATTCCCTTTTAGATAGAGGGTCATAATACAGAACCATTGTTTCATCTCCAGTGACAATGGATTCCAAAATTGGCTTTGGGTCGTCTCCACACAAGTTTAAAAACGAGCGCGCACATTCGACACGACGTTGACGTTGAACAGCAGAAAGAAGACCCATCTTGCACTAACTTTATTCATACCCAAATGGTCAGGAAGAATTCGGCGAACACTTGTTTCCGAAATGTCAGACATCACTACTAACTCCTTAACTTTTAAACGGCAATCTTCTAATAGCATTTCTTCAATGAT
Source organism: Agrypnus murinus (assembly GCA_929113105.1). NCBI lineage: Eukaryota > Metazoa > Arthropoda > Insecta > Coleoptera > Elateridae > Agrypnus > Agrypnus murinus. Next base: position 87,364,607 of record OV816024.1, read on the forward strand.
TGCAACTTTTTGAGGCGTTACCGCTTCAATTAGTCGACCGGTGGGCTCATCATCTTCAAGAGATTCTTGCCCCAAATGGAAACATTTTCACCACTTTTTTACAATAGAATATGAAGGAAATAAATCACCATAAACGCTGTCTAAACGTTGTTTAATTTGATTAAGCGTATGCCCTTCTTTTGTTAAAAATTCAATGACCGCGCGGTACTCAATTTTCCCTAGCTGCGACATTTTCATGCACTCGTCACGATGCTTGAGTGACTACTAAAATCTATTACGCTTCTAGCCGTAATATATATAGTGTAGGCCTCTTACATGTTCAACTATGACGCAACCGAGTTTGAACATGTTGGCACCTGTAGAAGCCTGCCGAGACTAGAATTTATGGCGCTTACCTCGTACGTTCCAAATGTCAAAATAATAGAAACTACTCTAGGCGCAATTAATTAAATATCTCTAAAATTCTAGGAGTACTATTTCTGTTAGTGTAGCATTTGATTACTAATTATTGTTAAATTTTGTTAGAAATTACTTTACTAAATTTGAATCTGAACTTCGAGCAAATATACATTCTAGATCTATTTAATCTCATCGGAATGTATTTTACGATTTACATTAGCATTTAACGATGGGATCACAAAAACCTTTCATTAATTTAATAAAATTGATCTAGTTTTGTTACAAAAACTAGTTGTCGAAGTTAATTTAAAATGTCTGGAAGTTAAAGGTTGCGTGTACTAAAAATAATAAGTAGATAATAATCTAACTTGTAACAAACAAAAAATAGTTTTGAAAGATTCTTCTTGTAAAAGATGACATTATTTCTTAGGTGTGTCTCCCACTGCTCACGAAACAAGCGATGGCTGAACATAGTTATTTTCAGCTTAATATACTTGTGTTAAAAATAACTGCAATGTATCCTTGCCGAGATGGTGCTAATATTTTCGAAAGAATCATAGATTGGGCCTACAAGACTTTTACCGTAATTTCCCTATATTTTGCATTAATATCACCTCTTTATGAAATATACCTAGGAGAAAAATCTGGGATCACCTCCTATTCTTTGAATATTGTCAATGCATGTAAGGTTATATAAAATTCTATTTCTAAAATCTAAAGTCTTATCTTATAGGTATTTATGTGTGTACTGCATTAACGATTCATTTCTATCAAATAAGGGGAAATCATATGCGTGAATTGATAACAGAAGCAGACAATTTGTTTAAATGGAAAAGTAACGGTCTGACAGAAAGGGACATGAGTGAAAACAATAAACTCACTCGAAAAATCACTATTGCTTTTACTAGCCTTACTACTTCTGCCGTTACTATGATGGCATTATTTCCACTGTATAGCCTATTCACCTCCGGAGAAAAGTAAGTAATTAAATAAAACAAAGTATTCCCAAGCAGCATCTAAGTAGCAATCACTGTGATCGGAACTATGATTGAGTAGTTGTTACATAACTGCAACTAAATTTAAGACTTTATAGGTTTAATTACTTCAGTTTGGAATATTTTAGTACCTAATTATGTAATTGTTTCTGATATTTATTGGAACGATGTAGTTCCATTACTTCTGAGTAACTTTAAAAGTATGTGGAGCAGTATTGTCACTTAGTATAAGTCGTTGGTTGCAACTTCAAAGTGGTATTATGACTGTAGAAGTAAGTTATCCGAAGCTACTTTGTTTTTAAGTTTTTAAAAGTTTAAAGTGTTACTGAAAGTTTCTGCCACCTATCTGAAACCATTGCTTAACCCTTTAAAGTAACGGAACCTTACATAGTATTGAAAGAAAAACTTACGTGCTTGCTACCCAGGAGAATCACTTTAAAGTAATTTTTCGTAAACTACTCCATCTCCATATTTACTTCTAAAATGTTGGAGGCCATTAATCAATTTGCAATTTGTTATAATTACTATATAAACTTCATTAAAGTATCAAATGCCAAATTGTGCCTTAGGAATAATATAAAAATGATTTCTATCATGCGTATCAACTTATAAGTATTTTTGTCATATTTTATTAAGAACATTTTTTATTAAAAAATATATTTAAAAAAGGCGCGTAACTATAACGTTACTTTGTGTAACTTCAAAAATAATGGCAAACATTATTCTAAACTGATTGAAGGATGAACTGGACAAGAAACTCAAGCCCAACAAGATTTTAAAGCTGAAATTCGTTCACAGACCATATAAATGTTTTAAGAATCCTTATACGAGAGGCAATGGAATGGCAAAAAAAGTAGATTAGTTTCATAGATTTTTAAAAAGCTTTTGATCGAATAGAATGGAAGAAAATGTGACCTGATTGAAAAAAATGGCTTACCAAAAAGTAAAACGGCTATATAACTGCAAAGGTAGAATAGCTCATGCAGGAAGGCTATCAAATAAATTTATTATTCAGAGTGGGATTCGCCAAGGCGGCATCCTTTCGCCAAAGCTGTTTCTTAGAATGATTCTTTGGGTAATGAACATGATAGCAGATAATAAAACTGGAATTGGAAGGTGTTTGATCCACTTGAGGACCTAGAATATGCAGATGAGGTATGCCTGTTATTAGAAGCAAAATGTCACATAAAAGAGAAAATACAAAACCTATCTAAAACTGTACAGAAGATTGGCTTAAACATAAATGGAAATAAAACAAAAGTTATGTAGATAAACACCACAGAAAATAAGGAAATTATACTAGGTACTATATTAATTTAAAAAAAACGATGAATTTTGTTAGTTAGGTAGCACTCTCGAATAGTCAGGAGGAAGTAGTCGGGATATTTTTGTAAGAATAGAAAAAACTCAAAAAGCATTTATGGCTATAAGAAAAATATGATTACTAAGCGAATTAATCCAAAATGCAAAAATCCTTTAAAGATTCTTAAAGTGCCTTGTTATATGGCTGTGAAACCTGTAACGTGAAAAAAGGCTTACTGAAGTTTCTCCAAGTGTCGTGGAGATAGTTAGTATTGTTGAACTGATTGTGTAGTAAATTTATACTTTAAAATAAAACAAAAATTAGTTCTGACACGGTGTATTGTATTAAAATTATACACCGTAAAAAAAGATAGGTAACAAATTTAATGCAGCTATTGAAAGTCAGCTCGTTCTAACAAAATTTAGAGAGAACAAGAAGAAAGCGTCTGTACTCAGTCAAAAACTTAGCTGGACTATCTTCTAACGATGGCTGTTTCAACTAAACAAAAAAACGAGTTACTGCATGCAGGGTTGAGCCTCCAATCAGATTGCAGAGATTCAGCAACCAATAAGAGGACGAATAGTTAATAGCCCGCTACAATTTTAATTTTAACGCCTTTTAATTCTGAAATAGCTAACAACAAATGCAGAAACACGTGTAGTAGTCTAAACGCACTTTTGGTACATCTACCTTCAAGATCCTTGTACTTAAACTTACCTTAGTTAGGAAGAAACATAAAACTTATTGAAACACTCTAAATAAGTTCTGCTGCTTTTGCAATTATTTTTGTGTTAATTTGCATCTTTTAATATCTGTATGTATTTGTTTGAGACAGTTATGAAAGAAATCATTCCATTTGATTTTATCTTTTATTGGTCGATTTCGTCTATTATATAAGGGTTGACATCGAAAAAGATAAATAAATGTTACCTACCTATTTATTATTTAATTACAATATTTATTTTCAACATTTATCTTGTACTATTACACGATGCGCGTATTCAATTCACTAGCTGTCGACTAATTGCGCTCCTCTTTCACGGTGGTGATTTATATATCTATTCATCGATCGCTACGGAACATTCTAAACTGAAATAATTCTCGTCTCTCGTGTATTGATTCGTTTAGACGTCGTGCGTCATACATTCCGCCGCCAATCTCGAATATTCACTGGCAATGTATAGGGGTTTTTCTCGTTCATTACAATATGAAAACACATAAACCGTTGCTTACAAAACAACTCCCGGTAAGCCCACTACAAAACCCACTCCCAAAGTGTTGGGCTCCAATTTCAAAATGTTAGAAAACTATCCATCGATTTCTGTGCGAGTTGCTGCAAGGATTAAATTTGGAAAAGTCAACTCTGGCCGATGTTAACGTTAAAAAACCTGGCATTAAAGCACGCGTGAAGCCGAAGGTTCCTAAATATATATATAAAAAACAGAAAGGACGTATAAATGCAGCTTTCCTAAAAATTTGCCTGTTGGCGCGTTAGATATTCCAAAATGATGATTTTATCAGGCATCTGACCCAAGTAAAGTGAATTACGATGACACAGTTAGGCTACTGCAAAATCTGGTAAGGAATATCTGGTCTATTTGGCTATCAATAGTGATGGTGAGTTTTCACATATCATCAACATACCATCCCAAGTGTATCTGGATGAGTGCGTTAAACGCAGATAGGTGCCTTTCATCTAGAGAATTGGCAAAAACAATACATTGTTTTGGTCTGACGTGGCAAACGCGCATTATGGAGGAATTGTTACATTCTTCCTGAAGAATTAAAATGGGGCAAATAATTCTCAAGCTCTGGAAATCGAGCGGTTTTGGCCATTATGTAATAGTCTAAAAGAAAGAATCCACCAAAAAATCTGTATGGTTTTAAGATATTCTTCGGGGGAATTGTGAAGAATGTAGCTAAAGTATCAGGAAGACAAGTAATGGGCAGTACATGGAAGATTCTTAATGCAATTGTTTACAGGTGAATTTATGTTACTGGGAGCCGACAACGAATATAATATATTTTTTCGCCTACCTGATCAGAAAGTGCTTTCTAAATGTACTGTTGTGAGGGCATTTAAGGCTTCTTTGCGGGCCTCTTATGTCAAACTTTTTACTGCTCTCTTATGTCAAATACATAACCTCTATGCTACTACTAGATGAAAGCACGATTTATTTATGTTAAGTTGGAGATACTGTAAAAATTGTAATTGTTTTTTAAATTGGCATACTTTGACCACTCCTGTGCATTATCCTAAAAAGTTTTTAATTAAAAATTGAAATCACTAGTTTTTAGCATTAAAAATATAACTCATTCGTAAAACTTTTAGCAACGGAATATGACGGAAAATGTAATCTCAAACATATTTTTACTTAACCTTTAAAAATATAAAAAACATAAGTCAAATTTTTCTAGGCTTCTTAGATCATAAGTTTGATTTTCATGTCTTCGTCGATAAATTTATCGTTTGTTTTTTTTCACAGTGTCATTGTATGTATAAATGGTGGTTGTGACAATTAATTAATAAAAAGAAAATTGTGATTTCAATAAATTATACAATGATAGACAACAATAACGACATTATTGAAAGCGATGAGTTCAGCTGTATACCACCTGAACTTCGAGAACAAGCTACTGTCTTTTTATATATTTTTTATTATTAGATATTTATTAGTGTTTACAAGTAAAGCCGGCTGAGCTGAGCGACCTGGGACAGCGACAATCCTGTCTGGCGGCCTAGCCACTACTAAAGACTAAAGTCTAACAGTGCGACCGTGCGAGACCCGAGCTGTCCGCCGTATGCATAAAATGTAGCAAATGCGTCTACTATAAATTGATCTAACTCTTCACTCAACGCTCATACTAATTAAAAATCATATCTTGTTCCTTTTATTTACCAATAATAATAAAAACATTTACTATACGGCCGTGTTGTATGTAGTGTAATGATTATTAGGTTAATTTAGTTAATAAATTACTAAAAACGTCTGGCGTTATTTTCATTTTCATTCTTCCCTCTAACATATGCCTATTTAATTTACTAATAAGTTACATTACTGTTTAACTTTTGGAATTCTTTTTTAAACTTTCAAATAGGTAGGCGAAAAACTTTTGTATGTCACTCGGACCGAAAAGCATTTGTAGCCCTAAGTTGTCCGCTGCCCTCGCTACGCTACGCTTCGCTCGGGCATCAAACAACTGCGGGCTACAAATGCTAATTTTCTGCCCTTGAGACACAAAATACTATAATACTCTGTTATAATATAAAGTTGTTCTTTAATCTGTTCTATTGGTAAAGTAAATATTTACATTTACAAATGTACATCTATTAACCGGACAACTAGTAAATCGCCCCTTTGTATATTCTATGTTCTAGAGTATTACCAGTTCCTGGGATGTATCCATTCGACTATAAAGAATCTTCATATTATGCAATATCATACTTAATTCAAATTTACGCCCAGTTAATTATGGGAGCCTTGACAGCAGCAGGAGATTCTTTTTTCATGTGTATGGCCTTAACAGCAGCTGCACAATTTGAGGTTCTAGGTAAGCAACAACAATTTCCGTACTTAGTTGATTAGTTTAAAGCACGCCTACCAAACTCAGGAAATAAATAATAAATAAGTTTTAACATGAATCAAACACGGACAAAGCTAACGTGGCATGACCCACGTATTTTTATAGTGTTATGGGACCATTACACCTGTACACACACAATTCCAAATCACAATCTAAAATTTAAAGGTACATGTAAATATATTAATTAATCTATCCGTTTCTAATTTAGATATGAATTAAAGCATAATAATTGATTCTTGAAATTTATAGCAAACGATTTTAATAACTGCGTGTACAACGCACTTTTGGAATATGGCCTTTCAAAAGAAAGTATAGTAGACTTTATAGAAACTTCTGGAAATTTAGAGGAATCTTTATCGGAAAAGTAAGACTTTGTCAAAGTAAATCATTAAAGTGAATTTTAAATGTCTTTTAGGAAATCTTCGGAGAAAAGGATTACGAGGACAGCAGTTAATAACAGCAACTTCATCACCAGAAATAATTCGGTTTTAGACGTTATAAATTCTGAAAGCTTTACTGCAAAATTAAATGAGTTGTTCATCGGTCACATTAAACATCACCAAAAACTTTTAAGGTTTTGTGAAAAGATGGAACAGTTTTTCTGGCCATTTATCTTTATGAAAACTGCCGTCAACATGTTCTACAATATTTTTATTATGTTTGCCCTGGTAACGGTGAGTATCATTTTCTTGAAAGGTCGTTTTCTTTTTTATATTTTATGCGTTTTGCAACTAAAGAAGTAAAATCTTAACAGATGGTTGTTTTGTTGTTTTCAGAGTACTAACGAACCTTTATTAGTATTATTTTTATTAGGACAATATGAGCTTTGTGCGTTATCAGAATTATTTATATATTCTATTGCTGGGCAAGCTATAATTACCAAGGTAATGTTTGTGTATTATTAATTAATTTATGTTTTCCTAACAAAAAAGAAAAATATTTTAGAGCGAGCAGCTGCGAGATACACTGTATTTTTCTCCATGGTACCATTGTAACAAGAAACATCAGGTACTGGTGCATTTGGTGTTAATGAGATCCAGTCGAGCTGTTCGAATATCAGTAGCGAAACTTTATGATATGTCACATGGCACGTTTGTTATGGTTAGTAATAAAAAGGAACTAACATAATTATACAGAGATTCCAGAATTTTAGAAACACCCGACTTAAGATATCGTAAAAGAGAATTTATAAGGGAGAATTTATATGGATAAAATTATCAAGGCAAAAATTGAAATTTCTAAATAATATTATTCTAAATAATTCTAAAACACTATTACATAAATGTAGCTTTGGAATGCATTCGATTGTCATTTTAAAATCTTTAAACTAAAAATAAAATTTGATTTTCCAGATTCTTAAAGCAGCAATGTCCTATTTGGCTGTTTTGCGGCAAGTCATTGATTAATAGTGATCACAGCATTGGGCCTGCCTGAAACGTACACCGGTACTTTATAATGTACTATTGATTTAATAATGATCTAGGACAGCAAGGATAATATGATGCTATTTTATTCTGTTTTTCAATGTAAATGCATAAAATAAAATAAGAAAACATAGTATCATATTAGCCTTGCTTCCTAGATCATTATGTTATATATAATATTGGTAGATTTTAAGGCTGTAGTGTATTTTTTCGTTCATGTAATAATGTACACAACTAATCTTCCTAATAATAAAATGCATCTGATATATATTATCTACTTGTCTAGTTGGATGCTTTGATACGGTACCTACCTTAGTAGTGCCAAAGACACTTGAAGGATTTTGAATATTTACATGCAACTAAAAATGGGTATCCCTACGTAAATCAATTCAAAGGGTCAGTCCACAACTTTTCCCATCCACTTGTATTTCTTACAGTGGAGTAACAACTATTTACTATCGTTTGATTTTAATGTGTAATTCCTGTGTAACGTGTGTTTATGAGTATGTGTGCGGCAAGGGTACACCAAACCCACCATTTTCAAGCACTCGCTTGTATTACATTGTAATATTACAGATCAAATTGCTCGCTTAAATTCGCTCCCTAGATATAGTGGTTTTATGTTTTACTAAATGCAGGTCTCTAATTATTATTATTGTAAACATACATTTTATGATATGTAAAAACTATGAAAAAGCACCATCAATATCCGAATATATTACCGCAATATAATTATAATTACTACACATAAATTTAATTGAAGACTTTAGGTTATGTTAGTGGGCGTTAAAGAGCACTAAAGAAATCTCACTGAAAAAGTTCGTGATGAAATTCGTGGTACGAAAAAGTTCAACACGCTTATAAGCTTTAAAGAATCAATTTGGTTATTTAACAGTAAACATAAAGATACACTAGTTGCCTCTTCTAGCTTCTAATGAACTTTTACAATTTCTCAGCAATATATTGTGATTAAATCCTTTGTTGGGATGTATATCTTGAGACTGAAATGAAAGGTGCTTTGATTTTCAGCTTCTAATGTTACTATATGCACATTATACATTAGGTTCCAAATTACCGACTAATATTCCTACTTGCACTTAACTAAGTAAAATCGACGATTTTGGTGCAGTTTCATTTGGCAAGAATTTACAATATCAAGTTATAAAATCGAGGTTGCACATAACTGCAATAAATACTTCTTGGATATGTTTAGTATGATCAAGATAAGCCCGAGCCAAGCTCGACTCGACTCGATTTCGAGCCGAGTTTCGAGTCGAGTTCGACAATTTTTTATTAGAGTCGAGACGAGCTTCACGTATGTCGAGCCCGAATCGAGTTTTTCGAGGTTTTCGAGCCGGCTCGGGAAAATTGTACAGTTTACAGTATTTCCCCTATTTTGTACTTTAACGGATTATAACATAGAATTTGCGCAATTACTTTTCTTTAAATGGCTTCATTACACTATAACACTTAAAAAACATAATAAAATTTTTAATTATTATATAATTATTTTATCCCGTTATTAGGGTGTAATGTATTTATCAATCACAAACAAAATGTTAAAAAGTAAAACTCCTGCACGCCACTGTAGAACTTTTTAACAGCTAGCAAGTAGCAAGTAACAAAAGTTGCTGCTTGCAATCCAATCTTATCTTTTATGTTCAAAACGTGTTGATAACGTTCGTGGATTTATTAACTTATATTAAAAAAATTAGTAATTTTAGTTTGTTTTGTTTTTTTATTAAGATTAATGATGACTTTTAATTTATTAATATAATCAAACAGTTCACTTTCAGTGGACTCTTAATTTTCAAAATATTGTTGCAATATAAGGATTGCATTGTTTGCTTCATTATTTGATAGTGGGATTCTGACTTCATCTTCTAATTCATCTTCAGACAATGAGTTTTTGATAGTTATTTTAACTTATGAAACGATATCATTTTCGTCAAGTGTACCGCAAATAACAGCGTTATTGTCTATTTCTATGTATTCATTGAAGGAAATCTCAGAGTTTATTATATTCCACTTTGCAAGCTCCTCATCAGAAAAACATTCTTCCAAATGATTTTCCTTAAATTCTGTGTAAAAACCCGATTTCTTAAAACAATTCTTAATGACAATTTATGACAATTAATGACAATTCTTTATGACAAACGTATCAAACACACAGCATCGAGAACATTTATTGCTTTAAGCTGTTGGTTGTTGTCCATTTGCTCTATCATTTGCACACTCTCTATCCTTAAAATTTGTTTAAGGTAAAATTGTTTAAAATTGTGAATGACACCTTGGTGTAAGTACACGAACAAGATCAAACAAACAAACCGGATTCCAGAATCTTCTTCAACAACAAATCAATTAAACACTTTATCTAAAAAGGTTTACCTACTTATTTCGGGATTTTATAAAACTTTGTTTAACATTTGGTTTTAAACCGGATGGGTAATCAAAAAAGGAGCCGCAATGAATCTTCCCTTAATCCTTTCTTTGAAACCTTTTTACTATCACCGGCTACTTACTGACACATTTATTGTTTATATTAATTATATTGTAACACGTGCCGGGGAAGCATCTACGACTTTGGGTGAAGGGCTTCCAAGCCAGAGCCGACACATTATGGAGTATAAGTGGTTTAACTTTTTATTTATATATATTATGGGTGGTATTTAGTTTTCCTCCCGTTGGCAACACACAAGGCAACCTGCTAACCTACTTTTATGTATTAAATGTGTAATTTTGTTTTTCTTTTTACAGATTTTCCTAGCAGCAACCTAGTAGTCATACCCGTTGTGACCACGGAAATTGACTCTTATTCAGTGACAAAACTTCATCTGTCAACTGAAATTCACTTCGAATAAATCGGCACAGTACAACCCTTTTATGTTATTTAATTTACATTTTTAACTTATTGTTACAAATTGTTTACACTATTTGTTTCCGAAACTTATGGAACGAATGGAACTTTAATTTCTGTACTTTTTAGCCCCCTTATTCGATATTCAGGATTTCTCTTTCTAAATTATTACCGTTGCTACTTATTTTATAGGGAAAGTATAAAATTTCCATATAAAATAAATATTTTTCACATATATTTGTTCTCCGTCTGTGACTATTAATAACTGCACCTAGTTTTATCTATTTGCTATCGCTGTTCATTTCCAAAAAATGCCTTGGTTATAAACCCTACAAAATTTTTCTTATCATCTATAAGCATTATACTCTAATGGGAACACTTGCGTAAAATGCTTCGCATGTTCCCGATTCATTTGCTAAATGAATCACAGAAATCCACCCTTTATTACTTTTTATATATGCCTTTGAATATTTAGATTTTTGTCAGCCCTTATTTTGTCATCCTACCGTAACCTGTAAGACAATTTAATCACTGATCAAAGATCACCCCTTTCTTTTTTTTTTCTTCACCGACATTACAATTAATATATTCTTTTTGTCGCAATTGCAAAGTATTTAATTAATTACCTACATGTGTTTCACACTTTTTTTTATGTACTTTTTAGAGTAACTAAATTTGTATGTCGTTTATGAGTTTCACCTATTTTATTGTTATGTAAACTTTGCACTTGCCACGTTCAACTATTAAGCTTAACTATTAAGATTATTATTAAATAAGTTATTAGATTATTAAAATAATCTAATAACTAATAAAATAGGAATAAATCAAACCAATTTGTTCCTATTTTACATATTGTAATACTGACACTTTCTTTTGCAATCTACGGTTTATATTTTATATTATAATTCCTAAATGTGATTTTTCCTTTTTTACTCTAATTTTCATATTTTTTCTTTATGAAAGTTATTGTCAGTACTCATTCTTTCTTGACACGTATAAGTATGAACATAGTGTCACGCCCTTATGGGGTTTCATGAATTAATATTTTATCAATCTTATATTACGATTGCGTTGTTAAACGACACGAGATTTATTTACAATAATCACGAAAATTTTATTTTTTCATTATTTAATTTTTATGCTTATTGATATTGTAACCGTTAACTTATGAATTACTTTTTTTTGACACTCGCTGTGAATACGGATATATCTGTAGTTTTAATTATTTGTATTTTTAATCATTTTTGTATTTTTTGCTTTGCTTTACTTTGTAGACTTATATACTGTTCAAAGTACGTTCATTCAATTCCTCAGATGTTCACTTCTCTAAATTTTGTTTTTGCATTGTTACTTACTACGAACTGTTTCTTTCTCCGCCTGCACAAATGGATCTTCTATAGGCATAGGCTATTACTAAATGATTTTCAACCGGATGAATACTATGGCTGTCCCAATTGGTTCCTACCAACCATCACCTATGGTTCGAATTTGAAAATAATCATCACCAGACCAATATTGCAATCAACTAACGCTGCAATCAACTAGTTGGGTCAAGAAGAATACTTCTTTGAGCATAATCTCTCCAGATGTGTTACTTTATATTCAACACATCCTACGCTATGACTATGAGTCAATAGCTTTTATGGAACCTTGAACAACAACCGACTCATCACGCCACTAAAGTAGCATCAACTTGCTTCGCATCCCTGCCATACACACTTCGATATTCCAGGCCCAGCATTTCTCATCTTTAATCCTGAAAACGTCTTTCGAAACAGTCAGTAACATTATTATTTTTTGCACTATTCATTTTTCTTTATGTTTTAGATCTATTATTATCTGAATCAATCTTTAAACGTACTCTTACTTAGATATTAGTATCGACATTTTATTCTATATTCTCCGAATTTGGGGATCACCATCTTTTGCTGCCAATATGTTCATCTTCCTGGATACCTGCCTCATCGACACTACCACCTGCACCGCTCTTCCGTCGAAGAGGGGGGGAAAGTGTCACAAACGGAAATATTTACAATTAAATATATACAAAACTCAACTTCTCTTCCATTTGTGCAATATAGCGTGCAAGGCCACACTCAGTTGCCCACGCTAGTTAAGCAGCTGCGGTCTCGCCACCGACAACTTGGAGCCATGTGCGCGGACAGCTGCGAGGTCTTCTAAGAAGAGCGCTTGCTTCGCCCACAACTGCATTAGTTGGCATGCAACTTATCCGCCTACTTACTCCGTATATGCGAGGCAACCTACACGATTTGCAAGCAGGTGCACATTCCTTCAAGATAATCTACCAACACTTCCGCACAGCTGCAGATTCGTGCCAGGCACCAGCAGCGCGAATGCAAACTACCCACAAGCCTGCAACCAGGAAGCATGAACTTCCTTAGTTTCTTACTGAGAACTCCAGCCTACTGATTCCACTACGATGCTAATTACTTCCTCGTTCAGCAGTATATAACCAGCTTGCTTGAGCTGTTCAAACCAGTCAGTGAGTTGACTCCAACACTACATCTACAAGCAAGCTGGTGAGTACTCTTTAAATTATGTAATGCTTAGTGGCTTAGTTGAGTGGGTAGCGCTTGAACGCCCACTCTCTGCGAAATTATGGGTAGTTGTGACCAGGCTACCCAAGCTTAGTTGTAAATCACTAGGAGGTTATCTCCTACGCTTAGGTTGTAGACCTAGTGCAAGGTGCTAGGAATAGGGTTGGTTCCGACCTTCCCCTGTATTGTAATAATTTAGGAGGACATGCGCGTCCTCACGATGTATTCTTTTTATTTATGTAAACCTTTGTATTTGTATTCTCTTATTGTTATTAGTATATAGTTGTTTTTTACAACTTGTGTTTATTTTCTCTCTACCTCTGAGTACGTCCTTCAGTCACGAAAACACCATGTGACTACTAAATACTCATACTTGTAAAATATTGAACAAGGAGTATCTTTATTAAAACTTAAAATTTTAATATCATTCCACATTACCTTTTCGTTATTAGTATTCAAACTGTAGTTATAGCCGATATCAGTAGATACACAGTAAAAAATCAGTCCAGTGTTAAAAACTTAGTGTTTCGGTTAAAATAATAGAGTAAATTTTAAAGTGTTACTTTACACTTAATTTAACACTATATATTTTTAGTGTTAATTTACATTATATTTGCTAACAAACTCTGTACAGTGACAATTCTCACTACACGGGATAAATATCACTAAAAGTTTTAGTATTTTTTACGACTGTTAGAGTTAATTGACACTAAAATGTTAATAGTCAACATATAACACTTCGTAGAGTCGTAGTTTTCACTACTAGTGTATATTAACACTAAAACGCGCCGACGCACTTGGCAGTATTGCACATGATGCTTGTGATATCTGCCATTGAAAGCGTCTTTGTTCGTAGGTGTTCTAGTGCGTATATGATTGTTACAAAGATATAAGGTTGTGTACCCTAGAAAGTTGCATTATAGTGTTATCGATCTTCAGTTATTATTGTTTAAGGAACCTTTTAATCGTAGCAAGTGCCACACAAAAACTGATTTGTATTTAGTTCCGAAATACCTACGCGTTCTTATTCTAGTGTTATGCTTCTGAATATATAATCTCTGTATTCTCTTATAATACGATATATGTATTAATTAAGTAATTATTTGTATATTGTTGTATTTTTTTTGTAAAATAAATGTTTATATTAATTCTCAGCATTTATTTCAAGCTGCCTATAATATAACGCCTAGTGTAACTTAGTGAATATTTACACTAGTTATCTTCACTACGGTAGTGTTTATTTAAACTGTACAGTAGAGTTACTTTACACGTGATACATTCACTACAATAGAGTAGATTCTCACTAAAAAATACACTATTTTTAGAGTTCAAAAGTGAACACTGTCTAGAGGGACCTATATAAACTTGAGATAGTGTTGCTTTAGTGTTGATTTTTAACACTAGATTTTTTACTGTGTAGTTTTTTAAAATCAAAAATGTCAAAAGTGTCAAGGTATCTATTGTGCTGGCACATAAATAGGACCACTCTTCAAAATTCGCTTTTTTCGCTATGCGGGTCTAGGACAATTCGCCGTCGCCGATTAACCGTCGCCGATTCGCCATCGCCGATTCGTCGCAGGTACGTTTCACCGTCGACACATTCGCCTTCGTCAAATTCACCTATAGAATTTTTACCATCGGTTCTATATTATTAAAAAAGTTCTCAAGTAGTTGGTGATTGTTAATATTAAATAAAATGCACTAGCTACAGTTTTAAACGTGTTTATTGTGCTAATGGTTGAAAACTATTAACTACAAATATATACAAAGATTTACAAAAGATTCAAAAAGGAGGATCATTATGACAAACATGTGTTTTAAAAAGTGACTGTTGAAGCTAATGCTAAAATGACCTGACCTGATACATAGTATATACAATAGAAAAGGGCAAGTTTTGTTTGAAAAGTTGAAATCATTATAACTTCCTCACAACTGTTTGATTTAAAAAAAAAGAAAGTTAAAAAATATTAAAGGTTAATTCTTCTACATCATTAAATTTGTATTGCATTAAATTATTTACAGATAACTTATATTACATATATTAAACCTAATAGTAATGTACATATTTTTACATAACATAATTATTATTTAAAAATAGTAAGTACAAGGGAATCCAAAATAAATTCATTTCTATCTTTGGTTCTTATTCGTCAAACATTTCTAGAATTATAAACCAAATCTGCCACTTCTAATTTATTGCGTGTATTATGGTTTAATAGTCTAACTGTAATTATTTTATTTTCAAATAGAAGAAAAATATAAAAAACTTCCGACACAGTAACTTCCAGAAGTTCTCAGAACAACATCTTTTCAGTATGAAAGGATTACGGCCGCATATTACTAACGTCCTTATTATGGACAATGGTTATACTGTAATTATGTACATAAGCATAATAAGTTTCAGAAGTTTTTGAACTTCTGATCTTTTCAATATTTCTGCTTAATACAGCAGATGAATATATGTCTTCCCAAAAGAGAAATTGATGAATACAATAGTGATTGGCGACGGCAAATCGGGCCGACGGCGAATCGGTCCGACGGCGAACTGGACCTACGGCGAACCGGCGACGGCTAATCGGCGATGGCCAATCGGGGACGGCGAATGGTCCCATCCCCCTCTATGCAGGAATACATACTGTCACCTTCATTCGGAGTGTGGCCGGTTATAAGAAACTTATGGGTGATACTTGGAATATTCAAATTGGAAACTGCATGCATATACATAGCCGCGATAAACTTATTTTTATTTTGACCTGCGCAGTTGTCTGAGTAGAAAGTCACATCCTTGCCATCACAAAATTCTTGCAAAAAGCTAAAAATGCAGGTCCCAATTTCATTCGCTCCTCTTTTTGCACAGTTCTCGCTCCATACATAACAGTATCCCTATTTTGGAACAATATCAAAAATCGTAAAATTATAGGTTGCCAGCTTACTTTTGTAATAAAACGTCGAAACATCTCCGCAAGGAGTAGGAAGCACGGCCTCTAAATCATACACAGCAACCATCTTATTGTTTTCTTCTGTCGCCATTTTCACATCTCTTGTTTTTTCTTCTCTTGATAATTCTTTATTTTTAATGTGTTTTCTGTAAGTATCCTCTAAAGCCTGTTGTTCTTCTTTATTTGAGTTCTTGTAAGTCTCGCACGTACTGCACTGATCTTTCTTAGGTTCCTATATTGTACTCCGTATTAAAAACTTGCTCGTAAATACACTTTTTTACATACCTGACATCGGCTTCAATGCATTTTTCTTTATAGAGGCGATATAAAGTGAAAATATTCAAATCACCCTCAAAGTATTCTCTTGCCGTTTGATTTCTTAAATAATGTGACTCCACTCGAGGAATTGAATCAATGTGCTTTCTTACACCGTCTCGAAGAGAAGGTTGTACTGTTTTGTGATTTTTATGTTTACCCCGCCGATCTTCCTCCACAATGCCACTGTTACTTTTTTTTTTTCAAAGTGCGAATCATGGTGTCTCCAATGTCTAGAGTAGCCATAAAAAACGTTTTGCGAACGCGGATTTTCTCTTTATTTTTTGTCAAAAAATATGAGTAATTAGTGGATCTATTCGTGTTTTCTTTGGGGTATCTGTACTTTGGAAGTACAGTATCAACGTACGAAGCAATAAACTGACGTTATCTTGTATTATTTCCAATCTTCCAAAATAACCTTAAAATTGTTTCTCTTTCTTCTTGACAGAAAACGGCAAAACATTTATATCTACAAGAATCATCACAAGGCCTTTTTAACTGTCTCTGAGGAACTGGCTTATCCTTTAAGATAGTTGTATAAGCCTCCCCTGCATTTCGTTTTTGTTTTTTTTTCATTTCTTTTCCATTTATCCTTTTGTCGCGGGCGTTTGAGAGATTTCTTTTTAGTACATGCTCACACCCTGTTTCTGTTTCCGCTATTTCATTGCTATTGTTCCACTCTAAAATGCTGTTTCTTTTTTTAGCTCTAATAACTTTGAGGTTAATATTTGAGTCGTCTGAATCGAAATTGCTTTCAGTTTCATAATTCTTATCTCCTGCATCTGATGGTATTGGCATACGATCAGCAATCGTGTTTTCTGCAAATACTAATACATTATCTCCATTTATAAAGTGACTATCCATTACTTGCTCCTGCTCATAATTGTTTTCACTATGATATGAGTTTTCGGTTTTATCCTGAAGAATATAATTTTGTAAGTGACCATCGTTACGAAAGAAAACGTGACTATTTACATAAAAATCGAAGCAAGCATTCATATTTCATATATGAAAATGTGTAACGAAATAGTACGCAAAGAAACAGAAAATAAATAAAAGAATAACATGTAATTATTATCAGTATAATGCCGCTAAAATTAAATTAAAAAGTGCTCTTAAAACATAGGTACCTACACAACTTTTATCTTGTAGAAAAGTGGGTACAGTTTCATTCACATTGTTGGGTAGAATCTTAATAGGTGTCAACTCGATATACCCGGGGGAAACATCTTCTTCCAAACTTGTTGTATGAAGTTCGTTCAATTCTACCTAAATAAAAAACACGGAAAAATTGGCGGAGCAGCAAACGTTTAGGTTATGTTTTACCATTAAGCACCTTAAATTATCTTGTAACTAAATATAATAGGTACTTACCAAATTAGATGACTGTGTTCCATGGCTTTGGAGTGCCATCTGAACGATTAATTTCGCTCTCGAACATGGTGTTTGTTTAATAACACTAATTATAATAATTAACTGTTGTAACTACACATTGAAATCGCAATAACAAACTAAAACTTATAGGCAATATTTCGGCAATACTAACACAACTAAAACTAATTGTGCTGCATTCACTGCAAATCTTAAAATATTAATAATGCAATAGTAACGCAACTGAAAATACGTTAGCATTGCATTAAATGTTTTGCTGTTTCCACGTAGACGCAAACCAACATATTATTTTTTTACTGACCCTATGGTAAAATTCGACATAGGTAGTTTACATTAGACTTATATCAACCTTTTATATTTATTTTCCACAATAACTCAAAAACTCGATTTTTTGTAGTTGTGGTGGTATTGTATTGGTGGTGCGTTTTTCTAATGCAACATTAAAAAAAAATTAATTTGCCTATTGCAGCTTACATGTAACTATTATAATACTAGATACTTATAAATACCTAAGTCAACGTTTTTTATAAATGCATTGTTGAATAATATACAGGGTGTTTCAGCAGCCATAGCAAAACGACTCACTGTGTAAACAAAAATATTATAAAATAGAAATTTGTTTTATACTAACCAACTTTGGTATTTCACTTTTTTTTCGTAACTCTTGCAGTTTCCAAGAGAAGGTACAAGGTCATTTTACCTGAGCCACCCTGTACAACACAATCACTGTAGGGTTAGCAAATAAAAGTGAAATACTCTTGAGGCATTGCTTGTATTCCTGTGACAACAACACAATATCTAATAGTTGTTAATAGAAATAACATTGTTTTAATCGTATATTTGCTTTAGTTGTAGTTGAGAACTACTTTGGGTACTTATGACGGAATAAAGACACACATAATAAAAAAAAGGCAAAGTTTTTTTATACCAGTCTTAACAGTTTGCGGTATTATTTTGTTATTTAATTATTTAAATTACCCCGAAAAAAACTAAAAGTTCTTTATTATATGTTTTTGGAATAAATAACTTTGAAATTAATTAATTAATTAATGTCGCATTTCCCGAAGAACGTGTGACAATAACATTTTCTGAAAACGTACAATGGTTTGTAAATTGTTCAAAAATAGTAAGTTGATACTTTTACTATCAAAACTTCAATATTCTTTTGCTTATATAGCTTGAATAGCACGATTTGTGTCATACAACATTTTGGCAATTACCATTTTTAGCTTCCAATATTGCATCTCGGATTTGAAAATCTACTTTTCCAGTTAAAGATTCTCTTAATTCGGTAGCTTTTGTACATGTATTTAAAGGTTTTTCGGTGGTACAAAAGCATGTTGCTATTTTTGCACACAATACACAATGTTCCATGATTTGAATTCAACTTAAACAAACACTCTAATTCACTTCCTGAACTGGCACTTTCCGTAATGTTCATTGTGAAAGAGTTTCGGAAATATGCAGTTTAATCATTATACAATAAATTTAAATTAATAACCCGCAGTTTTAATTCACCACTCTTAATTAAAAATAATATCAAAACACTATAATTGCTAAAAACTGGACATAATCGCAAAGGAACAGAATGCCTCAAAATCTAAACAAGTGCTAAAGAAAATAATATGTTAACGCTTCTTACTATTTTAAAAGTTTAAGAAAAGGAATTTCTTAAAATGTATGTATTTTAAATTCATATTCATTTAAAACGATGTGATCGAGCGAGATGTAGCTGCGTAGAAAAGTGAGATGAATGCTAGTAGCAGGCGGACTGATCAATCGGTAGCGTGTTTGTCAAAAAGTAACTTTTTCTGCGTTTATTGAATATTTTCTTTACAATTACTCGTAAAAATATAATTCATTCATCACTGCCTTCTACATAGATAGGCTACAATTTTATAAATAATACTTTTGTTGATTTAGACTTTCGTTTCGAAGATAGAGCGATGTAAACTGCAGATTTAGTAAAATTGAAACGGATTTTGAGGCAGTGTGAACGGAGATATGCACTTTTTTGTAATATTTCGTCCCATAATTACTAATGCTGTTTTAAAATTTCAAATCATTATAAAAATGCATACGCTGCAATAGTATATTAAAGTATTAATTTCATAAGACACATTTTTAGCGAACGCGACTAAGTTTAGAAAACGTTTAAAGAACAAGTGCGCTAAAACGTCTTATGAAACGAATACTTTATACTATTTACCTTGTAACTATTTTAAAAAATAAATAAAATTTGTTAGGGGAACTTTGCAAAAAAAATCTTAACAGTTGGCAACAATGAAAATTCAGATTCCGCATTTGTTTTTCTTTACAGCAAAAATAAGTTTGTCATTTTAAGAACAGTTGCTCAATACTGATATTAACTTTAAAAAATAAAATGTTACTGTTCTCCGTATTCTAATAAATCTTTTTAGGATACGCAAAATTGTGTCCTAATGGCTTCATCATAACAAATCGGAATATTTCCTGCATCACTACTTATTTGTGGATTAGGATAATAGTATATACAATAATCCATAGCGTCCAACTCTCTTTTGAAATGTAATTACTAAAATCTAGATAACATCTCAAAGGGCTAAGAAACGTTTTATGAATAAACAGAATTATGTAGATAACATGTTTCTTGGAGGAAATAAAAATAAAATAGAATATTTTCTATTTCACATTAGTGGAATACACTGCCATTCTAATATACTTAATATACATAATATAATAATATACAAAAGGGCGGCGTGTAGATGTTTGGCTTGCACAGTTTATGATTTTTCGATTAAGATCTGTTCTTTGCATCTCCTTATATCGTAATTGTATCTGACGATTAATTGCAATAGATACAATTGTAGATAGATAGCGTAGCTAAGCAAATTAGACATTAAATATATTTATATGAAGATAGAAAGACTGGCCCAAAAGATAAGAGCAATTTGTTGAAAGAACGTAATTTACACCAAAAATAATCTACGAAGTACGTAAAATGTAATATTATATGTTACGCTTAGATATAAATAGTATGCACCCTTTTTTAATTTAACGCTTACATTATCGGGGAACCAAGATCTAAGGTCATATATCCCCCATCTAACATGTAACACAATCAATCACAGACACCCATAGTTGAGACGCCCAAACTTTTCAATTAAAAAAATCCTGCCAATGCCGCCCCAAGTGGGACTCAAACCCACGACCCTTGGAACACGAGCAGTGTATTGACACCACTCGTCTACCAACAGCCCCTGTACTCTTTTTTATTGACGATTAAGTAGTTATCCAGTAGTTTTGTTAAATTTACTGTCAGGGACTAAACTTATGGGGGGGGGAAGCTCCCCCCTCAAAGTTGATAATTTTGAGCGAGAGTTGGCAATTTCACAATTTGAGAAAAATGAGAAAATAAGAAAATGTGTCCAAAACAATTTATTTTTTAAAATTTAATCTAATTACCATGCATACACGTTGGAGAGTTTTAAATAAAAATAAGATTTGTGTAAAATCAAATAAAAAAATTTTCTTACTAGTAGTTGGTATTTTCATCGTAATAAGTTGGCAATTTTAAGGTTACCCCCCTCCAAAAAAAAACTCTTTAGGTTCGTCCCTGTTTACTGTTGAGTAAACGCACGATATGGAATAGACTGTTGAATACAACGTTGTATGTGCGCATACCGTGCGTATACTTGAAACTATGTACATCCATATTAAGTAAGCGCGCGAAATGGCACACAAAGATGACAGGTCGCCGGTCGGGCGGGTGTAACTTACAGAATCGCTTGCTATATTTACATATGTATATTGTAGATAGTTCTAGTTTCACATATACGATAATAAATAGGTACTTACCTAAAAAGTTTCAAGAGCTTAGAACATCTTCCAAATGTATATACATTGATTGACATTTATATTTGAGTTTAGTTATTGGGTACTTCGAGGAAAATGAAACATCACAAGTAACTTAAGACCATTTTATTAGTATTATCACAGTTAACACCTTGTAACATGTATTACTGATTGCTATAAACAATCAATAAAATTGTGCTACTAATTCTATTAAATTTGGTTATATCAATTTGTCTGCGAATTATAAACCTGCTATTAAATAGATTTTAAAATATAAACTTGTTGACAATACAAAACATTCTTTCCATTTTAAACTGAATCTAATTAAAAATTCTAAATTAATTTACCCGTCTATGTGAATTACCGCAAATTTTCTATGAACCTGCCTGCAATCGTTTCGTTAAATTCTCCATTGAAGGTGCCTGTACATTTTTGAGATAACCAATTTTTTTAGAATTTACATTTACGCTTGCAAATTAAAATTTGGTTGCAAGTTGCAAAAAACGTGCTAAATAAACTGTCTTAAAGTTAGTATCAAATTATCTTCCGATACGTCTATTAAATACTTAGTATATAAAAGTCTATCATAACTTCCTAAATGTAAGTGGAATTTATAGTACAATAACTTCAATTTATTAAAATTACCTATATATACACAAAAATATCTTTTTACTTATTAGAAAGCATCAAAATTAATATTAACGAATAACAAACATGCTACCATCTTGTTTTTATTTATAAACTCTAAGTAACTTTGTGAACTGAACTTTGTAAATTAAATTAATTAATTAATAATGTAAAGAAACTAATTATAATTAAGTTCAATGCCGTTGTGCTTGAAATGAAGAATGCCGAATCAACAGCGCTAACTGTAAACAAACAGAAAGTCAGGATTTATATAGACAAAAGATTTTAAAAGTTTAATGGTTAGAAACTACATTATGCTCCTAAAAGTTTGTATTTGATTAACACTGCTATCTTGAAATAATTACATGAAAAAGTTGTATATGTTACTGCAAAGAATAGAAATGGGTAAAAGTACTTTGTAATATGGAAAACAAAACTCTTCCTGGACTGTACACTATGATACATAATGATGTATATAATGTTGCCTATGGTTGAGGAGAATTGTTATTATGTATTTGCATCTAGGAGCATATCCAGTTGCAGTAAGAGTTTTCATTTAAATCCAGGCAATGTGAAACAAAGATAAAGGATATTCTTGTTTATTGTTTCCAGCCTTATTTTGTGGAACTCCATAATCATGAAATAAATAAAGATTATTAAAAGTTTCACAGTTTTATTAAAATACAACCTGACAATATTGTTTCGACAGCTATGCTGTCATTATCAAAGGTAATATAATAAAAAAATTTTATATTAAATTTTAACAAAATCACACAATGACTCCTCAAAATAATATTAAATTCCTACATTTTTGTAATAACAAACGCAAATTAGACATTTTAGAAGCCTTTGAGATATACAAACACAAACTCAGGGTACCTTTAATGAATGAACAACTTGAGCTCAGTAATTCTCCGTTACTGGAAGTATTAGATATTTAATTCTGATTATTATTATTATTTTATCTAGTTCCCTATTTTGTATCTACCTTAGCGACGTGTTTGTTTATAATTATATTACCTTTGACAATGACTGCATAGCTGTCGAAACAATATTGTCAGGTTGTATTTTAATAAAACTGTGAAACTTTTAATAATCTTTATTTATTTCATAAAGGATATTACTTTTATAAATTTGCTTTACGTTTACACATATTTTAAAATTTCCAATTTAAAGATCTACTCCTTAGTATCCTTATACACTCATTTAGCAATATACAGGGTGATTCATTTTTTCTTCGAGAATCTTCACCAACTTGTTCTACTGACCAAACTAATGAAAAATACACACATATCCAAAAATACACTATTCATTCAGCTTCTTGAATTCGTAAAATTAATAGTTTTAATTACGAGTGTTAAGTATGTTACATGTAGATAACGGAAGGTCTCATTTAAGATCTGTCAATTATAACATTTATTTATCATATTAATATTGTTTTAGATATGCTTATATAAACTTTTTCCATTAGGTTGTTCAGTAGAATACGATGGTGGAGTTTCCCGAAAAAAAGAATCATCCTGTATAAGCCAATTGCGTTTAATTAGGTTAGTTTGATCCAAACTATCTATCTTCAAGTGTTGGAACGATCATTTTCTGTACAAAGACATTCCGAATGTATGTAAAACAAAACATGCAGAATTCGGGGTATACGAAAGTAACCTAAAATGTGGCTTTTACCTTTGGAACTTCGTAAAATGAGAAATTTAATACCGATTGGATTACTAGCAATAACTAGCATCTTTAATCATATATATGATTCAGGAAAACCATATCAAAGAAACCCAGCGCCAAATACTGTGCCGACTATCGCACAATTAGCATTATGTCACATCTTCTCAAAATATTCCTGAAAATAATACACAGACGTATCTTCAAACTCTGTGAAGAGCAGCTAAGCGAAACTCAATTCGGATTGCGCAACGCCTTGGGTACGAGAAAGGCTCTTTTTGCCGTAGAAGTTCTGTTTCAACCTTGTAGAGATGTGAATGTCGATATTTACGCTTGCTTTATAAACTACATATAATAAAGCATTTGAAAGAATTAAGCATGACAAACTTATTAATGCTTTGGAAAAAATTTCCATAGATTACAAAGATCTACAAATTATAACTAACCTCTACTGGAATCAATCCGCATACATTACAATAGATGGAGGTGCTGCAGACGTGGTAGAGATAAAACGAGGCGTGCGACAGGGCTGTGTTTTGTCGCTATTTAATATATAGGTACTCCGAGCAAATATTTAACAAATCTTTGCAAGACATAGATGTTGGTATATTATTAAACAGGACGAGAATGAATAACATTAGATATGCGGCCGATGCGATCATATTCGCGGACAGCTTCGAAGGTTTAAGTGAACTCATGTCAAACATTGAAATAATCAGTCGACGCTATGGACTTGAACCGAACATACAAAAAACAAAATACGTGGTTATTAGTAGAAATACAATTCCACCCGAACCCTTAATAGTAAATTCTGAACCAATCGAAAGAGTATCATCAATGACATACCTAAGTACATCGCTCAATGATCAATCGGACCATTCTAAGGAAATTAAGTGCAGGATTGAGAAAACCAGAACAACATTAGTTAACATGCAGAAAGTGTTTAAGACTCGAGATCTACATTTAAATACAAAAATTCGACTATTAATGTGTTATGTATTCTCTGCCCTGTTGTATGGAGCTGAAACCTGGACGCTGACAGAAGCATCGATGAAGGAACTCAAGGCTTTCGAGATGTGGACGGACGCAACAGAAATCGTAAAAGCCATAAAAATCAGAAAGTTGGAATATTTCGGACATCTCATGAGAAATGAACTACGCCATAGGATACTTCAACAGTTACGATAAGGTAACGTGCTAGGAAAGAGAGTACCCGGACGCAGGCGCATCTCCTGGCTGATGAATCTAAGATCTTGGTTCTCAATGACAACGATAGACCTCTTCCGAACAGCCAAGAAAGTTAAGATTGCCTTAATGATCGCGAACATCCGGAACGGATAACGCACATAAAAAAGAAGAGAATACCGATTGACTTACTGAACCACAACAGAAAATAGAACAGACGAGTTGAGTTAAAATTGTATAAAAACAGTAGTTTTTATTTTTCAAACAGGACTACCACGTCCCTGGTAAGTTCTTACAACGGTTAGTCCCTAATATGTAATAACACAAATGTCTGCGGTTTTAAAAAATTTGTTCGTTTAACCTTAAAATAACTTTTGAATGGTCCAAAAAGAGACACTGCTTTCGAAGTAATTTACTCTGCTTTATTTGTTTGTTGTAGTATTCTGTAAAAAATGAGGTGAACTTTACCTTGAAAAGAGTTAACTTTCCTCTCTTTGCGGTAGTTTTACTTTAAAATTTAACTTTACCTATACGTTAATAGTTGTTTTACTATTTGTGTTAAAATGTTCTTTAATTGTGTAAAATTTACACAAGTATAAGTAATTCTACTACTTTTAACTGGTTAAAATCACTATGTATAATGTAAATTTACATGGCTCAAAAAATTTTTCCTTACAAATGAATTATTGCTCATAACTTGATTCATTTTTAGTGTAATGTTAAAGATACGAGGCTGGTTTGATAAATCCGTGCAAAATTTTTTGAGTTGCATCATTGTACTTGAACTTTCAGGGCTCTGTTATCTAGCATGCCTTGAAACCACACGAAGTTTGTATGTGAGAGTAAGTTTTTATCGTTAATGTCTGGCCTTCGGAAAAAGACGAATTTCGTGTGTTGATAAAATATTACTTTCTAAGAGGCAAAACGCCAGCGGAAACTGAATCCAAGCTAGACAAATATTACGGTGAATCTGCACCTTCATTTAGAATGGTTTATAAGTGGTTTTCTTGTGGCCGAAGAAGCACAAAAGATGCCGAGCGTTCTGGTCTCCCTGTTGAAGTGATTACGCAAGAAATTGTTAATAAGATTCATGATATGGTCATGCAAGATAGAAGATTGAAGGTGCGTGAAATTTCTCAAGCGGTATAGATTTCGACAGAACGGCTACATCACATTTTGCATGAATGATTGGGTATGAGAAAGCTGGCTGCAAGGTGGGTGCCGCGTTTGTTCACAATTCAGCAAAACCTGAACGAGTGAAGACTTCAATGAAAAATTTGGAGCTTTTTCAAAAAAATAATGTTGAATTTCTGCGACATTTTGTAACTGTTGATGAGATGTGGATACACTATTATCAGCCAGAAACAAAAGCACAGTCAAAACATTGGGTTGCAGCAGGTGAACGAGTACCGAAGAAAGCGAAAACGGTTCCCTCAGCAGGAAAGGTGATGGCCACAGTTTTCTGGGACGCCCATAAAATAATTTTTGTTGATTATTTAGCAGAGGGTAAAACAATAACCGGAGAGTATTATGCATCTTTACTAGATAGATTACACAGCGAAATTAAGATAAAACAGCCACATTTAGCTAAGAAGAAGATCATGTTTCACCAAGACAATGCTCCAGTTCATTTATGTGCAATTGCCGCGGCTAAACTATTAGAATTACGCTAGGAAATTCTTCCACAACCCCCATATTCTCCCGATTTAGCACTATCGGACTATTATTTGTTTCCAAACATGAAAAAATTTCTTGTAGGAACAAAATGCCGAAGTGACCTATCAAACAAACACTTATTTTGCAGAGTTTGATAACTCTTATTTTAAGGAAGGGATAAAAATACTTGAATATCGTTGGACCAAATGTATCAACCTTCAAGGAGATTATGTAGAAAAGTAAAATAAAATTTTCGCAAAAAAATACGTTTTCTTACTTTTTGCACGGACTTATCAAACCAGCCTCGTAAGATGAACTTTAACAAGTACAGTGTAATGTTGCCCTTAATATGTTTTTAACCGCTGAGATACTATTCTGCTGATTTCACTTGTTTGGTGGTGAGTGGTGATCTCCGTTTCGTGAAAGAATTCAGTAACCCATTATGAACAGTCCAATTGGGCTTTTGGGAAATGGTCAGATTGGTGTGTTCCAATTCTTTTATGATTTCTTGTTACAGGTTGCGCAATCGGCGAGGCGTACCCCATCGATATCGAACGAAGTGTTCATTGCTCATTAATATTTTGTTATTCGTTGTAGTGTAGTGCAGATTTATTAAAGGCAAATATTTACACGTATGACCCAAGGTGGAAAGAATTTTATTTTATAATAGACGTTAAAGAATAATAATCGGTAGGTATATGTTACAATTACAAATAAATCAATAAAATAAAAATTTTTTATTTAATGTTTTTCTAGGATGAATAAAAAATTTGAAGAATTCGAAATAAACTAGCATAACTGTAATTGAGAAAGGTACTCGTGTAAAATTGTTTATATAATTTATAATTTTTAAATTTTCTAGGTAGAATCGAAACATTACCTGTTGTCTTCGAGAGACCTTTCTAAAAGTCACTTAAAAGAAGCTCTGTTAATGTCTTATATTTTATATAACTACATACGTTCAATACAAATTACTTTGATTTTATTCTATGTTTCATACAATCCATTTAGCAATGTAAGTAGGGTCAGTAAGCCAGTAATTGACCATCACCCAGTAGTTGACCAAATTTCATTTTAAAAGAAAAAAATAAGATACCTGTAGATCTTTATGAATATTTTATGTTTCTCAAGCGATTATTGCACCTCTAATTACTATATGGTGCCATATTGCTGCATTACGTTGGTCAAACGGTTGTCTAAATACATGTGGAATTTGTATTCGTTTATTTGACAGCTAAATTTGTGCTTTTACAGTAAGCATGGCAAGTACACAACCCTATTGAAATCTGCAATCATCCGGGACTTTAATGAAAATCGTTGTATTATACATATTGTGCAAGTAATAGAAAGGTTGAACTAATAAATTTTTGTTATATATATATTTTTAATTGACACTTTTTTGCAAAAAATGTGGTGGTCAATTACAGAATTCGAAATCTTATCAGTTTTCCAGTAGTTGACCAACCACTAGTTTTATGCAAAATAAAGAATTTTGTTTTTTGTCACCCCTACAAGATTAGTAAGTTACTCTTGTTCCTGTTTTTCTTATTAAAATTTCAAATAAATAGCTGTTTCCAGTATTTGTTAGCACAAAACTACTGCTCAACCACTGGCTTCGTAAAGTGATCAACTACTGGTAATTTTTCTTTCCATTTTTGTTTTTAGCATAATGTCATCAAAAATAATATACATATATTTTGATATTTTTTAAGAATGTTTGTTTTTCTTTATGCAATACATACTATGTGGCTCTATAACAATATATAATAAAATAATAAAAAACTGATGTTTTATTCGTTATATTATAACACTGGTCAATTACTGGGAAAAATTTGATCAAACACTGGGTAGTTTGTGGTTAACGACTGGAAAATTCAAACTTTTTACTCTTATATTTTTTTTTCTATGAAACAAAATGTTTTTTAATTTGTGTATTAGTGATATTTAGAGTCTGAGACTATAACTGCACTTTATACCATTTTTTATTTTGTTTAAAAAAATATATTACAAAGTTATAAATTTATACTTCTGAAAAATCTCTTAAGTGGTCAATTACTGGCATATTGACCCTAATAATCAGAGGTACGATTGAATTTGCAAGTACTTTCGCAAGTCATCATTACATTCAAGAAGTATTTTCACATTTGTATTTTAACCCTGAAAAGTACTATACTATTGCTATGAATTATTAACTTTGTGATGTAACTTTACACAGGTGTTTTAATGTTAAACTGTAAAATTACATTTAGATTGTAATTTTAATCTGTAAATATATTTAAAAAAGAAACATTACAATGCAAATTTAACCTAATATTGAAATTTCCCACTGCCTATGAAAAATAGACTTTGAAGTAAATTTACACCAAAAAAATGGAGGTAACATGTTGCCTCCATTTTTTAGGGTATATTTACCGGTAATCTTTTAGAGTGTATTTAACTACAAAATCGCATTACTTCAAATATTCGCATGTTTCCTCAAAAAGACATAGTTATTTATATAGATATTATAATAAGGGAAGACCAAATTATCTCGGGAATCATGGCTTTTTGAAAACAAATTTCAATATTGCTTTTTTCCTGGACTGTATAATTTTCCCCAAAGTAACGTTATATTTAATAGATACATAATCTCTTTTTTGAATTCTCTATATTTAAAGAAAAACTCTTACGCAAGGCTTTTATAAGCCGTTTGGATTTGCATAATTAAGAGCAATTCATAGAAAGATTATAATTTGCCAAATACGTCCTAAACAAAATAAAAGAGCCCTTAAAAACTTAAAAAATATATTGAATAAGTACGCCTCCTGTAATACATTATCTAAAAGAGGTATAGGAATTTACAGTTGAGTTAGATACCATGTATACAGTTAAAACAAAAGGGCTTTTAAAAGTTTCAAACTGCACCTGTACGTATAAATACACAATTGCAGGAGTCATTCATCAACTATTGTTCATTTCAGCCGTAAATTCACTTTATTAACTATTGTTTGTGGAAATGAGTTCTCATGCCAGTGTATAACAAACAAAAACTTTAAAAAGTTGTTTTCAATGAAATAATGCAGAATAACTTTCGGTTGATTTTTTGTGATATGTACTTACCTCGTTCGGGTACAGGATCTCTAGCTGTAGTTAATTTCAATTCTGCATGTTTGTGATAGATGTTTCCTATTTGTGCTTCACAACGTAAAGTAAGTCGTCCACCACTAAAGTAGTCTTCGGATAAAGTAATATTCAACAATAAATCGCTCCAGTCGAATTCATGAAATTTTTCCATAAGAAAATATGAATCCGTTCTAGCTACCTAAAGCAACATGAAACCTATGTGATTATATTAATATATGTAGGTATTATATCATTATTTTACCGTTATATTGTTTAACATGAATCTCAGTTTGGCCGGTGGTTTTGAACTAGAAGACATACATGTAGCGATAAGCTGATCCCCATAATCTAAAGGTTCTGTACTGACGCTTATTTTTGGTGGCTCGTCGGGCAATTCTAATAGAAGAGAAAGTATATAACTTCTTTAGTGTCACGAACATGTTAGTGCAGTAGCTTAAATAAGTAGAGAATCAGTTTATCGAAAGGAATTTTACTTACGAACAACTTGTAAAACTTTGATATCTTGTGCTGTAGAGAAAGCGTTATCTGTGGTTACTTCACATATAAAGTTTCCAGACAAATTGAATTCTACATCTTGAAGTACAACTTGAGTACTGTTCGATTGGTCTTGCTTTACATAGAACAAAAAGGAAATGTGAAACTTTAAACAGTTACTGCTTGCATGAAGATGTTACCCCATGAGGGTATACCCACAAGATATACACTTAATTAGTTGAATAGTAGACACATTATTTTAAAGACTAATTCACTTAAGTCCTGAATTTAGAATTAAGTAAAGTTAACTATTTAAATTAACTAATCTAACATAGTTTACTTACATCCACATTTATTCCTGCAGTAGGAAAGACTTTTGTAGAAGGTTTCTCGTCAGGAGTATATCTATAAAACTCCTTTATACCTCTATACCATTTGACGGTATAGAGGGGAGATCCTTCTAAATCATAAGTACACCGTAACGTGCAATTATGAGATTTTTCTACTACGGGAGGTTCCAGTGTAAGCACGACGTTTTTGAGGCACTGCACATCTAGAACAAACATTAAAAAACTAAACAGTAAATTATATTTAACCCAAACTTTTAATTTACTTTGTATACCCAATAAAGAAACACACAACTTTTACTATTGTATTTGCAGCATATTGGGATGATATAAATTAAATGAAGATAATAAATATGACTTTATAAGAAAGCCCCATGTTCGGGGGAACAATAAACTATGAGATGATATAATAAACTTCAAGATATTCAATCTGA
Organism: Agrypnus murinus; assembly: GCA_929113105.1. NCBI lineage: Eukaryota > Metazoa > Arthropoda > Insecta > Coleoptera > Elateridae > Agrypnus > Agrypnus murinus. Next base: position 87,395,725 of record OV816024.1, read on the forward strand.
TTTGGCTAGCTTTAATAAAAAATTAAAATATAACAATCTAATAGCTTTTCTCTTTCCTAGTAGGCTAACTCAGTTTTAATTTGATAGAACATGAGATAAAAAAAATATATTGATCTTAATAATTCCTGTGCCTGGAAAGAAAAACTTACTACAAACCACACCTGGAATCCTGCATCTGGACGAGAAATGATCTTCAACTTTGTATATAAAGAAAATAAATGGATACTTGCATTAATATACTCAGTAATAAATAAACACTTTTATAAATTATAAACATAGATTTTAGTTTATTTATAAAATGGAAAATTTTATCAAAATATAAATTCATAGGAAAATCTTTCCTAAGCTAGTTCAAATAAATTATTGGTCGTTGACAACCTGACATGTAGGTTACAACTGGTTTCATTTGAACAAACCAACATCAAAAATAAATTATCAAAACAAAAAATATTTACAGTTAATAAAAAAACTGAAATGTTTGAAAACAAACGACTTTGTTCTTAACAAACTTCTTGAAATTTACAAGATTTATTATAAAAATTGTTTCAATTAAATTGTCTTAATAATTGTTTCTTATCAGGAAACAAAATCTTATTAACGACCCACCTTGTATATCGTTTGACAAACCAAATATGTCGCTATATTCACTTCACACTTTCCTTGGGCGCAAAAGATAAAACAGCATTTATCCGAAAATCAGCTGTTATCAATTTCATACAATATCGATATAAAAATTGATAATCAATAAAAAATCTTGTTTGATTTATATAAAATAAATCGATCAGAATTCCCAGTAATTATTAAAAAATGAAGAAAATTCTTCTTTGTTCCAAATATAACAGGTAAATATCCAATTCAAATATGTTTGACGCTTAATGTAAACAAAAAAACACGTGCGTTACTCTAACCCTATTTTATTTTTCAGATTTTAATCTGGAGCCGAGTATAGGTTTCACCTTTATGCTTTTATCGCCTGACTTTGTTCTTTTTCGAAAGCCCTTTTATACGTTTACGGAAAAACATTTGAAAAAACAACGAAATTGCACTAAAATTTTTGAACATTGAAAAGGTCATGACGTCACATATAAAAACATGTTAAAAATTAACACCGATCTTAATTTTAAAAAGATGAAAAGATAGCTGGTAAAAATACGATCAAAATAATATCACACAATCATGGTCTAAAGTCTATATTTAGAGGAAAAATCAATAAAAACGATCAGCTGTCACAAAACTCATTAAAACTTAATTACATTGGAAATACATAAATTTCCAGCTATCTCTGTATATAGAATATTTACATTAGTGCACCAAGTAACTCACTCTTATGGAGTACATACAAATCATCACAAAATTATAAAGAAAAACTTTACTTAAAAATCTGTCCTTACGTTTTAAAACAAAAATGATGCTTCTGCAAGTTCAAGATAAATAACAACATAAATGGATCAAAACTATACCCAATTTTCGTCCAAAGCACATCACTCCAGATGACTGAATCAAAACAAAGGTGCGAAATCTCTTAATTATATCAAAATTTCCAAAAATTAGTGAATATCCACACAGCCGATATTTTTATAAATTGCATGATCTCTACCAAATACAGGACTCAGTAAGTTAATTATAACCTTATATACATCAAGATAATGATCTGTTTTAACTATTTCCAGTGAAATATCTACCCGAAACTGCTTTAGTTTTAAGGGAATAGTAAAAATACTATCTGTGTTAACAAACGTCAAACTCAAATCCAGTGAGAAGATACAACATTTAAGAAAAGTGGATAAACTATCCTAAACATGTAACCTGTGTTACATAAAACCCGTTTTACTAGAAAATAACATAATTGATTTATATGCCTTTTTAAAGACTTCAAAGCCTTCAAATATCCCATATGTTTTATTAAATTGATAAATTTTCTCAATATTGATAGGAAAAAGACTTCGCAAGTGTTCAATATAGTTATAAGAAACTGTTGCTCTATAAGTGAAAGGCCACACATTCTACGGGTAGCGGAGAGGATACCGTAAAGCGGATAGCGGTCGCACATAATGCCGATTACATAGCATATTAATTGCGGAGTAGAAGAAAAACAAAGTGTATGCAATAAAAGAAACATACTCAATCATTCTTAAAAAAGCTTTTGCTGCTAAAATGTCTATTTAAAATTTGTTTCTATACGAGAATACATTTTTGAAGTTTCGTATATGTTACCAACAAAACGGGAAGTGTGGCTGCATGAATTGAATACATCAAGGGAGATTTTAGGACAATTTCGTCATCTTTACTAATCAAGGTCTTACAATTCATGATCAGAACTTAACACTTTCGGATATTACGCCTGACTACGTTCCAATATTTCAAATAAATTTAATATCTCCGCTACCAGTCAGATGGCTCGCTTGCTGCACGCTCTCACCGCCGTTGTATATGTGGACAGTAACATATGATACTCTTGCCTTATACGCTCCGCTGCCCTCTACGCTGTCATCTCAGGTCCGTCGTAGGTATGATGTGTGGCCGTGCACGAATGTAATTCATTAGAATAAGATAACAAATAGTAGGTACTATCGAAAACGTTGTTAAAGTTGCCTTAAAAAAGCAATTTAATGACATGAATCCAAGCTTCCACGATATTAAGGATTTATTAAAAACTTGTGAAATTTTATCTAATCTTTTCATTTTTATTATACTTTATAATTATGGAGTTCTACAAAGTAAGGCTGGAAACGAGCCTCCACTGCGTTGAATTTGATAGCCACGGCCCCCTTAGGGGTCAACGAATTGAGTTCCATCTCAGCTAACGCGTCAGTTACTTTTGTAAGAGGTACCAGTACGCACTGGTGGGAGCGAGGTAACCTATTCATCCTCTACTAGCTTTCCAGGCTAGTGCCGGAGCTATTTACGTGAGGTCGGAGTCTGTCCCTGAGGGAATTCCATCAGCCCTAGTCCAGCATGTGGACTTTCACTGTCCAGACGAGTCCAACCTCAAGTGTGGCTGTGACTTCGAAACTGAATTTAGCCACCTCGTCCTACCATAATAATTAAGGCTTGATGAGCCCCAATAGAGACCCGATCAATAACAACTAGGAGGTGGAGTTGTCTTAGTTGATAGGCTATTGTTTACAAATAAAACATATATAAACGAAAATACTAAATTATTTCACTTATTATAACTATATTGCCTTGGTATAGCGTGCTGGACTTTCACCCAAGCGGCATGAGATCGACTCCCGATGCCGGCAGATCTAGTTAAGGTTTTCTGCAGTTTTCCTTAACTGTGACACAAATGTAGGATTTGCGCTGTTCCATCTCTAAGACGGCTGCAGCCGCACGTAGTGCCTACGTAATAATAATCGCCCCCTCCCTCCCGCACAAGCTTATTACTTCTGGGGCCAGGTTTCCAGGTTATGGGTTGTAGCAATTATTATTATATAACAAAACTGTACACTCTAGGCTTTTAATACCTCATAGAGAAAGATGTTAACAATTAGTTAATCGTTTTGAACAGATAATTCATGTTTACTCTTTTAGAAATACTTAAAAACTAAAAAAAGAAAAATTTTCATGTAACTATGACACTAACTGAAAACGACACATCAAATTGACTAACGCGAATACTTAAAAATCTTAGATATTAAGAAACATCGCCCCTAAAGCTTTTATCAGTGTCAAATGAGTTACCTAAATTATTTTAGCATTTTATTTATAAAAATTAGCACATGGTGTATTGCCATTCCCATAAATAAGGAAACAAAAAAAGACTATTGCCTTCTTGATTGTATTACAAGCTCAAATTATCTGACCAGTTGCTAATTATACAACTTTGCTTGACTGCCAAGAAACGATCTACATATTACACTTGCCAATATCGGTTCACTTCATATATTTAGCTATATGTTATGTCTTCGTTTCTGAAACGATCTCTTATGAATTCCGTTACCAACGAAAGGTCTTTATAAACTAGGGTTTTATTATATCTCACATCGAGGCACCTTTTCTATCGTTAGTTTGCTACGAGTAAACGATTACTGACTGGACAAATAAACTGGACTTGCTGGGACAGGATGCATAACAATTTATTTGATATCATTACTGATTACGGCTGTGGCGCCGACGCTTTACTACCGTAAATGATCACCGTCGTTACGACTCGTATCATACATAATTTGTTATACTGTGTGTTTATTTGAAAACTTCCCCCGCCAACTATCTCCTAAACTACATATACGAAATAATCAATTTTGCAAAAACACGTTGATTAATTTTTCGAGGGGGACATTTAAATATAGTTTTGTCAAAACTTTGCGTCTCACGCCTCATCTTCATCTACACCAATTATAAAGTGTCAAATGATGACGCCATCGTTGTGACATCATATTTTATAAAGTGTAACAAAAAAAGTTGCTTCCTGCAAAGAAAATGAAAATTGAGATTAATAAGAAAGTGTGTTTAACAACCACAGGGGCGTCGGAAGTATGGGGAAGGCCCCCTCTATTTTAGAGCATGGGGCGTCACCCCCCCCCCCAAGAAACAGGGGTAAAAGTATAATAGTTATTTATGTATTAAGGGCATAAAGAAGCTTTTATGGCCAGAAGCGTTATTTCTAGCCCGAGGCGTCAGCCGAGGGCTAGGAAAAGGCTGTAGGGCCATAAAAGCAAGTTATGCCCGAAATGCATACACTATTTTATGCACAGATTGTTTTTATCTCAAATCTGTTATTGTGTAAAAAATATAATTAAATGAGTACGTAGGTTACATCAAGCCGCTGTACGTATACTTATGTGCATATATACGAAGTACGTTACTATAGTTACTATCTAAAATACTTAATTTCAGCTTATTTTCATTGGTGATAAGTTTACAAATTATATTAAGAACCAATCAAGTTCTACAAATACAGCTCTGACATTTAATTGACGTTTCATTATTGCCCGTGGGATCATAAAGAGGCCCTTGGGGCATAAAGAGACAGTTATGTTTAGATAGATCTATCAATAATAGTCTAATTATAAATGCATCTGTGCATAAAATATATTTATTTATTTTAATTAAATATTATGCGATTAATTTGCATTTACTAATACAATTATTATTATTAAGTTGAGTTTAATTATTGTTTATTTATTTTTTTCTTCTGCTCAGTTATTCAGCATTTGATCATAAAAGTAGGATGCGAAAATGGTATCGACTTTTTTGTATAATAGAGCGGTCATTACTAAAGATTAAATTACTTGTTTGGGTTTGCTAGACAATAAAACTGTTTGCAGATATACGTTAGCTCACCCATCGTTTAGTGCAGTGATTCTTAACCTGTGGTCCACTGACCCCCGAAGGTCCGTAACGGCCTCATGGGTGGTCCGCGAAGACTATAATTATTATAGTTATATATTATTTAAATTATAAACGAAGAAAATATTGAGACAGACATTATGTTTTTACGTTGTCAAAAATTACAAACTTTGTCGAAATGTTCAAAGTCAACGACGCGGCGACGAAGACGTCTGGTAAATGCAGGAGCCGAGAAGAATGTGTGAAGCTGTTAAAGTCAGGAAAATGTTTTCCTGTACGTAAAATAGCTAAAAAGGAAGACGTTAGCGTAGGTACTGTACAAAGTACAAAATAACAAAAAGAGATATAACATACGGACTTACAGAAAGCAAAAAATGCAGAAGAGAAGTGAAGAGCAACAAATACCGTTGAGGAAACTATGTAGTAGGTTGCTCGGTAGCTCGTTGCAAACTCGTTGCGTTCTTATGGATGACGAAACGTACGTCAAAATGGACAGCAGTACGTTACCAGGGCTTTAATTTGACAATCCAGTTATGGGAGAAGATGTACGTGATAGTGCGGAAACAATTAAAATAGATGAATTCGGGAGGAAAATCCTTGTATGGCAGGCCATGCGATCTTGGGGCCTTAAAAGTTCAACGTTTTTTACAACTGGTACTATTGGAGGCGACGAAGCGACGTCTACAGAAAAGAATGCATAGAAAAACGTTTACCACCACTACTTTATATCGTAAACACGTTTCCCTATTATATTTCGAAGATTTTGTATCTGCACACTACTCTGGTACGATCCTGGAACTTTTGCATTCTAAAAATGTCAATTTTGTGAAAAAACAGGATCTTACCAAACTGTACTAAGCTTCATCTCATAGAGCACCACTGGGGTTTTATAAAAAGAAACTTGAGAAGTGGTGGCCGAGCAGTTAAAACAATCAAAGAATTCAAACAAATTTGGGGTGTAGCTAGTCGGAAGATTTCAGCGAAGGATGTGCAACGTCTGGTATTCGAACAAAAGATTGAAACTTCTATCATTGATTACCTATATGTATTATTTTTTATATATAAGTAATAGACGTCGAGATATGTTGTTTTGTAATTTCAAAATCAACTATCATCAAGTGAAATTTGGTAAAAACTTTAAAATTTGTTTCAATAATTTAGTGTCCGTTTAGTAAAATGAGCAGTCCTTTCTTTGTGCATAAAACTCGATCTCAAGGAAATAAAGCAATTATAAACATAAAATAAACCCTGTCTGAAACTAGTTTCTTTTTTTCAATTATTTACTTATAGTCAAATCGGTTTGTTATCATGTCAGTTCGACTATTTCTTTGTCTTAGCAACGCACATATGCAAGATGCACGTGCACTGGATCTAATCGGAAATTTCCAAATAGCAAATATCCGACTTCAGTATGAACCATTAATTGGGGTGTTTCTGTACTCCGCAGTTTTTTTACGTAAGTTTACGAGTATGGTCAGTAGATATGCTATGTGAGTTTTAGCATGAAATCGATGTATTTTCTTATGAACGTCTATTTTGCACTTTACGGTGTCGTTCTTATCGTTTATCGATAAACGATAACGTTTTGTTTATCGAAAAATATCGTTTTTATCAATTATGAACAAAACGGTAAAAACGATATCGTTTTTGAAAAACGCCGGCGGATGACCTTGAAATGCAAAATAAACTTTCATAAGAAAATACATGCGATTTTGTGCTAGAACTCACATAGCATATATACTACGGTTTAGAGGGTAATAAAAAGTGGGAGTCCACGATAAAAAAAATTCTAAAGTTCTAAATAATACAGTTGATTATTTGCTAACAAATATTTAGTGTAGTTGATAATTAGGTCAAATTAGAAGAATTACTTTTTAAAAATAAAAGATTTTTACTTTATTTTCAAACAGCTAGCAGTATTGAGCATTTCTGCCTTGATTATTATATAAACCTTTTTTTACTTATTGGAACTTTTTGCTAAGTTTACTGTATCTTACCTATGAAATCGAAGTTCGCTCCCCCCTAAGTTAAAATACTTAAGACGTCCCTGAACAACCTTCCTTTAATCACTTAAACAAACTGTTTGAAATATTAACTGGACATAAACATAAACTTAATGTAAACTGGATTAACAAGCTGATCTAAAAATTAGTTGTTTATACTGATTAAAATAAGGTATCTCGCAAACAGGGTTGGTATTTAATATAATATAACTTAAAGTTGAGGCAGCAATTAAAATAAAAAAGTAAAGGCGGCTGCGTATTAACGGATGAGTAAAAATACATGGTAACAGTCTGATGTTAAAATCTCACATGGCCAGTTTCACAAAGCTTGATTATATAAATTCTGATTAACTTAATTGTGATTAAATTTGAAATCTAGAAATATAATTGGATAAAATTTCAGGCCTCTTAAATCTCAGCTCTTAAATTTCTAAATTTTGAATTTATTGACAATTAAGTTAACCAGAATTTAATCAAGCTTTATGAAACGGACCAATATAGTTTAAAAGATATTAAGGACTCCTACCGCTCCTTCAAAATAAGGTGCACAAAAATGGTGTTGTCATTTGACATTTTACAGTCGATGTTAGCAGGGAAAGGAGGTGGCAGCATTTTAACGACACTATGCACATTTAAATGTCCCCCATTGAAAAATCATTCGGCGTGTTTTTGCCGAACATAATGTGTGATGAATTTGCTATAAGTGTAAATGTATGCACTTTTGTTTATTGTTTCCAGCCTTACTTTGTGGAACTCCATAATAATAAGTATGCACTTTTACTAACGTTAATGCTGACATATGACTTTTTAAGCAAGTGATGGCTTAAGAGGGTGGGTATATGAACTTGTTGATTTAAACTAATCAGTTTAAAAGAGAGATATTACCAAGGGTAGGATATTTAGTTTAAAGGAGTGTCACGTGGGGTTTTCGTCACTGGAGGTCGTAGTCAGAGGTAGAAGGGAAAGAAAGCACAAGGCATAAAAACAACTATATACTAACAACAAAGTAATAAAATACATACCTAAGAATCATATTACACATGAAGGTTATATAGTTTGAGGACGTCAAGGTCCTCCTAATTCTAACAATAACTTCTGGGCGATCGGAACCACCCTATCTAGCACTAAATCTACAAACTAAGCGTAGGAGTCGAATTCCTAGTGATCTACAATTAAGCAGATAGGAAGCCTTGGCACAACTCCCTATTTACTAAGCAAAACTAAGCGAGGTGAAGGGGACGGTAACCAATGCCGCTTGGCATCAGGTTCCATCCTTCACCATAAAATAAATATAAAGGCACTTACCCGCTTGCTTGGAGATGTCGTCGTCACTGACTGAATTCTAAGCCCAAAGCAAGCGGTTTATATGATGTTCAACGCGGAAGAGATTAGCATAATAGTGGGAAGTCGTAGGATGGTGTTCCAGGTATGGTAGGAGTTTTCTGCACAGGCAAGTTAGCCATGCCAGGCACGGAGTGCACGGCTTCCTGGTTGCAGGCTCGTGGGTTGCCGTGGGCTGGAGCGGAAAGGAATGCGCAACTACTCGACTAGCGTAGGCCGTTGACTGCACGTGGACGAACGTGGGTTGTTCAGCATAGACGAGAGCATAGATAGATGCATTGGAATGAGATAAACATATAAACGGCCAGACGTGGATCACGCGGCAACAACTGTGGTTGCGTTTCTTCGAATGAGTGTACAGTTGGCTAAGAGTCGTAGGCGACGTGGCCGCGGCTGCTTGAATAACGTGGGCAGCTGAGCGTAACATTGCACGATATTTGCACTAACGGAACGCAAGTTGTAGAACTTATAAAATGATTCAAGTCATAATAATTTCCTTTTGTAACAGGAGTTAAAGCAAATTGAGAATTGGAACCTATTGAGTAAAAGCAAACCTTGTTGAAAATGCTTATCATGTTATTTAAGAAGAACCTACTTATCTGAAAGACGACTGAGTCAACAACTCTTGACTAAAAGTGACTTGCACTGACTAGTGCAAGTCACGCTACAATACAGAGCAGTTATATTTTCTGCACAAATTCCTATCTGCACCTCTACAGATGCATATGTGTTAAAATGTCCTATCACTCGATTATGCAAATGCTTTTTTACAGATGGTTTATTAACAAATTTTACAATTTAATCGATTAAGGATCTTCTAGCGTAAGTGCATTTACATTTAAAAGACTATAGTAATTAATTAGTATTTTAAGGGATCTCTTTTGCTCTTAAAATTAGCAGGAATCGAGTTTTTTCCGTGTTCCTTCATAGCTGCTTAAAATCAGTCGGAATCAATTGTCTCTCTTATTTGGTAATTTCGTACCATTGAGCCTTTTATCTTCTCTTAATTACCAAAGCCTGTGTTAAGGCATATACACGGTAATTCAGTACCTAATGATCGGACTTTGAGGATAAGCTTCTCTGGTCATTAGAAACATAAAACCTTACTAACATTTTTTAATTAAATGAACTTGAAAATTTTGCCCGACGTTTTTAGAATAGTACGTGTAATTGATGCAGGTCAGTTTTTAAGACTAATAGAATTAAATGCAAACGCTTTAGAAATTGACACCATCAGTACAAAAACGTGACATCTGTTGAATAAACACAACAAGGATGCAGAACATTCCAGTTTGGATGTGGTTGAAACAACTTAAAACGTTCTATTAATCCGGGGAGTTCTAATAGTAGGAAAAGCACGCAGAAATGACATCATTTTAATACCGAATCATTTAATGATATTATTAAATTTGATTTGTTATTCGTTAATAAACAGATTGTTGCGACCGGTCAACCCGAAAAACGGGGATAGTAGGTGTGAAAAAAATATAGGTTGTCAAAATTTGATAATACTCAGTTTGGTGCCCTCAAAAGGATATAATTTTTATTCACGCGATTATACAGCACAAGCTAAACAAAACCACTCTTGTTCATGTCGAAATGAACATCTATTTGTGAACATTTATTATTTTGTGTTGGTGCGCATCGGCGGTACCGCCACGAAGAATCCAGCAAATTCCCAAACCTGTCGCAATATTAAAGGTGTGTGGCAATCCCTATCTTGTGTTGTAATTGTATAAAACTCATTGAAATACAGTCCAACTTGCATGCACGCCCAAGAGTAAACACAGGTATTATATTATATTATAATTAAGTAAAGATATGTTGGTTAATTTAATCTATCCATCAATAGGTATTGTTATTTTTTATTTATTTTATTGGAAGTCTAAAATCTAAATACAGTAGTACAAAGTTTCTTTGGTAAAACCTTTATTGCTTTTCACTAGAAATCGGCCGCCTTCCTTATGAACTTTCTGGGAATAAGTATCGTTATTCTAAACGCAACAGAGCAAAACTACTGTTTAGTAAAAGCTTTATTGTTTTGTGGTTGATGATAATTTGTTTACATAGAAATAGTATAAAAATAATACAAAACTGCATGCTCAAAAATAAGTACTGTTTTGCCAAATCAAAACGAACGGTCATTTAATCAAATTATTGTTCTGCTAATAAAAAGAGGAGTGTCAGAATTTTTGCATTTCATTAGTCCCTGAACTTGGTCGAAGATTTAAAAACATAATAAAGGTTGCCGGTTCGGTTGTTTGCTGTATTGCTAATACAGGTGTGCCAATTAGTAACAATTCTTAGAAATAGTAACGGTATGTACAGTGACAATTTTATTGCTTTTCACTAGAAATCGGTACCCTTTATTTATTACATAGTATGTACTTTCTGGGAATAAATATTATTTTAAATAAAAAATAGTACAAAATAATACAGTACAGCATGCCCAAAAAGTGACACAACTGGCAAGCGGCTATCAGAAACAAAAATCTATAAATCAAAACACATAATACAAAGAATAATAATAGAATACTAAATTACCTTACAGCGAGTTTTCGAAAATATCTTATGCAAACAAAATTAATACGAAAATATTTTTTTATTCACAGACCTGCTTGTATTTCACATAGGGGTTAACGTACCTATTAAAAGAATATGAAATTGTCTAACAAATCAGAAATCACAAAACAAAAATACCGTTTTTGAAACATGATATCAAACGAGAGGTCGTTTCTTATTTATTTATCTGTTCTTATTCCATTAAACACTTGGCCAGAAAAAAAGACGAGTTAATACTTTATTATGCTAGCACATTCTAGAAAGCAAGTACATAGTATTGTTTATCACGTTGAACTTTAAAATATGTGTCAGGTGCATTCATACTATTAAATTTGAAAACATTAGGCTGAACTACGATGCCGTTTTTCTCCGAAAGTATAGAAGTACGAGGAAAATGGTATATAGAAATTTTTTTCATTAATGGTTATCTAGCCACTGGCAAAGTCTGACTATGTCTTAATGGCACACCGTGTATACAGCATACTCAACGTCTTAGTACTTACTCAAGATTTTTGTTTATAAGCCTATAAAAGATTTTTTCTATTGCCATATCTAAGAGTAAGCTTTTCATCCAGCATCTAAAAAAATTTATCTTCAAAAAGAAAAAATAATATGAGCGACCGATCAAGCACCCCATCTCCTTTGTAATGCAGAAATTTAGATACAATAATTTACATAATTGGCAACTCCCAAACTAACAACATTTACTAATAAAATCTAATATCCTGTTTTTATAAAATATAATGCATTAAATGGTATTTAAACGCAAAAATCTATTACAACAAAAGCACTTGATGAAGATTACAACTTAAGCAAACGAACCTCTAATCCACAGTAGTCTGAGATTTATAATTTTTTAAAGCACAACCCAGTAACGTTTGATTCAGTAGAACATTCACTAGGTATTCGTAAATGTACTGATATTACATATACTCTCTTTAGGGAAAAAAATGTAAGGTAGGATTTCCCTGATATAAGAAATTTACCGAAAAAAGATAAGAAGGTAGGAAAGAAAGAATAATTGAAGCGGACGACTTCTTCAAAGAATTGCGAATATAACTTCTCGACACACTTTATGAATTCTTGTGTCAGTATATACAGTGAATCTGTTTTTTGGAACTACGTGTACACCTGACACGGTCGCCATTACTCTGCGTTCTTATTATCGCTGTAGAAGTGATTGTAGTAATGCGCGATTTCCCATTATTATCCCTTTGTTTTGTGTATATTTACGCGATTAATATTTTTTATTCATGTTCGTAGTAACTTTTTAATAAGACGTCAATAAATGTACCGACTATGCATCATTCTCAAGTACGTAGAAAATTGCTATCTAGAAACTATAAGCAAAATAGTGGTATGAAGAGCTCGTACAATCTGAAATTAGAACACAGAAGCTTTAACTATTGTCAGAAATTGGAATTTCTCACCGACTCCCTTACTTGCGTTCTGTTTCTATATAAAATATACCTAAACGAGACTCCTTTACTGGCGAAGTACATATGTTAGAAATCTACTTCATACATATATGTGTTTCTTGGACTGTTAGTTTGCACTCTCGTTCAATTTTCTGCCTCGGTCTCCTTGAAGAATAACAATAGAGCTACTATTCGACTAATTGTTGTATTAAAATTGATTTGCAAAAGAATACGCATGCGCAATTAATTGCACAGTAATTATTGTTAAACTGTCAATAATGCCCATTTGCACTAACATATTTTTCTTAAACGCTACTTATAGGTCAAAAGTCCAAGCCTAATCTCATCCCATCTTTGTGCAGGGCGAATACCTTTTGAGCCGTTATATGTGTTGCTAATCTCTTAAAAAAAGGGGATGTTTTATGACATGTACAAGTTGCGCTTCTATAAATTTCACACCCGTTTTTATAACTGTTCCTAATCGCTCAGACTAAAAAAGAGGATTCAATGATATCACTTCAGAAAATAATTAATGTATCCGTGACAGGAATTATGAAATGTTAACTATTCGGCTAAAATTCCAAATTTATTTTTTTGTGATTAATTTAAACAACAAATAAATCATGCCTTTTGTATTGTATACATACATGTATGCATACATGTTAATTGTAATTAACATTGCCAAACCACTGAACTAAATACATGTTTATGTGGTTGTCAATACCATCTGCTTAACGTGTCCATCTAACAGCACAGCAAAGTTTACTAAGACTTTACATCGACGAGAAAAACCCTCTTATAACGGGAACTTCCTAACCGGCTAGCTCGCGGAGTTAATAAAAAGTCCAGCTGTATTAAAATTTATAACACAAAACATAAACATGAAACTTACTTAATATTTGGGTCCGGCAGACGTCTGCTTTAAGATAACAGCCGCCGATTGAATTCAGCACAAGCAATAATATAAATAAAATACAAAAGAAACAGAAAGAGGTTTATTCAAAAGAACGCAAATATTGAACAGTAAAGATTAATATCAAAATCAATATTCGAAGTAAAAACAAAAGAGCAATTATAAATCTCACAAAAAATAATTCGCAAATAACCCCTATCAATATAAATAATTTGACAAAATAAATTATTTTTTTACAGTTGTTAAAATACTATAATTACACATAATCAAAGAAACAAACTAATTAAATATCTTAACAGAAACGAATATTAGAACATTACTTACGATCTCTGCAGAAAAGTTAATTTAGATTACAACCGGCAACTGCACTACTAATACATTTGAAACAACAAAAGAATACGTAATAAAGTTATTCTATTACATAATCTAGAAAAATTAAGAGAGAAAATGTTTATAGATACAGTTATAGATGGGTTGTAATTCTGTGTTCGAAAATGTTATGGTTTTTGTCTTCTTTCTACATAATACACTAATCATTTTAATTGCGGCTCCAAATAGTAGCTTGGTTAATGGATAACTATACCCAACGTTTTGGAAGGTATATTGCCAATATGGTAAAAACATAGCTAAAGACAAGAAAGAGCCTAGAAAGGAATTCTGCATTAATTAACAGTTTAACAACGTAAACTATGGCCTACTGAAATAAAATGTTTTCATCGGCTTGAAAATAATAGAGGCACAGAGGGAAGATTATTACCTCTTGTAAATATATAGTTGAAAGGTATTTCTTGGTAGCGATTAAAGACCAACAAGTTGGGTTTCTGTGACACTAAACTATCACCTTTGTGAAACTAACTAATAACCAGAAATTATTACGTACTTTATCCCCAAAGAAACTCTTAAAGAGCAAGAATTAACAAAATTTTCTAATACAGGAATAAAGCACACACACCACGTGCAAGATAACTCATAACTTACTTCACAAAAGGTGAAAAATGGTTATCTTATCAAAAGTTTCTATAAGACAGTGATAAAGCCATGATTTAAGAAATATCCAATGAAAAGGTGTTTCCACAAACACAACTGTATTTGGAGTGACAACATTGATATTATCACAATGGGAGAAAGCGTTTTAAGAAGAAAAATGTTACGTTAAACACTAAAGTAAAATTGAGCTTGGGAAAAGCCAAATAAAAATTGCAACACTCTCGTCGGTCCCGAAGATCGAACCCTCTGTAAGAATTGAACTCTTTACGGATAAGATTTTATAATTGTCTTTTTGACGATTCCAAGTTAAATTTTGACAATAAAGGTAGTTTCTGTTTAATAAAACTGCATAAAATATTTGCCCCTTTCGTTGCATACAAGTCCATTCTCGGATTGTTAATCACAATTAGTTGAATTTATTGTAATTTCTATTTTAAGAAGGTGAACTTGAAGTTAACACTAGATAAAATGATTACCATTAAATTCATTATGTCTTTTATTCCCTTTCTGTTGATCTACCCCATTATTACTGGTTCTGGTGTAGAAAATTCTGTATTTACTAAATCGGCGTGAGCGTGATGACGTCATCGAACTTTTTTAAATTACATGATAGGTATTATCTTACTCAAATCTATAGCGTATTGTGTTCTCTTTTCAACTATAATAAATATTTATACTCTTACATAAGAAAATTTTCAAGAACAACATGAAAATGATTTACGACTAGTAGGCTTTGATTTCTGGTTCTCAAGTTTTTTGGTTTAAATTCTTTTTTTTTTATTTCACGCCTACACTAAGGGGGAACCAACTTCTAAGGTCATATGTCCCCCATCTAACATGCAACACGAATACACACACCCATAGTTGAGGCGGCGGAATTTTCCAATTAGAAAAATCCCGCCCCCCCAATTGGGATTCGAACCCACGACCCTTGGAACACGAGTGATGCACTGACACCACTCGTCTATCGCCGGCCCTGTTTAAATTCTTAATAATATTATTATACATAATTTACTTACAAACAAAAAGTCAAATAATTTATTTTTTATTCTCGCAATAATGGAATTAACCAGAGCAGTTATCACTACAAGTTGCATATTATTAGTTTTTGTAACATTGAAGAGCAAACATGCAAAGGCAGACCTGTCCAAATTTTCAAAAATTGAGTTTTACAACTTTTCAGAATAAAATCTCATCTTATCCAGACATACCTTCTAGTGAAATATAATAGAAATACCTTATAGTAATCGTGTGTTCAAGCAAAGGGAGATATATTTATTTAAGCTTCGTTGCTCATTGATTTCAAGCAAATCGTGGCACGTCTTGGACATCTTGCCTGCCTTTGAATGTTTCCTTCTCAATTTATACATCTATAACTCTGTTTTATTCCCCCTGTACACATATCATTTATCATTTTAATATTTTGATAAATTATTACTGACACCAGTGAATCTTGAATACATATAGTATAATCAATGCACGATGAAATATAGTGATATGGTTACAAGAGTCATTTTGAGTGATATATGACGTTTACGAAATGGAGCAGAATAACATCAATATATTTGCTTAATTACTCATGTCACCGTTATTACTAATTGTTGGTCGGAGACTTTAAATCATGCTCCTTGAATTGCCGGCACAGGTCTAATTTCCAAATCAATCAACAATAATCATTACTACCGTTTGCTAAGCTTTTGCCATTTTTTAATATAATTAGATTAAGATATTTTGAAGCACATCAAAATGATAGTACTATATTTTGCTTTTTAAATTAATATTTTGTTAAATGAAATGTACCATTCATTTCTTCCTGTTGTACTTATAAATATACCGAGACTTAGTTTAGGTCGACCAAACTTCTTTAAGTTGTATCAAACACCGAAAATAAAAAAAAAACTCCTAGATTGTTCTTGACCTAATTAAACTCTGAAATTGTACATTACAATCAGATATTAAATATGATTGCATAATAAAATTATTAGATTGATAATAACTCCAAAAAATGATAGTAGGGATACAGGTACGTATTTTAATATGCTCCAGCTTAATGCTGGCTTATCAGTCTAATTAGTCGACTTTACGTAATTGAGGCTTATATATGTTATACCCACTAAACAAATTTAAATTGTAAAGCAATTAATTAGCATGCAAATAAAGGAACATTTAATGTATAATTTGTTAGCCAAATCTAAAACCTTACTAAATGTATATCAAAAAGCAACGAAATGAACACGTGATTTCCTTGAACTCTCGGCTTTGGGTTTTGGGATAAAATATGGGAGGAGTAAAGACAGGTACTCGTAAACTATGCAAATCACTAATGGGATATGGGTATTATTACATTTTCTGCACATACTCTTCTATATTCCCAACCCTATATGTTACAGCATTCAGTAGCCATGTTTTGTTGTTAATATAAAATTATAAAATAGTTATAAAATATCTCGATTGTTAGGGAGATTTTAATAAAACCTGTGGATGACGCTGCAGGACAGCACTTTCTTTTTTTTCTTGAAACGATTAAGTTTCATTATATTTTAATTCATTTTTATTATTACGAAGACATTGCTGAAAAACTCATCCTTAACTCTTAACTCTTGTTCCACATATATCTGGGACTGATAGCAATCTAAGGTAAAGTGCGAACTTGCGATTTTCTGTCGCTGCGACTAAAAAATCGTAGTCGATTGAAGATCTTGCGATACACGCGCTGGCGACTAATTAGTCGCAATTTGGTCAGTTTCAAAATGAATTTCATAGTGACATGTGTTATAGCTCTGCTGTCAAGCTTAAAATCAAAAAGAAAACATAAAAAGAAAATAACAATTCTGAAAATTCATTTTCTCCACCTCATGCCCAGAAACTTTCCGATTTTCCTCTTGTAAAATAGTGAGCAAAATCCATTTTCTTTTCTCTCTAATGAGGAAAAATTTAATATAGTGAGAAGATCCATTTTGTTTACAAGCATACGATAATAATCAAATTACCTTACAGGTTAAACGTTGGAAAGTATAAAATTTCAACTTAATTTAACAATTAAAATGAGATATGACAGTTCAGGTTTGAAAGTGGTAACTTTTTTATCACTTTTTGGTTTTGGAAGTAGCAATTTTCTATTAGTAATTTGATTATTGCTGTATGATTATGAATAAAATAGTATAGAAACCTTGGTTGTCGCTACTTCATCGTACCTTGGCTTATTGCTGACCCGCACCTTGGTCATCCTATTTCTCTTCGATAATGAAGCGCCTCCCACCTCGGTATATAATCTACTATTCCCTATCTAGAGAGGAAAACATTGCAGTTGCACAAGTTCTCGGCAGTTAATTGATCGAGGAGCAAATTTTCGTAATTCAATTCGTAATACAATTCATTGTATATTTGTAGAATAAGGTTTGTATTTAATGTTGAAGATTAGGAAATCTTATAGTGTGGAGACAATTCTTTTGGGATGTGTCGTGAGAAAAATGTTGCGTCTAACACCCTCGCTCAAATGCATCACTCACTGACGCTCGAGAGGCACATTTTGAGCTCGAGTGAAAAGAAGCGATTTACTCTTTAGGACAAATAACTATTTGCAAAATTTTTTGGCGTTTTTTTGACATTACTAATTAAACGACGAACATCAGTTCTATAGGTTTCAGTAACCTATTTTCATTTTCGCCTTGATGTAAGGTCATTTTTACCACTGCACCACCCTTATTTAATTTACTTTGCATAATGGCCCGAAACTTCTCTGGGTCGCAAACCAGGGTAGTTTGGCGGATTCATTTCAGTTGTACAACAATCATTTCAATACACATTCCACGTTGTTAGCTTGATACCAGCTTAAAGCATCCTTCGAGTAATATACGTATTTACTTTGGCTAAATCAGGTCAAAATACATAGAACAGAACTTTATGCGAAGTAATAAAAGGCTTTAGGGTTTTGTCAAGCATCCTTTGATAAATATTTATCCGTCCATGGTATTGCTGGTAACAAAAAAAAACGCTTTTCTTACCACAATTACACAAAGCTTGCCATATCATTAGGTTTTCTTGCGTATTTATTAACTAGTGCGTAGTTGAGCTTGTTGCTTACATTTTCTCGTAATTTGGATTTTTTTTTGGTAGTTGCTTAAAAAGTTGGGCATATTTTTCATCAGTTAACAAAATACAACCATCTTGTTTTGTCAAAAGTTCGTCATACAATTTTCGTGCACAAGATTTTACAGTTTTGCTTATTATTATTGCGATTAGTTAGTCGCTTTTATCACTTTCTAAGACATAATGTACAAATCTAAGACATGTTCAAATCTAGTTCTCCACTTTTTACGGTTGATCGTACTATTCCATACCTTATCGCACGATCTTTGCCTAAAAGTAGCGAGTTTGATTTAAACGAACATTTGAGCTATTTATTATTTCCCTATTTGTAGGGCTCAGTCATTTCAATCCTTGTAGTTTCTAGGAAACGAATAGTTATCCTAGTCACCGTCTTATTAGTCATATATAGATGCTTAGCAATTGTTATCAGACATGTTTAATATTATCCATAACTATACAAATTAAATGAATACATCGAAATCAACAAATGAACAAAATACTTTTCCAAGAACTGCTATTAAATAATTGCAAAACAGTTTCATATTTATTTGTGTATTCTATTTTTATTTGCGGCAATCGCCTCGCTATAGAGTTGCATTTTGTATGGGTTCGTTTCCATTAAAAACCTTCTGCATCATTTCCTCGACTAAATAAACGCGCGACAAAAATTGTAAGTGCGCATCTACACTTAGTTTCATAGAATTCGGATGCATAATTAATTTATTTTGACAACGATCAAAACATTTTTATTTTTAAGTTGTTACCACATCTGACGTGTGATAATATGTGGTATTGCCCGATTGTTTGCCTACTGTAATACTGAACTACCGTATGTTCCTAAATCCACTCCACTAGCACTATTTGCAATTATCTTTCCGTGATCATATAAGCGACTCTACTGAAATATGAGAATTCCACTCCCAATAGGTATTTTTAATGTGCCAAGAGCTGTATTTATTAATGCGAGGTCTACGGTTTTCTACTTTCTATCTAAGAATAAGCGATGTTTTTAACATTCTTCCGTTTTGAAAAATTACCCTTCTGAATCAGTCGGGAATCTAAACCAAAACCGTCGAATTACGAAGCGAACATTCAAATCACTAATTGACCGAGAGTAGCTTTGAATTAATTATTTATAAAACAAAAGAACAAATTATAGTAACAAACCACTATGTAATGCACTACTTCTTGAGTGATATTTTTCAATTATTCAACATCAATCTCTACTAACTACGGAAGAGTTTGGTGCAGTGGACTCCCTCTGTCGTACACTTTTTCTAAGTAAATCTTCTTAAAAGTAATTGGATTCATGTTTCAGATTGTTTCTGCTTGTTTCCTACTTGTCGCACGTAATGCTGCAGTTAAACACTGGTAACCATCCGATTTCTAAGAGTGCATTATCTTAAAAAATCAGTGATCTCTTGTGGTTTTACGAGAACGTCTTTGTCCTTGAGTTTTTTTTGTACGAAACAGTCTTAATGTACTGCGTACTGAAGAATGGTGAAGTACCAAGCCGTACGTTAACGTACAAAACATGAAAAATTTCATGTTCCGTTACTTTCTGGTAGTTCTCTAGAGATGTAGAAAATCTCCAAAAACTTTAAATGCATTTTAGTTTTACGGAAGTAACGGAACTTAAAAATATTTACGTAAACATCAGTAATCAGCAGCAGCCTCATTCGTAAGTTCATACAAGCATTTTGAGGCAATACAAATTTTGTAGAATATTTAATTTCTTTTATTGGAGCAGAAATCTAATACTATTTCGCCATATAAGTATTCGTGTTAATTACTACTCATGTTATTCCCAACATCTCTATATTTAATTAATGAAAATAATAATAGTATGCTTTAAGTATTGTCTACAATAAATATATAGTAGTATATAGTAAATAAACAACAGAAACATTAAACATTCCCTATGTAATTTTACTTGTGAAACACGAACTAGGTTTTTCTTATCCGTTTTGGGAAATTCACGTACGCTGCTGCTATTTGTTCGTTGCCAGAAAGTACAAAAATTGCTTCTAGTATATCTAGATGTAAAACAGCACACCACAATCTGAATTTTAAGTTAGAATATTCTTTGATGTTGGTATCTCCTTATAAGAAATGTTTTATTTTTTTTTATTAAAAGTGTATGCGAAAATTAACCTTATCTAACATTTTAGAATTTTTATTAGTTTTGAAAGAAAATGTGTTGAAATAAAGTTGCTGTTTAATTTGTTAAATATTTATATCAAATTATTCTAAAGACCATTGAGGTCAATTTGTACTTTAAGAATTATTTAATTTACCAATGTTTTAAAATATATATCTAAATTCAAAATACAAATCTTAAAACATCCGTCGACGTGCTTCGATGTGACGGGAAGAATTTGCATTGGCGTGTTCAGTGGAATGTCTCTAATTACAATCTATGCAAGTAATAATACACACATCGCTGTACAGGGTGGCCCACGCAAGATGATCCTGTACCTTATTTTGGAAACTGTAAGAGTTACGAAAAAATGTTACAAACCATAGTTGGTTGGTGTAAAACAAATTTTAATTTTATAATAGTTTTGTATATACAGGATGAATCATATTGCTGTGGCTACTATCAACTTTTTTATTTTCAATTGAACACCCTGTATATTTTTACTGTTATTGATCCTACACTTTATTTTAAGTATGATTGCCTAATGTATATATCAAAAGTCTGCACAGTTTCTTATCAAATTCAGTTTTTCTGTTATTTTTTAAAAAATCCAATTTTTTTCAAAAAATAAATTTACATAGTGCAAGTTACATTTAAACGATTATAATAATACACGACGCTTATATATATATATATCTAAATTCGCATTTCTGCATAAATTTATTACTAAATAGTATACAGGGTGTTCAATCTGATATACCAAAGGAATCAATCTTTGAACAGGGAAATCTCACTTTTTTTAAACGGGACAGCCTGTCTATTTAAATTTTATGTGATTTAGTTTTTGATTCCCTACCAACTTATGTATGTATATATGTTCTATCTAAAAGTGAATAGTTTCAAAGTTATCAGCGTTTTCCTGCTTTTTCGATATTTTCCGTGCTGATTCGGAAGAGAAGATTTTCAGCATTACAGAAGCAGATCTATCCATTGGCTAATCATTTTCTTGGTTAAGAACTGGATTGACTATTATCAGTTACTATCGATTTCAATGAGTATCGGTTTTTAACTACTGTCAGTTGTCACTGCCATAGTCGTCCAATATACATAGCAATCGTTCCCTAGTTTATGTTTTACTGTAGTAATTTATTCTTATCCTGCTTATCTGCCGCTGTTTGTTTCAAATAAAAATGTTCTAACACACATCTTAAGTTACTATTCAGCAATTTGATAATAGCTCTTTAAAATGCCCCATTCTGCATGGGTAGAAATCAGTTGAATCCTACTATTTGATGATAACTAACAATGAAAGTTGGACTACACTGTTAGAAAACTGTAAAGTCATAACCTAGTCCGAAGTCTATAATTTTGAAATGAACTTATTCTGTTCCAAAAGAAAATCGAACAAATGGTAGTGGTTAAATAGATAGTTAAATACCACTACTCATTGAAATCAAAAGTAACTGAAAATAGTCAATCTAGTTCTTAGCCAAAAACATGATTAGCCAATATACAGAGCTGCTTCTGTAACGCTGAAGATTTTCCCATCCAAGATAGCAAGGAGAATATCGAGAGAACCTGGAAAAAACGATGATAACTTGGAAACTGACCAAAAGTATAAATCTTTGAACAGGAAAACATTATTTTTTCAAGTGGGACACCCTGTATATTTAAATTTTAAATATAAGCTTTCGTTTTTGGTTCCTACCAACTCATTTATATATGTTCTATCTAAAAGCGAACAGTTTCCAAAAATGAGGTTTTCCTGTTCAAAGATTTATACTTTTGGTCAGTTTGCAAGTTATCATCGTTTTCCTGGTTCTCTAGATATTTTCCTTACTAATTTGGATGGGAAGATCTTCAGCGTTACTGACGCAGCTCTATCCATTGGCTAATTATGTTTTTGGATAAGAACTAAATTGACTATTTTCAGTTACTTTTGATTTCAATAGTATCAGTATTTAATTATGTATTTAACCATTGTCATTTGTCCGATTTCCTTTTGGAACAGTATAAGTTCATTTCAAAATTATAGACTTCAGACTAGGTTATGATTTTACGGTTTTGTAACAGTTTAGTTCAACATTTTCATTATTAGTTTTCATCTAAAAAAATAGTAGGATTCAACTGATTTTGATTGAATGGGGTATATTAAAAAGCTATTATCAAATTGCTGAACAATAACTGTAAGATGTGAGTTAGAACATTTTTATTTCAAACAAACAGCAACAGATAAGAAGGATAAGAATAAATTACTACAGTAAAACATAGACTAGTGAACGATTATAATATATCTTCGACTTAACCTCCCTGCATTGTTATATATATTGGATGACCATGGCGGTGACAAATGACAGTAGTTAAATACCGATACTCATTGAAATCGATAGTAACTGATAATAGTCAATCTAGTTCTTAACCCAAAAAATGATTAGCCAATAGATAGAGCTGCTTCTGTAATGCTGAAAATCTTCGCATCCAAATTAGCAGGAAAAATTTCGAAAAAACAGGAAAACGCTGATAACTTTGAAACTGTTCACTTTTAGATAGTATATATATACATGAATTGGTATGGAATCAAAAACTAAATCACATAAAATTTAAATATACAGGGTGTCCCATTTGAAAAAAGGGAGGTTTTCCTGTTCAATGATTTATACCTTTGGTATATCAGATTGAACACCCTGTATACTATTCAGTAATAAATTTATGCAGAATCGCGGATTTAGATATATTTAAGCATCGTGTATTATTATAATCGTTTAAATGTAACTTGCACTATGTAAATTTATTTTTTGAAAAAACTTGGATTTTTGAAAAATAACAGAAAAACTGAGTTTGCTCAGAAACTGTGCAAACTTTTGATAAATGCATTAGGCAATCATACTTAAAATAAAGTGTAGAATCAAAAGCAGTAAAAATATACAGGGTGTTCCATTGAAAATAAAAAAGTTCATAGTAGCCACAGCAATATGACTCACCCTGTATATACAAAACTATTATAAAATTAAAATTTGTTTCACACCAACCAACTTTGATATTTAACATTTTTTCGTAACTCGTACAGTTTCCAAGATAAGGTGCAGGATCGTCTTGCGTGGGCCACCCTGTACATCAACGTGACGTGTACCGCCGGACTCGGCGGAATGTCCCCTTAAAGGGGAGATTCCACCGAGTCCGGAGGTATACGTCACGTTGATGTACAGCGAAGTCCGTCACTTCGCTGCACGTCGACGTACGCATTTAGATATCCACCAAGTCCGTTGGAATACGTTACGGCAAGTGCGTTAGTTGCTAAATAAATAACAAAAATGTTGACTCTGCGCCTGAGAAAAGTACTTGCTTTGTTGCTTTTGAGAAGACAAAAAAGCAGACGAGCTCGATATTTGAGTTCACCCGATTAATACAAAACGGACAGTAGATAGCAAATTTACAAGGCTTTGTACCCAGTTAAAATCACTCCCAGATAGATATTATACCATATTATAATTACCACCTTCATGGTAATCTTCATTACGGCCATTATAATTATTTTTCTTCCATTTTGTGATATTTTATATACGCCAGACGGATTGCAACTGATACTCAAGACGACGTGTACCGCCGGACTCGGTGTAATGTCCCCTTTACATCAGTAGACGTGCGTCGATGTGACGGGAAGACTCTGCATTGGCGTGTTCAGTGGAATGTCTCTCATTACAATCTATGCAAGAAATAATACGCACATCGCTGTACATCAGCGTGACGGGTACCGCCGGACTCGATGGAATGTCCCCTTGTTGGTATAAAAACTGAAGGCGGTTCTGTTAAAAATAATTCATTACAATTCCTTGGTCAAATACAACTACGGTTAGTACAATTCTGTTAGTAACTAACTGTTAGTTTGAAACATAATAAATAAAAAATTGACATACGGAAAATTAATTATAATTAATAGATATTTAGGATATAAGTGTAAAAAGCCATTCTTTAATGCACGAAAGGTTTAAAAAACGAGCGAGGTACGAGCGAATGTCTTAAAGGATGTGAGTGCAATGAAAAGACTTTTTAAACGTATATCTTACAACGTTTTACCAATGATCTACGCTTACTAAAGTATTCATTGTATTTGATATATTTTTAAATTTGTGATTTATGTCGTGTATACATATATTAGCGTGCTTAGATTTTTATGTGTTAAGTTGTTTAGCACCAGTTTGTAAAATATTTATAAATCATGAATTTATCATAAATCTCTTGTTGACATTAGGGTACAATACAGATTTTATAACACTAGCTCAATAAAACGTTAACTTTTTACACGAAAATCAGTGTAAAAAGTGGTCACTTTTTGTATGATCGTAGATAAATATTTTTAAAATGTTCATCAAAGCAACTGTATTCAAATAGAACAAATAAAATAGGTGATTTCTTATATTTCAAAATTTGTTACCCTCTCAGTACTAAAAATAAAGGGAATCACGATATCGATTTTATCAAAATTAACTTTCAAGGAATCTTATGCGAATGTCACCAAAGGTCTGCCAGACTACTATAATATGATTTGAAAGATATTTCATAATTTTTTGCACTCGTCAGTAGCGAATATCAAGGATAAATGCTTATACAGACTGAAAACGCATGGACTTAAGGTATCGAGAGCACTCGGAGATCTTCGGAGACTCTCCATTACACTTTTCTATTTATTATCGAATGGAAAGCTAAATCCACATCCATATACCGTAATTCAAATTAGAAATTAGTTGGCCATATTTTAAAAAGCTTTGGAGGTTACATTAAAATTTTATCTCAGCATTAACCAATTACAGATCTATTTTTGACCTGTAAATCTTCTTGCTAGCTGTTTGGTTTGCTATTGCTGACCACTGAGTTTCTAAATATCCTGGTCGTCTCAATGATCATCTGCATTGACATATTTTTTCATATAAATATTTGGCAACACTGATATCCTTAAGAATTTGCCATGACGTTATTTGATATTGAACACATTTCTATGTGTATATATAACAGCTTTTCACACAAACCTTTTCAAGAAATTTATAGTTAAATTCACTTTTATGTAGCTTGTTGTAAAATCACGACCTGGTATGCCCTAATTTCGGGCCCACCTGTGGTAAAAAAGGAAAACTCACGAGAAGATTAAGATATATACAAACTCTAAATTATTAAAAATGGTAATATGTCTAACACTTTGTACCAAAACTGTAAATAATTTTAAGTTTCAACAAGAATCTTTAAATCCTCGGAAATCCCCAACCTGTGAAGGTGGTCGTCACAGTGAGCACATGTGTCTTTGTTTTTCCCACGTTGCTACGTTTTTGAATATTCGGAATGTCTGTGAATTAAAGGTAAATGAAACACCTTTGAAACACGGAAAGTAGTAAAATATTTAAGTTGATTTGTCTACGTAGTAATGTATAACGTAACCTATACGAGTAACGTACGTAGAATCGCACTATAGATAAGATCATGTTACATGAGAATTGCTTAAGATAATAAAACTCACGATATCAAATTACCAGCTTTCTGATAAATGGACGTTATCTCTATGAGAAACTTCTGTAGCATTTATTCTCTCATGACCATGAAAACTGTGTAGGCAGATAAGGTATAAATACCTCTGTTTTAATATTAAGTCTTTAGTCTTTATAAATATTCATACGACACACAGTCTTTATAAATCATCATCCAACTCACAAGTCTTTATAAATGTGAGTATTAAAACTAGGTGTGGATTTTAAAATTATCCTGCTAGTAAAACATAAAGGCTCATTCGAGTTTTAATTAATTATTTTGCTTAATGTCATTTAAATGTGAATTTTAAAATTGTTCTGTTAAGTGTGTTAATTCAAATTTAATTATTTTAAGCTCGTCTTAAAACTTCGTTAAAATAATTACAGACAAAGTAATATTAATACATTTGTATCAATAATGTTAAAAAGATAGTTTTCTACTAATTAAAAATTAATAAAATATATTCTACGACTGCAAACGAAATATATAAATGTGTTTTATTATATTCAATAAATAAAGTTTTAAAAAAAAAGCTTCGGCCACAGAATATAATTAAACTTACGTTAGAAAATTGTTATATTTTTACGTAATCAAACACATCAAAACAAATAATACAATTTATGTTAACACTGTCAATTTGTATGACAGAAGTTAAGAACAATTAGGTGAGAACAATCAAATTCAATTGATTAATACGTAAATTGGTGTAACAAAATTATCCATGTGGTTCATTTCTGCTTATTACCGATTCCTGTGCTCTAAGAAGTCACGATGCTCAGCCTGCGCTAGAAAAAACCCTGTGTTGATGGTACAGTAAACTTTGAAATATTTAAGATAAATAATCTGCAGGATTCTAAAAGTTAAGACAGATGTGCATGCATGTATACTTTTTAAGAAACTGAAAAGTACCGAGTTGATGGAGGTGACACCAAAAATGAAATTTTCTAAATTCCGGACCTTGCAAATGGGGACGGATATAAAGATCGTTAAATTACCGACTATTAATTTCAGAACAGTCAACAATTCAATAACCAGATTTAAACATAAATTCATTGCTTCAAGGCCGTAGACAAGTGGGAGTTGGCGTACTACCCCCTATGCTAAAAATATTTAATAAACTAAAAAACAGAATATCTGTCAGGTATAGCTATCGAACTAAAAACCAAGAGAATTTAAAATGTCGGAAATTTTATTGTAGTAGAAAGAAAAGAGAATTATTAGTCACTATTACACTATAATACAAGTATTTTGCATTTAAATGTGTTTCCTAATTATTGATGACCATGTTTATATTAACATATTATTAGGAATATTAGGTTATTTCGGTAAAACCTTTCTAATAAAACACTTTATATTTCCAATATTTCGGTTTTGTATTAAACCAGTTTCAAGGAAAAATGCGCGTAGAAAATAAAAAACCACCTCTTTTAAATTTTTGACAAATAAATTGATAAATATAAAAAATTGTTTTATTTGTCAAAAATCTAACAGAGGTCGTTTTTTAATATTTTCTACGCGAATTTTTCCTTGAAAATGATTTAAATACAAAATTGAAATGTTGAAAATATAAAGTGTTTTGTTAAAAAGGATCGAAATAACCCAATAACATATTTGCATTTAAACACATGCTGTTTAAATCGATCGCTACTAAAATATATTAATTTTCACCTGTTTAAAAAAGGACCGTAAGTTTTCACTCGAACTCACATTTAGGTAATGTATTTCCATAGGCATATTATGTGAAACCTTTTAAAGCTTTTACTGCATAGTTATTTATATTACAACAGGCAAACTTCTTTCGAGTTTCAAAGAAAATCTTTTCGGAAATTGTCCGTTTTAAAACCTGCGTACGTCTATGAATGATGAAAGGTCATAAAATCATTCATGTATTGTATTGTAGTGTAAATAAATAAACAAGTTGGCTATTGGAAAATAAGTAGAAAACATTGTAGTTGGTATACTAAACATTATTCATTATTCTATAATCAGGCACAATTTAAAATGTAATTTAGTCATGAGAATATTTTCTTCCGAATTAAAAGAAGTCTCGTTTAATACTATCATTTAGTGTTAAAGTAGACGTTTTTATTAATAATATAAAAATGCACATGTTACTATGCTACACGATTAATCTCGATAAAACAAGTTTTCCAGATATCCTAGGATGAGAAATAGTAGGTATGTGTTATTCGGATTAAAAGAGACATTGTTTGATTTGCAATTTTTGTTGTGCAAATGCTGCTCATCAATTAAAGTACTACTTTTAATACTAAAATAACACAATAAACTATTTTGCATGGCCTTCACGAAATGTTAACTATATTTCTATACACGGTGTCTCATGAAGCAGTCGTCAGTCTTTACTAGCAGTGGTTAGATGATAATCATTAAAGAAAGAAAATGTCTATATAGCATTTTTCTCATACTTCTATAGTTTTGGAGAAAAATAACATCGAAGTTCAGCCAAATGTTTTCAAATTGAATAGTAAGAATGTACATTGACACATATTTTGAAGTTCAAGGCGATAAACAATACTGACTTGTAATAAGCTAGTGATAAAGTGATAAACTTGTCTTTAGTTTGGCCAAATGTTTCGTAGAATAATAACAGATAAACAGAATTAAATAAACAAAACATGTTGGGAACGATCTTTCGTTTGATATTATGTTTCAAAAATGGTATTCATGTTTTGTGATTTATAAGACAAATTCTTTTAGTACGCACATTGACTCTTATGTGTAATACATTTTTTACATTATCACGTTTGTGAATAAAAAAATCTTCATATTAATTCTGCTTATAGTAAATCAAGTTCTGTAGGGTAATTTGTTATTATAAAAGCATTCAAAAACAATGCGTGCATAAAATAAAATAAAACCATAAAAAGAAATTTATTTTCGAGTTATTACAATTTATTATCGGTTATTTAGTAGTAATTAAAATCCTGGTAAAATGAGATGCTATTCGTTTTAATATACCGTCATTTATTTGTATTGTTTACACGGGTCACCATTTACACTACTTACCGACATTTCGTCTGCTGAGTTGGTGATACTATTTTCAATATTAAGTATCGAAATTTTAAGTTTACTAGGCCGATTATCTTCAATGTAATAATCCTGACCTTCATTATGTCACGTACGAAGAATCACTTTTTGTTTTGATGATTTGACAACGGTGTAAATTTCAATGGAATTCTGAAAGATCTGCGTTTATCACTGACCTAGTACTACGGTACACACTTTTCTAAAAACGATATGATAATTTTGTAAAATTTTGAAGTTGATTTAATCAAAAAATATTACTAAGGTTTTATATTTCTAATGAGTTGAGAAGCTGGCCCTCGAAGTTTGACTATTGGCTATTGAATCACCGTGTATAGTCGACAATACCGGATAGACGGCATTGTCTAAGGGATATACAAAGTTAATATGTACACTATAAGTATAATTCACAATATCAACATTGTACACAGCTAGTTTAAAGTGAAATACATTATATTTAACGTATCTTAAAGTTAAAACACTTTATGTAGTACCAACTAATCATACTTGTCAACATTTGCGACATTTTCATTTTTTCGTCTTTAAAGGTAAATTTTGGAGTAGTACAGGTCGTGCACGAAGTATATTATACAAACTTTTGCAGTTTCGGGCGGCTCGTCGAAAAGTTATTCTTATACCTAAAAACATTATTTCGCACACTTAATCCAAAAATAACAAATTAATGAACTGACTTCACAAACTTAGTCTTCTCTAGATTAATTAAGTAATTTATTTTTGGAATGTCTAGAGCAGTGGCGGGGAAACTTTTAACCGGTTTTTTAAGGTCTGGTCATTTGGAGTAACTATGTTTATTTTATTCCAATGTAATTTAAATAATTCAATAAAAAAATAATAAAGTTATTAATTTTAATATAATATTAGTGCATACAGTAATAATTGCTTGAAAGAATTTAATGAGAAATTATATAAATTTAAAATACATTACTATTAAACATTTTATAATGAAAAACAAATCAATAATGATTGTAATTAGTATTAATATATTGTTAAATACTTTAAATAAAAATATAAATGCTCTTGCCTAAATTTTTTTGAAAAAATACTTAATACTATCGCGTGACGGGAGACTGCGAAGGGGAAAGCAATGCACTTCGCCCGCGCCTACGGGCCACATAGTGGTGGAACTACTGCCGGACCGCGGCTCCATTCTGCCATCACTGCTGACGCAAGTGTACCCGTGCGATCATCGTTAACCCAGTATATACAATTTATAAGAATTTTCGGAGTGTAATGCTTTGGCGCGGGATTTAAATATTACATAAATCCTACTCTATTTAAAAAACTAACAATCACCATTTAAAATGTATTTACGGCCGGATTTCCCGATCTCTGATCTAGAGTAATAATCACAACCTAATTAAACAAATCTTATGCAAAGTAAGATTAACAAACATGTTCATTTGGAAAAGGTTTGAATTCCTTGACAAGTTCATGCAAACTTTATAGAGTTTAAGAAAAATAAAACACATCCTTAGTGTTATTTGAAACTTTCTATTATTCTCAGACTATACAGGGTGTAGAATAGCTCGACACACAATACAATTTTACGTGGATTTTTTTGTAAACTTTAGTACTATCTCTCCCAATTACTTTACAGTAAAGGTAGTATATAAAAGTGTTGTAAAGAAAAGATCAGTACACCCTAAATGGCCTGTATAGCGTAGAGTCGGCAGATCATATTCCTTTTTTATATTTGCATCCTCTAGAATACAAAAAATACTTTCAGAAATTATTAATTGTCTTAAATATTCTAGTACTAGTTGAATAAATTTTTATAATCACACTCAATACAAATATTATAGATTTGTGAGCGGATCGTGATAAGCTGCAAAACCTTCTCGTTTCGTGCGTAATCCAGATGGAAAATCAAATTCGGTACTAATAGCTTTTCGTTTTGGGCGCTCATTTGTCATTTACCTGCTGACTTTTGATACTTTTTAAAATAAAATTGCTACATACAAATATTGTTGATTTTCTGCTTATTATTATTTCATCTATTTTTTACACCAAATACAAAAAATGTAAAATATTAATAAAAAGTATTAATTAAGACCAAATAAATAATTTCTTATGTGATTTTTTAAACCATTTGACTGCTGGATCAACTATATGAATTTTTAAAATTAAATATTTAAGCTACGTTTCGATCCTAATTAGCAAAGAGGTATTAATATTGGATAAGTACATCTTAAATAAGAAATTTATTAGATATTAAGAATAAAAATGTATAATATATAATTATTATACGAATACTTGTTAACACTCTTAACACTTAAACAGCTTTAATAGTTATGACAATTTACAAAACATTCCCATCGATACTTAAGGTTTTCCCGTATTAATGTTTCTTTAAATCCTGCATATTATGTTTTCTTGCTTCATAACGGTATATAACGAAAGTAGCCATTAGTCTCTCTGAAACGATTAATGCTTTAAAAGGATAAATTCAAATACAATAAAACTCAGAATATTTTACGCTTTCCATATTTCTGCACAAAGAAAATCATTATGGATTTAATATAAGTAATTAAAAGAATTCTTGTTTTTTTACTAAAATTTTGAATCGAATGAAATTTAAGTAAAAAAGTAAACTTAATTAACATATATTGTTTACTTTCCAGTAGATCTGTATTATCCACCAATATTCTTAAAATTGAGTAAAGTTTCCGTTTGTTTTTTAGTGCTACTAATGGTTAACAAATGTTGTCCATAGATTCAGATAAGTTGTATCCTACAGGAGCCACATTACCTTTTATAGTAAATTTATTCATTAGAAGTGTTGATCTGATATAGTATAGCTAATAAAACAAACACAAAAAGTGTTTGAAAAGTGTTAAGCCCAAAATTGTCTCGTTTTTACAAAAATACTCAAACTTCATACGTAAAGTGTGATTTCTAAAAATAATTTAAGAGTCATCGAATGATACTAAAATATGTGAAACTGTGGTATTCGCTATCGGAAGTTATTTTTGAAGAAAGTGTTTTGATAGAGTATGGAATAAATTACAGCTTGTAACACAAAACACATGCTTAAATAAAAGAGAGCACCAAAAAGACAGATATTTGGTTACTTTTTAGCTAGCTCTATGTTGGCTGAAGTGTAGACTATTAAAGTTACTAATGGTACTAAGATGATGTAAAAATGTGCAGCTAAATAACGCACGAAAAGTCATAAACCTCATCATTTTAATTACACACGAAACGAGAAGGGTTCAGATAGATTTTCGTCAGCGGTCGAAACGCGACGCGCGAAGCAAAAATATACCAATATTTCCGATTAGACACAGGGCGTTATTTTCTGTTCTCGTCGTGACCCATTCCCGATCCAGTAAAATAAGGAAATTTCTTTAATATTGTTCTATCATAAAATCTTCTAAACATTTGATTTTATAATGACCAGAATGTAATATTTTTTACTTTTGTTATTGTACAACAAACGGGAGCTTGCCCATCAATACCGTCATAAGGGAAATAAACTCGTTTGAATTGTGAACTTTTTGTCATCAGAATCATTTCGATTCGCAGTTCAGAAGTGAAATTTTTCCGGTTCTTTTTTGTTTGACAAATTACTAATAAGGTTAATGTGCTTTCCATAAAATGTTATTTTTGGCTAATAGATTTCATTTCCTTGTAATGTTTTATGAATATTGCCAGAAAAGGGTATAAAACTGAACTAAATGTCGTTTGAAATCGAACTGAAACAGTTATTTATATGTATTAGTAGAAGTTTGAGAACGGCAGTTATTGCCGGACATTTTTATTGGATAAAAATGAAAAATACTTAAAGATTAATATTTAGTATGAAAGGAAAATCGAAAAACCGAGCGAAAGAAAACTAGGAGGATTCTAAGTTAATTAGTTTAAAAATAATTAGTTTGCACTAGACAAACATCCTGTTTATATTATGTATACTGTAAAAGATAAACTCAATGCGAATTCGATATGAAGACTGATAGGCTGAATTATTTTCCGAAGGTTTTCTGAATAATATTTTGATCAAGATGGCATTGAAATGTCCTTCATGCTAAATATCAAACAAAATAATAAACAAACAATAATTGCGTAATAACTGTACTAGTAAACAGTTAAGAGAAGCAAATTGATAATAGTTATTTATAGTACTAGTGGATTACTAAGTAAGATATCAACCATGAACGAAAAATTGGCTAAATTTGTGAATATTAAATCCGTAACTCACGTATACCATACGATGTTTTGTCCAATAACTCTTTATATTATTTCTCTTACCCTGTTATTTAAATGATTTCTCGCTTTTCTTCCGGGAAACATTAGCACTACCTAGTATATAAAAAAAGTAATTTATAAGGACTTCATACATTATAATGTGTTATTTCATTTTAGTAGGTAGATGTAACAGTAAATGGCTCTAAAAATCAAAAAATAGTTCGACATTTATGATGAAAAATGATTCGTGACATTTCTTCTTTTAGATTAAAAGCAGCCTATTTTAAATAGGTTAATTTTTATAATTAATAACTAAAAAATTGATGTTTCTGTTATTATCCAAATTTAAAAAAATAAATATAAAATGTTCAAGTTGTGATGATAAAAAATACATAATTATGTGTTATTGGAGTGAAACAAAAGGAGCGAATTTAAAAAAAACAACCAACGTTGCTAAGGGCAACGTGGTTTACAGTACAACAATCTCTTTCCTTGACCACAGTTAACATGATATGCATTTATAAAGAGGTTTGGATAAACATTAATATGCATGGTTTAAATAGTTCACTTACACAACTCCAGTACAGTTTCTTAAATTCTTGTAGTACGATATGTCATAACAACGATAATAACACAGTTATAAAATAGTTTTTTAAACGACGTGTTGACATGATCTCTAAGCTTGCTTATTTCATTAACACACTTTCTGTATAGCAACTTTTAGGGCAAGCAACTCTTAGCAATCTTTATTTTGAATTAAAGTAAACAAGAAAATGATTTAGCATTTTTAGCCTGCTTTTATTTTAAATCTACATACATTAGGGATTTGATTCCAGTAATTACAGACTGGCTATTCTTTATTGTTTGAGGTTTCAGGATCTGGACATGTATGTCAACATTGGGCACACTAACTATACGCATAATCTAATAGAACCAGACAGAACAACAACCAAAATATACATAAAAATATCTGCCGTGGGATAAAAAGCTTCATGAATCAATAAATTATTGAGAATAATACTAATAATTAGCCTTTTAAATGTGAAAATTGTCTTACTAGTTCAATTAAAATAAGTGAAATAAAATCTCCAAAGTTTTGTCGACGATGTTAGATTTTTTAATATTAAGGATTTTAATATTAATATTAGGCATTTATCAAGAATACATAAAAAAGCTTATATTACCTGTACGAAATACTAAAATTGACAATATCATTTTAAAAATCCACAAAAGAAATTCCATCATGTACATTGTATGCTTGTCGTATATACTATATTATTTGATGAAGAAGACACGAACTAGAAACCATCTTCATATTTATACCCGCACTTTATTATTTATATAATGTGCCGGTGGCGCCGATATTTCACGTTGACACGTGTCCGCTAAGCTTTGTATAGGGATACGCACGTAACTAAGGATAACGTGAAAATAGCGAAGGGAACCTGCAGCTTTCCCAAAATTATGAGTTGCGCAAGCGTTCGTTCGCAGTGATGCCTTTGCTTTTAAAGAAATTATTCTATGTTAAGGAATTTTTTAATTATTCCAAAAAACCAAGAAGCTGGCAATTATCTGCTTTTTATGTAGCAAAAAGTTTCTAAAAAAAACTTAGATAAGGTTTAAGACTGGAAAGAGGAACTTGAAATTTGTATACTTGTGCTAACGTATATTTAGTAGAAGCGTTCCTTGAATTACAAAATGTGGAATTTTTAACAGATTATTTTTAGAAGTTGTTATCAGAGAAGAAAAGAAAAGAAGCACCTACTAAAGCACGACGATTTATTATATTTGTCAGAACATAAAAAGTTATTTGCCATTTCTTATTATAAATATCAACTGCGGATTAACGTTCTTTATGAATTTATCATTTTCGTCATGAAAATTTTTAGTGATACTTGCTCTTGAAAAGTGAACGGAAATATCGCAGGATTTAACAGAATAATTTGAAGTGTTGCTTGTTAAGTTATAGATCACAATCAGATATAAAACACGCAGACGCAACAATAATTGTTAGTGGTTCCTTTATTTCGGAGTACACAATTTTACATTACAGGTGAAACTTATTGGTCTTAATAAGATACTTCTGTGCACGTTTTAATGGTGTTCTTCCCAGATTGTGACACCATCAAATTACGTTGAATAGGACCGACTTCATTATCCCCGAGTGATTAACCTTGTTTCCCAAATACTGAAAGCCATCTAGATGCAGGAATTAGGTGACGTGCTGCACTGATCGATAAGAATGGAGATTTCAAGAAACCCATATCAGAATGGGTGAATGGGTGGTTTGATGGGCGTCTTAATAAATCGCTCGAGAGAATGATAGTTACTACCGCTGTTTGCCCGCGCTTGCTTGAATTTCTTCATGTTAACATTCAGAGCACTGGACAGAAAACATCGCTTCAACACCTACAGAGGCCATCGCAATACTTTGTTTTAGTTAAACAGTCGGATTATCCCTGCCCGCGTCCGTGCCAGTTCTGAGTCGACCGCTAAATAGTGGCCGAAGAGGACACCAGGGATCGACGTAAACCTATCGATGGGCCCTTGCAGCAAGGATCCGACGTGCGAAATTAAGGCTTTTCTTCTATTTTTGTTAAAGGGAGCCCAGCTATTTTTACCTTACATTTTCTTCTTGGTTTATCAAGCTGCTATATTATAAGTTGTTTTACTGATATATTTTTTAGTGTAGTTTTTACATTTTAAAACAAATTACACCTCAGAATTGTTTTCCGAAATTTTTGTTTGATGTACAAGGTAGGTGTTTCTTGTTACTAAAGTAAAGTATTGCCTCTGCACCTATTCCATGTCAAGTTTCATGAAATTTTACTGAGAAAGGGATTCCTTTCACCGCTTCTTTACATCCGCAGACTGATCAGAGTTTGGACTGTGTGAGGGAACTCTTCACTCTGGCACAAGGTAAAAGACAGCCATAAGTATTCCAATACGGCTTACTTGTCTTATACTGAGACCGATTATAATCACAATAGTATCTCCTGTTATGACAACATTTATTGCCAAAGCTCCCGCATGGCTTTCCAAACCTCGGGAATTTACATTTATACACATTATTCTGGGCGCAAGTAAAGCATTCCACGGAAACGACACTTTAGTTTCCGCAACACCTAAAGAACAGTTGCCTCCAATCCGTCCTAAAATGCGATCCACCTTACACAGCATGTTAATGGGGACCTATGGAGGCAGCGTCAACGACTCCCTCGTCAATAGCCGAGCATCCCTATATCTAGTACTGTGATATAAGCGTAATAAGGGTTGTTATTGGGCGCAACAATGTTATGTAATTGTTAAAAAAATATAGTATTCATTGTCTATTCTACCTTAATCCATAGTTTAATAAATTAGTAACTTCAAAACATCATTTAAGGTCACTTTATATTACTAGTTGTAATTGAATATCTTTTCATAGCCTACTGTGACAGGCATAATGTAGTTACTTACTGAATCTGATTGTATTACTCTTAGTAAACATATATTTTATAACAGCCAGTCTCGTCATCTAATTAGTGACGCGCATTAAAGGATTAACGAGATTCCCACCTATCATTAGCGAAATCATTGTTAAGGGAACGGGCTGGGAAAAATTAGCGGTGAAAAATGTTAAGCTTGACTCAATTCTGGCACTGTAATTAACATTAATGACACGATATGTTAACGACACCATAATTCTTCAGCTCTTCTCTTGATCTTATCCGACAAGGTTGAACAATTGACTTAAATTTCAGGCATATAGTGATAAAAAATCTTGTTTGGTAGCTGATCTCTCTATGCATTAAGTACGGCAGTTCATTTTCTGTTCAAATGCCAACTACGTACCTGAAACAAGATACACAACTTACGCTAATAAACTAGCATATTAAAAATATCTGTCTGCAGGGGCGGATCCAGAGAATTATTGGGGGGGGGGATTTTTGGAAAATAATTCTTTTTAATAAACAATAATTAAATAAACATAGTTTGTTTTTATCCTATGTATGTTATATTTATTTATAAATGTTATATATTGCACAATATTTAATAAACATTAACTACTTTTACATTCAAAATTTATTTAACTATGATACTAAAGTATCTATATTATAATTCCCGATCCCTTCCACATCGTCTAATCGTCTAAGATTTTGGAGGGCGTAGCCTAAAAGCTCTCGGCGTAGTATCTATGCGTCTTGACGTAAGGTACAAATTTGTCCGTCCAGTCGACCACTACAGTTGTGCGTTCAAATAAGGAAATTGGAAGAGCAGCATTTGTGTTGATTGTTGGGTAACGTTCCAGGTTCAGTCGAGATAATACGCATGGTGGTTCATTAGTGCTATTTATTGAAATATTGTGTTTTTATCTATATTATAAAAGTAATATAATGAGAGCGTGGAGCGTAGCCCACGGGTCCACCTAGTATTAAATAAAACGTTTGGGAATTTCCCCCATATCCCCCCTCCGTGTATCCGCGCCTGCTGCCTGTAATATTCATTTAAAAAAATAGATTGTTGTTTGTCAATTATAAGTAAATGCAAAGCTGTGCTTACTTTTAATAAAAACTTGTATTTGTTTGAAATATTGTAAAATCTTTATTTAATAATTATATTATTTATTCAGAAAAATTACACATTATCAAAAAGGATTATTTATAATATTTGTTTGTAATATATGTAGTTATCTACAAATAAAACTTTCGTGTAAAACAAATATAGAACTACAAGTAAAGTAGGCATTAACCAATAACAAGATATGTTGCGAACATTCAAAGAAAAAGGAAGATTCACGCATTACAAAAATTAAGGCCCGTTTGACACCAACACCGTTCTTTAATTTAAAAATTGCAGCAGCTTGCGGTGCATAAGAAACCGTGGAAGCAGTCCCGATACGACGTAACCGCTATCATCTCGTACGCAATGTGTACGTGCGTGATAGCAAATACATCATATGTGACTGCTTGCACTTTTTCATATGTACCATACGCTGCTGAAAAATTGATCTAAGTATCCAACACAATAATAAAAATTGTTGCAAAATTTGAGAAAATTCTGAAACAGTTCTAAATATTTTTGTCACAAAAATTACTAGAAATGACAACAAATCTGCGTACAAACCAAATTAACAAATCTATAGCATTAACTTGGTTATTCTGTGTGATCGTTTATTCGATTAGTAGTTATTCGTTTCAAGCTTTTTGTTTGGTCCGCGAAGAGGGTAGGCATCCAGTGTGGCTTATATGTGTAAAGATAACGGTGCTATGTATTTATCATGCAATATATTACTATGCTATAATAATAATAATAATAATTGCTACAACCCATAACATGCAAAGCAGGCCCCAGAAGCTATAAGCTTGTGCGGGAGGGAGGGGGCGATTATTATCATTACGTAGGCCCTATGTGGGGCTGCAGCCGACTTACAGATGCAACAGCGCAAATCCCACATTTGTGTCACAGCTAAGGAAAACTGCAGAAAACCTTAACCAGATCTGCCGGCACCGGGAATCGACCCCGGGCCTCCTGGGTGAAAGTCCGGCACGCTAGACATTACACCACCAAGGCTGTTTATGGACTAATTAATTAAATAACTTGAGAAAACCTCAAATAACTCGATGATGAAGGGTAACAGATTAAAATTTTAAAATAAAGTTTTTAATTATCGATGCTGCTTAACACATGGAACAGACATGCGACAAAATAAACACACAGTGGATATAATACACAAAGCAAAAACAACCTATCTTTATCATTGAAGAAAAATGCACCGGCTATTCTAAATACTTTTTTTAATTAGAAAACAAGTTCCAAAATTAACTTGAGACTCTTTCAGATGGGTCGCTATAAATGAGGCACTGCTTAAATTACATCTGCAAAACATTGTTAACTGACCACATACAAACAAATAAAAAAACAAAAGTTTACAAAGAAAATTCAAACAAATTAATTTATTGTTCAACACACAACTCAAAAGAAACCAAACAAACCAAATAAAATTTTTAACAAAATTCTCATAATTAAATAGAAAACATCAAATACCTGCTTCTGGATACCTACTACAATTAACTAAACTAAAAGAAAATCAATTGAAAAACAGTTTAATTCTCTTTGTCTTATCAATTTCCCTTTCTTTTATCAGCTAAATAGATTTTTAAGACAAAAACAAAATTATCGTACTTAAACTCAAATTACTTAATTTTGGCGCCTTATTTTTAATTACCGACCTGTGCTAGTAGATTTCTGTAAAATGTTAGCTATCATTAGCTTATTTACAACATGGCCACAATGTCCTAAAATTTGTTGTCTTTTAATGGAAAGGTTATTTGTGAGACAGGACAAATCTATAATTAATAACAGCAGATGCTTCTTTTCCATTTGGTAAATCCATTAATAAAATAACAGTTAGAAAAAAAATCGCACTAAAGTGCCAAACACCAACTTAAAAACATTTATAACTGCAGGTAATATTTATTTTCCAAAATAAATTTTTAAATCCAATTTGAAGTTCACCACATTGTTTAAATAATTAAATTCAAATTGTTTATTATTATTGTCACTCACTAAATTTTAAAAAACCTCAAAATTTGACACATGTCAACTGTTATAAATTTTCGCGCTTAACCTTAGTTTTTTACATTTGCTCCGTGAACGAACATACTCGATGAACAATGCAAAATTACAGAGCAAGTGACCAGATTTTGATCTTCTTTTATACCTTTTTCAGAAACAAAAGAATAAACTTACACTTATTTGGTATATACCACCAGAAACAAATGCATTAGTTCTAAGTAAATATTTTTTGACCAAACATTATTTATAAGTATTATTAAATCTTAAAACTAATATTATAGTTTTGTAGAGGAATTTTTCCCTTCAAAAAGACATATTACATATTAGGTAGAAGAATAAGAATGTTTTAGCTTGACAATGGCGTCCATCTTGAATGCCTTCAGTTACACATTAAAATAAAAAATAATTAGTCTAAAACAGTTCATTACATCTATCTTTGCATATAGAATCCTTCCTTAGAACCTATTGCACAATATTTACAACTTTGCTTTTTAGGTATCCAAACTACCAAATAACATTAAATTTCATACTTATAGATTACTATGTCCATACGCAGGCAAATGTAATCTTTAAGCCTATAGATCTTATTTATGTCTCAATTGTTCTTCAGAATCCACTTAACAAATAATAATAAAATATATGCCCTTACAGATTAATTAAATTTGAAAAAAAAAATAATGAAAAATTTACTGAGATCGTTGACATACAAGGCAACTTCAGAAATTTGGAAGACTAAACGCTCAGGTAACGCAATTAACCTGTGCATACTTGTCCAACAACATGCCCTGTGTCTGTCTCAGGTGTAACCAAGCCTTGAAATAGCTTTAAAACCTAATTATATAGAAAAAACGGCAGTGCAACGTCGTTTTACTAAGAAAAATCATCAAATTTAAGAGGAAAATAAACTTTAAAACTTTTTTCTGCTTTATATAATGTGTTCTAGAGTGTATCCTTTACAAAATGAACAATTTTCTATTACATTTAATTTAGCTTTAATGATTCCCCAAATCTATCGCCTGGGAGGTTAGGCAACCAAATCAACATATGTGTATTTCTGGATGCTGAAAGCCTATATTTTCCTATGCATGTACAATACATGACAATAATTATGTATAGCGTACAAAAGAGCGTGCTGTATAACTGGTTGTGTGCACAATGTTTTGACGCGATTATTTTCAAATGCAAAATTTAGAAATTACATATATTGCAATTTAATTTAATAACGCTGTACTTTAAAGAGGTTTTGTAATCACATGCTTCAGACATGGTTTATTTTTTACATATTATGCAGTCTGTACATTAAATGCTTTTCCCTATTTATAGTAGTATTTACAGAGTTCGCTAAATTATAATGGAAACTATTTTAGTAATGCTGTTTACTTGCGGTTTACAGCGCATCTTGGTTAGATGGCAGCATACAAGTATCAGTAGAACTGGAGTATCAAACAATTTTTTTAGTTAGTACACAAAATTGTTAAAAACATTAATTAATTTATATGTACTTTAAAGTCAACTTTGATAGATGTCTAATTAGATACACCTGTGAAAAGGTATTTTGCTATACGGGTGAATATCTGCTGTTCTATTTTAGTGTGTCCCCGCAAATATCTAATGTACTGTAATTTATATTATACATATAAAATATTCGTAAGGTAGCAATAATTTTGCACTATTAGGCACGTTGGAATTTAAGAGAAAAACTATTTAAAATTTTCTAGCAAAAATATTCGAATGCTGAAAATGTCTCTACCCTGGCATCTCTTTTTACCCGATTTATGTATAAAAGTTTAATTTATTTGTTAACTACTCACTTTCCAATATTCAATCGTTGATATTATTAAACCAGAAAATGGTATTATTATCACTATAAGGTAAGAAATAGTAAAGATTAATACAAAGTTAAATTATTGAAATTTTCTGCATTGTCCATAAATTTAGTGTTTCCTACCCTGCTATTTATATTTCATAAAATCCTGTTCTTATATACATCCGAAAATATGCTAATCCTAATGACGTCGAGCGTTCAATAGGGTAGTTGGTTACAGTTAACCGATTGTGTTCTTTTACGTAGCATTAGCGACACTTGATGACGTGTTTGGTGCTCAAGTGCTGGTGTGCCAGTGAACGCTGTCTTTCTTCTGGTACTTATAAATCTAATAGATTTAGTGGATTACTTCTTCACTCCTCGTGCCTAAAGACACATGAAAGAAATCATTAAAATCATACAACATGAAGATTATCCTATTTTGCATTTGGGTATTATTTTAAGTTCTATGTGAATCCGTCACTCCCCTGGTGTCTCTCCCCTGGTTCTTTAAGGTAAGTTCTATGTGAATTTGTCACTTCCCTGGTGTCTCTCTCCTGGTTCTTTTTAAGTTGTTATTACGAAATGAGCTCTATTGTAATACTGTAGGTAGTTTTATTTTGGTTACAATATTAGGCACCTTAACTATTTTGGTTTGATTTAGCGTCACCCCTCTGATCAAATTTTCACTACCCTAGTTCTTGTGCAACCCCCCAGGGTTGTACTTTTCCCCTGGTCACCATGAAACTCCCAAAATGCGTAATAATTACTGGCCCACTTTAAATTAGTGTGGAAATAGGAATTACTTTTTATTTTTGTTTATTGTTTCCAGCCTTACTTTGTGGAACTCCATAATCATGAAATAAATAAAGATTAGTAAGAGTTTCACAGTTTTATTAAAATACAACCTGACAATATTGTTTCGACAGCTATGCTGTCATTATCAAAGGTAATATAATTATAAACAAACACGTCGCTAAGGGATACAAAAATAGGTAACTAGATAAAATAATAATAATAATCAGAATTAAATATCTAATATTTCCAGTAACGGAGAATTAATAATAAGCCTTTGAGATATACAAACACAAACTCAGGGTACCTTTAATGAATGAACAACTTGAGCTCAGTAATTCTCCGTTACTGGAAGTATTAGATATTTAATTCTGATTATTATTATTATTTTATCTAGTTACCTATTTTTGTATCTACCTTAGCGACGTGTTTGTTTATAATTATATCACCTTTGATAATGACAGCATAGCTGTCCAAACAATATTGTCAGGTTGTATTTTAAT
Source organism: Agrypnus murinus (assembly GCA_929113105.1). Lineage (NCBI taxonomy): Eukaryota > Metazoa > Arthropoda > Insecta > Coleoptera > Elateridae > Agrypnus > Agrypnus murinus. The sequence continues at coordinate 87,438,895 of OV816024.1, forward strand.
AAAACTGTGAAACTTTTACTAATCTTTAATTACTTTTTAGATAATAAAATACACAAACTTAATTTTAAATTTTTTGTTGGTCACAAAAATGGGTAGTCAATACACAAATAGCAAATATTCACCCATACACCACTTTTTCGGTTATAAATCTGACAACACGGATACAAAAAAAATATGAACTCGTCATTAAGAACAAAAATAAATTTAGTTTTGATAGCAAATCTTGCATGGTGTCAAACGAGCCTAAGATATACAAACTTTAGAGTTCGCAAACATACCTACATACGTATATCTATGGGTTAATTTAAAAACAACTTATAAACTGTGCCCTTAAAAATTATTTTGAGATTTCAAATTTTGTTACTTGGTTGGTAGCTATCCCCACTTTTTTAAAATAAACTTTTAAAAAGGGCTCTCAAAATGTTGATGAACAATTTAAAATAAACACTTACTATTTACCAGGCTTAGGATTTGGGTGCATAATTTGCAATAACGTATTTACGCTGACTGTACTTTTAAATAGCCTGGCCTTCCCACCTTTTCTATTAAACATCGGATAGATAAGAATTGTGTAATTTTATAAACATCGACAATCTGCACAATATATTTATTTTACAATTTGTGGCTCAAGTTAATATTAGTGTATTCACAATAAATGTAAATTCTTTTTTAATTGTCAGATAGATTTGATAAATAAACCTTCTTTTCTACAACTAACTGCATATTTATGTGTTTGTACATAAGACTTTATAAATTATAATACAAATTTATTTGCGTATTTTAGTTTTGATTTTTATTGTGTTTAAAGAAAATGCATTATTTATTTCATTCTTTAATCTGATAAAGTTTTTAAAACAACATTCACAATTATAGAGGTGATAGAAAGTATGTAGTATTGATAGCGCCTTTGAATCAACTGTAAAATATACTAGAAGTGGAAACGCATAGGTCAAGGTTCACGATAAAACTGCGTCGTGTAATCATGTGTAGTACCCCTACTTTCAAACTTTCAAAGTTTGTTTCAAAGGTGTCAGCGGTACACTCGAACTGCAAAATTTTCTATTATTTAGCCACTACCTCGTCCCAAAATCGCAAACGTGCATTTACTAATAGTAAGTACAGTTCTATTTCAACATATTCACTTTTCAAAGGTCTTGGGTTCTTCGTAAGCAAATTATTTTATTGTTGCTTAAGATAAATTGTGGAATTAAAAAACTTGATGCGTTGGTAAACTACCGAACTGATGGATGATTGATGTTTATAAATGATACCTAAATTTATAGAAAAATTATTTATGAAACAAATTTAATACAAAATATTGATTGTTAAGTTTCTCGACTATAAAATGTTGAAACATTTGTTTAATGACTGCAAAAGTATTGTCAGAAACATAAAATAAAAGTCATCACAAGAAATCAGATTGTCAGTCACGTAGATTTTCCTTTTTCGAATAACTGGAACGAGTGTGACTTTGATATGTGACATTTTCTCTGTTAGCATTATAAGAAACTTATAAGAAATAGGGATAAAAATTTAAATATTTGTTACTGTTATTCCATACATTGTTATTTCTAAAATTCTCGAAATAATGTATGTAATATATGTAAATAAGTATGTAAATGAAATGCTTTTGTCTTTGTTACGGATTTTCCTTTTATTTCATTATTTCAAGTTTTTATTCCATTCTTAGAAGATCAGTTGTTCTTAAAGGATTATTAATATAGGCAAAACCAGATTAAGGAATTCTTGTATATTTACTCTGAAGTTATTATTTAGAAAATTTCAGTGAGGAAACTAAACTTGCTTTACGTGCTTTTACGATCGTACTACTACGGTCAACTTTGTTAAAGTTACTCTTGTAAAGCAATTCATTTATCTAAAAAGAAATATATTTCAGATGTTAGGGAGAAAAATATCAACAATTCAAACAAGTATTAAGTTTATTACGAAGTACGTGGGTAGCCCCGGTCGTTTCTACAATGATAGTTATTTGTACTTTCCCGGTTTTCCCTAATGACGTAAACAACTTACAGATGTTAATTGCACAAGTCGTTTTATAAAATAGGAAGTATGCTTCGATTGACAGAAGTAAAATATTCAAACAATTGGCAAAAACTATTTTTAAATATATCACTACGATTATCATAATCAGACCGAGACTTGCTGATAGTAGAAAAAATGTTGTATACACCTCGTGTAGTAAGAATACTACTACTAATATTACTTTTTACTAATGTAAAATATATATTTTTAAACTTATTACATTTATGTACAAAGTAGGTTTTAATAAGTGAACTACAGCACCGTATGAAAAAGATTTATTTTCTGCAGCCAGCTTTACGAAGCTTAATTGATGTTATCCTATACGTGTGACAATTACAGCTTTTAAGTTTGTTAGATTTAAATGTTATTATAAATATATATTTTAAATGGTAAAGTGCGAGCATTTCTATGACCTATTCAATTATTGCTGCTTTATATTAATTGAAAGGAAATGCCATCATCTTGCACGATTCCTTAAACTGCGGACATGTTTTCCATCATGTGTGGTAAATTTAATTTAAATCAATTTAGTTTAATCGATTACATTTTTCACAGCAACTTCTTCTAAGTCCCGTAAAGCAGTCTGATTATTTTAATTATTTAGATATGCCCATAAGAGAAGATTCTTAATATCCGTACATCATAGGGTCGTGATGGAAAATCCATCATAGTATTCCTACTTATTAATCTCTCCTCGAACGAAAAATTCACGGATGGAATCTAAATTTCCTCAAGTGTTCAGTGGCGTACCATCCTGTTAGAAAAACCCCTCTTGCAGTTCCGATTCATCCAATTTATTGATAAAGCCCCCAAAGTGTCTTCAGAGTACCATTACTATGAGCCCACCCCCATGATACCATTAATAATCCCTTAAAAAAGCGTTATCGTGGTTGACTAAGAGCCAGATTCCAAATATATGTGGATAAAAGGTCTTTTGTTGAAGGCATGTGGGGTTTCCTCAGCCCAAGCTCTCATGGCACATGCAAGGTAGTCCTAATAATTCTATAAGCTGATTGTGGCTTTGAGTCATTCCTCGAACGATGGTGAAGCGCAAGGAAATGACGTAAAGTGCAGCCGCCTATAATACTGAAACTACTACATAGACTAGGAGCAGGAATAACAATACATAGTACATAGAAGTGTTGTTCTGCCCAGGATAAAGATCAAATCAGAAAAATAGTTTTACTAAAACCGTTGTATAAAATTATGATGTTACAGCAATCTTGGTGGTGTTATCAAAAAAATCCAAAATCAGTTTCTATTCCGATATGACCTTTAAAAGTTTTTCCAAGGGCTACTTTCCAAAAAATCCCATATATCAGATTTGACGATTGAGGATAGGTCATAAGTAATTGATTTATCAACTTTGTTTTTGGCACTTTGAATGTCCATCTTATTCTAAGGGAAGTATCCCACGGCCCAAAAGCATGGAAAATAAAACATCCCATGTGGATCTACCATTCTGTCAAATTTTGGCGAAAGCGGTGATAGGACGGAGTCATTTTTTTCTCAAATTTACCTATTTCTGAACACCCTTTATTGAAAATACTGTTTAAGATATATTTCAAGATTACTTCTAAGCTGTATCAAGATTTGTATAATTTCGAATAGCTCATGTCTAAAGCTAGTGATGTTACCTAGCTCATCAGCTGGGAGTTGGGGGATGTATTTTTTTTCTTTTCTTGCTCCTAGTGTGCCCCGGTATTTCGTAAGCATCATTAATTATCACTAATTAGTGAGTTTAGTAGGTATTTCGCAATACCTTGAAAAATATACTCTGCCCAATAAATAAAAATGCAGACGATGCATGAGACTTATACCACAATTATATTAAAATCTAAAAATTAGAGTTTTTTTTCAAGTCAAATTACAACTTTAAATACCGCTAAAAAGTACTGGTAGATAATAGTTTCACCTGGCAGCGGTACTCAATAACTAACTTATCTGATAGCAACATATCTGATATTATAAGTCCGTCTAGAAAAAAGAAAAAAAAGGACTAACCAATAAAAAATATCGACTAAAATATATTATTGCAATATTATTATTTATAATGAATTAATATTGAATTTAGGTAATTCTACAATAATAAAAAACAAAACACAGATCACAGAAACAAACACACATGAAGAAGTTGTGCTATAATACAAGCAGCCCAGTTTCAATCTAATAACTATTAACGCTTTCGACTATAATCGGATATTTCAGCACGTTGGTCGGTAATTTGAATCGGGCTAAAGATTTATTAGCCCAGAACGTTGAAATTAATGCATTATGTAGTATATTTAATTGTGTCTGGTATTTTCAGAAGCTATTTAAGTAATTTTTAGGTTGAAAATATAATGCAAGTAATGCTGTTGTAATTATTACATAAACGAAATTACTTTTTATTTTTGGTTACTGCTAATAACTTTGTAAAATATAGTTAGTACTGCAGCACTGTTAGTGGTTGCTTTAGCTAAAAATTCATGCACATTGAATTTAGTACATTCATACAGATCAGCACAGATTAGACAGTTTTCCTTTTTTGATATTTTAAAATACAATCACAATCAGAATCCTTAAACAAACCACTTGATCTAGTTTTGTAAGCAATTACTAACAGGATGCCCTAACACTCTTAGCCAATATTTTCATACGTTGTTTTACTGGTAATCAGACTAAATGATGTAAATGATAGACAAGTCAGGCATCGTTATTTAATAATAAGATTGCTAGATTCACAGCTGACCAGATTGCTTTCTAGATAGCACTGCCATTATTTGTTCGAGGGATGGGGTAACTGAACGCGGCTGACTGTACGAGACAAGCGAGCGCAGGGACAACTGGACGCAGGGAAAACTTGGCGTGTGACAAGTGGATGCAAAAGACAACTGGGCGCGAATATTAGGGCTACTCCCACTACGTGGCACTTCATTGCCCTATCGAATCTAACCTCAGATATGGCGGGAATTGGTTTTGCCACCTCGATCTCCCAGTTATAGGCTTGGTTTACTTTTGCGCTGTATATTTACAGTATTTGCAGTATTAATGTAAACCAAATACTATTAAATTACTTTGTACCAGCGTCCAGTTGCCCTTGCACTCATTTGTCTCGCGCCCTGTTGGCCGCGTTCAGTTGCCCTAGACCGATTTATTCATTTCTGTTTCAAGATTCCCAAGGCATCTCCGATATGTAAACTACAAGAACACGGGCGTGGTGGCCTGGGGGTTGGAATGTAAAAAACATATGTATCTAAGTATTAATTCTGTTGTGATTTCTTTGGAGATTAATCATCAGTCTGTTGTCAAGAAATTAAATAATAAGTAGGTAACTAAAGTACAAACATTTATCTTTACATATGCTGCGTTCGGTATTCCAATTCGTTTTGCTCTGAAAGCTGCTGTTATAGTTTGTTTTCAAGGCATTTCCTTTATCAAGCTATTTGCATAATGCCTGTTCTACTAAAACGCATTTGACAGACTATAGAAAATGAATAAATTATGTTTGTAAGCAGTTTAATTATGTATTCCTATAAAAAAGTACGCTGAGTTGAGTACTATACAACGAAGTCGCAACAATAAATGCAAGTCACAGTAAGGAGCAGCTGATATTTCGAAAAGTAAAAGAGCCAGAATGTAATACTGTGTTATTCCGTTGAAAAAATGTCGAGACCTCCCGAGAATATAAAACTGTAGGAAGCAACATAAATATCTACCACACACGTCCGGATTGGGGTCTCAATATAGCGGATTAGGTGTTTCCGGTTTTGAAATGAGATATTTCCATTGGCGGTTCTCACTGTCTTAAAATGCGCACATAAACTACATAACCTCAATTTTAAAACATAGTATTTTGAAATTGATCTTAGAATATAAATTTTATATTTAATATTTTAAACAAACGAATACTTACTCCCTTCTTTGTATTTGTCGGAGTTTGCGAGAAAAACAGATTTAGGTGGTGTCTAATGGCGGCTAGTGTGACGTCATATCCGTCGCTTTTAAAGCGTATTGCACCGGGTATTTACACTCCTTCCTACAGTATATATTCTAAGATCGAGACCAATAATAAATAAAAAATTCGGTATAGTTTTAAACTTCATTTATCCATTCTACTATTCAACCAATTCAGCATTACGACTTTCACCGTAATCATTAGTAATTAATCAGTAATTAACTCATTAATATAAGAATTATATAATATATTTATATAAGAATATAGAGCAGATTCACTTTATTGTTGGCACTTTGAAGTTTGTTAGCTAGTTTCCAATATCGCATACACTACGATCAGTTCTTGCCTGTTCTTGCCGATCATCATCGTACGCTAGTAATAACGTGCAGCGGATTTTACAGCAAATCTGTTGTTCCATAGCCCGCCAACAGCCCGAGAATACAGCAATGTCAAACTTGGCCAACTGAAGATATTTGCGGTAGTGCACCTGCTGTATATTATTATTGTAACGTTCTTTTTAAAATAATAACAAAAGTGCTGGTTAAATCTTCTATTAATAAGAAATACTTATTTACAAACACTAATGAATACACTATAAATTAACGCTATGATTATAAACCATTAAAACTATTATTTACAGACTATGAATTTCTAATACAACATTTATCTTTACATTCACTATTTATTTCGCGATACACAGTTCATGACTTGCTGTTGACTGCCTCTTTTTATCGGCGAAGTCGGTTATATACCCTCCTACAAACGTACTAGAAGCCGCTAGAAACTACTATATATTTCTAGAATAAACGCGTCTCGTTCACATGCTTGGTGCGATGAGTCATTCTCTCGAATGCCGTAGAATATTCCATTTGTTGTTCGAGAAGAGGTTCTTTCTTTTTCTCTCTTGTTACACTGCCCCCCTCTTCAAGTCTGTTCTGTCCCAGAACAGGTTTTATGCTCTGATTCCTGTAGAACGGGTCATGACGATATCGACAGTCTTCACCTCGACTACACGTACCATTACGATAGAAGTAACAGTCTACACTCTTCGTTGGCCTTAATGCGGGCTGTGGATCAAAACTGCAGACGACGATCTTGACGTCCGTACCTCTAAAGACAACTTCCAACATGTTTCTAACGATTCTCCAATCCAGCTGGTCCCGCCCACAGCCGAGTTTGGGAACTGCCAATTTGTTAATACCCCTGGTAAGCAACTCGATCCTCAAATTCCATAATGCCCTCCACAAGTCGGCGTAACTCGGTTTCTGGTAGTAAAACTGCTTGGTTACCAAGTAGCAAATGGATCGGTCATGATCAGGCAAGCGTAAGGATTTCCCAACAGAGGGATTTTGTCCTCGAAGTTCATTCAGCCGTCCAAATTTATTTCTAAACACTACTGCGATCCCCCTGGACATACGGAGATCCTCGGAGACACAGTGGGCAATGGAATAATCACCAGGGACCCGGAAGAGATCTTGTTGCATCTCAGTCGTGACTCCGAATCGCGCTTTTCTAGTTCCAGAAAACGCAGCCATAAATTCTCTGAAGGTTGGCTGATCATCTCCAGGCCTTACGGTATTGATAGCCACCTCAGCCTCATCTTCCCGATCCGGGACTGAGTCATTATTTCCCTCATAGTGCGCCAGACGATTGGAGTGTATCACCTTTGGTTTCCCTCTTGGCAATTTCTGGATGCGATAAATCAAGTCATTTATTCGTTTCTTCACCTGGTATGGGCCCTCCCAATTCCGCTGTAATTTTGGAGAATAGCCACGACGTCTTTGCGAGTTGTATAACCAGACAAGCTCTCCAGGTTGAAACCCTCCTTCTTGGGCTCTCACATCGTACGTAGCCTTCATCCGGTCACTCGCGATTCGACTATTCCAACTTCTTCTTTAAGTTGATGACATAATCATTGCCGGCTACCTCCTGCTCTATAGGTGGAGACCCAAATTCCAAATCACACGGTAACCGTAACTCGCGTCCAAACATCACAGACGCTGGTGACTGACCGGTTGTTTCGTGGACCGATGCACGATAAGCCATTAGGAATAAATGCAGTTATTGGTCCCAGTCTCGTTGATGATCGGAGACAACCTTGGCCAAATATTTGCCCATTGTCCGATTCATGCGTTCTACCATTCCATCGGACTGCGGATGTAACGGTGTGGTCCGAGTCTTGCGAATGCCCAACAATCGACAGACTTCTCCAAAGATTACAGACTCAAAATTGCGGCCTTGATCCGAATGCAGCTCCATTGGCACTCCGAAGCGACTGAAGAACTTTTTGACTAGTACGTCAGCAACAGTCGCAGCTTCCTGGTTTGGTAGGTCATATGCTTCTGGCCATTTGGTAAAATAGTCCATTGCCACTAAGATGTATTTATTCCCATCGTCGGTTTCGGGAAATGGTCCGGCGATATCTATAGCTATTCTTTCCAGAGGACTACCCACATTGTACTGCCTCATAGGTGCTCTTCGCTTCCCCAAGGGTCCGTTACCCGTGGCACATAGTTCGCATTTACGGCACCACTCTTTCACGTCTTCTTTACAATTGACCCAGTAAAAACGCTCTCTAACTTTGTCCAAAGTCTTCTTCACACCGAAGTGTCCTCCTGAGGCACCGTCATGGAGATGTCGCAATACTGTAGCCACTCGGATTCTTGGAACCACGAACTGAGACCTAATGGTGGTGCCATCTTCACTCTCCAGTACTCGCTTCAGGAGATGGTCTTCCACCTTCAAGGACTCCCATTGGGCCCAATATGCTTTAAGCGTTCTGTTGAAAGGGCTGACGGCCTACCAGGCAGGCCTTTCTCCCACGCGCTTCCATTCCAGTACCATTTTTAGTTCGGGATCAGCCTTCTGCTGTCGTTGCAATTCTTCCGGCAACCAATTGTCGTTGACGATGGTAGTTCTTAATACTTGGGAAACCCTCTCTTCCAAGCGAGAGCAATGACGGCAATCCGTTGGACAGGGTCTTCTTGAAAGAGCATCGGCATTTCGATGACTAGTGCCCGCTCGATGTTCTGTGTCAAAGTCGTATCCTTGTAGTCGCTCGATCCACCTTGTGACCTGGCCTTCAGGATTACGGAATTGTAGAAGCCATTTCAACGCTGCATGGTCCGTCCTCAATAAAAACTTCCGTCCGTACAAGTATTTGTAGAAATGCTCAACGGACTTCACGACGGCCAATAGTTCTTTTCTGGTCACACAATAATTCCTTTCGGCTTTCGACAAAACCTTACTAAAATAGCCGATGACCTTTTCTTGTCCATCCTGTACCTGAGAAAGTACACCCCCAATGGCCAGATTACTTGCATCTGTGTCAAGTATGAATTTCCCTTCTGTCCGTGGATAGCTCAATATTGGTGCTGTTGTCAAGGCACGCTTCAACTGTTGGAAAGCCGTTTCGCACTCTCCGCTCCAAACATACTCGCGCCCATCTTCAGTTAACCTTGTTAGAGGCTTCGCTATATTGGCAAACCCAGGAACGAAACGCCTGTAGTAGGTACACAATCCAAGAAAACTACGAACTTGGTGTTTATCTTTTGGGGTTGACCACTCTTGGACTGCACGGATTTTATCGGGGTCGGCTGCCACTCCATTTTGTGATACGACATGCCCGAGATATTTCACTTCCCTCCGGAATATGTGGCACTTTTTCGGACTCAATTTCAGATTAGCTGTACGCAGTCTCCGGAACACTTCCTCCAGATTTTTCAGATGTTCACTGAATGATCTTCCAACTACGATCACGTTATCCAGATAGACCAGGCAAGTCTTCCACGACAGCGCCCTCAGGATGGTCTCCATTAGACGCTCAAAGGTGGCCGGAGCGTTACATAGACCGAATGGCATAACTGTAAACTGCCATAGTCCGGAACCAATAGTGAACGCAGTCTTCTCTCGGTCTTCAGGTTCCATTTCAACTTGCCAATAACCACTCTTTAAGTCCAAAGTCGAAAACCATCGTGAACCAGACAGGGTATCTAACGTGTCGTCGATGCGTGGTAAGGGATAGCTGTCTTTCTTGGTCACGTTATTGAGCTGCCGATAGTCCACACAAAATCTCGTTGACCCGTCCTTCTTATTGACCAGGACCACCGGTGATGCCCATGGACTGCTGGATGGCTCGATGACCCCTTGTTCTTCCATATCGGTAATAATCTTCTCGGCTTCTGCTCGCCTTGCTAGAGGTAGACGCCTCGGCTGCTGACGGACAGGCATAGAGTTGCCTGTATTGATTTTATGTTTTACTATATCTGTTCGTCCCTTCTGGCTATCGTCAAGAGCGAAGTTATCTAGGTATCGGTGAACCAAACCCTGTACCTCTTTCACTTCCGTTCTATTTAGGTCTTCGCACGAACTGACAACCATACCCACTAATTTTTCACCATGGTCTTTGGGGACTGGTTTTGGAACATCAGCCATACACCTGGCTACTCGGAATACTGCCACACACTGTCTCACAAGGGTACTCTTCTTCAATGTCACCGGATCCACATTAACGTTCATAATTCTCACCGGTACTATCTTTCCAACCTTGAATAGCGCTTTTCCCACCAGTATGCCACTATGGATCTGCTTATCACAGACAGGCTCCATCATTCGCACACATCCTACCCGAAGATCTCCATCCAAACCTGCCTCGACAACCATCTCGCTTTGACCCGGCAATATCACATCTTCAGTCAGCAAAACCCTTACAACCGGGTCTTCTCGTGGGTGCAACGGAAGTTCTTCGTTACCGACCTTCAAAACACCTTCTTTCAAATCCAACGTAAAACCAAATTTTCTCAGGAGGTCCATTCCCAAGATGAAGTCATCAGTGATATCGGCTACCAGCACCTCATGTTCACGTTCTTCACTTCCAATGCCAATCTTCATCTTCACCACTCCGCGTGTTGGTATCACTTCACCTGTTGCTGTACGGAGTTGAGTAGTTGTCGGTAACAATTTAATACTTGATTGTAGAACATCAGGGCGTACGATGGATTTTGTCGCCCCCGTATCAATAAGTAGTGGAACAGTTCGGTTAACAATCTTTCCATCTACAAACAAACTGCCGTTACTATTCTTTGATGTTACGGCATGGATAGTGATCTCCGGGGCATCTTCACTCGCAGTCAACGTTCGCTCCCTCTTGCCCACCCCTTTTAACTTTTCCGACGGTTGTACTTTTCTTATTTTGGGACAACGGCGTTCTACATGTCCTTGTTCGCCGCAGTTCCAACAACGAGGCCCTCGAACTTCTTGATGATTCTTCTTACGGCTTTCTTCCTTCCGAAGAACTCTCAGTACTAACTCCTCTAGATGATCCTTAGAACCTTCTTCTTCTTCCACAACGGCTCGAACACGCCCGTGACCTCGGGACGCTTGTTTTGCAGCTTCAAATTCTAAGGCGTGAGCAAGCGCATCATCAGTTGTTCTTGGTCGTGCCAGCCTCAATGATTGTTGTGTTTCCCCGTCTCTTAACCCATCAATGAAGGTCTGCACAGCCAGTTGTCCCAGAAATGAATCGGGTGCCGTAGGGTACGCCAATCGGACAAACCGCGCAACATCGACTTCAAACTCCTGCAGGCTTTCTCCATTCTTCTGGATACGATTCTTCACTTGCGTGTGATACACTTGTTGAAGATGCGCGTCTCCATATCTCATCTCCAATCTAGACACTAACAATTGGTAATCATTTTCCTGTCCTGCTGGGATTGTTTGCAGGACGTTCAACGCGTCTCCATGCAAAGCCACAGTTAAAGAAACGGCCTTTTCCTTGCCTGTCCATCCGTTGGCCCCAGCAGCCGCCTCAAACTGTTTGTAGTAAGTGGACCAAGGTATCTTTCCATCGAACGTGGGTGGTTTTACTTTTATCCCTACGACAGGACCCTTTTCTTCTTTAAACTGTTTCTTTACGTCATTAAACGGCCTCTCAGAAGTTGAGGGAAACCGTAGTTGCCTCATTCTATCTTCCAGCATTTCGGTCATATCGTCTTTCTTAGTTGTTGGTGGTAATTGCATTTGGGCTATTTTCTCTTCTACCATCTTTATTACCCTTATAACCTACAGAAACACAAAGGCTATTTTTATATAAAGAAACACTTAACCAACCAAAATGTAGCTGTGCTGGAAGTATCAGCTTGATCCAAATAACACTGCTTTAGTTTTTGCTAGCTAGCCCCCAATAAGTCGGAGAGGGGCGGGGTAATACAAGATATAAAAGATAAAAAAAACAAGCGCCACTTCGTTTAAAAACAATGTTTATTACTAAAGCTTCAAGCTTATCAGGAAAACGAAGAAATAGATCTTCTACTAAAATATGGGCAACTTCCAATATTTTGGTCGTACCGTACATATATACTTACAAATGACGAACTGGAAAGCCAAATTAAAATCATACAAATAAATAAATAATAAATAAATAAAACGCACGTAGTGAAATGTAAACGTTCTAAGTAGGGCTTTATTTTACTTGCAACTATTTTCTATTGTGCAGATAGAAAAAAATGTAATGTTTCAACAAAAAAAAAGGTGAATGGTGATTTGTATCACAGTTGGTTGTACTTAAAACTACCCTACAACAATTCCACTATTCGAGGTCTCGTTTTATCCTTAAAATTAACATGCATGCATAAATTGTAAACACATTGATTAAATATATACATATACATAAATAAAATGACACATAATACATACAAATTTAGACAAACATCCCACCATTCGAAGACCCACGGCTGTATGTTTAAAGCCTTGCTTAGGGGGTTTTCGCTTCACCCTTCGATATTTGGTTGTTTTTCTCCGACCCGGTATATGTATAGATGTAGGTACGGACACAAAGGGGAAGAACCTTCCAATTAAAATACACGGTCAGATGGGCAGGAACAAGAATACACCAACGAACAACAAAACCCAAAACAAAAAGACCTACAAAGAAATCACCCTGTATATTGTATTATTTTTAAATATCTGAAGATTTTTACCTTTCTATAAACTGAAAGGTCTTTTACAATACAATTCCCTCAAGGTGACGGCTAGGGAAATAATAGTACCTAAAATAAAAAGACATTTGTGAGATTTAGCGCAACGAGGTTTTAACTAACGGAAGTTACCTAAAATGGTTAGCACCAGAACGTAATCCGTCCAATTTGATGATTGATCGCATATAAATAATCAAGCGATCGTTCTGTTGAATGTGAGATTTATTCCGCTAAAGCGAATTAATATTTAAAACCAATTTCTAATTTATATCTCGCCCATTCAACTTCTAGTACCAAAAACCAGCCATTTTGTTACTTCACTCTACTATTGAGCAGGGAGCTCAAACGCGCAGGAGCGACTTCACGATAAACAGAAAGAAAGGGAAAACCAGTGACAACCAAACAACGCAGAAGCTTGGTTTTAAACAGTGACCATCAAACAAATAATGGGTTGTGAATTTCAACGTTATAATTCCCCCCTCAACTCCCAGTCGCGAAAACCCTTTCGCGGCTTAGCATAACCTAGCCTTGCTAAAATCTAACTTGCCCAAAATAAATTGAAAGAACAACCCACCAGGATGAAAAATACCCTGACCAGAAAAAACATGGACACCAACAATGGACACCAAAAGGGCGATCCAAAAAAATCCAAAAAAAAACAACAAAAGACAAACACAAATTGGAGGTGGAGGTAAGGAAAGAACAGAGGAACAAAAGGTTCCACCCCGAAGCATGAACAATGGTCGGGCAAGCAGGGTTCACTGCAAAGACGCGCTTCACACACGGTACTGGGCACAGTGATATTCCACGTCGGGAAGGGACCACTGAGCAACTCCCAGTGCCCGAGGCTTGGCAACGACTCACAACAAAACCTACCAGCACGAACCACTGAACATGGCCAGCAAAAAGAACTGAACAGAGAGCCGCCGACATACTCTCTGCTCGCACCCAAGAGAGGGTAGTGTAGAGGAAAAAAGAAGAAAAAGAAAACAGAGTGAAAAAGAAGGGCTCGCCCGGACACATGTGAAGTGGGCAGATGGCAGAGCCACCGAGGAGCACAACTTCACACACGATGCGGGGCACTGCCAGTTCCAACATCGTGGAGACTGAACAGCGCCAAACCCCCGCATCCGAGGTTCGGAAGCGCTACTCAGCAACACTAACCACCCGGACACCACACACGTACCGTTTGAGACAGAGAACAAGAGAAGAAGAAACCGGGGGTTAAAAAGGGAGTTCAGCCCAAAGAAACCCAAAAGAACCACGGTCTTGGGGATCCAGCCCAAGCCATGCTATGGAAATATGGAGTCAAAATCGGTATAAGAAAGAAGGAGAAGGTAAAAAGGAGAAGAGAAACTGTCAAATCCGGTATACAAAAAAATAGTTTGGCTAAGCCAAAACAAAAGTCGAAATTGCTATATCCAAAAACCTTGGTATAAAAGCCAAAAATAGATACCTGCAAAACAAAGATATAAATAAAAACTAATAAGCCCTAACAAGTCGACAGATATTAGGTCGAACTGAGCGTATCACTAAACGCTCCAAATGAGGACAGCCCCAACCATCGCTGAACTCTGTGGAACCCAAACCACCAAATGGTTCCCCCAAAAAGAAACAACCAAATGACCCTAATCTCCGACATGATTCGGAACATACTCTTTCAAATCTTTGGCATGAAATTTGCCGGCTTCCCTACCAAGTTCATCAGCTAAAATATAAGTCCAAGGAGACACCTTTTTGTGAATGGTAAAAGGACCAATATAACGAGGAGCAAGTTTATGTGAAAAATATTTACTCGCATCAGAAAGAGCAAAATTTTTCCTTAAAACTTTGTCACCAATAACAAATTGAGTATCTCGCTTACGTAGATCATAGTAACGTTTATTGCGATCAAAAGAAATTTTTATTTTATTACGCACTACCTCAAAAACTCCCTGCAATTTATCAGGAATAACAGTAGCAGACGAACGATCAACTTGCAGATCTTGAACTTTATCAGATATTTTATGATCAGTGCCTTTTAAAATATGTTCCCTACCAAAAGTTAAGAAATAGGGAGTGTAACCAGTAGTCTCGTGACGACCAGTTCTAAGGGCACACCCAATCTTTGCTAATTCATCTGCCCAAGAACGCTGATTCTCTTTAACATAGGAACGAATCATAGTTTTAACATTTCTGTTCGCTCTTTCTGTGGGATTTGATTGCGGGTGATAATGCGCATTAAAACGAATTTTTACTGAATAGTTACTACAAAGAGTGCGAAAGTCACGACCAGTAAACTGGGCTCCATTGTCTACCAACACCAATCTAGGTACTCCAAAAACTAAGAAGACTTTATCTTCAATTCTCGAACAAACCATCTTCGCTGAATTATTCCTAAGAGGAAATAGCAAACAAAATTTACTAAAATAGTCCACTATGACTAAGACATATGAATAACCTTTTGTACTCCTCGGGAGAGGACCAATCAAATCTATACTGACCATCTGCCAAGGGCGATCAACAATTGGTTGCGGAACTAACAGTCCAGCAGGAGGTCTTAAATCTGGTTTACATTTTTGACAAATTTGACAAGTTTTAATATATCGAGCTACATCGGCTTGCATTTTTGGCCAATAATATTTGGGAGTTAATCTATGATATGTTTTATATACTCCACCATGACCGGAAGTAGGATGATCATGTGCTTGACGAAGAATAGCAAGTCTATTTTCTTTAGGTACAACAAGTTTCCAAACGGTATCAGAATCATTTTCGGTTTTCATAGATTTATATAAACCTTCATTAGTAATACGCCATTGAGAAAACTTAGCAGGTTTAGCCCGAACCCCATCAACCATACTATTATACCACTTATCGGTAGAAACTATAACAGGCTCATTACCTGACTCAATACTGTCAAGAATCGGTACGGAACGTGATAACGCATCAGGTACCAAATGGTCTTTACCTTTACGATGGACCACCTCAAAGTCATATTCTTGGAGTCTCAAAGACCACCTAGCCAAACGACCTGTCGGGTTTTTTAAATTATGTAACCACACCAAAGAATAGTGATCGGTGATCACCGTGAAACGACGGCCTTCTAAATATGGTCTAAGTTTTTCTACGGCCCATAAAACTCCTAAACATTCCCTCTCAGTCGTAGAATAATTTCGCTCTTGACGAGTGAGAGAACGACTAAGGTAACATATTACACTTTCCTCACCATCAATCTGTTGCGTCAACACAGCACCTAAACCAAAACCACTACTATCGGTTTGAACAGTAAATGGCAACTCAAAATCTGGACAACGTAAAATAGGTGCCCTAACCAAAGCTTCTTTCAAAGTCCGCAAGCTACATTCACACTCAGATGACCAATAAAATTTGACACCTTTCTTAAGAAGGGTTGTCAACGGCTGAATGATATCAGAAAACTGTGGTACAAAACGACGGTACCATGAAGTCAAACCTATCAGACTTCTAACTTCAGTCACATTCCGAGGAGGCTGAATATTCATAATGGCCTGAACTTTCTCAGGATCCACATGAATTCCCTTCTGACTAACTACATAACCTAAGTATCGTAGCTCAGGAACACAAAATTTGCACTTATCCGAACTTAAAGTGATACCAGCCAAAGACAATCGATTAAAAACTTCTCTTAATATTTCAATATGTTTTTCAAAACTATCTGTAACGATGACTATATCGTCCAGATACACCAAAACATATGGTTCCAAAGATGGACCAAGAACATTATCAATAAACCTTTGCCAAGTTGCAGGGGCATTATGTAACCCAAAAGGCATACGAGTAAACTGGAAAAGGCCACGATTGGGGATTGTAAAAGCCGTATATTTACGGGAATCCTCAGATAAAGGAATTTGCCAATAGGCAGACTTAACATCCAACGATGACAAAAATTTGGCATTTCGAAGTTTATCCAAAGTAGCACTAACATAGGGAATAGGATAAGCATCCTTCTCAGTCACACGATTAATACGACGAAAATCTATGCAAAATCTGTAGGTCCCATCTTTCTTTTTGACCATTAGGACTGGGTTGGACCAGCCACTAGAAGACGGTTCAATGACACCTAAGCTCAACATACGATCGAGTTCTTCATCGATAAGACGTTGCATAAACGGACTAACCGGATAATATCTCTGCTTAATCGGTTCAGAATTTGTACGAATAACATGCTCAACCCTAGACGTACAACCTAACATCTCACTTGGAAGTGCTTTAGACTCATTCAAAATTTTCTCTAACTCCAATTTCTGTTCAAAAGTAAGTGTAGAATTACTAAGAGGCATAACCTCAATAGATTCCAGTTCAACAGACGAATTGTCAGAATCTTTTACAAATCGCCAACTGCCTTGTCTCAAATTGGGAACAATACCCATAAGGTTCCAAAAGTCAATACCCAAGATCAAAGTCTGTGGAAGATCCGGAACTACCAAAATAGAAATAATATGCATTCGATCCTGAAGTTGGATCGGTACATCAACTTGACCAATGCTCTTCACAGTTTGACCATTTGCTATGCGACAATCAGTCGCTCCAAACTTAGATAAACCAGCACCAAAACCTAAAATACATAAAAACGACCAACCTGGTTTACCAACTATAGTCCGAGAAGCACCGGAATCCAAAAGACCTAACAAATCATGACCCAAAACTTTTATAGACAAATACGGGCGTTCATCTCTTTCGGCATGAGCAAGGATAAAATTTAATAATACAGTGGTTGCTTGAAATGAAGACTCGGTACTAACACCTCCCATTAATGCCGAATTAAAACCGTTTCCCGAATTATTATCCCTAGGAGAACATTTCTTACAAGAAGTCTTAGTGACCCCCATCTCACCACAACCAAAACAACGTTTAATCAAGGGAGAAGAACATGCAGAACGCACGTGTCCTGTTTTCCTACAATTAAAACACAACCGTGATGAAACATCTGAAGCAGCACTACTGGAATTACTAGCAGTCTCAACAAAAGCTAAATCTGGCTCTAAGTCGGTTTTCCTTCTAGTTGGAGATAGAAATCAGAGATAGAATTAATTTCCTTAAACGACAAATGAAATTGGTAAAATGGAGCTAAGTTCTTTAACAGTAATCTTAATTGAATCCCTTCAGAAAATTTTGTTGATAATCGGGAAAATAAATTATCCATAGCTACTAAATAAGTCCCTAGCGGTTCATTAGGACCTTGAGTCCTCCTACGAATTTCTTCTAAAAGCTTATCATCATAATCTAAAGGGAGATATTCCTCTTTCAAAAGTTTAACCAAAGAGTCCCAATCAGATACTTCATTTCTTCTAGACCTATAAAACAAAAGTGCTTGGTCTTTAAAAAGATCCAAAGCAGATGCAAATAACTGGGTCTTTGATACATTCCGAGCAATAGACAACTCATCCACTTGTTGCAAAAAAGCATTTAAAGAAATCTTAGATTCATGTCCTGCAAATTTATCAAGTCCCCATTTAAAGACCGGTACAGACTTCGGCTGACCACATTGAGGATCAGGAGCAGCAAGTGTAGAAGAAGCTGCTGGGTTGCCCGCAGGAGAATTAACAATAGATTCCCCAACGCTTAAACCTAAACCTAACTGAATAGCTACTTCATCAGTTACCTGTGGTACTGAAGCTTTATCATGAATATCGCTCATTAATCCAAGAATGGATTGAATGAACTCGGCCCGCTTTGATGCAGAAGCCTCATCTTTGGCTTTCATCGCCGCAGCCCTACCTAATAGGTGACTTAACCTACTTTGCAATTTTTTATACGGATTAGAATCCACACTATCATCAAATGACTCCAAAGCCGTATTAAGTTCAATAATAGCTGTAGAAATAGCATCTGAATCTTCTTCAAAAGTAAACGGATGAGCTGGTAACTCAAGCACGGACTGATCTTGTTCCATTTTCATTAACTGTCGAAGAGACTTTCGCATACTATCAACATTAGAGTCAGGAAGACCTCTAATAGCTAACTCATAAGATAGTTCTGATTTACTTAACCTATCTATATGGATCTTCCGTTCCATAATGAACTAATTAATAATCAAAACTAACAAAACAAATAACCAATTTATAATAAGATTAATAATCAATACTAATCAAATAACTTGTAACAAGAATACAACAAATTACAAAATACAATCCTGGAGTTGATTCTTTATCCTAAATTACTAAATACTTAATCTATTAGGCAAACTATATTCCCCAAAACTATCCTAACATGCAAGAACAACAAATCTTAAGTGGTTTTAACAAAGTGGAATTTTCAACAACAGGCCCCACGTTGGGCGCCAATTTACTATAACCTACAGAAACACAAAGGCTATTTTTATATAAAGAAACACTTAACCAACCAAAATGTAGCTGTGCTGGAAGTATCAGCTTGATCCAAATAACACTGCTTTAGTTTTTGCCAGCTAGCCCCCAATAAGTCGGAGAGGGGCGGGGTAATACAAGATATAAAAGATAAAAAAAACAAGCGCCACTTCGTTTAAAAACAATGTTTATTACTAAAGCTTCAAGCTTATCAGGAAAACGAAGAAATAGATCTTCTACTAAAATATGGGCAACTTCCAATATTTTGGTCGTACCGTACATATATACTTACAAATGACGAACTGGAAAGCCAAATTAAAATCATACAAATAAATAAATAATAAATAAATAAAACGCACGTAGTGAAATGTAAACGTTCTAAGTAGGGCTTTATTTTACTTGCAACTATTTTCTATTGTGCAGATAGAAAAAAATGTAATGTTTCAACAAAAAAAAAGGTGAATGGTGATTTGTATCACAGTTGGTTGTACTTAAAACTACCCTACAACAATTCCACTATTCGAGATCTCGTTTTATCCTTAAAATTAACATGCATGCATAAATTGTAAACACATTGAATAAATATATACATATACATAAATAAAATGACACATAATACATACAAATTTAGACAAACATCCCACCATTCGAAGACCCACGGCTGTATGTTTAAAGCCTTGCTTAGGGGGTTTTCGCTTCACCCTTCGATATTTGGTTGTTTTTCTCCGACCCGGTATATGTATAGATGTAGGTACGGACACAAAGGGGAAGAACCTTCCAATTAAAATACACGGTCAGATGGGCAGGAACAAGAATACACCAACGAACAACAAAACCCAAAACAAAAAGACCTACAAAGAAATCACCCTGTATATTGTATTATTTTTAAATATCTGAAGATTTTTACCTTTCTATAAACTGAAAGGTCTTTTACAATACAATTCCCTCAAGGTGACGGCTAGGGAAATAATAGTACCTAAAATAAAAAGACATTTGTGAGATTTAGCGCAACGAGGTTTTAACTAACGGAAGTTACCTAAAATGGTTAGCACCAGAACGTAATCCGTCCAATTTGACGATTGATCGCATATAAATAATCAAGCGATCGTTCTGTTGAATGTGAGATTTATTCCGCTAAAGCGAATTAATATTTAAAACCAATTTCTAATTTATATCTCGCCCATTCAACTTCTAGTACCAAAAACCAGCCATTTTGTTACTTCACTCTACTATTGAGCAGGGAGCTCAAACGCGCAGGAGCGACTTCACGATAAACAGAAAGAAAGGGAAAACCAGTGACAACCAAACAACGCAGAAGCTTGGTTTTAAACAGTGACCATCAAACAAATAATGGGTTGTGAATTTCAACGTTATACCCTATCTTGTTCCGCCAATCTACCTTCCAACAGTCCTAACGAGCTGGCATTCTCAAAGAATTCTTCGAAAACTTTATCTTCCAACGCTTTGACGTTTTCCAGCAATTCACCTTTAAGCCTTCTAGAGCTTTCTTCAGATTTTTCTAGTAATTCTGCAAACCTTCTAGAATTCTCTTCGTGCTTTTCCAGTAATTCTTCTTTAAGCATTTTAGTATTTTCAAAAACTTTTTCTTCCAGTGCTTTAGTATTTTTAAGTAATTCATCTTTAAAAATTCTAGAATTCTCTTCGGACTTTCTAGAACTCTCTTCGTGCTTTTCCAATAATTCTTCTTTAAGCATTCTAGTATTTTCTTCGGACTGTCTAGAATTTTCCAAAACTTTTTCTTCCAGTGCTTTAGTATTTTCCATTAGTTTTCTAGCATTCTCTTCGGACTTTTCCAGTAATTTTTCTTTTAACATTCTAGAATGTTAAAACTCCACACCTGACAACACTGTAACGTTTTTTTTTAAATAATAACAAAAGTGCTGGTTAAATCTTCTATTAATAAGAAATATTTATTTACAAACACTAATGAATACACTATAAATTAACGCTATGATTATAAACCATTAAAACTATTATTTACAGACTATGAATTTCTAATACAACATTTATCTTTACATTCACTATTTATTTCGCGATACACAGTTCATGACTTGCTGTTGACTGCCTCTTTTTATCGGCGAAGTCGGTTATATACCCTCCTACAAACGTACTAGAAGCCGCTAGAAACTACTATATATTTCTAGAATAAACGCGTCTCGTTCACATGCTTGGTGCGATGAGTCATTCTCTCGAATGCCGTAGAATATTCCATTTGTTGTTCGAGAAGAGGTTCTTTCTTTTTCTCTCTTGTTACATTATGCTCTGTCATTACCTCCGCAGAGTTTATCAAGATAATGTAGAATCAATTCAGAAATTGTGCAGGCAACAGGAGATAATTTATTCTTATTGTTACTGAACTGGTTGATTTGAAAGTAAACATTGGTTCAAATTTCTAAGTAAAGATATGGGTAAATTACTCCAAATTACTACAAATCAACGAAAAACATACAAGATTTTATTTTTCGCGAGAATACGTACGAGTAGAAAACTCGTTGCTTTTCGTAATTTACAATTATTGGCGTTGCCAAGACGTGGTGTATGTTTATTTTGAACGTAACGTCGGCGTCGATAGCAAAGTTAACGCTATGCAAGCTTTATAAATGATGCCTGCTTATAATGCCCTGGATGTTACTGACTTTTTTATACAGTTCGTACTACACCTGTGGTACGTACTGTATAAAATTTATTTTATACAGTTTATGTGTTATACCTATAACAACACATAAAATATGCACTTGAAAAATAAACGACTTTACGTATGAACGTATAATAGAAATCAGAAAAGAAAAGCTCTATGTCATCAATGTGTGAGTGTAGCTAACTTAAGATAAATTGATAATTTTATAATAAAAATCTTTCTCGCACAAATATGACATAGTATAACAAAATTGTAAGTTTCTTAGATTTTTTTCTCAAAACTGTTACAATCTACAACTCTGCTTGGCTTCTAAGCGCCAAGGCCTTTCAAATCGACGGGCGTCCTCTGAACTCGGATTCAGCAAAAAATTTACATAAAAACAGTTTTAAAAGCGTGTATGTCATTCAGTCCGAACGGACTTCTTAAATAGGCGATTTTTGAAATAAATGTCTGCTCCCCGAGTTATAAGAAGATAGGGGCTTTATAATAAGGACAGGATAGAATGCGTTTATCAGGTGTGGCTGCCTCGTTAAAAGGTGCTTTTAAATTATAGCGAGCACCATCGAACGAATGAGCAACCGAATTCGTTCGGTGCTCGTCCGTTCGTTCTAATCTAAATGTACCTTCGTGGACGAGCATTGATGTGCCGTCGATGTGACATCCACAGCGAGTACGAACTTTCTTATTTAAGATGATGATTCATCGATTTACCTACATGTGTTGGATCATGACCGAGCGCGAAAGAGTTCGTTCTCTTGCGTTTTCTTCTCCACTTCAATTATGCGAACAGGACAGAACGAGTTCGTTCGTTCGGTGGTGCTCGCTATAATTTAAATGTACCTTAATTTAAATGCACTTTCGTGTACGTGGACATGCATTCGAATTCGTCGGTGTGATATCCATATTATTAAGCAAGAATTCTCATTGATGATTCGTCAGTTTACCGATATAAATTGGAAAGGTGGGTACACATACAGCGAACGAAGGCAAACGAAGAGTGGCAAACGAATTCGTTCGCTTAATGTATACGTAAAAATGAACGCCACCGAAAGCATTTGTTCGCCTTCGCCAAGGTTCGCTCACAGGTCGGTACATCAAAAGAAGTTCGTTATGAGTCTGTTGGCAATGTATACGCATTTCGACGTTTGCTTTGGGATCACATGGTTTTAGGAGCGTTTTCCTTTAATTTTAATAATAAATAAGAATAATCTTAAGTACGGCTATGTAGTAGATGAGCTTCTTTACTGATTATTATGTATGATGCACTAGCGATTATAATTAAATCTTAATCAGACATTCTGGAAAAACAATCTACTCCACTCATTATTATAGCAAATAATAAATAAGCCATACCACCACTATATTGCTACCGACTAATAATAATTTAAAATAACAACTAGGTACACCAGCGAAAACCAACGAACACACGCGAAAATATTCGTTTTGCTAAATGTGGACGGCAAAGCGAATTTACGAACCGAATGCCGAACAAACTTCGCGAATTCGTTCACTAACCTTCGTTCGCTGTACATCACCGACTGATGGCAACAGAGTGAATTCATATCTATGGGCGGGAAATCCAAGTTGGGAATGAGGAGAGAGAGAGAGAGAGAGAGAGAGAGAGAGAGAGAGAGAGAGAGAGAGAGAGAGAGAGAGAAGATATAGAAATGATCCGCTAATGACCCCGCGAATTATATGAGAATGAACCTCGAATTTCGCGGATGACCTTGAAATCCAAAACGGACCTTCATAAGAAAATACATGGGATTTTGGGCTAGAACGAACATAGCTATACTACTTACCTTACTTTTTTTTTTGTCTGCCAGATCAGCACAAACTGCTATTCACGGCATTTTTCACTATTATTGTTTTTCACGTTTTATTAACATATGAGTCAATAACACTCTAACATGTATTTAAATATTGTTTTATAACACTATAGCACTGGGTGTTTATTTATTGCGAACACTATTCAACAATATCTTGAGCTAGTCGCTTCCTTAATCGTCGATTTGCCGTTGGAATTCCTAGTTGAAAGTGAACAGCTCGTGGACAGTTGGGTAAGTTTGAAATAAAGTTAATTGTTGATTTCATAATGAATTCATGTATTGTTGGAAGCGCCAGTTCTTGGTGTAATTGTTGATTACGAATGTACCATTCAGCATTGCAGATAGTTCTAGTGACTTTGTTTTGAAAAATTTGAATTTTATTTAAATGCGTCTTGCTGGCAGAACCCCAGATAGGACAAGCATAGGTTAATATAGGCCGGAGAATGGACTTGTAAATTAGTAGACCACAATCAAGTTTTAAAGGAGTGTTTTTATTAATGATGGGGTAAAGCAGGTTTAATCGGGCATAAGCTAAGGGTAATAATCATAGAATATCGATCAATAGAGAAAAAGGAAAAAGTTAGTTCCATCCGTCTACACGTGCTTCGCACTTATTAGTGCTCATCAGGACGGCATAGCAGATAGAATGAAATAAGCAACAAACTCAAAAATGTATATAACACAAGGTTTCACAGATAGCAGCCAACTTCCGATACTCTAAATGCGCGGATGGTAGCTTGCCACCAGCTAGTTGGACTCGGAGATGGCAGTATGAAGATCAAGCTATGGCTGTGCAGTTTCAATCTTGTGATCCGAAAAAACCGCCTCGAGCCCCTAGGTTTAAGGGGTATTGATGCGAATACAAAGCCTCTCAATGCTCAAGACAACTTTACTTCCAAGGGTACACACCGGGGTTCTGCTTAGGTGGAAGTAAACAAAGCGCTGACGAGGGCAAACCAGCCTTATAACTGGTAGAGCGGGGTGGCATAACCGTCCAAGCCTGTCACATTGAGGTTCGTTTCGGTCGGGCAGTGGTCCCACACAAGTGAGTAAAGTCCGAAGCTGGAGTAGCGGCTGTCTCCTGTGCCGGGAGAAGGGTCTCGACGAATGAATACGATTATAACTCTGGTACTAGCTTAGAGAGCTAGTAAAGGTTTGGATAGGGCAAAGGATTAGTGTACTAATTGAGGGTATCTTGATGATACCCTCAATGATTGTGGAGATTAGGTATCTAGGTGCGCCAGTTAAAATAACACTATCCCATGCTTGTTGACTCTAGTTCACAGATGTAGCCAACACAATAAGCCGGAGACTTTGGAAGCCTTAAAATCGAGTATACGAGAGCAAATATCCAACATACCGTCTACGATGTTTTCTATGGCCATGGAAATGCTTTAAACTTTGGTTGATATTGTATTCCGCACATGATGTAACTTCTAACTTTTAAAGTTGAAATAAATATTTAAGAGTGACAAAGTCAAATCGAAATACTTTTGTTAGAAATCAATTAGAATTAGTAAATAAGCTACAAAGCATACATCTTCACCACATTCCAAAACTCGTTAGCGTTGACGTATCTAGTATGTTTTCTAAAATACATCCACAGGAATGTATTACTTTCTTAGACAGTTTCTTGATTGATAGTAATATAGAATTACTTGAAAGGAGTTAATTCAATTATTTTATCCTTAGTACACAGAGATTTAACTATTCCACTCACACAGTCCGATTTTAACAAAGAAATTTCAACCATTAAAGAACCAGCAGATGTGAATCATTATATACAAATATGACTGACACTTTAGTTAAACAAAAAGATTATAGGTTAGTTATCAAAACAATATATTCCATTGACAATCAACAAAAGACACAAATTACATATCTATACCACATTTTGACAAATATAAAAAAAATGTTAAAACCAACAATTACAAAATACGTAGTCTTTAAAACCAACACGAATACTTTTTTATTTTTATTTAATGCTAAAGACAGAACACATGATATGAAATCGGGCAGTAGTTGTTGCCATCCCCTAAGGTTAGTCTTCCCGTTCTATCATCCAATGACGTATACAGCGTTTCTTGCTCTTGTGGTCTTGTTTATTTGCATTGAAGAAACAGGACGATCAGTTCACACGAGAATCTGCAAACATAAACCAAATGTGAGATCAGGTCTTGTTTCCACATCAGCGATTCTACGAAACATCACGAAACTGGGCATAAGGTCTTTTTGGATGAATCCTCTATTAAATATAAATCCAAGTTTTTTTCATACTGGCATATTCAGGATATGCTGTCTCCTGTGCCGGGAGAAGGGTCTCGACGAATGAATACGATTATAACTCTGGTACTAGCTTAGAGAGCTAGTAAAGGTTTGGATAGGGCAAAGGATTAGTGTACTAATTGAGGGTATCTTGATGATACCCTCAATGATTGTGGAGATTAGGTATCTAGGTGCGCCAGTTAAAATAACACTATCCCATGCTTGTTGACTCTAGTTCACAGATGTAGCCAACACAATAAGCCGGAGACTTTGGAAGCCTTAAAATCGAGTATACGAGAGCAAATATCCAACATACCGTCTACGATGTTTTCTATGGCCATGGAAATGCTTTAAACTTTGGTTGATATTGTATTCCGCACATGATGTAACTTCTAACTTTTAAAGTTGAAATAAATATTTAAGAGTGACAAAGTCAAATCGAAATACTTTTGTTAGAAATCAATTAGAATTAGTAAATAAGCTACAAAGCATACATCTTCACCACATTCCAAAACTCGTTAGCGTTGACGTATCTAGTATGTTTTCTAAAATACATCCACAGGAATGTATTACTTTCTTAGACAGTTTCTTGATTGATAGTAATATAGAATTACTTGAAAGGAGTTAATTCAATTATTTTATCCTTAGTACACAGAGATTTAACTATTCCACTCACACAGTCCGATTTTAACAAAGAAATTTCAACCATTAAAGAACCAGCAGATGTGAATCATTATATACAAATATGACTGACACTTTAGTTAAACAAAAAGATTATAGGTTAGTTATCAAAACAATATATTCCATTGACAATCAACAAAAGACACAAATTACATATCTATACCACATTTTGACAAATATAAAAAAAATGTTAAAACCAACAATTACAAAATACGTAGTCTTTAAAACCAACACGAATACTTTTTTATTTTTATTTAATGCTAAAGACAGAACACATGATATGAAATCGGGCAGTAGTTGTTGCCATCCCCTAAGGTTAGTCTTCCCGTTCTATCATCCAATGACGTATACAGCGTTTCTTGCTCTTGTGGTCTTGTTTATTTGCATTGAAGAAACAGGACGATCAGTTCACACGAGAATCTGCAAACATAAACCAAATGTGAGATCAGGTCTTGTTTCCACATCAGCGATTCTACGAAACATCACGAAACTGGGCATAAGGTCTTTTTGGATGAATCCTCTATTAAATATAAATCCAAGTTTTTTTCATACTGGCATATTCAGGAAATTTATTGCAATTTGGAAACCAGTCAATTTTGAACGGTCCCCGTCGTTATGATTCATCAATCATAAGTTCTGCTCTCGCTTGACCCTTAGTGTATACGATAATGTATTATATACTCCATTTCTTACTCCCCCCCCTCGAGTGACGTTAAGCCGCGTGTGAGAGGTGCGGTTCTGAGAAGGACGTTTTTTGTGTTCCCTCTTGGTCACCGTCTCCATTTGGGGGGCGATGACGTTCCCCTCTTAACCAAATAACTATTCGTTCAACAGCCAGCCGACGTCTTCATGCGCCGCCACTATCAACAGCACCACCACCAACAACCCACCCAGGAGAGGAACCAACATTACCTTTGCCAACCTTCCTTCGGCGGATACTCTTGCAATTGGGGGTTCGGCGGGAGCTGCCTGGGGGCATAGAGGATGCGAGTATCACTCAAAATATACTGTATCTACTCCACGCGGATGAAGAGGCATAGCGAGCCTATAGCAGCCACTGCCCTGCGAAACAGGGCACAAACTGACGATGACTGAGTGACTGACGCTTTCACTCAGTTCACATGCTAAGTTCCTGTACTGTTTTACTACTGTTGTAATATCTCCTGAAGATTCTCCATAGAATTAATTGCGAGTGAAACGTTGCATTCTTCGATTGTTTTTCAACATGACACGGTTCAAACCCGGACATCGCTGGTTATACAAAGAACATTCGTTCTAGATGATTTTTAAATACATTAAAAAATAAACGTTTAGTTAACAAATTTGACAAAGATGTGCACCATTTATACATCCGATCTTTATTAAAATTGTAGTTATTATTAAAAACAATAGAATTATGTATAACAAAAAAAAGATTAATTCAAAATTCAGAATATGAAAGACGATCTTTTACCAAAACGAGTGGTCATAATTTCTTAAATAGCATTTAATTTTTTTTATTTCCATGCATGTTTACAGTTTGTTGCTTTATAATTATGAACAATAAGGGTGCGTAATTTAAGATTTAACTAAAAATAACATAATCAGACAGCCCTTTGATTGTTCCCTTACTAGTAAAAATGTATAATGATTATACAACCAGGCGGTTCCTTTGTTTATAGTAATAAAATATACTGTAAGTAAAATCTACTTAGTTATTGTAATAAATGGCTGTTAAAAATACTTTATATCATTATTTGATAATGCCACAGTTCAGAGTAAAAAAATTTAGTATGTAATTTAATAAAAGATTTTCATTCATGCTCAAGAATAATATAATACTATAATCTAACTTTAATTTAAACAACGAATTTCATGTTTAATAAGTATTATGTACTCCTGTAAAATATAATTTAATTTTTATAATTTTTTGGGCCTGTATAACAATTCTATAGTTGATTTTGATATGATGACATATATACATCATATCGTTTATACGTGTAAAACCTGCCAGCAAGTTAAGCTACATGCTTCATGCAGCGTGCAGGGGTACTGGTGGAAAATATCAAAGTTTCTCTGAATCTATGCCACTCAAAAAGAAAGTGTGGTGGGGGCCAAGATCGAGAGGTTCTCCTAGCGTTGTTCCCTGTACCGCTGCCCCCCCAGGTGATGGTTCGGTACTGTTTGAATAAAACCTTAAAGCGCGTAGTCATAGTCACCGGAGTAGCAAATCTTGTACTTGCAATAATCTTGTCTGTACTGCAGATATCGAAGTAATTTTTTTACCAAAAACTTTTTTGGACTTTTTGCCACCTATAGTCTCGATTATATAGGCGTCTATCTCTTGTAATAAAAAAAGTTTTTCTAATCGTGAAAATTTTAGTGCAGAAATATGACATAGCATAACAAAATGGTAATTTTCTCAGATTTTTTTTCTCAAAACTGAATTTTAAGTAGTACATTGCAATCTACAACTCTGGGAGAAATTTTCGAAATAAAAATTAATTTTTTAACTCCATCCAGCACGAAGTTATGACGATAAAAACTGAAAAGAAGCCCGCCCTTGACTTTTCAAAGTTTTACGTAAAAATGAATTTTTAAGGGCCAAGGCCATTCCAAATCGACGGGCGCCCTCCGGATTCGGATTCAGCGGAAAGATTTACATAAAAAACAGTTTTCAAAACGCGAGTGTCATCGAGTCCGGACGACCATGTCGAATTTAGGTACGCATATTTAAGAAAATATAATAATAAGGTAACAATATAATAATATAATACTAACAATAAATATAAATAATAGAACATTTTAAATAGAATCGTGAGTTTTAGATATAGGTAAAGCAAAGGTTTTTGGTTAATTATGCTCCAGAGCACTTATTTAAAACTCATAGTAAAAAGGTACTTTATTCTGTGTTTAGTCATTACTCTATTAGTATTGTTACATTTGAATGTTAAACTATTTTTTTCACTACTAGCTTTAAAACATACTATTATCTAGTCTGTTGTCACCTTGTGAAGTTAGCCTTCTTGCCTAGTGGTAAATAATTTTTTATTATTGACTACTAGTCAATAATCCAGATTTTAGTGTAACACGGGGCAAAAACACATCCCATTATACACTGGCATCCAGGAAAAAATCCGTGATCGCGATAGTACGTTTTTTATGTGAGAAGAATAAAAGGAATAAAAGTACTAGTAGTGAAAAAAATAATATATACACCACGGTTGTGAAGTGTTTTCTAGAGCCTCTCATCTTATATCCCTCGATGCTGCGCATCTCGGGATCTAATAATGCTCGGCTCTAGAAAAAACTCTTCACAACCTTGGTATATAATATACTATTATTTAATTAGTATCTAATTACAAAAGTTTTCAATTGTGCCGTGTGCGTACCTATAATACAGATTGTAATACAATATTCCAAGATACATACATACATTGAAATCAATGGGAGAATGGAATTTACGCATCCGTTTCCTTAGTCACATGTTCTGATTATCTAATTTGAACATTCTAGGCTGTTATGTATTTGAGTGTATTGTTGTGAATATTAATTATCTTGTCTTACATATTCGATAACGCACTACCTTTGAGTAAGATTATTGAAATGGAATTCTGTAGCTAATTTTCAATCAATTGTCCTTTAACAACAACTCGTTATGTATACGTTAGCGACGTACCGCCAAGAATATGTAGTTTGCGTTATTGTAAAGAAAATTCTGGTATTATAAATTATAACTTATAAATCAATATTTTCAACGGACACCAGATCCATTGGATTTTCAGCATTTTTCCAATTTCAAATCAAACGGACCTTTAAACTCACTGAGGAGTGATAAACTTCTCAATTTATCTTACGAATTTTTCCAATCTTTTTGGTGACTATCAAAGATGAAAAAATTAGAGTTGGTAGTATTTTCATTTTTGTCTATTGGTGTTTTTTGTTTTACAAAAAAAGCGCCCTACTCGCAAAACTTTATAAATTTTTTCCTATATGAACTAAAGTTCTAGATAACTTTATTCATATTATTAAATAGCTTTGGTGGACTATGGTATATCTAAAATTCTCATTCTACATTGCAGTTTAAAACCGAGTGAGTTGTGTAACATCATGTTTTAAAGTCAATATTATACACTCACTATTTTGCCCCTTGATCCCACTACATTCGAGCTTTGATCTAGTTATGCATAGCTCATGCATGTGGCGTTAGGTATTCACAGCCGGATGAAATTGCAAATAATATTCATCCTAGCAGCAAACTAAAGAGTGGAGAATTATATTAAAGATTTAAATTAAATTATATAATTTTTTAGTAAGGTGTTTAGTATTGTATAATTAAAGATCGCGAACACTGCGAAAAGTGAAAAGCTTATAACATAACATAAAACAACTATAAACTCATGTTTTCTATAAATTATTCTTTTAGTTTCTAATATTTGTAAATAGTAACTAATTCTATAATAATTAATAAAATACACAAGTATATTAAAAAATTTAAATTGCTATTGTTAAGAGTACATTACGGTAAAGCGCGGTACATTAAAAGTTTAAAATAAATTAGTAACTGCACTCAGACACTTTTTTCTTGACTAATAGAAATACGTAGCATATAATAAAATTTTCTGTAAATAATCTGAAAATCTCCCCTGTTTAATGGACAGGAATCATCAATAAGTCACATAATAATAATATCACATGAATTAGTGATGTCATTGACCACGTCCAGCAGTCTGTTACCAATCCCGCTTTTGTTGTTAACAACCAAAATATTGCGGGTTACCTGACTGCATATCGCATTTTACATTCTCTCGATAGATATCGCCTAAACCTATTAGACATTATAAAGTCTATCAATTAAAGTGAAACTGAAAAAGCTCATTGCTAAGCATTTTGATGTCTGCTTTCTGCTCGTTTTCTTAAACAGGGTAAACTATACATGTTACCGAGTAGAAGCGTCTATAAACTTTATAGAGAAAACCTCTAACTGTTTATTTTAGAATATTAAAAATAAAAAATATATATAGTCCAGTAAAGATCGAAAATTGCTTGAGTTTTAAAAATAATTCGTGGAAAACCGGAAACTGTTTTAATCTTTTTATTTACTTGTAAACAGAAGAATTAGAAGTTTGCACCAATTTCCTGCTTTAGTGGGGTGTGCCGAAAACTTGTTTTTTTGCGAATAACTTAGAAACCACTTACGCCCTGTAAAATCTTATTTATTATAAATTAAAGCACATTAAATTCTGCATCCTCAATGCACCTCAAATTAGGTGAAATGGTGTAGAAGATACATGAGCTTAAGGGAATTATTTCTTCTATATTTTTGCTAAAAGTAACAAATTTCTACGTTTTCACCTCAGATTAGTAATAATAATAATAAATCTATCTAGTAATAAAAAAGAAAAATTCTGAAAACGTATTCTATTTCCCACACACTTCAAAATATCTAAGATTACGTTTTTGTCGACTTTTTAATAACGCAATTTAGTATGAATATTTAATAAAAAATTCTAAATGCGGCCCTGCGTATTCACATATTTTCTCTTTCAATATAAAATCATCGTGCATAAAATGAACCCCATAAAATGTTAAAGGTCATCTTAAAAGAAACATTTCCAGAGCGATAAAATTTGTTTTTAGAAAAACAAAATTGTTGTGATAATTGTTTATACTTGTGTTGATAAAGGGCAATATTGTGTAAGTTTGTTTTGATCCAGTTTTGCGAAATAAACAATTTGAACGAGATATTGCGAATTGTTGACTCTTTGAATTTTGTGAACATTGCGTAAGTTGCATATTGTTTATGTATTAATTATTTGTATCATTTTGTTGTATGAAAACGTTCCCATTTGATAAGAGTTCTTATACAGGGTATGGTGACTTAAGTTGATGATTTTTATGACTAGTTGTTATTTTTTTAACTTTTTGATTTATGAATAAACACAATTTTTTTAAACTTAAATAGACAATAATATTAACCCATATAATTATAAAAGTCTTTATCTATATTTTATCCAACCTCATTTTGACATCACCGATTATGACTAACAAGTTGAATTAAATTTATTAGATCTGACTCCAGTTTCTGGTTAATGGGGCCAGGCCATTAGTTTAATTATTATCAAAACCTTCATAATCAGATGGCGCCCAATTATATGCATTTTATTGTGACTTAAAAATCTTTATCCATTCTTTTACAATTTGAAGCTATTGGAAACGATGCCTACACCCTGAAATTAAATTTGTAAAGATAAGATCTCAAGCTGGGGCAATTTTGAGCATTACCGTAACGTAAGTATAAATATTTTGAAGATTGTAAATGTAAATTTAGTCCGGAGAACTAACCTTTGTTTCAAAGGAATTTAAATATATTGGTTTTACACGCCTTTAGCGGATGCGACTCTACGCCTGCATTGTTTGGGCAGGGTAAAATGAAATTTGCAAAGCTTCTTGCAAAAAATGAAGTACTCCCGTCGACGGGGATCGCTGAACGAAATGCGCTACACCACGTTCACAAAATCTCTAGTGGAGAGCGTTTCAACTTGGCTGTTCTTCCTCCTACTGAAGAATCTGCTCGTCAGATTACATGGGGACATTTTTTCAGATACAGTGTTGAAAAACATCGAAACATCGATTAATCCCCTTCAAGACAACGGCAACAATCCCCACAGGCACTTCAACTTTGAACGCAACCTCTTGCTATTATGCCAAGGGTTGTAAAAGTGCATGCAGTTGTAGAAAGCAGGGAATCAAGTGTTCACCAATTTCCATCAAATACATCCAAAAATTACGGGTCAAGTTTTAATGACGAGGTGGATGTTGCTGTTAACGAAAATATCTTTGATGGTGATGATGACGACGAACTTGAACTACAGGAGCTACAGCTGCCTACCCCACAACCCAAACATGCTAAATGGAAATAAGAACTACATTTCCTTATACACACAGTATTGTTAGATGAATTTCACTTGTTTGTTAATTTTTCACAAGTTTCACTTATAATTATTGTCTTTTCAATAGATGTTTGCATTACAACTTAGGTGCCAATCTTTCTTCATTTTAAGTACCCTGCATTCCTCCATGTTGCGTCTAATTTATGCTCACTGTTAGGGAAAAAAAGCGTTTACCAAGAGCGGAATCAATGTTGCTTCTATGATCTGCAGGAATTTTCATTGGAGCATTGTGATTCTTGTAGTTCGCCTTATAATTCATACGATTTGTCAAATTCCATACTTGGTCAGTAGATGCAGAATTTGATGCTCTACAACTTTTATAATAGCTCTGTTTTTATTACGGCGCGTCCTAGACTACTAAACTGAGATGAAAATGCAGAAATGTGCGCAAATATAAAATAAATCATTTCTCTCAGCTCAAGTATCTTCTACACCACTTCACCTAATTCGACATATGATATGCTTATCCGATGCAGAATTTATTGTACGTTGACGGACAAAAGTCTCCGAGGAATTCGTCGTTTCTGAATTATTCTCACAAAAACTGAAAAAGCTCGAGAATTTTGAGGTATTTGATACACCCCAGATAAAACTTACGTAGAAAATTAATGCAAAAAATCTTTCCATTTACAAATAGAGAGATTAAAACAGTTTCCGGCTTTCCACGAATTATTTCAAAGCATTATTCATTCTCATTCATATATCATTATTCATAAACTCATTTCAGAGAACCAATATGGTTTTCAACATGAATATGATATATTACTTATAACTTTCTTCGATATTGAACGTTTCTTACACAAAACTTGACACAATGCACCATATCCAGGTTTAGCTAAGGTCGATCCCAATAAGCATACGAGGGAAGATCAATATTTACGGTCCCTGATATAGAAAGAGAAAGAATTTTTAAAACATTATTTATTTATTTCTCAACATAATCTCCCTGGACTTCAATGCACTTGGTCCACCGATGTTCCAATGCTTCAATGCCTTTCAGGAAGAAGTTTTCCGGTTGCTCCTCAAACCAGCCATTTACTGCGGTCATAACTTCATTATCGTCTCCATATTTTTTTCCACGCAGGTTTTCCTTTAATTTTGGAAATAGATGGTAATCACTGGGTGCCAGGTCTGGTGAATATGGAGGGTGTTCTAGGATTTCAAAGCCAGCGTTCTGTATGGCAGCCATGACAATGCAGCTCTTGTGGACTGGAGCGTTGTCCTGATGGAACAAAATTTTGTGTGCAAACTTTCCTGGTCTTTTTCGGTCGATGCTTTCGCGCAATTTTGGAATTAACCCTGCATAATAAGAACCCGTTATTGTGTGTCCACGCTGCAAATAACCGATCATCAAAATTCCTTCTGCATCCCAGAACACTGTGGCCATAATCTTTCCAGCGGCCCGTTAAACTCGAAATTTGCGTGGAGGTAGAGAACCTCTGTGATGCCACTCCATACTTTGTCTTTTCGTCTCAGGATCAAAATGGTGCACCCATGTTTCACCCACAGTCACCAAGCGAGTGAGAAATTGCTTCCGATTGGCCTTCAGGTACTCCAAATTGGCTTCCGAATGCAGCACTCTAGAGCGTTTCTGATCGACGGTCAGCATCTTTGGAACCCAACGCGCCGAAATTTTTCTGAGATCTAGAACATTTCTTAAAATATTTTCAACTGACCCATAAGAGATGTTCGTTATTTCCGCGATATGGCGAATAGTCAGTCTTCTATCTGCCATTACCATATCATGGATCAAATTGATGTTTTTGTCAACGGTGACACAGACTGGACGTCCCGCACCTTTCGCATGTTCGCAAGTTGTTCTGCCTAATCTAAACTCACGAGACATATTTTTCACCACTTGGTAAGAAGGGGCAGAGTCCCCTAAAACGTCTGTCATATCCTTGTGAATTTCAGTAGGTGTTAATCCTTTTTTTTGCAAATACTTTATCACCGCTCTGACTTCACTTTTTTCCATTTTTAAAAATTGTCTGTTATCGACCAGCTTAATTATTAATAACTTTCAAAGAACAACACGCACCTACGCAAAACTTGACACAACAAATAATTAGTAATGACAGTTCTCATAGAAAAATGAGTGACGATATCATGCAAAGCCTACTATGTCAGGGACCGTAAATACTGATCTACCCTCGTATCTCCATAATAAGAAATCAAGGGATAATAGGAACTAAGAAAGATCTAGTTTATTTTCTAATTATTTCCGTTGTTGAGGCTAGCAGGTAGCATTTCACGTCCAGGATTCTCTGACAGTGTATGCGTGATAGTGCATACCATCGT
This sequence comes from Agrypnus murinus, assembly GCA_929113105.1. Lineage (NCBI taxonomy): Eukaryota > Metazoa > Arthropoda > Insecta > Coleoptera > Elateridae > Agrypnus > Agrypnus murinus. The sequence goes on from OV816024.1 coordinate 87,474,839, forward strand.
TCGCACATATTTGTCGCATTTTTGATAAATGTTTGCTAAACGTTCCTCTTTCGGGTCCTAGTTTTTTTGTGTATAAGGACGAATCAAATGCATTTTGAATAGTTATGCTTCATCTTCTAATATAACATGAAGTAGAGATGTGTCCGTTCTAGGCAGCATTTTATCTGATTTAACATTCAAAGCACCGTTTTAAGTTGTTTGAAAAGATTGCAATTAACAAATATTCCACCATTGCTATCTTTGCCATAAGCCCCAGTATCTATACAAATAAATTTGTAGTCTGTACCAGCCCGTGAGACAATAGGAAAGTAATTTTTATAATTTCGGTACATGCTACTCTCATTCCGAATTCGTGTACGTTTCCCGTCAATGCACCCAACGCAATTAAGAAAGTTCCATTTCCTCCAGAACTCTCAGTAGCAACGGCAATAGCCTTTTTATTTTACGGAAATGGCATATGAGTCTTCCGAAAACAACTGTCTTCCTGCAACAGAGAGCCTATAAATTTGTAAAAGTGTTTTGTTTCAGCTGAATATTTGAAGAAACGAAGAAGTCTGCACATGGGAGGTGTGGCGATTCGGCCAATGCAACAGTAACGCCCAAATGACCGTATTTTAACATGTTATTGTTTTTAATGGATACCATGATTTCAAGGCCATTATCTGGCAACATTCCAGATGCTGCTCCTAATAGCATTACAGAAAATGAAGTTGATGGAGATGATATAGCCACTTTGCCACATAATATTCGTTTTCTACGCTCGTGCCTGTTTCAGATGAAATTCTTTGCCTTGGAGATTTTAATCTTGACCTTTTTAAAGTTCATGAAAATTAGTGTATACAATTTTATACAATGCTAGACGCTTTTGGTTTCAAACAAATAATTACAGAGCCAACGCGTGTTACCAACGACTCTGCTACCTTGATTGATTTCATTATAATACACAATGATAAAGATATAGTCGACATTTAGCAGATCATTGCCGTTGGGTATGATAGGATTAGTATTAGGATGTTAGAAATGTGCTGTCCCTTTAGTCTTCCAATTCTAACTCATATAATAAACTTTTGCATAAATAATAGTATATGCCCAGATATTTGGAAGTGTGCTAACATCATTCCTTTTCCAAAAGTTAACCAACCACAAGTACTTAAAGATCTGTGACCTTTTAGTATTTTACCAGTTTTATCAAAAATCTTTGAGAAAATCATAGCCAAGCAACTTACTAAACATCTTTCACAGTATGATATTCTGCCAAAAGCCCAATCTGGCTTCAGAGCAGGATATAGGTGTACAACGGCGTTACTTAATATTATTGATGATATCTTATCTGCCACTGATGCAAACAAAATGACAGCTTTGGTAATGCTTGATTACTCAAAAGCTTTTGATACTATAAATCTCGACATTCTTCTAGAAGTACTGCATTTTGTTGGTCTAGATGTAGAAGCTATAACACTTGTAAAGAGTTATCTGAGTAACAGGTATCAAAAAGTCATTTTGAATAAACAAATGTCAACTTTGTTACCAGTCAAAGCAGGTGTACCACAAGGTTCAATTCTTGGGCCACTCCTGTATACAATATACTTGTAACCTTGGTAGCTCTTTAAATTATTGTAATTATAATCTTTACGCTGATGATACTCAGTTACATTACTCTTTTGCTGCTGAGATGTGGGGTTAGCTGTACAGTTAATAAATGATGATTTGGACTCTCTCGTTCAATACTCAGAATTGCATAGCTTGAGCATCAATGCCAGTAAAACTGTTGTAATGTTGTTTGGGAAGGACAAAGTCAGAAATAGTCTTAAGGATACTCTTAATATTAAAGTTAGAAATGTAAATATTCAGTCTACTGATACCGTCAAAAACTTAGGTCTACTAATTGACTCAAAACTAAGATTTAAAGAACATATATCTAATGTCACAAAAAAAGCTTTTATGAATCTCAAAATAATCTATAATCAGAAAACATTATTATTAAGTCAAAGCATTAAAGTCTTGTTGAGTGAATCTTTAATTTTATCCCAATTTAATTATTGTGACTCTGATGTATATGGACCTTGCATAGACAATGTAGAGATTAAGAGAATACAAAGAATACAAAATAGTTGTTTAAGGTTGATTTTTGGAATTAGGAAATATGAATCTGTTTCTTCTAAGATCAGTGAGGTTCAGTGGCTCAATATGCATAATAGTAGAATTTTACATGATGCATGCCTTTATCATAAAATAATTATTACTAAAACTCCTCTTTACCTCTACAATAAAATACAATTTTCATCTAAAATTCACAATCCCAATTTAAGAAATAAGCATTTATTAGTAATTCCATTGCACAATTCACAAATATTTCAAAGATCCTTTAAGTATAATATTGCAAAATTATATAATTCTCTACCGGACAGCTTCAAACTATTATCTTTACCTAATTTTAAATTACATCTCCGGCGCTTCTTGATGGACAGTCAATGATAAAGTATTTTTTCTTGAGTTGGGGTTAAGTGGTAGATCAATCCGTCAAATATTACGTTGACTATACTGAACTTCGCCCCTTTGGGCACAGTAGTATTTAAGAAATATGTATGTACTCGTATATATTTGTTCTTAAATTTTTTTATATTTCTCATATCTCTGTAAATTAACACTTTTCTTTTGTTTTATTTCTCTGCGTGTCCAATACATGGCTTTATTATTATTATTGTTATATACATGCAGAAGAAACATAACCTAGAACCCAGAAGACACCTATGTTTCGCAGAGCATTCAGAGTCCCACCAAAAAAATAGGCAATAATCATAGCACAGATAATATAAACGAGAAGTTATTGGAAATTGAAAAACATAAGTTAAAATATTTCTAAAAACATACAAATGTGGACGATTATCAATTTTTAATGATTATTTGCCATATCTGAAAGACGTAACTAAAGCAAGAAAAGTTCGGGAGAAATTGCAATAGGTGTTAATCGAGGAACAGACATGCAATACTCATCAATCTTTACATCATTAGAATGCTAGCATACTACTTATTGAAGACTAAGTTCCCAAAATACGACTTAGATTTGGCTATGAATCATCAAGTTCAGGACCTACATCTATTTGTGAAGACTTACAAAGTTCTTTATCAAGTAACCATTCGTTGTCATCTTATTTTCAGACGTTTGATGCATCATATTCTGAGCAGCGATAATTTCATTTTTATGTAGTTATTATATTTTTCATTTATTAGCGTTTAAGTTTTTTTATGATTATATATTCTTCCTTATAATGTAATTAACAAGAAGTAAAAGGATATCTACCTTAAAGTTGCTGCTAGACGTTCGGAAGGAGGACTAAGCTCTTCAAAATCTTCGTGCTTTGTTCAGTATTTAATTATATGTTTATTCCGTCATTCGAAAATAATAATTGAAAAATTGTTGCTGATTAATTCGTAAATCTTCCCAAAAGCGACAAGTTCTCCCAATTCATTGCGTTTTCTTAGTAGTTCAGTTGCCCAAACTTTTCTTCTACAGTAATTTCTACAATTACTTTAGTTCTCAAAAGGCTAATTTCTAACAAATGTAAATAAATCACAAGCAGACATTGTACACCGTCAACTGGTAATTGCCTTATAAGTACGTTCTGTAATTTGCGTAAACGCAAATGTACACGCAATCATGGACGAACACAGCGCACGTGCATGTACGACATGCTATTACCGCACATTTACATTATTTGGACAAAAAAGTTTCCACTTTGAGAGAAGCCTAAATAATGTTAAAACAACAGAAGAAGACCTGATACAATATTTGAACTGAACGCAAAAAAACTAGAAATTAAATCAAAAAGCATATTATCTTCCTTCAAGATAGCTAGATGTAACCGAATCTCAACAATTTCAGGTGGAATTATTAAAACTCGAAATCTGACATGTTAATACTAATTATTAACAGCACCATCCAATTTAAAAAAAACGATTTTAGTTCAACTACCAAAACAACTTACAATGTTAAAGTAAACATAAACATAGCTACTTTAAATAATCAGACTATTAATAACAAATTTAATTAACTGGAAGTGTTTCTAAAAAAATATATCAATAATTTCTATTACTGAAAACTGGTCATACTCAGATTCAATTAAATATATTTGCCAGAACAGGTTTTAAGCTTGCTGCAGACTACTGCAGAACACGATTTGTACATAGTAGTACCGCAATATTTTATTAAAGACACCCTCGAAATGGAATCGAAACCCAATTAAATGATTACTCCATTGAAAACGAAATAGAATGTCATTGGATCAAGCGTGTGTATATAATTTTTTTAAATTAAACCAATAATCCAATCATTTCAGAATGAAATACAACATATTACGGTAAACGTCCTGAAAATATTCTTACAGTCTCGTTTTGATGTTTCAGACTCGGCTCATTCATTAACATCACTGTAATTACATGTCTGTAACGTTTTACTCGCCTGTAAAATTGCATTTCCAGGACTTATAATGTAAATAACAATTCCATGAATTAGGCATGCTCTTTTCGTATGGTAGTTTGTACAGTATATAGTCAGAGGTATATAGTAGATATATCAGTGTACGGTATCTAACAGATACCGAGCACATCCCAAATTGTTCAAAATTGTGTAGCAATAAAAAACTAAGCCCCACGTTGGTCGCCAATTTGTAACCAACAAAAATACTAGCCCACGATTGGGGCGACAATTGTAACAAAAACATTTTACAAAAAAATCAAAACTACTTACGTTATACAACTTTCTATGCCTCGGCTTATCTTAAATAACATAAAATGATAATCCTCTCTCTCTTTTGAGATTAAGGCAAGTCATAGGTGGATTGCAGCACCATTAGGTTCGTAGAGATGTGGATGTAGGGGCGTCAGCATAATTGATTTAAACTAATAAAGGAATGCGTTAATGCTCTACAATACGGAGGTCTAGATCTTAAAATGAATCATTCTCAATTATGCAAGGACCGATTTCGTGCATTTATTACACAAATATAACACAAATATTGCAATTTATTTATTTCACATAAAAAAATCATTAGATAGTAAAAAAAGAACTAGAAGTCCTTCAGTTGTTATTTAAATAATTTCTTTATATAGATTATAATAATATTACAACTAAATTAAAAAATATACTGTGGAAATTCGTACTATGATCTTTATTAGGTTTGAAGTTTATTAAAAAATTTTTTTTTCTTAATAAACACCTACATGGTGTTCGAGATATTAAAACTAGTCACAAATGACTAACCAATAATTTGAATCTGATAAATCTTAATAACTAAACATTTATAAGCTAGAGTTCATCCAATGATGTCCTTTAGTTTGTACTGGCTGCGCAAAATACACTTATACTACTCACTCGCGCACAATGCTCTGCTTTTATACAAAACACTACACAAGGTCAAACGGTTTGGTCCTCTTCAGTCTTCGGACAAGATGTTGGTTATCCAGTAGCTGAAGGGCTTCTGCGTTGACGTGATGGTATAGTCTGGCCTGATGTTTGCCAGCGAACCTTTTTATCTCTTCTCGAACCATTGGGATGCCAAGATCACGATGGAGGTCCTGGTTGCGTACGTACCATGGAGCATTTACCATGTTACGCAGCAATTTGTTTTAGAAGGTCTGAATTAGTTTTATGTTGGAATCTTTGGCACAACCCCAGAGTTGAATTCCATAAAGCCAAATAGGTTTTAAAATCTGATTATAAATAAGAATTTTATTGTGCAATGACAGCTTGGAATTTCTAACAAGGAGCCAATAGTATTCTTTGTATTTCATACCAAGTTCAGACCGTTTCTTCTTAACATGTTCCTTCCAGCGTAGCTTAGCATCCAAGTTCATACCAAGGTACTTAGCGTTGTTTGCATGAGGTACAATGTTACCGTTGATATTAAGCGTAGGGGGGTGCGTTAGCCTTTTATTGGTGAAGTAGACATGGATAGATTTAAGTTCATTTAGTTTTATTTTCCATTTTATTGTCCAATCAAGAATTCTGTTACTAGCATTTTGCAGCTTAGCGGTAGAGGTTTCAGAATTGTGTCCAACTGCAAGCAAAGCCGTGCCGTCAGCAAATGTTGCGGTAGTTACATCTCTTGTTTCTGGCAAGTCACTGGTGTAAAGGAGGTAAAGTAATGGTCCCAGGACGCTTCCCTGTGGTACACCTGCACTTATTTCTTTGAGATCTGAATATTCGTCTCCTTGTTTGATGCGAAATCTGAGTCTGTCTATCGAAGTCTGTCTGATATGTATGATGATAAAACTTCAACATATTGTTTCGGTAGCATTCTTTTTAATTTATGGACTAGACCATTGTGCCAGACCTTGTCGAAAGCCTGGGCAACATCGAAGAAGACAGCCGAGCATACTAATTTTTCTTCAAGAGTTCTCTCAATAACATCAGTAATTCGATGCACTTGATCGATGGTGGAGTGTTTCTGGCGGAATCCAAACTGAAAATCTGGGATTAAACTATTGTTTTCTATTATAGGCCGCAGTCTTTTCAATAGTAGTTTTTCGAACAGTTTCAAGATAATTGGAAGTAGAGAAATAGGTCTATATGATTTGACATCATTTACTGGTTTACTAGGTTTTAGTAACATAATTACTTCTGCCACCTTCCAGATAGCAGGAACGTATCCGAGACGAAATGCTACATTGAAGAGATAAGTAAACATCAGTATTCCTTTCTTCGGCAGTTATTTAAAGATTTCTCCAGTAATGAGATCAAAACCAGGGGCTTTTTTAGAATTCAGATTAGTTTTAATTTCATTGGCCAGTTCTTTCGGCGTAACCAACATTATTTCTTCTGAAACTGGATCAAATGTGTCATCAGGTAATACATCTGACTGGATTTGATTTGGTTTAAAGATATTGGCTAAGTGATCAGCGAACACATCAGCTTTTTGTTTATTACTACGAGCCCATGATCCATCTTCCTTCCTAATTGGTGGAATAGATGAAACAGGTCTTTTAATTCTTTTGGTGGCTTTCCATAAGGAATAGTCCGTGGTTTCATCTGCAGACAAGTCTATGAGATATCTTCTTATGGAGTGCTCTTTCAACTTCTGAATCTCTCTTTTAAGCCTCTGAGTTTTATTATTTAAAATAGTTTTATCCAACGGGTTTATTGAATGCTGCCATTTTCTTCTAGCCTTTCTTTTATCTTTGACCAATTCTCTAATCTCCAGTGGGTAATTATTCCCTTTGGTGACATATGTAATTTCTTTGGTGTTGCTAGTTGCCGCCGATTGAATGATTCGGAGGAACTTCTCAGCTTCATTATCCAATTGGTCCTTGGTCTTTAGATTGACATTCAAGTTGATATTATTATCAAGGTCAATTTTGAAGCTTTCCCAATCAGTAGTTCTATTAACTAATCTGGGCTGGGTTTCTTTTTTGATTATTCTTTCACTGAGTGTTAAAATAACTGCCGAATGATCAGAGTTTAGGTCGAAGTTTTCCTGTACATCAACAAAGTTTGGTGACACTTTTCTTGTAATAAAAAAAACTAGCAAGTCAGGTATTTTATTTAAGTCTGTAGGCCAATAGGTGGGTTTGCCTGTAGAATGAAAATTGCAACTTGTTTCACCTATTGCCAGTCTAAGTTCTTTACCTTTGGTTGCGGTCAGGCGAGATCCCCAATCTACATTTTTAGCGTTATAGTCTCCTCCCAATATGAATCTCTCACCCATATGATGTATAAGTTCAAGATATTCCGGTCGTTTAAGGTTATATTTGGGTGGAGAGTATACGGTACCCAAATTAAATTTTTGTTTGGTTGATTTGATGCCTACTACAGTAAGTTGTATTTCTTCAGATTGAAGGTGACGTTCTTTATAATGATTAATATTGTTTTTAATTAAGATTGCACTACCTCCTTTAGCTTGGTTTCTTGGATGTATGCATTGATAGCATTGATATCCACTAAATTTGAGGTATGACTGATTAGCACAATGTGTTTCTGAAATTAAGCATACATCAATGTTCTGATTGATAAGGAATACTTCTAATTCATGTTTACGATTTAGAATGCCATTGGCATTCCAGAGTCCAATTCGTAGGTCATTTATATCCATGAATTATTTCTTTTTGGGAATAGCACCAGTGGCTCTGGCTTCTAATCGGTCTAGTCTAACAGCAAACTGATTAAACATATCCATCAATTGTTTCATCATCTGCTTCATGGAACCATGTTCTTCATATGTGGTCGAAGATTGAGGATTTGAGGGTTGGACCTTACGAGTTTGAACAGCATTAGCATATGAAATCTCATTAGATACTTTCTTAGTGCTAAATGTTCTGGGTTGCGGTTTTTTCTGCATTTGCTGCATCTTGCGTTTTTGTAATTCTTTTGCAATAACACATCCTCTGTAGCTCGCTGGATGAGCTTCTGCACAATTTGAGTATTTAGCTGGGATACTTTTAGGCTTAGAACAATCAGCTGTGAGGTGACCACCAGCGCATTTGACGCAGACAGGACTTCTTTGGCAGTATTTCTGAGTGTGACCAAAGCTTTGCAACTTTTTACATTGAGGTACTAAATTGTTGGCTTTCAACGCTTCGATTTTGACTTTCATGTTAGCCAAATACCGTATTTCAAATATTTTTGATGTCCTCCGTTTTATTGAAGGTTATCACGAACAACGGTAGCTTAATATGTTCAACCCTGTCATTCTCCTTAACTTTTTTTAATTTATTTTCTACGGAGATTACTTTGAAAAAAAAAAAAGGTAAGAAATTTTGTCTAGGTCAGTTGAACTTGTAGTTGCTATTTCCATATCGGAATTTTCTGTTCTTGCATAATTTTTTTGATATAATAATTGCATTTGCTCGTTGTTAACCGGTAGCGGTTCTAATGAACCGATGTTAATACATCGAGTAAGGGAATTCCTTGTGGAGGTACTGTTACATTATTTGTTACATTATGTTGATGTTGTTGCTGTACATTTTGAAGCTGTTTAGTGGGAGATCTTATAATCTTCCCGGTTTTTGAAAAAGGATTTGATGGCATTTTTTTTAAATTTTTATAATTGCTTTTTACTTACGTTACGTGTTATTATACTTAATAAACAAACACGACGTCATGTTTTCTGAACTACTTTTAGTTGCACTATCAGCACTTCACTGTTATATTGTTAACAAAGCAGGTCGCGGAGCTAGGTCGCCGTACTTCCTTACTCATCGATAGTCAACAATAAACTCGTTTATTAAAATCACATGAAAAATTAAATTCGGAATCTCGTAAAAAATTACTTATTCCTATATCAAAAGTTTTTTTGAAATTGCATTAATGCTTAATGAAACATTAAGATTTCTATCACAATTATAAAAACTCACTCTTAAATTTTGATAAAATGAACTAATTAACTCTTTCAAATAAAATAGGATATGATGAACCCACCTGGTTATTTCTATAAACTTAATTTGGTTTACAAACGTTACTTCAAATAACTCGTCGACGATGTCCACTAGATTATAATGAGTCTCTTAGAGAAGGCTTCCAGTGATTCACTTGTGGTGATTCCAAATACTACGGACTGCAAAACCATATCCGCCATTAACTTCAAATAACCAAGCAAAGGTGAATCTCGCAGTTCTCACCATGGACATTAAACAGCAAACTAGATTTTAAAATCCGAGGTCCGAGCGCCTACGACGCGCGATAATTTATGAATTATAAAGTCGAATTTATATTTTTTTGTTTGTATCTTTCAAGCTATATTTGCATTTTTGAAAGTTTTATAATTTAATCAAAAAAAATTTACGTTTAAATTTTTTTAACGATATTTTTTTGCACTTTTAGAAATTTAGCATTTTTCAACGAAATTCTGTATCTCAGAAACCATAAAAGTAGGAACCATAATTTTGGTGTTATTTTGCTTCTCTCGGTGCCCCTAGCTTATATCTAGGTCACCGCGTAAATTTGATCTTTCGTTCCCGAGATCACAATAACCAACAGACATTGGCGTTTTAATATATGGGGCGGTAGGATTCTGCTTGCGGTAGCGTTGGTTATAGAATTAGTCTAAAGAGAAGTACTACATTCGTTTTTAGAAAATGTTGTACTGGTCATTGACGGCAACATTCAGACGATATTAAGGCGACTTTACTACTTGACGGCAACATTCAGACGATGCGACGATATTTTTTTGCACTTTTAGAAATTTAGCATTTTTCAACGAAATTCTGTATCTCAGAAACCATAAAAGTAGGAACCATAATTTTGGTGTTATTTTGCTTCTCTATGTCTATATGTAGAAATCGGGGGTCCGAGCGCCTACGACGCGCGATAATTTAATTATAAAATAGGTTATCTAATAATCATTTTCGATTCACCATGTTTGAGATGCCAGATTAACGCAGTTAATTTTAAAAAAACCCCAACTCTGAAAAAGGGCTGGGCGGGAGGGGAAAAAAATAGTTTTGTTGACGATCATCCCAATCAGACAAAAACCATACAAAAGCCTCTAATATTAAAATAATATATCTCAGAAACCATAAAAGTAGGAACCATAATTTTGGTGTTATTTTGCTTCTCTCGGTGCCCCTAGCTTATATCTAGGTCGCCGCGTAAATTTGATCTTTCGTTCCCGAGATCACAATAACCAACAGACATTGGCGTTTTAATATAGTAGGATATTGGAAAAACCCTCACATTATTGAAATTTGTCTTTGGAATACACAAACGCTACTCCAGGACAGCGATGTTCCAAGTTTATTCATCAGCTAGAGTTAACCGTCTGTAAACCTCACATACGTCATGTAGGTTTATATACAGGCAATGAATTAACTTTAGTCTTGACATGTAGTTAACTAATATGACATTTAGAGAACGCCAACCGCAAGAACGGTAGCATCTAGAAGATGTAAATGAAAATAGGGTGGTCACCCGTTTAAATATGAAGATATAAATATCCAATTCATAGTGGGCAATAAAGTAAAGCTTTCAAAATTGTAAACTGAAATTAATAAATTAACAATAGTTAATTAATATTGACAAAACCCACAAATTATTAAAGTGTGTATAATAAATTCACACGCGATTCACACTCCAGGACATCAGTTTCGAGTTCGTAGTATTCTCATCAGTTGGAGTTAACCGTCAGTAAATCCCTTACACACTTCCATCCAGGTACAATATACAAGCCATAAAACAGCGTTAGTTTCGAGAGGTCATTAATATTGTACATTCTCAATTCATAAGAAGAAACGACACTAACAGGACAGACTAGCAATACGTTCTTTGCAGTCAACTTGTTTACAAAGCCACAAGTCTTGCTGTAGCTACATTCAGTCAGTAATTTTATATCAAAAATTTTCGAAAATCTGTTTTAAAAAATTGTTTATGTGTCCTGTATAATCTTGATTTATCTATCTATCGGGAACAGCTATATTTTAAAAGAAACCAAATTAATTATTAAAGTAGTAGTGATATGTAAATTTACTGTATACTAAACATACGTACGTATTTTAGTGTTTGAACTGAAGTGAAATGTGCCATTCTGGTTCCCACAGGCGTAAATTTTAAAAATGAAACCGAAATTATTATATTTTAGTTAAGAATTACCTACAATTGCTTAAACAGCTCTTTTGTACGAGCAATGCAGTATTTTTAAACTTTAATAGGACCTATTTCAAGAAAATCTACCAATTCCTTTTTAGAAACAATGAAATTCGTTTTATGGAAGTTCGATTTTAGAAACTCGTGATTATTGTTTCTTGCTGACTACGTTTCCTCAGTCTGATTGATGGTAAATGTTGGTTTGGCAATCTAAGGGAATTTTCAACATTCAATTACCACCTTCTTTCAATGTGCTTTTCTGCTTTATTGATTGCTCAAAATAAACTTTAAAATATATCTACATCCGATCCACTTTTTTACTTGAATTGTTTGTTTACAAGATCTTTGAAAAATATTTGTTTAGAACTGATTCCTCCTTAAAAGTTAAAAGTTTTTTTATTTAATTTCCTAAAACGCATTTAATAAAAATTTGGAGCTTTATTGTAGTACTGGAAGATGTAAATTTTAAAATATAATTATGAGAAAATGCAGAAATGAGTAATTGAAAAATAAATATAGGTAGGATTTTAAACTACACACACAAGAAAAGTGTAAGGATATTTTTTAGCTCGTTTTATTATATTATACAAACTGCAGAATTTTCAAAATAAAAATTATCTGTAATTATTCAATAAGAAGTAACAAAACCGAATACAATGTAAATCTAATAAAACAAAAAAATAACAAAAAATAAATTTAGTTTTAATATTTTTGCTTTTGCACAAACTTTAGGAAAGCTTTCGAAAAAGGTAATTAAAAAAATCAAAACAATTAATACAGAGTATGACCTACACGACGCTGTATCACAACTGTAGTTTAATTGTTCACGGTTAAAATACGGTTATGCCCATTTTATTGTGAGCAGTTCACTGAATATAAATTCATTATAGATATTGCTCATTTGTCAAGCGTTGTTTGTTTGGAGCATGTCCCACACGTGCTCTATTCAATTTAAGTATTGTGCTGGCCATAGCAATACTCCAATTCGTTAATCATAATCATGCATAAGCCGAAAACTTGCTTCAACAGCACCTGCAAAAGGACGCGCAATTGATACCAGAATATTATCTACATATTTCCGAGCAGTCAGAAATCCATTTGGAATTGCAAAATCAGTTCTACCGCCAAGTAGTATTCCGCCCCATACTATTACAGTAGCGCCTCTATAAGTGTTTTTTACTACTTTTTGTGTAAAAATAATCTTTTTCAACATTAAATGTCAAAATGGCATTTTTCCCTCAATTTAGAAAAGTAAGGATTTGCGAATGGAATTCACCCACTCTATAATTTTAAATAAGCACATTTATGAAATTTCAAAGCAACACATTAGATTCGTTACATAACCTAAATTTTCAAAATAATAATTATGAATAATTTTTATTTTATGAAGTAAAATATTGATATTTATGATTAACATGCACTTGTACACTGTAGTCAGATAAAGGATATTTAGATAACTGCTTTTTCCATAGAATCTAGTTATTTTTTCTTGTTCATTAACGATGTTGGAGACGCTTATCTAATTATTAATTTAATCAGATTTAGGTCAATTTTAATGTAAGATTTAACCTAAAACAGACAAGATATGCTGTAATATGGAGGTATACAAGTATTTACTATCTTACCTTATCAATTAATAGTTAAAAATGTGTTTTCATGTTAACGAGATTCCTCAGTTGTATAAGTTTCTTGTGTTTCAAAATTTTACAGCTCTTGGTTAAATTATTATTTTGGTGGAGGTTTGTAAAGCTGCTTCAGTACCACGTATTGTTATATAGGAGCTGCTTTTTATTAATCATATCAGATAAACAACATATAATTTTGCTATGGTTTTAGAATGTTCGATGCATATTGTTAATTGACTTGAATTGTCATGTAGTTGATGCCTGAAATTATTCAAATAATGTTTTAAAGAATATAATGTTTAAATTTGTGAAGATATGAAGGTGTAACATGGTATGTTTAATTAATAAGGGCATTATTTAGTTTTTAATGAGATTGTGTTCATCGACATTCATTTATAAAGTTAATGTTATTAGTTCATAAGAGTGTTATATACCATTAGATTGGGAATCTTTTATCTGTAAGATTATCCAATTAATTTTAGAATTAATTTATAAAGAATAATCTGGTTACGTAAAAATGACTTGACAAAGTTTCATTTATTTTATTCAAAAATTGCATTGCATTCAATTATTTTAAACAACTCATAAAAAAGGACAGTCATTTTTCTATACCCCTTTTCCAATTTCATTTTTCAAGAAGTACACAACCTTTTCGAGAGCATAAAATAATTCAAGGTCATGCTATGAGTAGTGAGGAGAAGATCGGAATGATAAAGAAACAAAACGTTGAAAACCATCGGCGAACAGTATAATGTTTTAAGTAAATTAATAACAAAATTCAAAATTTTATTTTAAAATAATAAATCCATTATTTTTTCGTTATTTATGGTACTCCTTAAGTTTAGTTTTTGAAAATTGTTATAAGAAAAAATAATGTAATATTCCACTAACATTTTAAATTTTATGTCGTACTCGACTTAAGAAGTAAAGCTCCCTTTGTTCCCCCTATATACTACGTTCAGTAGAAATATTGTAAATGTATACACTCTTGCATGAACTCATCAAATTCAATTGACAGCATTAATTGTTTCGTATGTTCACATTAAGTTGAAATACGCTATTCAAGTGTACGACTGTAAATGTATCAATTACACTATTGCTATATGCACTATACACTATTGCCATAACAAACTCGTACTTTAACAGGGATAAACACAATTTAATTATTTTATTTTCATTCCCCATAGGGATACAAACAGAAAATAATTTGGACAACTTGTCTTATTATTCTGATCTTCTCCTCTCTAGTTACGAGTTAAAATGTAAACAAATTAATGTCTAGATTTTGAAGTTAATAATATTTTTATAAAACATCAAAGTGTTTGGAATTTAAAAAGTTGGTTAATCTAAGTGATTAATTAACAAGTGTTTCAAGATAATAATATGATTATTCTTCGATGGAAATTTTATTATCTTCTATCATTGACTTCTAATTCTTGAATTATTTGTCAAGGCTAATAAAAGCAGCCAAGCAGTCACAAGGGGGAGTTAATTAAAAATAAAGTTGGCATTCTTGTGGTGCCAATTTTTAAATCGAAAAGGATTACAATCTCAATAAATAAAAAGGTGAGTTTTACATAGTATTTAGTTTTGTTTTTAGTAATAAATAAATATCATGATACCAAAAGTCAATAAAAAAATATAAACAAGTTATAACCATTAAATAGAATTTTTTATAATTAAAGAAAATTAAATGCGTTTAAAAGCAAATTATTAATCTCCAAATAAAGAAAACTGAACTATTTTGGGTTTAAAAAGAATTAAGGATAGGATTTAATTATTAAGTTAAAAATTTTAATTAATATCTATTAAAATTAAACATTTAAATGTTTAAAAATAAATTCATAATTAAGAAGTGTTTCTATCGTTTTGCTTTACATAAAAGAAATTCGCTATTTTTCTAGTATCTATTTTCAATTTTCATTTTGACTTTGTTTGTTGTTCTTTGGTATTTGTTAATTAAAAATAAAGTTGTGTTGTTATTATTTTGAAAATTACTTTGTGTGTGTGTTTTTATTATTATTTTTATAAATAGCCTGATAAAGTTGCTATATTTAGCTTGTGCTCGGTTTCAAGGAGACCTTGGCGATCTAGAATTAACCTAATTTAAATAACATTTACATTAGAATAAATTATAGTATACTATAGAATAAAATTAGAATAAGTTGCAATGTATTAAATTACACAAAATATATTATATGTAGTTTAAGTAAAAAGTGAATCTATGTCATGGAAATTAGAGCTATATGTAACTCGCTTAAGCCTTTATGGTTATAAATTTAAAAAAGCCGAAATTTATAGTATTGTGGATTTTATACAATATATTATTATGGACATTGTGACGTGTGTAAATTTTAATTGCTTATTTTGAATATATTTAATATCTTGAATTTTTAAATGTTATAATTAAAGACGTCATTTTAGTAAAGCATACGTCAACGGAGCCAATCAATTTAATCTGGAATAGCACAATGTAACACAAGCAGACGCTTGAAAATGGTGGATTTGGAGTACCTTTGCCGCAAAAATATAAAGTAAAATGGGATCTATGTAAAATAAACAACGTGAATTAAAGAAATTGTCAGTGGCGTGGCAAGTTTTATATAACAGCATTCGTATATGAGCGACGCTTATGAAAGATGAGCTAAACAAGGGTTTTTCAAGCGGTCGCCTAAATGCACGTCTCTATTAGCTATAATATTACAATGGTAGCCCTTGGTGCAACAAGGTATTAACTTAAACTTTACAGTTTTGAGAAAAATCAGTTTAAACTTTAATGATTAAAGCTTTTTACCAAAATACATATTATTGTTGATGATGCTGGTATACTAAAATGTATTAAATGCTGAAGACCTATTTCAGTTTCAGATTTATTTGTATTCACTCAACATGCAAAAAATTGGAAATTCATTAAGTAAGTTAACATATCTTTGTACCAAGACCAACGGCTTCAATATAAATATGTAACTACATTTCCAATTTCAATGCGACGCAATGTTTCACGGTTATAAAACTTTTAAATATAAATAACATTCCTGCAAAAATAGTTCTAAAATATAAAAATACGTTGTAAAATTAGATGGAGCACATTATCAGGCACGTATAAAGTTTGCTGTTATTCTGTTCGGGAATAACCTCAATTTATCCATAAGGGTTTCTATTCCTTACTAGAATTGCAGTTTCTCGGTTTATCGATTTACCCATATTGCTACCCTTATAAGATAGAGGGCAGTATATACCTCAATAAAAGACTGAATTTTATATTTAATTTAAATACATCAAAATTAAATTAAATTTCATTGAACTTATTGAAATTTCTAGATATGCTTATTGTTAAATTACGTTACCAAAAACAGAAAACTAACAATACAGTTTATGACGTTATACACCTACTCTATAACTGTTAAAAGTTTTTAAGGTCCTAATAATATGAGAGATATTATTTTTCGTGGACTACTTCATTCACTAGTTTTGACACTAACATTAGAGTATTTTCTGATTGAGGTTTCGTACCCATCTTCGAAAAACACAAAAAAACTAGAATTTGTTTACCACATTGAAAGTACATTAATAGATTGATTTAATGTAACTTTAAGAATTGTTCTTCTTAATGAAAACAGAGAAATATACGAAGTATAAACTGATGACCGATAGTTAAACTCTTAGTGGTTTCTGGTCGTACTTTCAGTTATAGTCGATCGTAGTATGTACAGGACAAGCACAGTACGAGTTTTAAAATCTTGCTCTCTTAAATGAAACCTGTTTCATCAACATGGGGCTTGACAGAAAAAAGTTACAAATAGTTTAGTAAACCTAGGCGCCCAACTTTAAAATATAAGCTCTTGCAACTTTAAGACAAAATTAATGCTTGTAATGTAGATCTAGACCTCATATTAAAATTCCTCATAAAATTTTCAGTAGAGATGATGAGTTTGAGTGTATTACAGCCCATAATAATCATGTAAGATAACGACGTTTTGTTTTTTAGTCGCGAATTCCACAACGCCTAAATGTAAGCTAATTTTCAGATGGCTGTAAAAAAACTAGAATGAATAGAACAAAAACAAAAAATATTATATTTGTCTGTAGATGTCATTTAAATACAAAATTTCATTGAAATCTTAGCTGGTGGGGTCAACAATCCTACATAAATTGGATGATTTGGCATGGAATGACTCACGTGTTTTAATTTAGTTTTGGTTAGGTTAGGTTAGGTCGCATGCGCATCAAAACATGCATTTTCAGGTAGGGTGGAGAAATTAACATCTTCTAAAAAAGTTTCTGGCGATTATTTCAAAAACTACTGTCCCCCTCCAAGTTTCATTATAGACATTATTGTTCAACTCGATTTTGTGCTAGCCTAACAGCAGCTTCATTGTAAATACCGATTTGAATACTGAAGCCTTTTCATAAAACGCTTCAACCAAATAAGTTTTCTGGTAGTTTCACTAACAGCTACTATTTATGCTTCAGTAGTAGAAATGACCACTGCAGTTTGTCTTTGAGTGAGCCATGACACAGCACCACCGCCAAATCTGCAAACTACATCTGTTGTAGACGACCTGTAGCTTCGTCTCCATCATATTCTGCATCACTAAATCTTAAATCCAAAATATCTGTTTTGTAGTTAGATTTATAGACAATTCCATAATCTAAAGTATGTTGTAGATAAAATATTCTCTTGACACGAGCACAGTCACAATGGATTCTCTAGGGTTCTTGAAACAGCGCCAATTGCATACGCAATGTCAGGTCGGTACCAGCCACAATATACATTAATGTTCGTACTACTGCTCTGGACAGAAAATTATAGGCTTTTGATTTATCTGTCTTCCTTGATAGAATGCTCTCTTTAATAATTATTGGTGTAAACTCAGATCTGCAGTCATTCATTCCAAAACTTTCTAACGCCTTTTTGGTATAAGAAAACTTCTTTCCTGTTTATTTCTAATCCCAAAAAATAAGACGCAGGTTTGACTTTTATTGTAGATTATTTTCCAGGTACTACAGAGAGAATCCTTTCATGTTTTCATTACTAGAAGCAATTAGACCATCATCTGCATACAGCACCATTAAAAGCATGTTGTGTCTTTGCATTTTCATAAATAAAAAAGAATCTACATCACTCTTCTTAAACCGAAAATAGGTAAATTGATCCAGAAACCTTCTGTTCCAGGATGTAGGTACCTGCTTGAGCACGCTCTCAAGCCTCCAGAATTGGTTGCTACAACCTAACGTCTACAAAAACGCCACTATATAATCAAAACGCTATGCAAAAACAAATATCTAACCTACCCTAAAAGCAAGGACAGCCAACTGAAATAAATATTATAGGAGAATTTGCTCATTTTTAGAAAAATCGTATAGTTTGATGAACGTTCGCTTCGTGATCACGAGATTTGATACCAAAACCGAAAAGTAATGAATTATTTCCTCAAACTTGACAATAATTGTAAATTACACAATTTGGCAAAACATAGTAACTTAATATAATTATTATTCATTGTCATGGAAATTAAACATTTTTTACTTCTGGTCCCCAAATTTGTGACCTTTGAGGCGTTTACCCCATAAATCAGCCAAACATCAGCCTAAAATCTTCGTTAAAATGACACCAGTTAGGTCAAAAAATATTTGGTGGGGGAATTCCTTAATTATACCCTTTTCAGAGATATGACTTTCCTCAATTTAGTGACCACGTTCTGCTACCATGTTGAGGTATTTACTGTAATTGCACCTCTGTGTCAAAAATACACACAGAAACTAATGGAAATCGCATGGTTTACGTATGTAACAAATTTTATTGACTTTTTAACAACAACACTTTTGACTACAATCAAAGCTAACTTTTTCATAAAGTGCTGGTAACAATATATGTGGGATAAAGGACAAGTTATAAAGTGTGAATATCTGAAACAATATGTACCGTAAAAGCTTTCCCAAGTTCTGTGCAATAAAATAACCCAGTTGCATGTGATACAGTGGAACTAGTTACTTGACTTTCTACATATTATAACCTACAGAAACACAAACGCTATTTTTATATAGATAAACACATAACCTACCAAAATATAGCTGTGCTGGAAATATCAGCTTGATCCAAATAACACTGCTTTAGTTTTTGCCGGACAACCCCAATAAGTCGGAGAGGGGCGGGGTAATACAAGATATAAAAGAAAAAAAAAACAAGCGCCACTTCGTTTAAAAACAATGCTTATTACTAAAGCTTCAAGCTTATCAGATAAACGAAGAAATAGATCTTTTACTAAAATATGGGCAACTTCCACAATTTTGGTCGTACAGTGCATATATACTTACAATTGAGCTGGAAAGCAATATTATAATCACACAAATAAATAAATAATAAATAAATAAAACACACGTAGTGAAATGTAAACTTTCTAAGTATGGCTTTATTGAAATTATAATTATTGTGCTGATCAAAACTTTTAATGTCTAATAAAAAAAATGAATGAATGGTGATTTGTATCACAGCAGGTTGTAAACTTAAAAACTACCCTAGGGCGATTTCACTAATCGAGATCTCGTGTTAACTAGTTCTTAAAATTAACATGCATGAATAAATTGTATACACGTTTAATAAATATATATAAACATAAATAGAATGACACAGAATACATACAATTTTAGACAAACATCCCACCATTCGAAGACCCACGGCTGTTTTAGTATAATTTAAAGCCTTGCTTAGGGGTTTTCGCTTCACCCTTCGATATTTTGTTGTTTTGTTACGACCCGGTACATATATAGGTGCAGGTACGGACCCAAAGGGGAAGAACCTTCTAATTAAACCCACGGTCAGAGGGGCAGGAACAGGAATAAAAGACAACGAGCAGTAAAACCCAATAGAAAAGACCTACAAAGAAATCACCCTGTATATTTTATTAATTTTAAATATTTGAAGAATTTTACCTTTCTATAAACTGAAAGGTCTTTTACAATACAATTCCCTCAAGGTAACTGATAGGGAAATATTACCTAAAATAGAAAAAGACTATCAGATTTTAGCACATTAGAGAAAACAAAAAGAATTTACCTAAATGGTTTGTACTAGAACGTAATCCGTCTAATTTGACGATTGATCGCATATAAATAATCAAGCGATCATTCTGTTGAATGCGAGATTTTCTCCGCTGAAGCGAATTATATCCAAAACCAATTTCCTAATATATCTCGCACATTCAACTTCTAATGCCAGACAGCCATTTTGTTACTCAACTCTACTATTGAGAAGGAGCTTAACCGCCCAGGTATGACTTTACGATAAACAGAAAAAAAGGGAAACCCAGTGACAACCAAACTAATGAAGAAGCTTGGTTTTAAACAGTGACCGTCAAACAATCAACGAGTTGTAAATTTCAATGTTATAATATTAAACCCGAGTTACAAAACGACAGTGTTAACTACAGTGTGTTATGCTAATCCACAGGTTGGACTGCGGGTCCAATATATCCACCATGTCTAAACACAAAATTAAAATTAAAAAGTAACTGTATAGGTATATGTTCAATTTGATACCTGTACTATAGCTTTTAAGTATGTAATTAGAGTAATTATTTTTATCTACGATCATTTATAGAAAGTTACACTTTTCGCACAATCTAGTAACCGTAAAAATGACTCATTGCTCATCTAAACTGAACAGTAATGACCGTGGGAATGATTTCCTACGATCAGTAGTTCTATTAAAACGCCATAGATGTCAGCACACGCAATATTATAATATTAATGATTTGAAATATAAAAGTTATACATTTTAGACAAAGGTTTATTTATTTTGTTTAACTGATGTTTTTCATTAAACTATATTTTGAATGCAAATCCTATTTATTATTATTATTACCTATACAAAGTTATTATAAAATTCTTGTAGAAGTAACGTAAAATTCATTAATTTTTAACATTGTATAATTGTTAATATCTTTTAATAATATTCATGATTGATAATTACAATAAAAACAATGAAAACTTTTATAGTTTGCAACATTTCATTCATATAATGATTCGAGTATGTGCGCTCTATAAAGCAACACGTTTTTGGTGTTCGCTCCGTTATCACTTCGTAAACAGTTGTGTTGTTAAAAATTATAAAAACATATTTTAATATTTTAGCAGTTTGAACTATTTATTATTATTCTCACTGTTAATTTTCTACAATGGGAGGCAATGACAGACAACTTAGAAGTAATCAAAGTCGTGTACCTGAGAGTGTACCTGATGGAGAAGACAAGGAGTTAATAGAAAAAATGAAAGAGTGTTACAAAGAAGAAACTAAAAACATATTAGAAAAACTGGGTGAAAAATTTAAATTCTTAATGGACAGTTATGAACAATTAAAACCGATTGTGGATAATATGGAAACAAAATTAGAAATCAATAGAAAGACTACAATTGAACTTGATAAACGCCTAGATAAATATGAACAATATACTCTATTCTTGAAATTCAAGAAATTCTATTCGTGTATTTGGCATTCCTGAACAAGATATTAATGGTAAAGAAAATACAGATGAAATTGTTATTTCTCTTTTTAAAAATAAATTGAATTTAAATGTTCAGAAGATTGAGATTGACAGGTCACACCAAAAGAAGGCTCGAGTGTGTTAATCAAGCAAAAATCCGATTTGGTAATCATAATGTATGGACCTCTGACGGAACCATTTTCATCAAGCACAACAATGCTGTGTATAAAACATATTGTACAGAAGATATGGACAACATTCCTGACCTGGTTACTATTAAAAACAATTAAAAACGTGCAGCTAATCATAATGAGGGTCAAGTATATTTAATTCAGTAATTATAATCTAATACTAAGTATATTTTCTTAATAAATACCTCTATAAGAAAGATTCTTATTCTACAAGAAAGTTCGTTATATAAAAATGCTTACATGTTATATGTTACATTACATGTAAAAAAAAGAGATTTGTGTTAGTTTTAAATAATCAATCTTTATTTTCTAATATTTATTACAATAATTTATTTACATTTTGGAATAATAAACCAAATCAATAAATTGATAACGTTTTATGACATAATCTCATGTTATTTACGAACAGCATTTGGTTTTATTTTTCTAATCAAAAAGTATGTACAACGTTAATACATTGTTACTTACATTCTTATTATTTGTTCAATGCTTCTTGTTTAATTTATAAATATTGAATCAATTTCTAAAACTATACAGCCATATTATATTTTTATTCTTTAGTCATTTATTTTATAATTATTATCGAAGCGATCGGATCGATCACCAAATTGTTTAAGTTACTTTAGAAGGCGTATATATTTTTTTTTCGCTGTCATTTTATCATTATTTTTGTTTTTCCTTTATTTTATATTTTACTTTACTTATCTGTTTTTTTTGTAGGTAGAAAATATGAAAATTGGGCATTTAAATGTAAGATCTTTGTTCACTAGATTTACCTCTTTGGTAAATTTAATTCAAAGCAACAATTTTGATGCGTTTTTCGTTTCCGAAACATGGATGACGTCTGACGTGGTAGATTTAGCAGTTTCCATAACGGGATACCAATTCTTTAGAAAGGATAGAGCCGGTGGTTTAAGAGGAGGTGGTGTAGGGTTGTATATAAAAACAAATTTTATTTATGAAAAAATTTTATTTATGAAAAAATTTTATTTGATTTTCCTTTAAATAATGAGTTAGAATATTTGTTTGCTAAAATTAAAATACATTCAATAAGTGTTATAATAGGAACGCGAACGTTGTATAGGCCAGTATGGTATAATATTAATAACTTTATAAATAATTTAGATGATATACTGACTTTTTTAACTCCCACTGCGGATCATTTAGTATGCTTAGCTGATATGAATGTAGATTTCTTTAATGTTGATAATCCAATTAATCATTGTTTTAATTCATATGATTTTACACAAATTCTAAATGAACCTACCAGGATAACTCGTAACAGCAGTACTCTTATAGATCCTATATTTATAAATAGTAATTCTATAGTTGATAGTTTTGGCACAATAGAGGCTCACGAGATTTCAGATCATAGAGCAGCTTTTTGTAATTTAAAAATTGAATATCCTAAATGTGAACCTAAAATTATTAAATTCAGATGCTTTCGCAACTTTGTTCATAACAACTTTTTGTCAGATTTGCAAGAACTTCCCTGGCATCGAATGATTCGAGAAGTCGATATAGATAAAAAGGTCGCCATCTTTGAAACTCTTATTTTGTCTGTTTTCAACACTCATGCCCCTATTAAAGAGGTACGTGTCACTCAACCTCGTTCACCTTGGTTAACAGATAACTTAAGAGTTATTATGAGAGAACGTAACAGTGCCCTGAGAAAATATAAACGTACTAGACTTCCTGAAGACTGGAGGAGATATAAAAAATTAAGAAATTTTACAGTATCTAGCATTCGTCGTGAAAAAAAAGCATATTTAGATTCACTTGGATTAGAAAACAATTCTCGTAAGATGTGGTCTAGCTCAGATCTAGCTAACCCTAACGACCTTGGAAATTATTTTAGTTCTTTTGTCCAATCTACCTCAGTTAATTGTGATACTCAAATCCAATATTATCGTACACACCAACACGCTAATAATCACTCTTTTAATTTCTCTTTAACTACTATTGAGGAAGTGCACAAAATTTTATTCAATCTTAAATCTAATGCTGTAGGTTCTGATAATATTTCCCTTATAATGCTAAGATATTGCAGTCCATTCATAGATAAATATATAACTCATATTATTAACTGCTGTATTGAGATTAGTTATTTTCCATTAAAATGGAAAGAAGCAATTGGTCTACCATTACCAAAAGTCAACAATCCTAATTCATATTCTGACATACGAATAATAAGTATATTGCCATGTATCTCTAAAATATTTGAAAAAGTATTATATAAACAAATTTATGACTTTTCTATTCGAAATGATATTTTACTTAAATGTCAATCGGGTTTCTGAGCTGGTTTTAGTACCGTTGACTCTCTTGCCACTGTTACAGATGAGATCACCCATGCTACAGATAAGAAAGAAATTACTGCCCTTATACTACTCGATTTTTCGAAAGCATTCGATACCATCAGCCATTCCCTTCTTTGTGCTAAGCTTCAATATTATGGTTTCGGAAACACCGCTGTTGAATTAGTAAACTCTTATTTATTAAACAGAAGCTTGAAAATAAAAGTTGATAATCAAACCTCTGGCACATTTAAAATTAGTTCTGGTGTCCCGCAAGGTTCAGTTCTAGGACCTCTGTTTTTTATTATGTACACCTCTGATATTTTAAAATCAGTAAAGTATTGCAAAGTGCAAGCCTACGCAGACGATACTCAGATTTATAAATCATCTATCTTTGCCAATAGGGTGCAAGCTTTTGAGAACATCAGTAATGATTTAAATTCAATCAAGGAACTATCACTACAACATAATTTAAAACTTAATGCGGATAAGTCAAAACTTTTACTTTTTGGTAATAAAAGCTACATTACTGCTCCAGATTTTAATCTCAATATAAGGATTGATAATGAGTACTTGCCTGTTACCAATGCTGCAAGAAATATGGGCATTGTTTTGGACACAAAACTGCGTTTCAAGTCTCATGTTAATAAATTACTTCAAAAAACGTACTCATTGCTAAAACTTCTTTATGCTAGTCGAGATATTTTAAGTTTTGGCCAAAAAAAGTTACTATCGGAATCATTAGTGCTATCACATTTTAATTATTGTAATTTTATTTACTATCCTTGCTTAGACATGCAGGACAAAAATCGCATCCAAAAAGTGCAAAATTGGTGCTGCAGATTTATATACAATTTACGACGCTATGATCACGTTTGTTACTATATTAAAGAATTAGGATGGTTAAGAATGGATAACCGTTGGAAATATCAGCTAGGCACCTATACCCTCTGTAAATCCATTCATTCTCCCAATGTTCTTTCTTCGAAATTGGTATCCAGGTCTGAAATGCACTCTGTAAATATTCGAAATACAAATAGATTAACAATCCCACATCATACGACTGCTTTGTTTCGGAGAGGATTTACTTACAATGCGGTTTCGTTATATAACACAATTCCTGCTGATATTAAATGCTTGAATTTTGATACATACAGGGTTTCATTGAAAAATTATTTCTTAGATTTACAATAAATATTGAAACACATAGAATTTTTTATAATGAATTTTTTTTTCTGTGCGTGTTTCCTGCCTATAAAAAAACAATTACATTTATTTTATTTACCTACTAAATTATTTCTTTATTGTATTGGTGGTCTCCTGGTTAAATAGAGTAGCCTTTGGCTAGATTTCGCCAGGAAACTTCCTTCATAATTATTATAATAAACATTTTTTTGTTTTATTTAGTTATTTATAAGAACCTGTTTATACAGTATTATATACATACATATATTTTTTTTAAGATGCAGAGTTCATTACTTATTTATTTTTGTTTTATGCTTATTTGTTTATTTGAATAAAGGCGATTATTATTATTATTATTATTATTATTATTATTATTATTATTATTATTATTATTATTATTATTATTATTATAATTCACAAGTGCAAGCGCGATGAGTACACTTAAAGTTGACCTGCAATGTATGCCAGAATATATTTATGTTTCGCGGAGAAAGGATTAGATAAAAGTACCGCCATGCAGACGTAGGTGACAGAAAAAGATGGCAGGCCTTGTTTAACTATTATATTGGTTATAACCCTATTTTCTTTTATATTTTAAAATCATAATTTTAAAAGTTTGCTTGAAAAATAATATTGGCAATTGAATTGTGATTGTTTATAAAAAATTGCTTTTGAAGGTTTTGAGTACATTCGTGTGATTTTTTAGCTTTAGTAGATTGATTGCAATTAAATTATCTTTAAAAATGTAATATTTACTTATTTTCAGAATTTTAGTTTTATCATGAGTGAATCCGATGATGGGAAGATGGAAGCTACACAGATTATATCTCTTAATTTATTGCCAGGAATTTCACGTAAAAAATACGAATACCAGTAAAAATTCTAGGTTAAATATTTTTCTTAGCTTTTAGTGTTTTATTACTTTTTTGTGGTCGTAGATAAAGTAGGTGGTAGTGTTCGTGTGAATACTCGTGTGATTGCGGCATTCAACTTCGTCTCGTACCGCAACTTCTTCACACTCTTTAGGTGATACTATTCTGGTCTTTAGTGATACAAATTACAACCACTGTTATATCTTTGCAATCAGCTGATCATCTTTCTGAGAACGTCTTGTCTCTTTACATTATTGTCTTGCAACTGCATTGGCTGGTTCATGAAGTTTACAAATATTATCAGATAAATGCAAACCAAATTGTCAATTGGCCACCTAATAGTTTTATAATTATATTTTTTAGTACCTACATAGATATTCTGTGTATTTAGAATAAAATATTCCAGTAGTACATTGGATCCAAACGTATGTCATATGGCCAGTTGTGCGGCATATAACGTCTTTCGTGTCTCAGGCCGAAAGAAACTTTACACCCTGGGACGAAATAATATCAAACTTCATCCACGACTGTAGACTCTCTCTTTCAGTCATCTGTACATAAATAACTATTATGTATTGGCTTTCACTCGCAAAGTTACGCAAGGTCGTAACAAGTTTCTAGTTAAATTAGTTACACCCTGTATAATTCCGTGCAAAATTCGTGGTTTTCTAAATCATTGAGTTACTAATGGTTAAATAAAGTCCTTTTAGGTATCATTATCAGAATTTCTTGTTTATGAGGTTGTCCCCCTTTAGGGCTGGACTGTAAACCCTTGATACTTTCTAATAAATTGTAGTCTGCAATCATGCAAATTTTATTAATTAGCAGCTATTTTATTAATTCATAAGTAATCCTAATAATTGTTCTCTAACCTACGGCAAATGCTTTTACGCTCATCCTCAATAAATTTTCTGAATTAAATAATTGGTAGTTTTGGACCCTAGTCCGATTATCTAAATCTCCAATTTCAGTTTTAGTGGGAAAGGACCAAAACTAGTTGTATGTGTTGTTATGGCTGTACTAACCTAATTTACAGCGAAGACTATGCTATAAATTGTGTATTTGTGGGTCGCAAGGGGAAGTTCGAGTATTATCAGCGTAGGGTCCGGGTTTCCGGGACGCAAACTCAGGTGGCACAGCTGCTAATGATGGTAGAAGCTGCAGCCACACTTTAATCGTATTGCAGAATTCGCCACTTACTTTAAATATATGAATGTACTTAGAAAGATATAATACAATGCTAAAGCGTTATACGTTCTTCTAAGAATACGATAAGGGAATAGTGTTAAATCAACGTTAAACTATGAAGCTCTTTGAAGTTTCCTTACGTTAATGTTGTTGATACTTATCACTTAATAAATATCGGATAGAAGGATACTTTTAAAAAACGCTAACCTACCTATGCAGATTTATCTAAACGGCGTTTTTAGCTTTTGATTACTTTTAGTTTCTATTTTACAAAACACGTATCAATGTTTACACGTTTAATGAAAATACAAAAGAATGCAAGAGTAAATCGTTGTGTAGGTATGTACAGTAGCGGTCATAAAAATGTACTCACATAATAAATGTCATATTTTTCAATTATTTTCTTTGATAATAAACGGAAACGGAATTTATTTATAAATTGAGGAAATTAGCTGAGACACAAACAAGATTAGTTCAATATTTCATTATAAAATTACAACAAAAAACAATCTACAGAAAAATTTAGTGAATGTAGGCAATCAAAATCAAATTATTTAATAAATAATAGGTCCTCCTCTACTTTTTACAACAATTTTTCTGTTTCCATATTTATGATTTTAAACGTTTTTGCACAAGGAAATTTAAATTATAACTCTTAAAAATTATATCCAATGCCTGTATACCTTCCAAAAAAAGGTAGCCACAAACGTGCAAAAACTTGCACACATCTGTATTAAAGCAACACTAAGACATTTAATTTTTTATTATGTGAGTATTAGGTGGTCCTTATTTTTCTGATTTTTGAATTTTTTCTGCGTCGCCCCCTAGAATTGTTCTACCTTATAGGAAACATTTTTTGACAAAGTCTCGATTCGATTACATAACGTGAAATTGTGCAGCACTACACTTAAAGTTTGAAAATTTGGCGTTAGTGATGGTGCATGGTAACGGTGATCAATTTTTCTCCAAAACTAGGAAACTATTTAAATTATGACAGTAAGTATTTGGAAGAATCTTGTAAATTACAATAATATTTATAAATTTTGTATATACATTTTTTATAAACTGATAAACCTTGGAATTATGAAGAGAGAATTATTGCATAACCTCAGTTTAGAAGCTTCATTTATATTACCTTATCTTACTAATTCATTACCTTACTATTTATAGCTATAAGTAAAGGAAGTTATTTAGTTTAAATTACAAGGCATACCAGCGGTCGTTTCCAGTAGCTAAATGTTCCTATTACTTTTATGTCATAGATTTGTTTGGTTCTTCAACCTTTAACATGACTTTATCTCAAGATAATAAAAACATCCCTAGCAACACAAAAAGCTTCGATAATAAATAGATCTATTTTACTACTATTTTGTACTATAACACGAAGGTTTATAAAATGTTTAAAAAATATATATGGAAAACTTATAAACCTTAGTATATTCTACAACTTCTGTTTGAAACATTTTGCTATCAATTAAATAATTTGCTAGTTACGGAGGAATATTGAGTATTGTAACCGCGCGCCAGCGGACACGTGGAATTTCCATACTTTACGAGCCGTGCGGCACCACTTTTCGTTATGTGATAGAACCCAAACTTGGCCCAAATTTATTTCTTGTAAGGTAGAACAATTATAGAGGGCGGCGCTAAAAAAACTCAAAAGTCAGTAAAATAAGGACCGCCCTAGTGAGTACATTTCTTTGACCGCTACTGTAAGCTTTAACACTTCTGTATTTCGAAACTATTATAACGTAGTGACAAAAATCTATTTCCAAGTTCGAGCTCCATTATTTTATATCTGGCATTCAGTACCTACTTATGCACGATTCGTTACTGCTGACACTATTAGCAAAAAGTGTACTTTTTTGGGGAAATTAAGATTTCTAAATAATATACTACTACTACTACTGATTTCTGACCATGTACAAAGGTAGAAGATGGCAGAATGGAATGCATACTATCTAAATAAAATACTAAAAATGATAGCGCTATGATTAGGAACACATTTAATACCTTTCAGAAATATGTGTTTATATTAATAATATGCTAAATAAAAGAAAAACAACTTATTGGTTACACTTCCAGAGGAAAAATCGGAACTTCTTTTAGCAAAGATGAGTAAGTTCTTCAGTTTTTTAAGTAACTGTAGAAATCAGTGCAAAATTATATTTGGTGTGAGTAAGAGCGAAGCAAGAAATGAAGAGTAGAGAAGTTAAGGTAGTTGTAACACAAAAAGTTATAGGGAGATTTTTGATGTGTTGATATTTAGACACACTTATTCCAGAAATTATTAAACTAGGAAGTAACCTTCCTACTTTACAAAATACTCAGCTTAGATGGATTATTGGTAGTAGATGATTTTAAAATAAATTTCATAAATATAATACACGTTCTTTCTTTTCTCAAACCACAGAGATTTTGTTTTGTAGTTTTGGGTAGTGGAAAGACTTCCCATAAAAGAGCGTTATCTTCTGAAGATGAATTAGCCGAACAGATAGATGTTCTCTTCTACTTATAGAATTCTAGAAAACGGCACATTTCAAGTAAACTTACTTCTAAAAAAATAATTTGAAAATAATAAGCTTGGTGACTCATTCTACGTCGCTAAACGACGATTTCTCAACTTAGAAAAATTCTGAATATAAGTAATTTAAAGATGAATATGTCTATATTAATCATGCAAGATGCATGCAAGAGAAAGCAGCGAAACTACAAAATTGTGTGTACTCTGCGATGCTTCCAGTAAAAGATCTTCAGGATAATCTCTAAATGATATAATGTCGAAATACAACACAAATACATATGCACGTCCGACATCGAGAAGATGCATCGGCAAGTTAGAATAAATCCTGAGCAATGTTTTTTGCAAGATATTCTGTGGATAGACTCGTCTGATAAAGAGTTGGAATGCATAGAGCTTTCAACAGTAACTTATAGCACAAATTGTGCTCCTTTTCTTGCCACCCGTGTTCTAAAGGAAATAGTTTCGAATTCTCGTCAAAAATATCCTTTTGCGTCAGATGCTCTGCTGCATCACACTTATGTTCATCACACGACATCCTATACGGCTGTTCCACTTTCTGGGATTTACAAGCAGCTTATCATGAGCTTAATCAGCTCTTAGGTTCCGCAGGATTTCACTTACACAAATGGTGTTCGAATTCCAATCAGTTTTGAGAACTATTGTAAAGCCAATAACCTTGATTATAATATACAACTGTTGAGAACATTGGAAGCAACTTACACATGCGAGTACATGTCACATATCGTCGCCCTCGCGGTCATCGACGTTTGATATGTTTGAACACTACACCTTTCCCGATTGTATTTCAAAAATCGTCAGTTGTATTTCAGATTAGTCAAATTAATTTCAGAAATAATCAGTTGTATTTCAGTTTTGCAAATTTGATTTCAAAAAGCGTTATTGGTATTTGAAAATGGTCAATTTGTTTTTAGAAAGCGTCAATTGTATTTCAGTTTAATCATATATAAATAAGAATTTGTCAAATTAATTTCGGAAATCGTCATTTGTATTTTCGAAATCATCATTTGTATTTCAGAAAATGTCAAATATATGTATTTCAGATAACTAAATAGAATTTTTAAACATCTTCCAAGCTGTTATACTTTGTTATTATGGAATTGATTTTGTTTTGTACTTAGTTTGTTTATATTATTGAGAGTTTACTGTAAAATTTTCTTTAGTCTGTGAATCTAGCGTCTTTTCTAATGTAGCTTATCTACACTCGAGGTACTTGTGGAATATGTCGAATGTCGATGTTAAGAAAATCTTTATTAACACTGTAGCCATTGTGGCACCTTATACAAATAATTTTAATTTAAGTGGAAATATTGTGTAATTTAAAATGTTCTATGTAAAATCTCCAGGAAAACAGAAAAGTCAATTATGGTCTCACACTTTTTGAAAAGCAATTTACGCTTTCTAATATGATTGACGTGTTCTAAAAATATACATATATGTACAATGTACATATCTAATCTGAAATACAATTTACTTTTTCTGAAATACAAATGACGCTTTCTGAAGTTAAAATGATGAATTTGAAATACAAATGACGCTTTCTGAAATTAAATTGGCCAATCTGAAATACAAATCACACTTTCTAAAATTAAATTTACTAATATGAAATAAATATGACGCTTTGTGAAATCAAACTCACTAAAATGAAATACAAATGGCGCTTTCCGAAATCAAATTACCAAATTCTGAAATGCAACTGGAGAAGGTGTAGAACGGAAATTCGCTACTTCGGTTTAATTTATTATTAGATTTTATAAGTAATAGTAAATTGTTAACTATATATGAGAAAACTGCGTCAAAAAGCAGACCGTGAAAAATACAGAACATGTGGTATGAATATTGTAATGAATGGGAAAACCTCTATACACAGGCTGCGAACAAACGAGAAGGTTCCGTCGCCTTCTACATTGTTCTAAACTAAACGGTAGATTGTTCGAGACAGCGTAGAGCGAGACGAGCTAGAGCGTGGACGTATGGATACATACCGCGGCCGCGTAAGAAGAAGGGGGTCATTAGTGAATCAGTGATTTGAAGGCGCGTAACGTGAATTATTAGATAAATCTTAAAAATAAAAGTTGTATTCTAAATAAATAATTTGTAAATAATTTAGTTTAATAGTTGACAGTTTATAATTATAGTGTTTGTAATTAGTGTTAGTAATAATATTGCTTTTGTTAATAGACGATTAAATAGCATTTTTAGTATCATTTAAAAAGAACGAAGTAACAGATTAAAGAACGATGTTGATAGTTGTACATACTATTTATTTATTATAAAATTATTTTTAGCACTTATTTATTTAGAATCATTGCATGCATGTTGAATGCACTTGTTTTTATATATTCTTCTACTGCGAGTGCCATGCTCTGTTGCAGAGCGTTGGCAGTTTAGTTCACATATCACAAGCTTAGGTGTACCTACAAGTTTCCACACATTTGCTGGGCAAAGTATACCTCGGTGGCTTGACATGGCCCTCCGACCGATATCGATTTTTAAAAATCGGGTGATATATTGGCCGGGGTTGGAACTCAGGTTTCTTGTTCGGTAGTCCCGGAAGCAACTAGCCGAATTACATATTAGCTCTCTTTTATATAGTAGGCAAGGTTAAACAAAACACGACCAAAGTCTGTAACTAATCCAAGCCGGGAGCAAGGCATTCGTGGCAGTGTTGAAAATTTATCTGCTCCTAAACAAAACAACAACAAAATGAGGTTAGAGAAACCGGATCTTTAATGTAATAATAAATAAACGTTTGGGTTTATTTTACAAATACATTGGTTTTCTGCTGAGGTAAAAGTCTTTTTATAAAATTATTAACATTTTTGTAAATAATAGAACACAACAAAGCTTTGAAGTGAGCAAATAACAATATTGACAGATACGAATTGAAATAGAAACAGCTGAGAGAATACCACTTGTACATAGTCACATGTTATACTTGATCTACAAGAATCAGTTGAAGTGTAACAATTGATATGCTTGGACTAAATATATTGAGAATGCACTTTTATGTACAGTTGTGGTCATTCGATGAGGAGCGATTGGTTGGTGTCAGCGTTTCGTGAAATGTCTTGACACTTCATGAAATGACTAATTACGCCAAATGGCTTTCAGTTTTGCCAAAGTGCATATTGCTTTAGGTTAGGGCCATACTGAAGGCGATTTGCTTAGAGCGTAGAACGTAGTGTCTTACTTAGATGGAAGTGGCAAGCAACGCGGTGCCCATCTAGAAATTGATTTAACAGTTTTTTGCATTCTGAGATTCGCGTAGAGATCTTCAGTACTGCGTTAAATTTCGTTCTGTCAGCAATGCCGTTGTCAAATTGATTAATCAAATTGATCGTACTGGGTTCATGACTTCAACAACCTCCACGATAAACGTAGAACCCACAATGCTCTTCGTCAATAGACGGCACTAATAACTTCTTCACTGCTCATTATTAAATTCAAATGAAAAAGAATAAATGCAAAATTTAATCACCTTCTTCTCTACTAAAAGGCTTCCCTCTAGATAAAATGCGCGATTTGTTGAATAACAATGCACTAAACATATTGAATCGCTAAACGGCACCTCGCGCGCTATATTATAAATATAGCAACCCTCTAAGCACATGCAGTATGAACGCTCCGATAAGTTGTACCGTGTTTTTATTAATCGCTTACCCGCCAGGAAAACAGCTTACCTCTACTCTCTAAGCAAATCGCCTGCAGTGGGGCCCTAACCTAAGGGTCCTTATTTAAGTTCGACCAAATTCAACATCTACCAAACGAATATGATCAATGAAGATCACAACTACATCCGATGCAAGTCTTATAGTATCGAGACTGATACATCAGACTGAAGGGTAGTATAGGTGTAACAATCTCCATGTAGCAACTATATTTGAAAAATCAGCTTGTCCTTTGATGGAAGTGAATACTAATTAGTAGGTATAGGATTTCTATGCATGTGCATGTTTTTTCTGCTTATAGCAAACATATGCAGAGTTATATTTCTACATGTTTAAGCCACATATGAATCACACATGTCAATTTGAAAGTGCATATAAATGCATATTTAGGTGCTTTTTATAAATGCATGCATATTTTAGCATTTTTGAATGAGTGTGCATATTTTACCACTTTTTGAGCGTTTTACATGCTTTAATTATGAAATTTCTAATATTTTTTAAATAATTTTAGCATTTTAGACAACCAACCAAGGGCGGCTTAGTTGAGTCTAGGGGAAACCCATAGTTTAAGCTTATTGTTAAATACTAGGCTTTAAAATATTTTACTGCCTTAGCCATCTGTGTACTTGTTAATATTTTCTGAGAAAGAAAAAGTTTCAACTAAAATTTAAATACTTACATCCTGCGGTATTGTGATAAGTAGGTATTAGGAAATTCCAAAGACCCTTTGACAACTTCCTGTTCATAGAAAAATTTGCATGTACTTTTGTTTACTAATCTTGTAATCTTTCAATTAAGACAGTTCAGAAATTGCAAACTGCATTTCAGTTTGAAATGTTAGAGTGTAAAGATGGGTAAAGAAAAACGGTCTGTGTCTGTTACACTTCGAAGTTATGTTAAGGAAATCAGTGTTCTTACAACTGACGATAAGGTGTTGTATTGTACAGTGTGCGACGATAAAGTGACTGCAACGAAACGCTTTCAAGTTACACAACATCTGAACACGGTTCGACATCAAAAGTGTGTTGCCCTGAAATCAAAAAAACAAACATTGTTACCGGGGTACCTTAATAATTCGCGCAGTGAGTCCAGCAAATCGATTGAGATTAATAAAAAACTATGTAGTGCATTAGTGGCTGCAGATATCCCGTTAAGTAAAATTAATCACTCAGCATTTCGTAATTTTTTGGAAGAAATTTCAAAAATGCCAATACCCGACGAGTCTACACTCAGGAAAAATTATTTACCTCGTTTATACGAAGGGACCATAAAATCAATTAGAAAACATGTAGCGAATAACTACATATGTGTTTCCATTGACGAATCTACTGACACTACTGGAAGGTGCGTAGAAACTTCATTTCCTTCGTTTTGTTGGTAAAATTTAACTAACTAAAGACAGCAGAGCAATTTACGGATGTTTTATTTCCTATTTTGTTAGTTACTTATTTAATCACAACAATATTTTTGCTTGATTAAAATATATTTTTTTTTAAATAACTGTTTTGCGCTAATTGTTTGTAACCGACTAATTAAGTAGTTCGATAAAAAAAAATCTTTGTTTTCAGATACGTGGCTAACGTTATAATTGGCGTTTTAAATTCGGAGAACAATCCCAAATCCTATGTATTAGCAATAGACGTTTTCAAGAGCACCAATCATTGTTCTGTGGCAAAATTGTTTAATGATTCGATGGCTATTTTGTGGCCGGACGGCATACAGTACAACAAAGTAGTCCTGTTCGTCACCGACGCGGCACCGTACATGATCAAGGCTGGAGCAGGCTTACAAGTTCTGTACGAAAAAAATAATCCACTTAACTTGTCTTGCCCATGCAATGCATAGAGTTGCGGAAAAAGTGCGGCAAACATATCCTAACGTAAACTCTATAATTTCAGATGTAAAGAAAATATTGTAAAGCTCCATATCACATACAAATATTTATGGAAACTGTTCAAGAAGTACCTCTCGCACCTGAGCCTGTAATAACAAGGTTTACACTGTTATACTTGGCTTTCTGCCGCAGAATATTATGCAACTTATTTTGATACTATTAAAGCATTTGTAAATGAACTTAATAAACACGATGCGCTATGCATACAAAGCGCACAGGATGTTTTTAATACTAAGGAGGTGAGGGCAGAATTATTTTTAATAATTTTCGATAACTTTGAAACTGATCGATATAACAGTCACGATATTGCTTCCTGTGGTGCAATATCTGCATTACTATAGGCTGTATGTAACAACATGCCCGAGTTGTTTGAGGAGTTGATATATTTCGAAAACCATAAATTGAGCAAAACCAAATAAATTGCAATTTGCAATTTTTGCAGTTGCTTAGCTACGCTGAACTGCGCCTCGCAAATGCAAACGTAATTGCTTCGTCAAAGAAACTGCCACTTTTAATCGTAATAATACAATATACTATTGTTAAGTTGTTGGTTATTTTGAATACACCTATAGTAATCTATCATTTTATAGCATGAATATTTATTTGCATATTTACATAAATTTTATAATTCAAATAAACTGTAAAAGCTGCATTCCAGATTTTCCTATAGTTAACCAATTTTTATGTGTAGCATTACTATCTGTTTGCATTTTAGAACCAATATTTGTTCTGCTACGGGAAATATTATAAACATATCATTTTTTATTTTGTATCTATTCAATATTAATTTAAAACATGTTACCCGCTACGTATATGTACTAGAAAATTGCGCCTTATTTATAATATGAAACAAAATTTATAGGTCTTTACATCTATCGTAATTGTGCCTACTAAAAGTTAAGTTAGTTTAGGCGTTGAAGCATTCGAGCGCAAAATTCAATTTTCAGCGGGTGACCACATAACACTTATTTTCATCTCTGTTCTCTGAATGAGTGAACTTCCTCACTTAAACGTCGGACCTCAATATAACTTGGTTCTAGAATTGCATTTTCACCCGTTTGTGATCTCAAGAGATACCTGTTTTGGAAAGTAGCCAAAAGAAATTCCCTATTTACATGGTAATCGGTTGTAATGTTAGAAGAAATTTGGATATATACCTACATTGCTTGTTGACTGTTTATTTTGTATGTAAAAATAGCAATAAAAAGACCAGTTGGTTCAATTTACAAAACGAAATTGTATCCCAGGATTTTCAAAGGGAATATTTTAAATGTTAAACATCGCTTTGTCGTAAAAAACTAAACAGTCATCAAAAGCTGCAATTAAAAATTTCAATATTTAAATATTAGGTATGGTTAGGGTTACCGCTTATTGCAATGCAATGTGAAAATCTTAATGTTGTAAATACAAAGTAGACCATTTTCAGTATTTTCCATGTGTACTTGTCTATTGGTGGAATACAAGTAATGAATATCAAGAGTGGGACAGAAAATTAGAAATAATATAAATGAAGTTAATTAAAATAATTAACGTTAAATTAAAATTAATTAAATTAAATTAGCGAAAGTTAAATATTTCGAAAATAAAATTGATAAAAATAGAAATAATTCTTGAGAAATGTGAAAAACAATTAAGAGTCTTTTAGGTAAGAAGACGAAAAGTTTGCCGGTAACTATTGATTTTGAGAATTTGCATAATGTAACACAAAATACTGCCGATAATTTTAATAATTATTTTATAAACAGCTTAAATGAAATAGTTGAAAACATTCCTAAGACTACGAATATTTGGTCACAGTGTGATATTTCCGTGCATAGCACCATAGAGGCATTTGAAATGGTAACTATTAGCGACTTAAAAAATATCGTTCATGAACTAAGAGTTAAAACACCTTTGATGTAATAAGGTTATCCATTACTACACCTTATTAATACTTCACTAAGTACGGGCAAACTTCCCGATGCATTAAAGATAACTATAGTTATACCTATACCAAAACTAAGAAACACCACTAAAGCAAAAGAATTTAGGTCAATTAATCTACTGCCTACAGTGGAAAAGATTTTAGAAATCGTAGTACATCGGCAAGTTGTTAAGTATTTTGAAAATTATGAATTGTTTTCAAAAAGGCAGTCCGACTTTAGATCACGTCATTCTTGTGAGACAGCCTTTCGGCTAGTAATAACCAAATGGAAAGAGCAATTGGACGTAAATAATGTGACCATTGCGGTCTTTGTTGATTTGCGTCGAGCCTTTGAAACAATTGATAGAGAGATCCTATTAAAAAAAATTACATTTTTATGGAATTAGAGGATTAGTAATGCAGTGGTTTGAAAATTATTTAACTAATAGGCATCAGTTTACTAGATACAAATCTATTATTTCAGACTCAATTGAATGTCAATATGGTGTTCCGCAACGAACAGTTTTAGGACCTTTACTATTTATTATTTATATTAATGATATTAGTAGTTTCATAAAAACGTCAAATATTACCTTATTTGCAGATGCTACTTTAATTTCAACATCTGGCAGTAACATTGAGCAAGTTAACAAAATTATTAATAAAGATCTTAAAGTTCTATCTAAATGGCTTGTAATTAATAAACTAAAACTAAATAGTGACAAAACGAAATGTATGATTATTGCACCAAAAAAAGTTTTTCAAAACATTAAAGATACGGTTCTGTTTCATAAAACAGAACGGTTGAAGTAGTAAATGAGATTAAATACTTAGGTGTCTTCATTGATAAGCCTTTAAAATTTAATAAACATGTTGATTATGTTATAAAGAAAATTGCAAAGAAAATTGCGTTTTTGGCCAGACTACGTAAAAATTTATCTTTTTGGAGTACAACAGTTATTTATAAATCAATTATACAACCACATTTCGACTACTGCAGTTCTATCTTGTTTATGACCGGCGAAACGCAAATGCAAAGACTGCAGAGGTTACAGAATCGCGGAATGCGCGTCATTTTAAGATGTGATATCTTATATGTGAAATATACTCCAATAGCACATCTACATGATACCTTAAGATTTATACCTGCTCGGCAATGTATTATTAATAATATTTTAATATTTATCTATAAATTAATACATAATGCTATGCCATCCTATTTCAATAGATTTTTTATTCGCACTGATGCCATGCACAATTATAGATAGATAGGTTCAAGGTCAAGGTCAGGAGTGGGGGGTGGTTCCAGAACACCCAATTTTTATCTACCCCTATAGCAATGCGATGTTTTACACGTTAAGAATCCCTACTTGCGAATGTTTCCGAGAATTCCCCTAGATTCGGTTAATAAATTCTAATAGGTCTGACATATGATCAAAGTAGTTGGCGTCATAGAGTACAAGAAGTGTGAGAGTAGTTGCAGCATACATAATTCATTTTTTCTATTTAGTTTATGCTATTCCTACTTGCTCAGAGATTGCTTTTAATTCAAGACGGAAAACTTACTAACATAATTTCTAGATATATTTCTTGTTAAAACAAAAATTACAATTAAAACTGTTCCTAAGCCATGATTTTAGCACACGCGTCGAGAAAACGAGCCGCTTGCGGCAAATTTTCTAATAGACAAATGCGCTTAAATGTCTTTTAAAACTCATCATAAAGTACTTCTTTAAAAAATTAGAAATTTTATTTTGATAGGTTGGTGACAACATGCCTACATTTTCTTGTTCTCTGAAGATTTCAAGATGTCGGAGTGAGGAGTGGATAACAAACTATATGCATAAGGCTGAATTGATGTTTGTTAGACTACCAGGGTGTGTTCTGACAGTTTTATGTAATAATTGGTACCTACTGTGCCTAAAGTATACATAACGCCTTCGGATATTTTGTAGCATTTGGGCGATTGACTGATGCCCTTGAAAGAAGGGAAAGAGTTTTCAAGGCAGGATAATCTTTCAGCCTTAGTTATTGTCATTTACACGCATGTACATCTGACGTGGATTGAACGTGTATGATTTTACACGAAATGCATATTCATAAACATTTTACACGGGGTTGTAAATTATGGATACGGGTAAATTTTATACGCTTTCCGACCCTAGTTTAAGTTACGTGTAAAGTGACAGTAGTAAAAAATGTTTGCCTTTTTTTTATCAATTTCGTAAGAGATAGATTTAGATATCGAAGAGATTCGGAATTAATTAAATGAAATTCCTGGTATACAAGAAATGGAAAAACCTAGGAAAACCAAAGTTTATAAAAAGAGACAAGACCCATTTAAATGCGAACCCGTATGCGAAAGAGAACTCAGGCGAAATTTTCGGTGATTATTTGTGGTAAATCTGCGTTTGTTTTAGCTTCTGAAACACACTCCTTTTCCTTGTCTTTATTCTCATCGTAATCAAATTCGGAATAAAACATTCTCAAAATCAGTTAGAGCCATATCTCTAAGGAGTCATAGACATACAAATATCATACATACGGTGGGAACTACCGTTAGGCTAAATCCACCGCACCGCATTACGTGCAGGTACGAATCAAGATACGCTTGATTAACGCGCTAAAGCTATTGCTATAGCTACCAGTTCACCACTGGTGGGAGCGAGGTATACCTATCCAAGCCTCTACTAGCTCTCCAGGCTAGTACCGGAGTTATAAACGTACTCCCTCGTCGGGGACGAGTGATCTCCCGATCTCCCGGCACAGGAGATGACCCTAGTCCAGCTTCGAACTTTCCCTATACTTTTGTGGGACCACTGCCCGACCGATTTCAACCTCAATGTTGGTGGGCTTGAACGGTTGTGCCACTCCGGTCTACCATGTTTTAGGCCTGGTGTGCCTTCGACAGCGCTTCGTTTAATTTTACATAGGAAAAATACCGGTGTGTACCTATAAAGGTGAAGTTGTTTTGAATAATGAGAGGCTATGTATTCGCATCATTATCCTTAAGTGTAGTGGTTCGAGACAGTTTCATTGAATCATCGGATGGAAACTGCACAGTCATAAGTATGAGATTCAACTACTTCTTACTCAGAATCCGATCTACCTGATAGCATGCAGTTTTCCATCGGCTGGGGATTACCCCCCCCCCCCCAACCTGGATAATCCTCACTTGAATTCTCCTCCGTCCAACTACATCAATCAGCGGGTGACCAGCGGTGCACCATAAAAGACTTCATCTTAGGCGAGAATTCAATCTATCCACACCGGTACTCATGTTTGTAAAGTTCCCTTTACAACGTTAATGAGTTTCCGTCCGAGATCACTTTCGTGAATCTCTACCACACATGAATTTCTGACTGTATCATCCGTTCCCCAGATCTCTGGGATAGGGCAGAATACAGACAGTTTTATGGGCGAACGCCGTCTGGTCTGCTCCGCCAACCCAGAGTCAGTAAAAATCATTAGGTGAATCTCTCGTGTCTCTCCTCCTGTTTCGTATTTTTCTTTAAACATTGCGAAACCCTGCTTTTTATTCTTCGCCACTGCTGTTTTGGCTTTAGAAGATCTCTGTTGTACCCCGAAGTTTCAACTTTGCGTTTTTAGATCATTCCAAGTTGTTTCTCTTCTCTTATTCAGGCTATTATCTGTTTTTTCTGCATTCTATCATATTCTAGCACACTTTCTCACGCAATAAACCTGACTTCTCGTATTGACTTCTCTTCTTGTACCAAGTTCGACCTTCTTTGGTCGTTTGATGGTATTCCCTCCTCATTTTCCATTTTCAATTTGATAAAGGATTATAGCTGAGGGAGTGTAACGACTAGCATGCTAACATAGTAAGCTCACCCAAGCGGTCCGATATTGGCAGATCTGGTTACGATTTTCTGCAGTTTTCCTTAGCTGTAACACAAAAATGTGAGATTTGTGCTATACCATCTGTAAACCAGTTGCATCCGCACGTTGGCCGTGCGTAATGATAATAATAGCCCCTCTCTCCCACACAAGCTTCATAGCTTCTGGGAAATGGTTCGCCAGGCAATGAGTAGTAGCAATTATTATTAAGTAATCAATTTTAAAAATAGCAGCGTTGCCAAAGATTTCTGTCGTGTAATTTATACGCGTATAAATCATGTGGAATTATCTATATAATTATGAACAAATCCACGTGTTATCCACGCATAGACGTCAGCTCTAATTCAGTCCCTACACAAAATCATTCACTCATTTAAACTATCGATGGAGTTGTAAATGCACTTGCAAAGGTGGGATTCTTTAAACATAATTATAGCCACTTTTATATCGATTTATATCAACCAGTAAGGCGAGTCCAAATAATAACTGATAATTGATTTCGTGAGAAGACTTTTATGTATTACTTTTTGTTTGTATTAAAAAAGTATATTGAGAACCACGCTTCACCGCTAGTTTCAACAAACAATTCGTGAAATTTATTTTTAGTTAAATCACAAAAACCATCTACCATACGTTACACGTTACAAACATGTTTGTAAATTACTTCTGTATCGATTTCCTTGTTGAACTCTAGATGTCTAGATGTCGCCCACTCCATAATTTTCATAGAGTCACTTCATCTAGTCACCTAAGCCGCGCTGGTCG
The DNA here is from genome assembly GCA_929113105.1 of Agrypnus murinus. Taxonomy (NCBI): domain Eukaryota; kingdom Metazoa; phylum Arthropoda; class Insecta; order Coleoptera; family Elateridae; genus Agrypnus; species Agrypnus murinus. The sequence goes on from OV816024.1 coordinate 87,516,885, forward strand.
ATCAGAGTATAGAGTGACTCTAGATCAGAGTATCGCAAAACGCCTCCATATTGGGGCAAAAGAAGCACGAAATTGTTAATTATTTGTATCTAATTGCATTTAATCAAATCCACGTTTACTTTAAAATGTTTTTTTATTCTGAAAGATCAAACCTTTAATATGTCAAATACGTAAAACGTTTAATTTGTCCATTATTAAAAATTACCCTTCTCTGTCCCAATATGGCGGCGTTTTGCGGTACTCTGATCGACCAGGTCGATAGGTGACTAGATGTAGTGGCTCTAAACTTTTAGGGATTATAAACATAACCTTCAAATTTTAAGTATCCTTAAGGAAAATCATAAAAGAAATAAAAGACACACTTTTATATATATTTCCTATCCATATATTATTTACATATTTCTTTTTCCATAATTAAATTTAAGTTATTTTAAAATATAAATCACTTTCACAACACTAACAGTCTTAACCGAGAGCTCGCAAATTTTAATTGACATTAATTTCAAATTGGTTTAAACGTCAATCAACACGTTTTATAAGACATTTAAGCGCATTTGTCCATTAAAAATCTCGCCGCAAGCGGCTCATTTTCTACACTTAGTCTTATGTCTTATGAAATTTGTTTTTTAATTTTAATATTTAATTTTATGTTTGTAAGAAAGACATCTAGAAATTATGTTAGCAAGTTTTCGTAAATTTCAATTATAATTAATCTCAGCGCAAATAGGAGTTAGATGAACATAATTATAAGCTAGTGTATGTACCAGTCGAGAAGTTTTTAGTGATAGAGTCTTAGTGCATAACGATAATTTACAATCGAGGATTTCCATTTGGCATCCCTATTGTTTCATGCAATTTCTCATGTGCATGTTATTGTGCGATAGTGAACTCTAGTTTTTCTACAATATATTCAGAAATTCTCTCCCGATGTTTGAGAAACGGCGTTTGTTTATAGAGACCTTTATAAGTCTTATTATCGTTATAGTTATTTGTAAGCAAGCATTTTGTTATTACTAGAAAACGATATGAAAACGTTTTGCATGTTCCAAAACAAGACGAGTTTTCTAACACTCATTATTATACAGTGCGAGTGTAAAGTCTGGAACTATCGCAATAAATCGTCGAACACGTCAATTTTTATCTTAAATGAGACATATTTTACTGTAATCGTCACTTAAAGATCGTCTTTTGTTTTTGAGTTGACGTAAGCGATAATTTTTTTAAATGAAAACTCTAATGTTTTATGATGAATTTGGAAAGAGCATGAAATTCTAAGACCAAATATGCTAAAAAAGTATGGTACTGTATTTTGAAATTTTCGAGATAATTGCCGTTAAAGTTTTAAAACAAAAATCTAATAACAATCAAGAGTTCCAAGTTTTAATAAAAAAATCAAGTAGCCATGTAACAATTGACAGCGTTAAAATTATGACAGTTCTTTATTAGTTTGTTTATTTGTTTTTATTGTGGGCTTGTTTACGTAATTCAGTAAATAATGGTGCCATATTTGACTGAAAAAGAGCGAATTGAAATTTTAATATTGAGGGGATGTGGCGACCGTACTAAAACACAACAAGAGGTTTGTGAGATATTTAATAACAAGTATCCTGATAAAGAACCTATCACAAGAGCGACAGTTTCCAAAATAGGAAGAAAGTTTTCTGAACTCGGACATGTGAGAGATAGCCATAGGGGTGGTCGTCCAACAACCGAAGAAGGTAACGAATTAGATATATATTCTGTTGTCTCTACAAGAAAATCCCCATGGAACTACAAGAGAACTAGCCGCAAATAATGACATTTCTCAAAGGTCAGTTATAAAGATTTTAAAGAAACATAAATGGCATCCCTACAAAGTTCAATTAGTGCAAGAGCTTAACGGAGATGATCCTGATCGCAGAACAGAGTTCTGTGAGGTAATGATGGAACGGTGCAATATCGATGGCGACTTTTCAAATCGCATCATTTTTTCTGATGAAGCAACATTTCACCTTAATGGAACAGTGAATCGTCATAATTATCGACATTGGGCATCTGAGAATCCACGCTGGATGAACGAGAGGCACACGCAGTTTCCTAAAAAACTCAACGTTTGGGCAGGAATTGTAGGGGATAGAACTCTAGGACCATTTTTTCTCGAGGGTTCATTGACAAGTGAAAAGTATTTGGATTTCTTAAGAAACGATTTAATTCCTGCTCTTGCGGTGCTTTATCCGAACAATGAAGATCTGGATCTACCAAGCGATACATTATGGTTTCAGCAAGATGGTGATCCGGCACATTTTGCTATTGGTGTTAGGAATTATTTAAACGAAATTTTTCCTGGTAGATGCATAGGCAGAAGGGGAACTGTTGAGTGGCCTCCGAGATCACCCGACCTAATTTCGATGGATTTTTTTATGGGGCTATCTAAAGAGTAAGGTTTACTTAAACCGCCCACAGACAGTAGAAGAGCTACAGCAAAGAATTCGCACAGAAGTAAGATTAATTCCACCCGAGACTTTGCGTAAAGTTCGTGACGAATTTCAGTACAGACTCGGGTACTGCCTTGCACAAAATGGTGGTCTGTTCGAACATTTAATTTAATTGTCTTTCTTTACTTTGTTATTTCTTGTTTCTTTTGTATTTCATAATAATTTAAATACATTATACGCAATGAAACAGTAAATAAGCTATCAAATCACTGACCTATTTGACGTGTTTTCGATTTTTCATTATTATTATGTACAATATCTTCCAAATAGAAAAATACAATATCACACTTTTTTATCATATTTGGTCTAAGAACTTCATGCTTTTTCCAAATTCATCATAAAAAATCAGGGTTTCCATTTAAAAAAATTATCGCTTACGTCATAACTCAAAAACTAAAGACGATCTTTAAGTGACAATTACAGTAAAATATGTCTCATTTAAGATAAAAATGACGTGTTCAAGGATTTTTTTCAAAAACGTTTAATAAACGATTTATTACGATAGTTCCAGACTTTACACTCGCACTGTATAAGCATTTATGGGGAATTAAACAATTATTATGAATATTTGATCCTTTGAATATTTTTTTTAGAAAAAAAACGTTATTCTAAAAGTAGTAGAACTCTGAAAGGTGCATTGCGATCTGCTTTTCAGTTTTTTCATAACTATTAATTAGTCAATTACTCCAAAACTAGTCAACATTTATTGAATTAAACTCTTGACTAAGCTAATATACATTATAGCACAAAAGTATATGGAAACCTTTAAGTAGGTATCTCTGGAACGGCTCGCACGATGAAGGCAGTTTTTGGAACGCTTCATTCAGATAATACGCTGGATTCAAAGCTGATGTCGACAGTGTTGCCAAGATGTTAGTTTTTTCGGAAGCTTTATCAACTTTTGTATTTAATATAGTATAATAGGACACCCTGTATATTTCTATTTTTTCTAGTTCCCTCAATAATTCTACACATAACTTGCCTAGCATTCTCTATACCTAAGTTCAACCGTTTTCGAGGTATTTTAACATTTTTAACTTCAAAAGTTATTTATTTACTAACTTATGAGCCTACGCCTACTTTGTTATTTATTACAAGTTTAATGTTAACGATTTTATGTTAATAAAACAGAACTACTTGTTTAGTAGCAAAACTCTAAGTTTGCAAAAATTCAGGATCTCATAAGAATTGATTACGACAGTTTTATTGTTTTTGTTTTGTCTGAGCAGGTGAACCATTCTTTCGTACCACCAACTTAATAACATCATTAGTCTTTAAATTAAAAATAATAACAGACAATAAGTTACTATCATTTAGACATTAACTCTCTATAATAATAATAATTAAATATATTGTATTCCTGTTTGGAGTTTTTGTAGGTTTTTCTGCTCAATGCTGAATATGGTTAAATATCTAATATAAAAAACTTCAATGGCTACATTCAAACACAATGGACTGAAAAGTTATCCAATTTCACATGCAAAATGAAATGGAAATTTCGAGAATACCAAACAGTACACGCTTTTAAAGTAAACGTAAATAATCATAAATTGTTGCATCTAGTACAAAGACAACATTTCATTATTTTACTAAGGGTATATTTTCATTTTGGGTGTATGTAGTCTATTTTATGCATTTACTTAAGTAAAAGTACAGATAAATAAGTAGAAAACAAACAATATGCTTATTTTCAAGAATATGGATGTCCAATAAAAAAAAGTCCAGAATCCTTGAATGCAACACTTTTAGTAAAAGATGTTAGGTTAGAGAACTAAATTTATTAGGTTAGATTTCAAGTGAACTAGAATAACTTCTTAAAATTCCATTTTTAGAGTATTCTACAGTGTTTACTCCAAAGCGCGCTTTCGTTTACATAAACGTAAATGCATGTTACTTGTAAGTAAATGCAAGGAACATTTAAGAGATGCTATACGTCAAGGTGTAGTTAATATCCAACTTAATATTTGGAACGATGACAGACGTGCTTAATTAGCAAAGTTGTATCAGACAATGAAACGTTTCAGAAGGGGGCCTTCAAGTTATAAATTGTTGCTAAGTTAATAAACACAGCAGGTGACAACTGACGTTAATAAACTTTATATAACCCAATCCTAACAGTCAGTATCAAGTTTTCAGTAGAAAACTTTTATTACGGTTTCTATGTAGCTATGCGTGAGCATTATAACTTTCTGAATATTACTGTTACCAAAAACCTATGTCAGTAATTGACCCCTTGAAACATCCATTAGTTCCATACAAAAAAAAGATCGAATCAAAGCAGACATAGTATAACTAATAGTAGAGCTTGTTCGATAAAACAGCTGGGTTAGTCACACGCCTGGTTCGGGTAGAACTTGTTGTAGAACAGCGGACCGCACAAGTGGCTGCCCATCAAATTACTTGGTTTGTTAGAATAGCCCTTTAACTTACACCTTAGCGCTGCTATTTTCTTGGAATTTCAAAGCAAGACACAAACGTAAGAACAAGCATTCGCGTAGAAGGTAGCTAAGAAAGTGCGAAAATGTTATTTCCCGAACAAAATTGGGTCATTTAATCATTTGTTTGGGAGTAGGCGTTTTATGGGGTTTTGTTTCTTTACAGAAAAGTTTTGTTTAAAAGATGCCATCGACTTTTTGCCTATTAATAGTTTGATACATTTTCCAAAAATAAGAAATACAATTATTATTTATGTTACATGTTGTAGTGATATTGATATGTTATACACATACGTTTCTCTTTTTACTATACCTGACATTTCTCTGGACCCTGCAGGACAAAGCATATGATCTTGTCCTGAAAATATTTTAATAGACGCCCCGTTGTGAAAATCGTCCCTTAGATTGATTCTTTTTATTGTTTATCAAATTTTTTGCCTATGTGAGTACATGCCAGGCACCCAAGTTTGTTCAGCCAGTGTGGTATCCTATAAGTTTAGGTGTTTAACAGATAAGGCAATTGCCTTATCTGTTAAACACCTAACCTTATAGGATACCACACTGTTAGCTCTTAATTAAGAGCTAACAAAATTTATATTAAAAAATATGTATAATATAGCTCATCTATAATCTCAATTTATTACACAGAAATTCTTTACGAATTTTTCTTTTATTTCATTCCAAAAAGTAAAACAAATTTTCATCAATTTTATTTATCCCCATTAGTCTTGTGCCCGCAGTTCGTCTAAAAAGATCTTATCTAGATCAGGAAAAACTGCGGTAAAAAACCTGCCCATGGCGAAAGCCATTCACAATTTGATTGACGGCACAATACTATTGGTGTGCATTCCATGTCACAAAAACAACAGTAATTTCAACCTGAATGGTTGAATAAAAAACAAATTTTTACCAAATCAAATAAGCCTTAATTCTTAACATAAGTGATATTTCAAAATAGCAATAAATTCAACCGGCATGTTGTTAGTGCCTGAAATACTGAACAACAAACAATTCATTCAAACAATCATCTATCAAATAAGTCAGTGAAACTGTTTAAATTCCAGCATAAGTAACTTTCAAACATAACAATAATTTCAACCTGACTGTTATTATTGCAGCTCTTAACAACAAAAAATTCATTTAAACATCAAACCACTGAATAAAACTGTTTCGTTTCTAACATAAATGACTTTCAAAAAAATTAATAATAATTTTAACCTGACTTTTCTTATTTCAACTCTAAAAACAAACAATTCATATGAACATCAAACAACTCAGTGAAACTGTTTCGTCTCTAACATCAATGACTTTCAGAAAAAATAATAATAATTTCAACCTGAATATTATTATTGCATGAATCATTGAACAATTCAATATGTAGATTTCTTGTACATGACATTAGTTGCAACGGTCATAATAACAGCATACTTGACCTTTCCTTTTTGTTGAATATTGATTTCCCTATTGCTTTTAATGATAAGAAGTTTCTTCTAGTCCTAACCTTATGAAAATGAATTCTCATGTGAAATTTAATGTTTGATTGCCTGCAAACAGTTGTACGTTTGTTCGCATTTTCCGAATACTACTCGTATTCATCTACAGTGTTACCGAAATTCATGCATATTTGACGCAAAGCAGCACGGCGAACAACTCTATGCAGGATGGACAAGCTCCATCGATTGCAAAAACAATTCTCTCTACGTTCAAGACTAGTTAAACATCTTATCAATCTATCAGATAGCATCACCATTTCTTTATTTGAACAATCAGCAAAAATACAAATCAAATTAACAGTGGTCGGTCATCGTTGAGTAGTCCCAGTCAACAGGTCGAGATGTTGGTAGGAGCTCTCACCTTCCTACCGGTATCCAGACAGACGTGGATCGCAGTTACTACCATGAGACAGCACAGGGAGTCCGAAGTATGAACTCTATTCCGCCGAGCTCAGTCCTCGATTCCTCCTTTCACCAGGAATCGAGAAAAGAAAACTCACGAAGGTCAAGTTCATCAACAGAGTCGCAGATGTGCGTCAGAATAAAAATATATAACGTTGGGCTAACGGAGACGCCGAGAACTGTCGGACGCTCGTGCCATGATAGTCGTTGGAGAGGTTCGAGCACGCGGGCTCTCGAAAACCAGCTCTTGGTGCTCCCTCGGTGGACCGCCCAACATGCTAACATGATTAAGAATTGACCTTACAATAGTAAAAAAAACAAAGCATTTCAATTTACTCTAATGTTCGCGATGGTGATTTTATCTGACTATTCTGACCTTAGGATAATGGAATTAAATCCAGCTTTCGTGCGTTTTCATCACTTTGTTAAAATCTCTTTAATTAGTTCTCCTATCATTCGGTGATATTCGTTTATGAAGTCTGCTAAGATATCTGATTTCAAATGTTTTGCCTTATCAATCAAACCCTCAAGATTTCAAAATAACTTGTCAAAATCTAATCCTTTTATGAAGCAATTAGATAAAAAAAATAAACAGACTTTCTTTTCTTACTACCTTAAATTCCCGTGTTTCAACCGCAGCTAGTATATCCACTACACCGAATACAAACCACTAATCAACAACTCCTAGTTTATTTGAAATGAGTTTTTCGTTTACTTACTACGCTTAACCACCACACTAATCCAAACACCTCAATGGTAACGAATACATAGCAAACTTTACTAAACTTTTGTCAAAAATCAAACAAGAAAGAATTTAAGTCATCAGCTAAAGGCAATCTTTCGCACGCACCTCCGACTTTTTCTCCCGCTAATTTTCAACTAACTTTTCTTCTCCAAATTTCTTTCTGTTCCCCTCGATTTTAAAATATTTCTCCCTTTCTTCCGCTTTAGAATGAACCTATAATCAACCATTCAAATCCTATTGCCATTTTCAATGGTGGACTGCCCGGTTCCTTATTCAAAAATGTCTCTTTTTTTCACGCCCCTTTAAGAAAACTTTCTGAAAATAAACTATCTGCTTAAAAGCTAAATCTTTGATGTTTTAAAATTAACGGCTTTATGTATATTCCGAGATTTTAAAGTATTCCTGACCCTTAATGCCTTTTTAATACGCCGTGACCGAAGTCGAGTGCCCCTGGCTGTGTCATCCGTGACCAGCCAAAACTATTTTTTTTTGTCTATTTAAAGAAACTCGGCAAGCATAAATCTTTCCCTACATTTCGACATTTCGTATGTTTTTGTTCTCTGAATTTCAGTCTGTATTTTCGTAAATTAAATCATCCCATTTCTGTCACTGTAAGAGTGTTTAGTTAAGACTAAAATTCTCTGTTATTTATGACTTCCTTTTAACAAAAAAAATATTATAAGATTTGAAAATAAATAGTTTCTAGGAGCAAATCACTTCAATGTTAAAAATATGCGGAATTTCTATAGTATTTTGTAGATTTACATGTTGTAATCGTCTACTTACTTTTTCATTAAGTAGGTAAGTACTCGGTTGTTACTAACATTTCACTAACAATCAATGGAAAAAACAAGTGATACTTGAGTTTGAGAAAAAGATTAAATGATGTTGATAAAATAAGTATTGAATAAGAATGTGGGATATTTATTTTCTGTATGCGAATTTAGCATATATAGTTATTAATTAATAGTAAATAATAATAGGTAGTGTCTTAAATAAGTTCAGTTTTAAATTCTTTGTAGGAACCTAAAATATATTTACGAAATACGAAAGAATATGTAGCCATAAATTAGTCACCTCTCTGATTCTACATCTCAGTCTTAATAGTTTTTTGTCACACCCTCTGAAGCTAGAGAAAACATATTCAAAAGTTTACAAGAATTAGGGTTGTTAGGGAATCGGTCGATGATATTATGCGAGAACGGGCAGTTGCATTATAGTGTTGTTTTCGTATGTTTAGCGGACGGTCGGTCGAGGGTTGTTAGTGCGTGTATTGGGACCAAAATGCAGATGCGTAATGCTAATATTTACTGTGTTTGTTATACGGCACTTAGAAGTACTGGTACCTGTTTTGTTTGTTATCATTTGCAACGTGAGTTGTTGCTTGAATTGTGATTGTTGACCAATGTGTGATATTGGCTTTATGTTGATGTTAGCAATTGGTGGAACTGCTGTATTATATTGATGTATTGGCAATTGTTGTGTTGATTTGTTAGCAATTTGTAGAATTGCTGTTGTTGTTGATGATATGTGAACTGAGCTCTGCAAAATTAACCGCAAAATTAAACTTAAAATTAACAGTATACTGTTTGCTTGGAGACGGAGAGATGGACGTATCTCGAAGTTCACCTCGACCTGGATGACTAAGTTAGAGTCATACCAGCAATGGGGTGCTTATTTCCCTACGTTCCTGTATGTCAATCCCAACGAGGGGCGGACTCGTATGGAGATGAATACACTAGGCAATTAAGATCAACAATTTCTTCAATATCAAGACCATTTATAAACTATTTCTTCACTGACCAAGATATACTATTTCTTCACATTGTTTAATATAGAACGTCAAAATGTATGAAAACAAGCAAGTACGTATTATAGTTTTTGAAATATTGATTTACATACAAGGTGTTGTAAAAATGTCGGATTAACTCGATGGTTCGTTATTAAGGGACACTCCCTGAGTATAAGAGAAATAGTTCTCTTATAGTTTTGAAAATGTGAAGGTCAAAAGTTTGGATAATTCTACGCAAATACTAATAATACTACAACTGCCAAGAATCAACCACTTCAAGCCAAGTATACACAAAATAATAATTCTAAAATGTTGAAAAAATATTCAAATAACGATCAATCCATATGATTTTTATGGCATTTACAGTTTGAATTGTTCTTTTTGTAACTCGGTTTATATTGGGCAAACACTTAGAAATTTCGACATAAGATACAAAGAACACGTACGCTCTTACAGACTTAAACATCCAGAAAAATCGAATTATGCCAAACACATTTTGGAACAGATCCACCCAATGACACCTCAAAACAACATTAAATTCTTACATTTTTGCAACAACAAACACAAATTAGACATTTTAGAAGCTTTTGAAGTATACAGACATAAACGCACAGTACCTTTAATGAATGAACAAACTGAGCTTAGTAATTCTCCTTTATTAGAAGTGTTAGATATTTAGCTTTTGTTATGTATTGTATCGAGTTACCTATTTTCTGTATGTATTTATCCTTAGCAACGTGTTTGTTTATCAATCTTATCTACCTTTTGATAATGACACAAAGTGTCGAAACAATATTGTCAGGTTAAGATATTAATAAAACTTGTGCAACTTTAACTAATCTTTCTATTTATATTATATTTCTTGATTATGGAGTTCCACAAAGTAAGGCTGGAGACAGTAAACGAATCCATATGAAATCATCCAATGATGGTTGCATGGCCGTTTCAAAAAATGTTTGGTTTTTTTGGTATATTCCCCTGTACAAAGGCATAACAAAACCACATATAAAAATTTTTGCATTTTGTTTATTGATGGCGAACATTTTTTCATACCATCTGAAGCCCAATCTTTACAAAACCATTGTATGAAGGGGAGAAGTCTAATACTCCAAACTTTTACAATAAGTTTGCCTGTACCAAGACGGCTTACAGCCAAAAAATTATTCTTTATAATTTCACCCTTCTTTTGCAACGGGATGATTACTATCGCTATATTTCTAAAAACACCCACATTCAGGGCTCTGATGGGGGAGAAAAACAGACTTTTCTGGTACGACTACTATGAATTTAAAAAAAATCGAGAAATTTCTATTGCATGCCATGCTAAAGAATTCAGATTTTCAATGGTACATGTGTTTAAATATTGAATTTATTTATTTCTGGTGTAAAGTAATTTGAAGCAAGACCGTTTCAACCATCAACATCGTTTTAGTGGAATGTGTGATCGGGAATACTGAGAAACTGTACTTGCTTTTATCTTTCTACCACCTTCACACTTCGTGGTGAAAATTTTCTAGATTTTTTAACGCACGGTTTTACAGATGTTGAAGATATCCCTTTAGCAACACACAATACACAGCCAATTTGAGAATGGTTCGATAATAGCTTTCCAAATCGATTGATTGTTAAGAATAAATCGGTTATCTGTCCTGCCAGGTCACCTTATTTGATAGAAATGAATTTTTTTGTTCGGGGTCACGTAAACAATTTGGTGTGCCAGACTACTGCCCAAAATAGCATCCAAATAACATTCAAGAAGATTTTTAATCAATTATTCTAAGGTTTTTAGTAGTTCGATTAGAAGAGCTGAAGCTTCTTTGGAAGCACAAACCCATAATCTTAAACACCTTTAGTTGAATGTTTTTTTGTTGTAATTTAAGATTCTTATATCTTAATTAGTAATTTAATTAGCTTTGTGTTTAATTAGTAATGTGTAATGTTTAATTTTTAACGGTGCAGATCACACGGCGTGCGCCCATAAAAACGACTGAACTCTAGAAATCTGGGTAACGGATGATACAATCAGAGAAAATGTGTAATAGAGATTCACATAAGTGTTGTCGATACTCATGAACGTTGCTGCGGAAGCTAACGGAACATGAGTACCGGTGTGGGTGGATTGGATTTTTGCCTTGGATGAAGCACTTCAAAATGCACCGCTGGTTACCAGCTGATAGATATAGTCTGAAGGAGGAGAATTCAAGTGAGGTTTATCCATGTTGGGTGGGAGGTAAACCCTGCACGATAGAAAACTGGATGCCACCATGTGGATTGGATTTAGAGACGGAAGTATGAGAATCACGCTACGGTTCTGTAGTTCCAGTCTTGTGATTCAAAGAATCCGTCTCGAGCGATGCAAATACATGGCCTCTCAATGCTCATTACAACTTCACCTTACAATAAGACTACACGCCGGTATTTTACTTAGTTAGAATTAAACGAAGCGCTAACGATGGCACACTAGGCCTAAATCATAGTAGACCAGGATGGCACACAATAGATCGTAATGTGAAACACTTGGACATTTGACGTAACGATCAAATGTTTAAAATCAATGAAATTTTTATGTAGACGTTTAAAAGACTGTATATAGTTTATAAAAAAAGTAAATTTTATTTTCTTCACTTTTACGTTATCACCCTCTTTCTAAATATCAAAATTGACTGAGAACCGATTTTACGAAGCAAAAATGTGGATTCGTTTTAAATTAACTAAATTATTTTCAAAAAATGTCTTTTAAATCGATTCTTTCTTTGCTTATTAGTATGATGTTTCTTTAGTAAATTACATATTTTTTGATAGCAATATAATATATATTATGTAATTAGGAGATCAAACGATACTTTAAATCCAAGAAGATGTATAACGCCGAGGCGCCAGCCGAGGCGTTATAACATCTTCGAGGATTTAAAGAAGCTTGATCTCCGTATTGCATAAGTTGTTTTATTTTATTTCGTATTTCAATCCTAATTTCTCCCTTTTAAAATCCATCCGAATTTATTGTATAAAGAAGCAAGTTGCCTTGTCTGTGTCATCATACGCGTAACTAAGGATATAAAAAGCAGCATGCATGCATGCATGTGGCTATAATGCAACATCAAATTATTTACGTTGCCAACAACAACGGAGATCAAGAACGTCTTGAACTCCGGTATCATTGACAACGGAGATCAAGATATACTTTATATTACTAATTGTGGTATATAAACAATTGTTTGAAATACGAAATGAAATAATAATTATTATTTCATTTCGTATTTCAAACATTTGCTTATATACCACAATTAGTAAAATAAGGTATATCTTTATCTCCGTTGTCAATGACACCGGAGCTCAAGACGTTCTTGATCTCCGTTGTTGGCAACGTAAATCATTTGATGTTTAATAGCATAACAGCCACACGTGACATTCTGCTTTTTATCTCCTTGGTTACGGTATGATAACACAGACGAGACAACTTGCTTCTTAATACAATAAATTCGGATGAATTTTAAAAGGGAGAAATTAGGATTGAAATACAAAATAAAATAAAACAACTTATGCAATACGGAGATCAAGCTTCTTTAAATCCTCGAAGATGTTATAACGCCTCGGCTGGCGCCTCGGCATAATACTTCTTCTCGGATTTAAAGTATCGCTTGATCTAATTACATAATATATATTATTCATTTTCCGTGAAAAAAAAAACTCGAAACGTAACTCGTAATTTTTAAACAAATTTTGACTTCTGGTGCCTGTGATCCCAGATGGAGATTGTCATATTTCGAATCTATAGCATATTTACTTAATATATTCATTTTAATCTAGTGCAAATAACATAATAATTCCATTGTTTTCTCTGTAAGTACCGAATAAATACATCAAATTCGGTCCCTATTTTGACATCCATATTAGCAAATAAAAGGTGTGCACGAAAAAACCTGGCCACCTAAAAAGTGCAGATACTAAAGTGGTATTGCAGCAACAGCTTTTTTGAATTGATATCTTACTGTAAATGACATATTCAAAGTGTTTTCGTTGTGTAGTTTTCAAATAAATTCAAAAGAATACGAGCTTCGTCAAAAAATATTGCACAAACATTGTAAAACATCGTAAAATGTCAAAATATATCAAAATCGGCAGTAGCAAATGTTTTAAACAATTTTTCTGAACGCTTAGCAATAGATAGGGAGACAGGTTCTGGTAGGAAATCGGGTGCAATATATAAAAAAACGGAATGGTAGGTGATGCAAGCTTTCATGCAAAATCCGAACTTGTCAGTGAGGAATGTGGTTTAAAAGATTGGAAAATCTTCATGACATGTTCAAAAAATAAAAGACAGGAATGGATTGAAAACATTTAAGGTGCAGAAAACTCCCGATCGGGAAGCAAAATAAAATTCCAAGGCAAAGGCCCTCGCAAAGAACTGTACACCAATGTTTTAACGAAAGCAGATTGTGTAACAATGGACAACGAGACGTACGTCAAAAACGACTTTCAACAACTTCCCGGTCAATAATTTCTTACTTGCAAACAACTTTGCGGAGTTAAGGACAAATACAAACAAAAGAAAATTTCGGGATCTTCTGGAAAGTATTTGGTCTGACAAACAACTTGCACTCTTGCATTTACGGTCGAAAAAGAAGTTCAAGTTTTCTAAGGAAAGGCACCAAAACACTGAAATCTATGTAGAAGGTTTAAAAAAGTGCCTGCTACCATTTATAAGAAGTCATAGTTCAGTAAGAAGTCAGTGTTTCTATTCTGTTTTGGCCATATCTGGCCACATGTTAGTATGTCAAACAAGTCACTGATTGGCATGCAAAGAATGGGATCACTTTTGGACCTAAAGATAGAAATCGACCAAATCGTCCCAAACTGCAGCTCATCGAACAATACTGGGCTATTGTAAAGCAAACACTCAGATAAACAAAAAAAAACTGCTAAAGAAATTGTTGACTTTCAGAAAAAGTGGAATAACCTGACAAAAAGATTACTACTACGGCTGTACAAACTTTGATATCTGATGTGAAACGAAAAGTTAAAAATGTATAGTCTATTATAATCAGTAATAATGTACAATATATGTAAATACGTTTCAAAAGCAACATATATGTTAAAAGTTAATAATAGTTTTAGGTAATAAATAATTTCAGAAGACCCTACCTTGTTTCTGTGGCCAGATTTTTTCGTGCACACCCTTTATTATAATGAATATTTAGTATGTAGAATTTAGTAGTTAGAAATATCTTTATGGATATTGACACAGATCCATTCTAATGTTCAGAGGTTTTCTAAATCCAAATTGTGATAGGGGAATCAAAAAAAATCATACTTTTACTTTCTGTGTATATGGATGTATTTCAACGTACTTGGCTAATAGTAGCTTCTATAGAGAATTCTAATAGAGAACTGAAATTATTAGCATGTAAATGTAAAGGATATTTTATTGTTATTATTAATAATTTAGAATGCGTAGGTGTATATTGTCAGAATAGGAGGAATCGTGAATTCTCTTCTCATTGATACTTCTTACTGTAATAGGGGTATTAGGGTGGTGTTTATTTGGGTCATGTTGGAATTTCGGTTTTGCCGGGTGCCCATTTGATTCTAAAAAAAACTGAAAATTTTAAGACCTATACGAACTTCCTATCTCTATTCTAATCATTCGCTGTAACGAAGAGAAGTTTCCCATTTAGAAGTACCTATCTATTATTTGCAAATGATTTCAAACTCTATCGGAAAGTTGATTATTATAAATAAATATTTAATTGAAATAATTAATTAAATAAATAAAGCAATAAAACATCAGAATTTAGCGAATTATACTTTTTTAGCATTAGGTTAATTCGAGCAACGTTGTTAGATAAGAAATTTACATACTTACCTGCTCCAGTAGAACAGAGGAAGCAAATGTAACACAATTACTGCTTATAAATATTATAAAATAAAAGTTTTTATGTCAATTATTTCGACACACACATACTATTTTGAAAAAAAAACTTTTTCAATACTATAGGTACGTTCTCACTCACAGAAAATCTGCCAATGACTAATTTCAACAAAATTATTTTATTTACTTAGTCATTCGGTAAAAGCACAACTTTTCCAGATGTTATTTTCAAAAACTAATGGGGGGGTAGAATTATTTTGTTAGCAAGACGGGTGGCTTTGTCGCCGCTTTGCATATTATGTCTTATGTGTAGTGACGTAATAGTAGTATTCTAAAGTCGTATAAAAAGTTATATATTTTCTAAAATAATAACAAGACGTCTTGATGTTTTTGGTAGTAGGTTTTTTAATTACCACTCATGTATTTTATAACATATTAGGTAAATCTATACAAGTGAAATTATGTATAGCAATCTACACATTTCAGTTTCTTATTACATACAAATATACCCTTGTACTTGATTGACAGTAATAAAGAAACACGTTTTTAACATAGTTTCTGACTCTTAGGTCCAGATGTTTCGGCCCTTGTATCTGAGCTTGGCCCAGATAAATATTGAAAAGTTAATTAGGAATTGAATTCAGTATTGTTTGTCGTTAATATAACGTTTATTAATCACTATTTTTTAATTCTGTAAAAACTTATAAAACTAGTATTTACTTTGCAATAGATCTACTTTAACAAAAATACAAATTTTTTACGTAACGGTGAAATTTTACAAAGAGGTAAATTAGCCTAATTTGCAACCGCAATATAACGGGTTTACAAATATTTTTTTCAAAAAGTCGCTAGGTACATCTGTAGATATCTACATTTTCTTCCTTCTGTAAAAATCTCATTTTAATAGGACAAAAGGATATTGTTCTACAACGAACTAATGTTATCATTGAAACGCCTATACTAAATTTTACTTGAGCTCACTCTTAAGTAAATTAAGTAAACTAGCATTCTAATATTGCCAATTATACACGCATTGCTAATTACTACAAAAATTATTAGATGTTTACATAAAATCTTGTGGACAAACAAGCACCTTCAAATAAAAATTATTGACGCTGCCACTGTCATCGAGTACTAAATGTTCATATAGGGTACGTGTATGGTGTATAATGTTCTGTGTCTGTGTCTGTTCATTTCACCATATTGGAGGTATCAATTAAGAAATCATACTTATAATCAGGCCCACCCACTAGGTTGCTGAATGGGTAGTTAAGTGCACAATTTCATGTAGTTGAATGTATTAGTTAAAATTGTATTAGGCATAAATTTTATACCTATACATTCGACTACACAAAATTGTGCACTTAACTACCCATTCAGTAACCAGGTGGTTGGCTCTGCTTATAATTATTTAGCCTTATAACAAAGTTCTTTGGAAAGAGAATGAAAAGAAATAAGCAGGCTTAGGATTTGGGTGCATAATTTGCAATAACGTTATTACGCTGACTGTACTTTTAGATAGCCTGGCCTTCCCACCTTTTCTATTAAACATCGGATAGATAAGAAATGTGTAATTTTATAAAAATTGGCAATCTGCACAACATATTTATTTTACAATTTGTGGCTCAAGTTAATATTAGTATATTCATAATAAACGTAAATTCTTTTTTAATTTATAACCTACAGAAACACAAAGGCTATTTTTATATAAATAAGTACCTAACCTACCCAAAATATAGCTGTGCTGGAAGTATCATCTTGATCCAAATAACACTGCTTTAGTTTTTTCCGGCTAACCCCCAATATGTCGGAGAGGGGCGGGGTAATACAAGATATAAAAGATAAAAAAAACAAGCGCCACTTCGTTTAAAAACAATGCTTATTACTAAAGCTTCAAGCTTATCAGACAAACGAAGAAATAGACCTTCTACTAAAATATTGGCAACTTCCACAATTCTGGTCGTACCGTACATATATACTTACAAATGACTAGCTGGAAAGCAATATTAAAATCATACAAATAAATAAATAATAAATAAATAAAGCACACGTAGTGAAATGTAAACTTTCTAAGTAGGGCTTTATTTTAATTGTAACTATTGTCTATTGTGCGGATCAAAAATTTTAATGTTTAATAAAAAAAAGGTGAATGGTGATTTAAGTTGGTTTAAAACTACCCTAAGACAATTTCACTACTCGAGATCTCGTGTTGCTCTTAAAATTAACATGCATGAATACATTGTCCACACATTGTAAATTGTAAATATATATAAACATAAATAAAATGACACAGAATACATACAAGTTTAGACAAACATGCCACCATTCGAAGACCCACGGCTGTTTTATTTAAAGTCTTGCTTAGGGGTTTTCGCTTCACCCTTCGATATTTGGTTGTTTTGTTCCGACCCGGTACATGTATAGATGTAGGTACGGACCCAAAGGGGAAGGACCTTCTAAATGAACCCACGATCAGAGAGGCAGGAACTAGAATAAACGACAACGAACAACAAAACCCAAAACAAAAAAGACCTTTCTATAAACTGAAAGGTCTTTTACAATACAAATTCATCAAGGTGACGGCTAGGGAAATAATATTACCTAAATGGTTAGCACCATAACGTAATCCGTCTAATTTGACGATTGATCGCATATAACTAATCAAGCGATCATTATTCCGCTAAAGCGAATTAATATCCAAAATCAATTTTCTAACATATCTCGAACATTCAACTTCTAATGCCAGACAGCCATTTTGTTACTTGACTCTACTATTGAGAAGGAAGCGTAACCGCGCAGGAGCGACTTCACGATAAACCGAGGGAAGGGAAAACCAGTGACAACCAAACTACGGAGAAGCTGGGTTTTAAACAGTGACCATCAAACAAACAATGGGTTGTGAATTTCAACGTTATAAATTGTCAAATAGATTTGATAAATAAACCTTCTTTTTTACAACTGCATATTTATCTATGTGTTTGTAAATAAGGTTTTATAAATTATATTATAAGTTTCTTACGCATTTCAGTTTTGATTTTTATTGTGTTTAAAGAAAATTCATTCTTTAAACTGATAAAGTTTTTAAGACAACATTCACAATTATAGAGGTGATAGGACATATGTAGTATTGATAGCGCCTTTAAATCAACTGTAAAATATACTATAAGTGGAAATGCATAGGTCGAGGTTCACGATAAAACTGCGTCGTGTAATCATGTGTAGTACCCCCACTAAGTTTGTTTCAAAGGTGTCAGCGGTACGCTCAAGCTGCAAAATTGTCTAATATTTAGCCACTCCCTCGTCCCGAAATCGCAAGCTTGGTAATAAGTAGGTAAAATCTTTATTCTTAGGTAATTCTATAAAATATATTATACTAGCAGGTATGGAACTGGTTTTAAAAATTCTACTTTTATTTTCGATCTTGGAATAATTCAAGAACTAAAATTTTTAAGAAAACAAATAATATTAAATGTTTCAGTGTATGTCCATTATTCATAGAAAAGCGCCCACAACAATTATAATTGTTGTGGGCGCAATTATAATAATTATTATTATTGTCATGTGCCAAGGATAATGTTCTGTAATATATGTCGCACACCTGTGTGTGAGATTTCCAGATGGTTATTCCTAGCTGATGAGGCAACCAAGGAGTCGAAATAGGCTGTCTTAGGTTATCTTTTGTGAATTCCACACACTTCTTTAATTTTTACGGACGCTTCTCGCACAAATAATTTTATTTATGTCACACTTTTTATGTATATTTTCTGTTTGAATATATTGATAATCAATTACGAAATTAGAAAATAAACACATGGTTTGAAGTAATTGAAGTATAGCGTCGCTAGGCCTCAGTTGTATTATTACTGTGTAATACATCCGTGTTTAAATAAATAACATTTGAAGTCCAACTTGTATTTTTTACTTCTTTTTTGTTTTTTAAATTTTGGTATTTAAGCTAACCAAACCTAGACTTAATTATAAGAATACAATATGTATGTACCTACGAATCCCAATTTTCTCCCCTTATGAATACAGAACAGAATAAACAGTCCTACTCAAGACCTCTGATATTTTTTCAAACTCATTTAATTGCGTTTTCGTATATTAAACCTTAAGGGTAAAACATTTTGCTTATATTAAACTTTCGAGACTTGAATGAAATAGACGTGGATTCCCCGAATTTGGTAAAAGGGGGTTCTTTGCGCTTTGAAACAAGGAAAATTCTTCGCTGCATGACATAAAATTTACGCCTGTCGATAAAAGATTGCGTTCGACGACACTTCTAAGACCATTATTCTAATTCCCTATAAAGTGGATTTTCGTCTGTCTTGCGCTCTTAGTGAAAATCTCCAAGTATTTCTGCCAAAATTTATTTTCTTTCAATATGTATCGACTTTGCAGGATATTTGTTTTGAACAAGAAAGTTTTTGTTACATTTTCGGCATTAGCAGAAAATGTTTTCGAAAATCTGCACCTAGAATGTACCTAGAAATTCTAATTTTAAAAAACAGTGTTAGCGATATTTATTTTACAATAAATTTTACACAAGGAAGCAATAAGACTTAGAGAGTATCTCGCGTTTAAAATTCTTTAGCAATTCTTGTGGGAAGAAAAGCGAAATTGTAAGAAACATTTCGGAATTCTAATGGAAAACCGTGATCATATTTCACCTGCGGTCCCGTGGATAGTAGAAATTATTTTAATGCGGGTAATAAAGCCGACCGTTATTTATGGCACCATTCTTTTCCCTGAGACACTTTCTAGATTTTTATTGCCATAGCTGTGACTAAATAAAAGGCAAGCGCTCGTGATATGAAAAAGAATAATATCGGCGACAAGGTTTTACGTATTAAACTTTGACAGCGGCGACACTTTCTGGTAAAGTTTAATTATGTTGTTACTTTATGCTGTAGAACGCTATCGATATTCAGCTCACTAGCGCTAAAGCTGATACAAACCACACATACATGGATTATCAAATACTGTTCTTATCCCGTTCGTAACCATAGTGACGCTCAATCTATCAAGCAGACGTGGTTGATTAGTTGACCGGCTTTGAGGGACTGAAACAACTACCCTTTACATGGCTATAGCCTAGGGTTTGGTCCACGATTACGCCTAAATTGGCTCAAAGGACAATGTGGGTAGTGGAACAACGGATGATTCAAATGTGTAAATTTTGCAAGGTTCTATTCATTGAAGAAATACATTGTACATAGATGAACTGAATAAGACAACTAAACTATAACTTTTTTGAAAATTAATGTATTCTATGTAATCAAATGAATTCTTATTTGCATTTTTAAACTAAACTTTGTTCGCAGTCTGTGAAAATTCGTTACAAACATTTGCTGATAATTTTCACTTCATTTTAATGTTGTAATCGTAAAATGAAGCTTTGTAAACTTTAATACACAATAAAATACAAATAGAGTGCTTTACACAAATTTCATTCCCGTTTTGTTGATGGGTACTTACTTGATTGGTGCTTCTTAATGGTCGTTTCAAGAATTTGTAACATTTTTTGAGAAATTAAACTACTTGACTTGTTTAATTCCACTTAAAGTCTAATTCACATTTTAAAAATGTTATATTAATAATGTTACAAATCTACAGTGTATCTGAATGCAGAACTACATACTGCTGTATCTTTTTTGTTTATTATTATTAAATTAATATAAAATTACTAGTATTAACCCCCGTTGAAAAATCAACGGGCCGTCTCTCGTCGCTTCACATATCAATGCAGTAAGAAAAAAATAGAAAAAGTTGAGCTGTTGGTAACGCCGCCACCGACAATCTGCATACCATGCATACCACCAACACCACATCATCCGTAAGTGCACGCGCACTCAAATAATTACAATTAACTTATGTCTCCGTAAAAGTTGACTCTCGCGAATCACTGAATAGATTTTAATGTCGTTTTCACCATTCGATAGCTTGTTTCTTGGATAATGTTTAGTTATATAAAGATTGTTCAAAAAGTCTTTCGAAAGTCAAATAATGAGCAAGATGTAAAAGAAATAATCAATAAAATTGATAAAAAGGTAAACTGTAAGCGAACGAATTGTAGGTCTCAATAAGATCTACAAAAAAGTTCCGAGTGGCATCTATGTATCTCTTACAGATTACTCACAATCAAGTTTTCTTTAATAATTATTTTTTCGGAAAATTCCTTTTCTTCTGGAATTTTGTCTTATTCCCTAGATGAACCACCGGTAATTTATTATTTCATTACCTTTAGAATTGCTTCAAGTATCATCTGTGAAAGTTTTAAGATTGTAGCTTACGCCATTCAATAGATATATAGCCATAATAATTTTTTAAGAAGTTCCTCCCATCGCGACCCCTCGGGTTTTTAGGATTAAAAATATACTCATGCACACCTTTTGTGTAAGGGCCACCTGCCTGTAAAATTTCAGCTTACTAAGTCTTCTAGTTTTTGAGATATTTTTCGGTAGACATCTGACCTCGGAACTGGTTATTATTATATGTTTGATGATATGTTTCATTCATATAAAATATGCATAGCTATAATAGTTATTTGTATACTAATGTACTAAAGTTATACTTTTTATCACGATTAATTATATTTGCCATATGAGTGAAAAAAAATCACTTTTAGTGATAAGGTACATTAGGTTTTATCTGAAATCGTGAAAATTAAATACAATATGGTTTTTAATAACAGTACCGTACACAGAGAGAAATACTTCATAAGAGCTTTGCACAATATTGTTCAAAACGGTGTTGGAGAAATTTATATTATAATTGTAGAATCGTATTGTCCAGCGTTGTGTAGGTTTTCGTTACTGAATTGTCTAACAGGAACGTACGACAATTATTTAACACAGTCAGATTTAGTTCTGCATTCTTTGGAACAATGTTGTAGAGGATAAGCTAGCATATTATGTTGAAGTATAATTGTAAAAAATGTTTAGAAAAATACAATATTTTGTTTGAATGAAATCATAATCCAGTGTTCAAACTGCTTGCTACTATTATTGTGTTTCGCAAATTTTATGGATGACAGCTTATAAATGTCACCACTTGTAATTGTCGCTATTAATGTAAATTCGAGATTTATATATAAACAGGTGACAGCAAAAGGAAATTTTAGTGTTATACCTGTATATACTATACATTGTATAGTTATATACATATTAGTTACATATATTTTAATATATGTAAAAATATATATTTTATTTGTGATACCTAACCTTCTATATAGAATATTTCTGCTAGAGTATTGCACAATTTGTATAAATGTGAACAAGTAATTGTGTTAAATACTATTAAGCAATTGTGGCACAACTAGCGCAACAATTATACAATTTTGTATAAAATTGTATGCAACAACGTTACACATTCTCTTTTAATAAGTAACACAATTTGTTATGGAAACTTATAGACAACTACTATTCATTTGATTCTACAAAATTACTATTGACTTCCACAAAATGTTATATTTGAGTTTATACACATCATTACAAAAAGTTGAAAACATTATTTAAAAAATCTTGACAAACTAAATGACACAATCTTGATTTATAATTCTACACAAATTGTCCCTGTCACTTTTTTAAGACCAATTTGTTTTACAATACCACACAATTGTTGATGAAATTTAAATACATTTTTCTCTGTGTAGACAACCAAGTTACCGTAGCTGTGTGCGACTTATGCCAAACACACGTAGAACAACATAAATAAAATAGTCCGAAAAAGTGCTACTTTATGGACTATTTCAAAAAATATCCATCCCTTATTTGAAGTCATTAAACTTCAAAGTAAAAACTTTTCAAAAATGTATTTATTGTGCGTGCTTTAATATGTTAGTTTACAACAGTGGATATGGTATGCAAATTCCATCGATTTAGTTCAGATTCAAACTATTCTATTTATTTGAAACATTTTTGCTTTTGTGCACACCAAAGATATCAAATATTTTTTTAGCAAAATATTACACACCCTAATATTCTCCAACAAATCCGCTTTTGACCTATAATGTTTCATAAAATTTGCACTCAAATGTTTTTCGTTCGAGCCTAGTGACTGCACTATCGTCACTTCTTAGAACAGTGTTTCAAATTAATATTATAGATTCTAAAAAAATATCAGTTTCTTTTATTTTTATTGCAACCTAATGTTAGTCATACGAATACATTTATAGGTATCACGTCTAAATATCACAGTCGTAATATATTCTGACAAAAGATCGCGGTTAAAATATCACAAAACAGAATACCATAATAAAAAATATCCCAAGAACAAAACATCACTTCAAAAATATCCTAGTAGGAAATATCAATAATATATTAATGCCATAGATTTTACACATAAATAAGATAAAACAATTATCTCAAGACCAAAAAGTCGCATGACGAGAAATGGTAGTAAGAAAATATGAATAATATAATTATAATCATATATTCTACACATAATAAAGTATGTATAATAAGATATTATTTAAACATATAAAACTAAAACTAAAGATATAGCAGCATATTAATTAAATCATTTAATACAGTTGATAATAGAAATTGAAAGGAGGCGCAGAATTTTAAATAAAACACCCCTGTGCCTTTCAATTTATTATATTATCAATTGTATTGATTTAATTAATTTGCTGTTATATCCAAGATTTAATTTTATATGTTTAAATAATTTATTTTACAGCAAAAGAGAAAATTTTATTTATATAAAATCTTATATTTATTAATATAATAAGTATCCCAAGAACAAAATATAACATGAAAAAATATCTTAGTAATAGCTACTGTAGTACTGTCTTTAATATCAAGGTAAATATAATAATAATTTAAATTAAATTAAATATAATAAATATTTAAATGCAATGTTAGGTTAGGTTTAAGGCAGTGTGGTTAGTACACATACTATAATTACAGTTGCAAATAAAGATGTAAATAATAATAAACATCTTTATTTCATACAAACTATACAAAAGTTAAAAAAAGTAAAAGAAAAATAAATAAAATACATTGTTTGCAGAAACCATAAGGTGTAGTTCAAGCTGAGAGCTTGCTCTTCCACTAATACCTTGAAAAATAAAAAATAGAAATTTAGGGAAAAAAGTAAAGTAAAGCTCGGTGCAAGTTCAAACATAATAATCTTACTAATCATACTCTGAAAGTAAAAAACAAAGTCTAAAAAATATATAAAAAATATATAAGGTGTGAAATCCCATTCGAAAAATGGTTCGCAAAATGGTGATAATTAGTTGCATTAAAGTTTTAGTTATTTTTTTTATTTGACGCCTACACTACGGGGGAGCCAACATCTAAGGTCATCTGTCCCCCATCTAGCATGCAACACGAATACACACATCCATAGTTGAGGTGACGGAATTTTCCAATTAGAAAAATCCCGCTGCCCCAAGTGAGATTCGAACCCACGACCCTTGGAACACCACTCGTTCACCGCAGGCTCTTAAAGTTTTAGTTATTGGAGCTGAAGCTGTAACTGTTGACTCAGAAGAAGTTTTTTGTATTGTTTTTTAAAGCTTTAATTAATAAAGCAGATAATTCTATCAAATCTAAAGGTAGAGAGTTATAAAGTTTGGAAATTTAATAGCTAAAACTCCTTTCAAAAAGAGCCGTTCTAAGGCGTGGTGGCGTAATTGTGCCCTTAAAACGAATGTTGATAGTGTGAACATCGCTTCTAAATCTGATTTTACGATACAAATAAGAAGGTTTTTTCAGTATCAAAATTTTATGGTAAAAACATGCACTTAATAATTTCCTTCTATTAGACATGGAGAGCCATTTAGATCTTGAGAAAGTATGTGAAATATGGTCATATTTTCTTACACCAAAGATGAGTCTCAAGTATGAGTTTTGTACTCTGTGAATTCGTTGTACTCGATCATATGTCAAAGATGGACCATATACTTGGCAGTAATGTGCAAATTGAGATAGAACTAAGGCCTCCCATAAATTAGACTTCATTTTTGTAGATAAAGATTGTCTGTGAGGATAAATTAACTTTAAGTTAATATATGCTTTCTTTACACAATTAGTTACATGCGAATTAAACCTGAAGCTATTATCTACAATAAGTCCCAAATTACGTTTTTTTTGACTAAAGGCAAGTCAGAACCATCAACAGATAATTTGAAATTCTGTTCTAATAGTGATAGCTGAGTATTGTTACCAAATAGTAGTGCTACGGATTTAAGTGGATTGAGCTTGAGACAGTGTTCCTTAGATAAATTTGTAATATTGTTCAGATCTTCATTAATTTTGAGTGAACCATGCTCATAATCACCGACCAAGAACGAATGATATAACTGACATCAGCATACATATGAGCATTACAGGTGTTTAGACATTTGTGAAAGGTAGAAGTACAGATAATATAGAGGAGAGGTACTAATATGGAGCCTTGAGGAACACCGCGCAAGACGTTTTTCAAGTCAGATGAACCACTGGGTAATTTTATAAACTTAGTTCTATCGGTTAAATAACTTTGCAAGAGGGATACAGAATTATCAGATAGTCCAATATAATGTAGTATAGCGCAAATTAGTTCATGATTGATCGTACCAAACGCTTTACTGAAATCTAATAACACTAGTGCAGACATTTTACCTTGATCATAAGAAGTTAAGATATCATCTAAGACGTGTGCCAAAGCTGTAACGCAACTATGATTATGTCGAAAGCCAGACTGATTAACAGGTAAAATATTATATTTTTCCAAATGCTGTCTCAGCTGATTGTCAATCACCTTTTCAAGTATTTTTAACAAAGTAGGAATAATGCTAATAGGTCTTAAGTCTTTGTAATATACAGGATTAGTAACTTTAGAGAAAGGAACAACTACTGCCTGTTTCCAAGCTGTAGGAAATTTACTAGAGCTTAAACAAGTGCTAATGATGTGAGTGATATAAGGGATAATCATTGGAATACAAATATGATATGTAGATTGATACCATCTGCACCAGTGCTATTACTTCTCAGTTTATTATTAATAGAGCAGACAGTAGCTTCAGTTACAAGGTTAAAATTAAATTTGATAATGAGATTATTAGTAAAGCTATTGTCAAAGTAATATTGAGAAAGGTCAGTGATATCATGATTTAGAATAGGAATTGAATCTAAGAAATAATTATTAATTTCATTAGAGTTAAGAAAATTGTTAGGCAGTGCATGATTATTATTTTTAGAAATATTTAAGGATTTTAATTCACGCCAAATAGCCTTAGAGCTCTTATTATTTAAAGTGAATTCGAAATATGCTTTTTTTCATTTTTAATTGCTGAGGTTGTAAAGTACCGTAATGTTTTATAATAGTCCCAATGTGAGGACTTTTTAGTTTTTTTTAATGTCTGTTCAGCTTTATCTCTGAGGGACATTAGCAATTTGACATTTGAATTTGATTTTGATAAACTTCGCTTTTCTCACGAAATCTTGTACCATTTATCTTTCGATAAAATATGAAAAAGAAATTGGTCGACTCGACTCGACTTCTGGCTGAAGAGAACTAGCTGGAAAAGAATCACCCTTCTTTTAAATTTTAAAAGTTATGTACATATCCGCCCCCGGGCTGTTTGATAGTTAATAATGCATTGTGCAGATTATTATTTGAACCCCAAGATAATCGTACCTCTTAACCTCTGGCACTCTGATTGCTATAATAATACTTCTACGAATATGCAATCTACTAGAATGTGGGCTGTAGATATGTGGAGAAATTATCAATAATTAATATTAATAAACTTTCTACAAACGTTTTTTTATTTAAAATTCTTTAAAAATGTAGCAGTTTTTAAAATTAACACAATTTAAAAATAACAACTACCAATACCTTTAGTCGTTGGTGCTATATTTCAACCTAAACATTAGATTCTGGTTATACACCAAAAACATCAATCTGGCATAACCAATTGCAATACAGAACAAGGTTTTTAGAATTTTCATTATAAATCAATTTGTTGTGGAAGCATAACCGCATAATTATCGACTATACAGAATAGACTCACTGGTTTATACATTAGCACGTCTATTATACATAAAAGGCATTTACAAAAATGAAACTAATTTATCAGGTTCCTATATCTAATGTTGTTATTGACAATAAAAAGGAAAATATATAATAACAGTGACCTAATCAACTCGGTTTCTTGATCTGTCAAGTCATTGTTAATTAATAATAGTAATTGCCCCTACCTTCTGCACAAGCTTCAAAGCATCTGGAGCCTGGTCTCCAGGTAACGAGTCGTAATTATTATTATGATTTTATTTTATTTTCGACGGGAGTTTTTTCCGGTTTCCTTCATCAGACGGTACTAGGTGCAAGTCTAATGAAGTTGTACTGTGATGTACTCTCAGCGCATGACCGAATTATTCCACTTTATTATCCTCATCATGCGCTGTCTTGGTCTGTATGCTATGATGGTGCCCAAATTATTAACATCGGGCAAACATCCACAGCATCTTGTTCACCATGACTAAGGTCGCTGGCTGTACTATGTATCATGTCTACCAGCGCATATTACGGTAGCAGGTCGTAGACCTGGCCATTATTATTATATTATTATATTATTATTTTATTATATTATTATATTATTATATTATTATACTATTATATTATTTTATTATTATATTATTATTGATTGACTATTAGACTCAGAGCCATGCCTTAATACACTAAAAATAATAATAGTAATTGCTACTACCCGTTATCTGGCTAACTAGGCCCTAGAAGCTATGAAACTTGCGTGGGAGGGAGGGACAATTATTACTATTACGCAGGGCCAACGTGCGGTTGCAGCCGACTTAACAGATGGTACAAGCATAAATACCACATTTGCATTACAGTTATGGAAAGCTGCAAAAAACCTTAACCAGTACTGGCAGTCGAACCGGGTCGCTTGGGTGAGAGAAGAGCACGCTAGTCCCTACATTAATACTATGTAATAATAATAATAATAATAATAATAATAATAATAATAATAATAATAATAATAATAATAATAATAATAGACAATTATTAATGTCAAAATGAACGAATCTGACAGTAGCTTAGAAGGTTATTTACCACTACGTAGTGGTATTTATAAACATCCAAATCATGGTAGTAACTACCCTTTGATGGCCAGTGCTCAAGATTTAATGGAGGCTTGCCCGCATACAGTCTCTTGTGCAGGTAATTTAATTGAAAAAGTGACATGCCCTAAATGTCAATTAATTTTAGGGTTAAAAAATACAAAGGGAAAAAGGCATCCTGCTGAAAATACTAATCACATCAGGTCAGAAAACCTGAAAAATGCTGTCTCGACACGTTTAAAAGATCTTCCTAACTCTACCGACAGAAGTATTCCTCTCACATCACAACCAGTGGATCGACAACACCTTTTAGTCCCTACCAGTCGCTCGCGTATTAACAAAAGTCAAAACGCTGCGTCTGATAAAACACGTACTCAACGCATAAAATGGACAAAAGAACTAAACAGTGACGTTATACGTACATTTTATCGCGTCAATGAGTGCAGAGACGACCCACTTCCAGGATGGCGATATAAACTGTTTGAGGAATTTGTCAAACTACATCCTGAATTAAGAGTTTCCGAGCAAAACATTGCAGACAGGAAAAATGTTATAGTTAGAAAAGGATACCTAACGCCTACAGAATTAGCAAACATTCGTAAAGAGGCAGGGAGAGCCCTGACTCAACAAGCCACTGAGGATGAAATAATGAATCATACCAAAGGACAATGTCACGAAACGAACCCTGAAACAACTCTAGATGTAAAACTTCCGTCGCAAAATAGTGAGTTGCAGAATGCTTTTTTGAGTACTGTTAGTTTTTACAACAGTTCGGATCCTCTCAACCGACCTAGACTCCCCAAAATTCAGTATAAGCCTCAGACTATTCATCTAATACAACTCATCAATTCGTATTTGGTGGAATACCTTAATAACCATCGCGATTTTGAGAATATCCATCTGGCTACATATGCCGCTGCTGCAACAATACTGGAAAATAATGGACAGACGCTGCTTCAACCTGTTGATATAAGACAAAGAAAAAATTCACAACCAACAGAAGAACTATGGAAGACACGCCTTCGAGTAGAAATTGACCATCTTCGTGCTGATGCTGATTTAATAGCAGAATATCTAAAAGGAACGAGGTCTGCTAAGATCAGGAGAAAAATAGAAATTCTCAAAGAAAAATTAAATATTGATGCTTACTGTTCTGATCTTGAACATGTATTAAACAATCATCGAGATGAGATGCGACAGAAGGCCAAAGCAAAAGGAGCTAGACTTCGTAGATACAACGAAACTACTAAGAGAAAACGGCAGAACTTTGCCTTTGAAAGTAATGAAAAGAAATTCTATAATACATTAAACAATAATGTCAGTGAAAATACTAAATCAAGTTCTAATCCACAAGAATGTCTTGAATTTTGGAAATCCATATGGTCGCATCCATTAGAAGCGGACATGAGTGCACCTTGGATTTCTGAAATGATTACAAACACTACTAATGTACCTGAAATGACTCAGTTTACATTTTCTACTGAAGATATCCAAACTGCTATCAAAAAGACTGCTAACTGGACAGCTGCTGGGCCTGATTGTATTCAAAACTTTTGGCTTAAACAATTTACAGCCACATATGAGCCACTCGCTTGCGCATTCACGAAAGCCTTAAAAGATCCACAATTGTTACCACAATTTCTTACTACTGGAGTTACACACCTTATATTCAAGAAGGGCGACCGATCCGATCCAAAGAATTATCGCCCAATTACTTGTTTGTCCACATTTTATAAGCTACTTACCTCGTTAATAAACGACAAGATTTACATGCACTGCGCAAACAATAACATTTTTGCTTTCGAACAAAAGGGTTGTATGAGAAACTCTTTAGGCTGTAAGGAACAACTTACTGTTGATGCAGTTATTATGAAACATGCCTTCAAGAAAAAACGTAATCTACACACTTGCTACATAGACTATTCGAAAGCATTTGACTCCGTGCCACACAATTGGCTTATAAAATGTATGGAGCTGTATAAGATTAATCCTAATATCATTAATCTTATGTCTCACCTAATGTGTACCTGGAAAACTATGCTAAGAGCAGATTTCAACAACATCGGTGTCGTCCACATACGTAGAGGCATTTTCCAAGGGGATTCCTTGAGTCCCGTATGGTTCTGTTTGCCACTCAATCCCCTGTCTAATTTATTAAATACCACTAATATGGGTTATAGACTACAACTGAGAGATAAAACTAGATTTAGTCACCTGCTGTACATGGACGACCTAAAGTTGTTTGCGGAATCCAAACAGCAACTAATGGCTCTAATCAGTACAACAAAAATTTTTAGCGATGACATAAGAATGACCTTCGGATTAGATAAATGTGCAACTGTCCACATAATTAAAGGGGTTCTTACTCACTCCGATAACCCTACTGAAAATATAGCAGTCCTCTCTATTGAGGATAGTTATAAATATTTGGGGATTCAACAGAACAAGGACATTTGTCATACCACCGTTAAAAAGGAATTCAAAAACAAATATAAAGCTAGACTCATGAAGTTACTAAACACCAAACTTAATTCTAAAAATTTATTTAAAGCTATTAATGCATGGGCAATTCCGTTGCTTAGTTATACATTCGGTGTAATTAAATGGAGCGTTACCGATCTCGATGAACTGGACAGGATGACACGCAGATTGCTAACCAGATTTAACTTCCTTCACCCCAGATCTTCGATAGACCGTTTATATCTACCGCGGAAGGAAGGTGGACGAGGACTACTGAATATAGCTTGTCTATGTAAAACACAAGTTTGTAAAATGCGCCAATATTTCCAAAGTCATACTCACCCTAAGATACAAAAAATTATCGAAGCAGATATCTCACTCAGCGCGCTAAGCCTCAGTAATACTCAGAGTCTAATACAACCGAAAACCAATACTGACAAGATTAATGATTGGAAAGAAAAAGTTCTTCATGGGAGATACCCTGCTCAGCTCTCTGGGGATAACGTTGATAAAGCGACTTCTATATCATACCTTAAACGAGGTCAATTGTATCCTGCAACAGAAGGATTTATTATGTCAATACAAGATAAAGTAATACGGACAAAAAACTACGAAAAAAATATTTTGAAATGGAACGTTACTGACTGCTGTAGAAAATGTAATCATCCTGGTGAAACTATAGAACATATAACAGGAAGCTGCTCTGCTCTTGCCGGTAATGCTTACCTTAACCGCCACAACCAAGTTGCCAAGATCATCCATTTACAACTGGCCCTAAAATACAGGCTGATTAATAACCCAGAACCATATTATAAATACTTACCTGTTGCAGTTT
This sequence comes from Agrypnus murinus, assembly GCA_929113105.1. NCBI lineage: Eukaryota > Metazoa > Arthropoda > Insecta > Coleoptera > Elateridae > Agrypnus > Agrypnus murinus. Next base: position 87,548,463 of record OV816024.1, read on the forward strand.
TAGAATCCCCGGATATTGTTCTCTATTGGGACCGACCAATTATTACTGACAAGACGGTAGATTTTAATCGCCCAGATTTAATATTAATAAATAAAACTGAGAAAAGGGCAACAATCATAGAAGTCGGTATACCGCTATCTCACAATCTTACTAAAGCCGAACAAGAAAAAGCTACAAAATACCAAAACTTAGCAATGGAATTAAAACGTCTTTGGAAACTAACTCAAGTCGACATTATTCCAGTAGTAATCTCAGTAGATGGATTGTGCACAAAACTACTAAAAGTTAATATCGAGAAACTTGGTCTACAGAACGGTCTGTCGATTGTAGTTCAAAAGGCTGTAATTCTTCAAACTTGTTACCTTGTCAGAAAATTTCTGTCGTTGTAATGGTATTTCTTGGATGAAGTAAAACTTCCTCAAGTAATACGTACATACCGACTAAAAGTCGAGAAAATAATTAAAAATAATAATAATAACAATGAATTACTTGAAGTTCACAATGACGCAGAAGAAAAAGTCAAGCAAAAGTACGAGGAGATCTTTATGAAATATGAAGGTATTGTTCCAAAACTGAGACCTGCAATACCAAGAATTAAATATAATTATAAAATAAAGACTATAATCGCTCATGTAAACAAAGTGCTGAACCGAAATATATGCAACAGTGTAACACTAGAAGACACATATCACCTAGTGTATACTGCGGCAATGACTGTGGCTGAAACGTTAGAATACAAAATAATAACTAAAACAAATGAGAACAAAGAAAATGATGTACCACCATGGAGAAAGAGATTAGAACTTAAAATAAACAGAATTAGAAAAAAGATAGGACCTCTACAGACCTATATCGATCATCCTAACGCTAGCGACAATAATAAATTACGAAGAACAGTAAAGAACATAGCCAAAACAGCAAAAATCAAGACAACTGACCCGGCCTATAAGCAGAAATTAGAAGTGTACCTTGACACCTTAAAACAAAAAATAGCAGCATTAGGGAGCAGAATCCGAAGGTACAATAAGAGAATAAAGAGGCGTAAGGAAAATAGATTATTTAAACAAAATGCACAGATCTTTTATAGAACGTTAGAGAAAGAACAAGAGACAAATAAAAATCCACCTACATCAGAGGAAATGTACAATTTTTGGGCTAATATCTGGACAAAACCCAATAAACACGAAGATCAAGCAAACTGGATTGGGGAAGAAAAAAGATTAACACAAAACATGCCAAATATGGAAAACATCACAATAACTCCAGAAGATATAAAAAACACACTTAAAAAGGCAAAGAATTGGAAAGCTTCTGGTCCAGACAAAATACATAATTACTGGTGGAAGAAATTTACCTCCGTACATCAAGCACTTGCTCGACAACTGCAAGAAATTATTGACCATCCTGAAATTACTCCAAAATTTCTAACTGAAGGAATTACATGGATGATACCTAAAACCTTAAATACCGAACAGCCACAAAATTACAGACCGATTACATGCCTTCGTCAATCCTGACGTCAATTCTTGCTGAGAAGATCACTACACATGTTTTAAACAATAACATTCTAGCAGACGAACAGGTGGGCTGCAAACGAGGTTCAAAAGGATGTAAGGAGATATTAGTCATCGACACTGCTCTAGCAGGACAAGTCAAGACAAAGAAGCGAAACCTCTCCCTAGCCTGGATAGATTATTGTTAGGCATATGACTCTGTACCCCACACGTGGTTAATAGAAGTACTAAAACTGTATAAGATCGACAATAAAACAATAGAGCTACTAAAATACTTAATGGGCAACTGGACAACTGAAATTCATGTAAACTTAAATGCAACCAAATACAACACTCAACAATTAAATATACGAAAAGGAATATTTCAGGGTGATAGTCTGAGCCCGCTTTGGTTTTGCCTTGCCCTGAATCCTTTAAGTAATATACTCAAACGAAGCACATATGGTTACCTAATTGAAAGAGGAAACCGATTAAAACTATCACACATGTTTTACATGGATGACTTAAAACTCTACGCCAGTAATCCAGAACAACTTCATCAAGAACTGGAATTAGTAGCTAACTTCAGCAGCACAATAAAAATGGAGTTTGGACTAGATAAGTGTGCAGTACTACACATAAAAAGAGGCAAACCGACAAATGGGGGTAACATAACTCTAAACGAACAAATAACAATCAACGCTTTAAATCCAGACGACAGTTACAAATATTTGGGTTTTCAACAAACTCTAACTATAAATAACAACGAAATGAAACACAAGATTAGAGAAAAAGTAGAACAGCGTGTTCGAAAAGTGCTCAAAACAGAGCTTCATTTAAAAGCCAAAATAATGGCAATAAACACATGGACAATCCCGGTAATGACATACACCTTCGGAATTCTTAAATAGACAAAAACTGATTTAGAAGGTATTGACAGAAAGATAAGAACAATGTTGACAACTTACAGATGTCATCACCCAAAATCTTCAATGAATCGACTATACCTACCGAGAGCTAAAGGCGGCAGAGGATTGCAAAACCTAGAACAACAACACCAAACCCAAATATATAAACTGTATACGTATTTTAAAAACAACGAAGGATTAGTCCATAGAGCAATAACAAGCATAGATTTAAATCTCACACCACTATCACTAGCAGAAGCAAATATGGAACAACCTGAAAATAAAGAAATTGTGTGGGAGAGAGGTTGGAAAGAAAAAGCACTACATGGGCGGTATGCAAGAGCATTAAATAACGAGATAATAGACACTACACTATCTGTAGAATATCTTGTGAGAGGCGAATTGTTTATAGAAACCGAAGGATCTCTAAGTGCTATTCAAGATCAAGTAGTAGCTACTAGAGCATATAGAAAAAACATATTAAAAGAAAATATACCAAATGAAGTCTGCAGACTATGTAACCAGCAGCCAGAAACGATACAACATCTCACTGCAAGTTGCTCATTTCTTGCACCTCGAGAATATCTCTACAGACATAACGATGTAGCAAAAATACTGCATTTAGAATTAGGTAAAAAATGGGGAATTGCTCAGAACGAGAGCATTTACTATAAGTACCAACCGAGATCAGTCTTAGAAAATGACCAAGTAAAACTGTATTGGGACACACAGATTATAACAGATAGGGAGATAACACATAATAAACCTGATATTCTCCTTATAAATAAAGATTTAAAAACTGCCCTTATTATAGACGTTACGATACCGCTTGATGAAAACGTAGCAAATGCATATGTAGGGAAAATCACAAAATATCAAGACCTTAAACATGAAATTACAGCTATATACCAACTAAATAAAGTATATATACTACCATTTGTAATATCTTGCAACGGGTTAGTACATAGAAAGTGCAAAGAGATCGTGAAGCTGATGGAAATAGATAACTACATTATAGCAATAGCGCAAAAAGCAGTTATTCTATCAACCTGCCGATTAGTCAGAAGATATCTGGAAGCTAAGTAGCTACCTTGGCAAATACGTCCGGTAACCGCTTTAACCAACCAGTGCACAGCTGAGGATATAAAAAAAAAAAAAAAAAATAAAATAATAATAATAATAATAATAATAATAATAATAATAATAATACACATTTTTGGTAATATGCGGTTAAAATTTAAACTTTTTTTAAAATTCAGATTAGAAAATTGTTTGCTAGAATTTATGATGCCGGTGTCTTAAAGTTCACTTAATATGTTTGGTTTTTTTAAATCTTTTTTCTTCACCTTTGAATTCCATCAATTTTATTTTTCTATTAATCCGCAGCTTTATAGATGATTTTTAATAAAACACTGGTTTTAATTAAATAAGATTTTTAATATTTTCTTTATCTGTATGCAAGTGTGCAGTATCTGTACTAAAAATGCAAGAATACATGATAATAATATATTAAGTTAGGATTATAATTTTAATTCTTTTTTTTCCCAATTATATTTACTTACATTTTTGTGTTACTAGATATTATTGAATGTTATACATTTTTCCCTGCTTAATTTTGTGTGATCTGATGACCATGTAAAGGTGCGTACAGACATGCAACAAACTGTCGTAACGTAACACCGTCGCGAACTTTATCGCGTAACACCGTTCTGTAGTATGGACGACACAACGCAACAACGTAACACCTCAACATTTATTTATTTATTTAATATCACCCAAACAAAACGGGCAATGCCCAATTACATTGTCGGGGAATCCCGAGATTTTAAATTAAAATACAGTAAATTCAATTACATATAGTTCAAACATAAGAGAAAAACAAAAGCATCTAAAGCTTAAATAATAATTATAAACAACAAAGCAATAACATACTGTTTCAGTATATTAAGACGAAACCTACAGTTATTACCTATCCAAGTGCATTAAATCAGAAGAATAATAATCTAAACAGTGATCGTTTAAACGCTACGGGGGAAGAATCAAACAAATCAATATCTACTTCATAGCTAACAGCATTAAAAGATGTCGCCATTCTTATTAATGAAGAGTGTAGTCTTAAATTAGTTCGATGATGTGGAATGTTCAAGATACCTCGTGGCCGTGATCGATGCGCTGGTACGTACAAACGCACCAAAGGCAACAACTTGAGACAATCTATTCTGTTATTTATGAGCTTATGTACAAAGCAGATGTCCCCCACTTCCCTTCTTATATATAGTTTAGCAATGTTAAATTCCGATCTAATATCTTGATATTCGTCATAATCGGGATACTGTCCATGCTTTTTGTAATGCAAATATTTTGAAAATTTGTTTTGAACCGTTTCAATCTTATGTTTTAGCGTAATTAATCCTGGGTTCCAGACTACCGACGCAAATTCTAATTTTGATCTAACTAACGAATTGTATAATAATTGTATTGTCTTAGTGTTGCTAAAATCTTTTGTAGATCTAATGATGAAACCAAGATTATTTAATGATGCGTTTACTATCTTATCAATGTGATCGTCCCATTTTAAGTCGGACTTAAAATGAACTTCTAAATTCCGCATGTTAGACAGTCGCTCCAATTCGTTATTGTTCATCGTATATTGATGAAGGTAAGGATATTTCTTTGTTGTGAATGTCATAGATTTACATTTATTGATATTGAGATCTAACTTGTTGGTATTACTCCAACGTAGTAAAGAGTAAAACATCATCGCATTCCATTCGTTGTCGGTTTTCTAGAAACGTTCAGAAGCAGAAAATTTCACCTTCTTCCCTTATTACGTATTTTAATTCTTACTATTTATTATTATGGATGCTGCTGCAGTAACTTCCATAATAAAACACAAATAACTAAACTCCATGGTATGGCATTATGTACGCGTCTGTGATATGCGACGAAGTTACATACATTACGATAGTTTGTTGCATTTCAGTACGCACCTTAAAGAAGTAGACTTTAACTGTATGTAATTTATATTTTAGTTCAAACAAATGTTGGAATTAATTCTTTTTTTTGTATTTTCTATTTCCACATACGAGGGAGGTGTGAAAAGTTTCCGACCTAACAAAGATAAAAGACATTTTTTCTTTAAATTTATTTTTATTTTTCTACATAGTCTCCTTGTAAGTCTACACATTTCTCCCAGCGATGCTCCCATCTCTTTACTAGTTAGGTACTATTAGTAATAAAGAGTAATTAAAGCAACTGTTGTATCAGGCCACGAAAGGTTTCAAAGAGCAGAAAGTATTTGAATGCCTTCATCTACGCTTCCAACGTCCTCTTTGACTGAATAGATAGATAGGAAATAGTGGAATAATATTTGAAGGAAATGTTACTAGAGACAAGTTTTATTAAAGCATCAAAAACGAATTCTATTTTAATAATGGCTATTTTACTTCTTCAAACCTTTTTTAAAATACTTTTTTTGTTTATTGTTTCCAGCCTTATTTTGTGGAACTCCATAATCATGAAATAAATAAAGATTATTAAAAGTTTCACAGTTTTATTAAAATATACCTGACAATATTGTTTCGACAGCTATGCTGTCATTATCAAAGGTAATATAATTATAAACAAACACGTCGCTAAGGTAGATACAAAATAGGTAACTAGATAAAATAATAATAATAATAAAAATTAATAATAAAAATCATAATTAAACATCTAATACTTCCAGTAACGGAGAATTACTGAGCTCAAGTTGTTCATTCATTAAAGGTACCCTGAGTTTGTGTTTGTATATCTCAAAGGCTTCTAAAATGTCTAATTTGCGTTTGTTATTACAAAAATGTAGGAATTTAATATTATTTTGAGGAGTCATTGTGTGATTTTGTTCTAAAAGGTGTTTGGCGTAATTCGATTTTTCAGGATGTTTATTTTTGTAATGACGTACGTGTTCTTTATATCTTATGTCAAAATTTCGAAGTGTTTGTCCAATATATACCGAACTACAAAAAGAACAATTTAAACGGTAAATGCCCGATTTCATGATATCATGTGTTCTGTCTTTAGCATTAAATAAAAATGAAAAAGTGTTAGTGTTGGTTTTAAATGTTATTTTATAATTGTTGGTTTTTCTTAGTATATGTGCAATTTTTTCTGATATTTTGCCAAAATATGGTATAGATATGTAATTTGTGTCTTCTGTTTGATTGTCAATGGGATATATTCTTTTGATAGCTAACCTATAATCTTTTTGTTTAATTAAAGTGTCAATCATGTTCGGATTATAATGATTTGCATGTGCTAGTTGTTTAATGGTTGATATCTCTTTGCTAAAATCTGATTTTGTTAGTGGAATAGTTAAAGCTCTGTGTACTAATGATCTGTATGCTGCTATTTTATGTGTATTGTCACCACAATACACATAAAATAGCAGCATACAGATCATTAGTACACAGAGCTTTAACTATTCCACTAACAAAATCAGATTTTAGCAAAGAGATATCAACCATTAAACAACTAGCACATGCAAATCATTATAATCCGAACATGATTGACACTTTAATTAAACAAAAAGATTATAGGTTAGCTATCAAAAGAATATATCCCATTGACAATCAAACAGAAGACACAAATTACATATCTATACCATATTTTGGCAAAATATCAGAAAAAATTGCACATATACTAAGAAAAACCAACAATTATAAAATAACATTTAAAACCAACACTAACACTTTTTCATTTTTATTTAATGCTAAAGACAGAACACATGATATCATGAAATCGGGCATTTACCGTTTAAATTGTTCTTTTTGTAGTTCGGTATATATTGGACAAACACTTCGAAATTTTGACATAAGATATAAAGAACACGTACGTCATTACAAAAATAAACATCCTGAAAAATCGAATTACGCCAAACACCTTTTAGAACAAAATCACACAATGACTCCTCAAAATAATATTAAATTCCTACATTTTTGTAATAACAAACGCAAATTAGACATTTTAGAAGCCTTTGAAATATACAAACACAAACTCAGGGTACCTTTAATGAATGAACAACTTGAGCTCAGTAATTCTCCGTTACTGGAAGTATTAGATGTTTAATTATGATTTTTATTATTAATTTTTATTATTATTATTATTTTATCTAGTTACCTATTTTGTATCTACCTTAGCGACGTGTTTGTTTATAATTATATTACCTTTGATAATGACAGCATAGCTGTCGAAACAATATTGTCAGGTATATTTTAATAAAACTGTGAAACTTTTAATAATCTTTATTTATTTCATTCTTTTTTAAAATACCACTTATAATACATTGTCATTTGTACAAATGAATCAAAACCATAATCGTCAATTACAAACGATAATGTTATTCCCTATTCGAACGTTTATTCGCTGAAATTGATGTATTTTTCACGTCGAACTTTTTTTGTCCCTTCGTTTTACGACAAAATCGATCATGTCATTATGAGAACGAATATTTGCAAACTACGAGGTCGATAGAATTTTTCATGTCATTAAACCAATTGTCCTACCCAGCTGATGCCGCCATAGATCGTGGGTTCGAATCCGCGTTAACAGCAAATAGCCCGGAAGAGGACAATAAGTCGCTACCAACAGGCTGACTGAGATATATTACCGAACAGAGCGGCTTGCACCACCACTACTCGGAAAGATTCACTTCAGTGGTGATGAGTTTTGTGACAGGAAACTAAGATAAATGTATAAGATTAGACAACATAAGTGGAAGTCATGTGATGATGGAAAAAGAAAAGAAATAAATAAATGTTGCACCTTTTCAGGAATGTTATGAAGGTTAAAACTGAATTTCGAAAGTGTCTTCAAAAATGTTTTTATGCATATATTTGCTTTGCAAATATAATCACTGCAGATATTCCGCATTTACAATTTTACGATTCAACTTATAACAGACTTTTCTGTTATTACTTTATTAGACTTGTTATCAATTTTTTTCTTTAGATTTCACAAAATAGAAAATAGAAACTTGTAACAATTTTAATTTGCAACTAATAGAAAAATAGAATACAATTGCATTAACTTTTTTTCTTGCGATTTTATAAAAATCCATAAAAAGATGTGTAAGTACCTATAAATAATATAATAAATATTTTCGGGCCGGCGCACAGTGTAGGAATTTTGCAATCTAGGTGGACTTAATTCCCGGTTACACTAAATGAGCTATTGTACATATTCTTTAAAGCCATATCAGTTATAAAAGGATTTGGCAGTATTTAAATGCTAATATTCAAGACATAATAGATTTCTAGGCACACTAAATAAAACACTAATTGAAAAGTGATAATTTATAATAATTAACAAAATGGTATACAAATTAATTACACAGTACTCTCATTTAATTGAGGTATAGAAAGTAATGAGAAAACTTCTGGTGTAATTATACTCTTTTTTCTTTTAGGGATATTTCTCAGACTTGCTATATAGGGATCTGAAGATATCAGTAATCTGTGAATGAGGTCAGTATTTGTATCAATACGCAAAGTTTTTCTAGTAAACAGCTCTCGATACCTCCTGCTGTCTTTATTTCTTGCCTCTTGGGCTTCTTCCGATAGTTGGCCTATTGGAAGAATACAAGAAGAAATAACATCCTTTCCATGAAATAATATTTTATGGACGCTACTTGGCATATAATACCAGGAATACTCTTTTAGGTACAGTTCTCTAGTGTCACTGGCGTATTTCTCAAAAGCGTTCTCATTTATGGCAAAACCGCACGCCAAAGTTTCTAAAATGATATGAAATCGCTTAATAAGTTGAAGATTTATACCAGTTATGTCGGCAGATCTCCCTGCTTCCCTGAAAAATCGTCTTGCAGTGTTCCCATCATTTGTATTACCTGCTTGCTGTGTAGGCATATCCACCAATAAGCCCAACTCATTTTTAAACCTGTCCTGAATATGCTTTTTTCTAGCAGCAACCTTCATTTGATTTTCTCGGCCTCTAGCTTGCCAGACTTTTATTTCCAATCTATACGAAATATGAAGTATACATTCCATAAATCTGATCCATGAATGAAGCGGTGATAAGCCAAAAGACAATGCTTTTTTATCTACAACTTTTTTCAAAATAGTTTCGGGCTTATTCATTTCTTTTGGTGTTGCTCCACATAAAAAGCAAGTCTGGGATGACGACGAACACGATGATAAAGCGCTACAAACTTTACCGTCTATCATGGTTAAAAGAAAAATTGGCTTAACTAAAATTTCCATATTATTATTGGTAATTTTTATAGGGGCCAAAGACTTTATTTTTTCCTCAATATTATTAACTTCTCTAGTAATTAATTCCGTAGACTCCTTTGCAAAAATAAATTTTATGGGTCTGCAATATCTCGTAGAAGAGGGAGCCGGGTTTTGCCAAACAATCTTTTTTTCCTCGCCAATTTTTTTATAAAGTTGAATTGGAACCATCGATAAACTAAATAAATTTTCATCTGATTGTCCTTCTGCCGTGAACTTCTGCTTATATCGGTTTTGTTGGGAAACGTCACAACCCCATTTTATTAAGAAATATAGTTCATTAATGTCATCTTCCATGTCTTGTAAGACTTCTTTAAGTGCTGCATATAATCTTCTAATTGTATGATCAACTAAGGATTGAAAATCACTTTCAGCGGAAATCTCAGTTGCTTTTATACGTAATGGATAACATCTTTTCTTTGCTAGTTTAATTTGATCATACGAAGGAAATAAGTTAAGCGATATCTGATTAGCTTTTTGTCGTATTATTTCATATTGATGAGTTGATAAATCTGCGTCAATTATCATACCTAATGCTTCATCAGCAGACAAAGACTTTGACTCGCTTGAAAATGTTTGACGAGCTTTTTTGACTGCAGTACCTCTGGTGGGTGATGCCTGAGAAAGCTCCTTTACAATGTCAGCCGAGTCCCTTTTCCCCTCATTGCGAAGTTGTACCTCATTAGCAATTGCTATTTCTTCTGGACTCGTCGAATCTAGAAGACTTTTCATTTTCCGCTTCTTTGTTCTTTCACAGCATTCTTGAAATTGCTTTGATGGTCTTCCAGTTCTCACTGGTGTCACATTTGATAAAGATGATGGGGTTTTTTTCATAATACTATAAGGAAAAGTAATCTTTTCTTCAAGCCACGATGAATTAGTAGATAAAAAGCGGTCGCAATGACGGGCACTCTTGTTCCACTTTAGCTCAATCTGCTGGCACACACTCCTCAAAGTTGTTTTTATCTTGCTAGTAGTATCTTCAGAGAACAACTTATTTCCAAATTCATCCATTACTAATGCATAAACAACATCAAAGCTTTCAGTCTTGCTATTTTTGTACCAAACTTCGAAAATCACCATTCGAGAAATATTTAAAGCAGTCAAAAATTAAAAAAGAATCAGAATGCGCACAATTGCGCCATAGATTTTTTGATCTTCTGAAATTAGAGAGAGTAGACAACATATCAAGTCTAATCTGAGACCTATATACGTCTATATACCATAAATTTCAGTATAATTTGAAATAAATAAAACGATAAAAATGCAAATTTTTCTGCTTTGGTTTAAAGCGATATATTTATATCACAATAACATTAAATTTTAAAATAAATATTGTAATAATTACCTGGAAGACATGATTGTTTGCATAAATTATCACAAAATAAACTTCAGGTCAAGAATACAGCGCAATCGACAAATGAATTCATTCAAATAGTTGCAGTGCTACACCTGACAAACGCCTACTTAATTTTATCAAGGTTTCCACTCTTTGTTATTTCTTTTATTTTGCGATTTTGGGCAAGAATGCCTGCAATTTTTAGTGATGATACTATTAGTAAGTAAACAAAACAAAAATAAATCATATTCTTGTACTTTCGTATTTTGCATAAAATCCCTCTAGATTGCGAGATTCCTACACAGTGCGGCGGTGGACGAGTGGTGTCAGTGCATCACTCGTGTTCCAAGGGTCGTGGGTTCGAATCCCACTTGGGGCGCGGGATTTTTCTAATTGGAAAATTCCGCCACCTCAACTATGGATGTGTGTATTCGTGTTGCATGTTAGATGGGGGACAGATGTCCTTAGATGTTGGTTCCCCCGTAGTGTAGGCGTGAAATAAAAAAAAATAAATATTTTCGTGATTTTACTAGAAAATAATTTAAATCTAAGATATGATTTTTTTATATTGCTTCTCTTAGTTAACCAATTTAACTTATATATAAATATTCTGTGGTTACATACAAAGTATTTAGTGCCGCAATATAAGCTATTCTTTTTTATGAATTTTTTTGTTGGCTTGAATATTGAGTAGTAGTAATTTACTGGAGTTAATTACTGTTGATGTATGACGATAATAATAGTTGCAACAACCCATCACCTGTGATACAGGCCCCAGATGCTATAAAGCTTGTGCGAGAGGGAGGGGGTGAATATTATCATTAAAAAGGTCCAACGTGCGGCTGCAGCTGACTTGCAGATGGAACATCGCAAACGCCACATTTGTGTCACATCTAAGCAGAAACTGCAGAGAACCTTAAGCAGATCTGCCGGCACCAGGAGTCGAAACTGGGCCGCTTGAGTGAAAGTCCAACACGCTAGACAATGGCTACCAAGGCTGTTATATTTGAATTTACTGATATTTTTTGATATTTTAATATATTGTGGTTTATCGGGAAAAAACTCATATTTTTTAATTCTCCGAACTCTGCTTACGGCCGATGTATACTACTACAAAGGCAAAGTTGTAATAACGTAAGTATAAGTTTGGTATTCTATTGAGTTTTTATTAATCAAACGATATAAAGATATCCCTTGAATAACTTTTTTTACGGAGTTTTCTATGCTATTGATACTAATATTAAAATGAATTCTTACCATGAAAACGCTGAGAACGAATTATTACCATGAAAACGCTGAGAACGAATAACCATAGATATCAGAAGTCATTTCCTTAATATGGTTTATTAGTGGTGTCATCAATAAAATACCTACTGTAATAATATTTAATTATTGGGATAGTCAAAGTAAAAATGATTAGTCAAAATGAGAAAATAATTAACTTTAGATCACGGAGTATAATAGTAGTAGTAGGTTAGGAGTGAGAACTCGGGCGCGCGAATGTGGTCACATAAAGCACGCGTGGGAGAGTGAGACATTCGCGACAGAGAACTCGAGGAGTGGCCGGCCAGCTAGACGTTTGCGACTTTTTATCCGTGCTTTTTATGCACCTTATCTGGTTTTGGAGTCTGACCCAGTCAGTTGTGATTCATATTTTAATACATAGCTGTGGCTATTGGCCATAACAAAATGGGTAAGAAATGTTTTGTTCCTAATTGTCGTTCAGGATATCCATCCTGTTCTGAAAGAGTATCGTTATTTTCACCTCCTCGGAATCCTGAGAGATTAAAAATATGGACAAAATGTTATGTCGAAATGATCGAGTCTGCGAGAAACATTTCGATCCTAAATACATTATTAGAGAGTCCCAGCACTTACCAATTTTTAATGTATAATAATATTATGCCATTGCCTTCCCCATCTACCGTACGTCACTATTTGGGAAGAGTCAACATGAAGTGTGGAATTGACGAAAGTTTCTTTAAGGCGCTACGATTAAAATTGTCCCAAAAAAATAAATTTCAACGTCATGGAATTTTGCTTTTCGATGAAATGCAAGTTAGGAAAAGCATTAAAGTAAACACTAAAACCCTAGAATTAACTGGCATTGTCGATTTTGGTGATTACATTGAGGATACAAGTATTTCATACGAGCCTGCTGATCATGGACTTGTTTTTATGTTTTGCCCCATTGCTGATCAATACGCACAACCAGTAGCTGTTTATGCAGCGAAGGATGCCACAAAAGGTACTATACTGGCATTATAAAAATCTTTCAAGAATTGGAAAAAGCTGGAGCCATCATCGATGGCATAATATGTGATGGTGCCTCCACAAATCGACGCATGTGGAAAGAGTTTGGGATATCTGGAAATTTTAACGATGCAAAGAATAAATGCGTGCATCCAGTCGACGAAAAACGACATTTATACTTTTTCTCAGATACACCACACTTATTTAAATGCATTCGGAATCGACTTTACGATCGAGGATACGTTAAGGTAAATTCTGTTTGTGTAGATGTTTCTATGTATCACAATTGAATTACCTATTGTCTACTATAAAAATTTGTAGTTACCCAACGGTAAAGTTCAATGGAAACACTATGAGTCTGTATTTAAAGAAGACTTAAAACTTCCGGGACATTTGAAAGTCTGCCCCAAAATATCTTATAACCATATTTATCCAAGTCCTCTGCTAAAAATGAGAGTGAAGCTTGCAACACAGGTTTATTCTTTATACTCTTATTTTAATTTTAACTACATTTCTTTAACATCTTACTAACGTAATACACTTTTTAATAGATTTTCAGTAATTCTATGGTGGAGGGACTTTTATTTTATAATCAAAAAAACGTAAAATAATTAAGGGATGCAGAAATTACAAGTTTATTTACCAAACAAATGAATGATTTGTTAGACTTCTTGAATAGAAAACTTCCAAAGGAAGGAATACAATTAAATTCTCCAGATGTGAAGGTTATATTTCAAAAGACAATTACTGCAATAGTATATCATACTAATAATAATAATATATAGGTACTGAATAAAAGTGACTTATTTAAGCAAAGGTCAATTTTGTTACAGATAATGCAAGACGGCTTGAAATGGCTAAATGATTGGGAGCGATGTTTCCAAGATGGATTAATTGCAAAACAAGAATTTTTAACACAATCAACTGTCGAAGGCCTAAGAGTGACTTTATTATCTACTTTAGACTTGATTAAATACTTGATTTCAGAGCAAGGCTTTAGTTACGTCTTGACCAACAAATTTAACCAAGATCCCTTGGAGGTAAACAAATAAAATTAATTAAGGTAGGCTAGACAAATAATTTAAATTATTTTGTAGCAATTTTTTGGCACAATTCGGCAAGCAGGCGGTTCCAATGACCATCCTTCTTTTGCCTTTTTGATACAATTATACAGAATGTTAAGTGTTTATAAATTAATTCGACCTCCCCGTTTTGGCAACTGCACATTGCAACCATCTGGCACTGAGCATCTTAACTTTGAAAATTTTAAATTAATTTTTGAACCTAAAAAAGTAAATCATGTTTTGGATCTTGAGACAAAATTACAGGAAATGTCCACCGCGTTGTCAGAAGAAGAGCATGAGGAACTACTTGAACAAATAATTTGCAGTAAAGACATTGGGGATGCTATTTTATATTATATAGGGAGATTTTTAATTCGGAAAATCAAAAAAACTACAACATGTGCAGATTGTTTGAAAGGATTAGCAAGTGATTCTACTTTTGTAAATATGCCGATTGCGGATTTAACTAATCTTAAATCACGAGGATTTTTAACACATTCTACAATAGAAATGTTTAAGGGCCGGCGGTGGACGAGTGGTGTTAGTGCATCACTCGTGTTCCAAGGGTCGTGGGTTCGAATCTCACTTGGGGCGACGGGATTTTTCTAATTGGAAAATTCCGTCACCTCAACTATGGGTGTGTGTATTCGTGTTGCATGTTAGATGGGGGACATATGACCTTAGATGTTGGTTCCCCCGTAGTGTAAGCGTCAAATAAAAAAAAAATAGAAATGTTTATTTTATTTAAACAGGTAGAGAATAGTTTTTTAAAACATGTCAGCTCCAAATATATGTATGAAGAAATAATTGATGAGTGCATTGGTTCTATTGATTTTAAATTTTCTTGCCAGTTACATAAATCTGAAACAATTTCTTAATAGTTTGCACCATTTTATTTTAATGAGGATGAGGCAATATTTCAAAGGGGAAGAATTAAAGACCAAGTCGAATTTTAAAGAAAAAAATAAAATGTCGAAATTGCAGCCAAATTAAATTTTATTGTTAATAAATTAAGTAATGTTAGAATGTAATTTAATATGGCAGTTAAGTACTTATTCCAACATAGTTTTGTAGCAGACTGATTATAATAAAAAACAAACAAATTAGATGCTAGTTTTTTTTTACGGTAAATGCGAGTGAAATAAGTGGTCCCTGCATCGTTTCTCCGTCTAGCGTCGTCTCTTTCTTCGAAGCGTGCTTTATACGGACGCGCTCTGACTCGACGTAACATAGCAAGTTCCCACTCCTAACCTACTACTATTATACTCCGTGCTTTAGATATAATTTAACCCATTTAATATACGAGACAATTGTCAATAAATTAACTACCATAAATAAGTTCAGTTCAATTCTTATTGTAAAGACTATATATTCCCATGCATTTTAAAAAGAACAGGATTAGATTAGATTAGAAGAACAGGCCAAGGATAAAATACTACTAAGAAACCTATGTCATAATTGTTTAAACTACATCAATAATAATAAAACAGTTTTGTCACGGTTTCATATTCGCAAGACTGAGTGTTGATAAGGAGAAGGAAGAATAGAAAAAAATGAATTATGTCAAAGAATAAAATTGCTAAGGGGGATACGATACCTAAGTTTTATTGAGCACTTTAAAATTTATAAAAGCAGTGAGAGTAGCAATTTAAAAGAAATTGGTAATAAGAGTCTATAAACAGTGAAAACAGTAAAAGAGTGAAAAAAAACATTTTAAATTGTTAAAAGGTTATATTTATAAAAAGAGGACAAGTATCCTTTATGTAAGTTCAACAACAATGTAAACAAAAGGATGTGATAAAGAGTTAAATCATTAATATATGAAGAAGAAAAAGTTTAGCAATAATCAAATTACATACTTGGTCAACTGAGTGACCCAGTTTCCCACGAGTGCTGTATAGCGTTTTGATCAATCCTGCTGTTAGAAATTAAAAGAATAAATAAATTTAAATTTTTAGAATAATTGCAGAAAAATTAGGAGGAGGTTTTCGTTGTTTTGGTTCTCATCATTCGTCATAAAACAAACAATCAATTTGTTATTATTTGTCAACAAAGATCAATTCCCTGGTATTAATCAATCGATTTTTAACAATTGTAATGTTAACTTTCATATTTATAAGTAATTTTGTTGTTATGTGTTACTGTTATGAATAAAATTGGTTAAATGTTCAGCTTATAACTTTGCTTATCGGGAGTGAGTGAAAATGTTTTCACCCACTGGTTTCGCTCACCCGTTGCTATGTAATTTGGTTGAATGGACAAAACAAACGCTTTTACCTTTGGTATCTAGGTCTTTTCAACGACAGGATTGAACAATAGTTATTTATGGTACAAGTGAGTTAAGTAAGAAATTATCCACGAACGAAAAATTCACTCTCTAGGGCCGGTAGGCCCAAGTGGGTTGATTTTTCTGAGTGGATAATATCCTTAACTCACGTGTGCCATACTAAATTTTATCCAACACCTCTTTATTTAAGTTTAAATATCGAATTTGCAATGTATAGTTAGGCTGTAGTTTTGACGGCAATAAATTTAATACTCGATCGCGATGACTGGATTTTAATAATATTATGCATTGTAAGCTGGTGATTGGTTGCTACCTATAATAACAGCCAATCACCACTCTAAATTCAGCAACAATGTTTTCCTACCCACAAGTGAGTAAATATCTAATACTCTTGAAGTACATGCATTGTGTTTTCATTCATTCATTCATGTGTCTCTATACATTTTTTGTGTGGAGACAGCCACCGCTACCTAGCGCTGGATGACCCAAACCCTATTGAACTACGCGATGTAAGAGAGAGAGAGAGGTGAGGATCCGAGCTTGAATTCTTTTTTCGTATTTCAACAAAAGCAACAAGCAGTAAAAACAGCAGTGTTTTAAGAGTTCGTTAGTTACTAAAGCTTGCCCATTAGGGTAAGCAGTTGGCACCTAGTCAACTTTAATTGCTTGCAAACATCAAGTTTTATCCCTCTTTATTTAGAGGTGTTGGATAAATATATTTTATTCAAAAAGTCACCGACTTATCAAACCACTCTCGTATATTTAAAATGTGCAACTCGAAAATGTCTAACTTTTCTGAAAACCTGCCTGGTGTTCGAACCTAATCATAGGAAATAAGTCATTACCCTAATTAATTGCGCTAATGCTTCCTACCTACTTAAAAACGAAAATACTTATTTAGGTTAGTTAAAAAATTACATATTTATCCATTGCAGTTTATATATTCATATTTTACTATTTAGAAACAGAATAATTGTAATTTATACGATTAGGTATGCGAAAATAGGATCGATTTCAGTGAAATGACGTAGCTGGTAATTATCTTAAGAAACGAATTCATATTCGAACTTTAATTTCAAGCAAGGGTAATTATAAGTTAATCTCTTTCATAAGTTTAATAATATAACCGATCCTTAATTATCCTTCAATATTGTACTAGAGTGGACCATATAAGGAAGGACAGCTTGGTTAAGTTAATTTAGCTCGATTAATATTCCAAGTAACTTCTAGGAACTGCTATAGTTGTATTCAATTTTAATTAAACTAGACACTTATTATACCAAATGATTTATTGCTGACGCTTCTAAGTTATTTTGATTGAAACATAGTTTATGACAGCTGCCCGACAGCCTGAAACTGTAGTCATCAGTTACCAAGAACGTATATCGTTATGTGGACTTCTAGAATTACTTACATTGAGTTGGTATTTCTCACAAAAAATTCATTTTTAATACTAAGATGTGCTTATGTGTTAAATAAAAATTGTGCACACCTGTAGGAAAATTTATTTAAGTTAGCAGAAGTAAAATCTACACTAAGTTTTCCGAACCTAACGTATAAAAGAAAAATAATGTTAAAATATGTACGAATATGTACATCCTACCTTCTTGTGTATTTATTTATGTAATTATTAAAATTTTCAAAGTTTTATTAACATCTACGTAAAACTGTCAAAAACATACACATATAGACATTGCTTATAAGTATGTAAAATCCTTCTATAAGCATAACATCATAAAATATATTAAAATTCCATTAAACATAACAGCATCAGATCCTGTTTTACATAGTATATAACTGTACAGCTTTAAAATGTTTTAATAGATCCAGTAACAAATTATTTATGTTGATATCACAATGTCTATCTCTAATTGTACATCATTATATAGTTGTGAGAGTTCATTACTCGTATTTACAATCAATAGCTATTAAAATAAACTGGTGATTGCTGACCGCAGTTTTAATTAGGGAAAATCCGCTGATATAATAAGCATAATAAAAAGATCAGTTTTTTTTCTATGTACAACTTCGGACGAAACGGCGTCTTTTCCTCTTCGAATTACTTGCAACACTAATATTTTTTTAGGGTCGCCGCGCGACGGTAGCCGATTAGTAGGAGAGCGCCATTCACGTCTTAAAGGTCGGGGATTCAAAAGATTGGTATCTTCTAGACAGGTGATAATACTCGTCAATAGAAACAAAAAATTCTTATGCCATTTTTTGATTTTACGCAGAACGAAAAACATTTTGCTAAAAAGGTCAACCTTTGGAAACTGCTGGAAATAATAGTCAAAGTAAACTGTGACATCACCTAGCATCAATGTATCAAATATCACGTTGAAAATGCAGTTAGGTACATCCAGCTCCAACTTCTATTTTTAAACCAGTCACCACCAACCCACTTTTCAAAAACAATTTTTTTTTCTCAGTTACTATGAAAGTCACTAATGATATTAAGCCTTTTTTGCATTTTGTCTGTACTATCACCTGTCCAGAGATACAAACCTTAAGTAAAACAGCTTGAAGCTTGAAATATATTTTTGGCAATTTTAACATTATGAGTTAGTTGGCTGTCAAGTAACAACATGTGCAAAAAATGGATAGGTATCCATAGATCGTATCATCAAAAAGTCTTTGGATCGCAATAGCCATGGAATGTAAAAACCATCTATAGAATTATTTACTTCTACTGCCCGTAGTTTTTGTGAACTGTACAGTAGCGCCAATGCATCTTGAGTAGCGCTAATGGAGACACAGCCACCTGTGTCAAGAAAATACGACGCGCTGACACCGCTAAACAGAGCCCCATAGAAAATGTTAGGTTAGCTTACGCTATTATTATTTTTGTGCTTGCAGTTATTTTAAGTATTACTTAATAACATTTATAAAAAGAACACCGAATGGAATTTATTTGAATTACTATCTATTGACTTGAAAGTTGTGAACTAAATGTCAAAAATAATAGAAATAAATAATTTCATAGATAGCTTGTTAATTTCTTGGCAACCCTGATCCAAAGACTTTTTGATCATGCTATACCGGATGTTCAATTCAAGTTCAATTGTTTTTAAAATTCTACCATCGCAATTGGAAGAAAAAACGCTACTACTTTAGTAATTTAACCAACATCGTATCTTTAGTACTAACAAAGTTGGCAATAGTGCTGACTTCAATTCGAACACCCTATATAAAGCATTCTATCGGAGGAGATACGTCACAATGATACATAAATATATCACGTAAACCCTGCAACGCGGGGGGGGGGCAACTTCTCTGCTTTCCTTAAATTTAACAGTAACTAAAACGTCATAAGTGCTTCGCGATGTATGTCTAAATTGTAATGCAGTTTGAAACTTGTTTAAAAACTTCAAACTAAATGCGCTGACTTGTTGGATTAATGACAACAGATTAATAATTCTCGGAAAAATGTATTAAGAGGGTTTGTAGATATATGTTGCTTAGATCAGGGCTCTAACGAAAAATTCAAAATTTCGACCTTGTGGGCGAGAGGCGCGAGCCGCGAGCCCCCATCGTAGATGAAAGGTGAAAAAATGGTTTTTCCAAACTAATTACTAATTACGTAATTACTCAACACTTTTTTTGTAATTCTAATATTTAACGAGTCACAGCGACAAAAATATAAACATTTATGAAAAAAATCGTAAAACTGTTAAAAATCTTATTTTTAAAGTTTCTCCACACCACAATAAGATTATATAACGAAATCTATTTCAATTTACAGTGGTTTTTCTTGTTAGACACACATTTTATCAATTCAAACAATTTCGATTAGCCCACTAATGCTGTTCCAGAGAATGTGCATTGCGAATAAAGTCGAGTTGAAGAATTACTTTTAATTCGAACTTGTTTCGTTTCTTTTGTTGCTTTTCTCAAACAAAGAAATACACAAGGGACAAAATCATCGCTGTATGCAGTTTTCACACAACTTTGGAATTTTGGAATACCAGTAATCTTATCTTCAAGTTTGTCCTAGAAATCTTTTTCGTAGGATCAACCGTTGAGTAATCATTTTGAAAAAAAAAACAATTTTTGCACCTTTCGTCAGGCTGGCACCTCCCCTTGTACCTATTTTTGTATTTACCTTAGCGACGTATTTGTTTATATTTATATCTTTGATAATGACAGCTTAGCTGTCGAAACAATTGTCAGGTAGATTATAACAAACTGTGAAACGTTTACTAATTTTTTATTTATTTCAAAAATAAAAAGTACTAAATTATTGCATATTTTATTTTAACAAAAATTACCTACTACATGTAATTGTATTACATCGCATGTATTACATGCGCACAGAGGGCTTGTAACGGGTACATTTTCCAACAGCATTTTGTACGCAGAATTTAGCATTTATTCTTATTAAAAATCTTAAGTTCGGTCCTGTGGGCTTCGTTTTGTTTAAATCAGCATTTCATCATGTAAATAATTCCTACTGAAAGCACTTTTAAGAAAAAATTGTTTCATATTTGCTGTAATTAAAGAATGTAGCGTCATAATGATGTCATCTTTTCGTATCCTGCTAAATTGCATTTTAAAATAATATCAATTATTTTAGGGAGAGACCTTGCTAAGAAACTGTGAGAAGTACTTGATCATCAATTTTATAGAAATATTTTGTTAACATTCTGAGTATACAGGATTCGAAAATGAAGTTTCCTTTGTTCGTAAATTGCGTTTTAAATTTCAAGTCTGTTTATAGCGTAGGAATCTTGTCTACAAGGCATATGCTGTAGCATTCCACACTAGTTTGGCGCGCAATTTTAAGTGCTACTTCTTACACTTAGAGTCGAGAATCCTATAGAAGGCCAAATAAAAGCGCCCTTGCCGCATAAAAACAGATGTATCCACGTGTAACTACGGGATCCGAGTTCATAAAAAGCCTTCGCTGGTTTTGACGCGAGAGACTTCTGTTCAAGCCCTTGCGGCATGCGGTCGATATTGTGTTAAAAATGCCGTTTCGTTTTAGTAAAATGGAATTTGAAAGAAAATTCTAAGTACGGTTCTTCGTATAGCTTGATTAACTGCCGACTTTCGGATAGTCGGTACACTTAAAAAAAATCTACATTTAATAATTTCGTTTAAATAAGTGTCCGGAAATTAACCAATAATTCGTGGTTAACAAAAGTTACAGTTATTCCGCTAAAACATTTTGTTAGACGTTTGTGCTTCAGGAAAAATGGGAAATTCAACTTTCCTTATTGCAGTGTAACAATGTTACGACAGCCTACGTACCGTATTCTCGTCTAAATAATTATAGAACCGAAATAATTTAATATTTACAGACGCTTTCTCTGTAATCGAAATTTCGACTAATAAATAATTCGTGCTGTGTGCCTTCTAAATTCAGTTCAGAATCAATGATTATGTGTGTTGTTTTTTTGAAAACAATGAACTTTGAAATGGTTATCAAAACTAATAGCCAAATTTTTATGGAACTTTTATGGTTGCATTTAGTTATTGCCGTTTGGGGTGAATTTGCAAATTATGATTCACCATATCCAGATTCTACGAGGGTTATTCCATTACATCTTTAATGTATGAAAGAAAAATCCAAATTCTCCAGTTTCCATTTGCAGTGACGCTGTCGTCAAATTTTTTGTGCAGTTTATCGTTGATGTTGGTTTGTGATTTACCGAAAATAAAAGGTATTGTGACTATTGTTTTTTAGTGTTAATCATTTATGTAAATTTTTGTTTGAACTTGTAGTAATTTTTTTATTGTTTCTCAATTAATAGAAATTCATTACAAACTTTTTTTTACTCATTAAATTCTATTATCAACAGAGCTCTTAGGCAGGGACTTTTCGTTAAATTACTGTATGTAAAACTTGTAATCCTTTTTATATTTTATTTTGTTGGTGTTTTTCTAAATAAATATAATTTTAAAGTTAATAATAATTGGTAATACGGAACCATATAGTTATGAACATTTTATTTCATTTTACTGCAAAATTTTCGAATAAACAAAAATCTTTCTTGTTTTAATTTAATATTCTATTCATTTTCTGGTTAATGGATTCAATAATTTTTAATGCTTATTCAATTAACATCTTTGATTGGTTAATTTATAATTACCTAAGCTCATAACCAGATGGTGCCCTTCCTGTGTATGTTTTTGTGTTTTATGAAACCTTTATCCATTACTTTATAAATTAGACAACTGCAGAACCAATACCTACGACCTGAACTTTAAGAATTTGTAAGATAGAGCTAAATCTCAAGCCGTGGTATTCTTGAGCATCATTTAAAGTAAGTATTCAGTTTAATGTATGTTTATCATTTTTATTGTTTTTATCGATTTTGTAAGTTATTTAGACCGGCTGAAATGCGGACGTTTCATTGGCGCCCAATCGCGGGGCATTTTTATAGTTGTGTTCTTGTATGTATAGAGAAAAAAGAGGACGTTTCATTGGCTTCAACGCGGGGCCTTTTTTTTGTTGTCGTACTTTTGTATAGAAAAGCTGACGTTTCAGGCTAAAACCCGATTCTAGCCGCTCAAAATTATTTTATAGGCTTAACTGAAAGCAAATGACTGGAATAGTATGAAAATAATAAAATCATCAAGAAAGAAATTTAAAAAAAATCAAACTGAATCAGTTTGATACTTTATACTTTTCCTAAGAAAAAGTTAGTTACATAATTATGTTATTAAAAAATAAGGTGAAGATGTAAAATAAATAGCATCTACACGAATTCTTCTTTTTTTAAGAAATATTACACAACTTAAAATGCTTCTTTAATATTTAAATAAAATAACGTGCAAAAATTGTATTGTTAATCGTTTAATAACTATCCCTTTTCATTTAGATTGTATTTCAGTTTATGAGTCATTATGCATGTTTATTTTAAATATGTTATTGTTTATACTATAGCAAAAAAATATAAAAAATATAAACGCAAGCTCTTGCAAACTTTGTAAGTTATAAACCACAAAATAAAAAGGTAATTTTTTTATTTATTTTACGCCTACACTACGGGAGAACCACCATCTAAGGTCATCTGTCCCCCATCTAACATGCAACACGAATACAAACACCCATAGTTGAGGTGGCGGAATTTTCTAATTAGAAAAATCCCGTCGCCCCAAGTGGGATTCGAACTCACCACCCTTGGAACACGAGTGATGCACTGACACCACTCGTCCACCGCCGGTCCTAAAAAAAAAGTTATTATCGGGAAAGTAAAAATCACCATTTTCTATATTAGAAGGGTTTTATAAACTTACCTCTTTATAAGAATTTTTAGCACTTCAATTCTGTTTTTATAAATTATTGAAATCAATGAAAAAAACACTTTCACAAAAAATTTCATGTTAACGAACAAACTACAAATACATCTACATTAGATTTGCGCCTTCGGAAGGGTTAACACTGAACTGCACTTTACCAGAATTTTTAGATTTGTTTTATGGTTATTGTTATTATTTGCCGTAACAGTAAACGGCCGGTATTTACGAGTTTACTAAGATTTCAATTAAAATACTATTTCTTAGAATACATTTGAATTTAACAATGGTTTTTAGAGTTTTGACCAGCTAGAATCAGGTTTCAGACCTGTGTGCGGCGCAAACGTAAGTTTCGTAGGTGCGCGCAATGTTACGTTGTTCCGTTCGTTCAATTTAAAATATAAAAAAATCAATAATGTACCTTACTCTACACCTACTCTATGCCAAATTTCAACCCTTACACAGCCCCCTTCGCGCCTGTAGATTGACAAGAGTACCCAAAAATTCTGCAAGAAGCAGTGCAGGGAAATCCTCTGGTGTAGTCCATAAAATAAAAATCTCTCATTTTACGGACTATAGAATTTTATGAAACTTCGGATGGTGTAGGTGCAGAAACAACACTGACCTTCTCACAACAAGAAACAGTATTTTTCTTCAAACCAGAACAAAATCGGAATAAAAACTGCGGGATGACCGTTAATAAAATAAAAACAGCCAGTTCCTCTGGTTTTGTACATTGGGGCTCGTGTGTTCAACTCTATCTAAAGAAACGCCACTTGAAATATTGTAAACCTGATGTGAAAATCTATGTTATGTTAATTCGTCGATTGCATCTACACTACGCTGTAAAATCCTGAACGATTTTGTGGGTGGAAGACCCAATTTCACGGACCAACGGAGGGTACTAGACGGCAACCCTACCAGACGAAGAACTGCCGGAGGTTTCTGATGGTTGACCACAGCAATCGAATAACTAAGAGCGTCTTGACGTTGTTGGCTGATACACGAAGTTGAATAAATCTCCTTTGTTTGATATGGTGTTTTCTTTATTTTATTTTAATTCAAACTCTTAACATAATAAACCTTTTTACAGTTAACATGTTATACTAGACGCCCAACCGTGACAGAGATAATTAGTTGAAAAGGATAACTCTAATTCGATTATCTTTTGAATATTTTAAGTTTTTCTCTTGTTTTAGTGAATTTGCAATGAGAGTCTTCAATTATGCCATTATGCGAAATGTTACTAGCAAATAGGGTAAACCATACAGAAATTGGACACCAGACAGTTATTGAACACTTGGCATATACATCACTGTAATAAGAAACTTCAAGGGTTTCTGTATAGTTTGATTTGTTACAGAAAGTCATGCATTTCTGTTGCGTCCATTATTACATTTTTCGCGCCAATCGACTTTAACTAATATGTTTTGGTAATGTTGCAGAACTGTGTATCACGGATCATAAATTCTTATGACTTTTTTAAGGTACGTATGTTAGTAGAAATTCTTATACATGGATATCAATAAAGCTATGTTGTTAAACAAAATATCGCTGTATCTAGGGGCTGCAACAAATTGATTTGACGTTACTTTATTTGTATAAATTCGTGTTACCATGTAAAACACAGTGGCCAATAACTATATCAACTGTCTTTATTTGAAATTTAGTTATTGGACAGAGCGTCCAATAACTGAATCTCGGATCACACGCTTTAAAACAGTCCAATAAGTGCTAAGGCTACTGCTATATATAAAGTTAATTTTGAAGTATTTTAGACAATTATTGGCCGCATGTTCAATAACTGATTTATAAACTGCCCAATAACTACACTTTAATAGCTCATTCTTTTTTTAGCATTTATGCTAAAAACGAATGGTTATGATGATTTCTGAGATTAAAAAGTGGTAATGGCTAACTTCGGACGATGGTAAAGAAACACATCAGTGTCCCAAAGTCTGCCCTCATATTCAAAATTAAAAACCGCGGCCAACATCAGCCAACGTTTGAACCGTCTCCTATCTTGACAAACTCAGAAGGAATCAAGTTAGTGAAGTAAGTCGTTACTTACTTTAACATAGGCTAATAAAAGTAAATATGAACAAAATACTCATTACCTATATCTAAACATCTTGCAAACATCTCGAAGTTGTGTTAAACTATCTAGCTCCATTATTTAGCCATGCTAGTGTGCTGCTGCTCAACGTTAACTTACACCCTATGAAGCAGGATGATGGCTAATTTAGACTTGCGCCTCTTTAGCCGAGGGGGAGCTATTTATTATTATGAGTCTTAACTATTTATTATTAAAATAATTTAATAAAAAATAGCCGGTAAATAAGATGTTCTTTGCGGTTATTATCAGCGACTTTAAAAATAATGTTGGTGATGAACCACAATCGCAGCACTCGTCATTGTTTTCCTTGATAATAAACACTATCATGGCTCTTGCATTGTTTGTTATCGGACATATCAGCATGCATAATATGTTGGTATAGACGATACTGTCGGTATGTAGAACGGATTGATGATAAAGGCGACGAATTGTTTTGGTTGATTGAAGTTGTTGTGGTAGCAACAACTTGGCCAGTTTGAGTTTTATTGGTTGATGTTGAAAATTGCAGACGACGTTTCTGTGAAATAGTAGACGTATTTGTTGATGGTGGAGATTATAAACTGCTCTTGTCAGAACCACCCCAAAAATATTGCTTTCGTGTCTTTATGAAACACTAAGCGATGAGTTGATTCCACTGTCGTTCCATTGCACATATCTCTGTTTGCTGGGGTCTACCCTGGATGGCAAAGGGGGAAAAGGGGACAAATAGTCGCTAGCCAGGTCAGTATTCGTACGCGCCAACCGCGAAAAACTCGCTGGAGTTGACGCCCCACTGGACTGGCATCGGCGACCCTTATACTGTCACCCGTAATCAGTAATAGGATTCCTCCTGGATCTAGGTTTTATCGACTAACCGGTTAATACTACACAAACTGACCGAGCACCCCTTGGGGGGTTGTACAGTGGTTGCATGACTAGCACTTCTACTCGGGCTCGCGCTTACATTCGAGGTGTTAACCACACGTATGTTCACTCCACATGACACCAAGCAAAGCATTGAAGGTAG
This sequence comes from Agrypnus murinus, assembly GCA_929113105.1. Classification (NCBI taxonomy): domain Eukaryota; kingdom Metazoa; phylum Arthropoda; class Insecta; order Coleoptera; family Elateridae; genus Agrypnus; species Agrypnus murinus. The sequence goes on from OV816024.1 coordinate 87,575,457, forward strand.
TGTAGCGATTACCGTGCTGGTATCTCACCCAAGCGGCCCGGATTGACTCCCGGTACCGGCAGATTTGGTTAAGGTTTTCAGCTTGCAGAAGCTATAGCATCACCAGTGGTATTGTTCTATTATTGTAAGAAGAGGTATAAAATACGTTTACAGAATAAACGGACGAGGAAAAGAAGGAGACGGATAAACTATATGACATTTCACATTTACTTACAAGAAATCCCAAGCAGCATTTTTAGTCACCGTTACGTACCAGCAACCACCGGTGGAACTATAAAGTTTTTGCCGTTAGTCACAAGAACGTAATTGCTACGGTATTGCTACGTGCCTGGAACCAAAATGGGGAACAATTCTCGGGTAGCAGATACGTTGCAGTAACCCTTCCGGAACTCGTCCAGCTACCTTTAGGCTACGTAACGGGAACGTGGCGGCGTAGTAATTGCTACTTTCGTGGAACTTTTTTTCTCTTTGACACATCGTATCGCGTCGTTGTTCTCTCTTACTCTTGCAACTTAACAAATATTCTTTCACTTTCTCTGCTAATGCCGCGGTCGTGTCACAAAATGGATTACTATTTTATTTGTAATACATAAAGAGATGAAATGTTTCGTTATTTTGTCAATCTAGCATACCAAAATTATAAACCATCGCAACTTTTCTGTTAAATGCGATGATGATAGATCGAAAAATAACAACGCGCCTTCTTTAAATATATTTTTTAATAAAGAATGTCTTGAATAAAATATGACAAAAATACTTATAAATTGATAAACATGATAGAAACCATTTTTATTTTATTCCCAAGGCACAATTTGATATCGATTTGTTATCTTGATTGAGAGTTATAGTAAAAGACTTTTTAACAATTGCAACAAATTGCAAATTGATTAATAGCCTTCAAAATTTTACAAGTAAATATAGAGTTGTTTTGAAAATGTCACCTTAAAGTAGTATTAACTGTAAAATGTGTGTCTAAAGTTTGTGTTGCTTTATAAACAGTAACGGGAACTAAACAAATTCTACTTCTAGGTTGTTGTTACCACGAAGTATAAAATACGGTTTCCGTAGCCACTTTCTAGCTCCTAATGTCACTGCAAAATTCCCATTGGAACTTAACCTCAAATTTAAACGTCAATCGTAAACAAACAACCAATATTTTTATACTGATTGCTACTTAATAACAATTATTATTTAATTATGGCTCATTTTAAAGTTGTAGCGACGAAAGAAAAAAGGGGAATATATTTCACCCTTGTTTACCACATGATGGTTTATCAGTGATCTCATCCCTATTTTTTTCTATTTTGTATTGTAAACAGTTGATTTTGTTTCTACTGATTTTACCTAACTGCTGTTCTAATTTTCTATAAAAGGTGGACGTATATCTAAAATTCTTTTTTTTCTTATTGCATTTGACATGTTTATTAAAAACTTGCAAAACTACTACCACTGTGAAAACACAATTAACCTCCAAATTCCAAACTAAAATTACTTTCAAGTGATTCTCCTGGGTAACATAAACGTAAGTTTTACTTTCAATGCTACTGTATAGTTCAGTTACTTTAAAGGTTAAGCAATGGTTTCAGACCAGTGGCAGGAACTTTCGGTGCTACTTTAAAGTTTTAAAAACTTAAAAGTAGCTTCTGGCAACTTACTGCTACAATCATAATATCACTTGAAGTTGCAACAACATTAAGGTAATTATACTAAGTAGCAATACCGTTCCACATACTTTAAAAAGCTACTTAGAAGTAATGTAACTACATACTTCTAATAAATAGTAGAAGTAACTACATAATTACTAAAATATTCCAAATTGAAGTAATTAAACCTATAAAATCATAAATTTAGTTGTAGTTACGTAACAGCTACTCAATCAAAGTTCCGATCTCAGTTACCGCTACTTAGATGCTGCTTGGGATGGCTAAATGCAATATTTAGTAATAATAAACAAAAGTTATAGCAACTCTATATTTCTTTTATTCATCAAAACTTTTGCACTCTAAGCAAACACAAAACAAAATAGTATTGTCCTAACTGTCACCAGTAGTGTCCAATTACTGTAAAAAGTGTCCAATACCTATTATTGTAGGCGTTTTTGTGTTTGATGGATTACAATAATTTTATTCATAACGATTCGCGATGATCATGTCATTATCCTGAATCGGTGTTAAATAATCTTCGCAATGACGTAACCATACTTAGGATTATCTTAAAAAGTAGGCTTTTATTAAATTTACATAATTAAAGTTTGCTTAAGTGTCCAATAGCTGTACGGTTTACCCTATAGTAAAATATAAAAGGGGGAATCTAAAAAGTTCCAACTATCAATTGGGAATGTAACATAACTAAAGTGAAGAAACAAATCAATATTCCTTATTCTTCAAAATATACATTTTTTAAACTTAAATAAAAAATTAGGTTCTGATACAGACGTCATTAAACAGGAAAATCCGAATATGCACATTACAATTGAAACACATTTTTGCTGATAAAAACATACTTGTTAATGTTGCCTGCAATAATTTTGTTGTTAATGTTTCATCAATTAAGAAGGGTATCAAAAATGGGGAGTAAATTTCCACAAAATTGAAAATTACAAAGAAAAATCGCTTAGAGCAAAATCACCGTGCCTTGTCATGGTTTTATAAATAATAAATTATTTAGATGTCCATTAATCAAAGTAATTTAATACAGAAACACTAAGTTTACAACGTAAAATACAAGGAAGTGATTGATATTTGGTAACGGAGTAACGGCGTTAATATTGGTATACATCAGTTTGAGGAATTACTCCAAGAATTAGTTTGAAACTCACTAACCGATCCGATAAAGTAGTTTGTTGAATTGAATTTTGTTGTTAGCAGTTTAATATTACTTAGAGCATAAGCGATATTATCCTAATTCAAATTTAGTTTTGTATGAAACATTACTAAAACTTATTAACTAACTTAGCAAAGATTTTCTTTTATTGAAAGGATCTACAGTGTATGCACGTTGCAATTAATTTTGCAGAGCTACTTTTTTTTAACATAATTAACAAGTACATACTATAGTCTGTAAGACTATATTCTATCTAGTAGTTTAGTAATAAAATATATTCATAAATGTTCAGTTTTGTGCAAAAAAACTTCTCCAGCAACTTATCAAAGTTTGTATATTCTAATTAATATTAACTTTTCAATTTAATAGTAATGTTAACAATTTTGGATTTTTATAGGTTAGTAATCAATAATAATTAATATAAACACACGTTTATAGTTTCTCAAAATGGCTTCCAATTTTCATAAACTAAAGTTAATTCTAGCAATAAAGTACAGGGTGATCCAAAATGTGTGAGAACGGTTTAAATTCCGTGTTGTAGGTTTCAGTGTATTTCACATTCTTAGGGTAGCTTTATTGAAATGTGTTGCATCAAATTACAGAGCCAACTCGTCATTTTCTCGTTTACATTGTTGTGCTTTGTCACGTTTCGGGTTCCGGGTTTGCATTGAAGTTTTTATTTTATTTCGCTTATTTTCTTAGTTTACAAAACAGTTCTCTTCAGAATTGCAGTTTGTTAGACAATTTTATTGTCAAGTAAGTTTATTATTTAAAATTAATTAGGTTTATAAGCTATATTATTTTGAGACGCCACTGGAAAATAAAAGAAGGATAAAAATGCCTGAAAAGTATTCGTGTAAGGATTTTACGTGGCGGTAAATTCAAACCATCCTCAATCATTTTGGATCACCCTGTATTGTACTTAATACATCCTTAGGGCAGTACAACATCATTTACTTTCGGAATGAGAGGCGGTGGGTATCGAGTTGACACGTATCGTGTACGTAGTGTAGGACCAAAAGTGTAAAATATTCGACGAAACGTAGGGAAACCTGAAATAATTACAGTTTGGTTGCTTTCTTTTCACATAAACGGTCCTTACGGAATGGGGGGGAGAGATTGAGCATCCCTCGTGATATCCGCGAAAAGCTAAACGTCTGGTCTGAGGCAGCTTTTTGCAGTTTTGCATTCTCGTTCAAATTCCCTTATTAGTTCCATAATGATCTAGGACTGCAAGGCTAATATGACGCTATTTTTCATATTAAAAAAAAAGACTAAAAAATAGCATCATATTTTGAGCCATTCACAATAGTTTTTGGTTGATTTCTTTATCTTTTCAAATAAAGGAGATATTGTGTGTAAACAGCATTTTGGGACACCCGGTATGTACCATAGCCGCTCCAATTATTTGTTTATCTGTTTCACAGACACGGTTTTGAACTTCACCCTCAAACCATGAACTTCATGGTTTGATATTCGTGTTATTTCAATTTCTTGTTATTAAGTCAAAGGTTTGATAGATGTTTTGAATCTTGCTCCGCGCGTTACCACAACTCCAACTGTCGCATTCTAAATTTCCACAAGATGAGGATGTGAAATGCCAGTCAGACCCTAAGTTGTAGTCGAATCAGATTGATAAAGCTTTTAAAATTTTTGTGCGACTACCAACATCAGCCTAGTGAGTGAACTTAGCTTTCATTTCCAAGAAAACAAGAAATCTCAAAGTGTAAAACACATCAGCGCCATGATTTCAATGGTCGCTAAGCACTATAGTACCAGGTGCCGCAATGTGGCGCGCTTCGTTGGAAATACTTTTAAATATTGGCTTTTGTAAATATTTTAACGAAAAATGTTACTAAGGAGTTTTATTGTTACATTTGTGATGTGAATTTTTATGCTGAAATCTTTCAAAATCAGTAAATACATTTTTAAGAATAATTTTTAAATTGGTCTAATTAAAGATAAAATAATAATAATTATTACAAACCTATTAATACAGCGTTTTACGGTTTTATAAAAACCCTTTGACATGGATCCGGAACCTACATTAAAAATCTAAGAAAAAGTACACCTGAAAGATTTCCTTAAGATTTATTTTAAGCCATTTTTGAATCAACTCCTTTGTTGCCAAGACAAATATTTTGTAAATATTTGTGGTAATATTATAATTATTTACCTAATGCATTATGCTGTTAGAGTAGGTAAAATAGGGAGAACTGAAACCACCCCCCACTCCTGACCTTGACCTTGAAGCTATCTCTCTCTAACACATGGTGACCTTGAACCTATATCTGTCCCCTAAACGTGGCAACAACGCATTCTCAAGGTCATCAATATGACAACAATGTATCTTCAAGGTCAATAAATAATTTATCTTCAAGGTCACCAAATAATGTATCTTCAAGGTCACCAAACAACATTCAAGGTCAAGCTGTAGGTATATGTAGCAGGTTGCAAGAATTGAAATTTCAAAATGTGTGTAGAAGCTAGCTTGCAGAATACGTGCTTGACATAACGAGTGTTATCATCTCGTAATTGGAAGGGTATACAAACCCCAAAATCTTTAGCTGAGGCCGGATTTGTCTACACGTAACGTGAAGATAGAGTAGAATGTTTTTATTGCCGTGTGAACATTTTCAAATGGGAACCGTCGGATAGCCCAATCGTATAGAGCACCTGAAATGGTCACCACATTGCGTGTTTGCAAACGTGCTAGCACCCATTAACGTTGAAAGTGGTAGAGATGTTTGTGGTTAAAAGAAGATGCAAAAACCAAATACAACATAGAATATAACGCGAGGGAACAGGGAAGATGTTACCAATCAAGACGGTAATAATATTGACAACCTTGTACGAGGGTGTAGTGTACGTTGCAAAACTTCCAGATACAACAGCAGCCTTTATTTCCTATGACTTCAATACGAGTGTTTGGTATGGAATTCAACCAGTGACGTTGCAACAAATGGGAATGTTTAAACACGAGGTCGGCAATAGAACCCAAGAATTACGATTCAGGGTCAAATTCGTGTACCCAACATATACTAAGGACAGTGAGTGGCAAACCATCGGGAATAGCCCGGTGGAACAATGTAAAGTCAGCAGCGAAACGTGTTATGCTTCCGTGGTGACCTTGGGCACCCTGTTAGTTGCAGTAGTGGATGTAAGCATATCACTCGTTATCGTTACCATTAATGACCATGACCTTGTATCCCACCCGTCAACCCAGTATATATAAACGCATACGCAAGAATACTTACAGCATCATGAACGTGGTAGAGGCAACCGTTTTAGTAACATTCGATTTTAAGGACGACGACGATGAAATGCGAGACGAAGAACTGTACAGTGGAAACGTCGAGAAAACTTTAGATCACCACAAAGAGGCATTCATTAAACACGTCAAAGAAAAGCGTGTTCTTGAAGATGATTATCTGGTGTTTGCGCTAGTGACGTTTGCATATTCAATGAACTTAAAAGGCGAAAGCATATGGTTGAACGGAAAAGGTGCGACATCGCCGAAACAGTTGGAAGAGCCGTTAAATGAATGGTACGATACAAATATAAAAACTCCCATCATGACATGTATAGACAAGTATAATTCGGATAAGTTTCGAACGGAACATTTGTGTCGAATCACCATCTTAACAGTGGAGAGTTAAAGTGTTTGTAAAGTGACGTTTATCCGCGTAAAGAACAAAGAATCAGAAAAAGAAAGGTGCAGAAACATCCAGCGCATCAATGCATTATTTAGAAACGTGAAAAATTACGCCGGGACTTAACGATATATTCCTTAAATAAAAGATAAATGTACTCTGTAAACAAATACAAGGTTGTAAAGTTTGAAATATGTAATCTTCTGATATATCAAAGTTAATCATAATGTGTAAACAATTGTATATGTATTGTGAAATGTAGGGAGTTAAATAAACCATGCAATATGTCACATTATATTGTTTCATTTAAGAACGATCTCCGTCTCTCCTACACATACATTCCAAATTAATGATAGAAAATCAAAAGCGAACCTAAGATTTAAAAAGACAAATTTCATGCTATTTTAATTTCAATTAAACTCTTACCTAACTATGTTTATAAAAGAATGCAGACGAAAGGTCAACAAGACCGCAAGGGCAACAAGACTGCAAAGGCAACAAGTACACCAGACAGGAATGTTACATGTAGTTGAGAACAGAAGAAAAAAAGCAGACGTTGTTGAGAACAGACGAAACAAGGCAAGGTCAACGAGATTGTATTTACACCGAAAGGAGTGGGGGCGCAGACATCTATAACTTCAAGCTGCACCACTCAGATAGATCCAAACAACAGTAGATGAAACAACAGAAACAACATGAACAATGAAAGTGCACCAGAAAGTTCTTTACCAACGACGGAGGTCGACCGACCGGCGTCCCGGGGGTCGTCATTGTGGAGTGAGGAAACGGAGATCCACGGGGCAGCCAACGACGTCGGCAACGAGGAGTTGGAGTACCATCTGGTGGAAGTGTCGGAGGACGTGGAGGAAGAAGAAAGGTCCAGTGACGACGATGAAGAGCCGGTGATGCCGAATGGGGCAATGTCTCGCCCTATTCTCGTTCGCGGACGGTTCAGGAAGCTAATTCTATGTGTGGAGTGTTTCATCAGTTTCATCACCGTCCCGGATGATTACGATGCAGCACGGGATGCACAAAGATATGAAAAGTGCGAGTCTTGTAGTAGTTAGTTTACGTAAGTGGTTAAGTATATATTAAAATTATTTAGTTAGCAATTTTTTATAAAATTACTTTTAAATAAAATATACAATAGCTCAACCCGTGTTTTATTAAATTTTGTTAAAATTATTTAGTTAGCTATAGCTATAGTCCACAAAATGTCCAAAAAATCAAAATGTCAGGGGGGGCTTTAGTATGCTGTAGAAGCGGAGCGATTTTTAAAAAATCAGCGCTCTAGCTCTCAAGGTCAACAAAGGGCAAGATTTCGACTGCTCGATTTGATAGGTAGACTTAAATGAAGTTCGTCACGAGTACGCCGTTGCCCACAATTGAGTGGTGATAGAGTATTTTCTAGTTGCTACAAACTTTTGGATTTTTTTAACTTTTGTAATTGTTTAATTGTAATTGTTTAATTGAATGGTCAGAGAGTATTTTCTGGTTGCTACAAACTTTTGAATTTTTATTTTTAGTTTTAATGTTTTGATTGTAATTGTTTAATTGAATGGTCAGAGAGTATTTTCTGGTTGCTGCAAACTTTTGGATTAAAACAACATAGAAATAAATAAAGGTTCTATAGTACGAGTATAATAAATATCTACAATTTCTTATTTTATACAATCTCATCATGCTAATCATTACTGCTGGTCCAGCTCCAAATTTTCATTTAAAAAGTTCAGCAGTGGACTCCCGTGGCAGTTGTCATCACAGTCACATTCCACATCCGCATCGATGCTGCAAAACAGGGATAACGGACCGATAACATGCAAGCGTTCTGAACAAGCCACTGGGTCGTAGGTGTTGTAGAGTAGCCGTCGCATATACCCATCACACCAATGTGATCTTATGTGGTAAATCGAAGAAGACACCCTGGTGTGGTATTGTAGCGGTAGGGTTGCTGTACCACAAACACTGCGTATGCAACCTTTGCATAAGCGCTTCCCCTTCCACATGTAGTACAACCACCACAGACAATACGGCACATCTGCCACAGTAAACCAACCCTGCAATATCGTAGCCACCTGTAACCTGTAATCTCCATGTAACCGAGGTGGGATAGATCATAATGTGCGGCGGTCGCAGCCGTGGCTTACCAAAACCATTTCCACATAATCCATAGTTCGAACACGAGGCGTTCTATACCTATACCTATAGGTGAGGTCGGATTCATTAGGTCCGGATGGTAGCTGGCGATGGGTAAGTATGGGCCCAACGAGGCAGCGATGCGGCGTAAACATTGAGCACGTAGACTGTGCCAGCGATCCCAGTGCTACGGATCAGGGGCGACGCCTGACTCAGATGACACTGGTGCACAAGAAGCGGATGACGCGACGATGGACATTGTGATGTGTTACCTGGTGTGGAAAACACTCCCTATTATATCGAAGTAGCAACACCCTCGGTGGGGGAGTGGAAGACCTTGAGGTGATAGATCGATCCATGGACTTCCAACGCGAATATAACATTATCCTTCAACGACTAATAGACAATGCCTGTTTCCATACCACTGACCTTGAGGAAATGTAAGTATGAGCGTGAATGCAAAGCAAAGTTGTGGGGCTGATGGAGGGGTTCAAGGTGAGTGAGTGGGGCGAAAGAGGAGGTGATGGAGGGGTTCAAGGTGAGAGAGTGGGGGGTGGTTCGACAAAACCGGAGGGCGACGCAGCGGAGCGTCAGTCTGTCTTCGTTCATCATGGATACATCTTCTAGTAGTGATACCAGTGTTGGTGAAGGGAATAAGTGTCGTTGTGTGAAATTGTCCTTCTGGTCAAAATTATCGTTGAGGAAAGCGTGCCCGGTACATGTACCAACTACGGCGCGTACACCATCTCCAGTTGCTGCGTGCCTGGTACTTGTGCCAACTACGGCGCCTACACCCTCTCCAGTTACTGCGTACCCGGTACTTGTGTCAAGTACAGCGCGTACACCCTCTCCAGTTGCTGCCGCAAAGAAGTTCATAGTACTGCAAAATGTCGTAGTAAAGGCGGTAGCTGTTAATGTGGGAAAGCCGAACTACGACATGCTTTCTGGGCGTTCGCAACCTTTACTGCGAGAGCTGTTGACTTCGGAAAATGTGTTTTCGCTGCTGGAAGTTTGCACATGAGAGGAATCCCCATCGTGACGGCCCAGGAAGCACCTGCGACATCACCATGGTCGGGTAAGTGGGACTCTCAATTGTTGAATAGCCCACCGGTCAACGATTATGATGTCTCAATTCGGGGGTCCCTTTTGGGGGATGCACCACCATCTGCAACTCAAGACAATGTGAACCTGCCCATGGCGATTGCCACAAGTGCAAATGTAGTTGTTTATGAAACGGAGTCGGACTGTTCCACATCAATTACAAGCGCACCTGACGATGACGATGAGGAGTTAGTCATTCCGGGTACCCCCTGTGATGACGGGGTGCATGACCAGCTGGACAACGACCCAGCGACACTTATGGAGATCTCTGATGACACAACGTCTATCCAGTTGTCCGGCAGCATCAGAGACTTCACAACTTCATAGATAGTATTCGTAGATGGTGTACCATGGGAGAAGCAGCCTTTACCGCTTGATGATGTAGTTGATGACGCACAGCACGATGATAATCGGTGTCAGAGGGTTACACGACGGTTAAGAGAATTGGCGTCCGATTTGCAATGGTTTGAGAGTGAACGCATCGCTCTCCTTCAACGCAAAGCGGAACTCTTAGCTGCTGTGGACAGATACGAAATCAAAATCAAGAGTATCAAGACACATCAGTTACGACAAGTGATGATGGAGTTTAACTGCTGTGAGAGCGAACGCCTCTCACTGTTAACTGAAGTGGAAAACTTGTCTGCTTTGCGTCATCAACGACGTTAACGGTTTGTATAACTGTGACATCCCACTAACAATAACCGAGTCCTCTTCCTATCCCGGTCGGGTTTGCATAACACGTCCTTGCCGTCCCGACTGGAAATCAGTATCGCGAACGTTAGTGGTAAAAGTTGGGGTAAGAGCGTTATCGTTTGCTAGTGAGTTCCCGTTTACTGATTACTAAGAATATGCATGTGTGTAGCTGCGGCGCGTCCTTCACCCGACAGGATGCTCTAACTCGTCACCGAAGAGAAAGTTGCCGTGGAACGCTGGACCGCACATCCATGAGCGGTAAGTAACCACTTGTGAGGTTGTGTGATGTGGTACGATTATTTTCTTGATTACAGCTCGGGGAGCTTCGGATGCTGTACGGCATACTGTTGAAGGACCTGCACCTAAGAAAGCGAAAAAAACCTTCCCACGAGGTACGTGTACACATTGTTAACGGTTTTAGTGTTAGTGATCTGTGCAATTGTTTCAGGAAATACCTCCGCGACGGTGTATTGCGATGCTTGCGAGATGGAGGTTCCACGACTTGGCTACGTTGGACATCTACGAAGCAACCGCCACAATCATCGTAATGCCGCGTCAGTGCAGTCGGAGGAAGTGGTGGTCCTGGAGACGGCGTTCAAGTCTCGTATAGTCAGTTATCGAGTCTCGGTGAGAAATCATCACATAAATCTCAGAGAATTTACGGATGAGACCCGCGAAAATGTGTTAACACTATTAGAAAGAAACGCTCAGCGCTTTCGTAGTGTGAAAGTCAACCTAGAAGAATTCGGAATGTACTTTTTGGAAAGTTAAAATTTGCACGACATTAAATCGTTTAATACGCAAAATGAGATTGTGACCGGTGCTTCGAATCTGACCGTTTTGTATGATGATTTCGTTGAGGTGCTGGATACAAAGATGTCGGACTTTAATAATCGGAACTCAGGTAATGAATAGTTACGGGTTACGATTCGATTGATAATTGTAGGGTCCTTACAGGTTGGGTACTGGAGAAGCTGTTATTTATAGAAGTCAACGTCAATAAATACAACCTCCGTGCTTCCTCCTACGTTCCACTTCCGCCGTCGATAAAACATAAAAAGGCTGTAATCAACGTGCAAAATAACGATCAGCGCTGTTTTGGTTGGACTTTGGTGTTCGCTTTGTATACGCCGAGGGGACCTTCCAACAGACGACGTCGTATCCAAATTTTGCGCAACTGTTTGATTTTGAAGGTATCATCTTTCCTGTCAAACCGAATGCTATCTCGAAATTTGATCCACGCTTATCCATTAACGTGTATGGTTTGGAAGCTGTATTTCAAGACGGAAAGATGAAACAAGAAGTTGTAGGGCCTCTGTATTACTCTAAGTAAAAGAAAGAAGTGCATGTAAATTTATTATTAATTTCCGATATGGAGGGTAATAATCATTACTGTTGTACAAAATACTTTTCGCGTTTGGTGTCGTCACAACTGTCGGCTCACAATGGAGAAAAAAACTTTTGTGACGGCTGCTTGCAGTATTTTCCAAGTGAAAGTAGATTAAAACAACATACCCGTTTTGATTGCAATCATGTTTACACGAAGTTACCAACTATCGAACCCGTACGCGATAAATTGGGGCACGACCGGCAGGGTAATCTATTGAAGTTTGAAAATTTTCAAAAGCAACTTACAGTACTTTTTGTCGATTACGCGGATTTTGAAAGTGTGTTGAAACCTTTGGACACGGTTGAGCCAGATCCTCGGGGAAATTTACCATGACATCGTACGAACACGAACCACATTCGTTTGCGTATTACATTAAGTGTTCGTACGATGACGCGTTATCTAAATTTGAATTGTACTGTGGTCCGAATACAGCAAGTGAGTTTATGATGCGCTTAGAAGGGGATGTTAGAAGGTTGTATAAGGATCATTTAAAACATGTTAAAGACATGCGACTTTTATCGTACCGACAAACTTTGAACTATGACAATGCAACCGTGAGTCATATTTGTGACAAACCCTTTGGTGAAAACGACGTTAAGGTGAAAGATCACTGTCACCTCAGCGGCGAGTACCGCGGTGCGGCTCACTCCGTGTGCAATTTAGTGTACCAAATTCCCGACCTCATACCGATATTTTTTCATAATTTGACCGGATATGATTCACATCTATTCATAAAGCAATTGGCATTAGAAAAAGAAGCAATCGACGTGATTGCGCTCAATAAAGAGAAATACGTTTCGTTTTCGAAACGGCTTTTGGTAGATGAAATTAGGAACGGGTCCCAACGACGACAGGTATGTCTTAAAATGCGCTTTCTGGTCAGTTTACGATTTCTAAATTCCAGTTTAGATAAGTTGTCTCAAAATCTAACTTCCGACCAGTGTTTGACTATTAAAAAGTATTTTGGAGATGGGGTTAGCTTCGACTTACTGCGACAGAAAGGTGTGTTTCCCTATTCGTACGTCGACAGCTTCTCCAAACTCGAACAGGACACGTTGACGACGTATGAGGACTTTTTCAATCGGTTGACAGGGGAACACATCTCTCGATCGCGGTATGCTCGCGCTGTGGAGGTGTGAAATACATTTGGATGCACGACTTTAGGTGACTATTCCGATCTCTATTTGAAAACCGATGTCTTACTTTTGGTTGATGTCTTTGAAAACTTTAGACGTGTATATCTTGAAAATTAGATCCGATTAGATAGAAAGTTAGATCCGGCGCAGTATTTTACTGCACCGGGTTTAAGTTGGGATGCTATGTTGAAACGCACGTCTGTAGAATTGGAGCTGCTCACTGATCTGGACATGGTCCATTTCTTTAAGAAAGGCATTCGGGGAGGTGTCAGTACCTGTGTTGGCAGGAAGTGTTTCGCGAATAATACGTTTCTTCCAAATTATGACGCGTCCAAGCCCCATTCTTTTATTATGTATCTCGATGCTACCAATCTCTACGGTTACAGTATGCGACAGTATCCGCCGCAGCGCGACTTTGAATGGCTTAGTCCGTACGAAATTGAACAGTTTGATCTAAATTCCGTGGCGGAATACGCCGATAAGGATTACGTGCTGGAAGTAGATCTACACTATCCAACGTGGTTGCACGATTTACACAATAACTTTCCTTTCTATCCCGAACCTCTTGGGTGTTCGGGAGACCACAAGACGTTCACCCATAAAACTGGCTGTCTTCTACCCTACCACTATAAAGAGCAATGGTTGAAGCTGTCAGATTAAGTGTGCGGTAGAGAAATTCGTGAGAATCCTCGACGGTAACTCATACCGACCAGGGGGAGCCCTGGTAGATGAGACCGGTGTGGGCGGATTCGAATCTCGCCTGGGATAAGGTCATTTATGGTCACCAAGGAACCCGCTGCTTGACCGAGGTTATTTATGGTCACCAATGAAACCAGCTACTTGACCGAGGTCATTTATGGTCGCCAACGGAACCCGCTACTTTACCGAGGTCATTTATGGTTACCAACGGAACCCGCTGCTTAACCGAGGACATTTATGGTCACCAAAGCTGTTTCACTGAATCTCAAGTGCGGAGAATCGAAGTGAGGTTTACCCTGCTTTTGGGCTAATGGGAAACTGCAGGCCGCCAGGTAAATGCGCTTAGGAGCTATCCCGACCACCCTATGATCCGGACTGCAGCCGGGTACAGTGATTGGGAGAAGCTCTAAAAGCCATTACACTTAAGGAGAGTTGAAGCGAATACATAGCCTCTCACAATCAAGACAACTTCACCAAATACGGGTACATACCGGGAGTCTATATCGTGTAGACTTAAACGAAGCTCTGTCGAGGGTCCACCAAGCCTAAAATAGGTAGATCGGGGTGGCAAAACCATTAAAAAACCAAGTCCCGCCACAATTGAGGTTGGATTCGATCGGGCAGTGGCCCACTTTGCAATAGCGCATAGCTGGGAAATAGTCCTATTGGTGGACGAGGTACTACGGTACCGGCGGGTGAGCAACGTCTAAGTCAATTGCTCCGGCACTAGTCTTGAGTTAGCTAGTAGAGGGTGGATAGGCAACCTCACTCCGACCAGTGAGCTGATCTGGTAGCAATTGCTGTACTGCTGGTTATGCAACTTGCGCGCTGATTGTGCGTATCCGAATCACTTCCATCTGGAAGGGAACGTAGGGGTAAGTTCACACTGGTACCCCACGTAAAACAACCATGACCTTCGATGCCCCGAATCTCCCTCAAGTGGGTGTTCGGGAGACCACACTACGTTCACCCATAAAACTGGCTGTCTTCTACCCTATCCCTATAAAGGGCAATGGATGAAGCTGTCAGATTAAGTGTGTGGTAGAGAGATTCGTGAGAATTCTCGACGGTAACTCATACCGATCAGGGGGAGCCCTGGTATATGAGACCGGTGTGGGCGGATTCGAATCTCGCCTGGGATAAGGTCATTTATGGTCACCAAGGAACCCGCTGCTTGACCGAGTTCATTTATGGTCACCAATGGAACCCGCTACTTGACCGAGGTCATTTATGGTCACCAACGTAACCCGCTGCTTGACCGAGGTCATTTATGGTCTGAATCTCAAGTGCGGAGAATCGAAGTGAGGTTTACCCTGCTTTTGGGCTAATGGGAAACTGCAGGCCGCAAGGTAAATGTACTTAGGAGCTATTCCGACCACCCTATGATCCTGACTGCAGCCGGGTACAGTGATTGGGAGAAGCTCTGAAAGCCATTACACTTAAGGAGAGTTGAAGCGAATACATAGTCTCTCACAATCAAGACAACTTCACCAAAAACGGGTACACACCGGGAGTCTATAACGTGTAGACTTAAACGAAGCTCTGTCGAGGGCCCACCAAGCCTAAAATTGGTAGATCGGGGTGGCAAAACCATTAAAAAACCAAGTCCCGCCACAATTGAGGTTGGATTCGATCGGGCAGTGGTCCCACTTTGCAAGAGCGCATAGCTGGGGAATAGTCCTATTGCTGGACGAGGTACTGTAATGATATTCAGTCATAAGGACAGTCATTACATAGATATTATCTCAAGAAGGCATTGGAATGCTAAGTGATTGCCATAGCTACAAGAATAAAGTACTCCAGCAACTGGATAATGGCATGTGGAAATCATTAGCATTTTGTTCACGTAAACTTACCCCTACGGAACAAAAATACAGTGTTTTTTCACGCGAACTTTTAGCAATTTACTTTTCACTAAAGAAATTCCGGTATTATGTTGAATGCAGAGACTTTCATATATATACTGACCATAAACCTTTATGTACGGCAATAAAGAACAATAGTGATGCATACTTGCCACGCGAATTTCGTCAACTTGAATATATTTCCCATTATACTAGTGACATTAGACATATTCAAGGACAACAAAATATTCCCGCTGACGTGTTAACAAGAGTGCAACTTATTCATATGCAAAATTCTTCAATTAATTACGAGGAAATTTCTCGTGCCCAACAAACGGATAAAGAACTGCAGCAACTTCGAGAATGCGATAATTTCAATTTGATTCAAATTCAAAATCCCGGTCAATCACCTATTTGGGCGGATGTAAGCATGAAAAATCCCAGACCTTACGTTCCTCAACAATTTCGCTATAAGTTGTTTCAACAACTACATAATGTAGCGCATCCATTTTGAGAGGTCAACCACATCGGATCTGCAGTTCAGTGATCATTTCCCCATTATTATTAATAATATAGGCTCTGTCTCAAATTAAAAATGATTCCATCTAAATGGTTACTGAATAAGGCAGACTGGAACTCTTATCGACAAGAGGTGGACGATCTCGTGTCTGCAGCAGAGCAAACCTTATCCATATCGGATATTAGTAACATTATCTTAACAGCTGCCAGCAAATATGTACCAAAGTCAAAGGAAAAGGTTTAAAAAAAGACTGTACCTTGGTGGAATGAAGACATTTCACGCAGTATACGTGAAAAAAAACACGCCCTTAAACTTTACCGACGTCAACCCACTATGGACCATTTAATAGCTTTCAAAAAGTCTAGAATCTCTTGTCGAAGAAAAATTCTAGCAGCGAACAACAATTCCTGGAGAGAGTACGTCTCTAATATGTCTTCAACAACTGATGTCAGTGATGTATGGAGAAAAATTCGCAGCATTACAGGGAAACGTTCCTTCCCTGACATTAATTTCAAAGAAGGCGATGAAATTGTATCTGAGGATGTGGAAATTGCCAACAAAATGGTTCAATATTTCTCTAGCATATGTAACACTGATGTCCAAGAAGAATTAATACGAGATAAGTTAAACTTTCCTCCTGATGATGATGCCGACTACAATCTTATATTTACAATTGAAGAGCTCGAAGATGCTTTGAAGAATAGTTGCGATACTGCACCTGGCAATGATAATATTGCAAATGCCTTTTTAAGAAATATGTCGCATAATTCAAAGATGATTTTATTAACAGCTTTCAACGACATCTGGGCTAATGGAGAATTACCCTTGAGTTGGAAAGAAGCGGTCGTTATTCCCATCTTGAAATCGGGGAAAACCCCAACAACACCAGCACACTTCAGGCCCATTTCTCTTACAAGCTGCCTGTGTAAATGTTTGGAAAAGATAGTTAATAAAAGACTAACTTGGGTACTTTAGTCGAGGAATCTTTTAAGCAGCTTTCAGTTCGGTTTCAGAAAAAACCGTTCTACTATAGATGCGTTGACTTATCTAGAAAATGCAGTTCAGGGATGCTTCCTTTCAAATCTGCATTTGACAGCTGATTTTGTAGATCTCAAAGGCGCTTTTGACACCGTGAAGCGCAGAGATATAATAGATCAACTTTCTAAATGGAATATTAAGGGTAACTTAATCAGATTTGTTTGCTCTTTTTTGAATGGTAGATTTTTGAGAGTTAGAATTGCTAACGCCTTATCTCCCGTTAAAAAACGGAACTCCCCAGGGTTCCAGTTTAAGCGCAACACTTTTTCTTATCGCTTTGCAACCCGTATTAAGATCTGTTGAAGGGTCGGTCTACTACTGTGCTTATGCAGATGACATCGTTCTATTTAAATTTGGCCAATCTTTCAATAACATTAAGGCATCCCTGCAGACTGCATTGAACAAACTACAAAATAAAGCGAAAAAAGTAGGATTATCCATTTCAACAGAAAAGACTGTATGCATGCATTTTTGTCGCAAACGTAGTACTTGTCAGCAGAATCACAATTTACAACTAAACTCATTACCTATAAGGAACACAGAAACTACTCGTTATCTTGGAATAATTCTAGATACAAAACTCAGTTGGACTCCACATATTAGCGATCTAAAAGCCAGATGCAACAAGATTCTTAATACATTAAAATGTTTAGCAAACATTAACTGGGGCTCAGACAGCCAAACACTTTTAGTGTTATACCGAACAATGATCCTTTCTAGACTCGATTATGGTAGCATTGTTTATTCATCTGCCAAGCCTATTCGTCTGTGTGCATTAGATTCAGTTTATCATGCAGGAATTCGACTCGCTACAGGTGCCTTTTATACAAGCCCTGTTTCAAGTCTGTACGTAGAGTCGGGACTAGAGTCGCTGCAATTACGCCGTAAACGGCTTCTGTTAAACTATCGAACTAATGTACTCAGACAAAATAACAATCCTAATAAGGAATCACTCTGCAATTCTCCGTTGTTGCCAGTTCTTGTATATTATTATATTGATATAAAAAACTCAATATATAATTAAAATAACGTATGTAAATAGAGTATAAATATAGACAATTCATAAAACACTTTATATAATATATATCTTTTGAAACGCACATTTAAACTAATATCAAAATCAGTATTTTTAATATAACAGTGTAAATATCACAGATAAGTCAACTTTAGTTTTGGGAGTAAGTGCGTTACTCGTAAGTATATCATTAATTTATTGATATTAATTTTATCATTTCTAAGGACATAATTCAGCTAAATTGCAGTTTCTTCTGACATGGTCATATTCTCTACAATTTATCAGAATATGTTCTACTGTTAGGGGAACCTGACAGGTAGCACATTCTGGTCTGGCTTCTCCACTTACTAAGTAAGAGTGGGTCATACGTGTATGCCCTATTCGGAGTCGGCAGAATATAACCTCTTCTCTGCGCTTTAGTGTTGACTGGTATGGACACCATTTAATAGATTGGTTTACTCTTTTAAGTTTATCTGTGCTTTGATTCCACAATGCTTCTCACTCTATTCTGCACTTACTACCTATATAGTTTTTAATATCGCGGGAAGTGATAACTTTAACGACATTAGGTGCTTGTCGACTTGCGAACTTAGCGGCCTTATCTGCATTCTCATTTCCGGCGATGCCTATATGACTTGGGACCCACACAAATACTATGTTTTTGTCCTGATTTGCAAGATCGCATATAATAGATAATATTCCTCGCATAAGTCCTGTTTAATAAGAACGCTAGCAACTTTGTTATATTTTTCTAGATCCAGACAGTAAACCATATCTGGAATAGTCCATGGGGATACAAAATTAACATTTTCTACTGCATACAGGTTTTCCTCTGGGATGTTCCAGTGCCCCGAGAGAATCTTTGATCTTATGGTAGCAGGTTTCGTGTACGACCCTCTGTTGACATATCTTTGCAACAACGGAGAATTGCAGAGTGATTCCTTATTAGGATTGTTATTTTGTCTGAGTACATTAGTTCGATAGTTTAACAGAAGCCGTTTACGGCGTAATTGCAGCGACTCTAGTCCCGACTCTACGTACAGACTTGAAACAGGGCTTGTATAAAAGGCACCTGTAGCGAGTCGAATTCCTGCATGATAAACTGAATCTAATGCACACAGACGACTAGGCTTGGCAGATGAATAAACAATGCTACCATAATCGAGTCTAGAAAGGATCATTGCTCGGTATAACACTAAAAGTGTTTGGCTGTCTGAGCCCCAGTTAATGTTTGCTAAACATTTTAATGTATTAAGAATCTTGTTGCATCTGGCTTTTAGATCGCTAATATGTGGAGTCCAACTGAGTTTTGTATCTAGAATTATTCCAAGATAACGAGTAGTTTCTGTGTTCCTTATAGGTAATGAGTTTAGTTGTAAATTGTGATTCTGCTGACAAGTACTACGTTTGCGACAAAAATGCATGCATACAGTCTTTTCTGTTGAAATGGATAATCCTACTTTTTTCGCTTTATTTTGTAGTTTGTTCAATGCAGTCTGCAGGGATGCCTCAATGTTATTGAAAGATTGGCCAAATTTAAATAGAACGATGTCATCTGCATAAGCACAGTAGTAGACCGACCCTTCAACAGATCTTAATACGGGTTGCAAAGCGATAAGAAAAAGTGTTGCGCTTAAACTGGAACCCTGGGGAGTTCCGTTTTTTAACGGGAAGTTTTGAGATAAGGCGTTAGCAATTCTAACTCTCAAAAATCTACCATTCAAAAAAGAGCAAACAAATCTGATTAAGTTACCCTTAATATTCCATTTAGAAAGTTGATCTATTATATCTCTGCGCTTCACGGTGTCAAAAGCGCCTTTGAGATCTACAAAATCAGATGTCAAATGCAGATTTGAAAGGAAGCATCCCTGAACTGCATTTTCTAGATAAGTCAACGCATCTATAGTAGAACGGTTTTTTCTGAAACCGAACTGAAAGCTTCTTTTCCAAACATTTACACAGGCAGCTTGTAAGAGAAATGGGCCTGAAGTGTGCTGGTGTTGTTGGGGTTTTCCCGGATTTCAAGATGGGAATAACGACCGCTTCTTTCCAACTCAAGGGTAATTCTCCATTAGCCCAGATGTCGTTGAAAGCTGTTAATAAAATCATCTTTGAATTATGCAACATATTTCTTAAAAAGGCATTTGCAATATTATCATTGCCAGGTGCAGTATCGCAACTATTCTTCAAAGCATCTTCGAGCTCTTCAATTGTAAATATAAGATTGTAGTCGGCATCATCATCAGGAGGAAAGTTTAAATTATCTCGTATTAATTCTTCTTGGACATCAGTGTTACATATGCTAGAGAAATATTGAGCCATTTTGTTGGCAATTTCCACATCCTCAGATACAATTTCATCGCCTTCTTTGAAATTAATGTCAGGGAAGGAACGTTTCCCTGTAATGCTGTGAATTTTTCTCCATACATCACTGACATCAGTTGTTGAAGACATATTAGAGACGTACTCTCTCCAGGAATCGTTTTTCGCTGCTAGAATTTTTCTTCTACAAGAGGCTCTAGACTTTTTGAAAGCTATTAAATGGTCCATAGTGGGTTGACGTCGGTAAAGTTTAAGGGCGTGTTTTTTTCACGTATACTGCGTGAAATGTCTTCATTCCACCAAGGTACAGTCTTTTTTTAAACCTTTTCCTTTGACTTTGGTACATATTTGCTGGCAGCTGTTAAGATAATGTTACTAATATCCGATATGGATAAGGTTTGCTCTGCTGCAGACATGAGATCGTCCACCTCTTGTCGATAAGAGTTCCAGTCTGCCTTATTCAGTAACCATTTAGATGGAATCATTTTTTAATTTGAGACAGAGCCTATATTATTAATAATAATGGGAAAATAATCACTGAACTGCAGATCCGATGTGGTTGACCACTCAAAAGTATTTAATAAAGTGGGAGAGCATAACGTAAGATCGATTGTACTAAATTTTCCTGTCGATACATCAAGATGAGTTTTATCACCGTTGTTGAGGATACAGACATTCAGTCTGTCTAGGACTTTCTAGGACTCTACCTTGACGGTCGGTTTTGTATGAGCCCCACGTTAGGCGGTGGGAATTATAGTCTCTACAGACAAGATAAGGTGGAGGTAATTGATCCAACAAGTTTTCAAGTTCATTAGTGTCCCATGGAACACTAGGAAAATAAAGGCAACATATTGTTAGGTTAGTTGGATGTGTAATCTGGGTCGCTACAGCTTGTATGTTGGTATTTAAGTTTATATTTGTGTGAACAATGTCGTTTCTGATGCATATAGCGACTCCTCCATGTGCTCGATCTCCATCTATCTCATGTCGACGAGGGATTTTATAGTTTTTTAGATAGTATGGTCGATTTGCTTTAAAATGCGTCTCCTGCAAGCATAAACAAGCAGGGTCATATTTACTAACCAGTAACTGAATAGAGCTTAATTTATTTGAGAAACCACGACAATTCCATTGGATGATGCACTTTTTATTCATAATATAAGTTAATTAAAAATTGACTTGGCCCTTGTTGCAATTTTTATGATCAAGTTGATCAAGTTCACTTCTTACGGGGTCTTCCCTTTTGCCAACCTTTCTTTTTTTGTCCTAGTTTTGTTTATAATACTGGTGTCAATGGACTCCAGACTTGTATCCATATCTACGCTGATAGTTCTGTGAGATGGTCCCGGAATTGAATTGTTTAATACTTTTTGATTAACAGAACAACTGTTGCTAGTAGCTTCGTTGGATACTTCAGATGTAGTATTCACAGTTAGATCTACTTCTGGTGGTATTGCTTTCTCTATCTCTGCTGCGGTACTACTGTGTTTTTTTAAAATCGAGTTTACCACTTCAGTCATAACTCTTCGAATTTTTAGAAGTAATGCTTGAATTAGATTAGTATTCATGGTCGGTGTACTTTTCAGTACATTTGAATATGACGTTTGTGGAGTGATAGGTGACAAACGTTCATATCCTTGTCTTGCCTCAGTGTAACTGATTCTCTTTGAAGTTTTAATTTTCTGAATTGCAAATTTTTTTTTGTAGGTTGGGCAATTCGGAGATCTAGCTGAGTGATCGCCTTGACAATTTATACATATTATTGGGCCTTCGCAGGGTTTGCCCAAATGCATCGGCTTGCCACAAACCTGTTCTTTACGGCAGTTAGTCGCCGTATGTTCAAAACTTTGGCACCTGAAACACCTCATAGGTGCTGGATAGTAGGGTCGTACAGGTAGGTTGTAATATGCAGCCCTGATTTGCTCAGGCAAGTTGATGCCCTCAAAGTTCAAAAGATATGAAGCAGAATTGATTACTTCTCCTTGTCGTCTAACTGTCATTCTTTTTACATCAACTACTCTGTGGCGGAGTAATTCAGCCTTGATCTCTTCTATACTACAGTTTTCGAGATCCTTGCACGTGATAACGCCTTCCGTGAAATTTAACGTTCCATGGGCGTAAGCTTTTACATTAAAGTTTTCGAACTTCGTCATACCTAACAAACGAACCGTTTGGTCCTTATTCGCGGTTTCAATCAACAAGCCATCTTTTATTTTCTTAATACTCTTAACTTCTCCAACATAACGTTTCACAAATCTGGATATTACAAAAGGATTAACACTAACAAAATCACCATCTTCTCTCTTGACTATGATATACGAGGGTGGTCCCAAAAGTACCCGACCTGACCAAGAGGTGGCGGTAGTTGTTTGAAAATATCACCGTATTGGAAAGTACGCAGTCTATAAAGCATATGTTTCAAGTTTGAAAGCGCCGCGTTGTTCAGTATTTGTTTGGCAGCCATCAATAGTGAACGTTGTCAGTGAATTTGTGAAAATGGAGAAAATTGGTCATCGTTATGTGATACAATGCTTTTATTTGAAAGGCCTCAGCCCAACCAATATAAAAGTTGAACTGGATTCTACTCTGGGTGAGTCTGCTCCTTCGTTTACAACAGTTAAATTTTGGGTAGCTGAGTTTAAACGAGGCCGTACAAGCTGCCAAGACGAGCATCGCAGTGGTCGACCAAATGAGGTGACGACTCCAGAAATGGTGAAGAAAATCCACAAAGCGGTACTTGATGATCGTCGACTGAAAGTGCGCCAGCTAGCAGACATTACGGGCATTTCAAAAAGTGCGGTACATCGCATATTATCTGAAAATTTGGACATGAGAAAGCTGTGTGCAAGATGCGGGTGCCGCGTTTGCTCACACTCGAGCAAAAACAGTGTCGTGAAAATGTTTCGAATGTGTGTTTAGCGAAGTTTCACAGCAACAAAGCAGAATTTTTGCGCCGTTTCGTAACAATGGATGAAACATGGGTCCATCATTTCACACCCGAGACAAAAGAACAATCGAAACAATGGACTCAAAAGGGAGAACCGGTTCCAAAGAAGGCGAAGACCGTTTCATCTGCAGGCAAGGTTATGGCGTCGGTTTTTTGGGATGCGCGTGGAATAATTTTTATTGACTATCTCGAAAAAGGAAAAACTATCAACGGCAAGTATTATGCAAACTTATTGCAACGTTTGAGCGAAGAAATCAAGCAAAAACGGCCGCATTTCGCTAAAAGGAAAGTGTTGTTTCATCACGACAACGCGCCAGCTCACAAATCCGTTATTGCAATGGCCAAAATTAATCAATTAAAGTTTGAATTGCTACCTCATGCACCATATTCGCCAGATTTAGCCCCTTCGGATTATTTTCTGTTCCCAAACTTGAAAAATGGCTCAGTGGTCAAAGATTTTCCAACGATGAAGAAGTGATGTCAGCAGTTAATGGCTATTTTGAGGAGCAAGACAGTTCTTATTATAAAAAGGGTATCGAACTTTTTGAACACCGCTGGCAAAAGTGTATAGAGCTGAAAGAAGATTACGTTGAAAAATAAATAAATCTTTTTCTAAAATTTTTGTGTTTTCTTTGTTGGGTCGGGTACTTCTGGGACCACCCTCGTAATTTATTCTAGAGTAGCTTATAGGTCTAGCTCTTACAAATTCATCACCACTGTTTTCTAAAACGGGAGAATCAGGTTTTTTTTCTTTTATAACCTGACTGAGGAGTGGCCATAGGCTCTGCAAAATTAGGGGTGGTAGGATCAATAAAACCTACCGGAACTTCAATATTAGAAATTTGTGGTAATGGGTCAAGGGAGGTGATAGACCCTAATCCCTCATCTTCAACATGCTCTTGGGAAAAAAAGGAATTTAAAGAAGTATTAGGATTTAAGGGAGTGAAAGGGGAAAAGAGGGAAGAGCCGGGAAGCTCTGTAGTTTCAGGGGGCACTTTTGAAACATTATTAATATTATTAACAGACATCATCAAAAAAAATTTTTTAATTGTGTGTAAAACTGTGTGTGTATAAATTAGGTGCGTGTTTTCTATTCCTTTTCTTGTTTGACAACTTGAGGAACCAGCAACAGCCAAAGGATTCCAAAGAACCCGGTGGCCTCGACGGAGCCCCCCGCATTATACTGCAAGGTTCCCGGTCCAGGCGGCATTACGTCATAAGCGAGAGAAGTTGATAGGGCAGCCAGGTCATGTTGGCTAGACCGACCCGGGCCCTGTACTACCTTGCAGCCTGGGAGTGCACACCCTGGAACCCAGTTTTATCCGCTGTACCCTTCAGCAGGCGAGCCCAAGGATCTCAGACTGCTGCTAGTTCCCCACGCTGTCAAACAAGGAATGAGTGTTCGTGTTGGTGACCTGCCCGTATGCAGTGTATATGTGTGTAGTGTATGTGTGTTTGGGTTAAAGTAGAAAAACTGTGTGTTTATGTGGTTGTGTGTACGGGCAGGTATGTGTGTGTTGGAACGAGGTGTACTGAGCTGGTACCCGTAGGGGCGCTACTCCCCAATGGCTGCCCGCTTTCAGCCACCCTGCGGGTACCAAATTGTATTCTTGTAATAGATCTTTTATTAATTAAAGCCTTGAAATGGCTTTAAAACTTATTTATATACAAAATTTATATAACGATAGCTCATCGTTGGCTAAACCATGAAGTTTTATCAAGATAGAAAGAAAAATCAACTCCAAAACTTATCCTTTTTTATCTAGTGTGTTAGAGAACGTTTGTTTAACAAAATAAAACATTTTTCTTTGGTTTATTTCATAATTAAATTAAATTAACTATTTCCCCTTGAAGTTATGCAACCCAATCAGCATGTTTGTAAATAGGGATGTCTATATCATATCATATAAATCAATATAACATGACAGTATGTATCTGAATAATGCATACCTTTGACTGCTTCCCACGTGCAAACGACAGGACATAGGCAAATAGGCATACCTATTATTTTGCGTTTTAGAGGAAATTTAATTCTGTGTAATTTTGTTTCAATACATGTTTTCACACGATAGCTTTAACAGTTTCACTAATAGTAGGCTCCGAGTCTATGCGATGTTTGACACGTGTTAAAAATTCTTGCTCTAGATGGAATTTTTACAGATTCGAATAAGTTCTAGTAGGGTTGTTGTTGTAAAAAATAAGCAAACAAAAACTGCTCAAAAACAACTAGTACTAAATTAAAATAAATGCTTGTGCTAGCCTTATTAAGCTAGCAATATTGAATTAGGAAGAAAGTTACTTTCGGAATACTGAAAGCTAAAAGAATGTAATTTTTATCAAGAGTTTAGATATTTTATATCTTTATTAGTGAATCATTTTTCTATAAGAACTCTGAAAGTATCCAGAAACTGCTGAAATTTATATTTAGGTCAGTGATTTATAATACGACTATTAAGGTTAGGCTTTAAATAACGTTCTTTTGTATAAAGATTTACTCCTTCAGTTCCTTTTTACTTTCCGTGATAAAGTTATAAAAGGCAGAGCGCATCTTTTACATTTGTAGTTTAAGTTTCTGCAAAGAGTTTAGTTTGGGAAGTCGCACAAAAGTTCCAAACATGCCGGTATCAGCGGTTACGAGGGCATTTTAGGAGTTCAAGAATCCGTGGCCAGTAAATATCAACGACTATGTAGCTCGTTTAGCTTTGTAAGTAACAAAGTAAGTTATATTTGAAGCACAAGCTTTATGTTCAGTCTTCCAAGTTCAGGACATAAATTAACGGAAGTTTGATTCTGTTGGTACATTCTACAAAATTTGTGTGTTCAGATGCTTTTAATGTATTCCTCAGAGGTTTCAGGAAAAAGTTTAATGGAGTGCGATAATATGGTTTCCTAGAATTCTTCGTGTGCTATAATAACAAATTATTCTTAGAAAAAATATAAAAGAATCAAATCAACAATTCTTTTGTAGATTCCCATTAATAAAATGTGTCTTTTTAGTTGCATGTTTGGTATATATTAGCCGAATATGATTTTTATAAAGAACATTCATGTTCTAATTTCTTTTCCAATGATATACTGTTATTATGTTATCATTAATTCGCAGATGTCAAAAGTCTGCAGCGGCACATTGTAAAGAAAAACCATAAATGAAGTTATATTGAAATGAATCTTATAGCGATTAGCGATATACCGTTGTCAAGCTTTGATTAGTATATAAGAATTAATTAAATCACCGGACTTAACTTAATAAGCTTCCAGTTAAATTCATTTTGTTTTAAATAGCAGTTGTCATTAGTTTTTTAAATGTGATGTGTTACTACCCCACCACAATTGTGCATTATTTTAGACTTTTCCAGAAGAAGTTTTCATAATCATGTTTAAATTTAAGTAAAAATCAATAAAATCTAGGTACTATTATTGTGTTAAGCCACTAGCATTAAATATACGTGCGAAGGTCATATGACGTCTATGCAGTTTTTAAACTATGTGCAATTTACTAACATCAACGTGTGGGAAAATAAAAAATACTAATTTC
Organism: Agrypnus murinus; assembly: GCA_929113105.1. Classification (NCBI taxonomy): domain Eukaryota; kingdom Metazoa; phylum Arthropoda; class Insecta; order Coleoptera; family Elateridae; genus Agrypnus; species Agrypnus murinus. The sequence goes on from OV816024.1 coordinate 87,602,309, forward strand.
TAAATAATAAACAGGCTAGAATGCGAAATACAAATAAGTAATGCTAAACAAAACAATAGTGCACGTACTGTTTTCTCGATTCACTTACAACAAACAAGAACTTTTGTAACGATAAAAAATTATCTAATAAATAAAAAAATTCTATTAAAAACTCATAAATGCCCTTCGACTGTACTGCCAATTTGTAACCATTGAAATCTTCATATGAACAAAAGTCCCACAAATAGGCATCAATATGTTACAATAAAAACTTTCATAAACGCATAAAGGCATAAAATACTTATAATTATGCAATGCATTTTCCGGCTGAGACTACATACTTAATCAAATTATTCTCAAATGACGTAGGTGTTAATTACAAAAGCTTATGAATTTCAGACTAGATACAGGAATAAATGTACAATATAGAGGACGCCAATCAATTGTTTGTCCTTATCATCAAACCAATAAGAATTACATAGTAAATTTACTTTAGGATATCCCCTTCCGAAATACAGTTTTATTACTACATACATAAAGAGCATAAATCAAACTTTAGTGTTTTTGAAATTCGAAAATGATCATCTAACAAAATGAATTACGATATGTTCACTTTTCACATTAATCCACAGAGGCACTATAGTATCTAATGGCCTTATCTAAACAACACAAGAACACCTTTACACCTCAAGATTACTATTGAAAGAACACAGGTAGCTATCATTGAACCTTGAACTTTCTGCACTAAATATATCTTTCACTTCCCTAATGCCCTAAAAAGCATTTAACCGTCATGTGTCCAGAGTTAAATGTCAATGTCAACTCAACATCAGAATCAAGATCAGCTAACATTGAACGACACCAGCCAACAATCTCACAACAGCAACCGACGACCACTGCTGGTCAAACTAATGTGGCATGTATCAGTAGTGTTCTTATGAAGACTCTCCTCGTTAACTTGAAGATCATGAATTCAAGACGAATCGTCACTGCACGGCTCCTGTTTGACGAGTGAAGCCAACGTAGTTACATATCTAGCGATACAGCTACCAAGATTGAAAGTCAGCCCGTATCTACTGAAGTCACACAAAATGAACGAAGTCTTGTTTTATGGGTCTGTCACTGAATTTCAAAATGTAAATAAACATGGTGTTATTTTATACAGTTTAGATGGTATGCATCACGTAATAGCTTAATCTTGAGAGAACGAAACAAGTTAGGTGGTGGTATTCCGCGTGTATAAAATGGTCCTTGGGTCGGAGAACTTAAAATGAAAGGAATCATTTTAACAGATACCGACAAGTCTCTTGTTTCCAGTGGTGACATCGTCATTGGTAGCAATTATTGGATGCAGATCGTCACCGGAAAATTGATTAAATTACCGTGTGGTTTGGGATCAGCAGAAACAATATTAGGATGGACATTAAGCGGTCCTGTTCCTACAGCACGCGATTCTATGGAAAATAAAACAATTTCAATGCTTATAACCGAGCAAGATATTTCCAAGCTTTGGAATCTTTACGTGATTGGAATTCAAGATCCGATAAGCAAGAAAACAGAACAAGAAGAGGATTTTGAAGCACGAAGGATTTTCCAGGCAACAACGACACGTAATGAAGATGGGCGTTACTGTGTACGACTACCTTGGATACATTGGCAGCAGCAACTACCCACCAACAGAGTCATTACTGAGCGACGTCTGTTAAGTACCACAAAGAAGTTGGAACAAAACGACAAGTATAATAATTACGACAATGTATTTAACTCGTGGTTACAAGAGAGGTTTATTGAAGTAGTGACTAATGACCAAGACTTCAGTGAATGTCACTACTTACCACACCGCTCTGTTTTTAAAGATCTTACTACGCCAGTGCGTCTAGTATTCGATGCTTCATGTAAGTCCGGTCGAACTTCTTCGTTAAATGACTGTTTGTACAAAGGCCCGAACTGCGTCGAGCTACTAACGTCAACTTTAATGGGGTTTTGAGCATGAAAAATTGGATACGTAGCGGATATTCGTAAGGCCTTCCAGATGATTGAGGTGAACGAGAAGACAGAGATTATCTTCGTTTCTTGTGGTGGGAAAAGAAAAGAGAAGTTATGAAGGTTTACCGTCATCAACGTGTTGTCTTTGGGGTGAACTGTAGCCCTTTTCTGCTCTCAGCTGTTCTAGAAAAACACCTCAAGTCCATCCAGAAATCATGGAAAAGAAAGATTGTATGGGACAAGGAGCTACCAGAAGATATGGGTAAATCTTTTCGGCTATGGTATGGTGAAATTCATTATTTATCATTTATTCATCTTCCTCGAATGTGCGCTTTGAATAATTATGAAGATTTGCAGCTTCATACGTTCTGTGATGCAAGTTTTGAAGCGTATACAGCAGTAGTCTTCCTCAGAAGTGAAAAGCAAGGTGACGTAATGCTACAGCTGATGCAGGCGAAAAGTCGTATCACACCGTTGAAAAAAGGAAAAATACCTAGGTTAGAATTACTGGCATGCCTGATTAGATCTCGGTTGTCCCATGCAGTAAAAGAAAGCCTGAGACTCCACGAGGTACGTAGTGTGATGTGGAGCGACTCAACAACCGCGATATCATGGATAAATATGAATGATGACTGGGGATCATTCGTAGGCAATCGCGTCCGTCAAATACTAAAATTGATAACGGTAGAACAATGGCGCTATGTACCAGGCAAGCTTAATCCGGCTGACTTACCATCGCAAGGTTGCACACCGAAGGAACTAATGACATCGATATGGTGGGAGGGACCTACATGGCTTAAAGAAACTGAAGACACTTGGCCGAATGCAGAGTTTGCAGTTAACGAAGAGGAGATTGCAAGCGACCGAAGAAAAACCTCTTCAGCAATGCATATTGGAACGAACTCAAGTTGGTTCCAACCAAAATTTTTTAGTTATCTGAAGAACGTGAAAATAATGGCATGGATACTTAGGTTTTTAAGTAACTGCAAGGTTACAACAGAAGTTCGGAAGCGAATTAGATACATCACTTTCCAAGAGATTCGTTTGGCGGAGAAAGACGTTCTACGTATGATTCAGTTGCAAGCATTTGAAGGCATGCCAAACTTCAAAGGACTGCAAGTTGTAAAAATGGAAGATGGTATTTATTATGTGAAGACATCCATAATTTAACGGCACGACGAACACGAATTTTTATGGACTATTTTGCTTCCAAAGAAACATGTCCTTGTGAGTCAGTTAATAATGGAAGCTCATCTAATATATGGACAATATGGACATGCTAGAACGCAATTCCTGATGGGGAAGTTGAGGGAGCGCTTTTGGATAATAAGCAGCCGTAAAACAATACGCAGCGTCATTGGATAGTGCTTAACGTGTAGGAAGTTTGATGCTAAAAATGTACAGGTTCCCGAAAAACCAGTGATGGATGGTGAAGTCTCTGCAACGACTGGAGTGGACCTTGGTGGACCCCTCTACCTGAAGGATGGCTAAAAGTATTTGGAAAGGTTCATCAGCTTATTCGGAAGACTCACTACACTCTACAGTGACAATGGGACAAGTTTTGTAGTCGCTAACAATCTGTTTCAATCACTGAAATGCAAAGACATTGAGGTGCAGTCACACTGCAAGAGAATTTAGTGGATTTTTAATCCACCTACTGCAAGCTGGTGGGGTGACTTCTGGAAGCGTCTCATCAAATCAATAAAAGATCAGCTTCGTCGTATGTTAAGAAATGGTAAAAGGACTTTGAGGAACTCCGAACGTGTTTAGCTGCAGTAGAGTATACAATAAATGAACGTCCACTTACTACAGTTTGTGAGGATCCGAATGACTTTCATCCCCTCACACCAGCGGTTTCCTCAGATCAACGAAAGGAGCGACGTTTCCAGAAGGACGTCACATCAGAGCCGCTGATCTACGTGGACGTCAAAATATGGCAGAAAGATCGCTAAACCACATCGTTACGATAGTTGAAATTATTGATAGTTTTTTCCTCCAAGAATGTCTGAAAAGCTAAGATAGATTGATTTTCCCTCCCGTTTCCTATTTTCCTATTTATTAAGTTATCATGTTATATGTATGTGAGTTATAAAATATTATATTTATCTAGTAAACCTAAACCATAAATACAAGAAATGATTCATCACAAATCACCTGGTTTGCAGCGGGTTGCTTCCAAAGCATTATTCTATTCCATCTCTCTCTATTGTGTAACGAATATATGAAAAGAAAAAAGTAAACAATAGAGAGAGAGAGAGATGGAATGCACTAAAGTTTTGGGAGTCTCCCATGGTTGCCCAGGTGATTTGTAATGACTGATTTCTTGTATTTATAGTTTAGGTATAGTCAGTGAGTTGTTGCCATAATAAAAAGTTTTTTAGTTTCTACAATCGGTCATTTCCTGTCTTCATGTTCACGGGTTAGGAATCGAGCTGTAACTGGTAGTTTGGCTAAGCGATTCCACAGTACGTTTATAACTCCGGTACTAGCCTGGAGGGCTAGTAGACGTTTGGATGTATAGCTCACTCCCACCAGTGGTGAACTGGTTGCTCTTGTAATATCCTTAGCGCGCTAATCGGGCGTATCTCGATTCGTACCTGCACGTTATGCGGTGCAGTGGTTCAAACCTAACGGTAGTTGCCACCGTGTGTATGCTTTCTCTGTATGTATAACATCGAGCTGTTATAACAAACTATAGGCCTATCTCGGTAATAATAAATTTTTCAAAAATGTTTGAGAAGGTACTTAAAGAAAGAATAAATAATTATTTAAAGAATTTTAAAATTATATCACATAGACAGTTTGGATTTACGAAAAATAGTAGCACACAAGATGCTATAGTTCGATATCTCAAGTTCCCTAATTAATAAATCACTAGAATGTAGTAAACCTTCATTATGGGTCTTCTTAGATCTGGCTAAGGCATTTATTTCACACTGATAACCACATTACAGTCTCTGAAATATGAAGGTTTTAGAGAAGTTGTATTAAACTTATAAAAAAGTTATTTGTTAAACAGTTGTTCAAATTTATTCTACAAAAAGTTCTGAAAGTGTAATTGACTTTGGAGTACCACAGTGAACAGTAATAGGTTCTCCGCTTTTTAGTGTCTATATCAACGATTTACTTAAAATGAATAGTTCAGGTACCATAATCAGTTTTATGATACTGCTATCTTTTATCAGAGTTCTACGTAGTCAAAATTAAAAGCAGAGGCAGAACAAGACATGAAAATTATAAGAAATTGGTTTGATTGCTAAATTGCTAACGATTAATTTTGAAAAACTGAGTATTTACTAATTATAAACATAAATTACCACACCATAAGAAACCATTAATTGATCATCAAAACAAATATTGAGAAATCAAAAACAATAAAATATCTGGGTGTTAGCATGGACAGGCATTTACATTGGGATAACCATATTATTAATGTGGTTCATAACCTCAAAAGTATTTTATTCCGTTTTCGAGAATTGAAAGGTAGTATATTGTAATTTTTAGATCTAAGAAAGGTCTATTTTGCACTTAGTAGAAACTCGCTTATCTTATGGAATTATTGGATGGGATTATGAAATTATGTGCTGTTAATAATTACGTAAAACAATTAGATATTATTAAAAAAAATTTTTACGTATTATTTTAAATAAAGAACCTACTTACCCATCAGAATGTCCTACATCCTCATCAGTTATATTTTTAATAGTAGTAATATGTACATACAAAAATAAGTAAAACTTGATCACAATTGATCATAATTATAAAACTAGAACAGAACTATTTACTTATAAGACTCAGTTATCAAATAAATCTGTAGGACAGATAACTCATAGTTATCTCACTCCTAGATTTTATAATCACCTACCTCAAGAGATTAAAGATTGTCTTGCAATACATATAATTTTAGGGATAACGTAAACAGATTTTTGTTTGAAATTAGTGTAACACAAATAAAAAACTTAGTTTATCGAATCTGTGATTCTTACTGCATCATATTTCATTTATGTTAATTGGCTGCCCATACTTTAAATTGATACATGTATCTACTTATATTTAGTATGTAGTTAGTAATACAGGCCTGCTATATTATAATAAAAAAGTTATTTTTCTAATATAAACCCATGAACAATCTATGACTATGGATTTTTCCATTGTAATGTAAATTTTGTAAAGATAAATTTTGCGGGGTAAATAAATTTATTAAATTTATATTATTATTATAGTAAAACTAGTTTTTGCATAATTAGATAATTCAGAAAATGTTACAACATTTGTATTTACACATTATTTTGTACATAAATGCAACAAAGTAACTTTGAACTCAAACATTGATACTGCAGTACTGGCGTTTTCAACACCATTCAACTATTATTAAATGTAATATAAAAGCTTTTAACCATTAAGTAGCTAATTATTAGATTATAAATTAAAACTAATTATTAACTGAATTAAACTAGAATTTAATGTAAAAAATTACTAACTTTAAAAGATAAAAAAATATAGAAACAACCGTTACTATGAGATGTAGTCGCTATAATGTTGAAGCAAAATGCACTTTCCTCATAATAAGTAGTGGTAAATGCACTTTTTATTAATATCAATCGATCTAACTGGAAAGGTACAACAAACTCCATAGGACTCAAAAAAGTTAATTGAAAAACAACGTACTCTGTAGACCACTGTATATCTTCATTTGAAGTGCCTCATCCTCTTATCCGAACTCTCGACTTACCTGCGAAAGAAAAACGTTTTCAAGGATCAAAAGGATAAAAGAACAATCTTTTTATATCTGTTTCTATTTCGAGACTGTATTAAATGCCATTCTTTATATGTATTAAAGATAATGTTTAAAGTGGTAGTCTTTTTAGTGTATTTATTACTGATCTGAATATATGATATAAATAAATATACAAAATTAAACGAAAATAAAATATACATATAGTAGTAATTGCTATGGATTGTAGTTAAATATTTAGAAATTTTTAAAAATTCAAATATTATTCAAAAAATTTACTTTTGAAGTAAATTTTCAACTTACTACTTTTTTACAAAGGTTATATAAGGTATTTTCTGTAATAGTCGTTAAACTTTAAAGTCGTTTAATTATGAAGTCTTTAAGAATACACAATATGCAGTTGTGTGAACGTTAATTTTATATTGAATTCTTTTGTAAGAAATTCTGATTAATGTAGCATCGATGGGCAACGAAAGAAACCCTAAATGTTTTAGTTAATTAAATAATTCTTATTAACTTTATATTATCAAATTTAAATTTTGGAAATCGTTAAATTACATACATTTATGTATAATTGTAATAATGTATATACCGTGTGTCAATTTGAAAACTTCCCACCCCTAGTATCGGTAAACTGGCAAATTAATTCAAAAATCGCTGAGACACGTCAAATTTGTTTTCAAGGGGGAAGAATTTTGACGTATGAGTTATATCGCCCCCTTCACCCCCCTGCCCCGCAGAGCCGTCACCCAAAGATCTTAAATGGGAAAGGCGGTCTAGTAAGACATCATTTTGAAGGTCTTTTTATTCTCTACATTTTGGTGTGCCATTTTTTAAATTTGAGTGCTGCGTTACCAAGTTAGGCGTCTTTGAATATTGCAAAATTGAATTTTTGTAATTATTTGTGATTAAACTCATAAATTCTCATTGAAACAGGTTTTGACGGTGGTACGTTGTTTTAATAAATCAATCTTTGGGGGGTGGCTCTGGGGGGCAGGGGGGTGAAGGTGGCGATATAACTCATACGTCAAAATTCTTCCCCCTTGAAAACAAATTTGACGTATCTCAGCGATTTTTGAAATAATTTGCCAGTTTAGCGATACTAGGGGTGGGAAGTTTTCAAATTGACACACGGTATATGTAACATATGTGTCATTTATTACCAAACTATATTTTATAGTCAGTGTCATGTTTTGTAAATAAGGTAGTATAATTATTAATGAATTAGAATTTGGTGTAAGTTGGTATGTAAATATTATGTATTCAGAATATTCTATAAATACTTGAATATAACTTTAGGAAACGACGAGATAAGACTCATTCTGTTTAATACGAGGGTGGTTTGATAAGTCAGTGACTTTTTGAATTTCCCAGCAGTAACTTTAAATGCAACACTGCTCCCGTCAACTGCCATCTATGAATAGACTACTGTAAAATTTTGAGAAGGCTGTGCCATTTAGTTTGTGTTTGACAGCCATTGAAAGCAAACAACCTCGTGAATTTTAACGAAAATGAAAAAAGTGTATTTCGTGTGCTGATTAAGCATTATTTTTTGCGTAAAAAAAACCATTACCGAAACCAAGGAAAGGCTTGATAAATACTATGGGGACTCTGCACCACCAATTTCAATGGTTCCGAAGTGGTTTACTGAGTTCCGTTGTGGTCGTACCAGCACAAGTGACGCCAAACGTTCAGGCCGCCCATAAGAGGTCGTCACGCCAGAAATTGTCAATAAAACCCATGGAATGATATTGGACGATGGGAGAATGAAAGTGCGTGAGGTGGCTGAGGCTGTAGGCATCTCAACTGAGCGGGTACATCACAGTTTACATGAATATTTGGACATGAAAAAGCTATCCCCGCGATGGGTGCCGCGATTGCTCACACTCAACCATAAGTGCAACCGTTTGACCACTTCAAAGGAGTGTTTGGCGATGTTCAGCCGCAATCCGAACGAGTTTTTGCTGCGTTTCGTTACCGTAGCCGAAACATGGATCCATCACACTACACCAGAGACCAAGGAACGATTATGACAGTGGGTTTCTCCGGGTGAACGTGCACCAAAGAAGGCCAAGGTGGGTCTGTCGGCCAACAAGGTCATGGCCACAGTTTTTTGGTATGCACGCGGTGTCATTCACATCGATTACCTTGAAAAGGGTAAAACGATCACCGGCGAATATTATTCAGAGCTTTTGGACAGATTCGATATTGATTTAAAGCAGAAACGACCGCATTCGGCGAAGAAAAAAGTGCTGTTCCATCAAGATAATGCACGGGTGCACACGTGTGTAGTCAGCATGGCAAAAATCCATAAATTGGGCTACGAACTGCTACCCCCTCCAGTATATTCTTCAGATTTAGCCCCCTGTGACTATTTCCTGTTTCCAAACCTGAAGAAATGGCTGGGAGGTAAGAGATTTGCGTCGAATGAAGAAGTCATCACTGAAACAAACGCCTATTTTGACAGCCTTGAGAAAACCCATTATTTGAGACTATGTTGAGAAATAAAACGGTTATTTTCCGAAATAAATATCTTTTATTCAAAAAGTCACTGACTTATCAAACCACCCTCGTATCGTGAAGAAGAGCAGTCCTTTAAAAATTAAAAATGTAGCTATTCATTCATGTACAGACAGTCAAGCAGTAAAGGTCATTCTTATTTATATCGTTGTAGAGACCATTCCTTTATGTTTTAATAAATTATACTTGCTGCAAGTTACAATCTTACGCAAAATATAGCTCCCGACAGAAACTTCTTACTTATTGAAATTATGCTCAGGGGTCATAGGTGTTAATCACAAAGGCTTGTTAATTTTAGATAGGGCACAAGAGTAAATAAACAAAATAGATGCCGCCACCTTAACTTTCCTTAATAATAAAAAGCACCTACGAGAATCTACAATTTGGGAAAATATTTCCATATGAATTACGATAAATTTATCTGTTTTTGTTTCATCGTGCCAAGCTATAATAAGTAATTAATAATTCTTAACTTCGTTTATTAATCCAAACTCAAGAAGATCTGTTAGCAACATTTGAAATACAAAATCTAGGTAAATAAGCCAGGTACAACAGTTACAATATAAAACATAAAAGAATTTGAGATTTTACACATTAACTTATTCAGTGATTCCATTCTAGATACAATTTTACTATCATCTACATAGAAACATATTTCACATATTAATGTGATCGTTCAAGTTCGTAAATATTCAAATACAAAATGACTTACTCATTAGTGGTTTCACAAATTAATCCCACTTTCACCTTCAACTGATGCTTAAACCTGAAAAGCTGTTCTTAAACCCAAAACTTTTTTATATAACACGAATCTTCAAACCTTACAACCATCTCCACTTATTGATTTATTAATTTTGTTACCTATATTACAACAGTAATAACAGTGTGATAGTGGAACTGATGTCAAAACACTCCCACTTGTCGATATCGAGTTCCCCAAATCCCAAAATCCCCAAAATTTTGAATTAAACAGTCGCCGAGCTTTCTAATGCCTAAATCTCGTTGTATCTTTCTGATATATAATGTCAATTTCTTATACCAGAAAATCACTTATATCTTAGAAAGTATTTAACACAGAACGCTAAAGAGCGGGTGTTTTGAACAGTATTCAATATGATCTACAATGATTACTATAGTGAATTCCCAATTAGGTAAAAAAATATTTATTTTAACAGTCTTCTACTAGAGACCTTTTGCTGATGTAAAATTAAAATCAATTTGATTAGATGTCAGAATATGGTCAGAATCTAGAGGTTAGTAATGGCGAATGGAGAGAAAAATAATGTTCAAGTTTTTAATGTAAATGTATAGAATTATTCAGTTTTGTTATTCTTTGAATTAGCATTACCGTTTTTCTAGATATATTTTGTAAATAACTAATGCAAATAACAATAATAAATACAACGTAACATAACACTGGCTATACAGTAACCCCAATTTTTAGTTAGTAAAGTGTAAGTACTTTTCTTCAAATTAATTACAATTTAAATACTTTTTTACTAACTATTGATAAAAGATGTCTTTTAGCAAGTATCGAATAGGCACAAAAATCAAAAATAAACACTGGTAAACGTATTAAATGTAATTTTGCAGCGATGCTTCACAGATACCCGAGCAGAATTGTTATGGCAAACCCTAAAACGATCTGGGCCGGGTCAGGTTCTACTACGGCATGCCCTATTAAGGAATTTATATGTGGCCCTGATCAGGTTCCAATATGGATTGACCTATAAGGTTGTTCCCTATCAGGCTGGAATATGGATATGGACATATTTGAAAGCGTGATCGGGTTCAGATCTGCCAAGGCGTTACATTTCTGATCTGGCTCTTGTTTAAACTAGGGCCGGTCGGATAGGAGCCTGATTCTAGCCTTATCAAATTTCTGCTCGGGTACTTTTGAGAAGAGCCACATTAGAACATATGTTGGCTAAAACGTTATTAGTGACAGTTTGTAATATGACAATCAATCCGGGTCTGTTACAAGTTCCAAGACCTTCAATATCAAATAATGTAATTCAGCTGTTGTAATTGATCGAAGTGGAAGAAATATCTTACTAGAATAGCAAATGTTGTTTTTCAAAATTGAAGTAAGTGTATGTGTCGAGTTCATAGATCGGATTCTCTGTTCTATTGCATATATAGTATTTTTTTTTCTTTAATAGACATATCATAAACAAGCGATGCTGTCAATACGTAGGTTGGTTAAAACGTGATATATCAGTGCGAAAACATTGTTTAATTAATTAATTGTGATCATGAAATTGCCGAGAAATACTGAAATAGGTAGATATAATTGGAAAAAGGGAAATTTTTATTTTTGCATAATAAACAAAATTTAAGTATTTTTAAAAATATCAAAAATTAATGTGCAGCCTACTCAAATTTTTATTCAAATTAGCCTCACTAATATATTTTAGTTCCTTGTTTCTCGAAAAGCGGCGCCATGGGGAGGACCCTTGGCCTACTAACTTCCCTCAAACAACATCTTAGCGCTGATGATGCGGCCGTATAAACCCCACTGGATTTATAAATCCATGTATCACATCGATACCTATTAGAAGGACTAACGATCGAATTAATTTGAACGATTGCTCCTGCAGTAACACTAATTTTCATTGCCCTCTATTATTACTTATTTGAAATATAAAATGTTATAAATAGATAAAGGTTAATTTATTTTGTTTAATTATTGTTTTACATTAAATATATTTTAAATGCAAATCTATCTAAAAAATTTATCGCTTCGGCGGGAAATCGAACCCTGGACCGCCTGTTTGCTAAGTCAGATCTCATACCGTTTAGTAGGCGTCTTGACATAATTTGGTTATTTTTACTGTATAAAGTTATTAAAAATTAGTTAAATATTAGTTATTAGATTGACTGAAATTATACAGATTGTAAACTTATTATTACTATTGTCTTTAAAAATTTAATATTTACTTTTATCGTTTTCGAAATTCTTGATGTATCGTGAGTGAATCCGATGATGGAAAAATGAAGTGTACACTTTTACACTTCCAAACATCGTGGAAGCGATTCATATTACATCCCCTAATTTATTGCCAGAGATTTCAAATAATTAATTAAATGGGAGTATGAATTCTAGGTTAAATATTTTTCTTAGCTTTTGGTAGTTTATTACTTTTTTGTGGTCGTAGATAAAGTATAGTGTGTAACACGTACAAAAGCGAAAATTTCACACTCGTGAGAAATTGGCACTATATACTATTAATTACGTTATTAACAATTTGTTAATAGTGAGTAAGCGAGTTGTAGTGACCGATTTGTAAAGCTATCCAAATGCACAATAACCAAACGTGAAACATTTTTATACACCCGATGGTGCTTCATGACTTATACAACTCCCAAAATATATTATCATTCTTGTTGATGCTTCGGATTAAATAAATATTTATATTTTAGGATACTCATATTAATATAGTTGTTTTGGTAAAAATTAATCGAGCAATATAGATACGCTTGTAAAATAGTTACATACATACATGCGCGCATAAATTTTTTATTCACACTCAGAATCCCTACTAAGCCGTACACACGATAATAAAATAGAAGCTAAGATTTCGATTACTTCAAGATTTTTATGGTTTGTCTGTAAAATAAACTTTTCATATTAAGTAGTGCAATAGATTTTTTGGTCAATTCTATACATTTACAAAACATAAATGTATACAAATATACGAAATCAAATGAACGTTCCAGTAATCCTTATCTCCAAAGTTAAAAGTTGACTGGAGCTGTATTGTATTTTAGTATGGCTGATTCTGTTTACACAGTTCGAAATCACTGAATGCTTCGATGCATTTTATATCTGAATGTCAGGAACTTTTCCGACTTGCTTTGAACTTTGCAGAACGGGAATTTAAAGACGACCTATATATGTCTTTGAGCAATCATTTTGAAGTGTCATACCGATTTGTAGTTTTTATACAGATCTATCCGCACCACTTCGAACATAAGGTAAGGATTAAGAAAGAATTTCAAGATTAGTTTTGCATTTCCTATTGTGTTTATCTACAAAGTTGCACTTAGAAATCTACATTATTGCTTGGATAGGGTTATTGGTGCTGAAAGTACTTTCATTAACGTTAAATGCAGTTGTTGCCGAATGCCAGTAGAGGTTAACTGTTTGTCCAATATGAAAAGCCGATAATAAGATTAAAGTCGTCGAAAGTTATTTCAGTAGGTACGTTTGTGTTTTTTTAAGTACACCAGTCGTTAACGAATTTATTATCTTTTTGTGAAGCATACATATATTTATTTAACTATAAAATTTAATTTGCTATAACGAATGCAACTAGACTTTTTATCTTTCCTTCCTCAGAATGCCATAAAATCAATATTACTAAAAAAACAATTTTAAACTAGAAGAGGAAGAAACATTGATCCTTACTGCAGTTTTTGATGTAATTCCATTTCCTTAACATTTTGTGAGGCCCGGCTTTAGTCTTGACAATGCAATCTCGCTAGTCTCGCTCTTGATTGACTGCTTCAGTTACTTTTATTTAGAATGAATCGATTTAATATAAGAGGGCACGCTATATTAGATACTTTCTTCTTAAATGCAGTCAGCCATTGAAAGATGTAGTATTCTTCATGCAAAAGCTTTTGGAAATTGAATTATTTCAATTGGCACTTATCCAATGAAAACTGCATAAAGACCTATGAATTCCAGATTTACTAGTAAAAATATCGTGTTGTTACCGCTTGCATCGCCTTTTACATTTTATCACCTCTAATGAAATTCGTCATAAACCATACCCACTTCACTTTTTTATACTTTATTTTTAAACAAAACTGAATCTTGTCGTCCGATGCTTCCCGATGCGAGATTATAGCTTATAGGAAAGCTATCAGTTTTTACTAGTGGGAGTGAGGTTATCCACCCTATATTAGCTCTTCAAGCTAGTGCAGCCTCCAGAATCTCTGAACATGGACCTAAGTTCAGCATGCATTAAGTAAATTTCAGCATACCAACTTAAGAAATTTAATCTTCCAATAAGAATTTTTAATTCCCTATAATCAGTAGATTTACTAAACTATGTATGTACGAGGGTGGTTTGATAAGTTAGTGACTTTTTGAATTTCCCTTTGAATTTAACTTTAAATGCAACACTGCTCCCGTCAACTGCCATCTATGAATAGACTACTGTAAGATTTTGAGAAGGCTGCACCATTTAGTCTGTGTTTGACAGCCATTGAAAGCAAACAACCTCGTGAATTTTAACGAAAATGGAAAAAGTGAATTTCGTGTGCTGATTAAGCATTATTTTTTGCGCAAAAAAACTATCACCGAAACCAAGGAAAGGCTTGATAAACACTATGGGGACTCTGCACCATCGATTTCAATGGTTAAGAAGTGGTTTACTAAGTTCTGTTGTGGTCGTACCGTACAAGTGACGCCGAACGTTCAGGTCGTCCAAAAGAGGTCGTCACGCCAGAAATCGTCCATGGAATGATATTGGACGATCGGAGAATAAAAGTGCGTGAGGTGGCTGAGGCTGTAGGCATCTCTACTGAGCGGGTACATCACATTTTACATGAATATTTGGATATGAAAAAGCTATCCTCGCGATTGCTCACACTCGACTATAAGCGCAACCGTTTGACCACTTCAAAGGAGTGTTTGGCGATGTTCAGCCGCAATCCGAACGAGTTTTTGCGGGGTTTCGTTACCGTAGCCGAAACATGGATCCATCACACTACACCAGAGACCAAGGATCGTTTATGACAGTGGGTTTCTCCGGGTGAACGTGCACCAAAGAAGGCCAAGGTGGGTCTGTCGGCCAACAAGGTCATGGCCACAGTTTTTTGGGATGCACGCGGTGTCATTCACATCAATTACCTTGAAAAGGGTAAAACGGTCAACGGCGAATATTATTCAGAGCTTTTGGACAGATTTGATATTGATTTGAAGCAGAAACGACCGCATTTGGCGAAGAAAAAGGTGCTGTTCCATCAAGACAATGCACGGGTGCATACGTGTGTAGTTACCATGGTAAAAATCCATAAATTGGGCTACGAACTGCTACCTCATCCAGCATATTCTCCAGATTTAGCCCCCTGTGACTATTTCCTGTTTCCAAACCTGAAGAAATGGCTGGGCGGTAAGCGATTTGGGTCAAATGAAGATGTCATCACTGAAACAAACGCCTATTTTAGGGGCCTTGAGAAAACCTATTATTTGGAAGTAATAAAAAAGTTGAAAAACCGCTGGACTAAATGTATCGAGCTAAAAGGAGACTAGGTTGAGAAATAAAACGCTTATTTGCCGAAATAATAGCTATTTATATAACAAGTACATAATGTAGGACTTTATAGACAAGCCCAGTTTATGGCCGAGCGAGCAAAGCGAGCAAGGCCTATAAAAAGGGCGAGTCTATAAGGTCCGATTATGTAAGAGTTGCATACAAAGCTTTATATTCGATTCCTAAAATTGGCTAATTATCAAAAAAAAAACAGTTTATAAATTTGACATCTATCTATACTTGACAGAAGAAAACTTGACATGTAATATACAGTTGCCATACTTTATTTTACTACTATATACTTTATTTTACTACTACCACTTTATTTTACGAGTACAATAATAAGCCAGTTCACTGTCGCAAAACAATACAATAAACAGTACTTTATAATGCAATCGGACATAAATATATTTTATTCAATAAATCACTGACTTATCAAACCACCCTGGTATATTTGTTATCGCTAGAAATATTATTGTACAGTGCGAGTCCAGTGGAAGCCTTAAATTAGATTAAATCATAATAATTTCTTTTTACCAAAAATTCTTGGACAAGTCAATTTTTATTTTAAAAAAGTGTACTTAATGTTAATTAATTGCACTATGCTACACGGGAAATATACAAGACCTCCTATCTATATAAACGGTTTGATATTAAAGAATCAAGACTTTTCACACTTGCAGAATTTTCTCAACTTCGAGTTCTTTTTTCCAGTTCACTGAATGTACCTTATCGCGTTTTGGTGCTTTGCATTACTCTAATGACCAAAACTTTTGGCACATCTTGGAAATCATTTCTCTACTGGGAAGAGTGTAGTTTTACAAAAGTTCAAAAATAATGAAAATCGGCAAAGAAATGACTGAGTTATAGCCCTAAACAGTCAGGAAAAAAAGCTTTTTTGAAATTTGTAAGTTTCAGCGATTCAAAATGATATTTTTTGCATATTGATTATGAAAGTTGACTTTTTTTAACGAAAAATTCTAATGCAAGTAGCACTTTTTTTAATTATTTTGTTTTGTGTATTGATTTTTGACTTTTTTTAACGAAAAATCGTAAGGAAAGTAGCACTTTTTTTCATTATGTTATAACTGTGTTTGTCAAAAACAAATTTAAATTTCCTCTGAGATTATTGTCAAAGATTACTATGTTTTTGTGATTTTTCTAAAAATTTACATAATTGCATAAATTTTAGGACAAACTTCTCAACTTACAATATGCAAAAAATGTGTTGTACGATACGTTATGAAAGTCTCTTTTTTTCACTCATTTACTTGATAAACTCGAGCTTCGCCCTCATTTATCAATACTAGAAATTCGTGAAAAAAGTATGATTTTCATAGCTAGTTGTACAATATACTATTACTCAACAAATAAAATTCCTTTCTCGTAATTTATTGAATTTTTATTAATATCTAGGAATTTTCTTTATTGGTTAACAAATGAACGAGTTATGAGAGATAATATGCAAAACAACAATTTCTTGATATTATTTTAATCTGTCATACCTATTCAACCTATTCTTGCAAGTTTGCACTTTATAATACATAATATAGGTAACTGTTAACAAATATATAATAACAGGAAAATTACCTTTTTTATAAACACATAATATTAAGTATCTAATACTCTGTTAATAAGTTAGGTTAATTATTATAATGTGTTTAAATGTTAAAAAATGTATTTTTACATAGAATATTAAAATATATTAACAATTACTATAAGTGATTTGATCGATAACAAATTTTATTATGGCCAATCGAGGAAGCGCGATAATTAACAAAAAAGATTGCATCAACTGTTAATAACTGTTAATACAAAGTTCTGTAAAGTAGGCTTTGTACAAAATTTATGTTAATTATTCAACATTTAGACTAAGAGTACGTCACAGGTAATATACTATTATAAATTCAACAAAATCTTGTTTGAACTAATTATTTCTCTGGCTGTGTAAATTGCGCTTTTTAAATCTTACACAACGTTAATTTAAATATGGCTTTATATATTTAAACAAATTTAGTTCAAACTAGCGTTTTATTAACTATAAGAAAGTCTTTTTCTCAGTATGTAGATTGTATGGAAATCCTCCAGATGTCAAATCGGAAGGAATGTCAATTATTCGTAAAGTTGTCCAAAAATGTCAACAGTAATCAATCAGATACTTAAAAAAGGGAAACGAAAGATCAAAAGAAAAAAAGGAGAGAAAGGCATGCAATAAACAAACCAATTACCAAATCAGCACATCGCAGCATTCAAATAACTACCTAGGGTCGGCGGTGAACGAATGATGTTAGCGCATCCTTCATGTTCTAAGGGTCATGGGTTCTAGTGCTACTTGGGACGGTGGGATTTTACTAATTGGACAATTCCGCCGCTTCATCTATGGATGTGTGTATTTGTGTTGCTACTAGATGGGGTGATATAACCTTAGCTGTTAGTTTCCCCGTAGTGTAGGCATAAATTTAAAGAAATAACTACCTTAAGTTGATAGGCGGCCTCGAAGAATTGTTCAACCGCTTCCAGAGTCGAAAGTGCGGCTATAAATGATTTCTTAAGAGAACGTGTTTATAAATTTAAAATAATTATAGTGTTAAACCACAAAGGCTTTCAAAACAAATGGAATTACACCACCCAGAACCACTAAATCCACAAAAATGTGTTTCCAATTAATGTAACAAAATGAAAACGTAATTCACTAAGTGATGCCACTAGTACATTCTAAAAAGTTAACGAAACGAAAACGTATCAAGAAGTAAAAGGTTTTATCAAAACAGAAAATTGACTTTTGAAAAATCCAGAACGGCAACTAAAGTAGGTAGAGAGAATGCAAAAATCTCTACAGAAACTTTACACGATTGACGATGTTACAAAAGTCAAGCGATTCAAGGTGTCACGAAAGCAACATATAACAGCGTTGTGATAACGAGAACTGGTAACTTCTCAGATTAGTACCTGATTACAATCGTTACCCACTTCCATACGAAGGTCACAGATCCAGTTTTAATAATTCTTAACCTAATCAGTGGTTTTCGGTATCGCACATGTCTGTAATTAGTGAACAAATTTATTTCTCAAGAAGAAATAAAATTTTTGATCGTTACCTTCAAAAGCCTCCAAGTTATCAAATCAGCAATCACATCGGCTCAACTGAATAACATTAAAACTCACTAATAATTTTGGAAAGCTTTTTATGTTTACCTACATTTATATCAGAAGCCATACCATGCTAACTTTTGCCAGTCCATATTAAAAACAATATAGCAAATTTTTAACTTGCAGGACATTTATTCGATCATGCGTGCAATCTAGGATGTTTCCAGATGCATGTCGTTGTTGGGTGCCCCTTCGCCTGCAAAGCGAACATTGAGCACCAGCACCAATGATTGGCAGACCATGGATCGGCCGCGTAGGTTGCTTACATTCCAGGCCAAAACGAAAAGTTCAAGTGCGATGCAGAACCTAAAGATATCAACTGATTTCTAAGTACTTGGAAGCATTTTGCTGTGCTAACATGGTATTTTTTTATACTGTCATAAAGAATATTCATAGATTCGACAAATTAATGAAAAATAATGTTGTCATTACTCAGAAGAAGATTAAATTAAATTATTAAAAAAATTCCAAAATAAATAAAGATTTTTCATAAAAAAATTAAATCGAATTATGTATTTAATTGGACTGACACCTTATACTATTGTGTAGTGTTAGAGTTTTCAACTTATTGTATGGCCTATAACTTATCTTTTTCGCTTTCTTTCTCTTTTTCCTGTGTCATTATCGAATTTATGTTGTTCTGTTTCCATTTTTTCCGACTTTTCCTTTTTCCAGCTGGCCCTTTCATTTCGTTGAATGTTTTTCTCTGTCGGCTTCTAATTATTCTATTCTTTTAATCCAAATTAACTGCGGTTACTGCACTTCCTAAAAATTCATATGGAGAGCAATTCCACAATAATCTTTTGATCAAATTCCACAATCCTACTTCTTCTTCTTCTTTGCATACTGATTTCCGTATCTCCTTAGTGATTTCTTTATTTATTGCCATCGTTTTACTTTGTATGCTGTTTATTTACATTACCATTTTGTCCTCTTCCCATACCGCTTTCAGCTTTAGTACTTTTTTTTTTGTATTTTGGTATTTTTTGGTGTGTCTGCAATAAGGACACAAGACTACACAAGACAGTTTACCTTTACTGGCCGCTACTATAACCTAATTCTGTTTCTGACGATCTCATTCTTGCATTTATAGGTTCTATCCTTTACTATTACTTATAAATAGTGACGGGCTTAAACTGCCCCCGTGCTTCATTCCCCTCCTTATTGTAAATTCTCTTGATCTCTTTTCATTTTTTAAACTATTCGTCTTACATCTCTGGATGTATTCTTAATTACATTTATTAATTTAATTAAGCACCGATCCTAGATCTATGAAGATTCGGTGCAGGTTTTGACGTTCCTCTGCCCTTCTCTCTATTATAATTCTTAATAAATTAATAGACTTTGTTACTTTAATCAGTTTTTTTCTTAATACTCTTATAAGTACGTCACCGATAAAAGGCATACCGACCTATAAATGTCGGAGTTCATCTATCTTCTTAAAATTACTATTAAATCGTATTTCCAATAGTTTGCTATATTTTCTTCTGTCAGAATCTCTCTACATATTTCTTATATTCATTGCCTTACATTTCTGGTTCGATTTCGCCCGCTCCGATTGGTTTCCGTACTCAACGGATAATATTATTATTTATTGTCTCTTCTACTTCTTCCAGCTTAACAAGCTATTGTCTGGGATTTTCAGAAAAGTTTCTCTTAATTTAAGGCCTTTTCTGTGTCTTCAAAACTGTTGAGCTCTGCCTCAGTACCATGATGTCAGACAGCATCTAGTGAATGTAGTATATGAAAATAGAGTTACCGCTAAAGGTATACTACGCGTTTGGCTCCTTTGGGAGTGCAGACCTATGGAATTAGTTCCTATTAAAATTAAAAAATTAATTTATCTGATTTCAGTTAAAATTAAACTCAGCTACGCCAAAAGAATAACTGAACTATGCTGCTCTGTATGCCCGAAAGTCACAGAGTAAAGAGAAATTTGAAAAAAAATTTTAGGATTCTGTCTATTTCTACCACAGTCCGTTTGTTATTTTATTCCTATTGATATAACACACTCAAACATTTTGCAGGTTCACAGTTTAAAATAGGATAAAACCAAAGCACTTAAAAGCTGAGATACCCAATAGCAAAATCCCAAAAGGATCTCATTAGGTTAGTGCGAATAATTGAGTTATATACAGTTATTTAAAAAGATGGAGCAAATTATAAACAAATTACAAGTTCTATGGTTATTGAGTGTTCTATCGTGTTATGGATTTCCTATGGCTCCGTGTGACCGCAACTCGAACTAACGTTGTACTTACTATGGATTCACACAAAACGACTTCTCCTGTGATGTCGTCATTTTCTTATAAACAAATGTGGCGCCCTTGTGTGACATTTAATGGAACTTCGAAGCGGGTCCTTAAAACGTCGAACCTTCCTCTATTCAGTGATGTGCAAAATATGTTTCTGTCTTTTATAGTTTATTTGAAATTTGCTTTAATTTTCGCTAGACCCTTCAATTAGAGTCTGACCAAGGCAGCTATTTTATATCACAAAATGTGACGCCAAATTTGAAAAGTACAGAAATGGTTACACGGCCAAATATTGGCACGCATGTGAACAGTATTTGACTTCTTTAAAAAACACGAAATAGTGGGTTGTGTATATATAAAACATTATTTAGCAGTAAAATGTCAAAATCCTCATTTTAAATTTGATTAACCATAGTGTGACATAAAATGGCGGACACCGTGGTAACGCATTGGCCAGACTCTAATTGAAGGGTCTCTAATTTTCGCTAGATACCCTTCAATTGGACCAATGTGTTGCCACAGTGCCCGCCATCTTATATCACAATTACGTAAATGACATGTATTTTGACACTTTACTGTTAAATAATGTTTTATACGAGTATATGAAACGTTCCACGTCAACTGGTCCACCTGAATACCCAAAAATTAAAGCTACGAAAAAAATATTCCAGGTTGTTAATTTCTTCGTTGAAACTTTATCTTTCAAATGCAATGTGGCCCCTGAAAAAATAACAAAATGGCGGTTCAAGATGGCGACCAGAACACAGAAACTCTGAGAATTTTTTTTAAATTGATTAGGAAGCGAAAATAAGTTAGAAATAGATCCATAATACAGCCAAAGTGTATTATTGAGTGTATAATTAATCCTGCACACCATATTTTTTGTTTTTCCAATATAAAACCGAAAATTCCATGAATTTCAAAAAGTCCAAATACAAAGCTAAGGCATATCATTTTCGACGTATTTTGACGAGCTGAACACGATCCCGTAGTCAGAATTGCCCCTGAATCCTTCAGTATAACGTAAAAAGCTAGTTTTGGGAGTACATTGACCGGAAAATGAATGTTCTTTTAAAATTAGCTTTTTACGTTATATTGAAGGACCCAGGCCAAATTCTGACTACGGGATCATGTTCAGCTCGTCAAAATACGTTGAAAATGATATGTCTGACCGTTGTATTTGAACTTTTTGAAATTCATGGAATTTTCGGTTTTATATTGGAAAAACAAAAAATATGGTGTGCAGGATTAATTATACACTGAATAATACACATTGGCTGTACTATGGATCTATTTCTAACTAATTTTCGCTTCGCAATCAATTTTTAAAAATTTTTTCTCATAGTTCCTGTGTTCTGGTCGCCATCTTGCATCGCCATTTTGTTTTTTCTTCAGGGGTCACATTGCATTTGAAAAATAACGTTTCAACGAAGAAATCGACACCCTGGAATATTTTTTCGTAGCTTTAAGTTTTGGATATTGAGGTGGCCCAGTTGACGTGGAACGTCCCATATACAGCCCACTATTTTGTGTATTTTAATTGAGTCAAATACCGTTCATATGCGTACCAATATTTCGCCGTGTAACCAGTTCTGCACTTTTCCATTTTGGGGCCACGTGTTATTAGATAAAATGACTGGCTTGGCCAGATTCTAATTTCCTCTAAGTTGACTCAGGCCGAGGAATTCATTTTTGACATTGATTTAATTCTTTGGTCAACTATAGAGGCTTCACTTCACAAAACGTTAGAGTCACGGCATCTAGTTACCTAGGCCAGCTGGTCGATCAAAGTAACGCAAAACGCCGCCATATTGAGGCAAAAGAAGCAAGAAATTGTTCATTATTGTTATGTTTATTGATTTAAATCAAATACACATCTACTTTAAAAGGTGTTTCTTATTCTGAGAATTCAAACCTCTATGTCGTCAAATACGTTAAATGTGGTTTTACTTTGTCCATTATTAAAGATCAGCCTTCTCTGCCCCGATATGGCTGCCTTTTGCGCTACTCTGATCGACCAGCGTGGCCTAGGTGACTAGATGCAATGATTCTACAAAAAGTTAGAGTCCCTACATCTAGTCACCTAGGCCGCACTGGTCGATCAGAGTAACGCAAACGCCGCCATATTGAGGCAAAAGAAGCACGAAATTGTACGTTATTTGTATCTCTATTGCATTTATTCAATTCTACGTTTTCAAGGTTTTTCTTATTCTGAAAGGCCAAACCCCCATATCCATTATATAAAAATTCATTATATTCCCATATAATCGATTTTAGGAGAGAACAGTAAAATTGTGCACCTTGTTCATGTAGGAAGTGTCTGACTCGAAAAATTGACGTAAAATATTCTCTGATGTTTGTGGGTATACGTCATCTCTTGTACCTCTTGGCACCGATTTCCTATCTAGGCAGCTATACTACATTATATCTAGGAATCTATAGGAATTCCATCTCCAATATTGATTTTTAATGATATAAGCATTAACACGAGGCTTTCGCCTTTACTGCTATACCCGAGAAGAATGTTTATCTGCTATGAAAAATCTCCTGTCCTTGAATTACTCGTTAAACATGCTCCAGCACATCTGGATAAAATTGGACTAATTAATATTGTTTTCATTTAAATTGTCTGTATTTTTTGTAATTCCAATTTCTCTTTACTTTCGTTTATTTTGTTTTTGCTTTTAATTCACTTGTTTGTGTATATTCTAAAAATGAGGGATAATGATAATTGAGCTCTACCCTTTAATTACTAACTTACTTTAATTAACTATTCTTGTTCTTCGTGATCAAAATTTTTCATTTGATTCATCTAACTTGCAACGGCCTTATACTTCTTGTTATCATGAAAGTTTCTGAATAAAAGTGTAGATTCATAAAATTCTAACTGAAAGAATACAAATCAGCATTCATTGTTGGCGCCCTAATACTTTTCTCATTTTTTTAGTCCATCGGTCCTTGTAGAAGAGGTCTATTATCATGATATCTAAAAAATCTCCCTATTGCTCTTCTCTTCCATTAATAAATCAAAAAATCGTAAGAGTGATAGGCTTATAGGCTTTATACAAACTCATTTAATATATCCTCATAAATTCACATCATAAATCACTGGTGTTGCCAGACTAAGCCGTCGGTTATCTTATCCTTTGTTCAGTATCTCAAATGTACTGTTTTAACCGTATAACCATTTTTCAGATGTAGGTACCACACATATACTTTTCGGATACTCTAAAGATCTCCCTTTTAATGTTTATATAAGGTACCCGTATCGAGCCAAAACTTCAAATAAATTTAAAACATTCTTTACTTCATTCGACAACCACGCTATTTTAAAATTAAGTGCCGATTTTACTTATTGCGTTTCAGTAATATATGGAATTGCATCCAGTAATAAATATTGCAGTTCTGACAGAAGCTATTAAAACTGACGTTTAATTTCCAATAATGAAACATAACGAATTAACACATAAGTACTTATGGAGAAGCAGCATTCATTATCGCAGATTGAACTGTTAGCGAATCTCTTGACATTATTTGCTCGTTTTCAAACGTTACTGTTAATTACCAGTACTAATGAAAATGTTACATTTCAGTAACGACGTATTGTGAAAAGGAGCTTTGTTTCAGCTTTTACCCATGAATTAATTATAAGGATAACGCTTCAGTAACGGAGTGCAATGAAATTTACTTATTAATTCAGGATCTTAGAGCGATAATGCTACTTTGTCATGCTAAAGCTAAAACATCTTCTTAAGTTTAGAACATAAGTGGCTTCGTTTAAGCTATCAATTATTCATTGTCTTTTGAGCTCAGTCCGGGTTTCCGTAGCCGTTCAAGATTCTTTCACACTTTCAGTAAATTATTGTTAATATTTTAATTGCGAAAGCTCAAGGTATTTCTCTAAGAAGCAGCTTAGTCTGTTTTGATTAAAGTTTTCAGGCTGTATAAATAAACAATAACCAAAATTATAATGCAGAATTGTGTCGAATAACTTGAAACTGTTACCAATGAAATTTGGAACATAGTAAATACTTTCAGGTAGTTTAAAATGCATAAAACGCGTCAACAGATTTGATTTATGTTTATGTCAAATGGAGTATAAACAGCTATAACTCACTACAGCTCGCTTTTGAATTAAACTTCGAACA
Source organism: Agrypnus murinus (assembly GCA_929113105.1). Classification (NCBI taxonomy): domain Eukaryota; kingdom Metazoa; phylum Arthropoda; class Insecta; order Coleoptera; family Elateridae; genus Agrypnus; species Agrypnus murinus. Next base: position 87,627,348 of record OV816024.1, read on the forward strand.
TATCAAGTTATGAAATTTTTAAAAGTTTTATAGCTTTTGAAATTGCAAAAGTAGATTGCCATTTTTATTGATGGTTTACTCGAGTTGATAAATATAATTTATAATTATGCAAAGCAAAGCGTACCTCCAAACTTGTAAATTATTATTATAACAGGTAAGTTGATTTGGTTATCTTTAGTAGAATTCGACACCCAGAGGGAGCTGTGACAGTTAAGGCAGCTATCTGTAATACATACAAATATATTTTTTTAATACTACTAATAAATATATAAAATCTTACTAACCCACTTAAATTATTCTACTGACGATTGCGACGACGAAATATGCGAATGCATAGAATAGACAATTTTCACTTAAATAGAACAAACTAAATGCATCTGGAACACGAATAAAAGTTGAATGATAGTTTTTGAGACGGTGAGTAAACTGCTAATAGTCGCGGCCAAAGAGTAAACTGTTTCCATTGTGTTACCTTGAGTTAGGTGAATTGTACTAACAGAGTCTAGTAGTGGTTGCAGTCGCCGATATGCGCTGCGGCTGTTTCTATCAGTAGTTGTTTTATATTACATTGGTTAGAAATCCTAAAATAGTAGACGAAAGTCAAGCCAAAAATAGTTATTTCTGTATTAAGGTACTAATAGCAGATTATGTTATTAGGAGCAAAAATAAAGCTTTATGTGCTAACACTGGGAGTTTGGCTGCCGAACGTTAATGAGGAAGACAAACCAGTCGAAGTTATTCAAACATCTGATGATAATATAATTTGTGTTGATATAAATTCAAACAGTTATTCAAAATGCGAACTTTGGCTCATGGAGTTAAGATTGATCAACTGTAACAATAAGAACAGCACCGAAGACTAATTTCGAAATAACAGCCTGGATTTAGGTTACGTGGATATTTATAAATTCCAGCAACCTTCCTGAACTTCCCAGTTTGAAAAACTGGCACTTACTTAAAGTAGACGATTCATTAAAAATATGCTTGTACGGAAATAATGAAAATAATGTTCGATCCCATAGTGATATTCTACAATAACTCAGGCTGAAACAAGACCTCCCAAGCAGCATCTAAGTTCTAAGTAGCGGTAACTGAGATCGGAACTTTGATTGAGAGCTGTTACGTAACTACAACTAAATTTATGACTTTATAGGTTTAATTACTTCAATTTGGAATATTTTAGTATATACTTCTACTGTTTATTAGAACTATGTAGTTCCATTACTTCTAAGTAGCTTTTTAAAGTATGTGGAACGGTATTGATACTTAGTATAATTATTTTAATGTTGTTGCAACTTCAAGTGATATTATGATTGTAGCAGTAACTTGCCCTTAGCTACTTTAAAGTTTTCAAAACTTTAAAGTAGCACCGAAAGTTCCTGTCACCGGTCTGAAACCATTGCTTAACCTTTAAAGTAACTGAACTATACAGTAGTATTGAAAGTAAAACTTAGGTTTATGCTACCCAGGAGAATCACTTGAAAGTAATTTTCACTACTTATTTTGCATCAGAATTACTAGAAAGTTCCAGTTACTTAAAAAATTACAATGAAGTGACAGTAACTTCTAAAGAGGCATATGTCCTGTAGGTTAGTATGAAATTTGGAGGTTAATTGTGTTTTTGCAGTGGTAGTAGTTTTGCTAGTTTTTAATAAAAATGTCAAAGGCAAAGGCAATAAGAAAAAAGAAGAATTTTAGATATACCTTTTATAGAAAATTAAAACAGCAGTTAGGTGAAATCAGTGGAAACAAAATCAACTGTTTACAATACAAAATAGAAAAAAATAGGGATGAGATCACTGGTAAACCATCATGTAGTAAACAAGGGTGAAATATATTCCCCCTTTTTTTTCGTCGCTACAACTTAATAAGCCATAATTAAATAATTATTATAGTTATTAAGTTAAATAGTTATTAAGTAGCAATCAGTATAAAAATATTGGTTGTTTGTTTACGATTGACGTTTAAATTTGAGGTTAAGTTCCAATGGGAATTTTGCAGTGACATTAGGAGCTAGAAAGTGGCTACGGAAACGTTGACGTCGTTTTATAGTAAGAGTCACTTGAAAGTTCCAGAATTTTTTAACTTATTCTATACTTCGTGGTAATAACAACCTGGAAGTAGAATTTGTTTAGTCCCCGTTACTGTTAGAAAGTGACACAAACTTTAGACACACATTTTACAGTTAATACTACTTAAAGGGCCGGTATTATAAAACTTTTTAATTCCTAGATAAAATTTACTTTGAGAGTAAATTCATTTGTTCTGTCAATTTCATATGCAAATTGACAGAATAAATTAATTTACTCTCAAAGTAAATTTTATCTAGAAAGTAAAAAGTTTTATAATACCGGCCCTAAGGTGACTTTTTCAAAACTACAGTGGAACGTGGAACTTCCCTAACTCGAACTTCTCTAACTCGAAATTTTCTGTAACTCGAATATTTTTTGCAAACAATCAAGTCTGCACAATATTTCAGTGTAATTTTATCTCCGTAACTCGAATTTCTGTTACTCGAATATTTCTAATATTCGAACCAATATTTAGCGCGTAACCAAGCCTAACTCGAATTTTTCCGGGAAATATTTTATTGCCTTTCATGGAATTGTGCAACAAGCAAAATGTTTTGACTGCGAGCACCCAGTTGCTTTGTATCTTTAGTGCTACACATACAAATTTAGCATGGAAGTACAGACTGCTGCAAAAGCCAAAATGTCAAAGAGAAATTTAAAATATTTGACGCTTAAGGACAAATTGAAATTAATTGTTGAAGTGGAAAAAGGTGAAAAGAAAAAGAAAGACATTGCAGAAGAATTTGGGATACCGGCTAATACTTTATCAACCATTTTAAAAAATAAGAACAAGCTTTTAGAAAACAGAGATGAGTGTGAGTTTAACAGCAAACGGAAAAAGCTTACAAGTTGTGTCAATAGTGATATTGACGATGCTATGCTTAAATGGGTTACTACTGCACGAGACAAAAATGTTCCTCTTTCTGGAACCCTAATTAGGGAGAAAGCTAAAGAATTCGCTGCTGCCCTGGGGCGTGAAGACTTTTTAGCTAGTGTGGGATGGTTAGATAAGTTTAAGAAAAGGCATGGTATCGTCCAAAAGTCGGTGAGTGGCGAAAGTGCTTCTGCAGACCTTCAAGTGAGTGATAACTGGCAAAAAAACTGCTTACCTGACTTAATCAGGCAATATGATCCGAACGACATCTTTAACGCAGATGAAACGGGAATTTTTTTTAAATACTTGCCCAACAAAACCCTAACGTTTAAGGGCCAAAATTGTTATGGTGGCAAAAACAGTAAGGAGAGAATTAACGTTATGGTTGGGCGCAATATGAGTGGAACTGAGAAGTTACAATTGCTTGTTATCGGTAAGTCAAAAAATCCGCGTTGTTTTAAGGGAATCAATTCACTTGAAGTGGATTACGAGTACAACAAAAAAGCGTGGATGACAGGCGAAATTTATGAGAAGTGGCTCCTAAAGTTGGACAAAAAGTTTGCTGCTCAAAAAAGGAAAATCCTTCTTTTTGTTGACAATTGTCCAGCGCATCCTAAAAGTGTTCAAGCAAAATTAAAAAACGTTAAGCTGGAATATTTTCCTCCTAATCTTACTGCCCTTTTACAACCGATGGACCAGGGTATTATAAAAAACCTGAAGGGGTATTACAGAAAAAGGATTGTAATGAAAATTTTGGCTCATATGGAAGAGGCAACTCCAACAAGTGTATCACTACTTGACGCAATTAGAGATTTGAATAAAGCGTGGCATCTCGATGTCACTGCACAAACAATTGCCAAATGCTTCAAAAAAGCAGGGTTTGATAAAATTGAAGAGGAAATTGATGACTGGGATGAGGAAGACGATCTTCCCCTAGCTGAGTTACAGGGGTTTTGGGCTTCCTACCAAAATGTTATGACAATGGAGGGAGTCACATTTGAAGAATATGTTAATGTTGATGATGGCGTGCATACAATGGGTTTTCCAACAGATGAAGACATATTAGAAAGTGTCATGGAAAATCTTGTTCCAAATGAACAAAGTAAGTTTTTGCTAGAACCTAGCAAAATAAAAAAATATTACACTTATATTTCAGACTCAGACGAGGATGAGCATGATAACGATGAAGTAACTGTTGCAATTCCTACATTTGACCAAATGTGTTCTGCTATTGAAATCGTTAGAAATTTTGTTTTGTCCAAAGAAAATGTTCCAAACCCGATACACAGATCCTTAAATTTGGTGGAAGACTTTGTAGAAAAGGAAAAATGGACTAATTTAACACAGAAAAAAATTAGACTTTTTTAAATAGCAAATTCTTTTCACAATTTTTTTATATCATCTTTTGAGCGTTATACATAATTTTGTGTATTGTATATGCATAACATAACACATATTACATAATAAATTAAAAATCCGTAATTGAATGTATTTTTCTGTAACTCGAATTTTCCGTAACTCGAATTTTTTCTTCGGTCCCTTGGAGGTTCGAGTTAGGGAGGTTCCACTGTACTCCATATTTACTTGTAAGATGCTGAAGGCTATTAATCAATTTGCAAATTGTTAAAAAGTGTTTTACTATAACTCTTAATAAAGATAAATCGATACCAAATTGTGCCTTAGGAATTAAATAAAATAGTTTTTATCATGTTTATCAATTTATAAGTATTTTTGTCATATTTTATTCAAGACATTTTTTATTAAAAAAATATATTTAAAGGAGGCGTGTTGTTATTTTTCGATCTATCATCATCGCATTTAACAGAAAAGTTGCGATGGTTTATAATTTTGGTAAGATTGACAAAATAACGAAACAATTCATCTCTTTATGTATTATGTACGTATTACAAATAAAATAGTAATCCATTTTGTGACACGACCGCAGCATTAGTAGAGAAACTGAAAGAATATTTGTTAAATTGCAAGAGTAAGAGAGAGCAACTACGCGACACGATGTGTCAAAGATAAAAAAAGTTTCACGAATGTAGCAATTACTACGCTGCCACGTTCCCGCTACGTAGCCTAAAGGTAGCTGAACAAGTTCCGGAGAGGTTACTGCAACGTATCTGCTACCGGAGAATTGTTCCGCATTTTGGTTCCAGGCACGTAACAATACCGTAGCAATTACGTTCTTGTGACTAACGGCAAAACCTTTATAGTTCCACCGGTGGTTGCTGGTACTAAAAATGCTGCTTGGGCTTACTACACTCTTGGTTTACTTACTCACTAACGGCCCTGTTTCTTCAATATAAACAAGATCGCAAGAACAAAGAAAACTTCCTAAGGCCTTAAATGATAAAGCGGAAGGATTATCCTTAAAAGAAGGATAACCCTCCAGGATAACCTCAAGGATTATACTTCCAGGAAGGAATAACAAACATCCGTGGCTTTCGTAGGACTTATTCAATTTCAAGATTCACATAACGAAACCGTAATCGCACGATGTACAACTGATATATATATATATATTCAAATAAAACTAGGATTGCTAAGTACTCCATACTGTAAATGTTGTTAAGTGTTGATGTGCTTTCTCCTTTTCTTACTGTTTCATAAATCTTATGTAGTTACCTATGAAAATACAATTTAAAGCCTATCTCACAGGTTGTTAGAAACTCAAAAAAAAAACTCTCAGTACTTGTCCCAGGTTTATTAATAATTAGCTGTACATGTGAATTAGTAACCAAACACTGTTGTAGCGAATGATGATGGGTGGCCGTGTTTACTGGGTGTCAACGAAACTAGGGCCAAGCTTTCATCTTTTTTATTTACAAACCAATTTATGTGAAATTTGGTATAGAGTTATTAGACACAATTTCGATTTTACTAACAGGTACAAACAAACTGGTGGTCTTTTGGTTTCGTCGAAAATGGCAGCAACTTTTGAAACGTTTTGAATAGAAGTCTTCAATTTTTGTTTTAATTTTTTTTATCAAAATTGTTTTATTTTCAATATTCGTTTTTAACATAGAAGGACATTACTTGGTAAAAAGTTTTCTAATTCATTTTAGTAACCACAAAAATAGTTATTTTACCATAAAATCAATAAAAGGTACTTTATGAAAGAATGACGTTTGCAGAACAGGTTTTTTGCAAAAAAAATCAGATAAGACTTCATTTTCGCCTAAAACAAGGTACAGTTGCGGCCGGAAAATTTACAACTGTAAATTATCCAGTTAGCACATTTTTCTGATATTCACATCGTATGAAGCTGGCTTGTATGTTATTTATAACATATCAAATGAATAAAAGTGACGTTTCTTATGAGAATTTAAAAGTCGAAATTACGCAGTCGCAATAGACCGTTGAGAATTTTTCGTCCGCAACTGTACATATAATACTTATTTATTAATTTACAAGATACAATAAAAATGAAACTAAAAAGAAAATGAAAAAATAAGTCTGGCAATATGGTCAGATGTAACTTGAGTCGTAAATTACAAAACAATGTATTTAAACATCCACATTATAGACATTTCCGGCGAAACCGGAAGTCGGACATTTTTTGTCTCCTGTCATTAAATCCGAAATTGTGGTTAGTATCTTACCGAAATTGAGAAAGGTGTTTGCGTAAGGAATTTAAATCAGAAAAATCAATAAAGCATCTGATTTAGAAATATATGTATCTGAAGACAAGGTGATTTAAATTACTATGAATCACCAGAATTGCCAATTCTGGCAAATACTTGCACACGATTTTATGTAGGCAAAGTGGTTTTTGTTAGTAAAGAGTATTCAGTATTTAAATTTTATTTAAAACTTTCATATGCATAAATTTAACATACTTCGAGTTATACCTAAACCATAAATACAAGATATGAGCCATCACAAATCACCTAAGCGACAGCGGGTTGCTTCCAACGCTTTATTGTATTCTATCTCTCTCTATTGTGTAACGAATATATGAAAAGAAAAAAGTAAACAATAAAGAGAGAGAAATTGAATGCACTAAAGTGTTGGGAGTCCCCAGCTGTTGCCCAGGTCATTTGTGATCTGTGTCATTTTTTGTATTTATGGTTTAGGTATAATTAAACTTATACACAAATAAACATACTTTTTTCTTTATTAGAATTATTGACATTAGTCAGCGACCACTAACCTACAAGTTTTATTAGAATTAGGCTTATAAGAATGCTGCCAAACTAGTACCTGGAGGACAAACATAACCTCAACTGCTACCATTCATCGTATTTAATTCAAAGTGTGACAATATTAAACCCACAAATATAAATGAGATGTGTATAATTCACAGGAGACACTCTAGGACAGCTGTTTCGATCTTTTTAGATCTCATCAGCTAGAGATAGTCTCCTGTGAATTATACACACATCACCCAGGCTTATATACATAGCCGGAAATAACATTAATACCGAGAACAAGGTCCGTAGATGCAAAGCAAGCTTTGAAACATAGGTCATCGCAATGCCGTCATTTTCGCGCTTAGTAAAAGTTGCAATACGGCTGCTATCGAAGCCGACACGATCGTCATATGAGGCGCATGCCGTTCTAAAACGTTGAATTAACGCTTAGTACCCAACTGAAAACAAGTCGAGTTGTCGATTATTCCTGTTTTCATGTTAATTAACATGTTCCGCCATTTTCGCGCTACTGGAAGTGGAAGTGTATGAGATGACCTATATTTCAAAGCTTGCTTTGCATCTACGGACCTTGTACCGAGAAATGAATGTTGCGACATCTGTAGAGTCATATACCACATTAAGTGGTGTTCTCTACCAAACAACAATAAATATGAATGGTTTGTCCTCCATTCGAGTTTAAAAATCAAAAATTATAATACAAAATATTTGCATTATTAAAAATTCAAAGTGGGGAAATTTTACAAAGTCAAAGTGTGTGTATTTTGTAAAATTTCAAAAATTACAATTACGGAGGTATATGTCATATTAATATGGTTGTTTTTACAGAACATGAACGTCTATTATCAAATGAATGTTAAATTGTGAATATCTTTGTGCATGATTATTTTTAAACCTAAAATTTATTATAAGACGGAATGTCAAATCTGGTAATATTCAATGTCACCAACATCGTTCTCGTGCTTTTGCTTCTGCACAGCAGCTAGATCAATTGTTATCGCTACTATTTAAAACTAAAATGCCTATATGGGTAACATTTTTTAGACATAATTCAATAGACATCTTCTTAATTGTTTGTGCCACTGATAAATATTTTTGCGTTGAGAAACCTGCAGCTATTTAAAAAATAACACTATTTTTGCTAGGCAGTGGTTTATTATTTGTATGCTAGCCTACATGAACCTTTGCAACTTATCTAAACTATTCAATCTTTCATTACAATGACTATTTTTTTAATTACTTTAGCAAATATTTTAGAAATGCCAGGTTTAGTTGCACACCGCACCAATACCGCAAGAGGCGCTATTGAATCTTGTCTCCCATTTTTTTAAATAAGTTTCCGGTATTAATAATATTAAAGTATTTGGGTGTACCCATCGGTATCGCTTAGTTTATAAAAAATGAGAATAGAGTTTTGACATGTTAAACTACACTTTGCTCTGCTCTAGTACTGCACTATGCACTACACAAGTCCAAAAGTTTGACTCTTTTCAATCTTCTTTTCAGATTGGTGTTACGCAGCATCTGCAGAACGTCAATATTGTCATAAGCGCGGAGCTTTCCCTCATGCAAACCCGGTCAAACACCTGGGCTACATTTAAAAATATAGTTGAACATTCAACAGGCTTTTCCAATGACGTCTGTTATTCGGTGTATTTGGTCAATTAATTGTCGAATACTTACCCCAAAATCCAAACTGATGAGTAGGGATTAGTTAATTTTCGGTAATGACAGCTTGTGGAATAGCTTAGATACAATTGGCAGCTGAGAAATATGTCTGTACTATGAGGTTTCGCTTGGAGGTTTTCTCTGTTTAGCAATCATAATTACTTCAGTTATTTTCCAAACATCCGGTACATGTTTTAAGGAAAATGTTGCGTTTATTATATACGTAATTTTAACCAAAGCTTTCCTGGAAAGTTTTTTAAGGATTTCTTCAGTTATTAACTCTTATACCGGGCCTTTTATAGGGTTAATTTTTCTAATTTCTTCTAATACTTTTTTTGGGTGTTATTGGATCAATATTTACGTCTTCATCTTCGTATCGTATCAAGTTTTATATATTCTTTTGACTTTCATTTAGCTAAAAGGTTTGTTCTAAATGACAAGCAAAGACCTACGCTCTGTGTTTATTCGACCTATCCCAACTTCCATCTGCTGTTCTAATTGGTGCATCAGTGACCTTTTTAGTTATTTCCAAAGGGTAACCTTCCATGGGGAATATTTTGTTTTCTTATAATCTGTTAGTTCCTGTAGATATTTGTTGATGGACTCGTTTTTTAATTCTTGAATTTATCTCTTTAATTTTTGGGTGGCTCTATTTAATCTAGTTTTGTCATCCGGTGCTCTGCATCTTTGCCACTTTTTCTTTTCTCAGTTACTAGTTTTCTAATTTCTAAAGAATAGTTAGTACCCGTTGTTATTCTTTTGATTACAAGTGTCTTTCACCATGCTGCTTGTCGGTTAAAATTTTTTCAGTTCCTCAATTAGTTGACATTTGGCTAACTCCATGCCAAATCACATTTAAAAACCTGACCGTGCTTCGATATCTCAGATGTTCAATTCTTTTTCCTTACATAGATACATATGAAATAACATTAAATTAATTTTTTCAGATTTTTTAGATGAAAAATGTCCGAAGTAATTTTCAATTTTGATGCGAATTCTGCTACCCGACACTCTAGATAATCTTACTAAAATGGTCGTAACTCCCTTATTTCTTGACTTATCTGGCTCATTCAGGTCAGATCAGATTGAAGCTAGTTTTTGGATCATTTAGAATATATCAAGAATCATACAAAATACATTGCACAGTAGATAAGTAGCAGGCTGTAAAGGCCCATTTTACTGCTTTTACAAATTCTGACTTTGATCCTGATTTACAATTATCACCCCTTCTAAATTTTTTTTATAGAATCATCAAAATTTTAAACAAAATCTGAGACTTTGAAGCACATGGCTTTAGTTGATTTGGCATGAAATTAGCCCTTTAGTCTGAAGGGTGACATTTAGTTGTATTCTGCTTGCTAGTGCTTTTTGGAATCCCTCCCAATTAGTTTTTTGTTTACTAGGGTTTGATTGCACTATTTTTTAATAGCACTTTCTATTAATGTTAAGATTCCTGTGGAGTGGTCCGAATCCGTGTGAAAGTGCTCTTTGACTGTCATATAGGTTGGAAAACTTTTTTTGACTATAAAGAAATCCAGCAAATCAGCAAATCATCTTTGGGTGACTGGGCCAATATGTTGGCTTTCCAGTTGATTGTTAAGGACATCCAAGCTTAGATAAATTATTTCCCCTTAGTTGCGGATAGTCTAGAATCCCATATGGTGCTTTTGCGTTATAATCTCCGCCAGTTATAGATTTGTTACAGAGTTTGATTTTTTTTTTTTGTTATATTCCGGCGATTTCGATTTCGAAGCATCTATAATTGGCTGGATGTTCTAAGCTACAATTTACACATTTTGGCATTTGTTCTGCTGTTTTATTGCAATTTTTAGTAAGCTGCATACCCGTACATTTTACACATCTGGGTTGTCTATTTCAGAATCTTTGAGTATATCCGAACACCTGACAGTATTTACACTGAGGAATCAGTTTAATCATTTCATTGGGGCTTCAATTCAAACTCTTAATCCAAAAATTTCTTTTATTTCATATATTTTTGACTTCTTTATATTCAAAAACTAACATCTACAGTGGGAGCGACTTTTTTACTATTTCAAATACGCCTTTTTTTGTTTCCGTTCTTTCTCTTTTTAGGATATTAAGAGCGCCAGTGCATAAGAGTTAAATTGTTTTTCAACTCATTTTCTTTGGATGTGGTGATGGTGGTAATCCTCTAACCATCACTTTAATGTGTCGCCTCTGTTAGTCTTTATAAGACTGTCACTGCGCTCTTGCTCCTTAAGACTTTCTAAGACGCCTTTAAATGCCTGTTTCTAATTAATATTAATTTTTATTTGGTCATTATTTCGAGCCGTCGCTTTAAGTAAATCGTAGTTACATACATTAATACATTACTCACTATAATAGATGGAGGTTTTCGTACGGTACTATTACTCTTCAGTTGCTCTGGTGATGCGTCTGTTGAAGAGCTTGCTGTGCTTTTCTTATTTTTATTTTTTTTGCTTCTGGCTGGTATCCAGCTGACTTTTTTGGCAATTTTCTCTTCGTCTGTCTCATATTCCAATGTTTGTATATTTTGTTTGGAATGATTGAGTAGGGTTCGCTCTTTTAGTCTTTGGTTTAATACATTTATTTGCATATTTTCTGCATCTAGCTGCAGTAAATTAATAAATGAATAAATAAATAATTAAAGACAAATTAATTAATAAACAAACCTAATTAATGGATAACAAACTTTATTTCAATACAAAAAGGTATTAATTGATCCGTTAATTATTATTTCAAAACTAAATACTCAATAAATTGTACTCTAACTATAATTATCTCATAACTAGATAACCTCAATTACTGAATGAAGTAGTAATGCAATATTTCATATTTCAATGTACTGTGTACGATCACGGCTTACAAAAAAGACAAAAAACGAAATTTAGATCTAATTATTATTCAATTCATTCAGTGATGTCTATAGTAAAAATATAAAAACCTATTTACTACTTAAGTTGTACAATAAATGTGATACCGTATATACTGTAATGATATTTTGACCAAGTTCAAGTTAATAAAAGTTCATTATTGTTTTAAAATTGCTTGATGAACAGAGATGAGGTAGTTGTGATGTTGAACATTCATAACATTGACTTTCATATAAAATCATTAATGAAAACAGAGTTCAAGTTTAAATTTATCTATTTAGTTTATTGTTGTTACATAAAAGAAGTATTTGGGCTATATAGGTTATCACATCTGAAGCTCAAACCTGAAAACAAAATTGTTATTAGAATAAGGAAAAATTGTAAAATAGCTTTTAGTACATTTAAAAATAGTACAAACATAGCATTCCATTTTAAATATCAATCAAAATTTATCCATAACAACCATTCTTCAATAATAATGCATGGTTGCAATGGAGATATATAAATAATGAGAAACTAAATAATCATCTAAGAAAAGTTAATTTTGTATTTTAAATTATGAAACAAAGAAAGAAAAATATGAAGGTAATAAGAGGTAATAAGAGGTCTATGGAGGTTGTTAGAAAAAACATTTTGTTTAAAATGGAGATATAATAATTCTTGTGAAGGAAAGATGTAATAATTTTTGTTAATGAAAAATAAAGATTAAAAACCAGTTTAAAATATAGTAAAGGTGTTATTTATTTAACCAACAAATACCAGAAGCAGTTTACAGAAAAAGAAGTTTTAAAACATGGAAAAATACTTACTACCAAAAGATGTCCGAACTGAATACAGGCGCAAGACCTTCAAAGTTTTACTTTGATCCTAGAAGAAGAGAATAGTTATTTCAATTATAAAGGTAACGACAAACAGGTACTCTTGACCTACAACATTTTTAGCTGTCTGGAAATTCGACGTATCCTGAGTTACGCAAGTTCCCGAATCCAGGGCAGTTCGAGAGAGCGAGCGGCGTGCCGGTTCCTGAGAAAGGGCTACAAGAAGGTAGAAGCATTATTAACTACATAACAAAAAAGGTTTGTGAAAGTGTGATTAAAAAGCAGAGCATTAGTGTCATACAAGAAGGTTAATAAAGTGCGATTTTATAATTTAATTCGGAGGTTAAATCAACGTACCATTATTATTGTAAAAAGGCTTCAAGCAGAGGATGCCCATAACCTAGAAAGTAATAAAGAATTTAATTATATTATTTAACTAAAATATTGATCAAACTTACCTCATTTCATAAAGTTGCAGTTCATAAGTGTGGTTATGACGAAACGTCAGAATATTAATTTTTCAAGGTTAAGCAAAGTTTCCCATTAAATAAATTTCCCAATAGTTAAAGATTACTTAAAATTCCATTGTTCTATAATATTTTTAGTTAAAGTTTTAAAGATTTTCAAGGAAATGAACCCATACTTGAAAATTCAATTATAAGTATTTTAGTCTCATTGTGTAGAGAAAATATAGTAAAGGCAAATAAAAATTAGTAAAGGCGACCCTGAGAGATAACAATCTAGCGAGTGCAGTTCACAATTAAACTAAAACATAAAGGCATTCTATTTGCATAGCTGCATAACATCGCAATACATACGCAGCATAAGAATATACAGCAGGTGCACTTGATTATCGGCATTTTAAAACTCTCTTAAAAATAATGTTTTTGTTCCTTGACAAAATCATAAAGTTTTGAGTTTTTTTAAAGTTTCACTTTACTATGTGCGATTTAGTGAAAATCTTTATTAATCTGTGGACAAAAACAAACATCCTCCTTTCTTCGAGCAATTTTTGAAGTAGTTCTCATATTAAGCCATAATCACCAAGAAGAAGTAAACTTGTAAATACATGTTGATATGTGTTGATATGAAGTTATTTTGACAATTCACCACTACTATATTTCAGTCAATTTCAACCAAAGGGAAATTTCAAATAGTAGTTAACAGCCAATCGCATGATGTGATTACACTGGAGAACAAGCTGAGTGCTTGATGTCTACAAAAATGTAAATACCTATCACATCTAAATACATAGATGGGCGGATTGTGAAGCCGAATGCTACGCATGATACGCCGATTTCTGATAATTTTTTTTTAAACTTTTACTCCTGCATTGAATGCTATACTGAGAAAAAGGTTTATTTCCAAATACAAAATATATTTACTTAGGTACAATTGAGAGTTCTTTAATTAAAGCTAACAAATGTTTTTTAGTTTAATATTGCTGTTTCTAAAAGAACGAAACAAGTTATTTTGCTTCAAGTTGGTACTTTATTTGAGTATAATTTATTTCAGTGTTGTAAATATTTTTTGACTTAACGCTCTCAGTTTAGTTGACCAGCTCTTTATTTAAATAAAATGAATTATTATAATGGGACTGATTTAATGTGAAAATTTCAACAAATGTTTAATCAAGTTCTCAGAACTAAATTATGAATTGCTGATATTCTAAGCTTGCGTTCCGTGCAGAATATAAAATATTTATTTAAATGAATTGCAGTTAATTTAGTTTTACGATCTCTTTGTTCATAAAATGTTCGTTAAGATGACTCGTGCAAAAAGATTGCATCACAGCATTTCGATCTTCACCAAGTTTGGAAGTTCTATTACACGGGTTGCAGTTATAGTTAATTGTGATTACTGATTGTTTCCTACTTCAATGAGTTACCAAAAAAAGTTAAAATTCTTTTAATCTTAAGTGGAACGGGAAAGAACAGCTGATTGATTATTTTAAAGGTAAGAAAAACTTGATTGATTAGTGCAATATTTAAGTAAGTCATTGTGCAATTCTTAGGAGTACCAGTAACTAATCAAAGTACTAACTATATATTTAATTAATTTTTAAATAGTTTTATATTACACTGAAAGAAGGAAATTGTTAAATCAAAGAATAAACCAGCATATTCTAAACTTTAAATGCAATGTGTGCAAAATAAAATGTTAATTTTGGCTTGTTAGTTCAACAATCTGCATCTTTCGGTTAAAGGTTTAAACTGTTTTAACATTCGTTTTAAACAAAATTAACATTGTTGATCTTATATTAAACAATTTCTAATGTTGTGAGAAATGTTTTTACCAATTCGCTTTAGGTTTTAAGAAAATATAAATATCAAGCCAAATAAATTTAATTTAATTATCATTAAAACTTCATTCAAAGCAGCATTGGTAATCAGCTTAACAGTCTTTTTGTTGTGTCAACAATAAATAATTTTTGAACAAGAAATTTTTGAATCAACATTTTCAATTCTCTCAGTGTATACATTTATCATGTTTGTTTAAATATTCGGATTTTGTAGATTTGGGAATAGTGATGAAATTATCATTTATACGAGTATCATCGTTGGTTCCACCAGCACTGTGCACCGGGGGCATATACAGTTCAAGCCAAGCAAGGTAACAGCAATTTTGGAAACCTACCACTCATGAGGCAAAAGAAGGCAACAGAATTATTTTATATGTGAAGGTATATTGCATTAAATCATAAAGTAATAAGTATGTCAACAATAAATAATTTTTGAACAAGAAATTTTTGAATCAACATTTTCATTTCTCTCAGTGTATACATTTATCATGTTTGTTTAAATATTAAGAGCTTGCAGATTCGCGAATAGTGATGAAATTATCACTTATACGAGTATCATCGTTCGTTCCACCGGCACCAGGAGAAAATGCAGTTCAAGCCAAGCAAGGTAACACCAATTTTGAAATCCTACCACTCATGAAGCAAAAGCGGGGATTATTTTACACGTGAAGGTACAAATTATTGCATTAAATCAAAAAGTAATAAGGATCTTATTCATTATTTTTGTTACAGAATCCTGGTGCACTAGAAGAATGTGTAAACATAAAGAAGACTAAAATAAAATGGCCAAGTTTGGATTGACCTTTCAACAATTCATTATATGTTTGTAGTAGTGAGTCGTTCAATAACAGACATTCAAAAGGTTTATGTTGCCTATTTCAATAACACTTGATAAATATTATGTCGATGTTTCATTTATTAAATGATTTTCATTAATTATTGGCTAATTTCACGCCAAATCACCTAGAGCCATTTGCTTCAAGTCTTAGATTTTTTCAAATTTCTTTCTTGTATAGACACATAAATTATGAAATGACATTAAATTAATTTTTTCAGATTTCTTGGATGAAACGGCCGAAGATTTTTGAAAATTTCGATATCTTTGCAAATACTGCTATCCTACACTGCGCATCATCTGACTGATTGTCATTACTCTGTTTTTTCCGAGTTATCTGGCTCATCCAGGTGTCAGATTAAAAGCTATTTTTTACATCTTTCAGATTATATCATGAAACGTTCAAAGACATTGTGCACAGTAGAAAAGCAAATTTTAGTATTTTACAAATTTTGTTTTATAGAATTACCTTAGCATATACGTGGCTTGGTTAAAAAATAAAAAGGGTGTTCTTTGTAGTTTTAAAAAAATTATTTTTGAAAAAATTTGTTCTCACAGCCTCCTCTTTTTCTACTGTTCAATGTCTGTTGCACGTTTCTTGATATACTCTGAAAGATCCAAAAACTAGTTTTAATCTGATACCTGAATACCTGAATAGTTTTATTTGTACCTAACATTATATGAAGCAAAATTAGTATAAATCTTATTTTTATTTAAAACTCTCCAACGTGTACCTATGTATGGCAATTAGATTAAATTTAAAAAAATAAATTGTTTTGGACACAATTTCTTATCTTCTCATTTTTCTCAAATTGTGAAATTGCCAACTCTCGCTAAAAATTATCAACTTTAAGGGGGGAGCTTCCCCTCCCATCGCCCCATGCGTTCGTCCCTGAGTGTGGGATAGCAGTATTTGCACCCAAAAAATTAGTTTAATGTCATTTCATAATTCAAGGGCATATGATCAGAGGGGCGAATTGTGATTTTTTGTTTTGTAAGACATTAATCTGGTCATACAAAGCATTCGCCTGTTTTGAGAGACAAAAGATCACAAATTTGGTGATACGCCCCTCTAATCTGATCCCCTCGAATATATCTATGCAAGGAAAAAATCTGAACAAAATCTGAGATATCGAAGCTCGATCATGTTTTAAAATTAGGTGATTTGGCATGAAATTAGCCTATTACTAATGTAGAAAAATGTTTTGTATCTGTAAATTTGAAATAAAACACATTAAAGGTAAATCAGATGTTTTATTGTCTAAAAAGAATGGTGAAGTTTTGTGAACAAAACATGATTTCATTCAATTTTTATAAATAATTAAAAGAAGTAAGAAGTAACAATAAATTCCATTAACAATTTGATTTAGTTGTGACATGCATACTTTAATTATGAATATTTTGCTTTCCTTGAGGTAAATAATAATTTAATTTCTTTTAAACTAGCCAACCTTGCAATAAAATTTTCATTAATGTAAAAGAACAAAAAATTTGGTTGTTACAAATAATCCCGAATTATGAAGAAATAATCCGAAGAATAAACAATTCTGAAGCATACTTACGGGAAGACGGTCTACATTTCCTACAACCTAAGATTTAGTTGATCTAAATAATTAGTTCTATGTAACAACTATTTTACTTATGTTATGGCAAATAAGCCATAGGTTGTAGGAATTATATTTAGTTCTGTGAAACAAACAATATATTTGACTTAACTTTCCGCTTTGTTTCTTTAGAAACACATTTATTTCAGTTACATAATTCTTGACTCTACTAAATTATTGCTTAATTGTAATATCGAACTTAAGCCTTTGGTTCATATAACTGTATCTTTGTTTCGCCGTATTCAACTTTAGTATTTGTTTACCTCAAATAAATTTTAGTTACATCTAATAAACCTTTTTCTCAGTTTACAAACGGAAATGGCACTGGGATCTCTGAACTGCAGTTTCACCAACGCACTAGTGACCACGTAATCTAGTTTTTAAAGAAAATTTTCAGAAACCGGAGTATGATGACCTTATAATATAATAATAGTAGTTGCTTTGTTAGATTTTGTCATACTACATGCACGACCTTTGTGATAACGTTAAGTATTCTGAAAATCTAGAGTATTCCTAGTGTTACAACAAAAATTAAAAATTTCTATAACAAAACTATAATTCCGCGCATAGCAAAGCAAAAGCACGAGATAATTCTCGAGGAGAACGGCCACGCACGACGCACGAGATAAGGCTATCCTTCAATCCATTTGAACGTTCTCCAGAACAGGGTACTATTACATGGTTTCATATTAAAGAAACTTTAAAATGTATAAATTGTAAAATACTACGAAACAGGTATATTTATTCAGAAATAGGTTTTTACTGTGAACACACTAATATGAATATCACTTAAGAAATTTATTTTTTATAATAATTAAATACCAAACATTTAGCTAGCCATATAATATTTATGTATATCTAGGAAGATGATGCTGAACTTCCATTTCTCCATTTTGTTTGGATTTCGCAACAAATAGGTTCATATAAGCCAATATCCAGAAGCTCAACACGCTCGAGGCTGGCGGTCTTCCTGAACAAACAAACAACCTTGTATCCAACCTCAAGGCTTAAGGTTTTGTGGGCAATAGATTTATATGTATATACTACATAAAGGTAGCCATACTTTAGCAGCTCTCGAGTGAATATTATTTGCGTTCATGTTTATAATTACACAGGGATGTAGAGCTGAAATGTATTTAACGTAGACATACTACAAATGTTAGAAAATAGTTAGGTTACGGTTGCTAATGCATACTGTTAATAAAAAAAAAATATTTTTACGTTTTCCACTAGATACCTACTACGAAACATCTTCAATCAAAATTTTTTAGTTTACTTATTAAAAATTACTGTTTTTAATTTGCACTAACAGTAAAAAGTAATTAAAAATACTAACTAAAAACTAAACTAAAAATAAGTATCAAGTATACGTATCAATGCATCATGATGTTCATTCAAACAACTTAAAGTTTTAGTTATAAGTTTTTTAAGTATTTCTTGTAAGTCTTTTGTGATCAAATTTGTTCAGAAATTAATAAATTGATTTAAACTGCATTCCGAAAAATTTTCAACCCCACTGCTGCTGTGTTGAATATACATATATTAAAATGTTTGTGATCAGAAAAAGTAAAAGTATATAATTATATTTGTAGGATTAAAATAACAACATTGCGGATAAACAAATACAGATGGTTTAAAATATATAATAAATTGTATAATGACACATTTTTCATACAAGCCACATAATTTATTTGAAAAGCCAAATTAAGATATTTGTGATATATGTATATCATTGCTCCGAATTCAAAACCTCGTATTTTCCCTATTTTGAGTTAAGAGTTAAATCCTCGTATCTTGTTATAATCTAACACCTAATAGATTTTCGGGCACAATTGTCCATGTGTGTAGCTGTCCCTGCGCCCACTTGTCTCGCGTTAAGTTCCTCCTGCGTCCAATTGTTCATGTAAAATGATCCTCATATTGTATAAAATATTTTTTAAATTAAAATTTTTCCGACGGTTAAGATTCAACTAAGTGCGGCCCTGTATTGTAATAAACTCGAATTAAAATAAAACTAATTGTGGTTCTGTGTTGCAGCGTCTCGAATCTATTTCTCACGTTTTAAACCAACCATACATGGTCGTCCGCGACCAGGTTAACGATGACGTTGGAACGTGGTCCAAATAATGATGGAATGTTTAGATTTGCTGTAATTTATTGCATAAACAAGTTGGGCTTCGAAATGGTTTGTATAATAAAATGATAAGTACCTATCGTATTTCTTTAAAACGTGCATATTGAAAAGAAAGAAATCATTATTGAATTCATAATAAAATGTCTACTGTAATTGTTACGTTTTAATTTCTTCTTTATTAATTTGTGATTAATAAAATAACGCAGTTAGTATTTTTAGAGATAATTTTTGTAAAATAGAAAAATAAAGTCTAAGGTAAAGATAAGAAATGCGGTATTGTAAACATTCAATATTCTTTCTGTATGTTATCGCGGCTGTGCTTGCGATAGCGTTGTTAAAGCCTTTTTGGAGATTGGGAAGTCAGAGAGAGAGAACTGTTTCGATCGTTTTTACGTGAGCGTTTTGCGTTAATTTTAGTTCCGGTTTTTTTAATTAATTACGGGGTGATTAATGACAATTGGAGTAGGAATTGGATAAGTTGGAGCTAAGGCAAATAGTTTGAATTATTCCTTGAGAGTTGGTTAGAATAATTCGCACCCGTTTCGGGGATTTCTCACTCAGTTAAAATATTAAAAATACACCGTCTTCGTATTAGAAGGTAAATGGAGTTTTTCTAATTATACTAATAATTTAATAATTTAATGACGTCAATCTAATTCTTGTTAATTGTTATATTTAGGCGGTTTTCATTTTGGGTTTTCTTTAACCTTTTTTTGCCGTCCTGTCGGTTTTAAGCGGGAATAATTAAGATCCAGGGAAAGAACCATTATTGTTCTACAGACTGGACCTGGAGAAATTGGTCGGGAGAAACTCGTATGGTTTTGGTAGAGTTTTAAGAATCAACTAACGATAATAGCTGCTGGTACAGAGATACTGACCCTTGGAGCCGCTTCTACAGGTTCGACAAGGTAAGTAGTTCTATTCTTTAACATTTTTCAAACGTAGTTGAGTGTGCTTATTTTAATACTGGTTGATTTATATTTAATCGTATTTGCATCAATATCGAGACCAATGTTTGTATGATAGTTAATCAATACGCAATCAATTAGTTAAGCGATATTTAATTTAATTTTAAACCCTTATATTCAGCAGAACTCTTTATATAGGTAAAATCTAGGTGGCTAGGGGTTCTTAATTATACTTTTAGTTTATAATTAACTCTAATACTAGATTAAGATTTGTTTAGTGATTTGTGAATCTTATCGGTAACATAATATCAACATTTATTTCATCCCCCAGCCCAACTGAGCTAGCGGTGCTAAGGAATTAGTAAGTATTTAGTTTGTTTATTTTATTGTAATTAGAGAAGTTTGTTGTTGGTAATAATCTTTCTTTAATTAGAGGTATTAGTATTATGCAGTCAATAATGTCTTTCAGTGTGATAAAAACGTTTTAACGATATACGATTTTTATAATTTTATTATACAAACCATCTCGAAGCCCAAGTCGTTTATGCAATAAATTAGAGCAAATCTAAACATTTCGTCATAATCCGGACCACGTCCCGGCGTCATTACCGACGTGGACGCTGACGACCGTGTATAATGGGTTTTACTGTTAAATTAATACTTCTTCGTTTTGCAATTTTTCAGATTTGTTATTTACTTGTTAAAACAAATTCAAAACATAAACTATATTCTGAGCTTGTGTATGATTCCTTTGAAATAGAATGAATGCATTTCGTCACTATTTATCCTTTGTGATATCATATAAATAACCTGAGAAAAAATGGCATTTTATGGTTGAGAACACAGACGTTTTATTTCTGAAAATCTATTTTAGATAAAGTAAGAAATTGGAGGAAAATGATGCGTTTCTTTTTCAGAAAAATATATCACCTTCGGAACTATATTTTATATTGTACGACATAATTACACTAACGATTGAATTTCATTAAGCTAAATTGTGCCTTTCCCACAGTATTCTGCACCTGTTTGCGTTTCAAAATAATATTAGAGATAAATCTTGTGTATTTTGGATTGGTTATAAATAAAATGAACAAAATGTTCGCAAAACTTTCATAATGTACTTTCTTTGTTACACCGCATATTATAGAATATGTTTTTTACTTTTAAATTCAAATGTGATAGTTTCAGGTTGATCAACATGATGCGAGAAACATTTCGTTACAGACGTTCGCCCTAACTAGGTCGGTTAGGCCACGGAGAATTTCAGATAGGGATCTCAGTTTCGTGCTCTGACAGTTATGTAGACTTACGGTATTGTAGTGCTTACGGTCTAAACCTTTAAGTGGAAATTAAACTCTTCTGTTTTCATGCTGAAATTCGTCCTAGGTCATATGGTGTTATAGAATCAGATATTTTAACTACTAAATCAGTAATTTTACCTTTTCTATTTTCAGTATAAGGTAAGCACTTTATCAAAAAAACACGTGATATAAAAGTTGTAGTATATGGGAAAGTGAGCCACAATGGGTCATGTTCCACAATATAGTTATCGTATTTATCATCATACTCATATATGTAGTAAATATTTGATCCTTTAGTAGTCATTTTTAGAAGTAATAGTAGACATTTTAAAGGAGGTTTGATTGAGTTTGTTTGGCAGTTGCAAGATTATAAGCAAAAACGTGTTTTTGCGCCTGAAAAGTAAAATTTTATGATCCGGTAAGTTTATTTTTTATATTGTTATATTTTATTTTCACTTCAATTATGTGAATTGAATTGAATACTTACACATGTAAGCTACAACATTACTTATTAACCAAGCACCATAATACAATTTAGGCAAATTAGGCTAAAATTAAATATTTAAATTTTAACAAATAAAATTATAAAATTATTTAGTTTTTAATTTTTTTTTATTTCTCACCTAGACTACAGGGGAACGAACAGCTAAGGTCATATGAGCCCCCCGTCTAACATGAAAACAATTCACACACACGTTCATAGTTGAGGTGGCTGAATTTTCTAATTGGAAAAATCTCACCGCCCCAAGTGAAACTCGGACCCACGATCATTTGATCATTTAATTATTTATATTATCAGTAATGTTTGTATTTCGAAATAAAACTGATCATTTTTGAACTTTCAAATCGTTTCTTACTTCGTTGTTTGTTGACTCATCGTGAAACATGTGATGACCCATTGAACCGCAATAGTGATTTATAATGGGTCAAAAACCTTGGTTTTTTAAATTTGAGTTTTTCTAACTGTTCTGTTATTTTTTTGTATTATGTTTAATGTATTAGATACACTTTTAATTCCAGCCATTCAAAAATTAAAATGTGTTTTTGTTAAATTTAAAAAATCAAAAACAGAAAATTGTCCCATTTGTGGCTCACTCTCCCTTATGTTTTTTTTCTGATGGTTTTTGAGTTTCGATAACAATGCGGTTGCTACTGAGAAAAATGTAAAACAGTTGCAGTTTACTAGAAGGATGATAGTTCCAACGTGCCGTACAATTTCGACCTTACAGACATGGCGCCCTCTTTGCCGACATCGGCCAGCCGATACTTATTACATATGAGGAAAGCATGGCGCGTCAAAGATGTTGCCTATCGATGTACGGTAAAGTTATGAAGTTTCTAGTCTTAGTAATGTGAAATTATTTGTTATCAATTTTATGCATGGCAAAACGTGGAAATGGCGCTTATAAATAATTAACCTTTTCTGACGGTTAATTGTCATTGATACAATTATAGAAACAATTATAGCCATGGAAAATAACTACTAATAGGTAAGTTTAGAAGGAGATGGAAATACTTATCCTTACATTTAACACTTTATCGTAAGATTAGTTAACATCACAAATAAACCTTGCATTTTAATCAGCAATAAACCCTACGACATATTTGCACTCAGTATTTGAATAAGATTCATTAAAAACTCACTTCATCCATCTCATGTTGGCTTGGTCCATTGTGGGCTAATAGCTTTAATATTGAAAAACATATTTCGGGTAAATTTCATCAAGTGCCGATACAATTCAGCATCCAGTTATCGTTTAAGATCTCTCAAGAGATACAATCGGAAAATCCTCCACAAGTAAATGGAAAGGTTGAGAAACTCACATCACGGATATGATTTCGTTGAAAGATTTACTCATTTCGATTTTTAATTTACCCTACCCAGCTCTTGGAGGCTCCCGTTTGTTACGCACAATAAAGTTATTTCCAACCCCTCGAGTAATATCAATGACATCGGCTTTCCATTTTCCCTATAATGCTGCTGTCATCAATGGGGTTGATAATTGGTTTTTGCACTTTAGGAAAGGGAATGAAAAATTGTTCCTCTAAAACGCACATGGTAATACAGTAATAATATTAAACAACATTAGTACTTGTTTCAGTTACATGTTACTTTAATCATTTTTATTTTTTTTCCAAATAATTCCGTTGCTCGATAGCAAACTTTTTCAATTTGGATTCTGTATTATATTAATCGTAATTTATTGGGAGAAATTACATAATAAACCTTAATAGAGGAAAGAACTTATTTAATTAGGAAGTTTATTAATCTATGCCGAATATTACTAGTTTCGATAATACGACAAATATATTTTTGGTGCTTGTTTAACCTTAATCTTTGGGTTTCCATTTAATAAATGTATCAAGCTGGATTAACATTTTTGTTTGTTTCATGTTTGGCCGTTCCTCCCTATTCAGTGTGGGCGTTGATTATGAGGAGGGTTTTGAAATATACCAAATACTTTATTAAGCCCCTCAAGGTAGATCCAAAACCCTTAATAACGTACCGTTAATCATAAAACAAATACCGCGAGATTAACTCTTTTACTTAATAAATAACACAAGCGGTTATCATGAAAACGGGATATATTAAAAACGTTTTTAAGTTAAAAAATGATTTGGGGTTACAATACAATACGGTAAAATTAATTTGAAAGAGTGGTTCAAATTTAATTTGGATTTCAAATCGACATGCACTGTATTGCCAGCAGTTATTTCAAAGAAAGCAATATTAATTAAACAATACATCAATACCAAATACTTTAAGTAGTTGACTTATTTAAATAAGAAATAATAAATAATTCTAACAAATTCTAATTATTTAAGTAACCAATAACAAGCGGGTAATCACTAATATTTAAATATTTAACTTCATACTAAGTAAAGTCGCTGCAACGAGTGCCACAAGAAAACGCGGTTTTTTAACACCTAAAATCAATTGCACTTTACACCAGCGGTCGCCAACCTTTCGAACCTCACGGACCATTAAATTCATAATTTTAAATCCCGCGGACCACTAATATGAATGTTTTTTTTAAAACGATAAATACATTTGTAAAATAATGATCAGAGAACCATTTCATTAAATGAAATGCAGTTTTCACCAGCTTTCTTCTTATTTATTAAAGTTTTTTCTGAGTACTCGTCTTTTCTGGTCCACTTATGGTTTAACCGAAAATGACAATATAGTTTCGGGATAGAGCAGCTTTGTGCTTTTAATATGGAACACCCTGTATATTTTTTCACAAAAGCCCATTTTTCCCTTTCCGAAAGTGCCAGACTTGTCATGGTTATTATACAGGAAAGTGGCTTATAAGCTTTTAAAAGAATATTGTATGTTATTGAAATGCCACGAAAAAGATGATTCACAAAGTAAACTCTGAAAATTAAACAAACATAATTTGTAAACATCAAATTATTTTATTGACAACTCTGGTACTTGAGTTTGTTTAAGAAAAATATTTACTTTAAGTGAAAAAGCTAAGTGTATAATCTTATTTGCTGAAACTAAATCATACCGAAAACATTAAGAAGATTTCAATAACATGCAGTATACATTTTAAAAGCTTATAAAACAATCACCCTGTATAATACCATGACGAGCATAAGCACTTTCAGAAACAATGGGCTTTCCAACTGTGAAAAAATATACAAGGTGTTTCATTTGAAATCACAAAGTGCCAATTCCCGAAGATACACTATATGTCATTTCCGTTTAAATCGGAAGTGGGCCAAACAGGTAGTGAAGTAAATATTTACTGTTCAGAAACAAACTTTTTGTTTAAATTTATTTGAGTATTTGTTACTATTAGTATGCATAATGTGAGTGCCCGTAACAAATGTGTCCAGAGATAGTAACACCAAAATCATCTCGCGGACCACCAGTTGGCGACCGCTGCTTTAGACCACTAATGCTTTAAAAAGTTGATCTGAAAGTTTAGACTTATTAACTCATTTCACAGCCATTTCACAATACTAGAAAAGGCTTAAGGGAAATCGTTATTTAAATAATACTAAATACTTAATCAATGCAATTTGATTATTAATTATTATTATTTAATTTAATTAACTAAATAACACTGTGCTACACATGAAATATACAATACCTCCTACCTATATAAACGGTTTGATATTAAAGAAGATATTAAAGACTTTTCACAGTTGCAAAATTTTCCCATCACTTCAAGTTTTTTTCCAGTCCGCTTAATATACCTCATCCAGGTTTGGTGCACTTCTTTCTTGTCACATTTTGAAAATCTTTTGTCTGCTTGAAAAAGCAGAGAGAAAAGTTCAAAAATAATGAAAATCGAAGAAGAAAATAATAATAAGCGAAGTCAATAAACAGACGGGAGATTAAGAGGCTCTTTAGTTCTGCGGTTTATACCCTATTTTTTGCACGACCTAAAGGACTTTTCGAAAATACTGTTAAATGTCATTTTGACAATTAAAATTCTTTAACACCAAATCACATAGTTTTAGCATAGTAGGTTATATTTGGATACAACGCCATTATTTTACATTATAACCTAGGGAGTAAATAGCTACTTTACTCCCTCTTTTGAGGGAGTGAAATAGAGCTTTACATATAGACCGTACAAACAAATTTTTTCGTGTTTTTTTTAGGCTATAACTCAATCATTTCTTTACCGATTTTCATTATTTTTGAACTTTTGTAAAGCAACATTTTTTCTCTTTCCAGTAGAAAGATTTCCAGAGATTACCAAAATGAGACAAGAAATGGCTAAGTTCTAGTCGTTAGAGCAGTGCAAGATACGAAAACTAGAGAGGTACAATTAAGTGGATAGATAAACGCTTACATTTCTAATAAGGGCACCAACATACAAAACCATTTCACTTTCTGCAAGGTAAAATGTCTAGATTGACTGGACTGTAACGACAGATTAAAACAAAGAAAATAAATTGTTCTTTTGCATATTATCGACCATAACTCAGTTATTTGTTAACCAATTTTAAAAAAAGGAAATGTCCTAGATATGCAACAAAATATATCTTTAATAAATGAAGAGAAATAAATTTTACTGGTTGAGTAAATATCATTTTGAACCGCTAAAACTTAAAAATAAACTTTTTTCGTTACTGTTTCAGGCTATAACTCAGTCATTTCTTTATCGATTTTCATTATTTTTGAACTTTTGTAAAACTACACTTCTTATCTTCCCAATAGAGAAAATATTTCCAAAACGTGACAAGAAAGAAGTTTATGTCATTAGAGTAGTGCAAGGTACCAAAACTGGATGAGGTACATTTAGCGGACTGGGAAAAAAACTCGAAACGATGGGAAAATTCTGCAAGTAGAAAAGTCTTTATTCTTCAATATCAAAACAGTTATGTTGGTGGGAGGTCTTGTATATTTATTTTTTTTATTTGTAGCACATTGTAATTAATTAAATGATTAATTGTTAATTCAAATAATTAATTAAATAACAAATAATACAACAACCAATTTAGGCAGAAGAATTATTTAAATAATGAATAATTAAACATTATTCCTAATAATATTTAATTACTAAATACAACTGAGCCTTTATATAAAAAAATATTTTAAATAAAACAACTCTGTCAATATATTTTTCAAACTGCGACTGCGCTGTTTAAAGAAGACTTATCGTTCGTATTGCAACGAAAGGAAAACCCATATACGCCATCATCGAAAAATCTAGATTCTGGCGGCAAGATATATGATTCATCAACACCTGCATGTATGAGTCATCGGCGTGAGTCATTAACGGCTGCACAAAACAATACACCAACTAGTCTAATCCAGTACGTTCAAGAACATTGACGTTCGCGCACAGAAGGGAGTTCAGTTAGTATTTAACCGGTGCGGTGAATTGAAATGTACTTAGTGTAATTAGTTAGTAGTCGAATATTAGTGAATAAATAAATGTTATAAATGAATGTTGTATTAAAAATAAATAGCCTACTTCAAGTTTGTAAATATCTAGCATTCAAATAGTTCGATAAATAGTTTATAATTATAGTGTATTTAATTAGTAAATGTAAATAATATCTCTCTCTTGTGAATAGACGATTAAACATCATTTTTGTTATCATTTGAAAAAGAACGTTACAGTATCTAATCGTGTCCTAAATTAAGGCGTGTATCAACTTGTACAGGTTCTTTTTTACTCGCAAATGTAGAATAACGTCTGTTGTAAGCAACTATGTATACAGAGTGGCCCACCGAAAACGAAACGAGCTCGTTTGGAGGCACTAAACTGCTTTTTTTCAAAAAACGTCCGGACACGTCAAATTTATTAGGAAGGGGGACATGTCACATGTCTATTTCCGTTGGATGGCAAAAGACATACCATTTGAAAGCTCAATGAATTTTCTTTACAGTAGTATTTATATATTTTGAATTCCGAGTATTAGTTCCCAATGCAATTGTAGGAAACTACGTTGAGTACAAGGCAAATGGCTATTGTATCAGTTATTAATCGAATCAGTATTCAACGAATTTTAAAATATCACAAGTTTCATTTACTGGAAGAACTTAATGAAGACGACTTTGATCGTCGTTTGCAATTTTGTGAGGCTTTAGCCCTTAATTTGGGAAGGTTTCTTTCAAACCTTTTATGACTTTTTATATTGTTTATGATCTAAATTAACATATTCCAGCAGAATAAACAAAATGTTGTGAAAAACCTGGGTTTTCTGAGTTGTATCCAACAGGATACTTTACCAGATTATTGAACACTCTAATTATTTCTGTTTTGTATCCTATTAGATACATCACCGGTTTAATTATTTACAAAAAAAAAGATTGGAATATTAATATTGTTTTCTACTGTAAAGCTAATTTAAACTAAATCATTGTATAACTAAATAATATAAATCAAAAATAAATGTAACTAATATTCATGTGTTTTTAGTAATTTTTTGTCCATTCGTATTCAACACGTATAGGTCTAGTTTTCTTTGTGTCTTCCTTATTGGTTCTTTATTTTATCTTTTGTTGGATTTACGCGTTCTTTGTTATTTTTGTTTGCCACTTACAACCTTTTCTTCAGTCTTCTTTTGTTATATTATATCTTCATCTTTAGTTTTCCCGTTGTTTGATTTACTTTATTTTTATTTCTCTGTTTTCTGTCTACTCCAAATTTATTTTTTAGCTCGCGATCTTTTACTGGAGTTTTAAGAAATAATTATTTTGTACTTGGCGTATCATACAATATCTTCTAATCCTTTAACAACTGATTCAGATAAAGATGGTGCATCTGATGTATCATAACCATAACGAATACTTTGCAAGCACTTTTCCGTTTCAGATTTTTATAAATATGATTCTTCTGAAGTATGATTTTCTTCAAAAGTAATACTTTGTAAGAATTCCTCTGTATAATCATTACTTGATTCATCCACATCTAAAATTTGTGGTAAAATACAATGATAAATCAATCCATTGAAGTTATCTTCTTACCGGTATTTGCGTTTGAGACTGGAAAAATCAATACCAAAACTCAGTTTGAAGGCTGAAAGTATCAGCAAATAAATCTTCATTGGCATACAGCATTTATTTGAGGATATTTGGCTATGTAGATTATTTTGTGATACGACGTGCCCGAGATATTTCACTTCCTTTCTGAATATGTGGCACTTTATCGGACTCAGTCTCAGATTGGCTCCACGTAGTCTTCGGAACACTTCCTCTAGATTTTTCAAATGTTCGTTGAATGATTTTCCGACTACAATCACATCATCTAGGTATACCAGGCAAGTCTTCCACGACAGCCCCTTTAGGATGGTCTCCATTAGACGCTCAAAGGTGGCCGGAGCGTTACATAGACCGAAAGGCATAACTGTAAACTGCCATAGTCCGGAACCAATAGTGAACGCGGTCTTCTCTCGTTCCAGCGGTCTTCAGGTTCCATTTCAACTTGCCAATAATCACTCTTTAAGTCCAAAGTCGAAAACCATCGTGAACCAGACAGGGTATCTAACGTGTCGTCGATGCGTGGTAAGGGATAGCTGTCTTTCTTGGTCACGTTATTGAGCTGCCGATAGTTCACACAAAATCTCGTTGACCCGTCCTTCTTACTGACCAGAACCACCGGTGATGCCCATGGACTGCTGGATGGCTCGATGACCCCTTGTTCTTCCATATCGGTAATAATCTTCTCGGCTTCTGCTCGCCTTGCTAGAGGTAGACGCCTTGGCTGCTGACGGACAGGCATAGAGTTGCCTGTATTGATTTTATGTTTTACTATGTCTGTTCGTCTCTTCTGGCTATCGTCAAGAGCGAAGATATCTTGGTATCGGTGAACCAAACCCTGTACCTCTTTCATTTCCGTTCTATTTAGGTTTTCGCACGAACTAACAACCATACCCACTAATTTTTCACCATGGTCTTTGGGCACTGGTTTTGGAACATCAGCCATACACCTGGCTACTCGGAATACTGGCACACACTGTCCCACAAGGGTACTCTTCTTCAATGTCACCAGATCCACATTAACGTTCATAAGCCTCACCGGTACTGTCTTTCCAACCTTGATCAGCGCTTTTCCCACCAGTATGCCACTATGGATCTCCATCCAAACCTGCCTCGACAACCATCTCGCTTTGACCCTGCAATATCACATCTTCTGTCAGCAAAACCCTTACGACAGGATGTTCTCGTGGGTGCAACGGAAGTTCTTCGTTACCAACCTTCAAAACACCGTCCTTCAAGTCCAATGTAAAACCAAATTTTCTCAGGAGGTCCATTCCCAAGATGAATTTGTCAATGATGTCGGCTACCAGCACCTCATGATCACGTTCTTCACTTCCAATGCCAATTTTCATCTTCACCACTTCGCGTGTTAGTATTACTTCACCCGTCGCTGTACAGAGTTAAGTAGTTGTCTGTAACAGCTTCATACTGGTTCGTAGAACGTCAGGGCGTATAATTGATTTTGTCGCCCCCGTATCAATGAGTAGGGTGACAGTTCGATTAACAATCTTTCCATCTACCAACAAACTGCTGGTACTGTTCTTTGATGTTACGGCATGGATGGTGATCTCCGGGGCATCTCCACCCGAGGTCAACGTTCGCCCCTTCTCGTCGACCCTCTTTAGTTTTCCGACTGCTGAACTTGTTTTGGTTTAGGGCAACGACGTCGTATGTGCCCTTGTTCGCCGCAATTCCAACAACGGGGCCCTCGAACTTCTTGATGATTCTTCCTACGGCTTTCTTCCTTCCGAAGAACTCTCAGTACTAACTCCTCTAGGTGATCTTTAGAACTTTTTTCTTCTTCCACAACGGCCCGAACACGCCCGTGACCTTGGGACGCTTGTTTTGCAGCTTCAAATTCTAAGGCGTGAGCAAGCGAATCATTAGTTATTCTTGGTCGGGCCAGCCTCAATGATTGTTGTGTTTCCCCGTCTCTTAACCCATCAATGAAGGTCTGCAAAGCCAGTTGTCCCAGAAATGAATCGGGTGCCGTAGGGTACGCCAATGGGACAAGCATCGCAACACCGGCTTCAAACTCCTGCAGGCTTTCTCCATTCTTCTGGATACGATTCTTCACTTGCGCGTGATACACCTGTTGAAGATGCGCGTCTCCATATCTCATCTCCAATCTAGACACTAACAATTGGCAATCATTTTCCTGTCCTGCTGGGATTGTTTGCAGGACGTTCAACGCGTCTCCACGCAAAGCCACAGTTAAAGAAACTGCCTTTTCCTGGCCCGTCCATTCGTTGGCCCCAGCGGCCCCCTCAAATTGTTTGTAGAAGGTGGACCAAGGTATCTATCCATCGAACGTGGACGGTTTTACTTTTATCCCTACTGCAGGACCCTTTTCTTCTTTAAATTGGTTTTTTACTTCATTAAACGGCCACTCAGATGTTGAAGGAAACCGTAGTTGACTCATTCTATCTTCCAACATTTTAGTTTCGCTATCTTTCTCAGCTGTTGGTGGTAATTGCATTTGGGCTATTTTCTCTTCTACCATCTTTATGACCCTATCTTGTTCCGCCAATCTACCTTCCAACAGTCCTAACTAGCTGGCATTCTCGAAAAATTCTTCGAATACTTTATCTTCTAACGCTTTGACATTTTCCAGCAATTCTCCTTTAAGCCTTCTACAACTTTCTTCAGACTTTTCTAATAATTCTGCAAACCTTCTAGAATTCTCTTCGTGCTTTTCCAGTAATTCTTCTTTAAGCATTCTAGTATTTTCAAAAACTTTTTCTTCCAGTGCTTTAGTATTTTCAAGTAATTCTTCTTTAAGCACTTTAAAATTTTCAAAAACTTTTTCTTCCAGCGCTTTAGTATTTTCCATTAACTTTCTAGAATTCTCTTCGGACTTTTCCAGTAGTTCTTCTTTTAACATTCTAGAATTCCCTTCTGATTTTCTAGATCTTTCCAGTAACTCTTCTAACATTTTAGAATTTTCTTCAGACTTTCTAGAATTCTCCAACAGTTCTTCCTTAATTTTACTTAACAACACATTAGTATCAATTACGGGTCCAGGTATTTCGAAGAGGAAACTTTCGGGGTCCTCGTTATGTTCTCGAAGCCATTTTTTTAGCCGATTCATTAGAACCTCTTTGTTTCCATTAATATCTAAGTCTCTCTTCAAGTTCGCGTTTTAAATCTATCACTAAGAGATCTTTTAACAATTTCATCGCCATTTTAATTAAATATTTGTTGGAATTGTTTTTAACACTAAAAATTTATTCTCACAGCACTTTGTTTATTACGCGATTTTATTTATTTTAAAACCCGACACCTGTACACCACTGTAACGTTTTTTTTAAATATGTAATTACAAAAATGCTGTTTAAATCGTCTATTCATAAGAGAAAAGATTATTTACAATGCACTTAATTAAAAACACTATAACTATAAACTATTTAACGAACTATTATTTAAATAGTAGATATTTATAAATTTATTTGAGGACTATTTATATAAAAACTATTTATGTATTACAACAATTATTAACTAATTATTCAGAGTACATTTCACTATTGCGGTTAAACATTAACTACCCCCTTCTACTCGCGATCTCAATTTATATCTTTCATACGATGACTCATACATCTAGAATATTCGATGACGTGTTGATGAGTCATACATGCAGCTGTTGATAAGTCACGTCGATGAGTCATACTTGCAGGTGTTGATTGATGAGTCATACATGCAGGTGTTATTGATGAATCATACAGTTGATGACTCATACATCTAGAATGTTTGATGACGTCATATGTGGGTTTACTATTCGCTACAATAATATCATCAAAGAGGCATGTCTAATAAACAATATTCATGCATTTATTTTGGAACAAGAATATATAATGTAATAAAAAATAGAAAAGACAACCCACAACTTACCCTGCTTGATGTTTCCAGCTACAACGTACAGCCACTTAATTTTGTCGGTAAGTGGCAGAGTTTTGCATGATTTCTTATGAAATAATGTTAATTTAGTATAATACATGAATATATCGTGTAAAACTGGAAATTCTGAATTAATGTAGACAAATTAAGTTGATATATCTTATAGGATACAACGTCAAATTAAGGGTTAATTGATCGAGCGATAAACAATCCAAATTTACTTAGGCGTCCACTAGTATGTAATCTATGTATAGTTGAGTTAAGATCATTTTACTTATAGAAGCAAGATAAACTGTATCTATAAACCACCGGGGACTTTTGAAAATACAAATCGCCTTGATACAGAAGGCGGCCGAAATCCAAACCTGGTATGGTATAAACGTACCCGTTAAAATCTGGTTTACTATAAAACTGTTTATGCTTTAAATTGAGGAGGCGATTGCCAACCGACTTCCTCCGGCTGTTATAATAGTAACTAGAGCGCAATTTGCATCAAATTATGACTTTTGTGGGACTTCAAGGTAAAAATGTGTAAATTACATAGAATTGTAACTTTGGTTTAGTCGATTCTAAAACTGCAACTTGTCAAAGAATTCTATGGTGCAAAAGGACACTATTTAAAAATTTAAGTTAAGTTAAATTTGAGTTAAGTATTTAGATGGAAAATAGAAGATATAAGCTACCTCTGTAATAAAAAAATATTCCATAAGCGAAAATTGAAAAGGTTTAAAGCACTCCGCAAGTCTAATTAAATTCGACTAGTTTTTGCTTTACACCGTTTTATCTCGGGAAAGATAGCATTAAAAAAAATGTATTCAAGTGAAATTGTAACCACGTTTTTCGCAATTACGATAGTCCTTGATTTATGAATTTTAAAGAAATATCAACCAAGATGTGTAATAAAGTGTAAGACACCATTCCCACCGTGATTTGCCACCGCCGTAGGCGCATCTTGCTGAATCACACCGCGCCTGTCCAGCATAAGATTTTGGAAGATTATCTGATAGCTGTTAGCGTGATCTTTAGTACGTAGTTTCAATCTATGTATTTAAGGTAAATTTGGTTGTTTTTTACTTTCCTTGTTCTGTATTTTTCCTGCTTGTGTTTGTTAAGTTTGTGTATAAACTTGCGTGACAAAAACATTTTGGGAGAACAGTTTTATGAGTCTTATACTAACCTGAATGTATATTTGTAACTTTACCTTTAATTATGTAGACAAATTATTTTGTTGGTTATACAATATACTTTTGTTACGAATAATTGCAAGCAGAAAACAAGAATTAAAATTTATTAGTAAATGATAAGAAACAAATAAATATGTACATTTGTAGATTTGTACATGCGGGTAAGGTGCGGTATGATTCAGCAAAATGCACCTACGACCGGTGGCACAACACGGTGGGAATGGTTTCTTACATTTTATCACACATCTTGGTTGATATGTATATCTTTAAAATCCATAAATCAAGGATCATCGTAATTGCGAAGAACGTGGTTACAATTTCACAAGAATACATTTTTTTGTTAAATGCTACCTTTCCCGAGATAAAATAATGTAAAAAAAACTAGTCGAATTCAATTAGATTTGTGCAGTGCTTGAAACGAGAAATTTACATAAATGTGAAAACTTCTCAATTTTCGTTTACTGTCTCCAGCCTTACTTTGTGGAACTCCATAATCATGAAATATAATATAAATACAAAGATTAGTTAAATAGATATTTAGTTTTTGTTATGTATTGTATCGAGTTACCTATTTTCTGTATGTATTTATCCTTAGCAACGTTTTTGTTTATCAATCTTATCTACCTTTGATAATGTCACAAAGTGTCGAAACAATAGTGTCAGGTTAAGATATTAATAAAACTTGTGAAACTTTAACTAATCTTTGTATTTATATTATATTTCATGATTATGGAGTTCCACAAAGTAAGGCTAGAGACAGTAAAAGAATAGAAAGATAAATTATTCAATTGGCAAGGGACATAATTTTGAAAAAGCTCGCTTTATTACTCCATTATTTGTTTTTATCAAAGCCATTCGGTTAATACTGTCTTTTCCAGGATGCAGCTGAAGCACACGTCCTAATCGCCATTTCATTGGAGGTTGATTATCTTCTTTTATAATAACTAGGGTATCCAGTTTTAAATTTCCTTGAGATTGCTTCCATTCTGTTCGTTGTTGTAGTTCTCCAACATATTCTTTGCTCCATCGTTCCCAAAAGTGCTGGAGTAATTGTTGAACTCTTTGATATAGTACAAGTTGGTTTTCTTGAAGATGTCTTACATCGTTTTGTGGTAACGTGTGCAAAGACTTGCCCATTATTAGGTGAGACGGTGTTAAAGGTATTAGATCATTGACGTTGGTTGAAATAGGAGTAAGAGGTCTTGAATTTAATATCGCCTCTACTTGTGTTAAAATTGTGTAAAATTCTTCAAATGTCAAATGAGCATCACATAACCCTTTTTAAATGGTATTTAACTGATTTGACTCCTGCTTCCCAAATTCCCCCAAAATGCGGAGAACTAGCAGGAATAAATTTCCATTTAATGCCCTTTTCTGTTGTAAAATTTTCTATTTCATTATTGTTATATTTTAGAAATAGTTTTAACTCATTATCTGCTCTCACAAAGGTACTAGCATTGTCAGAGTTGATAATCTTTGGCGCACTTCGTCTCGAAACAAAACGTCGAAGTGCCATTATAAATTTATCAGTTTCTAAACTGGAAACTAATTCAATATGAATAGCATGTGTATTAAAACATACAAATAGCGATATCCAACATTTAGTTAAAGAACCTCCTCGACCGTCTCTAGTTTTAAAACAGAAAGGACCTGCATAATCGATCCCAGTTACCTCAAATGCACTACTTGGTCAAAGACGATCACCAGGTAAATCACCCATCATAGGTATAATAATTTTTGGGTTTGCTTTAAAACAAGTTACACATTGTTTTACAATAAACTTTGCTAAGTTTCGATCATCAATCGTCCAAAATTGTTCACGAATTGTTGCTAAAGGTAACTGTGGCCCAGCATGCATTAAAACGCGATGTTTATCTATAAAAATTAATTTTGTTAATCTATTTTTTGCACATAAAATGATGGGATGTCTCTTATTATACTCAAAATTAGAATTGCTTAGACGACCACCAACTCTTACCAGGCCTTCTGAATCTAAAAATGGATTAAGACTAATTAATTTACTGCCTTTAGATAGAACCTTATTGGCTCGTAAATTTTTAATATCAGATTCAAATGACTGCACTTGAGAAATAATTAAAATTGTTTGAAATCCTTTTTCAATTTCGTTAGTACTTAATGTATCTTCTCTTTGTCTATTAGTCATGTGACATCTACAATTAAAAATAAAACGCAATATGTAGGCTACACTTCGCTTAAGCCTATTTATGTTAGAAAATCGGTAAAAATCGACGATAAAATTGTTTGTAACATCCGTATTAGTGACATGACAAAATTGTACGTTTTCTTAATTCAATCAATTAGTTTGGAATTTCGATAAGGTTTGGGAATACTTCAGTTTGCTTGCATAACCAGCCAGGTCCATGCCACCACAAATTAGATTTTTGTATTAATGCAGAGCTTAAACCACGACTTAATAAATCGCTTGGATTATCTAAAGTTGGGCAATGGCGCCATTTACACCCTTTAGTCAAATCTTGAATTTCAGCAATTCGATTACAAACAAAGGTGTTAAGAGTGTTTGGTTCGTACTGTAGCCAACTTAAAATGATAGATGAATCTGTCCAAAATCTCTAAAGATTCTATTACTATTTTTGCTAATCTAGATAATACTAAAGCACCGCACAATTCTAATCTGGGAATTGTTAGAGACTTAAGTGTTGCGACCTTAGATTTGGCACATAGTAAATTTACAACTATTTTCCCCATATTATCAACAGACCTAATGTAAATACTGCCACCGTAAGCCTTTTCACTGGCATCTGAAAAACCGCGTAGATCTATACTTACGGGAGATTTACAAATAACATGATGCCTTGGTATTTTAATATCATTTAAATATTGCAAGTCATTTTGAAGCTTTCGCCAAATTTCGTAAATGGATGCAGGAACTCCTTCATTGCCATTTGTGTAATTCAAAACATCCGCTCTTTAAAGTATTCGATACTATTTCGCAAATTTCGATTAATTCTTCAATAGTGTCCGCACCAGTGAGAAGATGATCAACATAAAAATCCTTTTGCATAATTTTAGCGAATTTTAATTTAATCTCCGAAGCTAATTCAAACAAGCTTCTAATTGCTAAATATGGTGAAGCCGTCATGCCAAAAGTAACCGTATTTAACCTATAGATTTGCATGAAATAAATAAAGATTATTAAAAGTTTCACAGTTTTATTAAAATACAACCTGACAATATTGTTTCGACAGCTATGATGTCATTATCAAAGGTAATATAATTATAAACAAACACGTCGCTAAGGTAGATACAAAAATAGGTAACTAGATAAAATAATAATAATAATCAGAATTAAATATCTAATACTTCCAGTAACGGAGAATTACTGAGCTCAAGTTGTTCATTCATTAAAGGTACCCTGAGTTTGTGTTTGTATATCTCAAAGGCTTCTAAAATGTCTAATTTGCGTTTGTTATTACAAAAATGTAGGAATTTAATATTATTTTGAGGAGTCATTGTGTGATTTTGTTCTATAGATTTGCAATTTCTCCTCTGGATTGCCTCTCCAGAGTATTCTTTGTAAATCGCGTTGTGCGTCGTCAAGTAAAACTTGGAATTGTCATTAGTGGTCTTAGCAGATGCATCATATACTACTCTTAGTTTAGTAGTTTTTGTATCTTCCTTTATTACCCCGTGATGCGGAAGGTAGTAGGAAATAGAAGGCTCCTCTAAATCTGTAACATTTGTCATATGGCTCAACACTTTGTATTCATTAATAACATCACCATATCTAGATTTCAAGTCATCGTTAAATTTGAACTTTCTTTCTAAACTATTGAAACGTTTAATAGCCAAAGACTTAGAATCCCCTTTAGTGGAATTTGTACAACAAATCTTCCTTCGTCATTTCGTTTAACATTTGCTTTAAAATTCGATTCTCATGCCTTTTCTTCTCTTGAAAGACATTTTTTGTTGAAACACTCCTCGATTTCCCAGAAGCGTGCAATATGTCTCTTTAAAGTAACATTGCATTTTACTTTATCTTGTACTTGAATAGTAGTCGGTCCTGAAACTACCCACCCAAATCTCGTTTTTTATAACACAGGTGCCTTCGGACCTAATTTTATTTGACCAATACAAATAAGATCCCAAAATAGGCCGGTCCCAATTAAAATTACGATAATTGTAGGTTTGTGAAAGTTTGGATTCGCTAACTTGATATTTAAACCTAAAGTTTATAGCTATTAACATATCTAGGATGTAATGAATGTCATAACTGCCGCAGATGTCAGGTTGAAATCCGAGCTCGAAGAGCGAGGATTTTAAGACTTCTAAGGCTGTTATGAC
This sequence comes from Agrypnus murinus, assembly GCA_929113105.1. NCBI lineage: Eukaryota > Metazoa > Arthropoda > Insecta > Coleoptera > Elateridae > Agrypnus > Agrypnus murinus. Next base: position 87,665,754 of record OV816024.1, read on the forward strand.
ATGATTACATCTGAGGTATGTTCAAGATTTAATCGGTTTCAGGTGACTAGCTCCGAATTTGAATTTACTGTGAAAATTAATGAATCAAAAATTTGTTGCAACTTTTTCCGTAAAAATCAAAGTCGTTATGCAAGTTGGTTGCTAGGTAGTCACAAAGATGTTTATTTGTCAACAAACATTTTATTTTTACAAGACTTAATAATTTCTAAAATGAGTGCCGTTGATTTGCCTGAAAACGTGTTAGAAAATGCTGAGGAGGCTATATTCCAAGCAAGTCAAAAGTGAGATACGAAAAATGTTATACTGACTTCCAACACTGGCAGCAAAATAGTAATTGTGCAGAAATAGTTAATGAAAATGTTCTTCTGGCGTATTTTCAACAACTGGTAGGCTGATTGATATTGCACGGAATGTTTAATTATGTTTTTCTGATTTTCACTCAACAAAGCACAGCCCTTCATCTTTGTGGGTCTATTATTCAATGCTTAGAAGCACCATCGCTATTAATAAGAACGTAGACATAAAATCCTTTGGCAAACTATTTGCGTTTTTAAAAAGAAAGAATGTTGAACACGTAGCAAAAAAGCAAAAGTTTTGACGAGTGATAACCTGAAAAATTTTCTTAGGATCGCAGAGGATGATCAATTTTTAATGTGCAAGGTAGAAATAAGTAAATGTCAAAAATACATGCCTGACGTTTAATGTTGTTTTTAGGTAGTGGCCATTTTCGACTTATTTGGGGCTACCCGATGCGATGAAATTTACAATTTAACTGTGAATGATGTTAAAAAGGAGGGAAATGTTCTTGTAGTGACAATTAATCAAACGAAAACTTACAAATCGCGTATGTTTACTGTCGTCCCGGAGGGTTCGGTTAATCATGTAGATATTGTGATGAAATATAAGAATTTGAGACCGCATCACACTTTACATAATAACTTTTTTGTTTTTTACAGCCGTGGAAAATGTAGTACTCAGAGAGCGGGTATACATTAGATTTCTTCGGTTCCCAAATTAATTGCTACGTTCTTGGAACTTCCGGAACTTGAAAGATATACGGGTCACTCTCTTAGGCGTAGTTCAGCAACAGTTTTGGCCAATAAGGGTGGCAACATTATAGATCTGAAGAGATTGGGTGGGTGGAAGAGTTCCAGTATCGCCGAATCATATGTGGAAGAATCCGTGCAGCGTAAGATTAGTGTTGCCAGAAAAATGGTTGATTGCGACACCTCTTCTTCTACCTCAGAAAATAATTGTAATAGTCCAGCAATTATAGAAGACACTGGTGTTAGCAGTCATACTGAAATTGCCATGAGCAAGGGGACCGAACAAATTACTAGTGCTTCTATTTCGAATTGTTCTGATTTCACGGTGAAGATAAATAATTACTATTATGGAAAGTATAATTAGGTTCTTGTTGTAAGATGTTCCATTTTGTTACTTAAAATTTTCATAATAAAGGTTTATTAAATATTTTTTTCCTGTATTGTAAAATTATTACAATACCTTTGCTTGTATTGTAAAAATATTACAATACTCATATGTCATTTTAAATTACTAATACGGTTATGAGGCACATTACAAACCAACTTTTATGAATGTTAAGAACCTTATTACATCCTGAAACCGATTAAAATCTTAACTGTCATTAAGACACCTAAAGATTTTCGTAAAATACCTAAATATAAGTACATAATTGTTTCTAAACTCATTACGATCCTAATAATAATATTTGAAGATTTCCTGTTAACTTTCAGTTCTAGCAGATTCATAATGAAAACTTATTGTAGTGTAAGATACGAGTTCCGTGTTCTAAATATTATCCTTTCTAGACTATTTGGATATTATCACCCCGTTAATAGTAACTCCAAATGCGTTCGTAAAATATTCAGTGGAGTAAATAATTTTAAAGTGGAAATTTCTCATGTTCTTGTTCTTATGCCGGCGCCAAAAGCACCGTATATCCGAATTACAAGTCAATTTAGAGAAAGCAGAACAAACGGGCGGAGAACGCAGGAAACGGCATTTCCTAAAGAATTGAAACTAAAGTTCTGCCTCTTGAGCATTAGACTACTCAGACGTTTTCACCATACAAGTGTTTTGTGGTTTGTTTAACCCTTAATAAGTTTTGCAAGGAAATTGTTATTACGTACATTTGTGACAAATTCGCTTTTATTGTTTTAACGCTTGTGGATATTAACATGAGAACTAGAAATCTTATACTAGATGTACTAACGTAAGATACAGAGTGCAATAAACGATTTAAGCATAGGTATGTTTTATATTTTCTATTATTGAAAACTATATACTAATTGAAACCTAATAGATCTATATTATCTTGGTAACCTTAGAAGTCAAATTATTGCATTCGTTAAAAAAACATCAAATATATTTTAATATTCACATTCTGAAAATAGAACTACCATAAATAAAATCTAGTTCTACAGTATGTAAATGTTAGCTAGAGAATTATGACAGTTGTGATAACACTTCAGAAATATATGGTTTACAGCTGTTACAACATAAACTAAGATTGCTAACGATACTTTTTTTAGAATAAACCGTACGGTAGCAATTAAAAAGTGACTGCATTTAACATTTAAATTTAATTAAAGTGATATCTCTAAGAAATACATCAATTTGATTGAAATTGAAACTACAAGTTTCTTTTCTACAGAAATTTACAAAAAATATGGTGGATTTCCGATTTCTTTGTTAATATCTGAAAAAAATCTTTCTATGCGTTTGTGGTGGTGTGAATTTTGGAAGTAAACGGAAATTGAAAATAAAATCGATTTAAACCTTATCTCATACAGATATTTTAATACACCATTAATTCTTTTAAATATAATGGGCTGCTGTTTAACGGATAATAATAGCTTAGTATTATCAATAAATTCGGATAAGTAAATCTAAGAAGCAGCTATCCTCAAATTCGCTGCGGACTACAAATAAAACCCACCCCCAACGAACGAGACCTGACTTATTTGTTTAGGACTCCCACATTTATAGAGAACCACGTTTCAATAAAGAGTGCTTTATTTATTTAAAGATTTTTTGCTTTAAGCTGAAACAACCTAGAAATAGTAGGCATAAAAAGCTTTTTTACAAATCTATCCTAATTTCCTACTGTGTATTTCGATTTTAAGTGTTATCATTAGATATAGGATTTCTATGCATTTGCAGGTTTTTTTCTGCTTATAGCAAACATATGCAGAGTTATATTTCTACATGTTTAAGCCACATATGAATCACATATGTCAATTTGAAAGTGCATATAAATGCATATTTAGGTGTTTTTTATAAATGCATGCATGTTTTAGCATTTTTGAACGAGTGTGCATATTTTACCACTTATTGAGCGTTTTACATGCTTTAATTATGAAATTCCAAAGACCCTTTGACAACTTCCTGTTCATAGAAAAATTTGCCTGTACTTTTGTTTACTAATCTTGTAATCTTTCAATTAAGACAGTTCAGAAATTGCAAACTGCTTTTCAGTTTGAAATTTTAGAGTGTAAAGATGGGTAAAGAAAAACGGTCTGTGTCTGTTATACTTCGAAGTTATGTTAAGGAATTCAGTGTTCTTACAACTGACGATAAGGTGTTGTATTGTACAGTGTGCGACGATAAAGTGACTGCAACGAAACGCTTTCAAGTTACACAACATCTGAACACGGTCCGACATCAAAAGTGTGTTGCCCTGAAATCAAAAAAACAAACATTGTTACCGGGGTACCTTAATAATTCGCGCAGTGAGTCCAGCAAATCGATCGAATTTAATAAAACACTATGTAGTGCATTAGTGGCTGCAGATATCCCGTTAAGTAAAATTAATCACTCAGCATTTCGTAATTTTCTGGAAGAAATTTCAAAAATGCTAATACCCGACGAGTCTACACTCAGGAAAAATTATTTACCTCATTTATACGAAGAGACCATAAAATCAATTAGAAGATATGTAGCGAATAACTACATACGGGTTTCCATTGACGAATCTACTTACACTACTGGAAGGTGCGTAGATACTTCATTTCCTTCGTTTTGTAAGTAAAATTTAACTAATTAAAGACAGCAGAGCAATTTACGGATGTTTTATTTTCTATTTTGTTAGTTACATATTTAATCACAACAACATTTTTGCTTGATTAAAATATATTTTTTTAAAATAACTGTTTTGCACTAATTGTTTGTAACCGCATGCATTATCTGGCCAAGACATTTTAGACGAGCTAAAACATTATTCCGTTGTAGAATTAAACAATTTTAAGTATACCCCAATTACGTCTTGCGATGTGGAACGGAGTTTCTCAAAATATAAAACAATATTTAGGGATAATCGGCATTTGTTTACTTTTGAAAATTTAAAAATGTGCGTCATTGTAAACTGTAACGCTCTATGTTTAGAAAATATAATTAATTAAATTATTGCATATGATGTCTAATTAAAATAATTTCTGTAAATAAAATGTAAATAACGCTAAACAGATGTTTTTTTAATAATGAAAGTGCATATATTTATTAACAATTTCTAATAAACGCATATTTCATGATTTTTAAGTGCATATTTAAGTGCATATTTCACGTTTTTATAGTGCATAAGTGCATGCATATTTCAGCATTTTTAAGTGCATACAAATCCTATACCTAGTTATCATATTCAATTTGATCAATTAATACATATTATATTGTATGTATGTACTACGTGGAACTGTACTTGAACCGATCGTTTAATAAAATAGTTGTTACAGCGCTCACTGCACCTTTTGGTGGTCAAAAATATTTTCTTTGCATTTTAAGATTTTTTTGTCATGTGTGGCCACATACACCATAATAGAAGCAAAAAATAGAGAAAGTATATAAATTGTACATAGCCACAGCAAAGGTAGTAATATTACTGCTACCGATTCCTTTTTAAATTCCGCAAGGATTAACTATTTCCGTGTAGAAAAGTAACAAATAGTTTTATTGCAATATTAGTGTATATGAATAATTCTAAATACTATAAATTTTAAATAAAAAGGCTCGAGCATACTATTTAATGTCCCGTAAACACTTTATGTTGAAAATTCAATTAACATTATCTGAAATGGTAATTACAAAAAGAAGCACAAAAATGCTCAATGTTTTTCTTACTTGAGAAGTAGGAAAAAGCTATATAGAATAATGCTAAGCAAGATTTATGTTTTGGACTAGTACTGAGCATAACTATAACTCAACGTACTAAAAAGCTTTCATAGTTTTACAGAAATTCGTAGTATTTACTTTTACATTTTAAAGAAAACCTAAGTTTTAAGACAATAGTAAGTTACTTGATTTCTACTTACATCCAGTTAATCCATACTAAAAAACACCCCTAAATAAACTTTAAAACACTATCTCACAATACTTAAATAATAAGTGATCGATGATTCCTATTAAAAAAGTGCAGGCCGAAAATAAAATATTATACAACTTTTTAAAATCATTTTTGGCCAGCAAAATGGGTAAACAACCCCAGTGTGCAACGGTTCAACACCTTTTTTGTTCGCGGTCCGCCAAACGACATGGCATTTTTTGCGGAAGGTAAAAAATTATAGCGAACATCTCGCAAAATAAATAATATACTAATAAACTTTTACACTGTACAAGAGCAATCTAAAATGTCGGTTTTGGACTCAAGGCTCTCGCAGTTAACGACAAGGGAAATTAAATGTTTGAATTAGAATAATCGGACGGCGTTTAATAGGGCCTTACTTTTTTGAAGGAAACCTCACAGCAGCACGTTAATTAGACTTTTTGCGGTTTGATTTAGTCTCAGCTCTGACAGCAATGTGACAAGCAGATGCACCCCAAGATGCCTGCGCCTCCTCACTTTGGAATAAACGTCCGTCAATATCTTGACGCCACATTTCCTGGAAGGTAGATAGAACTTCGAGGAAGAATTGAGTGGCCACCGCGTTCCCCAGACTTGACTCCCTTAGATTTTTTCTGAGGGGTTATTTAAAATCAAAGGTTTATTTTAATAGACCAAATAATTTAGACGAGCTACAGCAAAAAGTTCTTTCTGAAGTGGAGCACATTACTCCTGAAGTCCTTGAGCGAAGTGGACAAAGTGTTTATACTCCTATCTGTTAGGCCAACTGGTTGACGGAGAGCAATTTGAACACTTGCGATGAATTTTGTATGTTTTTAAGGTTTAATTAAGATTTTCTTCCATAAAAGTTACATTTTTATTTCTTACGGTGTTATTTTCTCAAAAAAATAGTTATCTAAGGTACCAATTTTTTTACACCATCATTTAAGTAGTTGGACCATCTATAAAAACCAGCAAAAAAATTAGAGTTGTCATTTAAAAAACCAATGATGACATCATTGTGCAAAAATACATGACGTCATAAGTAAAATTTTTATGTCATAAGGTGGCTAATTAAAAAATAAAATTAACCTGTCCAAGCGTTTTGCTTGAAAACATTAAATAACGCAATTACCAATTTTGTTCCTTACTTTATCACCTTAATGTATATGAACGTTATAAATAAATATGTATGTTGCTATGGTATTGATGATCACGAACCCAAAATGATTTTTACGGGCTTCATAACGGAATAGCCCGTAAAAAGAATTTTTAGCCATAGGAACAGAGCTCAATAAACATATGTTTGCGAGTCAGTATACCATAAACATATTTATTTAAAACATTGTTAATACGTATATCTTACGTATTGTGCTGTACTGCTTCAGTAAATGAAAGAATTATTCATTATAAATTTATTAATTTTAAAGAAAACCTAAGTTTTTAAGACAATAATAAGTAACTTGATTTCTACGTACGTCCTGGAATAGAATCCATACTAAAAACACCGCTAAATGAACTTTAAAACACACTGATCTCACAATACTTAAATAATATCTGTTGTTTTATGACCTTTTCTTATGCAGACCCAGTTAGCCTAATGGTCCCTTTTAAAAAGTGCATACCAAAAATAAAATATTATACAACTTTTTAAAATTGTTTTTGCCAGCAAAATTGATAAACATTATTACTGTTATAGTTAGTTGCTGAGATACCGCCCCCCGAAAGATTGTCATTCGACATTCGCCGCCACCTAGATCAAAGTCGGGTAGAAATACGGAAAAATCAATAGGCATACCGGGTCGTAGCAGACCACGCGACATCGAATGCCGCCAACACATGTTCGATCGACACCAAAAATCCCGAAAGGGTGTAGGCAAAAAATATTTTTCGGCAGAAACGATCGGGTGGCAGCACTGACAAAGATTCCTGATTTTCGCTCCGACCTACCGTATAGGCGGGGGAAGTTTTTTACTGTTCCCGCTTAAACGGTTTTCCGGGGATGATCGAGTCTTGAAATTTGATACATAAACTTCCCAACGCATCGACATACAAAAAACGGTCCGGATCAAAGCACGTTTTTGGCCCCGCGAAACCATGAAACTTCCTCGCGATCTGAATTTTGATCGTTCGCGGACGCGTTAATTAGTGATGGAAGATGAAGATGAAGGGACTATTTCAGTAAAATTCTGAAAAATGCTGTTGTTACTCTGCGGATCGGTAAAAATCTCTTACGTACCGGCTTGGTCCGGAGACCGGCGATTGGGAAACGCTGAGCTAGACTATGCAACCAACTGTGCAAATAATAACGTTCAAAATGTAATTTTATGAAGAAACATTATTTGCTTCATCAAAAATATTAAAATTTAATTTTCATATATTTAGTACTATATTCATTTATAGCATAAATGCAAATAGGTTTTTAAACCAAAATGTAATTTGCTAATTTAATGAGAAGATACACATTTATTTCAACAGAAAAGCAGGTTGGTATATCTGTGTATGCGTCATGCTGTGTTGTCAAATTTATTTCTTGTGTTTTCTAAGTTCAGTTTACGATAGTTTGTTATTTTGTATATACTGTGTTTGATGATTTTCCCTGTTTCTATGTATTTGTTTACTTCAAGATTTCCAAAGTGTTGTGTAAAAGATCATGATTATTAGTTAATTAATAAATTATTTTAAACGGTCAGCTTATTCATTGAATTGGAGTTACAGAAGTTAGTTTATATTTTTATTTTTGTGTTAGAAAGATTTAACTGTATATAATTCTAGATAGGTTCTCAAGCACTGAGAATATATCTTAAGACTGCTTCCAACATTTCCAACAGTCCAAAGAGGAAACGAAATCAAAAACAAACTACAGACGTTGATCCTCTGTAGAGGCAAATATTGGCAATGAAATTTATGAAATGTATAAAAACAGTAAGTACCTACCTGACGTTATGTGTGTGGCTGTGTTCTCCAATTGGTATACCACATTTGGTTACAGGAGAACATGTATCATTTAATATTTTGTCAAAAAAATTGCAATTCAAGTTCATGTATATAACGGCATAAACCTGTAAACGAAATGATGCCCCACGTTGGGCGCCAATTTATAACGGCAAAAACCTGGCCCACGTTGGACCGTCAATTTATAACATCAAAAACCTATAAACAAAATGATGCCCCGCGATTGGGCGCCAATTTATAACGGCAAAAATCACTAGGCCCCGCGGAGGGCGCCAATTTATAATACTCTAAATTCTATAAACTAAATAATAATTTTAAAATTATTATACTTACGTTAAAAGATGCTCAAGATTACCACGGCTTGAGATTTAGCACTATCTTACAAATATTTAATTTCAGGTCGCAGGTATTGGTTCTGCAGTTGTCTTATTTGTAAAAAGGAGTAGATAAGGGTTTCAGAACTCGAATAAATACTCTAAATGGGCGCCATCTGATTATGAAATTTAATGACATTAATTAAGCCAAAAAAGATATTGAACTCACTAATCAGAAAATGAATTCAATTTACCAGGTTTTGGACAAAATTTGGTTGTATTTGTTGATTTTAAAATAAAAAATGAATAAAACATTCATAATTATATGGTTCCATTTAGCTCACTTGGTATAGACTTGAAAACATATTTATTGGATAGTAAGAATAAAAGATCATATACATATATAATCAAAGAACATAAGAAACATGATTTTATTAAACTTAAATTAGTCATCTACTATTGAAACTTCAAGTTATTCAGAATTTATTGAACATAAATTTATAAAAGTATTACGGAATTAAGTTTATTCGGTTATTACTGGAGTTAATATATTTGAATTTTGTTGAAGTTAACTTGCTAAGGTTAAATCCTACTAGAGAGCTCTCTTATTGTAACAGATAATAAAAATCAACTATCCAAATAATCCGTAAACACAAACAAAATTACTCAAAAATTACACAAAAATAGATAATCCTTAAACTACAATACCTTGATCCTATAGATCGAATTCCTCTTAAATCAATAATTACTTGCATCGCAAAAACCATTACTATTGGCTAGTAGAAATTGGAAACGCTTCTCATTAGGTGATGATTGCTTAACGTTAATGATGAATTACTTTTGACTGCAGCAGGTCCAAGGAAAATGTTTTTGGTAGTTTATTTCAATCAAACAAACCGTTGAAACAATCCATATAGTTTAACTAACATTCTTTGTTAAAACACAGTTAAAACAATCCTGTTTCTATTATAATCTTATTTATAATAACTTGCGTCCGATAAATAACGGTAATAGCCAGTCTCGGTGGATTAGTGGTTTGCATGTTTGCTTCAAAATCCAAAGATCGCAGGTTCGATCCCCGGCCGAGCTGGTAATTTTTCATAGCGGAGAAAAATTTAAAACATGCCTTCTTTTCGGATAGGAAGTAAAACTGTAGGTTCCGTGTCAATGCGATGTTTGGCACGATAAAGATCCCTACTGGGGGTGGAATTCCCCCAGATTCGGCTAAATTCTAGTAGGGTCGGCCAAATGATCATAGCAATCGGTGCCATGAGGTACGAAGGATGCTCCGCCATCCTGATTCCTCGCCCAAAAACAAACAAACAAACAAACAAATAACGGTAATACCTTTAAAATCTTAAACGAATTTAAGCACAGTTAGCACTTGCTAATTTAGTTACTTCCGATGAAATTGACAATTATTTATTTTTATCTACATATAGAACGGGAATTTATTAATTAGATTATGAATCCATCTGCAAATAAATGATAGTCCCAAACAGATACGCCTCTACTACTTTTGTTAACAATGACTCCGTAACATTTTAAAGAAAACCACTAGATTTTTAATAACATAAGTTCACTAATTAAAACTGGAACGGTAGAAATAATTGTTTTAATGATCCACCACAAAATAACAAGTCACTTTTATCTATAAACTGTACTGTATATTCAGATCATCGGCTGAATTATTAAAAACTGTACCATCTCGGAATCTCACTTCAAGGCAAGTGTCGTCTCGAAAAACACAAACATCCGAAGAAATATTTAACTGTATAACGATACTTTTATTAACCGCAAATTCTTAATTAATATCCGGAACATTAATTACACAGCGGTATTTTTATATTAACTGCACATTTTCAATTAACAAGGCGCGGCATCCAACACCGACCTTTTTCTATAAACTATACTGTATCGAAACTAAAATCTAAGTGCGTCTACACTGCCTGGAAACTTGTTGGACTGTTTAAAAACTGAAGGTTATTTTATTATAATTCGCAGGGTGCAGTTCTGCGTAGGAATACATCACCAGATACAAATCGACTTCAACCAATAGCGGGGTCGCGTGGTTTGATCTAAACGAATCATATTTATTAGTTTCCAAGGTCTTAACAAATAAGCTATTTTAATCAATATACACGTACATAAGTAAAATACAGAAAGGAATAATTTATTGCTCAAATACTTTTTATAATTCTAAGAAAGTTCGAGACACAGCCTTTTTTTAAAATAATTTTTATGGGGTTGTTTATACCAAATGCTGTACAAGTTTACATTTTAAAAGGAACGTAAATTTACAGAACCGGATTTAAGATTTTTAGTGAATATGTAGACAAAACTACATTTGTTCAGGACTAATAAAAATATACCGTTACATGTATGAAAGAAGTAGAAGTTCTTTATCCATTGTCTTACGACAAATTGGATTCGTATATAAAAATGACGATCCCAGACAGGTGATGATGGGGGATGCATAGGGATGAACAAAGTCATATTGTTCATAAGAGAATAATTCTTTTAAAAACGTACGCTGAAATTATGCAGCAGAGGTGTTGGACCAAATAAGAAATATCCAATTCCAGATGGCAACAGCGCATAGTCTGACGTCATAATTTAGTAATGACGTGCACGTAAACTTACACTAAATAACGTATACTTGTGCTTTTTCTTTAACTTATTTGAATCATCACTAATTTTAGAGTATAGTATAATGGTAAAGTATAAGATTTGAAGTTTTAACTTAATAAAATTTAAGTTATTTTAAGTTTAAAGTAAATTATTTTACGTAAATTGAATGTCTGAAACTTTAATTTGAATTGATGGCATTAAATCAAATAGCTTATTATACGAAAAATGAGAAAGTCTTTGAAATGAGCGATCGTTCGATCCTTCTTGCTATTTAAAATTATTGCGTTGTTGGGCGCTGCGGATCCCAATTTTTTTTGTTCAAAAAGTAGCATTTTTAGCGTTACTTTAGGAACACATTATAGATATATCCTAAAACGATGTGAATAAATATAAACGAGCACGATTATCAAGAATTAGTCTGGAAAATGAGCGTAACTAAAGAAAAAGTTTATTTAGAATCATACAACGTAAGTAATAGGTTGAAAGTTTTCACAAAGTTTTCTCCTAAAATTTAGTTTCCAACAAAGCGTGGATCTACATAGCGATAAATTTTGAACTGCATATTTAAAACAGTTTTTGAATTCTACATATTTTTGAATAAGAAATACATTTCTCAGTGAAACTCTATGTCTAGAGTTTTGATAATATGTTACTCACCTTCTTAACTTTTAAATTAAGTATCTACGGATGCTTTAAAAAGATTAATTTATTTATCATAAAATACATAGTATCTACTACTCATATTATAAAGTCGTATTGGGTTAGCAAGTAAAACTTAAGAAATGATTGGATGGATGGCTTTATGTTGGTTGTTTACAATAATTTAGTACTATCGTCATAATTGTAGAAATATATACAATCAAAAAAAGAGTAAAATAAAGTATTTAGGACCTTACAATCAGTTTCATTGTCAATTTTGCTCATACATTCGGTTACGTAACCGAGGTGTTATGTGCGTGTGCACTCCATTGGCGGGTGGTTGTGTAAGAGTGGGTGCGCATATGTGTGTGGGTGTTCTATAATAGTTGCTGAGAAAAATGAGAACATCCCATTATTTTATTGTTATAATTACATCTTTAATTTCAATTTTGAATTAATTAATTTTAGCCGGCTCAAATTTAATAAAGGATTTCTTATAGTAAACGTTGAATTGATGAATGGTAGGGGCACCTACAAAGCCCACTGTACTAATCTAAGATTTACAAATTCTAAAATAGTTAGAGGATATTACTGTTCGTCTTTTTATTTATCTGTCAAATCCAAAGTTAGGATGACCATAACAACACTGTGTGATTTTCTATTGGCAATAATAGATCTACTGCCAATTCTAAAATTACTTTTAGAAGACGTAACACCATGTCTTTAGTTAGACCAGCTTGTGTCTATTGGATATAACTGCATTCTGTATACTATGTGAGATGTTCTATAATAAATTCTAATAAATTCTGTTTAATTATCATGTTAGCAAGTTAGCTTTCGCTCCTACTCGTCTTATCTAGAGAGCATTCAAACAGTACACCCTTAAGTAATTAGGGTTTTTTTTAAATGAACATGCTATATGTCTCTACGAAACAATATGTAGGTGCAGTAGCAGAAATGCGCTCTAGTAACTGATATTTCTATATTCAGCTATTTGGTACGAGTTGAGCAGTTGTCTGTTTGTTCATCAACAATATGTCTTTTACAACTGTTGACCCTTAATACAGTTCTTTTCCTCTCCTGTCCTGTTAAGTTAGTGCACTACCCTAATGTTGGTACTGTTAGTAAATTTCGAATACTACTATTAGTTGGTCTCAAGATGGGGCTAAAAGTACCCGAGGAAATGTTTGGAATTTCAGATGTAGACGCATTGTTATAATTGCCATCGATAGAAGAAACAGTGCTTCATAATTACCCCTCGATATACTATGAGGGTGATGAGAGCGAACTAGTTTTCAATACTATTTATATGACCAAATAATAAACTATCTGAAGTTTTTAATGCTTCTATCATGGGGTTATTGGTTCACGGAGAACCTTTGTGAAAAAAATTAAAACTTTCAGAATCGTTAGATCAAGTCACTGTAATCATAATTCTAAAATGATTAGTTAATAATGTTAGAAATCATCTTTTGGCATCGATTACTATGAACATTTGGCCGATCCTACTAGGATTTAGCCAAACATGGGGGAATGCATTCCAGTAGCAATTTTTATTACCATTTTCTATATAAATGACACTTTAAAGCAGTGGCGTGCGGTGAGAATTTAGGCTAGGGAAGCAGCCACGATTTTAATTATAATACACCTAGGTACAGGCGCGGATTAACGGGGAGCGAATAATACCCCCCCCCCCAATTTAGAAATAAGTTTACATAGAATAGAAACAAATAATGTTTGTTTAATTTTTATTTATTAAAACAATTATTTTTCCAAATATTTCCCCCTCAAAATACTTTTCTGGATCCGCCCCTGCTAGGTACAATAAAAAACAGTGTTATAATTATTAAGCTTAAAAGTTTTTCAAAGAAGCACTTTTACACTTTATACTTATGGAATTTGTTGACTATCATTCTTTATTTAAAAAAAAACTACTTGTTACGACCAATACAGCCGTAATAATATTTTGGGTAGTTGTTCACCACCCTAATTTTCACAATACGTGATACGTCGGTTAGTAGAGGATCTAGCTTGAATAAAATATTATTAAACACACAAAAAAGACATGTTTATTAGTACACAAACAAAACAAAAAACACAAAACAGACAAAAAATATACGTTTGGTCACCCGTAAGCCCTTTACTCAGACTCAAGCAAAGGTTAAAGCGATAGAAGTCTATGCCACTTACGGTCAATTTGACAAGTTTAAATTTAATTACAATTGTATTTATATGATTTGGATGTAATGATCATAGCAAAAATAGTGTACTCCTTTATGACGTCAAACCAGGTAGTTACTACGCGAGTTTTATATTGCACCAATTTTGGTTAAGAAATGCTTACTACTGACATACTTTGCAGTTCAGCGAACGATATTTCGTATTACATTTTAGTTAATTAAACAAAATTATTTCTTAATAGAAACTTACAAAATATTCCCTTTTTTAATATTACAATAAAAAATCTTAAATTAAATCTAATTAAAATAAATGTTCAAGGAGATTGAACATTACTGCCGGTGACGGCGTAGAGGGGTTGAAGAACAAATTCTTCGTTCGCCGCTGGGGGTTGAGTCTTTGGTTTGTTGGTCCACCATTTCCATATGATGAATGCCATGATGCAAAGAGAGATGACCACGATTGTGGTAAGGACACTGGTCGCAGATGAACGAACGTGAACTTGATGCCATTGCTTGTCCTCCAGATTCTCGTCTACATCTCATTCTTCGGTTAGTATTTGTGTTATCTTGTCGGATGTTTTCAATATAGGTTAATTCTTAATGGTAAGAATGCTTGGACCTATTTTTCTACTATGGTGTTGATCTTGAATACTACAGGTTTGCTGAATGTGGTCAATACTGGCACCTAGCTGAATGTTGTTGGGTACAATGTGTTCTGTTTGGTTTCTACGATGCACTCTGGGGATATCTTGATAATACCAGTATCATTGAGAATCACATCTTCGCGGATGCTGTTGCAGATGACTGCCGCTCTGATTGGTTTATTTGCTATAAACAGCCAAGTGTTGATCATATACAGCTGTTTCCATATTATCGAGGAAATTCTGATTTGTCGAGTGTTGCATCTTGGTTTTTATATTCGGTTGTACAGTTCGTCAATGAGACAATTCGGATTGTTCTCAATGTCTCTTAGCACAGTTGGTGAACATAAGTACAGATTTTCTCCCACTGGGAAACTTGCTTCCAATTCCTCTTCGGGGATTTCGAAATATTTCTGATTGTTGTAATCTATTGCTAGAATGTTGCTGGGCACATCAATACTAATGAACACCTCATCTTCCATTTTCTTGGGAATGGGAGTAATCTTTATGATGTTGTACCTTGTTGTTTCCGTTATGTGGAAGTAACCATAAATCTTGATAATTTGATCGTCTTGGTTTACATCCATTTTGTACATGACAGGTAATACTATTAGACTTGATGGTAACTTCTTCGTTAATTTATTGGACAACTCCATAAACTGAGCAGGTGGAATGAATTCGAATAAATGACCTCTTCTAAAACATGCATCCAATAGTTTTTGGTATTTTTGCTGCATTTCTTGAATATAGTTACTTGCCATTTGGTAAGATAACAATATATGGATATTCAACTTATTTATATCTATAGATCGATACCAGGCTTGCATTTCTGTGATTGCTTGAAGTTCTTGATTTAGTTTCGTACGGAGATTCTCCAATTTTTGGGCTATTCTCACTGCAGTATCGTTAATTGTCGACATTGCAGCTACCATTAGTTTTGATTGGTGTTTGGACGCTTCGATTAGCTGACGTTGATTTTTGTCTAAATCTTCAATATCTTTGTATACTTCATCGTTAACGTCAAAGATCTCAGTTAATATTTTCCCTAAGACACCTCTTTTGCTCCGATGCCTAGATGTGCTATAGATGCTGTTAATGTTCATTGTAAGTTAATGTTCTTCTGTAAGAAGTTCATTGCAGTTAATAGTGTTGTCTGTAAGTTGCTTAGCTATTTTACATAATGTTGACATTTGGCTCACAGTGGTATTGATAGTTTCTTCGTCGATTTTATTGCTGGAGATCGTGAAGTTTAATCCTATTCGAACTGTTCCTCTGTTAATTTTCGCACTGTTGTGTAGAATACTGCTGAACAACGTTAAAAATAAAATTATCTTGGTAACAGTAGACAGCATTCCGGCAGATTCCTTGGACTTATTTTCTTTATGCCTTATTTCTTCTGAAGATTGGTTAATAGGTAAAGGGCAAATTTTTGTTATAGGTCTTTTTAGCTGAATTCTTCCTTTTGTTTGGATGGTAACAACTCTTACGATTCCATCTTTTCCCGGATGTACTTCTGTAATTCTTGCTAATGGCCAGTTATTAGGTGAAATATTTTCTTCTTTCAAGAGAACTACCTCTCCAACATTTATGTTTGGTTTGGAAAGCAACCATTTTTTGCGTTGTTGCAATCTTGATAAGTATTCTGTCGACCATGATTCCCAAAAGTCTTTCTTCATTTTCTGGATTAAAAGCCATCTATTTAAATTGTCTTTGTTAATTAATGCATCTGCTGGGTCCGGTGGTGTTAGTAGAGCTTGTCCAATTAGGAAATGCCCCGGAGTAATGACTGACAACTCGTTTGGATCATTGTTTAATGGCCATAATGGTCTTGAATTTAAGCAGGCTTCTATTTGGTATAACATCGTGGATAATTCTTCAAATGTAAGTAGTTTTTCTCCAATAATTCGCTTTTAGTGATATTTTATTGATTTTACCCCAGCTTCCCATAATCCTCCAAAGTGAGGACTTGCCGGGGGAATAAAATGCCAATGGACACCTTCGGATTCTGTTGTTTCTCTTATTTCTATGGAACTGAGATTTTCTGATTGTAGTATTTTATTGGCACCTACAAAGGTTGTCCCGTTGTCGCTGTAGATGTGTAAACATCTTCCTCTTCTTGCCGTAAATCTTCGAAATGCAGCAAGAAATGCATTTGTGGTCATATCGCTTACGGCCTCGATGTGAATTGCTTTAGTTGAAAGGCATACGAATATAGCAATATATCCTTTATAGGATTTGTTTCCTCTAACTTTAGACATTCTAATCTGGAGTGGTCCAGCATAGTCTATTCCTATATGAGTAAACGGATGAGATGGGCACACTCTTGTGGCTGGTAATTCGCCCATGAGTTGTTCGAGAGGTCGTGCATTTTGTTTAACACATGGTAAACACTTGTTGATTATTTCACGTACCAAGTTTTTCGCGCGAATTATCCAGTAATTTCTTCTTAAATGTGCCAGTGTTAGTTGAATTCCTCCGTGTAAAGTTTGGTGGTGTGAATCAGAGACGATAAGTATTGCTAGATGATGTGATGCGGTAGTATAATCGGATGTTTTTCGTTGTAAGTTAAAAAAGAGTTCTGAAGTCTTCCTCCTAACCGTATGGTGCCACTTTGATCCAAAAACGGATGTAGACTTTTCAAGGGACTTTTCTTGTTTATTGCCTTATTTTCTTGCAGTCCCGTATATTCAGTTGTGTAATTTTGTTGTTGTACAACTTTTATAATTTGGTGTAACGAATTGTTTAATTCATTGGCTGTAAGAAACTTGATTTTGATGCTTTGCTTTTTAGATTTAGAAATAAATCTTCTGCAGTAAGCTATAACTCTGACCATTCTTCGTAATGATGAAAATCTTGCAAAAAACTCAATGTCGTAATTTATAACTACTGATGTGGCAAATGATTTGCAATTCTTTATTTCTTCTTCAGTAGTAGGGCTTTCATATTTGCCTATGACGTCTTGGATGTTGTTGCTTCTTAACCACGGTGGTTCTCTCCACCATAATTCGTTGATCAGTAATTTTGAAGGACCTACCCCTCTGGAGACTAAGTCTGCTGGATTTTCTTGAAATTTAACGTGGTTCCAACATTTTCCTCCTATTTGCAGTTGAATTTCTGAAACTTTATTTGCAACAAAGGGCCTCCATTTACTTGGACTTACTTTGATCCATGCCAACGATATCATTGAATCTGTCCAAGCGTAGATAGAAATGTTTTCTATTTGTAGCGCTGTTATTACTCGTTTGATGAGAGATGATAATAAAGCCGCTGCACAAAGCTCCAATCAGGGTAGAGTCTTTCTCATTTTGATAGGTGCTATTTTTGATTTGGCCGTTAGTAATGTAACACTTGTAGTTGTTGATGTGGTAGTTTTAATGTATATTACTGCGCCATATGCTTTTTCAGATACATCACAGAATCCATGTAATTCTATAATTTGATTGGTTTTGTACTGCAACCACCGAGGAATGCGAATTGCTTCTGCTGTAGGTAACTCTTGCTGGAAATCATTCCATTTTTTGACAATTTCTTCCGGTAATTGTTGATCCCAGGAGAATTGTCTAACCCAAAGCTCTTGCATAGCATAACATATCTTTATTCGGAAACCAATAAACCCCTAATGTTTTTCTTGGCTCATTTTGCGATGATTTATTTCTACTGATTCTTGGGTTTGAAGACTGATATTGATTATTTGATTACTAGCCCAGTTTCTTATGTTAAAACCTCTCAGATTTAACATGAGGGTAATTTCTTTTTGGAGTTCTTGTGCTTGTTCTTGATTATCTGCTCCTGTAAGGAGGTCGTCGACATAAAAATCACTCTTTGTTATTTTGGCAGCTAAAGGATGCTTCTGCTCTTCGTCTTTTGATAATTGTTGTAAGGTTTTAATTGCTAGATATGGTGCTGAAGAGGTTCCATATGTAACTGTAGTAAATTGATATTCTTGTAGTGGATCATTTTTTGAAAACCTCCAAATAATTTTGTGATATAATTGATCTTCTTTGGCAATGTTAATTTGCCTGTACATTTTCTCTATATCTGCAGTTACTGCAATTGCGTGTTTTCTCCATCGCATCAATTATATCTTGCTGCAATCGTGGACTTTTGTGCATCATGTCGTTTAAACTCTTGCCATTTGATGTTGTTGACGATGCGTCAAACACAACCCTCAACTTGGTAGTATCACTGTCTTCTTTTATAACCGCTTGATGTGGTATGTAGTAGCCACGATCGGGTTGATGATGTGATTGGACAAGCTTTATGTATCCTAGTTTCAAATATTCTTCCATGAATTTCTTGTATTCCAGTTCCAACTGATGGTCGCTTTCAAAACGTTTTTCTATTTGAAGGAATCTTGCAACTGCTTTTCTTTTAAACTCTCCGAGTTGCCTTGGATCAGTTCTGAATGGAATATTGACAGTGTATTTTCCATTTTTTCTTCTCTTATGACTGTGGGCGTACTGTTCTTCACATTGCCTATCATCTTCTGAGAGAGGCGATGATTCTTGAAGTTCTTCAATTTCCCAGAATTTGGTTAATTGTTGGTCTTGCTGGATGCATGCAATCATGCTGACAATTTCACTTGTTGAATTCACCAATTTTTCAACTGGGCCTGACAGTATCCATCCTAGTTCCGTTTTTCGGGCTAATAAACCTCCGGTTGATCTTTATTCCTTCTAAAATAATATCTTTATATATGTCGGCACCGATTAAGACATCAATGGGCCTTGGTGTTTCATATTCTGGTTCGGCTAAAATGTAATGCTGCCATGTTTCGGAATCTTTGTCTTTAACTGCACTTCTTGGTAAGGTGTTTAGTAATTTCGAGAGTATGAGTAAGTTGCCGTATAGTTTAAAATTGCTGGAAAATCTCGGGCTGATTTCGGCATTAATTTTTCCTTTGCACGTACCTGATTCACTTTTCCCAAGGCCTGCGATTTCTGCATGGATTTTGATTCTTGGAAATCCCAATAACTGTGCCGCTTTTTCAGTTATTAAGGATGCTTGTGCGCCTGGATCGATTAATGCTCGTAATAATTCGTAGCAACCTTCGTTAGTTTTAATTTTCATAAAGGCCGTTGCTAATAGAATTTCTTGATTAGGTTGATTTTTTCTACCAATGTGGCTTGTTATTTTCTGGTTTTCGGTTTTTTCTTGTGCAATAGCAATATGTACCGTTGTTGAACCTTTCTGGAGTTGAGGCTTTAAGGCTATTACTTGATTGTTCTTAGAATTTTGGTTATTTTCATAATGCAGAAGCGTGTGATGATACTTCTGCTCCCTATAAAATTAAAAACTTTTTAGGTAGCACTAAAGATAAAATTAACAACTTAGAAAAATCTGGTATTTATGAAATCATCTGTGATAATTGTGATAAAAAATATGTCGGCATGACCAAAAGAAACATAAAGACTAGATTTAGAGAACACTTGTATTGTGTTAAGAACAATTTTAGCGAAAAATCGGCAATAGTGGAGCACGTATTGGGTAAGGGACATAATATGAAAAACATTAATTTATTAGAAGAAGTCAACCAACCAAAATTGTTAAGCATAAAAGAAGCTATTCATATGCATAAAAATAAAAACAAATTAATCAATATTGATTTAAATCCCTTATTCAATACGTTGCTCACACTTCTCCCCACTTCTTAAGAGAATTTTTAAACTGTGATTATATTGTAAGTTGTCATTTTAGTTTCACTGATGATGTCCACCTGGTGGGCGAAATATATATATGAAAATAAAAATTAGTTGTGGAAAGTGTTTTGTTTAAATTTAATTTGAATTTACCTCCTTATACTTCTTGCATTTCATGCATCTGTATGTGCTCTTGCACTTTTCGTTATCGGTGTGTTTTAAACAGTTAATGCAGATTTTTTTACTTTCAACGAAATTGTAGCGTTCGTTCGATTTTAATGATGCAAATCTCGAACACTGATTTAACTTGTGGTCGCCGTTGCAATATCCGCATTTTGGCACATTAGTGTAATAGCTTTTTATAAACCCTCTTTTGGGCGTTTCAAATGTTTTATTGCTAGTTTCTGAATATCGCTTACCTGGATTTAAGGCCTCTAACGATTGGAATCGTTTTTCTAGGAATTCTAACAGTTCCCCCAGATGTTGAATGTTTCTTGGATTTTTCAAGGACTGTTCGTAAAGTTGATTTGTTTCTCTGTGGAGTTTTTTGGTTATAATGTGAGCAATTAGTGCATCTCATGTCGACGTATTTATGCCCATGTTGGTAATTGCACATAAACTTTCGGATGTTGTATCATGAATTTGTTTGATGTTGGCGGCTGATTCGATTGCTATTTTAGGCAAATTCAGAATATTATCTACGTATTTTGTAAATAATATTCTTTTATTGTTGTAACGGTTGTCCAACATTTCCCATGCTGTATTGTAGTTGGCATTGGAAGCTTCAAGATGTTGAATTAATTTTCTTGCTTCGCCCTTGATATGCGTTTTAAGATACTGCATCCTTTCAGCCTTCCCTAATTTGTTGTTATTGTGTATAACTTGTAGAAAAATGTCATGAAACGTTGACCACGCCTCGTAATTACCATCGAAGATAGGGATGGTGAGTCTGGAAAGTGCCACATGGGAATTGAGATCTTGATTTTGATTAGTTGATAAATTTTCTATTTTTTCGTGCAGTTGACTAATAAGCTGCTCGACTTGATTTTCTTTTTCTTCGTATATTTCTGCTTTAAAATAGTCTTCTTTATAATCCTTCTCGTGAAGAAGAATTTCTTTATGTAGTTTTGTTATTTCACTCCACTGTTCGGAGATTGATTTAATTATATGCTCACAATGAATCCTTGTATTGGTTTGTTCCATGTTATTAATTATATTGGTTATTGCTTTATCTAGCAATTTGATGCTGATTGTTTGACGTTGTAAACGAACTTCTTGATCATCGATAGTTTTTTCGAAAGTGAAATTGAAGTCCATGTCCCTTGGCGTTGCTGCGGCAAGACGTTCTTGCCACTCTTCAATATATTTCTCGATTTCTTGGTAAATCTTTCTTACCTGATCGAAAATGTTTTGTTTAATATAATTGTGTTCGCTAGGGAGCGTTTTTAAAAGTTCTTCGTGCTTTTTCTGGAAATCATTCCAATGCTGCTGTAACGTTGTGTACCGAGTGTTGAAATACTCTTGAGTTTTTCTTGTAGAAGAATCCTTCTTCATGTTACTAAGAAGTTTTTGCATCGTCTCGGCTAGTTTTTTCTGTTCTGCTAGATTATCCTCCATATTGATGTTGAATTTTTCGTACACTTCAGTACTATTGACTCTTGCGAAGATCTTGAATTAATGCACCCAGGGGTCGATCGCAGTGGAAACTCACAATGGCTGGTGCAAGGTAGGCTCGAAGGACCAAATGTTACGACCAATACAGCCGTAATCATATTTTATGTAGATGTTCACCACCCTAATTTTCACAATACGTGATACGTCGGTTAGTAAGGGATCTAGCTTGAATAAAATATTATTAAACACACAAAAAAGACATGTTTACTACTACTATGTATCAATTTTCCGGTCTTTCTTAGCAAAATACCGGTGCAGGTTTTAATCTTTGTTGTTAAATTTGAAAGTTTTGGTTTTGATCTGCCTTTCTTAATAATTTGTAATTTCTCTCCAAAACTGTATGCGAAAAATTCTTTATTAATAATTTACAAACTGAACAAAAAATCGTCCCGATTCGGCTATATCGAAGGTACTCGAACCTTTCACCGAAGCAGCTGAATTTGCAGTCGTGACGATAATGCAATTTTAAATTTGCATACAGACAAACTAAATAGAATTATTTGTCTTTAAAAAATCCAACTTATTAATTAAAATAATAAAATGCGACAAAATTCAGTCTCATTCGCAGATTTACATTACTTAAGTAACATTAAATTTAACAAACACTAAATCGAACAAATAAACATTTGGGCATGAAGCACACTAAAAATCTCGGCTAAACAATGCTCACCAGCCAAACAGCATCGTCTACTATATCACCCCACGCCCACTGAATCACGCCAAGGCTAAGAGAAGAGCATTTATAAGCAATGCTTATAAGCAGTGTATGTAACACAATTTGAATCGGTATTACCTCTCCGTGCAAGTTTAATGAGCCTAATTTAAAATAGTACTCTTAATAATTATACTTTTTGCTGTACGGAATTGATGTTGAGCTTTAAGTTGATTAAATATTACAAATTTAAATAAACGATTACCATAATTTTATAAAAAAAAATTTTTGTTAGCATTGGTTTTTATTTTTAATAAATGCTCAAGGGAAGCATGCTTCCCTTGCTTCCATGGACCGCACGTCACTGCTTTAAAGGCACTTACGGTAACTAAGTAAATGAGTAGTTGTAGTACAACTACAGCTACGTATATTTAAATAGTATTTTACATTATTAACAAGGTAAACCTGTTTTTACTGGCGATAGAACGAAATGTCACTTTCTTGAACCAGTAAAAATAGTTACCTTGCGTATAATGTATAATATTTTATTCGTTATTCATTCGTAAACAACACATAACATTTATTGTATCTATAAAACCTGGTCGTAGTCCTAACAATGACAACAAAATGTGACACCTTTTTAATAATTTTATGAGCCGTGGAAGTGTGCGTAGACGTAGATGTTATTATGACAACAAAGGTTAATTTTCAAATGGCATGTTCTACTAACCTGTAAAACTTTTACAGGTCAGCTGTCAGTTTTACAAGTCAGTAGCTTGTAAAAGTAACTTTTTGTTGTTTGTGTTCTGTTACATTAAATAGCGTTTACGAGTGAGTAACAAATAAAAAGTTTATCTACGATCATACAAAAAGTGACCATTTTTTACACTGATGTTCGTGTAACAAGTTAACGTTTATTGAGCTAGTGTTATAAAATTTGTACTGCACGCTAATGTCAACAAGATATGTATGATAAATTAATGATTTATGAATATTTTACAAACTGGTTGCTAAACAACTTAGCACGTAATAACCTAAGAACCTCTATGTACACATGATATTAGTCAAAAATTTGAAAAAATATCAAATACAATGAATATTTACTTTAGTAAAACGTTATGATCGTAGATAAAACGTTGTAAGATATACGTGTAAAAGGTTTCTTCAAAGCACTCACATCATTTAAGCCACTCACTCGTACCTCGCCCGTGTGTTAAACCATTCATACAATAAAGAATGGCTTTGCTCACTGAAAATGAAAGTGCTCGACTGCGGTGATGCTGGTGTGAGTATTTCAGCCACTTCTAAGGTATTTTCTTCTTTAAAGATACCTCGATTTTGTCTCCACCACATTCGAGGATGTATTGTGATTAAGTACTCGCCATAATTGACCAACTGGGACGCGCTTGACCGCTTGAAACGCTGCCAAATGTATAGTTTAGGCTGGGATGGGATAGCTTGAGACAGGTTGCATGCAGGCTAAACCGCTGCTCGTGCTCCAAACAACTCATTCAACAATAGACCGACAATCTTATGAAACAAACTGATCTGTAAACATTGTCAATTGTCATTTTCAAGGTCAAAGCTTTTCACTTTTTTAAAATAGTAAAAACAGAAAATGCTCTTACGTGATTGTTAGAAGAATATTGCATAATAATGCCAATGGATAACTGTATAATCCATTGTAACCCATAATTATCATTTATACAGTACGTCAGGAATAACTTACTTCCATCCCCATCCTTCAGATTTTCATTGAATGTTTAAAAGTTGATTAAATGTAGTTATTCATAGCAAGGTATTTGCTAATTATTATCAACGCATATGACGCGCGTATTCACTATCTATTAACAGATATAGTACATTAAGTAATGGAATTATGTTCCCATTACTTAATTTAGCATTACTTATGTATTAAGATTTGAATATGTATTTTTAAAAAGTCACTTACTACTTGAAGCAGTTCTAGATCTTTAGTATGCGCTTTTCTTACAGATATTAAAACGTAGATATCTTAGTTTTCTTTATTTTTTCTATACAACATAATTAAATAGAGATGTTGCCGCCGCACAGTTGAAGAAAACATACTTCCATTGAAAAAATGAAAACGGCTTGAGCGTTTTTATTTTGTATCGCAGTGTGGATGTCTAGAGAATTCGCACATTCTCTCCCCTTCACAATTCTACCATTTTCTCCAAGTTATCATAAAATATTCACTTGGGAAACTATATTACGCCAGGGATGAGTTACAGTGCCGCCGTTTCTATAAATCAAACCTGCTTTTAGTAGAGCTGTGAATTGAAAATGTTTTCTAACTGTATATTTCAACTCAAAACCTATTCTTAAAGTGATAACCACCGGAACCCGTCTAGGTTTTGTTCAGCCTGACAAATGGAAACCACTTGTTTCCACCTGGTGACTGCTAAAAGCTGCTGATGCTTCGTACTCCTCCCATTCGCAATAAATATCTGTGTGACTTAATCAAGAATAGTGTTAGCATGGACTTAACAGGTCAACGCAAACATATTTTTCACTTTACTCTAGCTTTACTTGTTTTACCTTTACCACAAAATATATTTCAGTTGCTATCTTGCTAAGGTTGTTTTCTTTCAGATTATATTATGAAGTAATTCCTAATTTTCAAAGACTTGGCGCAGTTACTGGTTATATACTACCCATTTATGAAAAGATACATGTGCAAGTCTTATAAAGTTTTGTATGTTTTTTATTATGTATGGATGTGTCATAATTGTATTGATTGATTCTAAAACCAAAGAAAAAGGGGGTTATGTGCTGCCCGTGGATGTCTTTTTGAATTAAAGTAGCTTTTCAGTAGTTAATTGGTCTGCTTTTCAAATTAAAACTTAAACTATATATTCTCTACTGCGAATTTTACTTCTATTGTAAATAAATCTACAATTTTAACTTGTAAGTGACACGTGACCTAACAGTGCTAATGCATGCATACCATTACATTTTACAGTCGCTTAAAGTAATTTCCACTACAGTAAATTTTTATGTTGAATTCGTGAGGGAGTTCGTAGATTTTAAGTGGCCTTAACCCTTAAAAAGCCAGTTTTACGTAAAATTTTGAAAAATTAAAAAAAGCGTTACTTTTCAGTTTGCATCGTCATAACTTCGTCGTGGATACAGCTAAAAAGTTAGTTTTGTTTTCAAAATATTTCCCCAGAGTTGTAGATTGCAACGCACTACGTGAAACAATCGTAACCTGAAGGTAGCATGCATTTAGTAGGTTTAGCTGCTTCGTTGGAGCGCACAGAGGTTCAAAACTAATATCTGGAGGGATTTTATTAGGAAAAGTTGTTGTTGAATATTATAATAAAAACCCCACTTTTGCAAAGCTAAATACATCGATAAGAAGAAATCATAATCTTTTTTCGAAGAAAACAACACATTTGGCCGAAGACAGGTATAAACCTTGTAGTTACATGGTTGTATTTGCAATACTTTAGTTGTCGCTTAATGGTTGTGACATCGGTACAATTGATTTTATTTTTTCTTATTACAGTCTTTTGACCCTATGGAGGAGTTAGCTAATGATGTGTATCTTCATTTAATAATATATTTCAATATTTTCTAGTAAATGTTAACACTATCGCGACTCGTTAATTTTACCTCTAAAATTCAAATTATATGTCGATTTATTTAAAATTTACTAAGGTTATACTTCTTTGGGCCTTGAAAGGCCGCTGTGAATTTACTTTTATAGTATCCATCAAAATCATTAACACATAAAAAAACTAGAATTTTTGTTAGCACCCACCAACTCTTTATTTTATGTCTATTTCAGAATTAAAAGCAGGTATAGTGCGAAAAATTTTTTTCCAGATTTAGTGCAAGGAAAGAAATATATCGAAAAGGACAACTGCTGTTGTCAATTATATTGTCGTAAAATATTATTTAAAACACTCTGATGACAACATTTCTTTTTGTAATAATAATAATAATAATTACTACTACCCATTACCTGTCGCTGGCGAACCGGGTCCGAGAAGCTATGTAGCTTGTGCGGGATAGACCGATTATGATTATTACGCAGACCCATCGTGCGGCTGCAGCCGACTTACAGGTTAATAGCACAAGCCCTACATTTGGTTACAACTAAGGAAAAATGCAGAAAACCTTAACCAGATGCCTGCCGGCACCGGGATTTGATTCCAGACTACCTGGGTGAGAGACTAACACGTTAGCTGCTACACTACCTAGGCTATATAATGCACGTAACAAATTTAAAAAATGATAGGCGGAGTGTCATTGCGCATTAAGCCGGTTTTCAATATAAAATAAAGATTAGCTAAATGGAAAAATTTATTTTATAGAAATTATCGAATATCTCTGGTCTATCAACTAATAAGAAAGTAAGTAGGTCGCCCTTCTAAACCATTTGAAGAGAGTTGGGAGAAATTGAGAAATCTAGAGCGAGACAGTTAGCTTTCCTTGTTTGGACAAGTACAGGTGAAATTGTACTTGCTGCACAAATGAGTCTCTATTAACAGTCTGTCAAGAGAGATACGGCTAAAATTGCAAAGCAAGTAAATAGTATCTTCACCAACAAAAGCATATTTTCGATTTTTTTTTCTAAAAAAATGTGTTGAATAAATATTCATCTATCTAAAAGTACAATTCTAATCCTTCAGATCCTGGCAAAATTAAAATATACTACTCGAATAATTTAGTCCCTGTGGAGCGCCCGAGTTTCATAGTCGCTCCCGCAACAAATATTGTAGTTTGGACCAAGACCAATAACTTGGTCTTGTAATAAAAATGTTTTTCATCTGATTGCGAATTTTAGTGCACAAATATGACATAGTATAACAAAATAGCAATCTTTCAAATTTCTTTTATATCTACAATGAATTAATTTTCAACTCTAATTAGATGGACCTGTATACACTAGAAATAGAGTTCACTAGAGTTCATTTTCAACACTAAATTCTTCTCACTAAGCACTTACTGCTCTTAATACTTCAATAACTATTAACTTATCCTAGTATATAAATATTAACTTATGGTTGGTGCTGATATGATCTCAGTGGACCATAACATACTCTTGAAGACAACTAATAAATATAAATAAGGAGATTTAAAAATAAAAAAGTAAAAGATTATAAACATTTTTTAATCTCCATATTTTAACAAAAAAATCAACTAAAATACAATTCACATTTATACGACTTTAGTGACTCATACCATCACCACGCATTATATGTAGTAACAAATCAATAGAGGTTTACAATATTCCATCCCACCTTTAAAGAAACCTTTACAGTATTTTTCAAAATACATAGACGAAACAGCTTTCAAATACATGACCACACGAATATGAGACATTATGTTGAAACAAAAGATTGCTCTTTAAAATTGAACAAAGAATAAACTATGCTCTTTGTACGATGTTCCATGTTAATATCTATTTATTATTTCCCTAGAATTCCTATTCTAGAATTGGTCTCAAAAAATGGAATTTTTATTATTGCCGATAATATATCTCTAAACAGATATTTCTTGCTTAGATCTAATTTGAAGGTTGTTGACGGTAATATGATTTCAGCTAAGGAGATATTACATGACAAGTTTTGGAAAGTGGGACCACTCTCAAAAATATTCTATGGTTGTCGTCAGAATATTAGACCCAAAAATGTATCAATCGATAAACAAATGATACAATTTTATGGATCTGTTGCTATGAAATCGTTTATGAGGTCTAAACTGAATCCAGACGGTATAAAAAAACTTTGTTATGCCTGCTGCTAATGGATTAGCTTTAGACTTTTGTGTTTCCGAAGAAAAAGATAGCGCGATAAGATCTGTTTTGTTCACAACTCCAAATAATCTGGACATAACTGTCGTATAAGGGTTTGAACCCTATAGGTAGAAGCGTGGTTATCTCTAGGCGGGGGTCATAAAAGAGGGGGTTTTGATTTTGAAGTCCTTTTTGCCGTATCTCCAACCGTTTAGGAGATACGGCGTTGTTTATACTGCTAACATACAATTTGTTTCTTTGGAGTAAATCCATCTTACATTATTAAGAAATAACAGAGATCGCGTCTTATAAGGGTTTGAACCCTATAGGTAGAACCGTGGTTATCTCTAGGCGGGGGTCATAAAAGAGGGGGTTTTGATTTTGAAGTCCTTTTTGCCGTATCTCCAACCGTTTAGGAGATACGGCGTTGTTTATACTGCTAACATACAATTTGTTTCTTTGGAGTAAATCCATCTTACATTATTAAGAAATAACAGAGATCGCGTCCTATAAGGGTTTGAACCCTATAGGTAGAAGCGTGGTTATCTCTAGGCGGGGGTCATAAAAGAGGGGGGTTTTGATTTTGAAGTCCTTTTTGCCGTATCTCCAACCGTTTAGGAGATACGGCGTTGTTTATACTGCTAACATACAATTTGTTTCTTTGGAGTAAATCCATCTTACATTATTAAGAAATAACAGAGATCGCGTCCTATAAGGGTTTGAACCCTATAGGTAGAACCGTGGTTATCTCTAGGCGGGGGTCATAAAAGAGGGGGTTTTGATTTTGAAGTCCTTTTTGTCGTATCTCCAACCGTTTAGGAGATACGCCGTTGTTTATACTGCTAACATACAATTTGTTTCTTTGGAGTAAATCCATCTTGCATTATTAAGAAATAACAGAGATCGCGTCCTATAAGGGTTTGAACCCTATAGGTAGAAGCGTGGTTATCTCTAGGCGGGGGTCATAAAAGAGGGGGTTTTGATTTTGAAGTCCTTTTTGCAGTATCTCCAACCGTTTAGGAGATACGGCGTTGTTTACACTGCTGTATCTTGGTATAAAACATTTTTTCACAATAAACCTTTTTTATATTAATTTATAATCAACTAATATTATTTGGTTTTTATTGCAATTGTTATTTTTGGTGGGCCTATGGTATTGTCTCAAAGTTTAATACATTGCGAACATGTTATGAAAGGTCTATCTTATTCACCTAAACATTAAGAAAAATCAAATCGTCCTTGATTAAAATCGTACAAACCTTTCCTGCTGAAATAGTACCTATTATTGTGTCTGTTGATAAACCAGAGTGCTGGTCAGTTGTTCAATAAAGAACTTAGTAGTAGTAGGGCTCCAACCAAAAAATGGACTATTCTGATGATATTTCATTTTTTTGACTTTGCTGCGTCGGCGTCGGTCTTATAGCTAGACTATCATCAACATGCAACTAGTCTGGGGTTACGGCGCAAGTACATTTTAGATTTTTTAGAATTAAAAATGAAGCTACTGTTTGGCGACTACAAATTGGTGAAGACGTATAGAAGCAATTTCATAAATTTTAGTTTTTAAAAAATGAATGTTTGAAATTGGTTAGAATATCGGACACTGTAAAATTATATCATGTTAGATATGGTAGCTTAACAGTAGTTGTAAAAAATCTTTTCCCTTGTACAACCACAATACAAAAACATGCTATTCTGATCAACGCATCTGGAGTAATGTACCTGATATCACTCGTGTACTGTGATATTTACGCCAACTGGCGAAACTCTCTGGATAGAAGATTCATAGATCTTGTAATTCCGAAACGGTCGGTTTATACATACAAATCTCTCTCTTCTAAAAAGAATCTAATTTTATTTATAAAAAATAAATGGCTTTTATTTTACTCTCGTAAAATACTATGTCTTTGTTCTGTTGGCGTTAACAACCTGGAACAAGACTCTAAAGGCCTCCATTGCTCATTCTCGGTGCTCAACTATTGAAGGACGTCAGCAATCGTTGACGCATAATTATCACAGCTAATGCTAATGTGGTCAAATAGGTTACGTTCACTAGAGCGTTTTTGGAGTGCTGAAAGTCTTGTAAATGGATTTTCAAAATTAACTGGTTTATTAATCGCTCTGTCAGGAATAAGTAGATCGTTCAAAAGTTTCAAAATTACTGCACAATGTTTAATAAATTTATGATAATAAGACGCAAGACCTATAAAATTTCTCAACTACTTCTGAATAGTTTATAGTGGAAAGTCTTTGATCACCTGAACCTCGGAAGACTGTGGAAGAATTAACTAGTGGAGATATGGTGGTGTAAAAAGTCTAATTCATTAACTCCAAACAAACATTTATCTATATTTAACAGTTATTCATGGAGATTACAACATTGACACACTGTCTTTAAATAAATCTCATGTTGAGACTCGTCTTTACTAAGAATTTAAATATTGTCTAAATATTAGAAACACAATGCACTTAACTTTTGAAGGATTTCGTCCATAAAACGACTTCAACTAGTTGTAGCATTCTTTAAACCAAAAGGTAATCTTTTTCACTGGAACAATCCAAAAGGAGCTATGAGTGCAGTCTTCTCGATTTCTTCTCGTAGAATCGCTATATGAAATTAAGCTTTCTTCAAATTCACTCATGAAAATACTGTGACATCCTGTATTCTTGCGGTAAAGTTCTGCAGGAGCGGGCTATGGATCATCTTTGAAGAGTTCCCAAGAAGGACTGTTCAATAAACTGTTCGGGAACATATGGCCAAAAGGTGAGTGCGACCTATTAAGAATACCCGCTGAATGCAGCCCTGTTGGGATACTCTAAAAATAGAAGTGGTATGAGTTTAGCCTTCTGCATTTCTTAGAAATTATGAACCTGTGATCTTAATTGTATGCACTACTGTATGTCTGACTAGTGTGTCAGAGGTAGAAACCTTTGATTAAGTTTGGAAAGCTATTTAGTATGGTCAAGTAGTGATTATAAAAAGCAATTCGATGTGTGAGATGTTATTGGGTTGATGGTGTATTAAGAATGGATGACAGTAATGGTAAAGGGTCAGATGTTATGGTCTGATTACCCATAACACTAAACTAAGAAAACATTGGTCGTGTCATTGGAGCAGTTGCTATGGTCTGGCTTGCAATAACATCAGAAGGAAACTGAGTTGGTGGTTGAGTTTGAACGATGTTTGGAATAGGTTGATTGGAATGAGGTTAGATGATGTTTGAAATGAGTTGAGAATGAATGATGATCAAGGATGGCAATTGAAATTTTAATGATAGATGCATGGTTGATTGGAATGAAGTTGAATGATGTTTGAAGATGAATTAATAATAGATGAGGAAATACACTTTGAACAAATTGATGTTATTGAAATGGGCTACATGGACTGTTAACGGGCGTTAACATAATGAGATGAGAGTGAAAATTGTGGTGCCATTTGATCAGATACTATCCAGATAGCGGAAGGTCCTGGATTTGATTCCCAGCCGTGGTGATAAATTTTTCTCTCTGAATTTACATTCAAAATATGATTTAATAATTGTATAGTACTTACTGGAGTTGCACATAGTAATGATCATCAAAAGTGATAATTCTACCCTTGTTGTATTGATGGCATAATGAAATATATATAGACGAGGCTCGCAGATGGCTCAGCTTCTAATGGACTTTCAACTAACATCTTTTTTTAGATTTTGGTCTTCAGTAGGAGAAAACTTGAGAGTCATACTTTTACCTTACAGACATCATTTCTAACTTCTATAAAGTGCCATGTGACGAAAGAATATCCAACACTATAATCAATCTTTTTATATTTTAGTAGCTCAGCGTGTTACTGGCATCTAAGCAACTGATTTGTCTTGATATTTTTCCCAGTGTACTGCTGTCACACCAAATAAAATTCATAAAATTCTTATCATTAGAATATAAATAGTTATTTCTATTACAAATACAAGTTCATATAAAAGAACAAGTGTTTTCTTTTATCAAGAACCAGCACAGTCTACTAGAAAGGAGAATCTCTTCTTGAATGTGTTTTTAACACAATGTAATTACAGAGTGACTGCTAATAGAACAATGTGCATAGTGTCAAGAAACTGTCAGTCGATTTTGCCGTTCGCAAAATCCATCTTGTTTAGGACTCCTTAAGCACATAACGCTTCAGTTCTCATAACCGGAATCAATAGCGTCTAGTCACTGCCACCTTACAATGGTTGTTAGACGCACGAACAGGATTCCCCATTCCAATAATATTATCTACATGAGTAACTATAAATATCGCATTTACAGCATATTATGGAATACAAAAGTAATTTTATAACGATAAGTTAAATCTTATCTTAATTCTAATTATCTTTAGTTATCTATAATTAAAGCAATTTAAGAATTTACTTCTAATTGTGTCTCTTTATTATTAAACCTAGCCAACTTTATTAGAATTAACTGAATCACAAACTTAAAACGTAAAAGCAACAATATCCAGGTTTGACCTGCACAAATTCGGTAAAACAAAATAAATTGCAAAATGTAATGGCATTCTACGAATGTACCTACATATATTGAGATTTATTTTGTTTATTATTGTTGTTATTCTGGTACAAGATTTATATAAACCACTCTCAAGCTGCCAACACTCCAATAATAATGTCGATGCACAAATAGCGTCCACTAGTAATATAGCAGTTACCGCAAAACCCCAAACATCATACAGTACATGCCGCAAACTCCGGTCAAATTTAAACCAAAACGTTTGTCTGGGCAGCATATGAATTACGGGAATTATACAAATAGAAGTAAATGCAGTATTATTTTCAGAAAGGGCTTTTTCATTCCGGTCATTGTTCAAATCCCTTTTGGTTTAACTATGACGAAGACGAACACCCCAAGCTCAAGCGCGTGAGTGTTTCTCATTCCCTACAGCCCAGCGGTCGATCCATCAAGCAGACGTGGTTGATTAGTTAGCCTTCCAGATAGAGATCGAGATATAAGGTTTAATAGGACTCTGACTGTAAGTACGACCGCGATAGCACGTAAATTGGCTGAAAAGGATACGCAGACCCAGATTATGGGATGGAAATTGTAACATATAGCATTACCTCAGAACGGGAGAGAAAAAGCATGAAAAAGCATATAAAGTAAGCACATGGAATAGGAAATGAACAGGAAATTAGCTCTTCAATCCACACCAGATCAAAATTCAAAGTAGGTTAGTATCTACTTTACTTTTATTGCTTACGTTTTATTTTCCAATATCTCTAAGTTTACTTTTTGTCTACATGTAAATATATTGGAATCTCCATTAACTGCTGTATCAAATTTTCTTTTACAAACGAGTACTTACATGTGGTGGGCTCTCAGTTTATTTAAATGAATTTCTTTTAAAAATAATCTCTAAAAATACAATCTTCAGTATTGTATTCCTATTAAGTCAAATAGCAAAAACAAGTCGTTATGCCTTACAAACAGGAGGCTAACTTACAAATTTAACAGAGCCTAGCGTTTTAGAGTTAGTCTTCTTATTGAATTACAAAAAATTAAAAAATAAAATAAGTAATACAGCGTTGATCATAAAACATGTTCACAGAACAAATCAGTGTAACATTCAAGAACTTTCCAATGAAATATTAAATTAATAATAATTGACTTTGTGAGACTTTACGATAGATATTTATCAAAAATAATACTCTTTGACTTTATTCATACTGCATTTAAGTATATTTTAAAAAGTTTATCGTGTAAGCTTTGTTTTCGTAGTAATAATTCAATATTAACGGTTTTACATTATAAACGTAGAATTTAAGACACAGTAAATTATCTGTTATCTATATATTTAAAACACAAGACTTATTTTTGTACTAGTTCGTTTGAAAGTTTCACCGGGCCGATCTAAGCCGTTCTTTTTTTATATTAAAGCTTTCGATGTGTAGATTAGTCAACACTACTTAATCTTTATATATTTTTTGATATATTTTTTGATAACACAAAATGTTTAATTTGAGACGGACGATTCGGACATTCACTTGGGGCGGCCTCTCACTGTCTACGAGTTTCGTAACTATTCCCGCTTATAAATGTAAAAGTTGATGCAACCGTTCACTTCCATCATTAATAAGTGGTTAACATGCGGTTAATGTTTAAAACTCGCATAGTTGAAAATTATGGACAACAGACGAATTATTCAAATAATAGCTGATGGCAATTGCTTATTCAGAGCAGTTTCATATTTGTATAAAACGCAGGAAATTTGCCAACACTATGTTTATGTCATGTTTTTGAAATTGGTACTAATAGATGTTTTCAGGAATTTTTAAACAAGATGGATTTTTGATTTTATTCTTATCATTTCGTAAGGCAGAATCTCTGTACGTATGTATGTAGAATAAACCAGGGGAGGGGTAAACCAGAGAGGAATATATATTGGAAGAGATGAGGGTAAGCTGGGAGAGAGGAGTGCTAGGCTTTGAATTTTCAACTGATTATGTTTGGTTGCGTTTATTTAAATAATCACTCACGAAAATCCGAAGGATTGTAATCACACATCGAATGTTGTATATAGGGAAATTCTTCAATGCTTTTGACTGTCTTGTCTGGACGAGGTTTCCCTCGTAGTATATTATTACATAACGATTACGGAAAGTTACATATCGTTCAAATATGAATGTAGTCACACTAGACGCTAGTCAAATGCGAATATCACAACTAGAGCACAAAAGACATTTTCCACCGAGTTGTGTATAGGGTGGCCGAATTTACTTGTTACTATAGGGAATCGATCACTATATTAGATAGAGGAAAATAAATTGCACATTCTCCTTGAATTTTTTTAGACAAACTCAATGCTTAAAACCAGAATTTGCTATTGTCTTTTGTTTTCGAGTTACAACCAATAATTGGGGTTTTTTACTTTTTGGTGATTGAAACCTAAACCTGAAAACTAAACAGTTGCGAACCAAAATATTGGAAAAGAGCTAAATACGGTGTCAATCGGGGTTAGTGTGATAACGGTATATAAAGCCCAAGATTCTATTACTCTAGGAATATCCATAATAATAAACACACTATAGGCTATCATAAACTACCCATAACATATTTATATTCTCATATATATTCCCAGAGTAATAGTAATAGAATTGGGACTTTATATACTGATATCACACCAACCCCGTTATCACACAAAGCCCGATTAACCCGAAAAAAGCAATTACTACAGCATTTATAGCAAGATACAAAACAAAGAATATACAAATACTACTGCTGATGGGCAAAAGGTGACAAGTCAAGAAAACTAACAAAACCTAATGCAATAATATCCAAAATGAAATAAGAAGTGCCAAGAATAAATAGTATCATAAAAAATGCAATTAGATTAAAGAATCAGAAAAGGTACACCTTAACCTTAGTCTACGAGCCCCATCCCAGCCAAGTTCGCACACTCTATTTTTGTTATTTAAGAGATGAATGTACATAGTAGCTGTTTCTTGTTGTTAGAGTGAAGTACTCTTTGCACTTATCCCATGTTAAGTTTCATTCTATCGAATGGTTTCCTCACGCCGTCCCTCCAATTCCCAACAGTCTGCGGACGCCTAGAGGCGGTAAGAGGAATCCCTGCCTTACTAAAATTTAAAAAAAAACGTGACAGTGGAGTAGGTGCAGAAGCAATACTCTATTTTAATAATAAGAAATAGTTACCTTGAAGGCCAAAGGAAATTTTGGGAAGAAATTGTGGAGTGTACTTTGTTTTAAAACATAAAAGATAAATACACACCGAAATCTAACAATAAAACGACATAACTTATAATATAGGTTAGTACTTTACTCTAGCAACAAGAAATAGCTTTTACATAAAAGAACTATTTAAAGATGACCGGGTAGATACAGAATACCAGAGTGGACTGACGACGTTCACGAAGAACTTTTAAAACTATTGAATTATAATAATATAGGAACTTACTAATTTACTCAACAGGATCTACGACTCAGGTAATATTCCTCCTAAATTTAACGTATATACTAGCAATTCCTAAGAAAGCGCATTTTAACAAATGCACGACTGCCGAATAATCGGTTTAAAGAGCTAAATATGAGTTCATGAGATAAATATGATAACTAAGATCAGACTCCTTATCTGCTATGTCTTCCCTACTATCCTGTACGGTGTTGCAAGCTGTACAGTAACGGAAGTCTAAAGCAAGAAACTGGAGCACTGGAGCATTTTGAAATGTAGATCTACAGACTAAGAATATCCTAGACCGAACATGTCACCAACAAAAAATTATTTGAACAATTAAACAAAAAAAGGAGAGTTCATCAGCATAGTAAAACTAAGAAAACTGAATATTCGGGATTGGTTATGAGAATTGAACAACGTTATAGGTTACTCCAACTAATGCTGCAGGGAAAGGTGAATGGAAAGACAGTGACAGGCCCTGGTAGAAGATTCTAAGGGCAAGGTTTCAGATGACTAGGATTAAAAAACTTGCAACCGCAGTTAGCATTTCCGTTTAATCAACAGTGCAGTTGTGGGATCAGTCTTCTGTGTAACTGATACTGGAGTTGTGAGATCACTGTGTGGGTTGGTATGAGGGTTCTTGTTCCTCCCTTGGTGAATTTCTTTGTTCTGCTGGCTCTTGTTTTTGGCTTTGTGAATTCACCTGATATTGTTCCTGAGTTGGTGAATTTGCTTGGTCTTTCAATACAGGGGAGGAAAGTCAAAATATCAACTAATTTGTGTGAAATTTGAGATATTAACTATTTGTACCCTATTGTTGTAAGATAAGACCGTTGGAGCAGACATTTTCAAAAACAAGTTTTTTATAACCACCTTACTAGGGAGGCGTCCGATTGGAAACTAGCAAACCCACTTGGGTTGTAATGCTGATCCTTTAATTGTTAATGGTCTATAGTATGCACGAGTATTCATCGTTTTGAACATAACCTTGAGATAACCTTCTGTAATGTGAATGGATTCGTTTGCTAAGATTACAAGCCCACATTGAGTAGAGGGTAATGCTATTTCCTACTCAATTGCCCTCCTTATTGTGCAATCCCAACAACGCAAAGAACGAAATTTTTAATTTCGGGGCATATTTTATATGATGTCTTCACAGGACATGCTTCAACCATCAATAAATTCATCCATGATTTTTGGATTGCCTATATTGCAAGGGCATTTCTGAATTTTATAAATTTTATATAAAAAAATTAAATGGATATGTTTCAATTGGTTAAACAAACACTATATAGCACTATAATTTGAAAAAGGATACATTTTAAATTGATTTTTCTAGTAACTTTTGCATTTTTGTTTGCATAGTTAACGATATTCTGTTGTTGCTTAAAAATTTGCACATAAATAGGTATTAAAGCTATTTCAAGGCATATTCTCTCCTAGAACATATTAAAGGTATGGTTGTGAAAATGTACACGGGTATTTATCACTTTGCTTACTGTTTTTATTGGTGAAAATGAAAAAATCTTCTTAATAAACGATTTGAGGATTTTCATAATAAATGGGTAAATGTGAGTATATTTGAGACTTAAATGCTAATTATGGCGTATTTTGTTGGAGAAGATTTGGGCATTTTTAAAACAAATATTATTGCGTTTTGACATAGTTTGAATAAAGTATAAAAATTAGCTTTTATTTAGAATTTTGATAAAAAAAACTTGTGTGATAAGTATTCTACATGATATTAGGATCAAGTTTATATTGAGAAATAGAAGTAACAATCAATGTGTTTTTAAACAATAATTGTAAATATTAATAATGTATCAATCTAAGGAAAAACAAAGATCGTTGCCGTTAAATCTCATGTTTATGTGTGCATTTCAATACAAGTGTGTGGTGTCTGTAAAGAGAGAATAATTCCCTCTATGTTTTTATAATATTATTATAAACAATTAGTTTAATATTTATTAACATATAATTATGTAATTTTAGTTTTAAATTAATTCTTTTGTTTCTAATCAAGAATTTAGTGGTAACTAAAGATCACACTAAAGAATTTTGTTGAGAACCAGATATATCACTAGTATTTCAATTGTTTTTCCAATTGCTATATAAACAGCAGGAAAACTGGTGACACTCTCTCGAATATTTTCATTTGTGCAGAACACGCGTTCTTTTGGAGAGCAAATTTTTAGAAAAAGTTTGAGGTAATGTTTTACATATATTATCTTACGTCAACGTCAACCTCCTGTCAGAAATTTAATGTTATGTTTGCTGTTACGTCAAAATTTTTTGTAATAAAATTTTAGAATTTAGGTAGTGCAATTAATAATAAATAATTTTATATTAACTAAATAAAAGTGTAGTGAAACTAATTAGTGATTGAATTTTCTTTTGGTCAAGAAAATCTTTATTTAGTGGTTGTTTAAAAAATTTTGGACAATGTTATTGGTGTTTTGAATGGAATTTTAAAGATTTATTTCTGAATAAAAAATTAAATGGACTTTATAAGAACTGGTGACAATAATTAAAAAGCTTTTCCTGCATTGCAAAAATAATTTTGTCACAAAAGATGGTAATTGGGAACATTTCTACCACGTCAACATTTAAGCAGATGAACATACCAGCATTTATAGTTAACTACTAATCTAAGTTAGTATTTTTTAAAGCGACAAAATTTTGGAAAATTTGAAATAAATGTAAGTTATTCTTTAAGTTTATAATATAGCACATTTAGTGAAAGAAATATTAATTAACAACATAAAGGGAATTATACAGTCTTATAGTTTCAATTTCTTTTATTTTTATTATCATAACCAATTTTCCTATTTGTGTATCTAATTTAAGAGTTTTTGTTTCCAATTTTGAGTTAAATATTTTCGTTGTTGAATAAATTGTTCATTTGAATTTTGGTTAAAAAAAATCAACCTTTGGTTTATTTTATTTTTAGATATAATTTAATAAGTGCCCTAATTGAAGCGACTCGTCTGAGAAGTTTCATTTATCTTTGGAACTTACTTTCCAAATTTTGAATAGTTGCCGGTACATTTTTCTTTTATGATAAAGGTAAATGGTTTATATTTTGTGTATGTTGTCACTTTACTTTTCCCAGAGTTTGTTCTATGTGTTATTGATTATCAACTTTGATAAATCAATTTTAAAATTTATTAATTTTAACTTCCGCGGGATGACCTTCCAATGATGCTCTAAGATAATGAAATTTCTGTGTTTCATTTAAATCAGTACTATTATGAATTAAAGATAAATAAGTACCCCTAAATTCAAGCCATTCACTATGTTTACCATCAAATATGGGTATTTTTATTTCAGGTAACTTCACTACTCCCAACTGACCACCAAATTGACCACCAGGAGATTGGAAAGCTGAAGAGCTGGAAGTGTTGTTTAGATTATTCGATAGGTTGTGTTTGTCTAAAAACTGTTTTGCCAATGACATTTGTGTAAAGAAATTTCTTTCAAATTCATCTATTTCTTTATATTCAAGTTCCAAATTTGCTTCCAACTCATCACCTTCCGCGTAACTACTATCAATTACATTTTGTATCTGTTCAAATTCATCTATTAACGTTTCAATTTTTAATTTACGATTTTCTAATTGAAGCACATCTAATTCAGTAACCTGGTCAACTGGTTTTGTAAAAACTGATTCAATGAACTTTGCAAAATTAGTTAATCTGGCTTTAAGCGTTCCCCTTTTACGCTTATCAGTTTCAGCCATTACTTATCTACAATACTTGTCAATTAATAAAGTGTCAAGTAAAGATTGCAAGAAGTGGTAATTAAATTAATCAAATTCGTAAAAGCTAATACCTTTATACACTTCTGTACAAGCAAAAGGTGATAAACAACCCAAATGCCTCACTA
Organism: Agrypnus murinus; assembly: GCA_929113105.1. Taxonomy (NCBI): domain Eukaryota; kingdom Metazoa; phylum Arthropoda; class Insecta; order Coleoptera; family Elateridae; genus Agrypnus; species Agrypnus murinus. The sequence continues at coordinate 87,706,008 of OV816024.1, forward strand.
TAAGGACAGTACTCACTGTTTCAAGACTTCACTTTCAAAGTGAATTCTTCTTTATATTTAGACAACCTCTTTCCGATTGTAGTAATTTTAGCTTACTAAATCCTCAAACAACGCAGATTCTACCAGTCGGTAATATGTGAACTTCTACAGGTACAACTGGGTTAGAGATCGTTGTTGACATTAACTTTCAATGTACTGCTTCACCGTCAGATTACTGGCTTTTCCATCCAACTGCGAAGGACCATGTTATTGTTTGCAAGTAATATTTCTTCTGTTATATCTTTGATTAGATTTAACTTTTATCTAACTTTATGTTTTACTCAAACTTTACCAATCTACATATGACATACTATTCTATTTACTTTTTGTACACACACATTTTTAACATTTTCATGGAAACCAAATACTTTACATAAACCCTGAACTGTCACCATACAACAATACAACAAAAACTATAACTATAAAAATAATCCAACAATACTGTATGAAACATAACATATAACAATGATTGCACAAAATATAATCTACAATTACAAATCATAATCTATGTGTTATGTTCAAAATACAAAACATGAAAAAAAAAACTACCCGGATCGGGTTACATCCACTCTACAGTAGACGGGACTAAGTTTGTTATTGGCAAATATAGTGAACGCAGTTGCCAATAATAAATAATAATGACTCATTATCTTATCGTATATCTTATCGTAGGCTTATCATTATCGGCTCGTATAACACAGTAACACATCAACGTTATTGTCAAATAATCCAGTCAGTTTTTGGACCTGTTTTTTTTTTAAGAACTGTTAAGTAATGTGTTTTCACTTAATAATAAATGTGTTGGCTACAATATTACTCCAAAAAATTACTAGTTTGGTACTGTATACCGTATGGATTTGACCATCCTACTGAATTACTCCTACTTGGTTTATTTTTTGTAGCATTTCCTCAAACACGAGGTATATCAAGATAAATTAATAATAAGCCGAAATCTCCTACACAAATGATTATAAATATTATTCTAATAAGGACGAATGTTTCGAATATATCAATTAAAAAAAATTTAAAAAAGTTGTATCCATCTGCAGACTAAATTATAAATATGAGAACATAAATTAATATTCGAATACCCAAAATATATAGTTTAGAAAATATTTTACATAGTGATCAATATTATTTTCATTTTACCTTTAATTAGCTTGGTGGTGATGAATGAGAATTAAGATTTTTTTTATAATTTTTTTCAGAAACCTACCACATTTAACAAGAGGAAAAATTCAAAATATTAATATTGTCATACAATCGAGGAAATATTTGTGTTATGGATAGCATTGGCACTTTGTTGTTTTTATTAATGCATATGAACATTAGTTCAACAATAAATTGAAGAATCTAGAGTCTAGATTCTAGACCAACGCGTTAGCAACATCTGTGTAAACACATTAAAGTAAGATAAGAGTGTAAGCTGCAGCTGGTGTTACCACGGCTGTTAGAAATGTTAGCAGCTTACGTTAGGATTTTACATTTTAACATTTTGTTTGTCATCAATGAATACATACACCCTAATACCGGGTTATAATTAAAAACTTCATTGTTTTAAGCGTCATAGTGTAATGAAGCCATTAGAAGTGGATATAAATATTTCAGAGATGTGCATAGCTCGTAATGATCTCCCTTTAGGTTTTTTTAATATATTGTCTGCGCGAGCCAACTAGTCCTCTGATAATTGAGGAGAAAGGTAAGGTACAGGATGCACCGATGCATTGGTACAAATAACAGTATCTCAATCGCACTACCAAACGGTAAGCCGGTCTCACGGAAGCTTTTTAGCACTTGAAGCTAGCTCGGCGTGTGACTTCACTGTTGACATGTATACTTATACACATTTAAATATCTTTAATAATACTGATTTATAATAATATGCAATATTTTTCAATAAAACATCTAAAGCATCATACTACTAAATAATAAAACACGTTGTAATATTATTTAATATTTATTTATTAGTAATCAAAAATGAACTGTAATTTAACTCTAAAACTTTTTAGAGCCCGCTAGAAAAATAGCTACCCTTGCTTTACGCCGCACACAGGTGTAAAACTCACAAAAACGACGCATAAGTATAGAAAATCAAGTTCTTGAAATCCTTAAATTATATGTCAGGTGTTATTAAGATTGAATGGCGGCATCTTTTATACATGAACTTGGAACTGATAAATGCCCACATACTGACATAACACCCTCGTACGTGATCATTTCATTATAGCGCTTAAAGAAAGTATACTTGTGCGTTAATTAAATGTATACCAAGTTAAAAAGAAGGGTTAATTTGGTAGTAGAAAATATGGATTTAGATTTTCAAGGTAAGTAGTTTTAGCCTGTGTTACAGTTATTCCGCTTGTATTTATTACGATGTATTAAATATAAGTACGAAGATTAGGAGTTTTTTTTAGAAGGAATTTTAGCAATAATCTGTCATAAGTTTCGATTCCTGCGTTCTAATTTATACATCAAAGAGAAGCATCTTTGGTAAAGATTTCCTGAAAATTTCAGATCCCTCCGTCCCCCCTACTTGTGTTAGTAATTTTTCAAGTTACTACTGCAATTCATAGTTTGATTAAAATTTAACATAAAAAGTGCAACAGAACATCCTTTAGATAATTAAACAAAAACTAAATGGTATCCAGGTTTTTTCTTGCACAAGTGGAAAAATTTTAATTGTCGTTACTCCTACAAAACAGTTCAAACATTGGTAAAGAACGGTATTATAGCGAGCATTGTTAATTGACATTAACGCGTTGCGCCGGTTTTTCGACTTTTACACCACAGTGCGCCGTCTCCATGGTAATAACAGTAATTACGAGGGTGGTCCCAGAAGTACCCGACCCAACAAAGAAAACACAAAAATTTTGGAAAAAGATTTATTTATTTTTCAACGTAATCTCCTTTCAGCTCTATACACTTTTCCCAGCGGTGTTCAACAAGTTCGATACCCTTTTTATAATAAGATCTGTCTTGCTCCTCAAAATAGCCATTAACTGCTGACATCACTTCTTCATCGTTGGAAAATCTTTGACCACTGAGCCATTTTTTCAAGTTTGGGAACAGAAAATAATCCGAGGGGGCTAAATCTGGCGAATATGGTGCATGAGGTAGCAATTCAAACTTTAATTGATTAATTTTGGCCATTGCAATAACGGATTTGTGAGCTGGCGTGTTGTCGTGATGAAGCAACACTTTCTTTTTAGCCAAATGCGGCCGTTTTTGCTTGATTTCGTCGCTCAAACGTTGCAATAAGTTTGCATAATACTGGCCGTTGATAGTTTTCCCTTTTTCGAGATAGTCAATAAAAATTATTCCACTCGCATCCCAAAAAACCGACGCCATAACCTTGCCTGCAGATGAAACGGTCTTCGCCTTCTTTGGAGCCGGTTCTCCCTTTTGAGTCCATTGTTTCGATTGTTCTTTTGTCTCGGATGTGAAATAATGGACCCATGTTTCATCCATTGTTACGAAACGCCGCAAAAATGCTGCTTTGTTGCTGTGAAACTTCGCTAAACACTCAATTGAAACATTTTCACGACACTGTTCTTGCTCGAGTGTGAGCAAACGCGGCACCCATCTTGCACACAGCTTTCTCATGTCCAAATTTTCAGATAATATGCGATGTACCGCACTTTTTGAAATGCCCGTAATGTCTGCTATATCGCGCACTCTCAGTCGACGATAATCAAGTACCGCTTGGTGGATATTCTTCACCATTTCTGGAGTCGTCCCCTTATTTGGTCGACCACTGCGATGCTCGTCTTGGCAGCTCGTACGGCCTCGTTTAAACTCAGCTACCCAAAATTTAACTGTTGTAAACGAAGGAGCAGACTCACCCAGAGTAGAATCCAGTTCAGCTTTTATATTGGTTAGGCTGAGGCCTTTCAAATAAAAGTATTGTATCACATAACGATGACCAATTTTCTCCATTTTCACAAATTCACTGACAACGTTCACTATTGATGGCTGCCAAACAAATACTGAACAACGTGGAACTTTCAAACTTGAAACATATGCTTTATAGACTGCGTACTTTCCAATACAGTGATATTTTCAAACAACTACCGCCACCTCTTGGTCAGGTCGGGTACTTCTGGGACCACCCTCGTATATACCATTGCACCTACCTACTTGAAGTTTTATCACTGCATCTACCTACTTGAAGTTTTGCACTTTACAAATTAGTTTTATTTTAAAATTAAATATTAATTTAAACTTAGGCTGGACATAAACTAACGTATGCATTTCGGGCTTAATTAGTGTTTTAGAGCCCTTTATCGTCTTCGGCTTTCGCCTCAGGCGCTAACTGACTCTGCGGGCTCTAACACACTCAATTAATCCCTTAATACATAATATACTATTATTATTCATTTCTTATGCCTCTTTATCATTTTAAAGAACTCCTCACTTTAATATAACTAACAGTATTTTTATCCTTTAAAACTGTTAAAATGCAAAATTTGACTATATTTTTATTTTGTACTTGTCTGAAGGCATTAAGGCACAAAAATGTATAAATGTTAAATTAGAAGAAGTATAGAGTAAAGTCAACCAATGACGTCACGTAGCCGTCTCGCTATTCTCCTTCCATTAGTCTTATCCGTGCTCGCGTTTAACATGCTTTGTATAAGGCAGTGAGACAACTTCCTGTATAATAACTCTGCCCATCAACTACCGATCTAAGTGAGGCAACCTAAACTGTTAGGCGTTGAAGGACTAATTGGCCCGCGCGGACAATACCTATCGTTGGGAATCGATACCAATCGACGTTAATAATAATAATAATCAAATGCACGTTAATTGTCACGTTAGCTCTTCTTAAATAAAATCAGTTTGCGACACTACTGAATCCTTCAAATTCACCGGCTGTTTATCTATTAGTTAAATTACTCGAGGCGAGGACGTGATCGCCGCGTGGTCCGGGATGCATTTTCCATTGTTGCCCTCGTGACTTCTGTGGCCCAGATTCTTCATTCAATTGTTGAACTAGTAAAACTATTTATACTATGAATTCGTTACTACAAATGATGTGTTGAAGATAGTCGAAGATATCCGAAAGCTTATCACCCACTGCGAGCGGATTATGTAAGGTAGTGCAACATTCAGTTGTGTTCCTGTTTGACATGATCTGAGCTTGTTGGTGGCTCGTATTCAGGTGGTGATTGCGCGAAAAACTAATTTCTTGTACTAATGAATGAACTATAGCTCTTACTATATTATGATATTCCTAACGATTCAGTTAGCAAATTTGTAGTCGAAGCGTATTTATGTTTTCCGAAATGTTCTGATATGTAAAGGGGATTCAATGGACTAAATGGATTCATTAAAAATTGTTGCGTCCGTATGTTCCTACATGTGTAGTTTTGATCTTCTCATGTTACTCAGAACCAATGAATAGTTGTTTACAGTCAATTCTAAGTAATACATGTGATGCCACTGATAATCTCACTTGCTTCGTTTAGATAGATTACGGATTTTCTCTTCATTCTCGTTTTTTGTTTTACATAAACATGATCATATAAGTATTAATACTAACACAACTATATTTGCTATATAGCTATACATTTGAATATCTTTTAATAGTTATTTACCTTAATATTTTTAAATATTTAAGAGCTTCTACTTTGTTTTTGTTTTCTACGACAACCATTCTTTACAGTAATTACGAGAATAATATCTGTACGAAACACCCGAAGTAAAAAGTGAACTTTTTATGTTTATGGTCACTATCGCACACGTTTTACGTATGTGTAACAGAAGTCACAGTCATAACTTTGTTGTTAACCTACATATACATACAGCTTTGTCTTTTAATTCCACATAAGTTCTGTTAATTCGCTTCACGGCCATTCCACTAATGGTATCTGTTCAGTTGGATTTTTTTCTATATTTCTTCAAAGTAATTTTGAATGGAGGCGTCAGTTTCTATTATGTGGACTTCTAACTTCTCTCAACGCCTGAGGCAGGATTCTCGCTTGGCACGACGTGACTTCATTATTGTCACCACGAACATTCTCCTTTTCGTAACTTTACAGCATCATTCATTTTTGTTATTCCACACGTGTGTTAGGTAGTTTGCGCAACAGCAAATTGAAAACATTCATCTTCTTTTAGGTGAACGAGAATTCCCTAGTGTGCATTCCCGACAATGGAACCGTTGAGAGGTGTCAAATGAATAAATAAATACATTAGGATTTCACCTTTTTCTAACTTTCAACCAAAGTAAACTGTAAATTATTCTCATGACTCCGTGCAACAAGAAGTACAAGATTCTTTATTTAAATATAAAGCAGAGTTCTAGGGTTTACTTCCACATCAAGTGAATTCGTGTGCAGCAAAAAGTCTACTTTTAAAAACTGTTTGCTAAACCCAAAATAATATTAAAATTTAAGTGGAGATTTATATCAACTGTTGCTTCCGCTTTTTCTTTCATCCTCAAACAAGATATCTTTTTGTGTTAAAATACGGTATGAAAGCTGTCCAAAGATAAATATGAGACTGAAGTTATCAATGATCTTTGAAAAGGAAGTCAATTCCTTTTCAAAAACACAAAAGAAATTAAAGGAGCATCTTAAAGGTGTTATTAGATGACAAAAGATGTTTTCGGTATATCGAAAGTAAATCTCTTGGAAAGTATCAGAAATGATTTAACAGCCTGGCTACAAGTTACTGTTACATACATTTATGGGGTCTTTTAAAAAGGATGGAGGGTAAATTACTCAAACATTTTTCTTTTTCTCGAAGAATTCGTATTTAAAAGTGGATAAATAAAGTTTGATGTCTTGAAATTATTCGGTTATCAACTGCTCCGCCATCCCGATTCCTAGCCCAAAAATAAATAAAAGAAAACAAGGAAGATTTCATAATAAATCCTTCGATGTAATCACATGTAAGCTTAAATATTGCAGTTACAAAAAAACAATAAAAAATATTTATTGCTGTCTGTTTGTTGTTTTTGAATGATTATCTTTAAATAAATTTGAGCTTGTGTTTGGAATACACGATTTATATTCAGTGGTAGGTTGTGAACACATGGTATGTTGTGAAAGCTAACAATATAATCTTAATGTCTTCAGTTTTGTACTTTATTTGTATGTATTCGTTTGTATTTTTCCATTAGTTAAAAGCTCTCGATTGCTGAAATTTTAACAGCGCTTGCTAATCTTGGAAATCAAGTTAAGAGGATGGGAAGGGAGAGTGCTGCAAAAACTGTTGCCGATAAAAATGGGTAAATAGATTATTGGGTATATGTAAAGAACACTCGTCTTTAAGATCTGTTGAAGATTTGGTATAATGTTCATCATTTATTTTTTATTCACCTCACCAATAGATATACACAGCAATTAATTCAACTTTTTCTTATACCATTCTTCTACAACGTTCAAACCCCTCAAACCAGATAATCTTTATCTGGTAGAAGCTTTCAGTACACTTTGCTAAGTAACCGCATGGATTTTACAGGTACTGTATGTGTGTACATAAAAAATATTTTAGTGCGATACTAAAAGGTACTAGATGAGAATAATGACTGGAAACAAGAAATAAAGCTCTCGGTATAAATACAGGTTATTGATTCTGTCATGGAAACAAGAGGTTAAAGTATTCTTTCTATATATTATTTCTATAGAATCTTTGCATTACTTCTGTTCCATACACCGACTTGATCCAAAGCAAGTAATTTTTCTCAGCTGTAAGTTTTACTTCTGCAATCTAAAAATATCAAAATAGTAGGTCCAGTTTCTACCGATATAGGTAGACGAATCGAAAAACACAAAAAAGATGTTTTGGTCAATATAGTTTACTAAAAAGTGGATTTTACCATTCTGACAGGCGTCTGCTACACATAAAGCAACCAAAAAAATCGTCTGCCTAGGTAGAAATACCATCTAAACTAAAATGAAAAGTTTATTTTTTCGGAATTCGGCAAAACACCATAAGGGAGGACAAAACAAAAAACAGTGTACAAGAGGTCTATACGTTCAACAAAAACGAGATTTGGTTTTTTGGAACTTTTAACACAGATATTTAATTTGTGATGATTTTTGGATTCAATGAGTCCGAAAACAAATTTACCAATACTTAATATCAACCTTATTTCCAAATGTAGTTCAGATAATATCATTTGTATTTCAGATTAGCGAAATGGATTTGAGAAAATACCAATTTTCTCAAAGTTCGCTCTAGAGCGAAAAATATTTCGCGCACGTTGTCAAGTAAACAAAACCAATGTGGAATTTTACATTTAGATGTTATTGAAAAATGTAATTTTTTTTAAGTTATAGAAAAAAATATTGATTACATAGCCTACATATAATAATTATAAAAACTACCTTGCTATCTTATTTTATATTGTTAATTTTAATGTTAACACAATTTCAATTAACAGGAAAAAGAAACTTTTCCACATTATTTTTCTTTATAAGAAGCATTATTCTATCATTTTTAAAGCATTTTTTTATCATGCAAGTGTATACTTTCCTGAATGATCAGTGATATAATTTTAGTACAGATTATTACAGCGGGGCACATTCAATCCACAATAAATAGTATATTCATCTATTCTATTTTATACTTACCTGAAAAAGTAAAAGATGTAAAAATTGCGTCTATATATGTATATGTCTAACGCAAACGTATTTCGCAAAATATCAACAGATCAATACAGCAATTTTCCGTTTAATATGCATCTGCATATCTATTACTGATGCATAAAAATTAGAAGTCAACCGTTACAATTAAAAGAAATTTGTAAATGCTAATTATACTGCTCATTATTATTGTGTAAATGCTCGAGATAAAGCTGTTGCAGCCAGATAATTAAATATGCAACACAAATTTGAATATTTTAAAAATAAAAGTTTTGAAGTTTATTACGCAGTATTTTTGTTGACAAAAGTTATATTGGAAAATTTCCCGACTTCTAGGTAGATATAATAAAGACATGAGACATAATGCTTTTGGACATTTTAAGGACAGAGCAGCTGGGCGTTAAGAGCACATAAAGTAGGATACTTTATAATCATTATCTCTGAAACTGTGGGGGCGGACAGTTTTACTTATTCAGTAAAGCTTTTGTTTATCTTTATCATCATCTTATTTCTCACCGTGCGTTTCAGAGGGTGTTAAGATTGTAAGCTTTTTATTTCGTATAGTATAGAAATTATGATAAAGATAACTTTTTAATTTGAAAGTTGATTACAAATTAATTTAAAAATTATAATACAGAGAATAGACTGGTGGAACAGAGAACTTGGTTGCATTAAGGGAGGATAATTTTGTATAGTGGTCTCAGTGTACCGCTCGTGTTCCAAAGGTGGTGGGTTCAAGTCCCACTTGGGCGGCAGGATTTTTCTTTATTGAAAAGTTTGGCCGCCCCAACTATGCATGAGTGTGATTGTATTGCATGTTAGATGGAGGACCTGAGATGTTGGATCCCCAGTAGTGTAGGCGTAAATAAAATTAATAAGTAAATAAAATATGTATAGTGTACTATACGTATTTACTATCTTTAAGTACACATCTGAGACAACCAGAACTTCGATTTTCTTGTTTTTAAACTACTTATCCTTGTAGTATATTTAGTTACATACCACTTTTTCGGTTATGTATCTTACAAATGAAAACAATATAAGATCACTGATTTGAAATAAGTTTTACAAATCTAGAATTACGAAATTCCTCTATACCTAAGTACGGTATATAGTTCAATTACAGATTTTGTATTATTAGAAACAAACTTAAAATTATTCCAAATTTGTACAAACCTCTGTCATATACATATTATTCAAATTCCTATTGTTAGAGAAAATACTTATGAAATGCATCAACTCATAACAGGACCAAATGCAGGTAATCAAGTTATTCTGCCTCGATATTATTGCCTGGAAAGATGCTTAGGACTATGTGTTTGGTCGGTATCGTTCGATGCAAATATCAAGTGTATTTTTTGTTTCAGGAAATGAAAATTTTTTTATCAGTGTATACTGTATAGTGACTATACCCTCACATGAAAATATTAATAATTACACAGCCCAAAAAAAAAATAAATGTTCTGTCCTGTGAGCGAGACTATGGTATTCGAATGCACTTTTCGACGCTAAATCCGAATCCGACCTCAGAAAAGCAGATATACCCTCAAAATCTTGCGCTAGAGCCAAAAACAACCCCCCAAATGGAGTAAAACACTCCTGACATATGATGACAATAAATACATGCAAAAATGGTTGAAAACCGCAAATGTTTTGTATTTAGAAATAAACCTCTGGTATATGGTCCTTATTTGAGGTGAAAAACAAAAAAGTCATCTGATTTGAACGCACTTTCTTTATTTTTTTTCCATTCAACCTATTTTGACAGAATACCAAATTTCGTTCTGATAAATTAATGTTAACCCGTGCCGCATTGAGCTTGAATATGTAAATAAGACTAAATAATTGAGAAAACGACTAAAAAATATGTATTCTCTGAAATTGAAAAAATATTTGTAAATACATCTAAATGAATGAACTCAAACGTTGTTACCCTTTTTTTTTTTGTAACTGTGTGTGAATACTTAAAGATTGTATTACACGATCCACGGTTTCGCTCTAGCTGGGCGTGGGTCCCAGTACGAGAAATTATGAAAATATAAGTAATTGGAGCACTGATAAAAATTTGAAATAAGGGCGCCAGATCCTACTGAACACGATATAGCCGTTGGCCGGATCTTCCAACGGAAGCAATATTTAAGCAGTCACACTTAAGGATTATTAAATAAAAACACAGTTTGTTGACAGCGAAACCCCCGTATTTAATTAGATATAATAAACAGTAAAACAACGATGAGAAAATAAATAATAAATTTGATAATATTAGAAAGGCTAGTGGTTAATGAGATTAAATACGTTACAAAAAAACAATTGAGTAAATTACAAAAGATAAACTAGCTTAATCATAATAATCGCCAACAGGCAAGTCTGAATAAATAACATTTTCAGTGAATAAAAAAAATAATAACAAGGTGGCTGACACTAAAAAAAAGTCCTTAATCGTGGTTAACCAGAGGGATCCCTACAGTATACCGATAACTGCCAAGCAATTCAAAAATTGATAATAGAATCATACCATAAATAAGTACGCTGAATCAAAATGTCAAACACCCTGTATATAACAACAATTTTACAAAATATTAAATATTAATCTAATGTTACACCTAAAGGTTTATATTATTGACCATAATAAAGATAACGCACTAAGCGCGCAAAAAAATGACAGGTGTCATAAAATTCAAAAGCTCATAAAAAGTTTTACTTAATAAATGGAATAAGAAAGACAAATTTATAAATCCTTTATAAATTAAATAAACTGTCCACTAACCTTTACATAACTAATACTAACTTGGGGTCCATTTCAAAAATTCGGACACTGTAATAACAAAGAAAAGTTCAAGGGCCTCTTCTCGGCAATCCAGTCGATATCTTCAAAATTTGAAGTTCATTAATGAAATCCAAGGGCTTCCATTTAAATTAATAACCATTGGCCATGTCGCCAGAATACAAAAGAGGAAAAGTAACTTCATACTAAACCACCATTCCAAATTTAATTAAATTTACCATAATAATGAAAACAAAAAAGGTACTTCTTTACGTCATGGAGCAACCACATAAAAGGTTCCCATTTAACGAATACTTAAATTTTCGCACCCATTCTAAAAAGCTAAAAAAGAAAATCTTACAAAAAAGACAATCAGAGGAACCACCAATTGACTTACCCGTTACATAACGGCTTCGAGAGGAAATTTAAAGGACCGACACCGGGTCCACCAAAACATAATCGGGTACCGGAAGAATTTTCAAAATCCTAACGACAAACGTCCTTTCACTAGTCCCGCAAAACCTGCTCTCCTCCAGTCACCTCGAGAAGCGTTCAAACCACCAGGCTCCCCTCGCTCGAGAATCAATCGACCGGCCCACCTAATCTCAAAACTTCCAACACGGAATTTCCAACAATAAGAAAATCGTATGCGTATACGGGGTGTTTCAAAAGAAACAACACACGGTGCTCCAACCGTGTGTTGTTTCTTTTGAAACACCCCGTATACGCATACGATTTTCTTATTTTTGGAAATTCCGTGTTGGAAGTTTTGAGATTAGGTGGGCCGGTCGATTGATTCTCGAGCGAGGGGAGCCTGGTGGTTTGAACGCTTCTCGAGGTGACTGGAGGAGAGCAGGTTTTGCGGGACTAGTGAAAGGACGTTTGTCGTTAGGATTTTGAAAATTCTTCCGGTACCCGATTATGTTTTGGTGGACCCGGTGTCGGTCCTTTAAATTTCCTCTCGAAGCCGTTATGTAACGGGTAAGTCAATTGGTGGTTCCTCTGATTGTCTTTTTTGTAAGATTTTCTTTTTTAGCTTTTTAGAATGGGTGCGAAAATTTAAGTATTCGTTAAATGGGAACCTTTTATGTGGTTGCTCCATGACGTAAAGAAGTACCTTTTTTGTTTTCATTATTATGGTAAATTTAATTAAATTTGGAATGGTGGTTTAGTATGAAGTTACTTTTCCTCTTTTGTATTCTGGCGACATGGCCAATGGTTATTAATTTAAATGGAAGCCCTTGGATTTCATTAATGAACTTCAAATTTTGAAGATATCGACTGGATTGCCGAGAAGAGGCCCTTGAACTTTTCTTTGTTATTACAGTGTCCGAATTTTTGAAATGGACCCCAAGTTAGTATTAGTTATGTAAAGGTTAGTGGACAGTTTATTTAATTTATAAAGGATTTATAAATTTGTCTTTCTTATTCCATTTATTAAGTAAAACTTTTTATGAGCTTTTGAATTTTATGACACCTGTCATTTTTTTGCGCGCTTAGTGCGTTATCTTTATTATGGTCAATAATATAAACCTTTAGGTGTAACATTAGATTAATATTTAATATTTTGTAAAATTGTTGTTATATACAGGGTGTTTGACATTTTGATTCAGCGTACTTATTTATGGTATGATTCTATTATCAATTTTTGAATTGCTTGGCAGTTATCGGTATACTGTAGGGATCCCTCTGGTTAACCACGATTAAGGACTTTTTTTTAGTGTCAGCCACCTTGTTATTATTTTTTTTATTCACTGAAAATGTTATTTATTCAGACTTGCCTGTTGGCGATTATTATGATTAAGCTAGTTTATCTTTTGTAATTTACTCAATTGTTTTTTTGTAACGTATTTAATCTCATTAACCACTAGCCTTTCTAATATTATCAAATTTATTATTTATTTTCTCATCGTTGTTTTACTGTTTATTATATCTAATTAAATACGGGGGTTTCAATGTCAACAAACTGTGTTTTTATTTAATAATCCTTAAGTGTGACTGCTTAAATATTGCTTCCGTTGGAAGATCCGGCCAACGGCTATATCGTGTTCAGTAGGATCTGGCGCCCTTATTTCAAATTTTTATCAGTGCTCCAATTACTTATATTTTCATAATTTCTCGTACTGGGACCCACGCCCAGCTAGAGCGAAACCGTGGATCGTGTAATACAATCTTTAAGTATTCACACACAGTTACAAAAAAAAAAGGGTAACAAATAAAATGGCGCCCAACGTGTAGGGGCAGAGTTTTTTTGAAATTTTAAGTATCTTTTTATAAACAGTTGTGTTGATAGCGAGCAAACTTTTGTTTTTGGTTAATATAATTTATAAATAATATGGATCTCCATTTAATGCGACCTGTTGACCTGCTAGTTGATGAGCTATCTTATGAACTACGCATCAGGGGCGTGATAACGGAAAGAAAAGATGTTGCCACAAAAAGAAAACTTTTAGCTAAACTTTTGGATAAAGACAGACAGAGAGGTTATCCTGAATACGAAGACCCCGATTTTAATTTTGCGATAGAAGAGGTGTGTATTTCTAGAATAGTAGATTCAATTAAATCCTTAATAGATGAGTTTGAGGGTCCTGAATCAGACTCACTCTATAGACGAATTAGATCTCGTATAGTTCATCTCACGAATCGTGTTAAGAGAATAAAGGTTAGCGATGCTGGCGCAGATGTGGTTTCTTTTAAAAATGAAAGTTTAGCTTCGGCTTTAGAACTTGAGGTTCTATTGTCAGAAAGAGTTCAGGTAGAGTCTTCGGCAACTACAATATTGAGTTCTCCCAATACGGTAACACCTACTGATGTTCCTACAGTGACATTAATCGATAATTTCAGAAATAGTCGTAAGTCAGTTCCTATTTATAAATGGAATTTGATCTTTGATGGAAAAAAAGGTTCAGACCTTATAAATTTTTTAGGACGCGTTGAAGAGTTAAGGGTTGCAAGACATGTTGAGAAAGAGGAATTATTCGACGCAGCCGTTGAATTATTTTCAGATGCCGCTTTATGCTGGTTCCGTTCTGTCCGTTCTTCAGTTAATGACTGGGATTCATTAGTTGCTCGTCTTAAAAGTGAATTTTTGCCCCCTGATTATTTAGATAGTGTTTGGGAAAGGATCCATGCTATGCAGGAACTTTTTGCTCGTGTAGGTCATTTTGTTGCTGAATCTACAAAACTAAAGTACATTAGGAGAAATTTGTCCCCGATCTATGTGAGCCAGTTAGCTTTGTCAGATGTTTCGAGTATAGCTGAGTTATTAGAGTTGTGTAGGAAAGTAGATGAAGCGCAGATAATTTTGGAAAAACAGAAACACTCTAGTTCTCGTAAGCCTGAATTGTGTACTGTGTCCGACAGTAAAAATGTAGGTCATTCTTCGACTAATATTACCCCAACGACCGGAACTCTGCGTAAGTTTAACGGTGCTGAAGGAATTCATCGGAAGAGCGTTCCCAGTGGAAAAGTAGTTTGTTGGAATTGCCAGCAGGAAAACCATATGTATCGACATTGCCAAAGTAAGCGTCGGAAGTTTTGCTTTAAGTGTGGTAAACCCAACACCACAGTTAGAGATTGTAGTTGTTCAAAAAAACGCGATAAAGAGGTGTTAGACAGAGGCCGCGCTTCTCCTCTTCATCATAATTATCGGGCCTCATCTTTTTCTCGTAATCATCCCGAATGGTTAGAGTGGTTGAAGTTTATTAAGAATTTCTTGGTTATGGGGTCACCGCCATGTGCTGTTGACAAAAAGTTTGATGATGGTACAGGGATATCCCCACTTTTTTCTAAGAGTTTAAATGAAAAAGATAACAGACCCTATATTGAAGTTGACATTTTTGGCAAAGCCGTGTGTGCGTTGCTGGATTCAGGAGCCAGTAAATCCATAATAGGCAATAAAGCTTTGAGCCTTCTTAAAGAATTTAAACTTAAACCGGGTCATTCAAAAATTTCTTCTGTTACTACTGCTGATGGCAAAGGGCAACGTGTTGTAGGAGTTGTTGACATTCCCCTTTCTATTGATGGCGTTTGTTTAGTGATGACTTTTCTCATAGTTCCTTCCTTAGCCCAATCTGTTATTTTGGGGAGTGATTTTTGTAATAAGTTTCAAATTAAACTGGACTTTAGCGATGGGACTTGGAATATCCGGTGTAGCCCTTGTGGTTGTCAAGTAAATGTCGTAGAAGAGA
Organism: Agrypnus murinus; assembly: GCA_929113105.1. Lineage (NCBI taxonomy): Eukaryota > Metazoa > Arthropoda > Insecta > Coleoptera > Elateridae > Agrypnus > Agrypnus murinus. The sequence goes on from OV816024.1 coordinate 87,721,595, forward strand.
AGTTTAGTTGTGCTCCCGTTGACCAAGCCAGTATGTCAGTTGAGCAAAAATTAGAAGCCGAGGAAGTAGTTTCTTTATTTCAAGATATCAGTAGTGAGGATAAGCTAGGACGTACTAATAATATCGTGCATTCTATCGATACTGGTGATTCGAAACCTTTTAAGCAGCGTCAATATTTAATGTCACCTTACATGCTTGAGCAACTCAATGCTGAATTAGATAAGATGTTAAGCCTAGGAGTAGTTGAGTATTCCCATAGTCCATATAATTCTCCTGTGTTATTAGTCAAGAAGTCTTCAGGTGAATTCCGCTTCTGCTTCGATGGTAGGTTTCTTAACACTCAAACTAAATTAGATAGTTACCCTCTTCCAAGAGTGGATCGTATTCTGAATATGTTAAAGGAAGCTAGATTTATTTCCTCTATAGATTTACGGAGTAGCTTTTGGCAAATCCCATTGGATCAGTCGTCTAGGGAAAAGACTGCATTTTCGGTGCCCGGCAGGGGCCTTTTCCATTTCTGTGTTTTACCGTTTGGATTGTGTAACGCCGCACAAACTCAACAACGTTTAATGGACGCAGTATTCGGTCCTAAGTTCGAACCCAATATATTCGTTTATCTTGATGATATTATTGTAGTGTCCAAAACATTTGAGCAGCACGTTCTGCTTTTGAAAGACGTTCATCAGTGTCTAAAGAAGGCTAACCTTACTATAAATTATATATATAAGTATTTAGGATTTGTAATAGACGGCACCAGCGATGGTTTGCGTACGGATCCAGATAAGGTCGCCACGATGGTTAATTTTCCCCGACCAACTAATTATACGGAAGTTAAGCGCTTTCTTGGAATGTGCTCGTGGTACAGGAGGTTCATTCGTGATTTTTCAAGTCTGGTCTCTCCGCTTAACGACCTTTTAAAAGGCAAGAAAAAACGTCAGAACATTATTTGGTCCCCAGAGGCAGAGGACTCGTTTCTTAAAATTAAACAAGCTTTGGTGTCAGCTCCCATACTGAGGAGTCCCGATTTCTTGAGAAGGTTTGTTATTCAAAGCGATGCCTCGATTAAAGGCATAGGTGGCGTATTGACGCAGGATATTGAGGGCGAGGAGGTAGTAATAGCATATTGTTCTCGTTCTTTGTCTAGAGCTGAAATGAATTACAGTACGACGGAACGTGAGTTGTTAGCTCTTATATTCTCTATCGAAAAGTTTCGTCCATATGTGGAAGGAGTGCGATTTACCGCGGTAACAGATCATTATTCACGGTTATGGTTGAATAGACTAAAAGACCCTTCAGGTAGATTGGCTCGTTGGGCCGTAAAGTTGTCTCAATTTTCTTTTGATCTTGTACATCGAAAAGGAAAGCTCAATGTTATTCCAGACGCGTTGTCTAGGGCTCCCTTCAACCTTGAGGTTAATTTGATAGATGTAGGTCTCGACGATTTAGACCCCTGGTATAAAGATTTTAGGTCCAAAATATTGTGCAAACCGGATAATTATCCACATTTTCAGGTCAGGGATCAGTTAATTTATAAGCATGTGTCTCCAAGAATTGTTTTCAAGTCGAACGTCTCGGATTGGAAGTTGTTAGTTCCTTCTTCAAAGAGAAAAAATACCATATTTTCCTGTCATGATCTGCCTACTGCATCACATTTGGGTTTTCGTAAAACGTTAAACCGTTTACAGGAAACTTATTATTGGCCAAAGATGAGATTAGATGTTTGGAGGTATGTTAGAAATTGCAAAACCTGTGGTGAACAAAAAGCACCAAACACAGCACGTATGGGTCTAATGGGATCTGAAAAGAACGTCAGGTATCCTTGGCAGATTATTGCCGTAGACATTATGGGTCCCTTACCTCGTTCCAAAAAAGGATGTTCATACCTTTTGGTTGTAGTTGATTGGTTCACCAAATATTCTTTATTGTTGCCAATGCGCGATGCCAAAGCACAGCGTATAGTTAAGTTTATGGAAGAAGAAGTTTTCTTGGTATATGGAACGCCACAGTTCATTATTTGTGATAACGGTACCCAATTCGCGGGTTCTGCCTTTAAAAATTTGGCAAAGGCATATCGTATCCAAAAGATTTGGTATAATGCTCGATACCATCCCCAGGTTAATTTCGTTGAGAGATCTAATCGTACTATAGGTACAGCAATCCGTTCTTATATTGGTAATGATCATCGAGATTGGGATGTTAACGTCCACAAAATCCAATATGCTTTAAATTCTGCTGTTCATGAGGTTACCGGTTTCAGTCCTTGTTTTTTAACCTTTGGTAGAAATGTTCCTATTCGAGGTGATTTTTATGGAAAAGTTGAGTCCACTGATGGTATTCAGCTGCAGGTTTGTGATCGGAAGGGTTATTCTGGTGATATGCAGGAACTTCCTGAAATTTATAAGTTGGTACAGGACCGACTTAAGGTAGCTTATAACAGGAGTGCTAAAGCTTATAATCTTAGAAAGAGAGATGTTTCCTTTAATGTCGGTGATAGAGTGTGGCGTCGTAACAAAGTGTTGTCGAATGCTCCGGTTCGATTTTCAGGGAAATTGGCTCCCAAGTTTGTTTTGAATACAGTTAGGAAAAAGATGTCTAGGCTCGTATATGCTTTAGACAATATGGATGGTTCTGATGCTGGAGTCTGGCATATTAAAGACCTAAAAGTTTATTTAGGTTCTAATTCAGATTTGTCTGTAGATTGTGTTTATACTAAGGGCTCAGAATAGGGTAACCCTTGATTCGGGTGATACCCTTGCTCTTTTTATTTTTGGTCCCTTTGAGTTTTTTTTGTTGTGCCCGCCCTTCTCCAATCGTAGATTGGTGATATGCTTTGGGATTTGTTAGTCCGTAGTGTTGGTAGGTTTAAGGTTGTGCATGCCTAGTATAGGGTAGGTAGGTGTTTGCCTATGAATTATTCTAGTGATTACCTTTTTTGAGGCGACCTCGATTCTATTTTTTCTGATTTGTTAATTACTCGATTGTGGAATTTGCCTGTTTGTGACTTCCCTAAATTTTGGTCTCCGTCTAGGACGTTTGGTACGCGTAGTTACCACTAGTCGAGGATCGCAAATTTCTTTAAGGTGGTCGCTGTGTGATTCTTTGATTTGTTTAGGGCCTTGTGAATTGTGGTTTTAGATTGCATCTTAGCGCTAGTTTGGCTTTATCAAAAAAAAAATAAGGAGTCTTTTTTTTTTGTCTTTTAAGGAGGAGGGTGATTTTTATTTGTTACCTTTTTTTTGTAACTGTATTCAAAACAAACTTGGGAGCCAATTTCCCTGAAAATCGAACCGGAGCATTCGACAACACTTTGTTACGACGCCACACTCTATCACCGACATTAAAGGAAACATCTCTCTTTCTAAGATTATAAGCTTTAGCACTCCTGTTATAAGCCACCTTAAGTCGGTCCTGTACCAACTTATAAATTTCAGGAAGTTCCTGCATATCACCAGAATAACCCTTCCGATCACGAACCTGCAGCTGAATACCATCAGTGGACTCAACTTTTCCATAAAAATCACCTCGAATAGGAACATTTCTACCAAAGGTTAAAAAACAAGGACTGAAACCGGTAACCTCATGAACAGCAGAATTTAAAGCATATTGGATTTTGTGGACGTTAACATCCCAATCTCGATGATCATTACCAATATAAGAACGGATTGCTGTACCTATAGTACGATTAGATCTCTCAACGAAATTAACCTGGGGATGGTATCGAGCATTATACCAAATCTTTTGGATACCATATGCCTTTGCCAAATTTTTAAAGGCAGAACCCGCGAATTGGGTACCGTTATCACAAATAATGAACTGTGGCGTTCCATATACCAAGAAAACTTCTTCTTCCATAAACTTAACTATACGCTGTGCTTTGGCATCGCGCATTGGCAACAATAAAGAATATTTGGTGAACCAATCAACAACGACCAAAAGGTATGAACATCCTTTTTTGGAACGAGGTAAGGGACCCATAATGTCTACGGCAATAATCTGCCAAGGATACCTGACGTTCTTTTCAGATCCCATTAGACCCATACGTGCTGTGTTTGGTGCTTTTTGTTCACCACAGGTTTTGCAATTTCTAACATACCTCCAAACATCTAATCTCATCTTTGGCCAATAATAAGTTTCCTGTAAACGGTTTAACGTTTTACGAAAACCCAAATGTGATGCAGTAGGCAGATCATGACAGGAAAATATGGTATTTTTTCTCTTTGAAGAAGGAACTAACAACTTCCAATCCGAGACGTTCGACTTGAAAACAATTCTTGGAGACACATGCTTATAAATTAACTGATCCCTGACCTGAAAATGTGGATAATTATCCGGTTTGCACAATATTTTGGACCTAAAATCTTTATACCAGGGGTCTAAATCGTCGAGACCTACATCTATCAAATTAACCTCAGGATTGAAGGGAGCCCTAGACAACGCGTCTGGAATAACATTGAGCTTTCCTTTTCGATGTACAAGATCAAAAGAAAATTGAGACAACTTTACGGCCCAACGAGCCAATCTACCTGAAGGGTCTTTTAGTCTATTCAACCATAACAGTGAATAATGATCTGTTACCGCGGTAAATCGCACTCCTTCCACATATGGACGAAACTTTTCGATAGAGAATATAAGAGCTAACAACTCACGTTCCGTCGTACTGTAATTCATTTCAGCTCTAGACAAAGAACGAGAACAATATGCTATTACTACCTCCTCGCCCTCAATATCCTGCGTCAATACGCCACCTATGCCTTTAATCGAGGCATCGCTTTGAATAACAAACCTTCTCAAGAAATCGGGACTCCTCAGTATGGGAGCTGACACCAAAGCTTGTTTAATTTTAAGAAACGAGTCCTCTGCCTCTGGGGACCAAATAATGTTCTGACGTTTTTTCTTGCCTTTTAAAAGGTCGTTAAGCGGAGAGACCAGACTTGAAAAATCACGAATGAACCTCCTGTACCACGAGCACATTCCAAGAAAGCGCTTAACTTCCGTATAATTAGTTGGTCGGGGAAAATTGACCATCGTGGCGACCTTATCTGGATCCGTACGCAAACCATCGCTGGTGCCGTCTATTACAAATCCTAAATACTTCAGTTTGTTCCTAAAAAATTGACACTTTTTCAAATTTATAGTAAGGTTAGCCTTCTTTAGACACTGATGAACGTCTTTCAAAAGCAGAACGTGCTGCTCAAATGTTTTGGACACTACAATAATATCATCAAGATAATAATTAAATTTAAATGTTACAACGTTTACATAATAAATAATTAATATTTTTATTGATATTTTCTTTTAATTGGCCCTTTTTTACATTCTGTATACTGTCTTCGGTGATATTCCTCATTAACAGTTAAGAGTCCATTGAAGTCTTGCATTAACTTCACTCCTCTCTCTGCCGTATCATTTACCACATGAAGATTCTTTATGGTCTCTTTGGCGTTAATATAAGAATGTTTTTCTCCCCAGGAAGTAGGATCGATATTTAAGAAATCTGAATCAATATGTAACTTCTTAAACAGGTCCAAGCTTTTGACTGAAATGAACTCGTCCATTTCCTTACCTGAAATGATACTAAAGACATTAGGAAAGTAGTCAGGTGATGTAGATTTTGATAATTATAATAAATAACCTATATAATGGGCTAAATCTAAAACGATAAAGGCTAAACGTTGATATCTCACAGTTTTCATTAAAAGTGCCCACTAAGAAATAATAAAGTCAAAAGGAACTTACCCAGCAGATTAGTAAGTTCACCAGGATGAACAATGTATTTCCTCACATTGTCAGTTCCCAAATTTTCTCGCTTCAAATTTCAAACCATATGTATTTTTGTATCATAGTCAACCTTGTCATCAAAAAGTGTTAATATGCAAATTTCTTCATTTAACTACCATAAATGTTGACAAAACTTATTTAGAGCACTTGAAGAAATGCCTGAATTAACTTTTTCGTATTATTCATAGAGTTTCACTTTTCTCTAGGTTTTTTGAAGAATGTTATATCTGGACTAATTGTCACTTGGGGTAACTGATTTTCAAACACATCCCGTAACACCAGTTCGTAAATATGATGACGACAAGGGAAAAAATAACATTTCTTTTCCTGCTGTCTGTTTCAGAAGAGTAACAGCTCCAATGAAACGTCCTGTGTTAGACGCAATTGTATGAGAACAAAGTATTTGAACTTTCTCGTCCAATCCCCAGTCTTTTAAAGCGTTTCAAACTGCCCACGAATGCTCTTTTCCAGTGGAATTTGGTAATGCGGGCACACCAAGTAATTGCTACTGATCTTTATAAGTAATGATAATCGGAAGTCTTTCAGTTTTGGAATCCCTGACATTCAAAGCAGGTAGCAGCTTACCGTCCCAATGTATTGTCACAAATTTAGGATCCTTTTCTTTAAACAAGTCTTTAATCCTTTCCGCCTGGTGTTTTCTTAAATGTTTTCGACACCGTTGAATTGAACTGCGGTTAAGTGCCAAATCATTGACATTGTGCCCCAAAGCCTCGGCTGTTGCTTCAAGAATGAATACAGCATCCCCCTGACTAACTGTCGAGAGCAGCTACTAGTTTTGGAGTTATGAATTCCGCGCCTAAGTACATATGTCGCAGAGTTCTCCTTTTCTGAGTTCTCCATCTTACCGTATAGATTTACATCTGAACAAGAAGCTGTAGCTCAGTTGGTAGAGGGTCCTGAGAAATTTGGAATAATATCACGGTCACTTGATTCTTCATTTAACTTGTCCGAAGAATCAATCGGAATTTTGAGAAACTGTGGATTGTTTTGACTAGTCGCCCGTCTTTCCTCCTATTTCATGACCCTAATCCTTACCCTTTCCTCTTTCTCGCTAACTTCCGATCTATTCCTCCTAGTTGGCCTCTACGGTCCGGCTCTCTTTGATGTAATAAAAAAAGTTTATCTTTTTCTATTTTTATCATTTGCAAGGACAATGTCAAAGAGATTATTTAAATTATGAACGAACTTCTGTTCTCGTTCTCTGTGAGTATCCGTCGTTCTATGGAAACTTTTTTGCATACTACGCCACTCTGAATGCAGCTCTATAATTTTTTTGTACAATGAGGCAAAGCTCTTGTAGGAATCCTGGCCTTCTCCCAAAATATTAAACACTCGCGCGCCACCAAATTTGCGCTTTCACTGCTAGTTAATTTTACCTCCCGTATGTTATAAAATAAGACCGGCTAAACCTGCATATTAGACGGTAATTTACGGCCGCTTATCTGGTGATTAACTTCAGCAACTAAATAAATATTTCCCTGATTACTTCTTAAACCACTCGTCATGTTGATAAAGAATTAGCACACGCTTGAATGGAAGCCAACACTAAATTAAAGGTGAAAAAATAAGATGGCGTAGGTTCCTGCATGCAGGAACATGCAGTGACATTCAACGACATGACGCACCACTTTGCGCTCGATGCGGCACAGGTTCCTCGCCTTTAATTTCGATAAAATGGGTCTTACATTTCTTTTTATAACAAAAGGAAAAAATTAGGTGGTGTGCCCACTGAAATAAAAAAGTCGAAAAATAAGGACCCCCGCAATGGCTAAGAACCCTCCTCCCTGAGGGGGTTAACCACTCCAAAATGGGTCCAAACCACCCCTTAGATAAAAATACAATAAATACATGCAAAAAATTATTGAAAACCGCAAATGTTTTGTTTTCGGAAATAGACTGTTGGTATTGTAACGAAGTATAAAATAAAAGAAAAAACTCATAACAAAATTAAATCAATTCATTATTCTAAAAATTTATGATTCCAAAAATATGTTACAACAATTATTACAAAACTCATTTCTAAATTATTTGACACAGTAATAAAGATAAACAAATTGATTTCAAGTATGACATGAAGCTACTCTGCAATTTGTAAAGTGTGTCATAATACTAGCACAGCATTATTGCTCACAAAAGTAAGTAATGCTGACTCTAGCATTATGACACTGCCCTGATTAATAGATTCAAGTGGCCATCCTTGATTGCGAAAGAAATGAAAGTAGGGATTAAGAGTCAAGATGGGAAGTGACAATCGAAAGGGATAGTCAGTTACATGGTGAAATGAAAGCAGTAAAGTCCTTCTCGATTGTCATACCCGGTGTGAGGGAAATGGCCCTAGAATTCATAATTAGTTGGTAAGCAAAAATTATGTTAATTATATTTAGAATTAGTCTGTTATAAGTTAGGTAAATTTAAGAAATAAAATTAATAGATTAGATGAAGAGTGAGTGTATTTATTTTCATTCGTAACATGGTGGAGACAAGTAAGAACGAAGCAAGCCTAGCTTCGTAACAGTGTATAGCCAACAACCCTCCTTCATGAGGGGGTTAAACCACCCCAAAATAGGTCAAAGCCACCCCTTAGATTAAAATACAATAAATACATGCCAAAAATGATTGAAAACCACAAATGTTTTGTTTTTGGAAATAGACTGTTGGTATATGGCCAACAACCCTCCTTCATGAGGGGGTTAAACCACCCCTAAATAGGTCAAAGCCATCCCTTAGATTAAATTACAATAAATACTTGCAAACAATGATTGAAAACCGCAAATGTTTTGTATTTGGCAATAGACTTCTGGTATATGGTAAAGAACCCTCCTCCCTGAAGGGGTTAAACCACCCCAAAATGGTTCAAAACTACCCCTTAGAACAAAATACAATAAATACATGCAGAAAATGATTGAAAACAGCAAATGTTTTGTTTTTGGAAATATACCTCTGTTATATGACCAACACCCCCTTTGAAAGGGTAAAATCACCCCAAGATGGGGTATAACCACCACTTACATCAGAGTTACAATAAATAAACGCACGCAAAATAAAATACATGCAAATAAATAGAAACAAAGAAATGACATGCAAATAACTACAGGTAAAGAAAATGCATGCAAATAAATACATGCAAAAAATAAATTCAGTAAGACCCTGTTAATCCTCTAGTTTCTCGATTTATGATATCTCTTTTTCTTTTATTTTCAAATGATCTGCGTACTAGCTGCACAATACTACAAAGAAATCATTACAGGTTTGTTGGAGAATTATATAAAGTGAGGTTGTAATATGAGTGTGAAGTTACATTTCCTCCATTCTCACCTTGACTACTTTCCAGATAACTTAGGTGATTACAGCAAAGAACAAGGGGAACGGTTCCACCAAGATATGAAATAAATGGAACAGCATTATCTAGGAATATGGGATGCGCATACGATGGCGGATTACTGCTGTCTATGAAAAGAAAAACGAAAGACTAATAAACTAAGTAAGAGGCAGCCAGTACACCGATCGTTTAAAAATAAAAGGAAGAGATATCATAAATCGGGGGCTAGAGGATTAACGGGGTTTTATTGAATTTATTTTTTGCATGTATCTATTTGATTTTATTTTGCGTGCGTTTATTTATTGTAACTCTGATGTAAGGGGTGGTATTACCCCATCTTGGGGTGATTTTACCCTTTCAAGGGGGGTGTTGGTCATATACCAGAGGTCCATTTCCAAAAACAAAACATTTGCGGTTTTCAATCATTTTTTTGCGTGTATTTATTGTATTTTGTTCTAAGGTGTAGTTTTGAACCATTTTGGGGTGGTTTAACACCTTCAGGGAGGACGGTTCTTGGCCATATACCAGAAGTATATTGCCAAATGCAAAGCATTTGCGGTTTTCAATCATTTTTTGCATGTATTTATTGTATTTTAATCTAAAGGATGGCTTTGATTTATTTTGGGGTGGTTTAACCCCCTCATGAAGGAGGATTGTTGGCCATATACCAACAGTCTATTTCCAAAAACAAAACATTTGCGGTTTTCAATAATTTTTTGCATGTATTTATTGTATTTTGATCTAAGGGGTAGTTTTGACCCATTTTGGGGTGGTTTAACCCCCTCAGGGAGGAAGGTTCTTGGCCATATACCAGAGGTTTATTTCTAAATACAAAACATTTGCGGTTTTCAACCATTTTTGCATGTATTTATTGTCATCATATGTCAGGAGTGTTTTACTCCATTTGGGGGTTATTTTTGGTTCTAGCGCAAGAGTTTGTGTCTCCGCCGTTACGTTTTGAGAAGGTGTTTGCTGCTGATTACTTTCTAACCTCTGAATTTTCCTTGTTTTATTATTTAAAGATTCGCTTACCTTACTGTAACATTTACGTAAAGCATTCACTGACTTTAAAATATTTGTTTTAAATCATTTCTTAAGTTTCCACTTCTTTCTGTTACCCTTATTAATGTTTTAAGCGCACTCTCGAACTCATCTACATCACTCGCCATTTTCACGGCGATGTTCTGTCTCAGTCTCAGTCTCAGTCTCAGTCTCAGTCTCAGTCTCAGTCTCAGTCTCAGTCTCAGTCTCAGTCTCAGTCTCAGTCTCAGTCTCAGTCTCAGTCTCAGTCTCAGTCTCAGTCTCAGTCTCAGTCTCAGTCTCAGTCTCAGTCTCAGTCTCAGTCTCAGTCTCAGTCTCAGTCTCAGTCTCAGTCTCAGTCTCAGTCTCATTCTCAGTCTCAGTCTCAGTCTCAGTCTCAGTCTCAGTCTCAGTCTCAGTCTCAGTCTCAGTATTAGTATTATTATTATTATTATTATTATTATCTTAAAAACCTCTAGAAAAAGTGTATTAATTAGAACCTAGAAATTTTTAAATCCAATTTTATTATACAGTGTTATTAGTGGATCATTTGGATGATAATCTACACTTGTGTGTAATAATAAAGTTACAATTATCTGGTTTTTAGTCGATGCATAATTTGTTGAGAGGGCATTAGAAACCATTGGAGGGAAATAAATGAAATCTTTGCTACGAGATAAAACTGTAATTAAATGTAATATTGAAGCGTATAATATTTAAATGTTGCAAAAAGAGAAAAATACAGACTTATACGGTGTGCAATATATATTGACTAACTGTATAAATCCCCCTTCTTTAAGTGTAAGCCATAAAGATGAAATTCTCAGGGCCAACTATTTGAATATAAATGATTTGGTTTATTTACATTGTATGGTGTATATTATCAATATGTGCAATTCTGCATTTCTGCATGCATGCTGCTTGCATCTATATTTCTTGTTCGAACATTGTTAACAGATAATAATTATTAAACAAGGTTTCTACACTGTTTTTAGTTTAATACATAATATGCTATACCTCAACAAACAAATGAAAAATCAAGGTCACAGAAATCACGAGGGCGAAAATGTAAAACGTATCGCGAATCACGCGGTTATCACTCGACGATCATGTGGTTGACTCGAGTAATTTGACTATAAGAGAAACAGCAATGAATGGGATGGAATGATTCAGTAGCGTCGGAAACTGATTTTATTTAAGAAAAGCTAACGTGATGCTTAACGTATATTCAATTATGTTATAATAATTGAATATACATACAAAATAGGGAAAATGAAATTAATTTACACTATAATAATAATTATTATTAACGTCGACGTTAAATTATTCTATTTCACCTAATAATAATAATAATAATAATAATAAGATTTATTTTCATCCTTATTAAATTAATTTTATTTTTTCTATTTTTTGCTAATTACTTTCCTTTAAATTACCCATAGTAGTCCAGTCAAACTATACGAAAAACGGGCTTAACTTGGAAAATGGAAGTACATAGGATTTTTATTCCTAGCATGCAGGGGGGGGGGTTAGAAAAGCTTAACTTGAAGTTTTCGACCTCAAATTCATATGAGCTCTTTCCGCCATTTTGAGAACAAGGGATGAAGTGTTGTCTTGAAATTATCTCTGTAACCGTAGGTCCAACAAAAAAATTGTATAAAGCATTTTTGTCGGCAATACGATTGTCTACAACTTTTATTTCATACGTTTTTGCGTAAAATAAAAAATTAAAATGTTATGAGGGAGAAACGTTGAAAATTGAGGAGATGGAAATTGTTGCTTAATTTTGTAAATGGTATAACTATTTCATTATTAGTAGAGCAAAAAAATTATTCATTCGTGTTTTAGAGAGCATTTGATGATGAACAATTTTTCCTAATGACTTTTTTTATTCCGTTTATTGGTATAGGTCAAGTCAACGCTCGAAGGGAGCTAAGTCGAACACGGTCGTAAAACGTAATTCCTACCAGTCACTTATTATCTCCTTAACCGTAAGTCTGACCGAAAATTGTATACACTATTTTTTGTCGACAATATTATTATCTGCAAGTGTTACGAGTCACTTTTCCGCGTAACGTAAGTAATGAAAAAATTATTAACTAAAAAGTGTAAAAATGGTAAGGGGTGGAAATGCTTTTGTAATTATTGGAGTCGTGTAGCGATATTATGATTAATCGTGTAAAAAATATTCACCCCATTTTTGTATACGAGAAAAGAAAGGTATAAAAACAAAGTAAACAGGTACATTAAATTTATAATGATAATGGCAATTGTAGTGTAACATTATACTTATTCTACACAGTTTATTGCAATACCTTCATTTGTGCGATCGACATTACTAATGTTCGGTACATGTTATTACTTACTTACCGACACTTTCTACAGCTTACAAAAGTACTTATACAAGTACACAATTTTTTGTATTAAGTACAACAATGTTTAACAGTAGTAATAAAAATCACTTTTTTCGTGTAGTAAGGGCATTTCCTGGATTAGGCCTACCGGGGACACCACGTAAAAAAACACGCCTTAAAGTTTAGCTCCATGGTGGCGTGGAAAAGACTTTCCAATTGCAATGTAACGTAACAGTATATACAAAATACAAATGAAATTTAATGCACAATATGTGATAGTACGCGACGCGTACCAAGCAGTTCACGTACACTAACCTTCGAACGTTGACTTGACCTATACCAATAAACGGAATAAAAAGAAGTCATTAGGAAAAATTGTTCGTCGTGAAATGCTCTACAAAAAACGAATGAATAATTTCTTTGCTACACTAGCTATTTTCAAAATAACGGAAAATGCTCATATGAATTTGAGGTCGAAAACTTCAAGTTAAGCTTTTCTAACCCCCCCCCCCCCTGTATGCCCGAAAGAAAAAATCCCATGTACTTCCATTTTCCATTTCAAATATTTAGTTTGACTGGACTATTATACCCTACTATAACACTTAAAACGTAATGGAATTTTTAATTATGACCCGTTATTAGGGTGTATGTATTCAACGATGACAAACGAAATGTTAAAAGATATCCGAACGTACGCTGCTGACTTTTTTTAACAGCCTTGGTAACATAGAATGCTGCTTACACTCTTCTTATCATAATGTGTTTCACAGCTATTGATCACGCGTTGATCCAGATTGTTCATTTATTTGTTGAGGTATAGATAACACAACCCCACAAAAAAATAAATGTTCTGTCCTAGGAGTGAGACTATGGTATTCGGATGCACTTTTCGACGCTGAAACCGAATCCGGCCTCAGAAAAGCAGATATACCCTCAAAACCTTGCGCTAGAGCAAAAAACAACCCCCAAATGGAGTAAAACACTCCTGACATACGATGTCAATAAATACATGCAAAAAATGGTTGAAAACCGCAAAGGTTTTGTATTTGGAAAGAAACCTCTGGTATATGGCCAACAACCCTCCTTCCTGAGGGGGTTAAACTACCCCAAAATAAGTCAAAGCCACCCCTTAGATTAAAATACAATAAATACATGCAAAAAATGATTGAAAACTGCAAATGTTTTGTATTTGGCAATATACTTCTGGTATATGGCCAAGAACCGTCCTCCCTAGGATTATTGTATATCGAAAAAAAGTACCCCTATTTTTTAATTTTGAAATCGGGCGGTGTTTAGGGGTGCCTCAAAGCCCTTAAAGTTTCCCATGTATTTTATACGGGAACAAACACTTTTTCATAGATTTGGTATAGAATTTTAGAAATTCAATATTTTTCAACCGGACTGCTCTGTTTCTCTTTAGAAATATTCAGAGAATGACATCCAATAATTTATTTATCAAAATCATTTATAAAAAAAATAGTAATAAATATTTTTTAACGATTTTCCCGTGTTTCTTCCATTTATGGGATATTTTGCAAGTCTGTAAAAAATAGTTAATATAAGATATTTAACAAATAAATTATTGGATGTCATTCTCTGAACATTTCTGAAGAGAAACAGATTAGTCCGGTTAAAAAATATTGATTTTCTAGAATTCTACACCAAATCTAAGAAAACGGTTTTTTTTTTTCATATAAAATACATGGGAAACTTTAAGGGCTTTGAGGCACCCCTAAACATCGTCCGATCTCAAAATAAAAAAATTGCTTCGATATTCAATAATCCTAGGGGGTGAGAGCATAAGATTTCCAACTTTTTTTTTGCTGGACCACCCTAGTGTATGTATAGTGACTATACCCTCACATGAAAATATTAATAATTACACAGCCCCACAAAAAAATAAATGTTCTGTCCTGTGAGCGAGACTATGGTATTCGAATGCACTTTTCGACGCTGAATCCGAATCCGACCTCAGAAAAGCAGATATACCCTCAAAATCTTGCGCTAGAGCCAAAAATAACCCCCAAATGGAGTAAAACACTCCTGACATATGATGACAATAAATACATGCAAAAATGGTTGAAAACCGCAAATGTTTTGTATTTAGAAATAAACCTCTGGTATATGGCCAAGAACCTTCTTCCCTGAGGGGGTTAAACCACCCCAAAACGGATCAAAACTACCCCTTAGATCAAAATACAATAAATACATGCAAAAAATTATTGAAAACCGCAAATGTTTTGTTTTTGGAAATAGACTGTTGGTATATGGCCAACAATCCTCCTTCATGAGGGGGTTAAACCACCCCAAAATAAATCAAAGCCACCCTTTAGATTAAAATACAATAAATACATGCAAAAAATGATTGAAAACCGCAAATGCTTTGCATTTGGCAATATACTTCTGATATATGGCCAAGAACCGTCCTCCCTGAAGGTGTTAAACCACCCCAAAATGGTTCAAAACTACACCTTAGAACAAAATACAATAAATACACGCAAAAAAATGATTGAAAACCGCAAATGTTTTGTTTCTGGAAATGGACCTCTGGTATATGACCAACACCCCCCTTGAAAGGGTAAAATCACCCCAAGATGGGGTATAACCAAGAACTGTAAACCGAAAAGTATAGCCAGTTCCCTATGCTGCAACGTTCGCCAGCGGATAGGTGGCGGTCAAGGTGGCGGTGACGTCACCACAATACCTCGATGCTTGAATCGCGTTGAGAAAGAACGTTACATTCTTCACGTTTGCTGTTAATGTTTTACACAGTCGCTATATTGTCGCGTTTTTAAGTTAATCTCAGAACATTTTTTATTATTTAATGATATTTTCCGTTAGTAAGGTAGTGCAAAGAAGACGGTGTGTTGTGTTTATAACATATTGACATTTTCTATAGAATTTCATACTTACAATATTTATAGTAGATAATTACGGTAAGAAAGGTATAAATTTAAAGTCCGTATTTCCACCATGTTATTAACTATTACCCATAGAAGTGAGACAGAATGCCTGGAGTAAGATGCGCAGTATTTGGTTGCAATAATAACCATTACACTAAAAGAGCTACAGGGCAAGATATTATTTTTCACACTTTTCCAAAAGCTAAAGATATGGTGTCCCAAACAATGAGAAATGAATGGATAAACAGGTGCAAGAGGGAAGATAAATTCAACCCAGACAACAGTAGGATTTGCTCGAAACATTTTGTGGAAACTGATCACGAACGCGACTTGCAGAATGAATTGCTAGGTAAAAAAGTACTTAATTTTATCTTTGTTTGAACTGAATATAAGAGCTAATTTAAACTTACATATGCATATTAAATAACGCTCGTACATACTTTCAAATGTCTTTCATACAAGTACTTGACGTGAACCAAAATGATTGTTTTCATTTTAGGGTTACCTTTAAGAAAAATATTAAAAAAACAGCAGTGCCCACTGTCGGACTACCAAGCAAAAGCATTTCTGCCACAACTTCAAATGTCGATTCTGATCGCTCTAAAAGACTTCTCAAGAGACAAAGACATCAAGAAGTAAAGGAGCTCATAACTGACAGCAATAATGAGAATAATTTGAAATTAGATTGTGATAATTCTCCGCTAGGGTGCCCTACAACTTCGCTAAATAAGCCAGAAGATGAAAAGTACGATAAATTACTAAAAAAATTTAATGATTTGAAATCAGAGCATATCAAAATGAAACAAACTTTTGGAAAAAAAATTAAAGCACTGAGAGATCAATTGAAATATTTTAAAACTAAAAGCTACAGAAGTCCAAAATCAACAAATTCAGAAAAATCTCAAATTCTCTTAAAAAAAGTTCTCACCGATAATCAAATAGCTTTGTTGTCTGGAAAGAAGAAGAGAGTTAACTGGACCCGTGATGAGATAGCTGTTGCATTTACGTTGAGATATTATAGTAAGAAATGTTATCTCTATCTAAGAACTAAACTTCAAAGAGTCATTTTCAGAATTTGAAAAAACTGTTGTTATTCAGTTTGATGAGGTCAAAGTAAAATCTGTCCAGGAATATGACATATCTAAAGATGAAGTGTTGGGTCCTTGCAACCAAATGCAGGTGGTAATGGCCAGAGGTCTGTTCGCTCAGTGGAAACAACCATTGTATATAGCTTTTGATCAAAAAATAACTAAGGAGATATTATTTGAGATTGTCACTGAACTGCACAAAATTTCCTATAATGTTGTGGCTTGCGTTAGTGATTTAGGAATTAATGTAGATAATACGTCATTTGAACATCCTGTAACAAAAAACAGTATCTACATGTTTGCAAAAAATCTTGGAAAAAATCCTGGTATTCTTGGCTCGAAGGTTAATACTGAATCAAAGACCACAGATGAATATATAGTTTCAAAAGTTTTGGAGACGGCGAATGTTAATATAGTTGTTGAAAATGTGAACGAATCTACTGAATCGAAAAGTTCATCATTCTCCTCCTCAACATCCTCAAATGAGTCAATGACAACATTTGATTTTAACCCAACGTCTCATGAAATCACAAACGATGCTTTAGAGTACATTGCGGGCTATATTGCTAAGAAATATAAAGATAAAATACCTAATCTGGGACATTTCACCTACAAATTAAAAGAGAACAAAATACCTTCGTGGGTACAACAACTTTCATACGGAGGATTAATAAAACCAACTGATCATTGGCTGAAAAAAATAAAAAAATGGAACTACTATTTTCAGATTCATCACGGCGAATCATAGCGCAAAGGACCCGGAATTGTAAGACATTTGGCTTTAAAGATATTTAAAAAAGAAAATGATATTCCATTTAGTGTCATAAAAGATTTTAGCAAACTCAGGACAATAATTCGGATGAACTTCAATAATTTGAAAGCTAAATATACTAATCTTGTTTATTGTTTCCAGCCTTATCTTGTGGAACTCCATAATCATGAAATAAATAAAGATTATTAAAAGTTTCACAGTTTTATTAAAATATAACCTGACAATATTGTTTCGACAGCTATGCTGTCATTATCAAAGGTAATATAATTATAAACAAACACGTCGCTAAGGTAGATACAAAATAGGTAACTAGATAAAATAATAATAATAATAAAAATTAATAATAAAAATCATAATTAAACATCTAATACTTCCAGTAACGGAGAATTACTGAGCTCAAGTTGTTCATTCATTAAAGGTACCCTGAGTTTGTGTTTGTATATCTCAAAGGCTTCTAAAATGTCTAATTTGCGTTTGTTATTACAAAAATGTAGGAATTTAATATTATTTTGAGGAGTCATTGTGTGATTTTGTTCTAAAAGGTGTTTGGCGTAATTCGATTTTTCAGGATGTTTATTTTTGTAATGACGTACGTGTTCTTTATATCTTATGTCAAAATTTTGAAGTGTTTGTCCAATATATACTGAACTACAAAAAGAACAATTTAAACGGTAAATGCCCGATTTCATGATATCATGTGTTCTGTCTTTAGCATTAAATAAAAATGAAAAAGTGTTAGTGTTGGTTTTAAATGTTATTTTATAATTGTTGGTTTTTCTTAGTATATGTGCAATTTTTTCTGATATTTTGCCAAAATATGGTATAGATATGTAACTTGTGTCTTCTTACATTTTCATTAGTACACAGAGCTTTAACTATTCCACTAACAAAATCAGATTTTAGCAAAGAGATATCAACCATTAAACAACTAGCACATGCAAATCATTATAATCCGAACATGATTGACACTTTAATTAAACAAAAAGATTATAGGTTAGCTATCAAAAGAATATATCCCATTGACAATCAAACAGAAGACACAAGTTACATATCTATACCATATTTTGGCAAAATATCAGAAAAAATTGCACATATACTAAGAAAAACCAACAATTATAAAATAACATTTAAAACCAACACTAACACTTTTTCATTTTTATTTAATGCTAAAGACAGAACACATGATATCATGAAATCGGGCATTTACCGTTTAAATTGTTCTTTTTGTAGTTCAGTATATGTTGGGCAAACACTTCGAAATTTTGACATAAGATATAAAGAACACGTACGTCATTACAAAAATAAACATCCTGAAAAATCGAATTACGCCAAACACCTTTTAGAACAAAATCACACAATGACTCCTCAAAATAATATTAAATTCCTACATTTTTGTAATAACAAACGCAAATTAGACATTTTAGAAGCCTTTGAGATATACAAACACAAACTCAGGCTACCTTTAATGAATGAACAACTTGAGCTCAGTAATTCTCCGTTACTGGAAGTATTAGATGTTTAATTATGATTTTTATTATTAATTTTTATTATTATTATTATTTTATCTAGTTACCTATTTTGTATCTACCTTAGCGACGTGTTTGTTTATAATTATATTACCTTTGATAATGACAGCATAGCTGTCGAAACAATATTGTCAGGTTATATTTTAATAAAACTGTGAAACTTTTAATAATCTTTATTTATTTCATAAATATACTAAAACCATGAAAAGAAAAAGTTTGGACTCAGACTTATCTAGAACAAAACGAAGAAAATTAAGTAAAATAACTAATTGATTTATCCTTAAATAAGTACTTATGTTCGTAGTAATATTATATAAATACGGTTGCTTTACTTTTAAGCATTTTATTTTATATCTATGACTAATTACTTTAAGTATTTTAGAAATTGAATTGTCAACAATAATGTAATATTGTTTATTATTATTATATTATTATTATAACTTCATTCTGTGGATTCGCATATTTCCATAACGACAACGTACGAGCTGAGGTATTGCAGTGACGTCACATTCACAGCCGCGCTGGCGGATAGATTCGGGCGATCTGGCAATCCTTATTGTGTATGATTCTTGGGGTATAACCACCCCTTACATCAGAGTTACAATAAATAAACGCACGCAAAATAAAATCAAATAGATACATGCAAAAAATAAATTCAATAAAACCCCGTTAATCCTCTAGCCCCCGATTTATGATATCTCTTCCTTTTATTTTTAAACGATCGGTGTACTGGCTGCCTCTTACATAGTTTATTAGTCTTTCGTTTTTCTTTTCATAGACAGCAGTAATCCGCCATCGTATGCGCATCCCATATTCCTAGATAATGCTGTTCCATTTATTTCATATCTTGGTGGAACCGTTCCCCTTGTTCTTTGCTGTAATCATCTAAGTTATCTGGAAAGTAGTCAAGGTGAGAATGGAGGAAATGTAACTTCACACTCATATTACAACCTGACTTTATATAATTCTCCAACAACCTGTAATGATTTCTTTGTAGTATTGTGCAGCTAGTACGCAGATCATTTGAAAATAAAAGAAAAAGAGATATCATAAATCGAGAAACTAGAGGATTAACAGGGTCTTACTGAATTTATTTTTTGCATGTATTTATTTGCAAGCATTTTCTTTACCTGTATTTATTTGCATGTCATTTCTTTGTTTCTATTTATTTGCATGTATTTTATTTTGCGTGCGTTTATTTATTGTAACTCTGATGTAAGTGGTGGTTATACCCCATCTTGGGGTGATTTTACCCTTTCAAAGGGGGTGTTGGTCATATAACAGAAGTATATTTCCAAAAACAAAACATTTGCTGTTTTCAATCATTTTCTGCATGTATTTATTGTATTTTGTTCTAAGGGGTAGTTTTGAACCATTTTGGGGTGGTTTAACCCCTTCAGGGAGGAGGGTTCTTTGCCATATACCAGAAGTCTATTGCCAAATACAAAACATTTGCGGTTTTCAATCATTTTTTGCAAGTATTTATTGTAATTTAATCTAAGGGATGGCTTTGACCTATTTTGGGGTGGTTTAACCCCCTCATGAAGGAGGGTTGTTGGCTATATACTGTTACGAAGCTAGGCTTGCTTCGTTCTTACTTGTCTCCACCATGTTACGAATGAAAATAAATACACTCACTCTTCATCTAATCTATTAATTTTATTTCTTAAATTTACCTAACTTATAACAGACTAATTCTAAATATAATTAACATAATTTTTGCTTATCAACTAATTATGAATTCTAGGGCCATTTCCCTCACACCGGGTATGACAATCGAGAAGGACTTGACTGCTTTCATTTCACCATGTAACTGACTATCCCTTTCGATTGTCACTTCCCATCTTGACTCTTAATCCCTACTTTCATTTCTTCTTGCATCAAGGATGGCCCACTTCATAATGCTAGTGTCATAATGCTAGAGTCAGCATTACTTACTTTTGTGAGCAATAATGCTGTGCTAGTATTATGACACACTTTACAAATTGCAGAGTAGCTTCATGTCATACTTGAAATAAATTTGTTTATCTTTATTACTGGGTCAAATAATTTAGAAATGAGTTTTGTAATAATTGTTGTAACATATTTTTGGAATCATACATTTTTAGAATAATGAATTGATTTAATTTTGTTATGAGTTTTTTCTTTTATTTTATACTTCGTTACATGAACCGGCCTGGTAAGCGTGACGCCCCTGGCACGCACTCCGCTCCTTCAGCAATTAAGTAGGAGAAAGAGAAAAAAAGAGTATAATGAGTAATCAGAATAACTACTATGAGGACTTTCTCGGGCCTCTGGGCTTGCCTTTAGGCCATCCTTTCTTTTTCGTCTTTGGCACGAGTGTTAAAGGTGAAGATTCAGAATCCGACGATAGATTCTGAGATAGAAATGTATTTTGGGTAGAGACTGGAGAGATGGGGAGAGGAAATTTTTGAAAAGGAGGTTCAATGTTTTCAGAGTCCGTTGTGGGTTGTGACATCGGAGTTGCCTCTCTGGATATTTTAAAAGGAGGAATGATTTGGGATTTGGATATAGGTGTGAAAGGTATGAGTGTAGTGGGTTTGGGATGAACGATGTTACAATTCTCAATTGTGGTTCTGACTGCTTCTACGATCATCTTTTTTATTTCCGGCAACAATTCTGAAACTAATGGCTGCTGTTGTTTTTTGCACTACTCTTGCATACGAGATCGGTTGAGTAGGAGGGAACATTCTTAAATGTTCCTGCTTTGCTTCAGGATAACTCAAGCGCTTCAGAGTTTTTATTCGTTGAATTGCTACCTCTTGCTTGTATATAGGGCAGTTAAAAGATCTGGCCGAGTGCTCACCTTCGCAATTCAAACATTTTTGGGTATTTCACAAGGTCTTCCTTGATGTTCCGGCTTACCGCATATACATACTGGGTCTCTTCTACAATTTAAGGCCGTATGCCCAAACCTCTGACAGCGGAAGCATCTAAGAGGAGCGGGAATGTAGGCTCAAACGGGTAACGAATAGAACGCCAGTTTGATTCTCTCGGGCAGGCGAGTGCCCATAAAAGTCAAAAGATATGATGCCGTATTTTGGACTTCACCCTGTCGTCTAACTGTTAATTGCTTAACTTCTACTACTTTTTGAGACTTTAACTCGGTTTTTATTTCCTCTACAGAACAGTTATTTAGGTCTTTGAGGTAATGATTCCTTTAACGAAGTTTAAAGTTCCATGGGCATATACTTTAACTTTAAATGTATCGAACATCTCCACTACAACTTAATGGAATAAACATATGGGCCCAACCGCGTCTTCCCAATCATAGGTTGCTATTCAATGAGGAGCAAGTTGCGCAATATAGGGCTAGACCTACTAGAACACGTCCAACAGGAGTTCGGTTACATGCTACGCTCAAGGAACTCAATGAAACATTACAACCCGTCTATCAGATTGGAAACTACGAAGTGCCTCCTTGACGAATTCAGGTACCTAGAGTCGATCTTTCTTGTTTACAAGGTGCAAAAAGGGATGTTAACCAAAAACTATTTTTTAATAATCTTCAAAATATATTAGACCACAATCCTAGTGTCGAAGTAATATATACGGACGGATCGAAAACAGACGAGGGGGTTGGTTGTGCTTTTATTAATCTTAGCGACTCGTATCATTAGAAAATACACCAAGCCGGTAGTTCATTTACAGCAGAACTATATGTAATATGGCAAACACTACGCAGTGTAGAGTTTTCTAATAAATCAATCTTTTTAATTTGCACCGATTCATTGAGTTCTATGCAGGCAATAACAAACAAATTTTCACTTGACCCTCTAGTTCAAAAAATTCAAGCATTACTTGATTGGCTTCGTCGTATACATAAAGATATAACTCTTGCTTGACACCTGGACATGTAGGTATCCAAGGAAACGAAAAAGCAGATCAAGCAGCTAAGTTAGATGTAGAATAGGATGAACTAGAAGATATATGTATACGACCAAACGATTTAAAATCTATTTGAAGGAGAAAGTTTTGAACTTGTGGCAAATAAGGTGGAACGAAATTAACACTCACCTGAAACCAATAAAACCGCTGATTAACCCTAGGAAGAATAGAAGTCGGTTATCACGACACGAACAAACTGTTATAACTCGTTTACGGATAGGACATACAAGACTAACATCCTCCCATCTTTTACAAGGAGTCGAACCTCCTGTCTGTCTTGAATGTCAAAATCAGCTTACCGTAGGACATATTTTAGTAGAATGTCCTACATATAACGAAGCCCGACTAAGAACCACTCTTCCAAATAATATTACTGATATTTTATCAGTTGAAAACGAGAACAATGCTTTAGAATTCATAAAATATGTATAATAAAAAATAAATAAATAAATTAAAATTATCTAGTATGTCCCTTACGGGACTTACCTTTCGGCCAGCCTCTTTTCTTCTTGGTGACTTTCTTCAAAATCAGTCGATCGATAGATTCTAGACTAGATTCATTAGATCGCTCATCGTCAGAGTTATTAGTAATTTGAGAGAGTTTTCTTTTATCTGCCATATATTCAGTTGTCATGTTTACATCAGGTTTTTTACTAGTTGAAGCATGTGCTATGGGTTTATTTGTTTTAGGAGTTGATGTTTGACTATTAATTGTGATCTCGTTATCACTAATGGTTTCAAGGGAGGTATTTCGTTTAACTGAAAGAACGCTGGTTAATTTAGCCAGTTCAGTTTTAATTATTCCTCTAATTTCAGGAATTAGCGACCGAAGTGTTGTCGCTTCTGAAGTAATAGTAGCTTGAGCATACGAACGAGAAGGCACAATAAGGGTGTTAGACATCCGCTTTGCTTCAGTGTATGAGACCCGGTGGATAGTTTTAATTTCCTGAATTTTTGTTTCTTGCTGGTATATGGTACATGATCTCGAAACGGCCGTATAATTCTCCTTACAATTAGGACAAATAAAAGGTTGTACACAAGGTTCACCTCTGTGTGGAGGATTACCACAAATACAAACTTCCGACTTATTACAAGTAGACGATACGTGTCCAAACGATTGACATCTAAAATAACGAGTAGGTGGTGGAGTATAAGGTGTTACACTTAAAGAATAAAATGCCGCAGTGATACTTTTGGGTAACTTAGGTGTGTTAAAAGTCAGAATGTGATTAGGGGTATCAATAAGCTCGCCATTTTTTCTGCTTCTAATTCTTCTTACTTCAACAACACCTTCGTGCTTCAAGCCCTGCTTGATTTGTTCCAGACTGCAGTTTAGAAAGTCCCGACAATAAACTACTCCCTTAGATATGTTAAGCGTCATGTGATGATACACCTTAACATCAAATTCGCCAAAACGAGTAACCTCCAACAGTCGTTGCGACTGTGCATTCGATACAGCCTCAATCAATATCATTCCCTGCATTCTTTTGACGATTTTCGTTCTGCCTATTAAACCATAAATAACCTTCGATATAACAAACGGACTAGTTGTTGCAAGATCACCTTCACTCTTTATAACTAGGAACCGGGGAGAATTCACCGTCTCACTAAGTCGAAAACTATCTCTTATAGGGGGGAAATCTGTATTGGTAAGTGATGGGATTGAAGGGGCGGATGGGATTGGGGTAAAGGGAGTGGAGCCGGGACGCTCCGTTGCGTCGAGGGGCACTTTTGATACATTATTATCGTTAGTACTCATCATCATAATTATTTTTTTTAATATTTAGGTATGGGTGTAAGTACAATGTGTGTGTTTTCATTCATTATGTGTTTGACAGTTTAAGGAACCAGCAACAGCCAAAGGATTCCTATGAACCCGACTCTGGTGGCCTCGACGGAACCCCCCGAATTATACCGCAATGTTCCCGGTCCATGTGCCACCTGGCATTACGGCATAAGCGAGATTTTCGCAAGTTGATAGGGCAGCCAGGTCATGTTGGCTAGACCGACCCGGGCCCCTGTACTACCTTGCAGCCTGGGAGTACACACCCCGGAACCCAGTTTTATCCGCTGGGCCCACCAAGCCTAAAATTGGTAGATCGGGGTGGCAAAACCGCTTAAAAACCAAGTCCTGCCACAATTGAGGTTGGATTCGATCGGGCAGTGGTCCCACTTTGCAAGAGCGCATAGCTGGGGAATAGTCCTATGCTGGACGAGGTACTTGACCCCGTATGAAAGAGGACGGGAGGGTGCCGGCGGGTGAGCAGCGTGTTAAGTCAACTGCTCGGCCACTAGTGAACGCTTAGCTAGTAGAGGGTGGATAGGCAACCTCGCTCCTACCAGTGAGTTAATCTGGGAGCAATTGCACGATTGCCGGTTGTGCAACTTGCGCGCTGATTGGGCGTATCCTAATCACTTCCTCTTGGAAGGAACGTGGGGGTATGTTACCACGGGTACCCCACGTAAAACAATCTTGGATCTATGTACCCTCCAGCAGGCGAGCCCAAGGATCTCAGACTTCTACTAGTTCCCCACGCTGTCAAACAAGCAAAGAGTGTGTGTGTTGGTGACCTGCCCGTATGCAGTGTACGTGTGTGTAGTGTAGGTGTGTTTGGGTATAATTTAGAAAAACTGTGTGTATATGGTTGTGTTTACGGGCAGGTATGTGTGTTGGAACGAGGTGTACTGAGCTGGTACCCGTGGGGGCGCTACTCCCCAATGGCTGTCCGCTTTCAGCCACCCTGCGGGCTTTTTATTATTATTATTATTATTTTTTTAGATTTTTCAGTTACCTGGTACCCAAATATATGTCGGGTTATTACAAAGACATATATATTGCTTAGATTTTCGGACTATCGTTTTGTATGTGTTGTAGTATACGTCGGGTTATTAACCAAGGCATATAACTTATTCCTTACTGATTGAGGACCTTCCTAACAATATGTGCTGTCCCTAATACAGCTGCTTTTTGGGCTGTTATAACTAAATTAGCTGGTATATCTAGTTTTGTAAGATTTTGTGAAAAATTTCTGTGTACTATCCCATTAGCCGATATGATAAATGGAATAACTTCCACTTTTTGTAGTTCCTAAATTGCCCTCATTTCGTAAACTAGATCTTGATATTAGTTGATCTTCTCTGTATATGATCTGCCAACATTCTCATCTAAAGGAACCGATATATCTATAATGTATGCCGTTTTTTATTTTTATTAATGATCGTGATGTCCGGCTTGTTATGCGTGATTGTTCTATCTGTGATTAGTGATGTGTTCCACAGTATCTTGCACTCAGTATTCTCTTGGACGTCCTTGGCTGCGTATTGATAATAAGGTTGTTGGCTATTTATTAATTTCTTATTTTGACACAAGGCTTGATGAATTATTTTGGCGATGTTGTCATGGCGTGTTAGATATTCTCTTGGTGCTATATAAGAACATGCTGAAATTATATGTTGCACAGATTCTCTGCTATTGTTGCATAAACGACACTTTTCATTTGCTACATTTTCTTTCAAGATGTGTTTCAAGTACGATCTTGTTGGTACCACCTGGTCTTGTATGGCAATTACAATTGCCTCTGTCTCACTATGGAGGTCTCCTAATTTTAAGAACATGGTTGATGCAGTTATATCAGTCTCTTCATTCTCCAGTGCTGCTGGGTATCTTCCATGTAGAGCCTTCTCCTTCGATTCCCTTTCTAGGCTTTCTAGGTTTATGTCATAATCGTCCTTGCGCTGTTGTGGATTTGGGTCTAACGGTGAGTATTTATCTATTTTTCTATACATAGATGTAATTGGTGTTGTGGTTTCTGATAAATACCTTTTCAGTTTCTGTGCTTCATTGTTGTGTAGTATTTGTAAGCTAAGTAAACCTCTACCTTCTATTTTCCGTTGTAAGTAGAGTCTATTGACAGATGCATTTTGATAATGACACTTGTATTTTGCCATGCTTGTGCGCACCAGTCTGTCTAAACTCTCAAGCTCAGTCTTCGACCATTTTAGTACCCCATACGTATACATTAACGTAGGTATTGCCCATGTGTTAATAGCAGAAATTTTAGCTTTGGCATTTAGTTTTGTTTTGAGTATTTTATGCACTCTTGACGTGAAAGTGTTCGTTATACTTTGCTTCGCTTCTTTGTACTTTATATTAAGAGTCTGTTGGATGCCTAAATATTTGTAAGTTTCATCTAAGTTTAGGTGTTTAATTTCAGTTCCATCCATTAGTTTTATATTTTCTCCCGTGTGATGGAATTTCCCCCCTTTGACGTGTAATAAAGCACATTTATTCAACCCAAATTGCATATTTATGGTATTACTGAAGGCTGCCACGGTTTCTATTTGACTCTGGAGCTGGTCGGCATTCGCTGCATACAGTTTAAGATCATCTATATAGAGTAGATGAGTGATTCTGGTGTTTGTAGATTTTTCAATTGTGAAACCGCTTTTTATGTCCTTCAGCATGTGGCTTAACGGATTTAAGGTCAAACAGAACCACAGTGGACTTACACCGTCACCTTGAAAAATGCCTCTCTTTATGTGGATAATTGGAGTAGTATATGATGTTCCTGCTTCGTTTACTATTACTTTCGTTCTCCAGCTTTTCATTAAGTAAGTAAGAGTATTTATTATGTTTTTATCAGCTTTGTATATTTCCAACACCTTTATAAGCCAAGAATGGGGGACAGAATCGTAAGCTTTGCGGTAGTCCACCCACGCGACTGAAATGTTCCTTTTCTTTCTCTTTGCATAGTTTGTGACAGCCGCATCCATTAGTAAGAGTTCCTTACAGCCTCTTGTACTTTTTCTACATCCATTCTGTTTGGCAGCTAGAATGTTATTAGCTTGCACATGAACCATTAGCTTCTCTGTTACAATTGATGTAAATATTTTATACATGGTGGATAAGCACGTAATAGGTCTAAAGTGTTCCGGATTCCTTGCATCATTAGTTTTGGCTAACATGTATGTGTTTCCCTCTGTTAGAAATGCTGGTATTTCTTCGTGGTGTGTTAGTATGTGTTGAAACTGTCTTGCTAATATTGGATATATGTTTTTGAAGTTTTTCCACCAGTAGTTCTGGATACCATCAGGTCCAGCAGCTTTCCAGTTGTGTGAATTTTTTATGCATCTTTCAACATCTTCTGTTGTTATATTAGTTTCTGGCATTTTCTGCAGCTTTGTAGTTCTTTTTCCTTCATTTTCTATCCACCTGGCATTCTTACTGTGTTGTACTTCTTGTGACCATATTTGGTTCCAGAAGCGATACATGTCCACAGAGTTCGGCGTTGGTCGTTTATTTCTTGTATGTGTTCGTTCTCCAACTGCCTGTAGAACCTTTTTTGGTCTTCCCTGAATTGTTTATTTTGCTTTTGTCTTCGATCGTAGTCATTGTATCTTCTGATTCTACATGCATATGTAGCCAACTTTTGTTTCAGTTTTTCCTTTAGGCTAGTTAATCGCTCGTAGTAATCGTGGTGCTTCGGTTTCGTTTTTATTATTTTCGTTTTTATTATTATTATTATTATTATTATTTTTTAACACAGGTTTCCCTGGTAGTATTTTCAACATAAGCCGGGTTTTAGCCAAGGCTTATATTGTTGGTTTATTGATTAAGGACCCTTCTTACTGTGCGTGTGGTGCCTAAAATCACAGATTTTTGAGTTGTGTATACTAGACTAGGTGGCAAGTCTAGTTTTTTAAGATTGTTTTTAAATTCTTTATGTATTAACCCAACTGCTGATAATATGAAAGGATATATTTCTACCTTTGTGAGTTGGTACATATCTCGCAGTTCATAGTGTTCCGCAGTCGCGTAAGTAATCGTCATTGTATCAAAAGATCTGAAGCAATCGAATAAAAGGATCAAGTTAATTGTGAAAATAAAAAAAGATATGTGTTTTGATATAATTTGTATTTGTCAATTTTTCAAAAATTAACTTGATCCTTTTATTCGATTGCTTCAGATCTTTTGATACAATGACGATTACTTACGCGACTGCGGAACATGAATTTATAAAATATTTTATGAAGATCTTCAATAATTAATTTAGAAAGTCTATGATCTTTACTTAATAAAATTGGATGCTTTTGTTCATAACTTATAGAAGCATTGACAAGCCTGCCGC
This sequence comes from Agrypnus murinus, assembly GCA_929113105.1. Taxonomy (NCBI): domain Eukaryota; kingdom Metazoa; phylum Arthropoda; class Insecta; order Coleoptera; family Elateridae; genus Agrypnus; species Agrypnus murinus. The sequence goes on from OV816024.1 coordinate 87,750,413, forward strand.
CTACCCTAACGATTCCTCGTTCATCAAGAAAGGGAGATAATTTTCTAAAAGTCTTTGATACAAGCTTGTTTTTTGTTAAATTGTCAATTAATTGTGGCATAGTAGTTTCTTGAGAACGTTTAATTAACAGAAGTAACGCAGATTCGAGCTCAAAACTTGTGAAGATTCATCGGTATTTCTCTCATTTTTATTTTTAATATTATAAATAAAACGATTTACATATGATAAAATACGTTTTATCTTCTCTAACGAAGAATATCTTTCCAGCAGTTTATCTAAATAATCTAAATCCATTAATGTGGCGAAAGTAATTTTTCGTTCTTCCTTATTGTATTTTTTGGCCACTGATTATTTTGTTTAGTAAGCCAATCTGGCCCTACCCACCATAACTGATGATCAACTAATTCTTGTGGAAATAAACCTCTTGACGCACAGTCAGCTGCATTGTCTGAAGTTGATACAAAATGCCAACACTCAGGAGATACATTTTCTTGGATATGAGAAACTCTATTACAAATAAATGTTTTCCATCGATGTGGAGGGGAACGTATCCAAGAAAGTGCTATCATAGAATCAGACCATGCATAAATATTATTAAAAGTAAATTTGTTTTTACATGTCTCAAGTACAACAGAAATTAAATCTGATAATAAAACAGCAGCACACAGTTCAAGGCGGGGTAGTGTAATTTTCTTTAAGGGGGCTACTCTCGACTTCGCACTCACAAAAAATGTTTTGTATATACCTTGCAAACAGATACGAAAATAGATGACAGCTGAATAACCCTTTTCAGAACTATCGCAAAAACCATGTAGCTCAATAGAATTATAATCATCTAGGGTAAAACAGCGCGGTATAGAAATATCAGAAAGATTTGACAGTTCAGTTTTAAAACGAGTCCAACGAGTACAGACGTCTGGTGGGGGAGTTATGTCACATCCTAATCCTAAAGACCATAAGATCTGGATAAAATACTTTGCAAAAAAAGTAATAGGTGCTAAAAACCCAAGCGGATCAAATATGCGAGCAAGTTCAGACAGTATATTACGCTTGGTACACGGTTTATCAAAGTGGTATTACATTATAAGAAAAAACATCATTTACTGGATGCCATTTCAGCCCTAACATCTTTAGAACAGGGTCTGCAAAATCAAAATTAACAGCATATTGATATTCGTTATCTGAAGCAACATTACTTAATAATGCCATATTATTACTTGCCCATTTCCTTAATTCGAAACCTCCTTTTTTTAACAATGAAATTAATTGAGTTTGAAGCATTTTAACATCCTGTAAACAATCACCACCTGACACAACATCATCCACATAGGTATCATTTTCCAAAACCTGGCTAGCTAAAGGAAACTCATTGCGTTCATCCTCAGCCAACTGTTTTAATGTTCTAATAGCCAGATACGGAGAAGATGAAACCCCATATGTGACAGTTTTCAATCTATAATGAGAAATTGGATCATTAGGTGAAAATCTGAAAACAATCCTTTGAAAATCACAATGTTGTGACTCCACTAAAATCTGTCTGTACATTTGCTTTATGTCACACGTAAAAACATATTTATGACATCGAAAACTTAATAAAAGCGTTACAATATCTTTTTGTAGCTTAGGTCCAGGGAATAGTTCATTATTAAGTGATAAGCCATTAGCATCACAACAGCTAGCATCGAAAACTACTCTAAGCTTAGTAGTACTCGAATTAACGTTTTCTACACCATGATGAGGAATATAATAAGTATTATCTTTAAAGATATCAGCGGTATTTTGAATTACTTCCATATGTCCAGCGTCTAAATAATCTCTCATAAACAGGCAATAAGCGGTATATAACGCGGGATTATTTAATAAGCGTTTTTCTAATAAATAAAAGCGGCGAATTGCAATAGATCGGGACAGCTTAAATTGCGGTTCAGTATTATTTTTAAAAGGTAAAGAAACTATAAAACGTCCGGTATGATCTCTTTTATGGGTATGTTGATATATTTTTTTACATTGTACCTCATCGGTAATTGGTGTAACTTTATTTGGAAACTCTTCTAATTCCCAAAAGCGTTTTAAAGTATTATCGATTGAATCCAGTGAAGTTAAAAATGATTTGACAGTACAATTTGCGGTTTTATTTAATTTAATATTACCCATTAGAATGTAGCCAAAAATAGTATTAATTGCTATTGGCTGACAAGGAGGCCCTGATATACGCCCATCTCTCAAAATAAGAGGAAAAACTGATGCGCCAATGAGCATGTCAACTTTATTAGGGAGATTAAACACATCATCAGCAAGTTTTAAATTTTTTATGTGTGGCAAATGTAAATGTGAAAAATTGACAGAAGGCATATCGTTGCAGATTCTTGGTAACACAATAGCATCAATTTTAATTGCTTGTGCTGGCATTTTTATAGGCTGGATAGTACATTTTATACAACTGGAAGCTACATATTTCATTCCTCCTAAACCTTGTATAGGTATGGACAATTTTAAACTAGTTAAACCTAATCGATTTAAACAAGCCTGACTTATAAAATTTGCCTGACTAGCACAATCAATCAAAACTCTAACTTGTTGAGGAACTCCGTTAGAATCTAAAACTTCAATTTTTGCCGTAGAAAGTAGAACTGAACTTTCAAAAGAGAGCAGATTTGTAAAAGTGTTTACATCTAACGAATTATTCGTATTTGCCGATTCTGACGAATTCTTATTAACAGATACCTGTGTATTTTGCTCACCAAACTTTCCAAAGTTAAGAAGACTATGATGCCATTTGTGACAAGACTTACATGATGTATCATGTTATTATGCAAATAAAAAACATTTGCATCCTGGTACTCAAACATTGCAATTTTTACTTCTCCAGAATTACTGGATTCTTAATGCGAAATTCGCAATTCGTCACATTATTTCAAAATGTGTAAAATGTTTTAGAACTCGACCTGTATGTGCACAACCCATTATGGGTAATTTACCTGCATATCGTGTAAATCAATTAAAATGCTTTTCTCATGTATCTGTTGATTTTGCAGGACCATTCAAAATAACTATGAATAAGATTCGGGGTGCAAAATCATTAAAGGCATATTTATGCCTATTTGTATGTTGCACAACAAAAGCTGTGCACTTAGAACTATGTTCTAATTTATCTTCAGACTCATTGCTAGCAGCAATTCGGAGACTACAGGCTAGAAGAGGCCGTATTTCTGTTCTGTATAGTGACAATGCTTCAAATTTTATTGGTGCTAACAATGAGTTAATTAGAATCTTTAAAGATGTAGCTGATCAGGAAAAAATAAAATGGCATTTTTATCCACCATCTGCTCCACATATGGGAGGGTTGCACGAGAGTGGAGTTAAAAGTGTCAAAACCCATCTTATACGTGTGGTTGGTGATCAGATTTTGACATTTGAAGAGTTAAGCACTGTTTTTGCACAAATTGAAGCAATTTTAAATTCGCGCCCGCTTTGCCCGCTTAGTAATGATCCTAATGACATAGGCTAGGTCTAAATACTTACTTATCTTTTCTCTATATGTTTTTTCCATATTATCATCTAATGGCACTGCTATGTCTATAATTTCAGCTGTTTTTTCGGTTTTGTTTATAACCAATATATCCGGTCTATTGTGTGGAATCAACCGGTCTGTTCTTATTAATATATCCCAAAGAACTTTAGTTGTGTCATTTTCCTTTATAGGTGCTGGTGAGTATTTGTATATCGGCTGATTAGTTTTAATTAAGTTTGTATTAATGCAGATGCTTTGATGAATAGCTTTGGCAACGTTGTTGTGTCTGTCGAGGTAATCTCTTGGTGCTAAGTAGGTACATCCAGCAATAATGTGCTGTATTGATTCGCTTGTACTATTACACATTCGACATTTATCATTCGGCACATTGATTTTCATAATATATTTTAGGTAATTTCTCGTTGGCATAACCTGATCTTGTATAGCCGTTAACACAGCTTCTGTTTCTAAATGCAGCTCTCCATATCTTAAATATGTTACAGAAGCGTCGCTGTCGACATTATCACCAAACAGTGCTACCGGGTATCTGCCATGTAGTGCCTTAGATAGCCAATATTCTTTCATTGAGGCTATAGAGATGGTAGGATCTTCCAATTCTTGCTTGATAGGCCCGTATGTTTGTATTTTCTTAACGATATTTATGACGGGCGAGTTGTTTTTGTCGAGGTAAGTTTTAAATTTCTTTATTTGGTGTTCATGTAGTAGCTGAAAATTCAGTAATGCACGTCCACCTTGTTTTCGATGTATATATAACCTACTGCTTGAAGCATTGGAGTAATGACCCTTTGCCTTATTTAGCTCCATTCTGACTTGTCGGTCTAATTTCTGTAAGTCTGTCTTTGACCACTTCAAAATTCCAAAAGTGTACGTCATAACTGGTACAGCCCACACATTTATCGCTGTTATGGTGGCTTTTGAATTAAGTAGCGTGGTTAGTATTACATTTATTATATTGATGAAAGTGTTTGTAATACTTTTCCGCATTTCTGAATCTCTGATATTCAATATTTGTTGCATACCAAGATATTTGTATGCTTCTCCAAGTTCCAATTCTTTTATTTGTGTCCCGTCCAGTAGCTTTATGTTGTGTTCTAGGTCTGTTACCTTTCTACCTCTTCCATCCTTATTATTGTTATTTTTTTTTCTTGCGATAGCGGCCTCAACGTCTATGGTTATTAGCCTCCTATCAAATTTAGATATCTTTCCAGAAAGATTAGTCCAACGATCAGTGTTAGAGATTACTAATAATCTCAGTGTTCAATAACAAATAAGACGGATATACATTATATAAAACATGATAGATAAAATATACATATAAATAGACATACAGAGTAGAACAAAACAAGGTATATGAGACAAGTGCACTATAAAATTATTGTATATATAAAATTGTAAATAAATAGATTTGTTTGTAAAGTAAAAATTTGTAAATATAAAAGTGTAGAGATAAAATAGTTAGAAGTAGAACTGTATTTAAAACACATAAGTTAATAGTAACGGTGTATATGAAATAAAGTAATAAATAGTACGTATTAATTAAATAACTCTTAACAAGATTGTATCATAATTTATTTAATAGATCTATGGATTTTATGAATTCTAAAGTATTGTTCTCGTTTTCAACTGATAAAATATCAGTGATATTATTTGGAAGAGTGGTTCTTAGTCGGGCTTCGTTATATGTAAGACATTCCACTAAAATATGTCTTACGGTAAGCTGATAATTGCTACAACCCATAGCCTGGAAACCAGGCCCCAGAAGTTATAAGCCTGTGCGGGAGAGAGGGGGCGATTATTATTATTACGTAGGCCCTAAGTGCGGCTGCAGCCGACTTACACATCATGAATCTGCTATGGGTTTTACGGGACAGGTCAAATTTCAGTTATATTCTAATTGGTTTTCAAATAAAACTTGCTTTTAAATACACGAGAAGGGTAGGCAAACTTTTACGGTTACCAGGTAACAAGATTTTTACCTGGTAGTGATTAAACACGTTTTGGTGAAATTCTTGTTCTTCGGTACAAGAATTGGCATTGCCGCAGCTTATTACCTGATTACAGAACTCGTTACCTGGTTGTTAGAAATAGACTAGTTTTAGCGTTTACCATCAGGTAATAAAATTTACTATCTACTAGTGATTAAACACGTTTTGGTGTAATTTTTGTTATTCGGTAACAAGAGGCTGGCATTGCTGAAGCTTATTCCCTGGTTACAGTTAACTCGTTACCCACCTGTTAAGAATAGGCGAGATTTAGCGTTTACCAAGTAACAAGATTTATTACCTGGTGGTTATAAAATACGTTTTGGTGCCATTTTGGTTCTTCGGTAATGAGAACCGGCAACCGGAACATTGACCGAGATCATTAGAGTAGTTAAGAATATGCGAGTTCTAGCGTTTAGCAGGTAGATAGGTAGGTAGATAGGCATGGGTAATCGCTCCGTAATGAATTCAGATTTCATCCGCAACCACCCATTACAAAGAGCTGAGGGCACTAGACCAGTCCAGATGAATGAGATTTATAGTTACCACGCCCGCCGTTTTTGCATGTGTTGGCTGCATGTTGCGAATGACATCGAAACAACAGTATTTTACCTGACCCGAAAAAACCAATAACACATTCGTGTTCTTCATACCAAAAAGCTATAGAAAAACTATTTGAAAATCGGGATTTTTGATTGTGTTGCACCGTGATAATTATTATTAGAATATGGAATCTATTGCGTCTATGGAAAATGGAAAATATAATTTAATTATTTAGATTTAATTATAGACAATTTTTTCACGTTGAATCTTGAGTTGGTTACAATTGTTATAAATCAGTATAATCAAGTCTACATAAAATGGTTGTTCACACATTGTTGAAGCAAAATATCGTTATCCTGAAATGAGGTACTTTCTTCTATTTTAACAGATCGTTATTTATAACTGATGTTTGAAATATATCATTATTTTCTAACAAATCCTATAACAGGAGATCAAAGCAATAAAATCGTTACACCAATGCACTACCTAGTAGGAAATAACATTTTTTTTATTTTTCTAGTTTCTTTCTTTACATCAGCAAACTGCAGATAAGTTAGTAGAGAATGCTATAAAAATGGAAAACTTCGAGAACAGTATTTTTCTTGAAAGTTTATGTGTGGAAACTAATCGTAACTTGCGACGAGTAAGGAATCGTTGAAAGGGTGTATATTTCACCTTAAACTTTTCGGTGGTGTGTGATCACTATATTTGTCTCTAAGTCGGACTTGACTCTTTTTTGGTGTGTAAGGTTAACCTTAGCAATTTTTTCATTAATCTTTATTTTTATTTTCGTCATTTCTATAAGAAAGTCACGTTTAATGTTAGTTGTTCTTTCGTTTATTATTGGTGTCTTATTATTATTTTATACACAGTTCAAAATCAACTGGTGACGTCGAATTCTCTCTTGTAAAGGTATGTAAATAAGTTTATCAGAGCGGAATGTTTACAGTTTTGTATTGTTGGTAGAATAGCAAATAGAATATTCCCATAAACATCCCTTTTAAATATTCTTATGTTTGATCAGGTCAGATTTTCGAATGTAATATAAACCAGTGTTTGAACTAAGAAACCAAATAAAAACAAAATAGAATATAGAAAATTTCATATTCACTTTGATAAAAACATATAATTTGAAAAATTCGCTAATTTTTCTATTTCTACTCTTTTCTCTGATGATTAAGAAAACTGAAAATGGAAATATTTAAAATATATATATAATGCTCTATATATTTTACACAATAAATGACTTTATCTTGTTTATTCTGTTTTCACAAAACGTGTAATTACTGAACTTTTATCATGTAATTCTATTATAACTATAAACAATACAATTTACTGAAGAATGCGTTTTCATTATTCATTTATAGCATCTGAAGTATTCCAATTTGACGAGATTTTCGTTAGCGCATCCGCTAAAAGAGAACAAAATAAAAATGAACGGAGAAAATATAGTTAAGCTCGCTAATTAGTTCTCACAAACAATATGATTTCTAGAAATTTCCTAAATCTATATTATCTTCAATTAAATTTGCTTTCCGAATACACGCGCAAGGGGCCCCAATTCGTTTTAAAGCCTTAATTAGTTTTACTAACAATGACTGTTTAGCATTTAAATCGAGTTCTGGGGATTGAAATTAAAATGATCAAATACCACTTTAACAAGGATATTTGGTAGGAACCGAGAATTTCTAGTTTATAAGCTATAAGGCTGGACTGTTTTTTAAATATTGCGATGACTACAGCAAACTTTCTAGTAGGTAGGAGTAGGTATTTTAATAAAAAGGCATTCCCAATCAATTTCTACTGTACTATTATATATTGGAGATTTAATACTCGGTTTCAAGGAATTTCAAGTTTAACGAGATCAATTAGTTGTATAGTCAAAAAGGAAAGTTTGTTATTATTTGTGTTAACCACTTTAATAGCTTTCAATACAAATTTCCCAACCGAGCATTTAACTTTACCCTATTGGTAACTATAGACGAATTACATCTTGACAGAATTATGGGTTTTAAAATAATTAATAATTTAGTTGATTGCCCTGGACTACTTTCTTTGTTTTATTTTCACATTCCGCCAAGACTAACCAGCAATACTCAATTATTCTCTTTAATCGAACAAAATCTGCATCTAATTCACCAAGTGTACGGTTTTCGGTAGAACTTAATGAACTGTTAGAAAACATAGACTTTGACATCTTCAATATGAGGCATTCTTTTACAAATCGAACACGTAATATGGGGTCACATTTTTTATTTGCTTTAAAAAATGTTTACGCATTTCCTATACAAAATAAGCCGACACGTAGGTATGTCGGTATTTTTTCCCGTGAATATTTTCGAAAATACAGAGGGGGGAATTTTTCACAACTCGTCGGTTATGCTCTTTTTCGCGATAACTCCACTTAGGAGGTCATTTTCAAGGCAATGGAAAGATATTTATTTTAATATTGATTAATATTATATTTGTTGTTAACCTGTGATTGTTATAAACAATTTAAATATTGTTTTTCATATTTAGAGTCAAATTCTTGAGTTTGAAAATTTGAAAAAAATACCATCGTATTCCTGTTCGATTTGTAAAAGAATGCCTCATATATGTGTCTCTTAATCAATTTAAAAACTTGGTAATATCATTTTAATTTAGCGTTTATTATCGATTTAAATATCTTGGTGAAAAATCAAGGTGATATTTAATTGCGTAAGCTAGTTCGTATCATTAGTAATTATTATCTGCATATATAGTTAATAATTAATTTATAAATTACATACTTACTTATATTTTTAATATACTTTTCGATTTCTACTACCAGTATTACTTGCAAAATGATGAATTTTTTTATTCCGTTAATAATGTATTTACTTATTGTATTTATTTCAAACCGCTATATTTAGTTAGTTACTTCTTTTTTGTAATTTAGGGGAACTCTATAATTGAAAATAAAATAACTAAGTAAAATAAAATGTAGTAAAAAGAGTCTTGTGGGTAACACGTAGAAAATCGTTTTTTTTCTTCATGCACGGTATGTTTCTCTTTCTCCTGTACCATGGCAATCTCAGGTTTTAATTACAAAAATGCTATATAATACAAATAATTATTTCAGTCGTTAGTATCGATATTCATATTTGTGCTTACTTGATATATACAGAAATAGCGATTTATCCTTTGAGAAGAACTGAAAAATATTTTAATAGTAATCACTATTAATAGTCGCAGCAAGATACGTGAAAAACGGGTCTAAATAGGGAAAAGTTCCGTACAAGATGGATCGGAATGCGGTTTTCTGCATTTGCTTCTAAAAATTATTAATCCAAAATTCACCTAGGTGGGAATATGCTGAAATTCGTAGTTGCATCGCTGCAGCCAAAAATGCATTCGAAAAATGCATTTTTTGAGACGCCCTTTGGACGACTTAATAAATTTGTAAAAAAGAGTCGGAATTGGCCCAGAATGGGTGCCCTGGGGTTTTTGAGGTCGCTGATCACGATTATTGCCACCCTGACCACCTGGGGCTCAGGAACGCCGACGAAAGTCATCTCCGTGGAACTCTCACAAAATTCATCCCGGGAAGGAAAAACACTTGGTGCCCGGGGGTTTTTTGGGTCGCTGAATTCAAATATGCCATCGGCGAACACCCCCCAGACACCTGGTGCGCCCCAACCGCGACATGAACGTCATCTCCGTGGAACTCCCGCACAATTCATGCGGGAAAGGAAAAACACTTGGTGCCCGGGGGTTTTTTGGGTCGCTGAATTCAAATATGGCATCGGCGAACACCCCCAAACACCTGGTGCGCCCCAACCTGGACATGAAGGTCGTCTCCGAGGCTTTCCAGACACACTCGAAAAAGATGAACCGGAAATCGTTAAGGTGGGTTTTTTCGGTCGCCAAAGCAGAATTTGACGTCGAACAGGATCCCCCGAGCACCTGGTGCACCGCAACCTAGACCTGAAGGTCGTCTCCAGGCTTTCCAGACACACTCGAAAAAGACGAACGAGAAATTGTTAAGGGGGGTTTTTTCGGTCACCAAAGCAGAATTTGACGTCGAAAAGGATTAAAGTTCAATTATGTATCCTGGAAAGAAATAGAGTGAATAGAAAGTCGATTTTTATGTAATTGAGTTTCAGAAACTCTTTATTGATCTCAAATCAAATACAATTCAACCGTAACTTGACCTAACCTGCTTCATTCATAATTTCAACTCGTTACTAAATATCGGATTCTCCATCAAGTGACAAATCGTTAGCCTGTTCATTTTCTTTGTCATCTTTCTTATCTAAGGTCTCTTCCTCTGCCGCAATAATGTCTTCAACTGAATATCGATCGGTATTGCTGCAAGTAGCGCCTTCACAAATTTTAGATGCAACATTGCAAGGGAGGCCGTGCTTCCTACAAGTACAGTTCATCAGATTACAATTTCCTGCACATCCACAGAATATTAGTTCCATAATGTTCTTGGGCGCAGGTTTTTCTATCATTCTGACAGGGATCAGTGTGTCGCCTTCCTTTTTCCACCCCCATTCTGTTGCATCCATGGTCACCTGGTCTCCGTGCAGCCATTCTTGAACTTGAAAATAGACCCGCTTTAGATGTTGTTGAATGGCGTCTACTGTGGGAACAATTTTCCCTAAATTAACTTTCCCCTTGACAGCAGCTTTTTTATACATTTGAAACCTGTACTTCTCTAGTAACTGGTCCCATTTTAGCTTGTTCCCATTAGGAACACTTCGCTTCCTGAATGACAGTGGAGCACCATACATTGCCAGGATCAGCTGCGCGCCATTTTCAAAAATTTCTTCGCTTGACAAACCAGCTTTCTTGAATATCGCAGCATGGTCTGCAAGGTCTGGGAAATTCTTGAAGGTCTTGAAAAATTTTGTTTTTCCTTGGTAGTACGTTGCTGAAACAGTATCGCACCCCGTTATTGCATGGAGCAACAAAATATTCTCCGCAACTTCAGGCTCATCAGACAAGCTACGTGAAGAGTATACCTCTTCGGGTTTGTTGAGCCTTGGAGGTTTCAGTATAAATATTTCATTCTCTGGCGGGCAGAGTGCGGTCAATATTACGGTAACGTCTATATCTTCGGCGACTATGACTACTTTTTTTGTAACGTCACTGGCTTCTTTCAGCGCTGTTGTTACAATCGTACGATCAGCGTCCGCTGCACATTGCTCTGAAACTATTCCGACTGCGGTCAATTTGTCCCGAAGCATTTCAATAATTTTATTTTTATTATTTTTATTTTGTAAGAACTTATCCTGTTGTATTTTCAACGCCATAGTCTCGGTAAAACGAACGGCTGCTGAACTTCCCCGTTCAGCACGACGGGTTCTTTCACAGTCCTTAGTACTGGTGGTTTGGTAACCATCAAAAATAACTATCACACGTTTGCCGTAATGTTTCTGAATATACTCTCTGTACTTGTCAATTATTTCCGAGAATTTTTGTCCGATTTTCCATTTGATTTTATGAATCAGTAATCCTCCATCCACAACAAAAAATGTCCTTTCAGGATCACGAATATTCACGGCAGACTTTTTGAACCATGAATACAAATCGGACTTGGTATTTTTCAGCATACCAAAATTATTGAAGTATGCCTGAGGGAATGGAGACAACTCCCACTTGAGGTAGTCGGCCATTTGTTCGTTATCTTGTTTTAATGCCCATATTCTGTGAAAGAGGACGTCAGGGTCAATTTCTATCACTTTATTGTCGACTTCGATTTTAGAGTTGCAAGAGGCGATAGTTTTAATGATTCTCCCTCGTGATAATTTGAGATCCTTAAAATTTGATACCGAAATATCTTGCATAATCCTGACACCTTCTTCAAAAGCATTGTGGCAATTACTTTCGGGAGTTCCACTCATGCCATTAGCTATATTTATGAGGCATTCTATGGATTCAGGGAATGGATCGTATTGCTCAAACAATTTCTCAATCGAATTCAAAGCCGTCGAATCTGCCTTGATCCTAGAATCTGTTGAATTCTTATGTTGGAAACTTTTAGAACATGCACAGCTCGTAAATTTCTCCACGCCCTCGATAAGATCTTTGCTGAACATGAAACTTTTGATCCATTGGTGCGCAACACTTTCAGTTACACCTCTACGAAATAAGCCTCCTTCAAACTTCAATAACCTCATAAGTGTTTGCTCAATCGTTTGGTCTGAAAAGATCCCACTGAAAAATTTGTCGCTCCTGCGAATTGTCCAATATCCTTCCGTGGTGAATTTTTGGTACTCCGATACACTCATATGGTTCTCGAGAGCTTTCATGTCTTCTAAATAAACCTGAGCAGATTTTGCATATGGAAAATGCCCAGTTGCGTGGAAAAAAGGTAACATGCGTTCAATTGTATCTAAATGTAGTTGCCAATCTCCACTTTTTTCCGCATGAATGAAATCTTTAACAATGTATACCATTCGACAATATTGAACCCATAGTTTGCATGTCGGATTGAGTCCTTCTAGTCTTTCAAGTTCTTTTTCAAATCCTGCTGTAATTGTTCTGTAATTGTCATCTTTCTGGAGCTCTCCAATGTCTTCAGGCGACATAAAGGAATACTCAGTTAAAAATTGGACGCATTCTTGGATTTTGTCTGATGTATTTTCAGCCCTCTTAAAGATTATTTTTGATAAGGCCAATAGTACTAAGGTATGTGCCCGGACGGCGCGAGCATATTGGTGGCCGCTGAAAATTTGTTTAACCGTATTCTCTCCGTATACAGAAAATAGAACTTCTGCCAGCCCACTGTCCTTCATAATGAAGCCAATGCTTCCAAGAAAGGACAATAGTGTGTGGAACCCACCTAGTCGAACGACAACAGATATATCATCTGCCAAGTTTGCTGCGCCTAGTATGTCCCGAGTCTTTAAATATAAAGGTTGATCGAATGTAACGATACAAGTCGTCATTCCTAATCGCCGGGCTTCACGGACTGATTGAAAGATCGCTGTGTACAGTGTATTGTAGTCACTTGGGTAATCATGTATGAAAGGCATAAAATTTATCACTGACAATTCGTACTGGGAATTTTTTGTCAACTTTTCTATGTATCCATTCCAACCTTTCTCGAAAGCAGGATTAACATACTTGTGAAACATCCAAAAGCAGTTTATTTTTGTAGATTCTGTAAGTTTCAAACTTAAGCGCGCATTTGGTTGTGGAAAATTGAAAAACTTGAGGCCATCCATTGCGTAGTATGGGTAATCTAGAACTTCAATTCTACTTTCTTCAACGATTTCTGGCTCAGTTACCTCTTCAAGGCGTTCGAAAGGTTCTTTAGGCAATAAGTACGTGGCAGGTGTGACAATTTCACAGCCACCTAAGCTATGAAATGTCCCTTTTCCATCCAAAGTCTCTACATTCCAATCCGCGTTATCGTGAACAAATTGAACGAAAGCATTTTGTTTTACATTCATTTCTCCCTGCATGGTAGCTGATATCTCATATTTACGAACTTCAGCATAAGAGCAACTGAATCCCATGGCGTGGCACATATCCACCAACTCTCTAGAACCCCACTTCCGATGTAAAGTCACTCCTACAGCGACCTGGAGTGGAGACACTATTTTGCGGGGAAATGCCGCGCACATTATGGCATGAGCAATTGAAATAATTGCAGACTCAAAGTTTTCCTCTGTTTTATCGGCACGATTGAGAATAATCTTTTGTAATAAATATTTAAGTTTATCTGGAATTCTGGTAGCTTGTTCCATCATGCGATCACTGGCAGGATACGTTGTCCGATCACATTCATACCCGCGAATGTCCTCTACAAGGATTTTCGCAACTTTATCAAGAAGTTTAAAATGGTCAAGCTCATCATCTTTGTCTTTTTGGTGGGCTTGCTGCATTACGTTAAACGCCTGACCTTTGAAGCAGCAGTATGTCCCTGACCGTCGTTTACCTCCGTAAACAATATCTTGATGAAAACGATCTTTGATTCTGTTCCAAATAGTCTTCTCTGTTGGTATCAGCATACCTTTTTCTTCCAAAAGCTTATCAAAATCACTAGTGTGGAACTCCTTCTCTGGGTTTTCGACCATGTAATTGAATATCTGGTCCATGGACTGGCGAATTCTCTCACTAAAGTCCGCTGGGTATGGTTTTTCGTCACAAAAGTGTTTCCTAAAACAAGTTCTGTGGTATTTAATCGCTTGAACATTTTCATCTGGATCACCTGAGCTAGAGAGCGTATCTAAAATTTCATCGCGCACAAATAATTCCAAAGTGGGCTATTCTTGTAGATAGTTTATGATATTTTTTCTTGTATTTTCAGTAGTACAAGTTGAGGAAGGAGTCTTACTATGTATCTTCTTGGCACATAGTACACACTGTTCCGAAAAGTTGAAGTGAGCCTGAACCGGAACAGGTTCAACATCCTGATCAATATCATCATCGACATCATGATCACTATCATCATCGACATCATGAGAATTGTTGTCCATTCTTAATCTCTTGTTTTTGGGTTCTGGTGTACTAGCAGGCTTAGTATATCTGCCCCGACACTTTTTGTGAACTTTTATGGAATCATGACCTTCAATAATATTATGGAAACCATCTTCCCGTATTTCACGTGAAACCATGACCATGGTAGCGAGTCCTCTAGCCTTTACGGTGATGATCACATCGTCTGAGGAATGATTCTGCCAACCTTTCAAGTGCTTGCAAAGAACGCACGTCTCTCCAGCATCCATAATCCTAGAAATTCAATTATATAAAAGTTGAAGCTTCCAAAAAATCATAAACAATGAAAGAACATTAATGACGAAAGTAAATTGAATTTTAATAATCCTCTTAATAATCAAATCTTTTAAAAATCTGAGGTCCCCAAAATTTGTGTGTACAAGGGGTGCGCGTTAACTGACCCCCCGCGCAAGCGTCACTAGGTACTTTATTGGGAAACAAAGTAAAATACACATGCATCAATACAGCGTACGCTATAATATTCTTTGCCTCGATCTACTACATAAAAGTTTGGGAATTTCATTATAATATTCTGAAAATTCAACTTACGGATTTGATGGGTTTGTTGTTGTCATTTGATAAAAAATGGATATTCCCCTTTGATGTATGTTCTCTTGGTTCAGGATACTGAATATTTTCCGTTTATACTTGTCTTTATTGAGAATATTTACTGATATTTATTCTGGAAAGATCACAAGTTATAAACGTTAAATTAAATCAAAGAAACATACGCGAATTTGGAGTTAATTATCCAACTTATGAGGAACTTACCCTGATTATGGATATGCTCAGGGCCACACAAATAAATTACCTCTATAACCAAGAGATATGGAGTGCTGGAAATAATCCTTGACTGATATATATCTCTCTATATTTATGTATATAAATAAATAAGCATTCACTTATATGCACGAAAAATAAGCATTTATTCACTTATATGCACCAAAAATATAACTCACAGAACTGTTTCTAATAAATATAACCTCAAAAAATATCAAGAAATCAAACACGTGTTTCTTCTGACTATAGAACTTTGGAAATGTATTTCGGTCCCGGGTTTTTACCGCCGCCAGCTGCTCGTTCCATGCGTTGGTGGGCGGGGCCTGGACTTAGGAGAAAGTATCTGTGTATACCAGAGATACATTATAATGTATCTATGGTATACACAGATACATTATAATGTATCTATGGTGTATACTTACACCAAAGCGTTTTGACGGTTGGGAAAAAAGTGAAAGGCCGCTTGGCAAAGTTTGGAGATGTAGCCGGAGATTATTCTCGTCATTCTTACAGGGCTAGATGAACTTTTTCGGGGGCCCCAGGGGGAGTTACGCATGAATGAATGTACGAAATCATGAGACGCCCCAAAAAGCCCCCTTAACAGTTTTCCGTTCGTCTTTTTCGAGTATATCTGGAGAACCTCGGAGACGACCTTCATGTCCAGGTTGGGGCGCACCAGGTGTCTGGGGGTATTCGCCGATGCCATATTTCAATTCAGCAACCCAAAAAACCCCCGGGCACCAAGTGTCTTTCCTTTCCCGCATGAATTGTGTGGGAGTTCTATGGAGATGACGTTCATGTCCAGGTTGTGGCGCACCAGGTGTCTGGGAGTGTTCGCCGATGCCATATTTGAATTCAGCGACCCAAAAAACCCCCCGGGCACCAAGTGTTTTTGCTTTCCCGCATGAATTCTGTGAGAGTTCCACGGAGATGACTTTCGTCGGCGTTCCTGAGCCCCAGGTGGTCAGGGTGGCAATCATAATCGTGATCAGCGACCTCAAAAACCCCAGGGCACCCATTCTGGGCCAATTCCGACTCTTTTTTACAAATTTATTAAGTCGTCCAAAGGGCGTCTCAAAAAATGCATTTTTCGAATGCATTTTTGGCTGCAGCGATGCAACTACGAATTTCAGCATATTCCCACCTAGGTGAATTTTGGATTAATAATTTTTAGAAGCAAATGCAGAAAACCGCATTTCGATCCATCTTGTACGGAACTTTTCCCTATTTAATCCGCAACTTGCTGCGACTATAAAATCTTTTTCAGTTCTTCTCAAAGGATAACGTGTAATGACAAGTCATGCCAATTACTAAAAATTTTAA
The DNA here is from genome assembly GCA_929113105.1 of Agrypnus murinus. Taxonomy (NCBI): domain Eukaryota; kingdom Metazoa; phylum Arthropoda; class Insecta; order Coleoptera; family Elateridae; genus Agrypnus; species Agrypnus murinus. Next base: position 87,767,048 of record OV816024.1, read on the forward strand.
ATAACTGGTAACTAGTACAAGCTGAAACATGTTGCTACCCACAAAATGGTGGTCGCTAATTGGGAGACGGTAACAACCTTTAACCGCAGTTAATCCTATTGCTTGCCAGCTAACTAGTGTGAGGTTGTGGGTCTCACATATGTCTTCTGCAATGCACAAGAGTCGTCTAAAATAGACTCTGCCGACAAATTAAGTCAAAAACTGCACATTTGCGACTGCTTACAATGTGATCTTCCCATATGAAACGTACCTATGGAGCTGAAAGCTTTCTTTCCAAGAAACAAAGCCACAAATAATGCGTAATAGTTCAAATCGCATTGCAACCACCAGAAGGTGATAAAAGGTTAACAGCGTAAGCTCCAGCGACCAAGGTCAACACCAACCTGACTTCACTTCGCTTCCGTTCCGTGCCGTAAACGCCTCGTGTGCGATTATTCTTTGCTTAATTTTTTTAATTTATGAAAAAAGAGCGTGGACCACATTGCCGCTACCACGTATGTAACAAAAACGGTTTACTGCTAGTGCTTAGTAAATTAAATAATAAATTCGAGAAACCTTCTTGCAAAATGGCAAACAAACAAGATAAAGGACCAAAGTGAGGCGAGAACAGGCAGCCCCGAAATCAGTTCAATGCGACAGGTGAAATTTTCATCATTTTGCCAGGTAAACCCTACGCTTTGCTTCGCGCAGGTGGATACCTAGTTTTTTACGTTGAATTTAAGGGCATATCATGTTAAATGTTATATACTGTAGTAGCAGCATTAGATTCGAGTGTTACAACAAATTTCCAAATTTACAAAGTCTACAACAAATTCCCGCAATCATTGAGGCACCACCCGAGGCAGAACAATATCTTTCTCTGAAACAAAGTCTAATAACACGTTTCACAGTCTCCAAGAAAAGCAGCTTCGTAAACTGCTTAACAATATGACAAGAAGTCATCGCAACTCTTCCGCGAAGTGAAGGCCCTCGCCGGAAAAAAATTGAGAAAAACGTGCTATGCATGTATTAGCTACAAGGTATACCTTCAAGGGTGCAAATTGTGTTATCCGCCAGCAAAGAAACTGATCTTACAAAATTGTCTAATATGGCAGACAAAATAATAGAAATAAGCTCAACAACGTAACTTTGCTAAGCCAGAGCACAACAAGCCCAGCAGCTCCAGATGAGGATTCTGCAAGTACGACCATCTCAAATATCATAGCGTCATTGCAAAAGCAAATGATATCCTTAACAGACAACTTTCGCGCAGTCACCGCCGATATTCAAGGTCAAAATCTTGTGCAAAAATGGCGTCAGTGGTGAGTGCTACTTTCACCAAAAATTTGGCGACAACGCGAAGAATTCCCGTGCGCCGTGCAATCAGAATACTAGCAGAAGCAGCAACAACCAGCAGCAGGTAAACGCGAACTGCCGTCGTCATTAAGTGCGGCCAACGACGGCAACACTCATTCTCATTGACACAGACGCAGAGTTTCTTGAACTAACACAAGTAAGACTGTACAGTGTACAGCCCTCCGATTTAAAGTTATTCGGGGTAAACGGTTCCACCATAAATATATACGGACAAAAATTCATTTGTGTGAACCTAGGGCAGCGACGTGTGTACAAACGGCACTTTTATGTAACTGGTGTATCGCGACCAATTATCGGGGCAGACTTCCTTCGACACCACGGCCTCCTGCTGAGCCTGAGAAACTGACGCCTAATAGATGGGACAACGCAGCTCTCCACAATCGCTGGAGAAACACAACAACCTACAGTCACCGTTGCAACCGTAGTGAAATCATTTGTTTATCATGAGCTATTGGCGCAGTTTTTTGAAGTTACAAAAACGACTCCAGTAGCCCCAACAACAAATGTTTATCAGTGCACAGAATAATTATCAGCGGACTCCCAGTTGCAGAACGAGTTCGCTGTTACTTCCAGAAAAATTTAAGCCAGTGAAAGCAGAGTTCCAATGCATGTTCAAGCAGGGTTTTTGCCGTGTTTCCAGGAGTCTATGGGCTAGCACACTCCATCTACTGGCAAATAAATCAGGCGAATGGAGACCATGCGGAGATTACAGGCGGCTCAACGCCCTTACCCTTCCTGACCGTTATCTATTCGCGCATATCCAGGACTTCTGCTATAAACTTGATGGTAAGAAAGTTTTTCCTAAAATAGATCTCGTCTCGTAAAATAAAATACGGAAGGAAGAATAAGGAGGAAGAACCCCGTTTTTACCGCCCAGAGTTCTTAAGATTTATGAGTATGGCACTGCAGGGGCTCAACTTCTGTTACTGCTACGTCGACGACATACTAGTTGCATCTACCAACGAGCAAAAGCACCTGGAGCATCTCCGCCAAGTGTTACAAAATTTAAGTGCGTACGGTATTGCGGTTAACCCAGCCAAGTGCGTGTTCGGCGCCAATAAAATCGAATATCTCGGTTATTTGAATTCAATGACGGAACATAGCCCCTTCCAAAAAATTGCATAAACGCAAGGTTAACGGGTGGCCGCATTAACGGGTACATCAAAGGCAGTAGGCGAAATGATAAACGTATCATCGATTTGACGCGGGAAGTCGAGAACGCGTGCGAAACGTTCAAGCAATACATCCAGAACGCACCGCTACTCGACCATTCCACTACAAATGTACCACTCTCATTCATCGTGGACATTCAGTATTAAAATAATCAATGGCAACCACTGGGAATTTTCTCGCTATATACGCTGAGATAAAACATTTTAAGTATATGGTCGAATGCCAAAGTTTAATTGTACAAATGGAACATAAACCGTTAAATTACGCTGTTCGACAATAATCAGATAATGCTACTCCGAGACAACAAAGGCAATTGGATATCATCGGCCAGTTTACGACCAAAATCCATCACATTGCAGGAAGTGCCAATACCGTAGTAGAAGCTCTATCACGACTGGATGTGATCGGTGCACCTACGATCATAAACGCAGAACAACTGGCGCAAGAACAAGAAGGTGATGAAGAATTATGCTTATTATTACAGTTTATTGCAGAGTTCACTACATCGCCATCTCTGAAATTACACTAGTTCACACCGTTCAACTGTTGTACTGTAATACACCAACAGAAATAATTCTCCCCTAATAATTCAGGCAGGTATTTGACAGCTAGAAAAATGGCACCGCTCCCTGAAGGCAGCTATTAAGTGCCACGAAACAGAAAAATGGGCCAGCATTTTACCCACTGTCCTATTAGGACTCCGGGCCTGATTGAAAGAAGACTTGAGAAGTTCGCCAGCAGAACTAGTATACGGAACAACTACGCGACTTCCGGGAAAATTCTTCTTGAGCGAAGGAGAGACCAGACTTCCAAAACATTCTCAGAAACACTTCGCACACAAATGCAATAATTTATTTAATAATAATGATATTTGTGCATTCAGAGCTGAACAAGTGCTCCTACGTTTTCCTACGGGACGATACCGGCAAAACGCCACTGCAACAACCATAAACAGGGTCCCAGGTGGTCATTAGTCGTAACGCAAAGAACAGGGTATTTACAATACTAATCAACGATAAATCTATTAATGTTTCAGTTGACCGAGTGAAACTAGCATTTCTAGCACAACCGAACGCAGCGCAAGCTCCTCCGTCAAATACTAAAATAGATCAACAATATTTTGAACTGAAAAATCAGACCAGAAAAGGACGAAGCATAAAGCTCCCAGTGAGGTTTCGTGACTTAGAGGTCAACGCCGTCACTGGTAAGGGGGTGATGTACGCATAGCGAAACAGTTCAAATCGCGCGCCATTCCAACCACCGGAAGGTGATAAAACGTTAACAGCGCCAACTCCAGTGACCAAAGCCAACACTAGTTTGACTTCATTTCGCTTCCGTTCCGTACAGTAAACGCCTCGTGTCCGATTATTCCGTCTTTTTTTTTATTTTTACTTGTTGTAAATTTTAATTATTAAACCTGCTAATAAAAACGCGCTTTTCTTTTAAGTTAGTGTTTAAGAACACAACAAACATAAATAAAAGTCAACACATAAAATATAAAATGCTTTATAACAATTATAGCCAAAGGATTTAAATTAAGGTCTAATAACCTTAGCAGTAATTAGCTATTAATTATGTAGAAACCAAAAAAATAGTTAAGGAATTTTCCGAGCGGCCATTCTCAGTGTTACAACTTTTTAAAATCAAAGTGTCAGTCTTGGTGATAATTTTCGAGAAGGGGTTGCTTATAATGGTTCTATATATTGACAACAATTATATTTCATAATTAGCAATGCTTAATGTTTCCTTAGATTGAAATTATAACGAGCTACAACTAACAATCTGGTTCTAACTATGTGTTATATTGTAATTAATCACAGATGATGGTTTTAAATTTTTAAATAAAGTAAAAAAATAAATGATCTCTCAGATTTATTATAAGTAGTAATAGCATCCGAACAAGACAGAGTACGGAAGGCTATACAAATTCTTATGAAAAATACAGGCAGCAAGGTGAAAGCTATGTTGTGACCGTTTGATGTCAGGAGGGTTGTCATGAAGAACAATCTAAATATTATCTTGAAAAGTAATGTAGTTAAGAAAAGTGGATTATCTGGTTGCAAGGCCGCAGTAACTACGAAAAAGAACAAGAAACGGATTCAACGACCGTCAATTTTAACTAGGCGCTTTTGTACCCTTTCTTGTTTTAGTGGCTTTATTACTTGCCTATTATAATAAATTTGATATATTACTTATTTTTGTTTTGCAGTAATTAGCCACAGCACACTTGTTTTAAATTATTATTTTAAAATGGAAGACCAGAATATGTGATTAATCTTTAGTTATAACTTATTACCCGCAACCCGAGAACGTCAAGAAATTCGTCCATTCTGTAACTCTTTTTAAGTATCTGCCAAAAATATTAAACTTGGTAAAATCTTTGGTTTCAAACAGTTTTTTGCCTAAGTATGTTAAAAATTGATTTGAAAGCTAGTAGGATTTAAAAAACTTCGGTATTTCTCAATGATGAAATAAACTATTAATGTTCTAATAAATTAAGTTTTTTTTTAAGAACTTGAGACAAACCTGGCATACTAACATAAATGTATAAATCAATCAGTAGGTTGTCTTGCCAAAATACATCTAGCATGACCTTTGTTTTCAAATCTTCAAACTGTCAAACGCCCCTCTCACAGAAACAGGACGTAACGTTACAGAAAGGACATGTGTCGCAAATCGGGATAATCAACACAGGTTGGAAATGCATGGGCTTGGTATAGGAATATAAGAGCGTTAATAAAAATAGTGAAATAATGCGTTTCCAACGGGTATAGTTTCTGTCCTAGAGATACAAATTACTATTCTCAGCCGTTGGTTCCTTTTTTGTTCCCTCCACTGTTTTCTGCAAATTTTTATTTCTAGTTTAGTACATTCAGTGATTGATTTAATTTGCCAGCTCTACTTCTTCACGCTGTTTTTCTTTACCTTTCTTACACTTTTTTTTTAATTGTTCCATGTCGTCTACCTTATTAAAACATATTCTTCGATACAAACAAAATTTATATTTTAAAAATGTCCTATCGGTGACACCTCTGTTCGCCTTGTTTTGTTGTTCATCCGAGCCGTCACAAAAACGACCGTCTCAGAATGAACAGTTTTAGTTAGAACGTTTTGGGAACAACTAAAATCTGGGGAATAAAACCGCAACTCTTCCGAAATCCGCAAATCTGAAATTGAATGGATAGCTAATAAACCTGCTTTTTTGTACTACGCTATTAGGGCCAGATTTCTTAAATAAAATTAAATATTTGATTAACTTGATTGAAATCCGCATTTAAAACAGCAATCACTCTTCAACAATAACAAAACAAAATAGGGTTCTTTTCATAAAATTAAAATTTGTATTGAATTTTGACAAGATCCATCCTCAAGTGCAATTATTAAATTAGGCTCACAAAAGATCACGAAATGTTAACGCGTCTACGGGTTCACCAAGATTGTATATTCGGACATGTCCCAAGTAGATTGTAATGTGCTCTCAATTAGTACATCAAAAAAAAAATGTAATTCTCTAAGGCGATGTCATTACAAGATTCTTCAGAAGTTAATCAAACAACATAGTATAAGGTAGTAACTATTTATCAAAAACAGGAAAATTGACTTTTGAAAATTCAGAACGCAACTAAAAGTAGGGAGAATGCAAAGATCCCCAAAGAAACTATATAAGATGGCACGAATTCCAAGCGATATAGGGTGTCACGAAATCAACAGGTAACAATGTAAGACCCAAAAATTACTACTGTTAATGCAAAGCTAACTGAAAACTACAACCCGCACAAAAAATGAAATAGACACATCACTTCGATTAAATATTTTTTGCTGCATTGTGCTTTTTTTATATATTATGTAGTTTCTGTAAATGTAAGTTTTAAGTTTTTTTGTTAACCCATTTTTTCAAAGAACATTTTCAGTATCTTATAGAAAGCTTACAAAAACTACATCTTGTAAAATATGATAAAGGAAAGTTGTTGATCACGTATTTAGTTAACGCTATTAATTCTGTAACATGTTCCAGAATTTGCTTTATGTGGTAAACTAGACCAAAGTGGAAGTAACATGCTTATTTTTTATGGTGTAAGCTCCCACAAAGTTAATTACAAAGTTTAACAGCAACACGTATTCTAATAGTACGATTATCGAGATGTAAAACTTTTATTCATTAGCATTGCATAAACTAAATCCATAGTAGTAAGAATAAATTATAAACAAGTTCAAAATGTTTGGTTTATTTTTAATTTATTTTTAGCCAATTGTGGGGAATAATGGGCATAAGCCTGGTAATTACTAGAGGAAACGCTTCGTTAGTACTGCTGTAGGTTGCAAACGACTAACAAAGTATGTCAGTGCTTCGTCTGTTGGAAAATTACATAATATCTCAACAATTTTACTGATGGAACGTAATTTATTTTCAAAGAGGAAAGCTTGGTTATTCAACTGCTTTCTTATTTTTTATTTAAACCGCTGCTTTCATGTTTGCTAAATACTCATCTAAGCATGTTTAACAAAATGTACACGAAGTCTTCCAAGAAGTTTGTTTTCAATATTTATACGATAATAAAAGTATTCTTGTTTTAATTTCAGTTTTTTTATTATAATAATGATGAGTTTCTAAATTTAACAGCATTTTAAAGTTGATAAGATTGTATTATAGTAATATCGTTTACTTCTGCTTAAGATTGTTTTAACTTCTAAAAACCTTCAGAAATTATTATTGTATTTAACCTTGAGTGTAACCAACACTTATTTGCGCTCTCTGTCTTTTCATCTCTCTCTAACGTGAACAAATGGCTTTGAGTACTACCAACCTTATACATAACCTTGAAATGCAACCCTGAGTACTGTCAACCTCAAACATAACCTTGAGTGTTACCAACATTTATTTACGCTCTCTCTCTTTTCATCTCTCTCTAACGTGAACAAATGGCCTTGAGTACTGCCAACCTCACACACATAACCTTGAAATACAATCTTGCCAACCTTTTTTTCGCGGCCTTGACCTTGAAAAAAGTGGTGGGAGGTGGAAGTGGCGGGGGGTGGTTCCAGAACACTCATATTATTCCTACTAAAAAGGATGTAGCAAAATGTTAAAATGTTTTATTTGAATTTTTATGAAGTAATGTTTGTAAGAAGATTCAAGATGGTTGTCAATGAATCCTAACTCTAAATTTGCATTTTGTTAGCCATATACAGTATCAAAATAAAGGAAAAATTCTCATCTTTCATTTGGTTAGAAAGGTTTTTGGTGGGAAAGATGTTGTATTGTTTCTAGTAACTTACTAAATTAATCTAGTTCCTAACTAGGAAAATCACTAACGATTCGCAATTGGTTTCCAATTAGTATAAAAACAGCACAAAAATTTAGTTACTTTCTCTTGAATTTCCATACAGAGCAGAAGTCATGTCAGTTTGTAGATTATGTTGGCGAATTTACGTCACTTTACTGTCAAGAAAGTGAGGTTATGAGTGTTATGACAAATGTCATATTGTTTTTAAATTTTGTTTTTGTAAGTTCTTAATAATTTAATTAATAATAATTAAATGAACAAAGTGAACTAAAAGTAAAATAAAACAAAAGTGCAGTGTTTAAATTTGGTGTTCAGACTGTTATTATTGAGAAATTTTTGGAATTTTATTTTGAATGGAATGAATTAAAGGAAGGTAATGGAATCTTTTTGCAAATAATTAAATTAATTTATGTGCTCACGTCATGGAAGATACATGTTGCACCTTTAATAATTATAATTAGCTTCTTAAATCACAAATAAAATCAATTTAAAAGATGATATGGAATGTGCACATCTTGTCAACAAAAAATTAGGTAATTTTACCAACTATAACAGGAATTTGTTAATTTTCAAGTTAGGATGATTAATCTTTTTGTGTGGCGCCAAATAATTTTAAAATTTAAAATAATTTTCAATTGTTATTTTTTTTAATAGTAATTTTAAATTGATGGATTGATCAAATAAGAATTAAAAAGGGCAAAGAGAATTAGAATGTCTCTTAATTCTTATTTTGTTAAATCTATTTGACACCAAAAATTTAATGGATTATTTCACGTTTGTTTAATTGATTTAAATTTAAGATATTAATGATTGTTTTCGTTTCTTTACAATGAATTTTAAATTTGTATTTGTTTTGTGTGTTCATAAATAAAACTATCCATTTAAATGTTTAAAAGAATAATTTGTGTATTTATTGCGTCTGGTCCATTAACAATGTTTTACAGTTTTAATTTAAATAGCTTCCTATTTCCCCCTGATTTCCCCGCCTGATTTCCTCTCATGCATTTATGGAACTTATTTTCCAGTTTAGAAATTGTAGCCGGAGATTTTTTTTATGATAAAGGTAAGTGATATTTAGTTGTGTATATTTTCGGACTGTTTTGCCATGATTTTGTGTTTGTGAATTTCAACAATAACAAGTTTATTTTGGAATTTATAACCTTTCATTTTCATCAAGTGTTGGAGGGTTTATTATTTCCTACAATAAATATTTTTTTCTTATTGACCTTATATAACAATACTATCTTCTCCTATATCATATAAATATGTAATTTAGTTCTTTTATTTGAGTGCCAATGCGATATATTCTTGTGATAGCTAGCCTGTAATCTTTTTGTTTAATTAATGTGCCCATCAAGTTTAGATTATAATGATTTACGTGTTCTAAAATTGTTTGATGGTTGACATCTAATAATCATAACGAACGATGCTAATTGTTTTCTTTCAAATAGAATTTGCTTTACTTGTAAACCGTATTTTAAATGTTTATGACGTAAATTTAAACATGTCAGATTGCAATAGAGATAATCTGACTGTTGATTGACAGTAATCTTTAGAGATACTTTTTATACTTGAAAGCAAATTTTTATTATTACGTTTCTACATGTTAAATTGTTTTCGCATAATTACATGATGACGTGTAGATCTATATTTAAATATCATTTAGGAATGACAACATAAGATTTATCTTGAAATAAATTTATGAGAGAGAGATGAGATATGCTAATGATACCGTGAATTAATTTAATTCGAGCATCAATATGAGAAATGATAAATGTAAATGAGAGATGAGATATGCAAATGATACCGTGAATTAATTTAATTAGATCAATTAATTTAATTCGCGCATGCATATAAAAATGAGCTAGGCTAATGAGAGACGAGATATGTAAATGAGAGAATGAGATAAGTAAATGATACCGTGAATTAATTTAATTCGAGCATCCATATGAGAATTGATAAATGTAAATGAGAGATGAGTTATGTAAATGATACCGTGAATTAATTTAATTCGCGCATGCATATGAGAAATGATATATGTAAATGAGAGAAGAGATATGCTAATGATACCGTGAATTAATTTAATTTAATTTAATTTAATTAGATCAATTAATTTAATTTGCGCATTTAATTCGCGCATTTAATTAGACCAAGCCTCATTTGAATATTAATTAGATCGCGGGTCATTTGCATAAAAGGAGTGGGGGGCTGGCCAATGGCCCGAATACCTACTTACTGAATACGGCTTTGTTATTAAGAGATACTGAATACACGATTTACATGAGTTACCTCCAACTCAGGTGTCTGCTATACAAAAAATTGCAAAACAGCAGCATAAAAGCTAAGAATGAATAAATGTACCGTGGGATGTACTAGTCTGGAAATTTGAAAAACAAGCAATACTGCTGTACTATACAAAGGAAAGAAACATTAATTGTGAGAAAATATAACTAAATACGTACTCCTACTTTTAGAAATTAAAATTCACTTTATGTGATGTTCAAATTGAGTTGTACTATAACAATCTGGTGAATCCGCTAAGATGCTTCACGGATCAACCGAATGTCTATAAATATACAAAGGAAAGTATATAACAGAATATGTAGAAATGACTATGTCCAGAACCGTTTGTTACATTCCCAATGAGCACTCTGCATATACAATTATGTTTTGAAACGACTTTCGACATGTACAATTATTTTTTACTTGTACTCTAGTAGTCATCTTATAAGCCCTTGAGAGCTTATAAAGTTTCATGTAGAGACTTCAATTGCAAAACAACAAATTATAATTAATTTAAACAGCTGAAAAAAGAAGTAATAATATTCATTTATAGTGTAGCAACCAAATAGATTCTGTATAATAAGCGAACTCAAATTTAATAATCACAATTGAGATAATAAATAAATTAATTATGGAAATTCCTAAAACGCCCTCAAATTGGTTTGTTTTACAGCAAATATTGTATCGAAATTTTGTAGATACTAATTATGTAGTTTAATTTCCTGTGCAGCTGGAGTTTCTCAAAATAATTGTTTAATGTTCTCGTTATGATTTTATGAGTTTCCAAATAATACCAAATTGAACAAAACTCAACTTTTACGATTTAAACCAAAAAGAAGGCATGACATCAACTTTATGTCCTTTTAAAAGCATTTATTAAGAAGTATGAACGAAAATTTTATGCAGACAAAAATGTCAAAAGTTTTTATTGTGTTGTATTTTCACACTATTCAGGTATTCCCTGGAAATCGATTTTAGGTTTAGAGAATTTAAAAATTACCTTTCATACCCTTCGATCTTCTTCTCCGACTTACCCACTTATCCCTCCAATTTACTTATACATTCTCATTTTACAATTTTACATTTAAATCATCTATCATATGAAATAAATAAAGAATAGTAAAAACTTCACAATATTTATTAAATTATAACCTGACAATTGTTTCGACAGACTAAGCTGTCATTATTAAAGGTGATATGTTTGTGTTGCATGCAAAATTTTAGATTTCGAATTTATTGAAAGAGATGTTTTTAAAAATCACAAAACAACAAAACAGCTAAAATATCTCGTCTTCAATCTAACAAACATAAAATCACAGAAAATATACTAATTTCTGTTAAAGCAGATAAGAAACTTTGGTAATTCTTTCGAAAGATATTTACATATAAAAGTTAATGAATTTATTAAAAAAGAAAATTTAGAAACTTTAAACAAAGATCCAACAACATAATTAAAAAAATAAAACAAGCTTTAGAAAACTGCAATATCTGCTTTTCAGAATTAGAAAAGCAACAAATCATAAATAAAAACCCACAACCGCTGTATGGACTAATCAAAACACATCAATAGAATATATCAATAAGACCAGTGTATCATTATATCAATGCACCTCATCACAATTTATTCAAGAAACTGAATCAGATTATTAATACGATAGGTTACAAATCAAAATACTCTGTTAGAAATTCATTAGAATTAGTAAAAAAGCTATAAAGCATACATCTTTCGCCACATTCAAAGCTCGTTAGCTTTGATGATTATAGCATGTTCTCTAGAATATTTCTACAATAATATTAATAGTAATGTAGAATTGCTTTTCTAAACACATTATATTTTGGTTTTGTTATGTTGGTGACATTTTAGCTTGTTCTGGCAGTTCTTTTGAGGTGATGAATGAATTCTTAATTCTTATTAATAGTCTCCACCAAATCATAAATTTCACATTAGAAACATAGCAAAATAGGGCTATAACTTTTTAGAGTTAACCATCAAGATCAACGCACAATCTATTTGAATTTTCAATATACAGAAAACCAATACGTACGGACATACCCATATCAAATGAATCCTGTCACCACAAATCACATAAACTAGCAGCTTATAGATCCTTGGTACAGAGAGCTTTGAATATTCCACTCACACAGCCAGATTTCAACAAATATCTATGTAGATTTCAACCATTAAACATCTAGCACATATAAATCATTATAATCTAAACATGATTGACACTTTAGTTAAACAAAAGGATTATAGGTTAGCTATCAAACGAATATATCCCATTGACAATCCAAAAATATATACATATTACATATATGTACCATATTTAGGCAAAATATCAGAGAAAGTTGCACGTGTGCCATGAAAAATCAACAAAACGAAATAGCCTTTAAAACCAACATGAATACTTTTCATTCGTATTTAATGCTAAAGACAGAACACACGATATCTTGAAATCGGGCATTCACCGTTTGAATTGTTCTTTTTGTAGTTCGGTATACAGGGTGTTTTATAAGGCATGCACTAGACTGGACTAGTGCATTTCTGAAAACATTTGTGACAAAAAAGCCTAATAAAGTTTTTTGATTAGAGAAAGTTCAAGATTTTAGTAATTTGGTCCGACGTTTTTAGAAAAGTACGTATAAGAATATCAATATATTTATTGATGTATGTGCAAGCTTCGAAATTTTAAAGCCAGACAAACATAATGTTACGTTTCACTGTGTATTTTTCTAGTCCAAACTCTAACAATTCCAGTACCCGATGTGGACAGGAGCAAAGGTGATCTCAGAAACCTTATAGGTATGGTTCGGGGTACAAAACATGAATTTCCTTCAAATCGCATTATCTTCTATGTTCTTACCATCTTTTTTTTTCTTATATTTTTTATCATGTTTCAGGTGTTGTTATAGAAGTGATTTCTGATAACTTTTACAAGACGAAACTGTACCAAGTTGGCTGAAAGGTTATAACTAACACCTCGGTACAAATAGATTGTACAGAACCCGAACTGTACGAAACTGGTAATACCAAGTCCGGTAAATCGCACATCGTACAAAGTAGTCTGTACACTTCGCGCTCGGTAAAAAATCACAATGCAATGCGCGAATTGCACAATTTCCGACTTGGTACGTAATATATACAGTATACGCACTGACACAACGGCTACAACCATCTCTAAACGTTAATTCAATTTCAGTTCTCTTATTTATTGATATACGTAGTTATAAGAATCGTTTAAAGAATTTCAATAAACAATTGACACGTTAATAAACGTAATGCCAGTTGCTCAATAAACCGAGTTAATCTGATTACAAAGTACATAAAAATCGATGTATGCAGATAGCAGCCTGTAAAGTTCCCATTGAATATTGGCTGTAAACATAATAGAAATAAGTGTTTACTTAATCAGACTGATCTGACAATCAAACACACAAATACATAATAAGATTCCAACAATAATATTTAATTAATTGAGGTAATATGTAGTTCTTTCATTAAAAATCCTTTTTAGTACTCAATTAAAATATTTATGATTGCTTTACGTATTGCTATACTTTTTAAAGTTTGTTCTGTTTAAGTCTACTTTTACATAATTTATTCTGATATTTGTTAAAATAACTTATGAAGGAAGTTTCCTTTTTTCTTTTTAGAGATTCTCTTCCGTGTTTTTTATGGGAATAGTATACCCTTAAGTGTAACTTTTCATCACTTACTTGGTAGAGTCGTAAAACTGGTTTATCTTTTCAAGAGATTTTGTGATTATAATGCTTTTCTATACAAATCATGATACAAACCTTTCGTATCGCGATCGAGTTCAGACAACGTTTTACAAATTCCACAAATTGTTGTTTCCATGCTTTTTATAATCATCCAGGAATGAATAATAACTAAATTAAAGTAATTAATGCTTTTCTGAAAGTTTAATGAACTTTTAAAACTCCTATAAAACCTAATACTGGTTAGTTTTGCTTTGTAAAATTAATATCCCGCTGTTTTCCATAATTATTATTTGTAAAAAAAGATCAGCTAAATATAATGTAGTAAAGAAAGGTATTTAATTTTTCTTTTTCCAATAAAAATTAATATAGTAGGATAAAATACATCAACGATATTATATTGAATATCAATCATATTTTCATGATATTTGATCATACTAGGGAGAACTTACCCTCACGATAATATTTACTAGACATATTTTATGCAATTCTACAACTACCCGATTAAATGACCTCACTTTAAAAAATTAAATGTTGAAAAATATTTTCTTTATGAAAATAAACTTAATAAATTAAGACTAACATGCACACATAAACTCTTCAAGCAGATAAAGGATATGTGAAAATATTGTTTTTCATAGAAAAAAAGTAGATAATTTTTCTTATAACTTAACGATCTGGGGATCATTTATGCATTTTTAACTTAATAAAGTTTAGTTCATTTTTAATGTTAGAAATCATATGGAACAGACAAAATATGTTGTATTGAAGGTGTATGCGAATGTACAGCAACTTACCTTGTTGAAATATTATTGAAACAAAATTTATGTTAACGAGATATGTTGAATTTGCAGTCTTATTGAATAAAGATTTAAAAGCTGTTTGCTATGTTGTAGTGGAAATAAGTAGAGTAACATCATATATAAAGATTGAATCTTGATGTTGATGGAATCACATACAAACTGTTTGACAAGCTGCGCTTTTCCAACATTAATTTGTTTTCTGTGATTCTTAAAAGATAAGAAGTTGGTGTCTGCACATTTTTTCTACATCCTTTATGTTGTATCTGAATCTGAAATCAAAATTTTAAAATTCCAAAAAACAGTACGGACAGACACGCACATACCCAAACACGAGATTTTCGATTTTAATAACGAACTTTTAAGTTTGTTGATAAATAAATTTCTAATGATTTATAAATAAATCACCTATGATTTGTCCAGCTTCCTTTACCTACAAGTTACCGCCTTTTTCGTAAATGTTTGATACACATGTCAGATCTTTTGCGAAAATATGTGCTATGAAAAACTTAAATGATAAATTACTGTTTTATTTTAGATAACGGATTTGATTCAAATAGTTATTATAGGGAATTATGATGTGTGCAAGTGTCGAGGAAGATTCCAGGCGGTCGTGTAAAGATATCGCTGAACAATTTGATGTGGTACCAGAAATTGTACGAAGAATTAAGAAACAAATAGATACCATCCTTATAAATTGCAAACAAGCAATGACATCTTTTGGGCAGACCTAGAGAGACAAAAGGTATTTTTTGAGTTAGTAATGGAAAAAGCGACAATAATTTAATTAGAAATATAAATTTTACAGATGAGTCGACTTTTCCAATATTTGGTCAGCATAATTCATGCATATCCATGCACGATATTGGCCTTGGAAATATTTACATCGAGGATACGATGCAAGAACATACGATGCAGTTTTCCAAAAAATTAAATGGTTAGGTCAATATTTTAGGTGACCGTTCCATAAATCCGTTTTTTATTAATTGCGATCTAACGGGAATAGTATATCTCGACCTACTCCAAACACAAATCATGCTTGCTATGCAACAGCTACCAGGTGTAAAATTGGAATAGGTTTGGTTTCAACAAGATGGTTGCTCCACTCATAATACGATTGTAGTCAGTATACCTGACTACACATTTTACAAACAGAATTATAGATAAACGTGTTACATTATTTGGTCTATTAAATCTCCCGGTTTAACTCCACTAGATTTTTTCTTGTGGGAGTGCATAAAATCTACAATTTATGGATTTCCAGAAGAAAGTGCAGATAACAAAGAATGCTCGACGAATTGCAATAAAAATTCATAATTGCATAAAAGATATTAGTCCTGAAATTATGTCTAATATGTGGCAGAAGTTTTATAACCGCTTGGTATACTGTGTAGCTGAAGGAGGAGGTCGATTCGAGCATTTAATTTATTTTAAAGTTTTTAATGCATGATTTCCATTAGTTTTTATTTTTTGTAATAAAGAAAATATTTTACTTTATCTGGATATAAAAAGAATATAACCAATATTCCAGATCAGTATTACAGAATACCTATGTATTAGTATTTATAAACATATAAAAATAGAAATCTAACAACTTTCTATTTCAGTTCACAATAATGAAACAATTCAAAAGGTCCACACTTTGAAGTTCGACAGAGGTATAATTACTATAATTGTACATAGTTTAATGATTTCTTCAGCCATTTCTCTTGTTAGTACTATAAGTTCTTCCTTCCCTATTCTCTTTATTATCAAACTTTCTTTTATTGAATATCCTTTATATTCTTCTTCCAAATTCAAAAGTTGATCTTTCAAACACTGTAACTCTTCAGCCTGTTGCATGTTTTCAAATGTCTCCATGGTGTATTTCCCATTGTCCATAAATTATTGTACAGCAATTACAATTTCTTCTTTCTTCCTACTTTGTTCATTATCCTTCCTACTTAAATAGTCTGCCGTTATATTTTCTTTGCTTCTTTTGTATTTAATGTCAAATTGGTAACTTTGAAGGAATAACGCCCATCTGTATAATCTATTGTTTAGAAAATTTTTCTTCTTGAGGAAGGTTATCGCAGAATTATCTGTTTCAATGGTAAATTTATTTCCTATCAGATAAAATTTTAATTTCTTTGTAGCAAAAATTATTGACAGCATTTCCTTTTCTGCGATAGTGTATCGTGTTTCATATCCCTTAAGAATTTTTGATAAAAACATATAGGAACTTCTATACCTTCTTGGATTTGTACTAGTTCTGCTGCTATTGCTAAATTTGATGCATCTGTTCTTAAGATAAATGGCAATTCAAAATTAGGATGTCTTAACAATAGGTCTGAATAAAATACCTCTTTTATTTTCTGGAATGCAGTTTCCCTTTCTTCTGTCCATTTCCATCTTATATCTTTTCTTAATAATTCAATTAGAGGTGTACATCATTCGGAGTAATTATTAATATACTTCTTGTAGTAATTTATAACCCCTAGAAAACCTCTAAGACTTCTTAAGTTTTTTGGTCTTGGCAACCTTTCTATTTCTTTTAACCTCTCTTGACTAATGGTAACGCCTGTTCCATTAATAACATAACCTAAATAGTTTACCTGTTCCATCATAAATTCACATTCTTCCTTCCATCTTCACTTCAATCCATTATTCTCATTTAGTTTTCTAAACACCTTTTCTAAATGAATATAATGTTCTTCTATATTTGTTGAGAAAATCAAAATATCATCTATGTAGTGGACACAAAATTCTTCGTATATATTTAAAATTTTCTGCATCGCTCTTACCAACGCTGCTGATGATGAAGCAAGTCCAAAAGGTACCACTTTAAATTGGAGAATTTCGCCTTCTAAGCTGAAACCTGTATATTTTCTTGAATTTCTATGTAAAGGAATCAACCAAAAAGAGTTCTTGAGATCCAGTTTAGTGAAAACCTTTTTATTCCATAGTCTTCCCAATGGTTTGAGGTGATTCATATTGAGCCTTTGTAATTTGATTGATTCTACGCGCATCCAAACACAAACGTACAGTTCCGTTTTTCTTGGGCACCACTACCAGGGGATTAATATAATTTGTGATTGCAGGTTCGATAATATCGTTCTTAAGCATCTCTTGTATTTCTTGTTTCACTTTTACTTTATATGCATAAGGTATTGGGTATACCTTTGTTTTGAATCCGGTTGTTTCATCAACTTCTAACTTATGTTCATACAATTTTGCTAGACCTGGTTCTTCATTGAATAAATTTATATTCTTTTGTAGCAATATTTTTAACTGATTTTTGTGGTATATATATGCTTCTCTCCTATTTGCTCTTCTTTAATTATTTCTTCTATGATATTGCATAACACAATAACATCTTCATACATGTCCACATCTGGGTCCATGTACAATTCATTTTTATTTACATGAAGGCGTTTTATGTGCTCATCATGCATTCTATTATCACGCTTGTTAGCCACATCTGGGTCTATCCAAGGTTTTTCCATTTTATTTATTCTTATAGACTTATTTTGTCCATACCACATTGTTTTATACAATCTATACCACATATAAAATCTAATTTTAATCCTGCTACTATTAAAAATCTTAACTTAAAAACCTCTATATTACCTTCTTCTAATTGTACCTTTATATTTACTATTTTACTTATAGTTGGTAATTTTTTCTTTGTTGCAGAAACCAGATTTATTTTATTTATCTTGCATATCCTTGATTCTAATAAATTTATGTTTTTTCTTACTACCTCTTCATTAATTAATGAGGCTTGCGAACCTGTATCTACCAAACCCATATACTCTTCTCCATTAAACTTTAATTTTATAAATGGTAGTGTATTTACCTTTTCTTCTTCCTCTTCTTCTTCTAACAGAAAATCATTAATATCCTCTCCTGTAGCCATACCCAAGTTATAAACGGTGACGAAAATTAGTAGATCGGCGTTTTTTTTTTCTTTGGCTGGAGGCTCGTAAGTCTCCACCACTTCTATTTTGTCGAGATCATCGATTCTGCCTCTTCCTTTTTCCACTTGCATCATGTGCAGATACCTGTCATCTGGTTTTTTTATCTTATTGTTGTCATCCGTTTTATTGTAACGATAGTTGTTGTGATTATAGTTTTGCTGATAATTTCTATTGTTGTCTTCTTGTCTGTTTGTATTTCGATAATTCATATTATACTTACGATCATGTCATTATTGTTGAAACTTCTATTCTGTTGATAATTTGGAAATCTTCGATCTGAATAGTATTGTTGCCTCCTATCATTAAAAGAATTGTATCTTTTATTTTGAAATACATCTCTTCTTCTGTTGTAATAATTATTTTCCGCCCCTTCTTCTTTCCTGATGTTTTTCTTGAGTGTTTATTTGAGTCCATTACTGGCTGCATGATCATAATTTCTTACTATTTCTAATAAATCCCTTAATGTCTTTATATTTTGCACCGCCACTGCACGTGAGATTTCGACTTCCATCCCACGTTGGGCGCCATTTTTTTATGTAGTGAGGTTTATTTATAAAATATTTCTCTATATAATAATTCTTATTTGTTCTTTGTTTTGAAAGAAATTACTTTATGATATCTCTCTGAGAAACCTATATTTCATTTATTTTTATTTTAATTTTATTTTTATCAGAGATATCACATTTCTTTGATCATTCTTACTACCCTTTCAACAATAATGCATATTTCTATAGTTATGAACAACAAATTTCTTTATTTAAAATTTCAATTTTGCATTATTATTGAAAGTGTAGTCTTGATTTTATATGATCCATTGATATCCTTAATTAATGTACAAAATTTTCTTTTTCAGGTTGACCTTTGACTAAGATCTCCTTTCTCTTACCATCCTGATTTGTATTTGATATTATAAACACTTGTATTCTAATAAAGATATGCTATTCCAACTTGATTTATCGTATTTCATTTTTGTATTAAGTTTTCTAATCTGATCACTACGTTATGACATTATTTATGTTTTATTTAATGATATTCAAGAACCACAGACTTCGTTGAATTGTTGTTCAAATAAACAATAAATCTCCAAAGTTTATACTCGAATGCACTTTCTCATATTGTTTCCTCTTTAGCCCAAAAGTAACCATTGCAATAGGTATGTTGCAAAATTCACATGTGCTTGGGGATCGAGGTTGTGATAATTCAAGTATATATCGTAATTGTGTATATAAAATAAGCAATTGTATAGTTGATAAATAAAATGCGACCGTTAAAAATTTTTAACGCAGGCTTGCTCTAATTTAGGTAGTTTCTATGTGCAATTACATAAAAGTTATTTAGCGGAATCGTTGCTACTTATATAAATGTGCACACATAAAAATGCACACATGTACGGCTACGGGTATCCCAAAAATAGATATAAACGATATTTGCACAATTGTATGATACATACCGTGCTCCCTACCTCCTATTCTATTCATTTTTTTATTTTCATAATATCACAATCAAACCTGAGATTTATGTCAATAAATAAATCTGATAAGTCTATAGAATTTTCGATTCCGGTAAAATCAACTTATTGTTGGTGTGTGGTTTGAATCAAATTCGATGCCAGTAAGTTTGACAGAAGTTTTCATAAGTTCAGAATGTGGCCTTTAAACTTCTTAAATGGATTTCTACATAAAAGACTGTTTCAAGTATATAGATATAGTGATAAAAACGATTATTCAACTTCCCGTGTCCACTAAAAGTAATTACGTCTCATATTTTAAGGGAAGCGGCTGAAATATAATTATTAGTTATTAGATATACTTAACCAATAGGTTCAACAAGGTTTTAGTTAATTCGTTAATCAATACTGAAATACACTAGTAGCCTGTGTGACATTCATCAATCACGATTCCAAGAATGGTATTCTTTATACCAGGAAAAAAAATAATTTCGTCTTTAATTAATTTATATTAATTAGTTATTTATATTGTAGTGTATCTAACAACGTAACGCCATGTCATTAACCAATGGTTATAATTGGTAGGTAAAGTGTAAAAATGCTGAAATGTAATCCAAATAATATCCACATTAATGTAATGTGTAGGAAGTTATACAGTACGTCCGACATAATCAATAAATAAATAAACAAATATCTTCTATTAGTGAGTTTTAAATACAGTTCCTAACGAAAGTTTTCTTTGCTTCAATATTTTTTCAGAAGATTGCTGAATTTGTTTACGATGTAATTTAAAGAATAGTTCTATATAACCCGTGGTTGTTACTACACAAACTCTCTAATATAAAGACTGAACAAACACAATGCTTCACATAACTCTCTGCTGACCAAATGTTCCGGTTCTTCCTTGTTTCTCCTTAATTTATTAGACAAGGACTTTAGAAGTAACTCTAGTAACCTCAGACGAGTCGTGCTTTATTGAATTTTTTCATTAATTTTATTAATTACAGGAAATATCTCGAACACAATTATTTGTTATTTTCTTATTAATACCATATAAATACGAAAAACAACAAAAATAATAAAGGAAAAGCAATCTTCTGATCCAGATTAATTCAAGCGGACACTGGAAGGACATTCGTGTTATTTATCTGGTTTTCTGGTTCAGTTATTACTTTTGCTAAAAGCGTTAAAAGCAGACTAGAACAATCATTCAGACACCCTTACTTTGAACCATTATTATTGTTATTGCCTTCTCGAGGACGCTGCGTTATTTTCAGGATAATACAATAGGAGAGGTACTTAATGAACATTACTACACTTCCTTGGTTATTTTATGTTATGATCTTTTTAAGGGATTCCCAAACTCTATTTTCAGGAAAAACGTGAAAGCAGCTAAGTAGGACGCATATACGTAAAACCGCACCAAACCGATTTACAGCAGACGGGGCAATAAATTGTGTATTTGTGGGTCGCAAGGGGTTATGTTCAGAGTGTTATCAGTGCTGAGTCCGGGTATCCGGAGCGCAAATTCAGGTGGCACAGCTGCTAATGATAGTCCGACGGTAACCGCAACCTTAATATCCTAAAAAAATGATCTAAGCGATTATTTTTAGGTGGAAAATTTATTTCTTCTATGTGGAATGGTCCGAATTTAAATTGGTAATTCTTTGGATCCTTTTTGCTAATAAGTCATATCTTCTTTTGTTCTGCCAATAAAAAACGGGAAAGTAGCAGAGATAATAAGCTTTATGTTGAGTCATTTTTTTCACTTTGAAAATACTTTTTCTGAAAATAATTTTAATGGCGTACCGTAACTTTGCGTCCAACGCGTAATCAAGAAAAATGTCAAAAGTTTATACAGGCGTAAACGAAACTTGTGGATGATTAAGAAAATAATGATCTAAAATGTTTTACAAAGTGATAAATTGTTAAAAAAGTTATCAGTAACCTGGGTTACTGTTAACTTATTATTATTAGCGTATTACATGCAGTTAACGAAAAATTGTTTTTAATATCAAACTTAGCTTGCTATTAGATACACCTATAGGTGTTAATGCTTTGTAGTCTTTACTTTACGAAATAAATCCCATAAAAAGTTTTGCGAGTTAGAACTGTGGTTGCGGATAAAAGTTTTTTAAACATAGAGGAGTTCTAAATTTTAATTAAGGTGAAATTTAATCTATAAACTATAATCATTTATAAACAGTGTATGTTTTATGCTAAACTACAAATGTAAAATGCACAACTACTTATGATTTTTTTGGGTTTTGTAGCATTAAGCGACACGTAGTAACATCATTTTAATTTGAATAATACAGCGTGTGCATAAATTCTCTTGCCAAATGGAAAACTTTATTATTACTGGTTTTTTGTAAGAAAAACGTCATTGTTTAAAAAAATTCTTGCTACACTTCAAAGCTCCAATGCTACCGTTAAAATTAATCTATCGTATACAGAGTGATAAAAAAGGGTATCTTTATTTTAATTGCATTTTTTTTAAATTTTATTTTCTTTAGAACAACATGACATCGTTTTGTTTGTATATACAAGACTAGTTAAATATTAGATTCTTTTATTAAATTATAAAAACAATTATCTGGTATTAACAAACACAAATAACAATTTTTACTAAATGTTGAACAATAAAGAAAGTAAAATTTTTAAAAAATGCAAACATTAAAACCAGATCACATTTTTTGTACAAAATCCACATAAAAAAAATTATTACCCCAGCTGAGAATCGAACCCAGGACATGCTTTCCGGGTAGACAGCTACAATCTGTGCCACCTAATGTGATTACTGATTACTAGGTATAGGATTGCTATGCATTTGCATGTTTTTTCTGTTTATAGCAAACATATGCAGAGTTATATTTCTACATGTTTAAGCCACATATGAATCACATATGTCAATTTGAAAGTGCATATAAATGCATATTTAGGTGTTTTTTATAAATGCATGCATATTTTAGCATTTTTGAACGTGTGCATATTTTACTACATTTTGAGCGTTTTACATGCTTTAATTATGAAATTTCTAATATTTTTTAAATAATTTTAGCATATTAGACAACCAACCAAGGGCGGCTTAGTTGAGTCTAGGGGAAACCCATAATTTAAGCTTATTGTTAAATACTAGGCTTTAAAATATTTTCCTGCCTTAACCATCTGTGTACTTGTTAATATTTTCTAAGAAGAAAAAGTTTCAACTAAAATTTAAATACTTACATCCTGCGGTATTTTGATAAATAGGTATTAGGAAATTCCAAAGACCCTTTGACAACTTCCTGTTTATAGAAAAATTTGCCTGTACTTTTGTTTACTAATCTTGTAATCTTTTAATTAAGTAATGTAGAATTAGTAAAAAGATTAGAGTTAATTCAATTATTTGATCTTTGTATCAGTCAAAATCATTTCACTTTTAATAATATAATTTATTTACAGAAAGATGGTTTACCTATGGGTAATTCTCTAAGTCCTCTATTAGCTAACATATTTATGGATAATTTGGAAGATCGAATATTTGAATTAGATCTTTCTAAACACATTATTTTTTGGTTTCGTTACGTTTATGACATTTTAGCTTGTTTTGACAGTTCTTTTGAGGTTATCAATGAGTTTTTAATTCTTATTAACAGTCTTCACTCAAACATCACGTTTACGCTAGAAACAGAACAAAATAGAGCTATTAATTTTTTGGATTTAACTATTTCAATTAATACAAACAATGAATTTGATTTTTCCATATACAGAAAACCCACAAGCACAGACGTCACTATACCTAACGATTCATGTCATCATAAAATGCATAAACTAGCGGCTTATAGATCTTTAGTACACCGAGCTTTAACTACTCCAATGAAACGATCACATTTTGATAAAGAAATTTCAATCATCAAACAATTAGCATATGCAAACAATTATAACCATAACATGATTGACACTTTAATTCAACAAAAAGATTATAGGTTAGCTATCAAAAGAATATTTCCAATTGACACTCAAATACAAGACACAAATTACATATCAATACCATACTTTGGCAAGATATCAGAACAAATTGCAACTATACTAAGAAAAAACACCAGTTACAAAATAACCTATAAAACTAACAGCAACACCATTTTATTTTTATTCAATGCTAAAGACAAAACACAAGATATCATGAAATCCGGCATTTACCGTTTGAATTGTTCTTTTTGTAACTCGGTTTATATTGGCCAAACACTTAGAAATTTCGACATAAGATACAAAGAACACGTACGCTCTTATAGACTTAAACATCCAGAAAAATCGAATTATGCCAAACACATTTTGGAACAGAACCACCCAATGACACCTCAAAACAACATTAAATTCTTACATTTTTGCAACAACAAACACAAATTAGACATTTTAGAAGCTTTTCAAATATACAGACATAAACGCACAGTACCTTTAATGAATGAACAAACTGAGCTTAGTAATTCTCCTTTATTAGAAGTGTTAGATATTTAGTTTTTGTTATGTATTGTATCTAGTTACCTATTTTCTGTATGTATTTATCCTTAGCAACGTGTTTGTTTATCAATCTTATCTACCTTTGATAATGACACAAAGTGTCGAAACAATATTGTCAGGTTAAGATATTAATAAAACTTGTGAAACTTTAATTAATCTTTGTATTTATATTATATTTCATGATTATGGAGTTCCACAAAGTAAGGCTGGAGAGAGTAAACGTTTTATTTTCTATTTTGTTAGTTACATATTTAATCACAACAATATTTTTGCTTGATTAAAATATATATTTTTTTAAATAACTGTTTTGCGCTAATTGTTTGTAACCGACTAATTATGTAGCTCGATAAAATAAAAATAAAATTTTTTGTTTTCAGATACGTGGCTAACGTTATAATTGGCGTTTTAAATTCGGAGAACAACCCCAAATCCTATCTATTAGCAATGGACGTTTTCAAGAGCACTAATCATTGTTCTGTGGCAAAATTGTTTAATAACTCGATGGCTATTTTGTGGCCGGACGGCATACAGTACAACAAAGTACTCCTGTTCGTTACCGACGCGGCACCGTACATGATCAAGGCTGGAGCAGGCTTACAAGTTCTGTACGAAAAAATGATCCACTTAACTTGTCTTGCCCATGCAATGCATAGAGTTGCGGAAAAAGTGCGGGAAATATATCCTAACGTAAACTCTATAATTTCAGATGTAAAAAATTGTTTGTAAAGTCCATATCGCATACAAATATTTAGGGAAACTGCTCAAGAAGTGCTTCTCCCACCTGAGCCTGTAATAACAAGGTGGGGTACTTGGCTTTCTGCAGCAGAATATTATGCAACTTATTTTGATATTATTAAAGCATTTGTAAATAAACTTAATAAACACGATGCACTATGCATACAAAGCGCACGGGATGCTTTTAATACTAAGGAGGTGAGGGCAGAATTATTGTTTGTTTTGACAAATTTTGTGCGTTTAGCTAAGGTAATTTAGAAAATAGACAGTCAGGGAAATTCATTAGATGAATCTCTTGAGCATGTAAAATTGTTGAGTGTTTCTTTGAATAAAGTAAAAGGGCCAAAGGGTTTGACTATAAAACAAAAATTTAAATCCGTTATAGACAAAAATCCTGGGTTTCACTTAATTAAAAGCATAAACGACGCATTATCTGGCCAAGACATTTTAGACGAGCTAAAACATTATTCGCTTGTAGAATTAAACAATTTTTTTAAGTATGCCCCAATTACGTGTTGCGATGTGGAACGGAGTTTTTCAAAATATAAAACAATATTTAGGGATAATAGGCATATGTTTACTTGTATGCCCCAATTACGTCTTGCGATGTGGAACGGAGTTTTTCAAAATATAAAATAATATTTAGGGATAATAGGCATATGTTTACTTGTATGCCCCAATTACGTCTTGCGATGTGGAACGGAGTTTCTCAAAATATAAAACAATATTTAGGAATAATAGGCATATGTTTACTTTTGAAAATTTAAAAATGTACGTCATTGTGAACTGTAACGCTCTATTTTTAGAAAATATAATTAATTAAATTATTGCATACGAGGGGAACTAGAATAATTATCTACCTAGCCATGACTGAAACAACTGACAATCTTCAGCGTTTAATGTCAAATAGTGGCAAGTCTTTTATAATTGTATCTGAAGTTTCAGTGAAATTGACCTGTTACTTTTTGTTTTGTGCGTGATTAGTTGACAAAAAATGAGTGTTTTGAAATTGGAGCATAGGAGTGTGATTAAGTTTCTCACAAAAGAAGGCAATGGTCCAAAATTTATAAGAGAACGTATGATTGCCGTATATGGAGATGATGCCCCATCATATTTTACGATTAAGTTTTGGTCAAAACAGTTTCGTTGGGGACGTGAATCCATAGAGGATGACCCTAGAAGTGGAAGGCCACTTGAGGCAACCAACAGTGAAATGTGTGACAAAGTGGAAGCTATGGTTCTTGAGGATCGCCGCATGAAGGTCTCCACCATTGCTACTGCTCTGGGAATATCAGAACCTAGCGTTTTGACCATATTGCACGAAAGTTAGGCATAAATAAAGTCTCAGCGAGGTGGGTTCCCAGGTTGTTAACTCCAGAGCAAAAGACGCGAAGACAGCAAATTTGTCAAAACAATTTAGATCTTTTGGAAGCTGATGCTGAATTCCTAACGAGGATAGTGACTGGAGATGAGACTTGGGTACATCACTGGGACCCTGAGGCAAAGCTGGAATCTATGCAATGGATTCATAAGGGTTCTCCACCCCCAAAGAAAGCTCGCACACAGCCCTCAGCCGGAAAACTTATGGCAACAATTTTCTGGGATTTGCATGGAGTTCTTCTGATCGAATATATGCCTAATGGCACTACAATAAATGCAGAGGTTTACGGTAATACGCTCAAAAAGTTACATTCGGAAATTTCCAAAAAACGTCCCCACTTGAGGCATAAAAATGTGCTCCTTCTTCATGACAATGCGACGGTTCATAAAGCCGCCAAAGTTCGTCCAATTCTGAACGAATGTAACTTTGTAGAGTTAGACCACCCACCTTACAGCCCAGATCTGGCACCCTCGGACTTCTACTTATTCCGAAATCTGAAAAACATTTGAGAGGCCGCCATTTTGAAAGTGATGACCATTTGAAACGAACCAACAATGACTATTTTGGCAATCAGGAAGAATCATTTTTTTTAATGGTATGAATTCATTGCAAGACAAATGGCGAAAGTGCGTTGAAGTTGGGGGAGATTATATTGAAAAATAAAATTGTTTAAAAAATCATGCGTCTTTTGTTTCATGCTTAGGTAGATAATTTATCTAGTTTCCCTCGTAGGATGTCTAATTAAAATAATTTCTGTAAATAACGCTAAACAGGTGTTCTTTTAATAATGAAAGTGCATATATTTATTAAACATTTCTAATAAACGCATATTTCATGATTTTTAAGTGCATATTTAAGTGCATATTTCAGCATTTTTAAGTGCATACAAATCCTATACCTACTGATTATCAACGGAATGACAATTTTTCCATACGAACAAGATATTAATGTTAACATAGACAAGTACTAAATATATTACAGTAGTAAATAGTAGCCGTGCATGTTAATATTCATATTTTGTTCGTATGAAATTTTCATCTCGTTGGTAATCGCCTTAGTTACGCAGATGGTACTGCATCGGCCCGAAAAGCAGGAGGTCCTGTTTTCGATTCCCTGCCGGGGTGATAATTTTTTTATTCGATTTTACACAATAACTATTATTTACTTTAAGCCTCAATTGAATAATTGTTGATATTTATTTTAAATTAAAATCAGCACAGCGTCTATCAGCATATAAAATCAGCAACTATATACATATAGTTTAATAATAGTTAAAATATAATAGGTGTTGGTTTGCTTTGGGTTTGAATTTTTATGTGCCCAGATAGCATACAAATTTACCACAAACTTGCATTTGGGTTGATATACGCTTACTTTGCTTGGCAAGTGAAGCTTGACGTGCAAACGGCACGACGGCGCAAGTTGCATGATATAAGTATACAACAGGCTTGATTCATGCATGAATTGAGCGCCTCTATCGCGCACTTGTTTCGTAGTAGCTTCACCTCAGTTCACCGCTCTAAGTTAAAATCCCACCTGCGTTTACCAAGTTGTTATGGCCCTTGCCGACATATTTTGTGTATACGTTTGCGAATGACGATTGATTCTAACTTAAAACAGTTATGTTAAAATGTTAAAGTATTAAATGAAAATTAATCTATGTAGTTCTACCAGCATATGCCATTTAATTTGGTTACATCAAAGCAGAACCATATACTTAATCGGTGTTGTAATACTAGGTTATTTCCATTAAACAGTGCTTCTTGGTTTTCGCCTAAAACTACTATCAATTTCCCATTTTTGGATAAGATGCCATTTAATTACATCATATTGACTGTATTTGCTGTAGTAGGCGATGTATTTTAAGCGATTTAATTGCAATTCAGTAGTTTTAAAATATAAGTCGGCTGCAAAAGCTGCGGTAGCGCTGTATTTCTAGCGGTGTGTTGGACGCACCCCATGGGTTAAGCTTTAACAGCCGTCTTAGATTTAAAATCACTATTTATTTTTAATTTTTATATTTTTATTTCATTTCGTATTTCAAACAATTCTTTATATACCACAATTAGTAATATAAAGTATATCTTGATCTCCGTTGTCAATGATACCGGAGTTCAGTTGATCTCCGTTGTTGATGGCAACGTAAATAATTTGATGTTGCATTATAGCCACATGCATGCATGCATACTGCTTTTTATCTCCTTAGTTACGCGTATGATGACACAGACAAGGCAACTTACTTCATTATACAATAAATTTGGATGAATTTTAAAAGGGAGAAATTAGGATTGCAGTATGAAATAAAATAAAACAACTTATGCAATACGGAGATCAAGCTTCTTTAAAGCCTCGGCGTTATACATCTTCTTGGATTTAAAGTATCGCTTGATCTCCTAATTACATAATATATATTCTTATATCACTTATGTACTGTCAAAACTGATGTTCTGAGGTTCTGACATTTTGATTATTGACTTTCAGTTCTCTAGTGTTACTTGTCAACGCTTCAAGCGTTTTATATGTATAAAGCGATGATGTATTTCAAATGATTTTATTGTTTCAGAGGTGAGTTGGATGCACCCAATGGGTCTACCGTCAAAATTGATGTTTTGACATTTTGATTATTGTCATTTAGTAAATCAGCCGTCTAGTGTTACTTGCCAGCGCTTTCAGCGTTTTATATGTATAAAACGATGGTGTATTTTAAACGATTTTATTGCTTGAGTAGTTTTAAAGCTAAGACGGCTGTGAAAGCTGCTGACGTATATTTCTGTCCAACACACCTCTGGAAATAGAGCGCTGCGGCAGCTTTCACAGCCGTCTTAGATTGTAAAAACGACTGAAGCAATAAAATTGTTTGAAATACATATATCATCACTTTATACACATAAAACGCTTGAAGCTCGGACAAGTAACACTAGACAACCGATTTATTGAATATCAATAATCAAAATGTCAGAACATAAATTTTGATAGTAGATATAATATAGTGATATAATATAAAAATTTTAATTGGTGGTTTTTAAATCTAAGACGGCTGTGAAAGCTGCTGCAGCGCTGTAATTTCAGCGGTGTGTTGGACGCACCCAATTTTGCCAGCATTCAACACATTCATTCACATACAGCATTCTGCCAGGTGTTCATTTAGTATTCCGTTCTTTGATTATAGGTTTATCGTTACCCAGATAGAAAATTCAATTGGTAGAACGTTAATGAAGTTAAAGAAGGCACATTTTCAAATCGGTGGCATAAAAAGTCTGAAAAAGTGTGGCGCATAGAAGCGTATTTTTTAAGGAACAACCTATGTTGTTCTCATCTCAAATAAAGCCTCTTTAGGTTTTGTCTTTAACCCTAGAAGTTTTTACCCTTGGGTTAGACGTTGACAAGTTATAGTATTTTCAAAGTATTTTTTGTCTACACCATATCTACACCATCCTTTGTTGATTTTTTTGTAAAACCTTGGGTGACCAGCTAGGATCAATTTATCCCAAGCAAGCGTTATGGAAATAAATCTTTTATACAGGACAACCAAAATAATTGTTTTGATGGCGAAATTTTCAAATCCAGTTTTTGCAATTTTATGCAAAGCTTAAAATTTTGCAATATACGTGTCAAAAACAACATAAAGAGGTCAATATGAAATATAAAAAATCATAGCCTACTTCTATGCTCTTAAAGAGTAAAAAGTCCATCGTTTATCTTTGAAACGAGATTTTTTAAAAGTATTAAATATAAAAGTGGACTTATAGGTATCAGAATAAAGAAGAATGAATACTCTAATTGCTTTTTTATGCCTTTTAAAAATGTAGGTACTGCAATATAATTGTTATAGGAAACTTTTATTATCTCCAATAATAACAAAGATATAGTGAATACCTCTGAACTTCCTTGTACAATTTTTTGATATCCGTATGGATTTATTCTCTAAACTCGCCTGATTTACAGTTGCTTTTCCCGTGCTATATGCGTGACTTTTTTATGGTTCTTCGTGTTTCGATCTCTTCTTGTGTGTTTTCTTCCATTGGAACATGTAGTCTTCCCAGATATGTTAGGTTATTTTAGATTTACTGGCGTCACCTTTCTTGATTTTATTTTTATGTTCTTTTAGTCTAATTCTTACAGGTCTGTTTATTATCCATATATGCATTTGCTTCTACACTCGCTGGGACGTTGTATACAGATTGCTTTGTTTCCCCTATGTTCGTCCTCCTCAAATTCTTGTATGTAGGCAACAACAATGCAGTAATCAACCGCCTATTTCCTGTCGGTCTCCTCGTTGCCATTGGAACTCTTTAGGAACGCTAGACTAGATGTTAATTAGAGGATATTTGTAACAGTTGTAAGTGGAGTAAAACACAATAACATTTTTCATACGCTATGCTTTGAAAACAACGATAATAATTCAGCAACGGCAAAGCAACGTCGCACTAATTTTGAATACACTGAGAAAAATAGTCAGGTTAAAGTAACCGAAAATAAGTTGCAGCAACCTGAAAATATGTACAAATAGTGACAACAATACCTGTATGTAATACGAACTATATGATTTTAGTAAAATGTTTTTGGTTAAATTGACGCAATAACGTTAAATCAATAATTAAGGTTAAATCAATCACCCTCCCATATGGTAGAAGCAACCGAAAGATAGTTGAATTTACCATACCAGTTGGATTATTTCAACCTCACTCCCTGGTTTGACACAATTCGTGTTAGGTTCTTCAGCCTTATATTATGGTAAATGAAACTTATCACAAAGTAAATACTACCCTTTCGAAGGGTAAAAGTTCTAACCATAACGTTTGGTTCACTTTACTTATTTATATAATAGCTCGAATCAATAAGTTAAGCTATTTTAGTTTGACTTGTAAGTTAAAATAGCCAACTGTACATGTAGATTTAACCCAAGTAAGGTAAAATCCTCGTTGAGCTGACATTATTTTACGTTAGGTAGGTGGTAAAACTCTTTATGACGTATGGGTTGAATACCGCACCACCCATACGACTGGGGACTCCCCTAAGGCTACCCCAGTAAAACATCCACCTCCTTATTGCAGGTAACACTCCATCTTGGTACTTTCGCATTTCATCAGGACGGAGGATATTATTGAGATGATGTTATGAATTCTTCACCTTAATCATGATTGTCGTGTCAATATTTTGTAATTATTTAATTTCTAATCAGTCAAGCAACCTTCTTCTCTCTTTTTTATTAAAACTTTCCTTACAAAGCTGCATACAGCATTTCAAGATTCATCATTTATTAGCATAATTTCAATTAGAGTCTCTGGTGAAATCTGACCTACTCTTATTACTAATTCATGTCTGTATATTATCCAGCGTGTGCAATCGAAAATTGTGTGTTGAACGTCGTCTTCTTTTTCTCTGCAATAATTGTATTCTGATGTTCTCACTTTAACCATCTTATGCAAATATTTTCGAAAATACCCATGTCCAGTCAACATTTGTGTTAAGTAAAAGTCTACTTCTCTGTGGTTTCTTGTAATCCATGGTTTCAACATTCCAATAAATGTGTGAGTCCATCTGCCTTTTGTTCTATTGTCCCATCGTTCCTGCCATCTGTTCATAGTTATACGTCTTTCTTCCTTGATTGCCTGTGCTCTGCCAACCGCTGCACTCCTTTCATAAATTTTCTTTCTTTCAGTTGCAAGTAGATCTATAGGAATCACACCTGCTACCACTAGTACCGCTGCTTCAGAAACCGTCCTGTATGAACTTGCAATCTTAAAGCCTCTCTTCTCTGTACAGATAATTCAATTCTTAATCGATATTTCCGTATTTCCATTGCATCTGCCCATATTTCGGCCCCGTATAATAAAATAGAATTTATTGTTGTTTTAAATATTTCAATGAAGCTTTTGTTTCGATCTGTTGATTGCCTATTTGAAGTGGTACAATAGTCGGTATCCTCTTCCTGGTTAAAAGCATAATTTTCGTCTTGTTAAGTGCCAGTTGTAGTCCATGGTCAGTCATCGATCGGTTAACCTTCCTCATTACTTGATTAAGCATTAACTGAGCTAATTCAATGTTTCGACTTTCTATCACAGCCGCGACATCGTCAGCATATTGAACTAGGAAAGCTCCCCCCCCCCCGGCATCTCCAAACGAAGCAATCCGTCATATAGCACGTTCCAAAAATTAGATCCTAATATTGACCCTTGTGCAGCACCAGCCGTGATTTCTTTGGTCTTACTGCCTTGAGTAGTCTCATATAAGAATATTCTATTATTAAAGTAATCTCGTATTACTCGTAACAAATATTCCGGAACTCTGAATGTATGTTTCAGTGCCTCAAGAATATCCACCCATCTTGCAGAATTGAATGCATTTTTTACATCCAAAGTAACAAGTAGAATAAATGGACGTGCTCTGTGACAAGCATGTTCCGTTCTTTGTGCTGCTTCCACAATTTCTTTTATTGCTCCTATGGTGGATCTTCCGCATCTGAATCCATATTATTTGTCAGCCAAATCTCCTGCCATATGAATTGCTGATAGAATTCTTGGTTGTAAAAGCTTCTCCATTCCTTTTCCTATTGTATCTAACATGCTTAACGGTCTATACGCTGAGGGCGTATTAGGATCACCTTTATCTTTACTAATTAATACTAGTCTCGCTCTTTTCCAGTTAGCACTGAAAACTCCTTTTCTCAAACACAGATTGTACATTCCCAGAAGAAGCTGACATTACCCATACTATTGGCTGGTTTTACATGAACCCGGGTTAAATCTACGAAAGACCGGTCTACTATAAATAGATAGTTCACTTAACAAATCGCTTGTTTATTCTGACCTTGGTTTTTAGTTAACGCTGCTAAAATCAGGTTAGAACAACAAAAAATCGGTCTACTATAATATATTTATCATATTTTGTTAATATTTTTTTCAGTGTATCCGTTTCTTAATTAACCATCATGTAGATATTTGGCAACAGTGTAAATAATAGGGGTCAGAGTTGAAACAGAGGAATAGAGATACTTTATAGTACTCTAACTAAAGATCAAACAGTTTTAAATAAACACATTGAGTTTTTTATATTATGACAACGCAAACGTATCTCTTTAGTCCTGCTGGTACATTCTTCTATCTATTTATTTATGTTCGAAAAGAGGTAAAGGTTTATAAACAAGCTACTGGTTTGCGTAATGTTAATCCACTACGATTTATAAAATCACGTTCACCGACTGAATATACACTAAACGTTGTTGCATAAAATATTTTGTGTATATTTTGTTTACATTTAGCCTCTTTTATTGAACGTATTAAACTTATAATTTCTAATTTAAGGTTATTCAGGTTTTTCAATACATTTAAATACATCTAAAATAGCATTGGTAGTGTAGCGACTAGCGTGCTAATCTCCACCCAAGCAAACTGGGATCGAATCCCAGTGCCGACAGATTTACTTAATGTTTTTTACAGTTTCCCTTAGCTGTAACACAAATGTGGGATTTGTACTATACTTTCTGTAAACCAGCTGCAGCCACTCGGTAGGCCTACGTAATAATAATAATAATAATAATAATAATAATAATAATAATAATAATAATAATAATAATAATAATAATAATAATAATAATAATACCCTCTCTTTCCGCATATATTAATAGGTTCTGGTGCCTGGCTATCCAGTTATTGGGTAGTAGTAATTATTATTAAGGAATTAGTATAACGAAGAACCGTCTTGTAACGTTAACTTAAAATAAATCAACCAAAGAGAATTTCAATTATTTACGTTAATGTTAAAAATGAACTCTCGTTTATAGTTTATGCAATGAGCAGAGTCCTTAACTTTAACTACATATGACGGTCATGTCTTAATTATAATCGTAATTAAAGTAGTTAATCTCTTGCAGTTCTAAATAAACAAAAATGAACTTTACCATATTTTTCATCTTTTGGCATTGTAGCACACTTTTCAAAATGAGTCTTGCTAATATGGCCCTTGAAACATCTCAACGTATATAACGTGTGCAAAATTCTTGCTTACTTTTGATTCATGGTGTTCCTAAATTTGCCTATATATCTTCAAAATTAGCTCCATTAGACTTGATATGAAACAACGACGTTACACACAAATAACAACATTCTACCATAGTATAATAATTAACCGGCAGCCGGCCTATCTATGCAATAAAATAAGGTATAGAACAGATGTACACAATATAAATGTGCAACATAGGTGCCTGTTGAGTATACCCAAGCATAATACCGCTCTTTTTGAATCATTTAGTTATAGTGTCGCTTTGGTTAAGCAATTCACGTCAGATCCACCATTGATACACCAGATCGTAAAAAATATGTATTGAATATATGTTTATTATGATAGTCATGTTATTTCTAATTGTTTATATTATGTTTGTTTTTTGTAATATGTCCGACTAATATATTGTTTTGTGTACAGTAAAAAATCAGTCCAGTGTTAAAAACTTAGTGTTCCGGTTAAAATAATAGAGTAAATTTTAAAGTGTTACTTTACACTTAATTTAACACTATATATTTTTAGTGTTAATTTACATTATATTTGCTAACAGACTCTGTACAGTGACAATTCTCACTACACGGGATAAATATCACTAAAAGTTTTAGTATTTTTTACGACTTTTAGAGTTAATTGACACTAAAATGTTAATAGTCAACATATAACACTTCGTAGAGTCGTAGTTTTCACTACTAGTGTATATTAACACAAAAACGCGCCGACGCACTTGGCAGTATTGCACATGGTGCTCGTGATATCTGCCATTGAAAGCGTCTTTGTTCGTAGGTGTTCTAGTGCGTAAATGATTGTTACAAAGATATAAGGTTGTGTACCCTAGAAAGTTGCATTATAGTGTTATCGATCTTCAGTTATTATTGTTTAAGGAACATTTTAATCGTAGCAAGTGCCACACAAAAACTGATTTGTATTTAGTTCCGAAATACCTACGCGTTCTTATTCTAGTGTTATACTTCTGAATATATAATCTCTGTATTCTCTTATAATACGGTATATGTATTAATTAAGTAATTATTTGTATATTGTTTTTTTTTTGTAAAATAAATGTTTATATTAATTCTCAGCATTTATTTCAAGCTGCCTATAATATAACGCCTAGTGTAACTTAGTGAATATTTACACTAGTTATCTTCACTACGGTAGTGTTTATTTAAACTGTACAGTAGAGTTACTTTACACATGATATATTCACTATAATAGAGTAGATTCTCACTAAAAAATACACTATTTTTAGAGTTCAAAAGTGAACACTGTCTAGAGGGACCTATATAAACTCGAGATAGTGTTGCTTTAGTGTTGATTTTTAACACTAAATTTTTTACTGTGTGCAAAGTATACAAGGGGGAATGGAAGAACAACTTTGTTGAATTCCCACCTTGAGGTTCTATATTATGTAAAAATGTAAAAATAAATATTAGTATTATTATTATTCTATTATTAATAAGCAATAACCATCGATGATAACTAATAACTATTGTCTGCTAATTGAATGCGAATTTTGTTGTGCTTTCCAGTTTTCATTATAATTAATTAATTAAAATAATAAAGCAATTTAACACTAATTAACGCTTAACAGTCATGACTGTATACTTTGTTAGAGATTTTTAGGAATAACATTAACTTAAATAGTGTCCTTAATTACTAAACTAAAAGAAAACCGTATGGCTTAATATTATCTATATTATGTAAGTATTTGTAACGTATAATCTAGAAGTGAATAATTAGAAAATAAATCAAATTTGACCTATTTTTGCAATCCATTCTATCCGTCAATTGCGTGTCACGGAGTTGAGCTTCCCTTAAAGTTTCCAAGACTAAGAATTAATTACTGTAATCTTTATTTTGGTTACATAAACATTCCTTAATCTTAATTTTAGCGGTAGACCGTATATTATTTTATATAAATGTAAGAGTCAACACATAGCGTTGAAACAAGTTAATATTAACAACACCACCCACAGGGCATCAGTTTCAAAGCAGTACGTCAGTGAACACCCAGGGGGTATGTTTTGACGCTAGCTGCTTACAGAAGGAGAAAATTTTGAGGTTCAAGAAGTAGCAACTCGTGTTCTCGGTTACTTTGAATTCTACTTCCTACGTTACTGCTGTCAGCTAACATGATGCTTTAGTATCAATTTGGGACCACTCGCGAGACGTTTAGAATCTGTTCCGGTTTCGTGAAGATTGCTTGTTAAAAAGAAATCATCCTAAACGAGTGCAATTTAATGATGAAAGTAGAAATATGTTTTAACATTTATAACTATGTTTATGTCCGCCTTTGTCGTTTTGTGAGGAATATAAAATAGTAATTTCAGATATCTAAAGCAATTGTTGCATTCACAAATGTTAGCGCGTTTGAAATATTTCCTGCTGAGTCAATTTGGTTATTTCAACCCTACTTTTATAAGTGGGTGTTTGCACTAGACAGCTGTCAATTGCGTTGTGCTAGTTAAGCGACGCTGTGTAGCTATTCAGGTTTACATCGATGCATATATGCGGGGTGTAAAAAGCACCATATATAACAATAGCTTCAAACATGAAAA
The DNA here is from genome assembly GCA_929113105.1 of Agrypnus murinus. Taxonomy (NCBI): domain Eukaryota; kingdom Metazoa; phylum Arthropoda; class Insecta; order Coleoptera; family Elateridae; genus Agrypnus; species Agrypnus murinus. Next base: position 87,804,243 of record OV816024.1, read on the forward strand.
GCGATTCGTATGCAAATGTGGGAATTTGTATTGGCTACTCTCCAAAGAATTTCGGTATAGCGCGAACCATGGAAATGGATTCCATGATCGAGCTTATAATAGAGTTTCAGTGCAGGGGCGCGATGTTCTCAGTGGACAGAGAAAGAGATAAGAACAAGTGTTATGCGGCCACTCGTAGTCCTAAATTGAATTTCTCGCACGGATACGCTAACACTTTAACCTGATTGCTTTTCTAGTACCGGCTATAGTTGCCAAATTTGTGCAACAAAGGAAACGTATATCTCATTTTTTATACGCTTTTAGAATACTATGAAGGAAGGACTAGGATAATTAGTTATTTATAGTCGTCCATACTTTATTTTAAAACTCATTGTAGTTCTTAAATTTTATGAGTGGATTTTACTGTAAGTATCACGAGCTGAAATCATAACAGACCATCTATACAAATATGCTTTTATTTAATATCATCCTGTAAATATATCAAACCATAAGTCAAGTATTACTCTTCATTTGTATTGCTTATGGTAGGAGTTTGGATTAATAAAAACGAATTAATCAATACGTATAAGTATGAAGGGTTTCCATTTCATAGGTAATTAATGCAAAATTGATGCAAAATACTTTAGGTAACAATAGAAATCTTCATAAGTACGTTAACTCAAATCGATATGGTCTTGGCAGCGGATTTTTTAATTATACCCTGAGATTGAGCGAGAGTGGATTTAAACTTCTACAACGGCAAGGGTTAACCTTCAATCCATAAATGTTTGTAATTTCTTTCTTTGTAGGTTAAATGGATGGATTTCTTGTACAGGTAATTAAGTACCACCTTAGATACGTGTAACTAAAGGTTGACTTCATGAAAATGCGACATGGCAAGCTGAAAATAAAATGTAATAATCCTTTAAGATTATGGTCACTGGTAGTTTATAAAATACATTTTCATTAACACTTACTTCAAAATCGAAAAAAGCTTGCCTTTCATTCAAATTCTGAAAACAGTTTCAACAGATTATTAATCATTATTTTGGCATTGCAAAACATTTAAAAATTAAAATTTAACTGTTTAGTTTCAGAAGATAGTGGTGTTGTGGCGTGGATTAAATTATACACTTGCATTGCTTTAAAATACCTAGTAAAAAAATGATGTATTGCTTTGTTATTAGAAAAATAAAAGTATCACCAAAAAAATGTAACGTAAGTGACCAAAAGGTATACATTTTTGGTTTGCACTTGTATTAGGCAACGTACATACTTATCCATTTATACTCTCTTTATTTGTCCATATTCTAATACAAAAATGTAATTCTATTCTTTTATTTCTTCTTTAATTTGTTTAAAAACCACATGTAACATGAGTTACCGGTAACTCATGTTACAATATGCAACATGCCCAAAAAGTATCAAATAAACTATAATATAATAATTGTTTACAAACAAATTGCTAACTGTCAGTTATATCTTATTTTTGTTTGATAATATTTGCTAAAGTGTTTTATTGTACATGTTTTATTAATACTTATATTATTAGTTCATACATGTACGTACATACAAAAATAGCGTTTATTGCGGTTACGTCAGTCGTTGAAGATTTAGCTTTGGAGGTAACATGGCACTCTTGGACGAAAGACAGTAAAGAAAAACTGTGTAAGGCACTTCAAAGTGTGAGTGTTGATGCTTTGCAGAAACACGTACTGAACTGACCTCTCATACAAGGTGCATTCTTTTATTAAGAAAAATCAAGCACGTGAATATGAAAAAGACAAAGATGCTGTTACCAAACACGTTAATGCTGAAGCTTCCCTTTTACAGATTGATTTTTCGAGGAATTACACATGCTTAGCTCAGAATGAAGTCAAAGTTTCCATTGAGTTTAACTCTAAATTACTCTGTTTACGATTTCTTTTTGGCGCTCAGGGCATTTCCCAATTGCCATTGTTTTTGACAATCTACATCACAACAATCTATATCACTATCCCTTTGTTTGAGAGAAGATCAAAAACGAAAATCATTTGGAACTATTTCGCCAGGTCACATAGCAAAGGACCAGTTGATAGGATTGGCGGTGTATCAAAACTTATCGTAAGAAGTAAAGTAATCAGTCGTAACAGCCAAAGTTATAGAGATGACTGAAACAAACATTCAAGATCTACCCTCCGACATGAAATTACACAAAATAGTTGAAGAGGCTCCTCCAATAGAAGGATAGTAAAAACCCACAATATTATATACCAAGGATGTTGAGGTATTAACTGAAATCAATATCAACTGATTCAACAACTATAATCTATAAAGAAGAACTTTTTTATAAAATGGTGTATAGATTCGACGATTCTGTCAGTCCAGATGATGTTATATCATATATCAGTTAAAAAAACAATAGTATAATAAATACATACGAACTATGTAAGGTTTTCCTTTCTTTTTGCATATAGTTACTATATTATAAGAATTATGAAGATAGACACTGAATAATATTGACTGCTTGATAAAGTAACGTGAGTTACCATTGTAACATGAGTGACCAGCGTTTAATAATTTAAAGATAATTTTGTTATTAATATAGATTCTATATATTATTAATTAACTTGTATTTTATTAATAAATACATATTTGATTTTTAATTTATTTTAATACCTCAAACGGAACAGAGTTTTAGACGAATTCATACATAAAGAGAAAGCTATGTCGCTAAATGTAACATGAGTTACTAGAGACTTATCACGAAATTAAAACAAATCCTTTACTTGCCCAACTAATTATAAATATATATCTTAGTTCTTTGTTATCACAGAATAGTAATTTCTTGTGTTAGAAAATCATAATCATAAATTTAAATAAAATATTCCTATATTACAATTGAAGATGGGAGTAAAATGTAACATGAGTTACCATGGACAGACCCTAAACAAATAACTATAATAATATAAAATAAAAAAGATTAATTGAAAATTTCACAAGATTTATTAACTTATAACCTGACAATTGTTTCAACATAAAATATGTCATTATCAAAAGCAGATAAGATTGATAAAAACAAACACGCTGCTAAAGATAAATACAGGAAGTGCACTCTTTTAGTGTGGTAAAGTGTAATTCTCTTTTCTTTTATAATTATTAATATATTGAACAAAACAAAACTATAACATTACCTGCATATAGTATAGTAGTATACCGCATTATCAAATCTCACAAAAGTCATTCATTATGAGCGCATGTGTTACTTGCCACAATTCTACAAGCAACCTTCCATCTACTCAGTGTAACGTTTGCAGGGGCACCGTTCGCCTAGCATGCGTTAACTTTTCTGAAAATGATTTGAAATTTACGAGATCTAAATCGAAGTCGATTATGTGTGTAATTTATGTAACAATAATCTAATACAATTCAACGATTTAAAAAGTCTAATTTTATCTATTAAAGAAGATTGTAATACTGCCTTAAATAAATTAAACAATGAAACGGAAAGAAAGATAAATGATTTACGTACAGAATTTTCGGAAAAGCTTAATAAAGTTGAATCAAACTTGAACAAAAGCAACATGGAGGAAATATATAACGAAATTAATCAACGGCAATTTAGAAAAAATAATCTTCTTTTATTTGGTATTACCGAGCATTCATCCCAACTTACCAACGGTGAGAGAATGCTTAATTAAACATTGTTGAGATTTTGCAGCATGTTACCTCTAATGTATCATCTGAAAACATACGTCCGATTAGACTAGGCCGTTTTAATCCATCAGCATCAAATCCTCGTCCAATCAAGGTAACTCTGAATACCGAATACGAAGTTCTTGCATGTATTAGGAATACTAAGAAACTTAAACTACTCCAGAAATACTCTGCCATTACCCTCACAGGTGATAGAACTCCTAAGCAAATACAGTACTATAAGAATGTTCGTGCTAACCTTACACAGAGAATTTCTAATGGTGAAAAGAACCTGAAAATAAGATATATTGGAGGTGTATTACAAATAGTTCAGGAAAACTAATATTAGCCAAATGCAGTGCCTCGGAACCTATTTCTATTTGTTACCAAAACGTCAGGGGATTTCGGTCTAAAACCACATCATTCTTTAACGCTGTATGTAATAGTGTCTGTTCTATAATTGGACTTACTGAAACCTGGATTACTAATGATGTCTTAAACACTGAACTATTTCCTAATAATATAATGTATTGCGCTGTGATCGTAACTTAGAAGCTTGCGGACTGTGCAAAGGTGAGGGTGTATTACTGACGGCGAAGGAAGATATCATACTTGTTCCTTTAGATTTGTCTACTTTAGGGCAGTCGTCGCCCTCTATTGATATAGTTGGAGCTAAATTAAAATTTACTAATGTCAATTTTTATATTTTTGTTATACAGTGAGAATTTTATTTCACTGAACATAGGACTATTGACATTCCCTATGTTCAGTTTTAAAAAAGCCAAGTCAATGCATTGCGAGCAATTAAAACATATCCAAGCAACCTATAAAACAATTGCTATTCGTAGTGTCATTAGAAAGTGTCAAAACTGTGTTTTTTTTCAAAGTTTTTGCCAAGACAGCTGCAGATCCTGACCTGACCTGAAGCTGTCTTTGGCATCAGTGAGGACTTTATGCCTTTATTATGATTAATTAATGAATATTCGTGTCGATAATTATTGTCAAGGATTACAATCATGTCGCAAACATTGTCGCTGGGTAGGCAACCAAACTTGCAGGTCTGCTGGTAGCTAGTGTTTTTTTTATTGTACATTCTTTTGACACAACTGAAATTATTTAGTTTTAGGTTAAGTATAATTACATCCAAATAACAAGTTTAAACAGAAACTTTTATTTAAATTACTTTAACAAATGTTCAAAGTGACCACCCTCCTGTTCCAAACAATATGCTAACCGATTGTAAAATCCTTGTACACTATTTCTAAAAAAATTTGGATTTATTTCGTTGCAGGCGGTAAGTATTCTATTCTTTAGCTCTTCTGTATGCTCTATTACTCTATTATTGTAGACTTTGGATTGGATATAACCCCAGAGAAAGAAATCATTTGGTGATAAATCTGGGGACCGAGGTGGCCAAGCTATGGGGCCAAATCTTCCAATCCAGCGATCCTGGAATGTTTCGGTTAGGAAGCGTGTAATAGGGCCCGTGGAATATGGTGGAGCGCCGTCCATTTGAAACCATGGGTTTTCAATATTTAAAACTTCTAGTCGTGGTATAATGTTTCTCCGCAGAAGTTCCAGAAATTTGGCAGCGTTTAGGGTGCCATCGATAAAAAATGGACCAATAAGGGTACCGTCAACTATTCCAGTCCAAACATTAACACTCCTATTGTATTGAGTGTGTGTTAAATTTTGAACGTGCTTGTTTGTACGTGACCAATACCTGTAGGAATTAGCAAAGAAGGATAAGGAGAAAGGAGAGAAAAGTGTTAGATACAAACCGATAATTCTGTTTATTGACAGTGCCATCTAAACAAAACGACGACTCGTCTGTGAAAACTATTTTTTGTAGAATATCTTCATTTTCATTTAGTAAATTAAATACTGTTTCACAAAAATCTGTTCTTTTAATTTTGTCAATAGGAAAAAGCTGCTGGTGATTGGAAAATTTGTAGGGTTTGTATTTATACTTCTTGAAAGTTTTAAGCACAGAGTCTTTCGAAATGCCAAATTGCTGTGCTACTATCCGCGAGGGGGTAATGGGATTTTCTTCTGCATAACATAATATTTGTATTTCTCGTTCTTCTGTTAAAACGGGGCAAGCTTTTCTTCTTTTTTTATGTGAATTTATTACACAACCTTCACCATTAAATTTTTTAATTATGCTATGAATAGTTGCGACAGATGGTATCGGTCTTTCGGGATAACTTACGGAAAACAAATCGCGCACTTGTCTCATACTATTATTGGAATTGTACCAGTTTACAATGGCAATCTTTTCATCTTTTGAGTACATATTGCAAAGCACAAGTTGAAAAACTTTTTAAAAAAACAGTTTTGACTTTTTAATGACATTAATGGCAATTGTTTTATCAGAGGTTGCTTGGATATTATGTTGTAATTGCTTGTAATGCATTCCTATGCATTACCTCTGATAACACAATTGACAAAATTAAATGAACAGATTTTTGTGAAACAGTATTTAATTTACTAAATGAAAATGAAGATATTCTACAAAAAATAGTTTTCACAGACGAGTCATAGTTTTGTTTAGATGGCACTGTCAATAAACAGAATTATTGGTTTGTATCAAACACCTCGCTTCCCTTTCTCCTTATCCTTCTTTTCCAATTCCCACAAGTATTAGTCACGTACAAACAAGCATGTTCAAAATTTAACAGTCCTCTGGAACTTCTGCGGAGAAACATTATACCACGACTAGAAGTTTTAAATATTGAGAACCCATGGTTTCAAAAGGATGGCCCTCTATCACATTCCACGCGCCCTATTACACGCTTCCTAACCGAAACATTCCAGGATCGCTGGATTGGAAGATTTGGCCCCATAGTTTGGCCACCTCGGTTCCCAAATTTATCACCAAACGATTTCTTTCTCTGGGGTTATATCCAATCCAAAGTCTACAATAATAGGGTAATAGAGCATACAGAAGAGCTAAAGAATAGAATACTTACCGCCTGCAACGAAATAAATCCAAATTTTTTAAGAAATAGTGTACAAGGATTTTACAATCGGTTAGCATATTGTTTGGAACAGGAGGGTGGTCACTTTGAACATTTGTTAAAGTAATTTAAATAAAAGTTTCTGTTTAAACTTGCTATTTGGATGTAATTATACTTAACCTAAAACTAAATAATTTCAGTTGTGTCAAAAGAATGTACAATAAAAAAAACACCAGCTACCAGCAGACCTGCAAGTTTGGTTGCCTACCCAGCGACAATGTTTGCGACATGATTGTAATCCTTGACAATAATTATCGACACGAATATTCATTAATTAATCATAATAAAGGCATAAAGTCCTCACTGATGCCAAAGACAGCTTCAGGTCAGGTCAGGATCTGCAGCTGTCTTGGCAAAAACTTTGAAAAAAAAACACAGTTTTGACACTTTCTAATGACACTACGAATAGCAATTGTTTTATAGGTTGCTTGGATATGTTTTAATTGCTCGCAATGCATTGACTTGGCTTTTTTAAAACTGAACATAGGGAATGTCAATAGTCCTATGTTCAGTGAAATAAAATTCTCACTGTATATATATATATATATATATATATATATATATATATATATATATATATATATATATATATATATAATATGCGGTGATCTATTTGAAAAATAAAATAAAATATAATAATTATCCACCGTTCCAAATTATCAACATAAATTATATACGGTGGATTCCATTAAGAATACACCAGAGATATTCTTCTTTATTCCTCTCAGCTAGCTCAGGTTTGCTCAGTAAAGCATAAAATATTTGAATTACGAGACTCTTATGTACTTTTATGCCTGGAAAGAACGAAAAACTTAAATCGTAAGCACTAAAGCCCCTGCAAGCTGGATAACTGCTGCTAAATTCTGAATTTAAGAGAAAAGAACGCTGGATGCTTATATTAAGATCAATTAAACACATATGTAAAATTGAAAACACAAAAACTTTATTTAACAAACAAAAATAAAAATCCAAATAGAACGTCAAAATGAAAATTAAAAAAAATGTTATTCAAGAAAATACAATTGGTCAAATTCTCAGGTTTGCTCAAACGTTATAAATAATCGTAGTGATCTGTCATAGTGTAACAAGCCGTTACTTCTGTTCTTTATACATTCTGGTAAACAAACGTCCCGTTGTAGGGAGTTTAGTCAGAAGTAGCAAACAATACTTTCTGAGGAGTTGACATTACTATATAATTATTTATTTGCTTGGTGGAATGTAAGAAAAATTATTAATAAATGGTTTTGTTATCTGATTACTCTTTTTTATTTTGATTATAACTTTATTTATATTGGTTATTATGATGACTATCAACAGAAATCCACAACTAGTGATATAGAGACATGAAACTCTTGCAGGGCGTGGTTTATAGGTTCTTTAAGTAGGAAGTATCATATCCAATAGGCATCAGTTTACATATCACTTACCTTTGTTTTAGCAAGTACAAAAGCTTATTTAAATCTTTGATACAAATAAATAGAATTAAATCTCAGAGAAATTAAACATTTATATTCAGCTGACAGAACTACTCGCAAATTACTACAACGTTGTTCAGGGAGATAGAAAATTCTTAAAGGTACCTCAGCCGGCTGTAATAAGCTAATAATAACACCCCTTCACTATCGGTTTCTCAAATGGGTTCTATTTTCATAATATCTTAATTCAATAGTAGAGCTGTGTTATTAAGTTTAATAGTAAATCTTGGTTTTTTTTCTTTAAAATTTTATATAAATTATATCTTTTTAAAAGGTAATTAAATTTTTTATGATTACAATTTTATAGGTATTTTATCCAAAATCCCTATCCAATATAGGACACTATGTCTGAATAGGTACTTTATTCAATCAAAACAAGTCACTGTAATTGCCACTTACTTGAAAGGTAACCACCAATGAAGGATAGGTTATTATAAGAACATGATTATTCCTTACTGATGTCGATTCGATTAATTCCCAGCAGCTATGATAGTGAATAACGCTTTCTTGCACTCATTACAACCAATAATAATAAGCTTTCCAGAACTCTTCAAAATTTTATAACCAGAAAGAATTGTACTTGTCTGACAGTTTTCACTCTGGTAAAGTTGTTTTGACAACTTTTTAATTACATACAAATTTCCAAGTATTTTTGCTTGGCTTAAACAGTAACAATTTCTTAACAGTAACGATCAGGAGTTATCAATTAATTAATAACTTTCTTGAACACAGTATGGTGATAGCTCTTTTAGTACTATCCGTAGTTAAGACAGCTCACAACCTTTACAATTATTATGAACAAATTCAAAACTTCTTGCAATATTAGCAAAGAAAACTTCAAGACTTTCTTAATTGTTATGAAGGGAAGAAATTTTTCCTTTCAAAACTTTTTTCTCTCACCCTTCTTTTTTTTCTTCTTAGCAACCAACCAAAGAAAAACAAACAAAAACAAACGATAGTACTTCAGCTACTCCCTTTTCTTTCTGGACCTTTTCTTGTAAATGCAACTTTTGAAATATTGAAAACCCTGCCAGCCTGTCTTTCTCTCCTTAGGTTTTCTTTTCTTCGGCAGATGTAATATGATTGGTGTAAGCTTTGCTAACGAGTACTCTTCTTGTCTACCACTATACACAGCAACACCATTTGCCTTCGAATAATCTTGATCATTACTAGATACAGTAATCCATTTTGGTAATTCTTCAAAGGTAAGATTGTACCATCTGCGCTGCCTTTGTTTGACTATTGCTGTAAACATGAATAGTAACACATAATCCCTAGGATTAAGTTTGATATAAACATGAAAGGTAATACCATTAAGTTTAAGCACCGCTTTTTTCTTGTTTGCTGCTTTGAATTGCTGAACTCTTTCAGCTGTAGAGAGCACACGATATTCGTTACCGACCACACGATATCCCAGGAATAGCGAGCACCACAAAACTAAGTAGCACCCCAACGAATTCATTATAACAAATAAATACACTGATATTCGTTTAAACAACACCAGCAGAAACAACGCACCGTCGGTGTAAATGACATTTAGTTATTTTGCAGTTTTACCAACCCGCAATTTTTTCATGGTTACCAATCCATTTTCTCCGCCAGTGGCGTAGATGATAACACTGTCGCGCCAGCGGCGTCGGCGGTATTATCACAATAGCATCAGTACTGTCATTCGTTTGAACAAACCAACACAAATAAAATTTGTTTATAAATAAAAATTCTGAAAAGAACTTAATAAACTAAACCAAATAATTTTATATTTGAGGATGAACTTTATCAATGAATTATTATTTATGAACTTAACAAAAATCATTTATTTTAACCAACCTGGTACGTTATAAAATAGTTCCCTTTTATATAAAAATCCTTTTAGAGGTAACACTGTGACAGAACCTGTCAGCTGACTTCTTGTTTATAGAATCGATACGTAGATCGATGTCAACAAAATAAATTCAATCAGAATTTATTTAAACAATCACTTTCACTTTTAATAATAGTTGCCCAATAATTAAATCTTCCTTTAATCCTTTAAAAGATGTTCAGGTAACACTTTTAGTTTAATTTAAACTTTGTTTATTCAGTGACATTTACATCAAAACATATGGTTAACTATCTAACCTCAAATTTATTACAGATATTTTATCTGGAGCCGGGCATAGCTTCTGCCTTCAATGTTTTATCGACTGACTTTGTTCCAATTTGCCCCAGCTTATATAGTTTCTGCCAGAACAAAAGAAATCTATAACACTTTTTCAAAACAGCGGAAGATCGAGTAAGCTTGTGACGTCATTAATTCGGCACAGCTGATTTTAATTGTCACTAATCTTAATTCTGTTATAGGATTGTAGGCCTTAATACAAAGATCAAAAAAGTATTGTACATCTATGGTCCTAAAATGTATCATAACGAAGATATTCGAGAAAAACGTTTGACAATGTACGAAACTCATTACGATCTAATTACATATAAGATTCTACAAATCAAGGCTCATCCTTTACAAACTAGTTACAGAAATACATGATATAGGTAAAATTAACAATTTTTCCATAAAAACATCTTTACAATTTACTATAAACATAATTGTTACAGTACAAACTGCAATAAATACCAATTAATGCTTATACAAGTGCCAGCTTAAATATTAAGTCAACGTTAATCAAATTATGCTCAAAATGTCCAGCATACAGTGCTCCATGTACCAACATAAAGACAATGGTGAGGGAAAGCAGGATAAAAGCCTATAAGAGTCAGTTAACACGAAACGAGAGGATTTTAAACCTTCATTAATTAAAGTGACCAGAAATCTTGTAAACAAATTCAAAGATTAATTGTATTATATCAGTCATAATAAGATTGACCTAATTTATCTATTTTCAGCAAATTAACAGCATGAAACTGAGCTGGCCTCCTGGAAAATATAAAAGTCTATCTGACGCTAAACATCGTAATATGTAAATTTTAATATGGAAAAAACTTCTTTCTAACAAGTGGGAAAACAGTCCCAAAGTAACATGTGTTACATAAACATGATTATGATTAAGCAATCTAACTAATTTATATCCTTTTTCTGAAAATGAAACCTATTATTACTATGCATGAAAAAGCTAGCTTATGTTTACATGAAATCTTTATTCTTAAGTTTTTAATTTAAGTATTAATGAACCTAACTGTGGTCCTATATATGGCCTTTATTAATTATGTTTATGACATAGCATGTCCCTCTTTAATTCAAGTCTGGTATAAAAATATTTGTTTTAACGTTCACGAACTATCGTAGGTAAAATTTGCAAAACGGTGAAATGATTACACCGCAATATATATTCCACCTTTTGTAACAATTCCTGAACTAGAAAGATTTTTTGAAACAATAATACCATTAAACGTATTTCATAATGATAATGTGATTATACTAGGTGACTTCAACACTCCAGCATTTGATGTAAACAATAATGACAGAAAAGCTCAATTGTTACTAAACTTCCAACATTTTTTTTGTCTAATTCAGTATAATAACATTATCAATTATTTAAATTGTAAATTAGATTTAGTATCTTCTAATATACAGTGCGCCATAGATAACGATCCTTGTCCTCTAGTAAACGAAGATCCCTACCATCCCACACTTTCAGTAAATTTTATTACACACAGTAGACCTAGGCGGTTTTAAGCAAATAATGTATCAAGAAATTATGTTTTTAGAAAAGCAAATTTTCCAATGCTTTATAATATACTGCTTGAAGCCGACTGGTCTTATCTTGACACGTATATTAAAGTTAATGAAACATGCAATGATTTCTATCAGCATATTTCAGATATTTTTGACATGGCTGTCCTATTGTATATGGGTCTAACACTAAACAAAAGCACTTCCTTCCCGGGTTTAAAGGTCATATTATTTCAAATTTACGTAAAAAAATAAAGCTTATAAGGACTACCTGAGATTTGGTGGTACATTAAGACTTAACAAATATAAACGTCTTAGATCACTCACTAAAAATGAGATCAACCGCTCATATAAGAACTATATACTGACAATGCAAAATACAATTACTAACGATCGCCGAAAGTTTTGGACTTTTGTCAGCTCTAAGAAAGGGCGTACTAGAATTCCGGGAATTGTGAGGGATTCGAATGAACATGAATTTAATAATTTTTTTCTAATTACTTCTAATCCTAATTTTACCAACCAGAATGTAGACCTATCTAATGTAAACTGTCTTATAATAGATATTAGTTACATCTCAGAAAATGATATCACAACTGCTATAAGAAAGTTGAAGAATAAAACTACTGCAGGTATTGATAAGATCCCTTCATTTCTCGTTAAAGATTGTTGTCCCGTATTCGTTCAGCCACTACATAAACTGTTTACAAATTTGGCGCCCGAGCAGGGACCTTCGTTTTGGAGTTGCCAACCCCGACCCCGTTTTGTAGTCACCCGGATACGACCATTGGCTAGAGGAGCCCAAGACCAGTCGAGTGGACACTATCCCAAACAAATCCGAAGATACCCGAACATTACCGAACGCTGAAAAAGTTGTCACCGAATAGGGGAAGCCGAAAAGACACCGATTGCACGACTTTACGAAGGATTCCGAAGTCAACCGAGTACCAATATCCGTCAAGAAACCCGACGAAACTAGGATGGACAAAAAACCCGCGCTGGCCTGCAACATACCGACAACCGTGTCCGGCCTGCCCGTTACTACAACCGGTACGATATCCAGTACCTCCGATGTACCAGTGAACTGGATATACCAACTAAAGAAGTCAGGCCTGGATATGGAACTGCTCAGGTTCGGTCTTGACTTCAGGGGCACCGTAGACGATAAAAGGAGAAGGCTTAACAAGTTTATGCGAGAAGACCGGCCGACACCAGGACCGATTACTATGACTTTAGGATTACCGTCACCGCCTGTATCAACCGTACCAACCGTAACTACAGTGACCTGTACCACGACAACCTCGGGGCACCCCAAACCGCCCTTACAAATTTGGCCGGTATTAAAAAACGGAGATCCTTCATTACTAAGCAATTACAGGCTAATTTCTATTATCTGCAATTTTGCTAAAGTATTTGAGTGTGTCATATACAATAAAGTCTATCCGTTAATTAAAACATCCATATCTCCCTATCAGCATGGATTTATGGAAGGACGATCTACAACTTCCAATCTCGCATGCTTAACACAATTTGTCACTGAAGTTCTTGATAGATCTGGTCAAGTCGATGTTATATACACAGATTTATCGAAGGGTTTTGATCAAATTGATCATTATATTTTGCTAAACAAGTTACAACATTATAGGTTTTCGTCTTCACTTCTATTATTACTTTCTAGCTACCTATTACTCCGTACCCAGTATGTAGAGCATCAAGGTTATACATCTAATCCAATTATACCATCCTGTGGAGTACCTCAAGGTTCGACCTTAGGTCCGCTACTCTTTTTGATATTCATTAATGACTTTGCAGACACAATTCGCTGTGATAGACTTTTGTTTGCGGATGATTTAAAAATATTTCAATACATTCGGACATTTGCTGATTAGCAGCATCTGCAAGATAATCTCGATTTAATCACGAATTGCAGTCAATATAATCACTTACAACTAAATGTTAGTAAATGCTCTATTGTCTCATATACACGTCGAACTACTACAGTGACATACGATTATTGCATTGATGGTATTACACTTCAGAAATGTTCTAATTTCAAACACTTAGGTATACTATTTGATTCGAGATTTACATTTAATAATAATGTGGAGTATGTTATTCGCTTTGCACAAAAAAGTATGGGTTTATTTATAGAAACTGCTATGACTTTACTAATAGTCTGTGCTTGAAAACTTTGTTTTTTACAATGATTATGAATCAGTTCAGCGCAAATACCTAAAATTTATGTTCCGCAAATCTGAAGACGTCTATCCTAATAGAGATAAAGAATATGCTTTACTTTTACAAATATTTGAATTTATTACACTAAGAGATCGGCGTGTAATTTTGTCTATTAAATTTCTGTACAATCTTCTTCACAACCTCATTGATTGCAAATAGCTATTAGAAAAAAAATCTCTTTTAGCATACCGCGACTAAACGCGCGCTGACCTCTTTGTTTCTATACGAACACTCCACGAATTAATATTGCATATATAAATCCTATCAACATTATGTGTGATAACTTTAATATCTGTCACTTATGTGATATCAATCTCGATAGCTTCACTGCTATATGTAACATTATAACTAACACATAATTTAAAGTAGTATTTCACTTAAGTTATTATTATTATTTTTACTTTCAATGTACTATATTTAGATGGTAGAATTTCCTGTATTTGGGTTTTCACCTGTTTTGGAATAAATTTATATTATTATTATTATTATTAAAAGCTTCTAAAATGTCTAATCTCGATCACTATAGCATCCTTACTTTTAAGTCAGTTCAGTATTGTTCAAAAATAAATCGACTATTTGACTAATTTGTTTGTACTTTTACGTGAAGCTGTACTTTCTGAAATATTGATCTTTAAATCGTCAACATCGTTTGCGACTTTACGTTCGTTATAAGTACTAGATAACTTGAAACATTTGCACTATTATTTTAATAAAATACATTTAATATGGTTAGCATTCCTTCGATGCTATCACGTAAATTGTTGTTAAAGCAAAAAGTTCCAAGGGTCATCTTGTATGATGTGTATGTAAAACGAATATCTGTATTTTATATAAAAATATATCGAACAAAGCTGTATTTTGTTGAAATAAGTCAACATACGTATATCATAAATGTTTGCTTCTATAATAGCCGAACACAATATTTCAGCAGTTTTACCCTCACTTGAAAATATCGAAAACATTCAAATATCCGTGAAAAAGAAACTTGTTTACTTTGGATCTTCAGAATATATGTATCGTGACCAAAGAGTTTATTTTTCAGTCGACTGGTCTCCGTTCAATTCAACAAACCCAGTAAAAGTTCGATTCTCACTCCATGGAACTTTCTCCACTTCACGACCGTTGTGGATACTTTGTGATTTATAAAACTTAAAATCAAAATATTTCTTTTCACAATTTATACACCGACATTTAAATAAATATATTTTGAAAGTTGCTATTTCTATATCCTAGGTTTATTTTCATTACCATTGACTGAACAAATTTTATATTTCTGTCATTTACAATTCCAAAGTACGGCATAAACTCATTTTTTGCATATTACTAGTCGTATTCAAAAATCAGACTGTAAAAATATACCTTTTAAATTGTTTGTGCGTGAATTTAAATAGAACTAACATAAAAAAATACTAAAGATAGGTTTTTTCGTTAAGCTGACCTTTATAAAATATTTTTATACAATTTTCAGGCGATTTTTTATAATGTCGTTATAGACTATGTATAAATGTAATATAAAATGGGAATACGTTTTAACATATCAACCCCCGCAATTAATATCCATAAGTATTAAAAATAATAGATCTGTGCTACTCGCTTCAGTCGATCATTAAAATATTTCAATACAATCTAGATCATCAAGATTTTTATTAAGCAACATATATACTTTATTCACCCAATAGAAATATTTATGCCACTCCCCACAAATGTATGCTTGCCTAGAACAGTGACCGCAAAAACTAGTTTCACATGATACAATTAATAAAATCGCACCTATTTTCCATTCAGTGTATCTTTCTTTTTAAATAAACGATAACAAGCTTCTCTTAATAAACTTATATAACAATTATTTTAATATGTTGTTATAAAAAGTAAAAATTGATTAAAAAACTTAATAAAATAAAGCAGTTATTAGATGATTTAGTTGTGAAAGAATTAATTAGACATAGGATTAGTAAATCTGAAAAAATCGAAAATCACTTGAAAAAGCAAAGCATTTGGCCAAACAAAGCAGTACTAATTCTATGAAAGTTGAAGTATCCCTGCTAACGCAAGTGTCAAAACTGTAAACTTCATTAACACCATACTTTAACGTTTGCAATAATTAGGTATACGTATAATTTTGTTTATGGCAACAAAAAATTATTATAAAGAATATACACGTCACATTAAAAATTATAATATGTATACGAGAATAGATCGGAATGTTTCTAGAATGAACCACAAGATGACGTTATGCGCGCGTGTTGATCACGGCCTACTAGATTCATATAAGCTAAGCGAAGCTTATATTAATCTAGTAGGCCGTGGTGTTGATCGCTTGTTTTGAAAGCGCCATTGTTCGTACAACAGTTGTTAAATTTTCAAACGGATTGGATATAAACACACGCCGTTACTATCGATTCAAGTAAACAATTTGTACATTTTCTTAATGATGAATAAAAACGAGTTCCGTGCAGTGATAAAAACATTTCTTTTTTAAAGGCTTAAATGCTAAACAAATAAAAACTGCGTTAGATGAAGTTCATGGTGAGTCTTCGTCTTCGTATGCAACAGTTGCAAACTGGGTTGCTGAATTTAAAGGCGGTAGAACAAGCATAGAGAGTGCACCACGTTCTGGCAGACCAAAAACAGCTACCTGAAGAAACAATTGAAAAAGTTCATGAAATCGTGCTGAAAGATCGCCAAATAAAGTTGAGAGAGATAGCAGAGAAAGTAAGCATTTTATACGACCGTGTACGTTGCATCTTACATCAACATTTGGACATGAGAAAGCTTAGTGCTAGATGAGTCTGCTGACAATCGACCAAAAGCGAGTTCGAATGACCATTTCTCAGCAATGTCTAGACATGTTCAAACGTAATGAAAAATATTTTTTGGGACGTTTTATAACTGTTGACGAAACGTGGATTCACCACTATACTCCGGAGACCAAGGAGCGGTCAAAGAAATGGACAAAACGCAGTGAGCCAACTGCAAAGAAGGCAAAGACGATTACGTCTGCTTTGAAAGTCGTGGCTACCGTATTTTGGAATTCCCGAGAAATAATTTTTATTGATTACTTGCAACACGGGAGTATTATATTATTATATTATTTACGGGACAATAACGGGCGAGTATTATGCGTCGTTATTAGACAGACTAAACAAAGAAATCAAAGCTAAAAGGCCTCATTTTGCAAAGAAAAAGTCGCAATTGCGATGGCGAAACTACACGAACTACGATTCCAGTTAATTAAACATGTACCCTGTTCGCCAGACTTGGCTCCGTCGGATTTCTTCTTGTTCCCAAATCTCAAGAAATGGTTAGCTGGAAAGGAACTTTCATCGAATACTGAAAACATCGAAGTTGTAAATGAATATTTTGATTGTTTGGATAGTTCCTATTTTTGTGAAGGGCTGAAGGATCTTGAAAAGCGTTTGACTAAATGTGTAGAGCTGAAAGGAGACTATGTAGGAAAATAAATACGATTTTCCCGAAAAAGTTGTTTTAAAAACAGCCTTGGTAGTGTAATGTCTAGAGTGCTGGACTTTTACCCAAGCGGTCCGAGGTCGATTCCCGGTGCCGGCAGATCTGGTTAAGGTTTTCTGCAGTTTTCCTTAGCTGTGACACAAATGTGGGATTTGGGCTGTTCTATCTGTAAGTCGGCTGCAGCCGCACTTAGGGCCTACGTAATAATAATAATTGCCCCCTCCCTCCCGCACAAGCTTATAGCTTCTGGGGCCTGGTTTCCAGGCTATGGGTTGTAGCAATTATTATGATGCGCAGTTGACCAATTTGGAGTATTATTATGTCGTTCTAAAGCTTAAGATATGTACATTTTATTTATATATTTACAATTTGATGGTAACTTATTTCTTCGAGAAGGCATCTGTGCGCTTTTGCCTTGAAATTGCTATTTTTTCCTGATTTGCACCCCATGCTGCAGTCTGTAGGCTAAATTTACAGATCTGGTTTTTTGTGTACATTATCTCTACATATAGTATAATAAGTTTATACAAAAATATCTTCTTTAAAGCCCTGCTTATTTAAAAAAATAGCTTCAAAGTTGACAAAAAATGATAACTATTAAAATTTGGAGCCCAAAAAGGTTATGTTGGGACCAAATAAAATGTTGAAATTTGTGTAATAACTAGTCGTTGTGGGTTTCTCTATTGGGAACTTGGGTTCATTCCGTTATTTTTACTCCATTCTTTAATACAGACCTTTGAAAATGCAAAAAAAGCCCATTTTTGATGTTGCGTCTTGAGGTGTGTTGGTTAAATACCGTGTGGGACTGTATAAATAGTAACCAGCTTTAATTATGAAGAGTTTGTGTTTGCTCGATACATCAAAACGTAATATTTACAAATATAGAAACAATCAGAGTCTTAAAAATATTATATAGAGATATGGCGGTTTAGCCAACGCACATACAAATTTTAAGACATAAAAATATTGCGGATTTGAAATGACGGTCATGTAGTGGCGTTTTAATCTTTTATCAACGCAATTTAATTAAAAATATATATTTGCAATTTTCCTAAATTTCAAAAGTATTTTAGTTACAATTCGTCTTTCTTCAGAGGAAGGGCTAGGGATATCCAGAACGGTCTTAGTCATATCTGTTCTCCCTGATCAAGTCTAGTTTGTACTTAAAATAACCACTTAGTATCATTTTATAACACCGTGTTAGAAAGATACAAAAAACCCGAAAGTGCTTTTTTATTTAAAGTAGTCAAAAGATTGAATTTCAGATTCAAAACTGAATAATGTAGACTTTCGTTCACTTCAATACCACAACAATAAAAGTGATAGGACAGTTGCTAAAGATAAATCATTACATCGCACATACGCAAAGGGGGATTAAAATCTGTCGGGTCAATTCAATTTGTTTAGATTAATTTTACATATTTATATTTTCCGATTTTCAATGGTACGTTGTTATTTTGGGAAAATTGAAACTTAATGTCTACCGTTTTCATTTGCTATGAAAGCTGTTACGGTTATAATAATTCATGAAAATGATTTTATAGATATGCAATTTTGTTTGATATATAAACTGCATGCAGGAATTGAATTTGAAATGTTTACTGAAAGCATAAAATACGTTTTCATTTGGTGCACTGTTATATTCTCTCATAATAAATCACTGCCGCTCTGAGCTACACGCTATTCGTCGAAAATTTTCATATCTAACAATATATTACTTTAAAATCAATACGCTCATCAACATTGCAATTATTACATTCGGTTCAAATGTATTGTATGCTTACGAATATTTTATCGCTTATTTATGTTGATGTATGTATAAGTGATCTGATGAAATACTCATCAGTTAAAATCCAGTTTTTATGGAGTTCGTATAACCACTATTGGACACTTCAATCATTCTAGTGCACCACAACACTCTACGTGATTTAGAACACTAATAGACGGCTTAGTGGGACCGCATGTTTTCTTTATGAAGCACGTACCTACAACCCCGAAGCTTGAAAAGGTGCTTCAGCTTTCCTGCATCTGATCATATGGTGCAATTTTCCCGATTTCATTAATCTTAGTATAGTAGATAAGAACTTCCCTGAACTACTCAATTTTTAAAAGTGTCAGTAAGTTAAATAAAGATTAAACTATGCATGTGAAATAATTAAATTATGGAGTTAGTTCAATAGTTTTATTTGGATGTGTATTAAAAATAAAGCCTGCAATTATGTAAGAATGGCACTGGTTTATTGAGATAAATATTAATTTTTTAAGTGTTAAGACCAGAAAAATACTTGATGTCTCAAAAGACAAAACAGGGCTTTTCAAGATATTCTTCATTATTTATTGATATGTTTATTATTAAATGGCTTTTAATTGTGTGTGAAAAATAACGTTTGGCTGCAGGATTGTTTTGAAGGTTAATATCTGTCAGTGTACATCTCTTTAGAGAATGCTGTATGAAGAACTTATGTATGTGAGGTGAAAATGAGGCATAGGAATTTTTACACGTATTTAAAAGGCTCTTTAGCTTCAAGCAACAACTTCAAGCAAGTTTATGAAAAATGTCAGTAAAAATTGTTCGCCACTTCTGCTACAACCTGTAAAACTATTCTCTAGCCTTTACATATAAGACTGTATATGTAGGTGACTTCATGAGCTATCGTTCAATATTGGAGGAGTTATTGCTTTCTGATTTCAATTCAAGTAGACCATTAACGAGAGCTTTGAAAAGTTTCTCGTATATTCTTGAACTGCAGTGATTAATAGTTAAATGCATCATGTTAAGCATTACATGAATTTCTTGTGTATAGAGCGTAAATTAGATTTTAGGTAACAAAAACAGATAAACATCGAAACTTAGCAAACAGTTTAGAGAGTTCATGTTATACTCACTTATCTTTATTTATATTTACATTTATCTTAGACTTGCTTTGATTTATCATTACTAAACGTTATTACTACCGAATTAGTACAGCATTAAATCGAAATATTGTTCTCTGATATCCATATTATCCGTAGCCTAGTATTCGTAAAATGATCCATTTCCTTTGCATAAAAAGTGTGTTTGTGTTTTTGTAATTGCTTGCATGGTTACAAAAACATTAATCAGAGCCAACAGCTCTAATAAATTTGACGATTTGCTTAATCAGCTGCCCAGAAATCGTAATCTAACCGCTGACAGCCCACCATTCCGTTTTGAGTCCTCTGTTTAAATTCCGTATGCAGATTTTTGACATTAATGAAACAGCAGAAGGTTAATATGTGGCGTTCCCACCACATTAGGTCCTCTCAAATGAGACAGAAACTGACATTTTGGAATGGAATTTCCAGTATTTTTGAAAGCAAGATATCTTTTGCGTTTGAGCCATTTTGTATAAAACTACTACTACTATTGTCGTGCGTATCGCTGGAAAAGCAGCTATCAACAGTCCGATAAGTTTAAGCTAATATCCGTATTTGAATTTTTTTAAATTTCGGTATGACGTCGGAATGGCATGTTTTTCTCATTCGGAAGCAATATTGCCATCGCTTGAGCATTATACACAAATGCTCAATATTTATATTACTTAGGTTCTGATATTTTTAACGTTTATTATGAATCATAACTTGTGTAGCATTGAAATAATAGCTTTGGCATTGACAAGTACCTCTCCATATGTGTATTTGCTACAATTTTTCTTTAAAGGTTTTTCCCCAGTTCAGTTTCACTTAATGTTTAACCTAAAATTTTTCTTTCTTAAAAGGTTTTCTCCAGTGTATTAGTTTTATTGGCTATTCCTTATTTAGTAATATTTCTGTTCAGGCTACCTCATTGGTGAATTCAGCTTTATCTGTTTCCTTGAACATGTTAAGATAATCATCATTTGTCCTTTTAAAAAGTGAGTTGTAATTTGACTTGCAAATAGAGTGTTTGCTTTATTCCAGTTTTAGGAAATTTTAATGATTTCTCCCTTTATGAGTCTATTATGGAATTTATTGCAATTAAATTCCTGGTGATCAGTTTTTCACTGTGGTGATTGTTAGGGTCGCAGGAATTCAATTTTATTAGTCTTTTAAGCTCTGCTGTAAGGAATACCTTTCAACACAAATATAACAAGAGGTGATAATCCACCCGCTAACTATTGTTTTGAAGCCGATTAATACATCTTTTCCGGTAATCTTTTTGTTATGTTGATAGACCGTTAATTTATACAGAATTCTTTTGTAGGCTTTTTTTTCCTTTGTCTTTTCTTTTCGGGCATCTACTTTTACCTGCTTCTTTATACTCCCTGGTTTTAGCTGCATTCTACCTTGTTCCACCGTCCAAGACGTTGGGTATTTATTTGGCCATTGGCATCTATAATTAAAGTATTTTACCAGCTACCAACAAGTGTAGAAAGAAGACAAACCATTACCAACACAGAACTCAACACCAAAACTAAATTTATATTTTCTCCTTCTTAACTTTTAAGTTATGTAACAACTATTTTAGTTAAAATATGTAATTAAATTATTGTTATTTCGATTATGTGAATTTATTGTATGTAAAATTGTATAAGATTTCTGATTTCGTAATATTATTTTTATGGTATTAGGGGGTTATTTACAAATAATAGTTTGTTTTTTAATTGCATATTGTGTGTGGTATGAACCACTCAATTCTTTTTATGTTTAGAAAATAAATAACCTTCTGTTTTTTTTGTATTTGTGTCTTTCATTTCTACCTAATCTTGTGCCGAGTTAATATAGCTGGAACTTCTTTTAACACCGTGAGCTAGCCGGTCAGGAAGTTTCCGTTATATATTCTATTTCCAAAATATTGTACAAACAAGCCTGAAATACTGAAATACTTGAAACTTACTTTAACAATTTAATAAAAACATATGCAGCAATTTATAGGTGCACAGGTAAAACATTATACTCATATTATTAAATCTAAACCATTTTATACTTCAGATCTACAGCTACCATAGAATAAGCATTCTTTAAATTCGCAGTAACCATGCCCACAGTTCCCGAGAATTTATTAGTCTATCGCGGTTTTATAGTTTTTTATAGTAGGAAGTGGGGAACCGAAATAAATTTCTTAAACCTCTTCAAATTGGAAATCAAGCGGTATGCAATTTAAGTAGTAGGACGATTGATGACATAAACTGATCTTTGATTGGTTTACACTCGTTTATGACCCTCTTTCGAAATAGTTCAATTAATAATGCCTTGAATGGATTAATCTCAAAATGATAGAGTACTTTGTACTTATTGACCAATGATTCGTTAGGTCGCCTGGCAAATAGTATCATTAAAACTAATATTTTTCCGTTGAGCATAAAGATATTTCACGCGCCATAAAGACTTTCTGCTTTCTTTTTATTTATTTATTGTATGTCGTCCTGTAGTGTGCTTGTTTGTATAGGCGGTGAGTTTGCTTGGCCGATTATTACTGATGCTTCATTATGTCTTTGTGGTACTAAGTTTGAAGTCTCAAGAACCTGCATACATACTTGAACTGTTTACGAACCCTGTGAAGTGACATGCTTTGGTAAACAGATTTGACGTGAAAGGGATCGCACTCATTTATTTATTGATTCTATAATGAGATCTAGCCTGTTTTTAATTTTCTGCCAAATCTTTGCCATAATACCATTCATCTGGCTGTTTTGGCATTTCCTGAATCAGCAAGAAATTTGCCTACATCGATAACACTAGATACAACTAGTCATGTGCTTAAATTCATTAGAAGGTGCATCTTCCTGAATTAACGTGTCTAAGATTTTGCAGCTGCTGCAAGATCTAGACTAACCTGCGTTTGAGTAAATGCTACACATTTATTCTCTTTTTATTACTTGGTACAGGTACTAAAGAAGGCAATCAATTCCGAACATAACGCAACGGTTCTATCAAATAAAGTTCAGGTCCATGAATAGCTTCGGCCTTTGGCTCATATTTAGCAATTGTCCCATTGCTATCTCAACACAGTGTCACTTGTTGATGATTCTCTTTCCTGATCAGATGCTGCTCTTGAGCGTATTATCTAGGACATTAACATTAGCATTGTTAAGATTCGTGCCTTCGACAAATAGAAAAATCTAGCAATCTCAGACTCAACTGAAACTAACCTCTAGCAGCATCAATAAATATTTATTTATTTATTATAAAGGTTTACTTATAAATCTGAATTGGCCCTAGCAGTAACTAGCTATAAAACTTTTAGTTAGTTCCCGAAGTGTGTCGAAAAAAAAGGTCGCAACGTTTGTCTCGAAATCAGATCATGTAGCTTCAATTCATTTACAAGATCGAAGAATAGTTAATGCCGATTGGTATATACACAACCTTTTGTTTACCAAAACCATGAATAACCAACCCAGAATGACGAATCATCCTCCACCAAGATAATGCGAGTTCACACAGAGCTCGAAAGACAGCTAAATTTCTAGAGCAGGAAAACATCATAAACTACAGTAGCAGCCAAATTTGTTCTTCAACTAATAAAAACCACGTTTTCTATAGCAGAATTTCGTGTAGATTCAGAAAATCATACTCTATTTTTGCTATATTTGTAGAAAACCACTTTTTCGCACAGTTACAGTTACAAGACAATAAAGCTTATATGGATATGTAACAACTTTATTTCGCATAGTATAGAATCCCATTTATATACAAGTTATAAAGGAGTCTTAGGCGGAATTTTTGAGATATAGAAAAATCAAATCGCATAATTAGTTTAGTGGCTATGGCAGAATATATGAGAAAAATATTCGTTGCTTTTTGACGTATTTTAACTTGAACAAGCCAAAACTGCACAACAATTAATTGGCAAAAAAAGTTTCTTTCTTATGCTATGGAGAATCTCATTACGAAAATTTTTAGCCTAAGTATGTCGATATTCGTCATGTTTTATGGTAGTTATAGCAACTTTTTAAAAAGTATGCAAATTTTGCTTTTTCTCATTGGACGTACAAGGTTTGCTAAAAAATAGAATTGTGTGGAATTTTATCAGCTACATTTTCATTGTAAACATTGATGCCCGTAAAATTAATACTTTCTGAAATATCGAAAAATAAGTCTTTTCCGCCATTTTTTGAAGATGGTGCAGCCGGCTTACCAGCAGGGTAACAAAAACATTGATATGTTTTTCAGTGCCACATTTTAAACCTATATGCCAATTTCCAGCTTTTCCCCAATCTTTTCCTGGCGAAATATTTCACCCTGTTCGTCACTTTCTGCTACTACATTCCAAAGAAATCTATACGGTAGTGCAGAATCACCTACAGCTCGTGTCGTAATTTTTATCCTCATGAATAATAGCCATCTTTATATGCTCGTTGAAGAATACAGGGGGTAACTAGCATAACTAGAAACCTTGTAATTAGGGGTAGCTGTAATGATTTAGAATATATTTTCCTGATCAACATGCGATTACTTTTTGCTAGTTTTCGAGAAAATCGCATTTTACATTTTAATTCTAGAGATGCAAAAAAATTGTTTTAAATTTTTTATAAATTTTTTAATAAAATTTAAAATTAGTATTACATTATAAAATTGTAAAACATTAGGTTAATAAATATAAAAAATTAGGGATATTGGGATGAAAGTATTTGGGATATTATAGTTTGGGGAATTATAAGAGAAACGGATTCCAGGCAATATAAAAGAAAATTAAACAGAATTTTGCACAGTAAAGCAAAACTGATGTAAAATAAATAAATTAAAAATTTTTTTAAAAGAATTCATTTTACGTATTACCTAATTGTCTTTCTTAAATATTAATAAATGTGAAAAATGAGAAAAAGTGAAATTTTCATAGTTTTAAAAACTTAATAAAATTAAATCGTAATAAAATTCTCCATAACATAGAGGGCTTCCTTTTTTACAGTTTTTTGCTGTTACAGTTACAGCTATGGTTAGTTAGAAAATACAGGAAAAAAGTCGCAAAAACCAAATACTCTTCTCATATATTCTGCCATAGCGACTAAACTAATGATGCCATTTGGTATTTCTACAGCTCAGAAATTTCGTCTAAGTTTACTTTATAAGTTTTATGGATAATTTGAATTCGATACCATACGAAAAAATGGTTTTATGCAAATATCTCAAAAATCCGAGCTAACCTAAAGAAAAGAGTATGATTTTCCGAATATACACGAAATTCTACTACAGAAAACGTGGTTTTCATTCGTTGAGAAATTTCTTGTAAACTAGTGTTATTATGTTATACTAGGGAAACCTAGTCAAGACATGACGATCAAAAGCATTGAAAGATTTCCCTATGTACAACATTCGTTGTGTGATTACAATCCTTGGGATTTTCGTGAGTGATTATTTAAATAAACGCAACCAAACATAACCAGTTGAAAATTCTAAGCTTACCCTCCTCTATTATTCCGACATATATTCCTCTCTGGCTTACCCCTCCCAGCCGGTTTATTTTACATACATACGGAAATTCTACTTTACGAAATCATAAGAATACAATCAAAAATCGATCTTGTTTAAAACATTCTTGAAAACGTCTATTAGTAAATATTTCTAAAACATGACATGAACATAGTGTTGGCTAATTTTCTACGTTTTATACAAACAATATGAGACTACTCTGAATAAGCAATTTCCAAAAGTTATTATTTGTATAATTCGTGTTATCCTAACAATTCTTTATACATTAACCGAGTGTTAACCGCTTATTAACCGCTTATTAATAATGGAAGTAGTCGGCTGCATCACCCTTTTATATTTATAAGCGGGTAGTTACGAAACGCGCCACCGTAGAAAATGAGAGGGCGCCCCTAGTGAATGTCCGATAGAGTCACTGCATCTAGTTACCTAGGCTAGCTGGTCGACCAGAGTACCGCAAACCGTCGCCATATTGGGGCAAACGAAGCACGAAATTGTTCATTATTTGTTCTGTATTGAATTTAATCAAATCCACGTTTACCTTAAAAGGTTTGCGTTACTCTGATCGAACAGCTGGCCTAGGTGACTATATGCAGTGACTCTAATGTCCGATTCGTCCGTCTCAAATTAAACATTTTAGCGCCGGTGTCCACATGCGGGAATGCCCGTTGCGAGCTCGCTGCGGGCCCGCAAATGCGGTCTACGATACTATAAGTTAAATGGTGCAGTTCACACATAGTGCGTCATCCTTGCGAGCTCGCAGCGAGCATCTTGCGGGCGTTTCTTAACGCAGATCCCTACAGCCCCGCAAGGTTGACGCAGCCGCAAGTACGGGCTCAAGATACCTTGTTGTATATTGTGCGGTTCACACATGCGGGCGTTTGACGCAAGAATGGTAATAAAATTAACAATCGTGAGTTCTATAATTTTGAAGAATTATTAGATATTCAGCTGTTTATTGGTGTTATTTGTCAAAATTTAATGAAAAGTATTGTTAAGTGAAGGGAAATAGAAAGCATCAAGCATGTAGTTAAAATTTAAGTCATATGTTTTTAAACCTTTTTATTTAGAAATTCAGTTTTGGTTCGCTTTTATCTTCTTAATATAAATAACTAGGGTTTTTAAACATATTTCTGATAAAAGTCTATAAAATTACTTACTACTTGAAAATAACTGTGCGGCATTCGGGCTACTATTGTGGGTGTTATTAAAATTAGAAATACCTACCTGCTTATGGGGGCTATAGGGACAGCTTGTGAATTTCGGTTTATTCGATTTATAAATTATTTGAAAAGTTTTTTGAAATCTAACGTAGCACAAGCGATTATACATCAACCAATATTATAATAAAATAGCGAACGTGCTTTCAAATTAGTTTTTAAATCTAGTATCTAAGTCAATTTTAGCTATCCGACAATAGGACTTTATTCTTATTTAAAAAGAAAATTTGAATCAAAAGTAGAATACTATTGTCCAAGATAGTACATACAAAAATTAATTTGAAAGGGCGTTCGCTATTTTATTATAATATTTGTTCATATATAATCACTTGTGCAACGTTAGATTTCAAAGAAAACTTTTCAAATGATTTATAAATCGAATAAAGCGACATTCACGACCTCTCCCTACCCCCCTTAAGATCTTTACTACATACTAATTATTACTATATATTGTAGTTGTATTGCTTTAATTATGCAAAACCTTCGACAATTATCTTTAACCACAAAATGAACATTTTGTAGATAATATAAGCAAATACAACTCGTTTTCTGCAATATACATCTATTTCTGATGGCAGTAGATTGTTTACTGTGCGTCATTTCACCGTGTAGTGTGAACTGATTTTTGCGGGCCCACAGCGAGCTCGTTGCGAGCTCGCAACGGGAATTTCCCGCATGTGGACACCGGCGCTTAGAGTTTTTCAAATTAAAAATATAAACATTAAAAAATATATAAATTAAATAGTGTTAACTAATCTACACAGCGAAAGGATTAATATAAAAAAAGAATCGCTTAGATCGGCCCGGTGGAACTCTCAACCGAACTGGAACAAAAATAAGCCTTGTGTTTTAAATATATAGATTAGATCATTCTCTGTGCAATCCCGACCCCCAAGTCCCTACAGTTTTTCCGAAGATTCCCAAGGATCAAGAATGAACTGCGTGGTCAGCCATTCCAGTCTCCGACAATTTTGACTGTCCGAACTAATGACTGAAATAACTGCTTTAACAACTTGCTTCGACTAATGCAAAAGTGTATCAATCTTTGTGGATGATACTTTGAAAAGCAATAAATTACCTTAAGTCGATCTACTGTTTGTTATTATAGCTATAGGCAACACCACATTAAAAGACAACCCTTAATACCAATTTCAGATTTAATACATACATAAGTCACTGTCTCCTGGCAACTATGATACAGTGTTTTAGATGTATATAGCTAATAATTTATAAAATTTATAAGTTTTATATCTTTTGGTCTTATTCACTCGTACAAAAAAAGCAATTTTCAAGCGTTATATCATGTGGTGTCAGCGCAGTTTTGTGTCTTCTGTTCATTTGCGACTTCTAGTGTAAATTTAGTTTTAGGGCTTTTGCTGGCTGAACTTTCGCCTGTTTTAAGTTTTTTTTGTAAATTTATTACCCTTTCTGAATAAAAACAATTTATTATTATATTCTTATGAGCTGTTTCAGTGAACGACCCATGTAGGAACTGCCAGTCTTGACAACAGGCTAGGCTGCATATTGGATAACCAAACGTCGTTCTTTCAACCTTGGTCCAAGCCTAGGCCAACCTTCAGATCCCAAGCCTTGGCTGCTTTGTGTTCGTCCAAAGGTCAACCAACGCCTCGGTATCAACTCTGGGTTCTATAATCTCTGCCCAAGTCAGAGCTAACCTTTAGCGACCTAGTCTCAATTCCTTACTGTTTGCCCAAGCTTCAACCAATTTTAGTGTTTCTAGACTTGGTTTCTTACCCTTGAACCAACTTTGGGCCAATATTCACATAATCTACCAAATCAAGTATAACGTTTCGTTGAAAAGAAAAAAATATAGAAAATTGGACTTATACTTACGATATAACAAGTTTGTGCCTTTCTGCTAGCAAACATCTGCAATGGGCCGGGTTCGGTGAATACAAAAAAACCTATAGCTTGTTCCCTCAATAAAACGCAAAAAATGCCTAAAAAAATATATTCAAAATATTTAAACAAATAAAACATTCAAGAGAATTGTATTGCCGCAAAATGTTAAGTATTATATGGATACAATTTAAATATTTTTACCACTTTATAAGAAGGTTAAAAAAATTAGATCAGAATACACACAAACACATATCATATACAAAAGAAATAAATCAATATGAATAGTTCTACCAGGTTATTACCTTGATGCGATATCGCAGGAGGTCTACACACAATAGTAGATTACTAAAGAACTAAAATAAATGTTCAAAATAAATTTTACTTATAATACTAACACCTGGGTAATCTTAATTAAGCAGGTTATTGATAATGGTTATTTAATATCACTAATCAAAATGAAAGTATTTTTAATAATACCAAATTAATACTAAATATCAAAATATAATGACAAAAATATCAGAGACTAGTAATAGTAATGCACCTGGGTAATATTAATTAAGCAGGCTGTTGATAATGATCTATTACTATCACTAATCAAAATTATAAAGTATTAATAATACTGCTTATCAAATTATGTAATGACACAATTTTTAAGACTAGTTCTAGTAATCTTTTTAAAACTTCAAAGATAATTATAAAGTGTGCTGATACCGTAATACGAAAGATTTGGTGACCACTCGCTCAATCTATAATTGAAGGGTGGCCTACTTGAAGACACGTAACACCTTCTTCTTGACAATGTGAACCATCATCTGAACAATCCAGAATGTGATCCACAAGACAGCAAAAAATGATTCGGTAGCAGGAACCATAAAACAGCTTATTTAACTAAACGTTCCCTGATTACAATCGTTAAATTCCAAGGTAACAAAAAAACCTGTTAATAAAAGAGAAATTACCAACGGGAAAACGTAAATAATTGAATATGTAGAAAAATAACAATTTGAGAGTCAAAAGACCCTACAAAAATCTCATAGATATATGATATATACTTTCTGAGAAAAAAATTAGTGAACTTACTTTCAATGGAATTGTCCCTAAAAATGCGTATCTTTTATTGCGTATCGTCCGATAAAAATAAAAGTAAACCAGTTAGAAATATAATATTCACCATTGTACGTAGAAATGAATTTACTATTTGCTCGTTTTTAAAATATTTAATTTGGTTCAGTAGTTCCCGAGCAACACGCTTTCAAAGTCAGAGGACTCTAGAAAAAAAATGGATAGTAGATAATTAAACCAAGAAGCTAATTAAACAGAAAAAGAATCATAAGAACAGTAACTTAAAACAATTGACAAGTAACGCCAATGAATTCTTTAAAAAAAGAACAAGGTCAAATTTGTTTACAAATGAAGAAAATATTAACATAACCTCTACTGTCCTGCTAATAATATTAATGAGAGAAAAAGTAAATATGTTTGATTTAAAACAAAATAAATAAGCAATGAATTACTATTCCTAAAGACAGAAAACAAAATTCTTTCAAACAGAATTAAATCATTGAAACATTGGGAAGGAGAAATCTCGATGTTTAAACATAAGAGCAACTGGTGACAAACCTCTGAAATCGGTATAAATGTTAAACAATAAATCACATAAAAAATTGAAGTAAAACCAATTGTGATGGTAAAAAAACCGCTACACAAGCTTGTGAAGTTTTCTATCTTTAGTATAACAGGTAATAATTAATTAAGAGAAACATGTGAGAAACGTTAAACGAAAATATCTATATTTTACTTACTTTACTTACGGCTTTACTGGTGTCACGCACCCTTACCATAGGATAAAGCGACGATAATTACCAAAGTAAACGATTACCTACTCGTTCACAAAAACTAAAGCCAAAATTTATAAGTAAGTTTTGGTAATCTAACTAGAAATAATAATAATCAGACTCAATAATATCTAGTCGAAATAGCAAAGCCTGTACAAGTTTAAGCCCTAACAAGCTTTAGCAACTACAACAAACCTAATCAATAACAATCTAATCAATAAGCAAAGCAGAATCAAGCCAAAAATCAAATCGAAACAGAAACAGCAACGAGTCAAAAAAAAAATTCGAGCCAAAAACAAAATTGAAACAGAAGCGAGCAAAAAAAGAGCCAAAACGAGCCCCAGGATTCGGGCGGCAATTTCTTATGTCACGCACCCTTACCATAGGCTAAAGCGACGATAATTACCAAAGTAAACGATGGCTTAAAGTTGTGTCCTCCCGGACCAGCTATCAGTGGAGAAGGGCTGGATTCAAGTTGTAAGGGAGCGCCACTTAATTTTTCGACTAAGGACACAGCAACCATCGAACCACCAAAATTAAGAAAAGGGCACCAGATACTTACCGTCTCGGGGCTAAGTAAGTACTTGCTTGTCATACCATTAAAAGGCCCATTCATGAACATAAATTTCCGTTTAATTAATATAATAAATACTTGAACATAAATAATTATGATAATAAGTATTGAGAGTAATTAATTGTATATTGAAACAAATATTAACTGTACTGTAAAATCTATTGAGATGATTAAAAAAAAGAAGTGATATTATTGTATATCAATCAGTATCAAGTTCTTGGTAATTGTTCTTATTAAAGGGCGAACATGGCACATACCCTAAATATGTAATTATAAAGTAACCAAAAATAAGATAACCACCACCAATGTTAGAACATGTAATAGGGGAGAGGGGCTAGCCGTCGTACGCTTACAATGTATACCTTCGCAATTTAATGCAGAAATACTATGAGCAATTGAGCATTTGTTCAACTAACAGACTTGACAATGACTAGATTACACACTTATACAATTGACAAGTTCTAATCCAATGAATAAACTAAATAATGTATCTAATTAGTATTAATTATATTCTAGTCCTAACGTTGACTAGTTAAATGCTATGTTCAGAAAGGACTCAATGTCCAAATGACTGATTCATCATCACTAAATTAATAAATGACCTCAACAAAAATTGATTGACGGCTTAGTTAACAAATTACAGGTTATCTCTTATGATAAACTTAGCTGATTTCGAAATAAACCCAGAAGATTCTTCAAATCCTGCTACTCGCTGGTTTATTTCCTTAACTACCAAACTTCCAGGTAGGGTTGAACTACAGTTTGAGTTTCTGTTAAAAATAGTCTTCTTACTATACTTAATGGGGTACAATTTCCCAAGAAGCCTAAAAGAAAATTCCTGACTAGGAAAATGGTTCCATACATAAAAATGTTAAGAATTCATACCTCTGATGGTGGGCGGCTAAAAGGTAAAAGGGCGATATCTACCCGATAACAAAATGCATCCACATTCAAAGAATAATTTAGTAATCCTGTGAAGAACTTCAGGCATTGGGTGGGGGTTAATTCGTATCGATCGACGGAATTGATCTGGTCTAATGAATCCGCTTGTGCGACAAAATGGCTTCCCTCCAAATATTCCAATAGGGTAGTTAGCAGTTTGATTATTATTGATGTGGTGCTAATAATCCGCTAAAGCGTAATTGAAAACAAAATCTCTCCATTACCATCATATATGGCTCCAGAGATTTGTTTCTTAAATAGCACCCACAATATTTCACCAGGATCAAATTCGATCGTAGTTGATTACTACTAAACCAAAAGAAGAATGTCGTTCAGACCTTTCTTTAAAAGCCTATCACCGGATATCCGTCGACGGCAAAAATGCGCTATCTCAAATATCAAAGTACGTCCGCGAGGGGCAGCGTTGCAAATATTATTCCAATCTAATTAAGAAATTCCATGTCAAATGGGTTAAATAATTAACACAACACGTTTCAAAACACGCGGCAGTTATTACGTAATGCGATAGCTTCTGCGCAAAGCAGATGTATCACCAGTAGTCTCAAGTAGCATGAAGAGATAACTGCGGCAACAATGTTTATTAAAGGGAATTATTCGAGACGGCGCAACAGAAAGACAGTTGCAAGATAAAGTTTGTTTACATATCGTATGCAAAATGGAAATTTATAATTTCTATTAAAAATACTTTTAAATACGACAAAATTGTTTACAAGGCGCTGTCCGCAATATGCATGAAGAAGTTAGCACCAGCGTTAAGGCTAAATAGATGACTCGAAAGTTGGGTAAGTACAAAACAAGTTAATTACTGTTTATTTTGAACTAATAATCTCTATCTTTTAGGAATAAACACAAGACTACGAGAAGAATTCTTTTGCAACTAAGTACGAAACTCTAGTGAAAGTTCCAATTCACTAATGCTAATACCTAATAATTTTTTAGCTAATAAAAGAGTTGAAAACAAAAAAATGCCAACTCATCACTAAGATTCTTACCTAAGCAAGAAGAGTTGCCTATACCATCAATCAATGCCAATTGGTAAATAATTTAAGATAAATCTACTGACAAAAACGAATAGTTACACTGGCTTACTCAGCGTTCATCCGCCTACCATGAGTGATGTTACATTTAAGGTTATGTTTTGTAATATTATTAATACGTACAAGAATCTTTATGAAATAAAAAGTATTTATCTTTAAATATAAATATATGATTTTAGATATTATTTTTTGGATTGAAGTCTAAAAGCAATTTTTCGTAGCAACCTTATAGTCTATAATAATATACTTATTAAGGAATAATCTACTTATTTTAGATAAGTATCTACAATATACAGGCAGGGCAATATGGTTTGGAGAATACTGAATCGTTTGTTTTTCTTGCTAAGAAATTTGTTATTATTAAACGTTTGTAATTACTTTTACTGTACCTTTCTTGCTTAATAAAAATACACACTGTGCTCCTACATAGAATTTCCCAAAAGAAAATTGGCCTAAACGTTTGTGCGTAGAATTTCATAATTCTGCATATTCTATTATACAATAAATTGGGCCAATTTTCTAGCAGGGAACTTCAACAGAATCCTGTCGAATTCCATATACCTAATTATTTGTTTTCATTCCGGCCTGTACAGCTATGGATAACGCGATTAATTTAAATTTTATGAGTATTGCAAATTATTATTTAACAGAAATTCTATTAGTTATAGGATATATTTAAGATAAAAAGTAAATTAAAATAGATATTTCACATACTGTAGTTAAACCGACTGAAGTAAAATAGTTTAATCTATGATTTTGTCAATACAAAGCTTTATTCAAATCCTTTCTATTTAAATCGTCTCGAAATTCTAAAAATTCAAAAGAATATTTCTTGCACAATCTCTGCTGTGTCATATCTCTTTCTGACTGCGCTTTCTCTACGGTCTGCTGCCCACTAAATCCCTAACAAAAGTTCATCCAAGCCTGTCTGAAAGGAAATGGACCAAATGAAGTAACCGATTCAGAGAACATAGTTAAGAATAATGCTCCTACTTTTATCCGTTCCTAAAAATCATAAGTAATTGCTTTGTCATCGTTCTACATTTAGAAAGTTGCTTAAGAGTAATTTAAGAATTTAAGATGTAATAGTATTACTAGCACGTGATGTAAATATGAAATGGAGTAAGATAACGTAATATCTATTAATGCTTTTATCAATATCATGCAAATAACGAGCTTTTATCATATTCTAATACTGCATTACAGTTAATATCTTTTCACTTACAACCGTAAGTTTTTGATGTATGTACTGCCATTCATTTTATTTTAAAACAAGTAATATGAAGTAACTTATGGAAATACATCATTTATCACAACTTCCATTTTCTATAGAGTGCAGATATAAACAGGGAAATAAACTTCTTTTTTTTTATTACGGCATTAGAGATCAATACATTATAGAAACTACTACTTTAAGCATCCTTTATCCTTAGTGCCAAGAGAAATTCTATCTCATCAACTTAACCTTGTTACATCTATTGTATTTATCAACGGATATAAATTCCACAGTTATAATTTACACTTCCTAAAAACGATTTTAGCAATTCTAAGTGAGCAGTGTAAGATATTCACTTCTCAACCAGGAAATTATTCGACATTTTGATGCCTAGGAGAAAATTATTTCCAAATATTCCGGAATAATCAAAGTTGAAAAGGCACTCTCGGATCTTAGACCCTCAGGCCGGTCGGTGATTAGGTAATTAGGATAAAATATTTGTCTCTTACGTTTCCTTAGTCGATTTCAGGACTATCAAGTTTCAATATTTTACTAGACGGAGCTTAATTTAGGGATTCCTGTATTGCACAACAGGTACAGTTTAACGAAATCAAATTACACACTACTATATTTACTAGTAATTAGATACAGGGATTCTTGCATTACACAACAGGTACAGTTTAATGAAATGAAATTATACAATACTATAGTTACTGTTGGCATGTACGAGCCAAATTTTAACTCAGTTAATAGACAATAATTGTTTTTCAAAATGATTATCTGATAATTTTGTTCTTTTTACATGAAGCACATTCTTCGTCACAGTATAATATAATCTAGTAGTTTCACTCTGTGTCGGCGTCTATGATCTTTGTGTCGCCGTCGTGTTTCGGCGCAGTTACCCAGGAGTTGATAAGTCCGCCTATTTTCTAGCGGCAATTTAAACGTTTATGCACAGTTGCATCATAATTAGACTATTATTGCTAGACTCATCTAAACATAACCGTCTCTTTATGGCCCAATGGTCTCTTTATGGTCCGACGGGCAATAAAGAAACGTCAATTAAATGTCACAGCTGTTTTTATAGAACTTGATTGGATCTTAATATAATTTGTAAACTTATCACCAATAAAAATAAGCCGCAATTAAATATTTTGGAATAGTAACCATAGTAACGTATAATGTCTCCAGCCTTACTTTGTGGAACTCCATAATTATGAAATATAATATAAATACAAAGATTAGTTAAAGTTTCACAAGTTTTGTTAATATCTTAACCTGAAAATATTGTTTCGACACTTTGTGTCATTATCAAAGGTAGATAAGATTGATAAACAAACACGTTGCTAAGGATAAATACATACAGAAAATAGGTAACTAGATACAATACATAACAAAAACTAAATATCTAACACTTCTAATAAAGGAGAATTACTAAGCTCAGTTTGTTCATTCATTAAAGGTACTGTGCGTTTATGTCTGTATATTTCAAAAGCTTCTAAAATGTCTAATTTGTGTTTGTTGTTGCAAAAATGTAAGAATTTAATGTTGTTTTGAGGTGTCATTGGGTGGTTCTGTTCCAAAATGTGTTTGGTATAATTCGATTTTTCTGGATGTTTAAGTCTATAAGAGCGTACGTGTTCTTTGTATCTTATGTCGAAATTTCTAAGTGTTTGTCCAATATAAACCGAGTTACAAAAAGAACAATTCAAACGGTAAATGCCGGATTTCATGATATCTTGTGTTTTGTCTTTAGCATTCAATAAAAATGAAAAGGTGTTGGTGTTAGTTTTATAGGTTATTTTATAACTGGTGGTTTTTCTTATTATAGTTGCAATTTGTTAATAAATTTTGCATAATTCGATTTTTCTGGATGTTTAAGTCTATAAGAGCGTACGTGTTCTTTGTATCTTATGTCGAAATTTGTAAGTGTTTGTCCAATATAAACCGAGTTACAAAAAGAACAATTCAAACGGTAAATGCCGGATTTCATGATATCTTGTGTTTTGTTTTTAGCATTGAATAAAAATGAAAATGTGTTGGTGTTAGTTTTATAGGTTATTTTGTAACTGGTGGTTTTTCTTATTATAGTTGCAATTTGTTTTGATATCTTGTCAAAGTATGGTATTGATATGTAGCTTGTGTCTTGTATTTCAGTGTCAATTGGAAATATTCTTTTGATAGTTAACCTATAATCTTTTTGTTGAATTAAAGTGTCAATCATGTTATGGTTATAATGGTTTGCATGTGCTAATTGTTTGATGATTGAAATTTATTTATCAAAATGTGATCGTTTCATTGGAGTAGTTAAAGCTCGGTGTACTAAAGATCACTCAAATACAAGACACAAACTAGTCTTGTATTTGAGTGTCAATTGGAAATATTCTTTTGATAGCTAACCTATAATCTTGCTTTTATGGCCCTACAGCTTTTTCCTAGCCTTCGGCTGACGCCTCAGGCTAGAAATAACGCTTCTGGCCATAAAAGCTTCTTTATGCCCTTAATACATAAATAACTATTATGTCCGGTATGGCGAATATGACCTTTTAGCGGCCTGTTTTTAGAGCGTAAATTGCTTAATTAGAGCATCCCCTTGTACTACCCTTATTTACGACGTCTCCATGGTAATAAAAGTAATTATAGATCTCTGCACGTATCTACTTGAAGATTTGCATTTTTCAAGTTATTTTTATTTTAAATTAAATATTAACTTAAACTTAGATCGGACATAAACTAATGTATGCATTTCGGGCTTAATTAGTGTTTTAGAGCCCTTTATCACAGTATATAGCTTAAAAGATCCAGTAATTGCACTCCCCGATATTTCTGGTTATAAATCAATCAGCGCGTGGACTACAATCTTTGTCTCTCCACTGCGCAATCACTTGCATTATATCCTGTAT
Source organism: Agrypnus murinus (assembly GCA_929113105.1). Lineage (NCBI taxonomy): Eukaryota > Metazoa > Arthropoda > Insecta > Coleoptera > Elateridae > Agrypnus > Agrypnus murinus. The sequence goes on from OV816024.1 coordinate 87,841,737, forward strand.
TTTAACTCGTATGTTTCAACAGTGCGTGTGTTTTGTTACATAACCTATAAATGGACTTTGTGTTTGTACATAATTTTACTAAGTGTTCTTAGTTTTAGTTTTGATTAGGTTTAACTAGTGTAGTACTACACTAGTAAGTACACTAATACTTGTAATACACATTAATTAATTACGTATAGCTACAATTAAGTATTTTTTCTTATAATTTAACCAAATGTAGCAATAGCATTAAATAAAATAGCTACCATGTGATGAAAAATAATTTTTAATTATCAATTTAAATATATTTTTAATAGATATCTATCCTGCAAGTTAAAAATTTATAATCAGGCGACGTTTATTATTTTAGCATCTTAAGTTATATTTCCTGCATTATGAATTCAAATTTCCCGCGTCATGAAATCAAATCTGCCGCCGAATTTATACATTACAGACCCGCCCTTTCGAACTCGTGGACTATGTGCAACGAAAAATGTTCGCCGCAAACTTCAAAGTCGCTGACAGCTAGTGCAATTGCTGGATCTTTTAAGCTATATACTGTGCCTTTATCGTCTCAGCGCCTTCGACTTTCGCCTCAGGCGCTAACTGACTCTACGGGCTCTAAGACACTCAATTAAGCCCTTAGTACTTAATATACTATTATTCACAATCATATTGCAATATATACATTTCATATGTTGTAAAAACCTTGGAAAGTAAGCTATTGGTATAGCAACACCAAAGTGGTTAACAATTTCCTTTACATATCTGTAAAACTGACATGTAAAGTCTTGGCCAACTTTTTCTTGTGAATAATTTAAAACATGATGTTTTATTAGATTTAAATTTAGGTTTTTATAAATGTATCATTTTTAATAAAACATCATTTTTATTTAATATTAGTTTATTTTCTAATTTTAAAATACTGAGTGCATACATCTAGCGGCGAAGAATGAAACCTTACCTAAAATTTCTTTTGGTCGATAGATGGTACTGATTGGAATTATGACAGTTTATAAAAAATTGATTTTAAAATTTAAAATTACTTTTTATTTTGTTTATTTAAGTCTAATTATTGTGAATATAATAGTATACACGTTTCATTGGCAAAGTTTCCAAGCCTTGCTATATTGTTTGACCTTGACGTACCGTCTCGGAAAAACAATTATCGCTTGGCTTGTAAAGATATACTTTACCAACTCAACATGTAATATACTATTGCAGCGGGATATTTGAATAGGTATCTAACCTTTTTACTGATGGTTTTTGTACTTTTGTGAATTAAATATTTTCTTATTAAAAATCGGCCGTTTTAAAAGCTTCGGTATAGACCAATAAAAATGCTGTAAAATCATTTAATGACGTAGAGTTTTCAAAATTTACATTTTTTGTTTGTTTAATTCTTGTAGGAAAATAATCATAAAACGCAATAGATTATATTCAGGGCAATTTTACAATTGCTTATTAAAGGCATTCACTAAAACGCTAGTGTATGTTAATGTATGTAAGTATGTTGGCCCAGTAAACAGAATGAAATCCACCATTATTAAAAGAGAAATATTATGTATCAATTAAGTATTTGAAACGGAATTTCCAAAAACATTAACATGATTAAGTATCAATGGAGGAGTCTTATATCTTATAAAATGCATAGATGATACCTTTTATACAGTGTGAATTAGCCGTGAGCAAAGCTCCGTACCCCAGGATTATTTAGTATATTATTTAATTATTATTATATTATTATTTAATAGCCCTTGATAAATAAACGATGATATTTTTAACTTGGAAATTCATTATAAGAAAAGTTATATTTATTACAAAAACAAACATTTAGGTTAGAATTTACTGCACTGCTCGTTCGGAGTCGATTATGCGCGTAGACATTCAAACCGAGTATGTATCCATTCGGATTTATTTAACGTACGTGTGTTATGTTAGGAATAACAGGTACAAATAACAAGCTACTTAACGAGAATTCTTTAGAATGTATCCACAATTAACACGCCACGTTACAATCACAGTTAAAATCACATATGTTATATAGAAATAAATTTTGAAGCTGTCATATCAGCAGACGAACATATTAGTACCTGTTTCACTTGTGTGCCCTGACAAGGAAAGGTTTGGAGGTGACTCCCGAGAAAATCGACGAAAAGTATATCAAGAGATAGTAATAGTAACTAGTAGTCTATATATAAAAAATTAGCTGCCAAATCCATCAGGGGCAAAATCTATGGCCATTTTGGCCATAATGGGAAAAAATTAAAAATGGTCTAAAAAAGTTGAAAGTTGGTATAGACGTAGATCGTATTATTCTAAACTATGTTTAAATGGAGAAAAAACATATACACCCCTCGTTTCATCCCCACAGGCCAACAAAGTTTATACAAATAAATCTTTTAATATCGATAAATTCTTTGATTTCCTTTTTTTAAATACATAATTAATTGCTAATAAGCCATTTAAAAATGGATAAAAGTCATTTCGTTGATGATCAAACACCTCTGATGTTCGGATTTTTATATAGGGTGTTTCACTTTACAGCTTGACACCCCTATTTATAATGGAATCAATTCCAAATTTTTATCAGGTATAGAATCCCGTAAAAGAATTTTGCGTGTAATTATAATCCCCATTTATTGTAAATCAATAGCCTACTACAATCGAAGATAGATTCAAATAATAGAAAAAACATATAATGTAAAAGTCGCGACGGAAATTTGTTCTGGACCACCTGAAAATCATAAAACTAAATTTGGTTAGAGAATCTTGAATAATAATAAATGTTTTACATGTATTATTAGAACTAAATTAAAATTATCATATTTTTGCTTTAAAAGTTACATGGAGATTGACAACAAAATTTTGTTTGATCTTAAAAGTTTACTAAAAGAGCATATTAATTTAAACGTCTATGCTCTATAGTATGCACGAGCATTCATCGTTTTGGACATACTCGAAATAATCTTCTGGAATTTGGGTGGATTATTTATAAAATTGCAGGCCCACAAGAGTAGTGGGAATCACACATCCTTTCCCACTGGTTTCCATTATTGGTTATACAATTCCAACACAGCAACGCACGAAATTCTAGATTTCAGAACATATTTTACATGCTTAAATCAAATAATATTAATTGATGATTAATTAATACTAATCAAAAGATAAGTTAATGTACTGTTAATATTGTAAAAATAATTAAAAAGTAGAAGTAATTAATAATAACAAAGAAACAAACAGAAAAGTATGAAAAATAGATATTCATTAAAAAAGAAATGTAGTACAGCAACCACCATGTCCGAGCGTAGGATGCGCTAAATTTCTAATTATTATAAAACGCAAATTTTGTTTATAATCTCAGCTGTTTGGGTAAATTTCTTTTTATAAAATATTTAATATATTTTATAAATAAACAATTTTTTATAATTATTGTTTTATAAAAGGGATAATTACATAAAATTATCCCTTAATTTTATAGTAATTGTTTAAACTGTGTATGTGTATTTATGTCAAGTAAAAATAATTTAAAAATTTAAAAACATTTAAAAATATAATTCAAATAACTAATTAACTAATAATTTTTGTTTCAAATCAGTGGGAAAGAGATGCATGATTGCCACTACACAATGTGGGCGTGTAATTTTATAAAACAAATCCACTCACATTATAGAAGATTATTTCGAGTATGTCCAAAAAGATGAATACTCCTGAATATTCCTGCATACTATAGATTATAGACCGTTGCTCTTTTAGTTAAGGTTTAAGAGTAAACAAAATTTTATTGTTAATTTCTATGGCACTTTTAAAGCAAAAATAAGATAATTTTAATTCAATTCTAATAATACATTTAAAACAATTATTATTATTCAAGATTGTCTAATCAAATTTTGGTTTTATAATTTTCAGGTAGTCCAGAACAAATTCCCGTCGCGACTATTACAATATTAAACAAGGCCTATATGTTTTTTCAATTATTCGCATTTATCGTCAATTGTAGTAGGCTGGTGGTTTATAATAAATGGAGATTATGATTACACGCAAACGTCTTTTAAGAGATTCTATACCTGATAGAAATTTGGAATTAATTCCGTTATAAATAACAAATATATAGGGGTGTCAAGCTGTAAAGTGAAACACCCTGTATAAAAAATCCAAATGTCAGAGTTGTCTGGTCTTCAACGAAATGACTTTTATCCATTATGAATGACGTATTAAAAATTAATTATGTAGTTAAGAAAAGGTCAAAGTCATCGAATTTATCGATATTGAAGATTTATTTGTATAAACTTTCTTGGTCTGTGGGGATGAAAAAAGTGGGTGTAGATTTTTTTTCCCAATTTAAACATAGTTTAGAATAATACGATCTACGTCTATACCAACTTTCAACTTTTTTAGACCATTTTTAATTTTTTCCCATTATGGCCAAAATGGCCATAGATTTTGTCCCTGACGGATTTGGCAGCTAAGTTTTTATATATAGACTACTAGTTACTATTACTATCTCTTGATATACTTTTCGTCGATTTTTTCGGGGGTCACTTACAAACCTTTCCTTGTGAGTGTTTTGCCTGACATATTTTTATTACAAAAAATGGCAAAAGATTGGTAAAAACCATAACAAATCAGTAGGAATATTTATTAAACTTGAAAAAATAAAGTATTGTTAACTGGCAAAACTAACATGTCAGATAAAACAAATTAATAATCTATGGCAATTTATGGTTTCGCTCCAGAAGCAAGAAAATACTAAAGGTTTAGCTAGAGCAAATAAAACAATTTAAATAAACTAATGCAGATTAACACCTGTATGTTATTACTAACGGCATCAAAATCGAAGATGTTTAGATTTATCGTTAAATTCAATATAACGTGGATAAAATAACATATGCGTTAAACTAATAACAGCTTCCGAAGGATACGTACTATAAATATAACAGCTTTGCCGTTATAACGTGCTGTTATGCTATAACGTATACGTTAAATGCAGTTCTAATGGATACATACTCGGACTGATTATGTGACAAAACAACCAAGGAGTGAAATTACTGGGTTATATTATACTGCGTTCTTCGCTAAACTGAATAGCCTTCAGAATACTTAATGCTTTTATCTTCACCGGAATCTTATCTGAATCATTTTCTCAGAAAATTCTCAAAGTAGGCAACAAAAGACTTTTTTTGGAAATTGAGATGTTTAATAACTCAAAGTTGCACCAGCTACACATGTTCTATAAATATTCATTCATAAATAAATATTTCATTTATTGGGCCATGTACAAATATTACCTGATTTGGGTCATTTATTGATTTATAATAAATGTTTTGACTTTGTACACACACAGCTCTAATAGGTACTTTCAATTTACGCATAAAAGAGAGTGTACCTGTAAAATATTACTGCAACTGTATGTTTACCATTTTAAAAACCTCATTCATCTGAAAGGGCTATTTACAGTTTAGCAGATTATTACTATCTTGTGAAACGCGAATCTAATTTTACTTATAAAACTAAAAATTTGAGAATTATTTAGAGGAAAATAACAAAGTAACTTTAATACGTTATTGACATAAAAAATAACTCATTACTAGTAAAGAGTTACTTCTACTTGGTTACTACCCAACATTGCCTATTTCGGATATATCTAGATGCTAGCCTAATACAATGGCAAGGGAAAATACAGGGGAATGAGCATAGACAACGCCACCATATCTAGTGCCCGTCAAAAGGTATGCACTATATGGGAAATTTTTTTGTTTTCGATTTCTCAAAAAATTGTACTCTTGATAAAAGTGTCCGATGGAAATGTAAAAAATTGATCTCGAAAATAATTGCGAGATCAATTTTTTACATTTCCACAGTTTTTAGAACTTACTATAAAGTAAGTTCTAAAAACTAAAATCCCACCAAGTGTAAACTATTCTTCAATCTAAAAATAGTTATTAAGAAAACTTATTTGTAATGCTATTTATTTTATCATCAAAATCCAATTATTATTAGTAAATATAAAGCACATATGTATACGAGAAACCGTACGCAAGCAATAAGACTGTTTATGGAGTAGACTTGAGCATTTTCAATAAATTTATTGAATTAGGTCGAATAGAAATTGCTTTATCTATTTGTAAAGTATACGAGCAAACATCAATGTTTTAAATATTGTGCTTTTTCCATAAGTCAGATCAGCGTCGAACTGGCGACATTGGGGCCCACCGGGCAAACAGCGGTGGGGGCCCCACTTTTTTTTATTAGTAACTTAAACATATGTCAAATCGCTTCAATAACTTAATAAATATTACGGTTATTTTTGCAAAGTTATCAAGATTTAGCAAAAAGAGTGATACGTAGTGCATTCTGGAAAGTGCTGTTCCGGACAAGGTTCCTGTAGATGAAGAATTTTGAAAATTAATAACATATATGATGATGATGATGATAATGATGAAACCATTTGTAAAATAATAATTTTAAAAACATAGAAAGGTACAAATAGACAAAAGAAGGAAAATAGTAAAAGAAAAGATAAGCAGTTATAAATTGAAAAATGAAGAAATTAGAAAGAAATGCCAGGAAACAGGAAATAAGAAATTGCAAGAACAATTTGAAGAAAAAGGAATAGAAGAGAAATAAGAAAAATTTTAAGAAAATGTGCTAGAGTCGGCCAAAGAGTGCCGTGGGATATCAAAAACAGTAAAGACAAATGTAAAAAGAACGGAATCATGGAATAAAGAAGTGAAAAGAATTATAAAATACCTAATTACAAAACAGACCGTACATTATGAAAAATACAAAGAGTCTAAAAGTCGCAAGTTCAAAACAAGAAATATAGTAAGAACAAACAATAAAGAATCAAAGAATCTTACAACAGATAAAGGAATGAAGCAGGGATGTGTCCTCAGCCCCCTATTGTTCACGTTTGTGATGGATGAGTTAATTAAAGAGATAAGAAACAAGATGAAAAAATTAAAAATAGGATACTGGAACATAGAGGAAGAGAAATTGACAGAATTAATGTTCGCGGATGACATGATTATTTTAGCTGATTCAGAAGAAAGCATACACTTTAACTTAAACGTATTAAACCAGATATTACAAAAAAGTATAGTATGGAAATAAACATGGGCAAAACAAAGGCAGGCAAATAACGTACAAATAGGTACAGGGAAAAGACTTGAATAAGTCGAAAGCTATAAATACATAAAGGAAAAACTGGGAAAACCGGGAAAAGTATTCAAGATAATGAAAACAACAGTTTTGGGTAAAAGAGAAGTACCAAAACATATAAAAACATATAAAGTTATCAAGGAAATAGCAACATCGACAATACTATATAGCAACGAAACATGGACAATAACAAATAGGAATAAATCAAGGATCTATGCAATGGACATGAGATTTTTAAGGAAAATAGAAAACAAATCAAGAAGAGACAGAATTAAGAACGAAACCATCAGAGAACAATTCAAAATCAAACTAATATACGAAAAGTTAGTAGAAGGACCATTGAAATGGTTTGGTAACCAGAAGAATATATGAACCATCCTCTACTACTAAAATTGATTTGTATGTGTGTGAGTGTGTCCGAGCCCCATTCTCGCGTTCTATAAGGGCTGGAGAGATGGGCTTGGGCTTATTCGACGCGTAATTTGTCGAGGATAATGCATTAAAATTTTTTAAATTAGGTCATGTTTTAAAAAATCGATACATGTACTTGACAGTGTATTTGACAAGAAAAACGTGTGCGCAATATATAACGAAATATAACCCAATAAAATAGCTTTCGACTTCATAATTACAAATAAAGTGCATATAATTCATATTCTGTAGTGTAGTGTTTTATTTCAAACATAAGTAAAGATATTGAAAAATTAGGTAAGTAATACTAATATTTATAATTATGTATGTACGTATTGAGAAGTTATATTCGAAAATGAAGTAATAATTAAAAACTTTGATTTGAATTGAAATTGGCTAGCTTTACTCGTAGTGAAAATGAAATATAACATCCCAATAATTTTTCTTTCTCCCAATCGACTAACTCAGGTATATATTGATTGAGCATGAGATAAACAAATTATAAAAATCTTATTGATTCTTGCACCTTAAAGAAAAGAACTTACTACAAATGCACTTGGAATTCTGCATATGGACAAGCACCTAACTTAAGACTCAGTATGTGATGAAAATAAATGTATGCTTGCATAAAAATCAACACAAATAAACACATATATAGATCAAACACAGCTTTTCATTTTATTAAAAGTAAATAAGACTATTTATCCCAGAGAAAATAAAACACTTGTTTAAATGGCAAAGAAAAACAAAAGCAAATCTTCCTTGAGCTTGCTTAAATGTGTTGTGTATTAGTTACCAACCTGACATGGGGGTTGTAACTGGTCTCCATTTGAACAAACTAAGAAAAACATAAAATTGCCAATCAAATGAAAATGTTAAACTCATACACAAATTGAAAATTATAAAAATGTTACAAACATTGTTCTCAAAGCACCTCTCAAATTTAAAATGAATTTAAATTTATTTTCTGATTGTCTTTATCATTTATTGTTGCTAATGTGAAACAAATCCTTTATTTTGACCCACCTTGTATATGGTTCACAAACCAAATCCGTTGATGATTTATCCATGAAATAATCTTTGCACTCAGTCGCTAATCTAACATTATTATTCCAAATCAGCTGTAATCCAATAATGTTGAAAACCAAATCGATACAAATTGTAGACATGGAAATTGATAAAATTAAGTTCTTTGATTTATTAAAATAAATTGATCACACTTGCCACTGATTATTAAATTAAAAACAAATCTTTGTTTTGATAACAGGTAACAATCCAATTCAATATTATTACGACGTTTTGTTTACATTACACAAAACACATGGTTAATCATAACCTAACTTTATTTTAGAATTTTTGAATATGAGCCGAGCGTAGATCCTTCCAATGTGCTTTATCGACTTTTATTTACAACCGGAAAAACATATGATTCTTCATAACCTCACTTTATTTTTAGGTTTCGATAACGAGTCAAGCATAGATTCACCTTATGACTTTTATCGACTGAAATTCGAGGTTTATTTATATAATTTCACAAAACAATTGAAAAACACAGCGAAATGACACAAAACAACGGAACATCAAACTTTGTCATAACGTCACTAACAGAATCACCTGATTGCTAATTTTAAATCCAAAAAGACAGAAATATAGCTGGCAAAGAGACGATTAAAATGGTCTAAATGGAACAATAACTAAGAAAATCAATAAAATCGATCAGCTGTCTGAAACTCAACACTTTCCAGCTATACTTGTAACTATATACAATATTTACATAATTACTCAAGATAGCCCAAACAAATGAAGTTTACACAATTTATAACAAATTACCAAAGAAAAACTTAACTAAAAAAATAATCTTCCATTTTAGACATCATCTAATGCTTTTACAAGTACAATAAAGATAACAACATAAATGAATTCAGATATGAATTAATCTTATCCAGAATGCAGTACTCCATGTGCCTGCATCCAAACAGTAATGCAAATCATTAAAATAAAACCAACATTTGAAAGATCAATGGATATCTACAACACTGATACCTTCCTTCTTATGAACTTAAATCTTTTAAGTGGAAGACTCCGTAAGCAAATTTAACATTATAAATATCAGATTACTGATCTAATATAACTATTGCCAGTAAAATATGTAACCGAAACTGACTTAGTTTCCTGAGAGATAGAAAAACATGTTCTACTAAAACTTGTATAACTCAACTCTAACAAGAAGACAAAACATTCCAGGAAAATGGAAAAACCATCCTAACATGTGATCTGGCTTGCATAAAACATGTATTACTATAAACCTACCTAAATACTTTATATCCTTTTTATAAATTCAACATCTTCTCATAACAAGTGAGGTTAAGGACCAACGATACCTAACATACTCCTATATATCTGTTCTATACTATAAATTTTCATATAACCTCGCATGTATCCTATCAATTGAATAAAATTTATATCCTAGCATGTCTGTTTTTCTATTTAATGCATAATATTTTTATATTTGTATTTCCCGAGCATAATCGTAGCATCTAAAATATTCTGAAATTGCAATTCGTTAAATAAATCTTCAACCTGATGGTTCTATATCATCTCAGTATATATAATTCGCAGAACAAACTGGTAATTTTGAACATCGACGGAGTTCACAGAGTGGTGCGAGGGAATCTCCTAATAGAATTTCCTGAAAGTTGGCATGGGGCAGGGACAGTAACTTCTCTCTAGCAGCAATTAACAGCCATACCATGGACTAAGAAAAACAATTTCGAAGTAAAGTTTCCGAGATGTCCTTTAACAAAAATTAAAGTGGCCGAACTATTATGAGCCTAGGCTCGTATATATAATGCGGTGTATTTAACTTGAATAAACAATATGCCAAACGTTCAAGGTAAACATAAATTAAATGCGGTGAATTAAAATAAAACAAAATAAAAATATACCTCAAATATTTTTCCTTTTCCCAATCGGCCAACTCAGGGTTTATTCGATAGAGCATGAATTGTTTGAATTATTAAAATCTTATTGACTCTTATACATGAAAGAAGAGAAAAACTTATATTGCAGACACTTGGGCTTCTGCAACTGGACAACCACTGGCTAAACTCTAAAAGTAAAAAGAAAGAGAAATGGATGCTTGTATGTACATCAATTAAACACATGAATAAATTGAAAAACACAAACTTTATTTAATTAAAAAAATTTATTTAAAAAATAAATAGAAATTCAAATTAAAAAGGAAATAAAAAGAAAAATTATTCAAATTGGTACAATAAATCAATTAGGAAATTAATTCCCAAGCTTGCTCAAGTGTATTAAATAGTCGTAATAGCCTGACATAGGGCTATTACAGTTCTTCACTTGAACAAACTAACACAAGTCAAAAATCAGATAAAATATTCACAAATGTTCAAATACTTTACTTTATGAAGAATAAATTTTAATAAAAGAGAAATTGAATTGTTTTATTTATAAAAAATAAATTCTTTTAAAAAAGTTTTTGGTTAAACAATATGATTCTGAAATTATTCAGATAAACTTTATAAATTTTATTATTGGCAAATCAAAATTAAAAACCTTTTATTTCGACCAACCTGGTATATAGTGTAAATAGAATTTCCTTCAAATTCTATTCTCTATTGGTATCACTGCATTAATATCTGTCAGATGATTTCGTATTATATAAACATCAATTCAGAAAATCGATAATGAAAAATAAATTCTCCAGAATTGATTTATATAACTCGTTCACACTTCCATATAGTTATTGAACAATAATAAAATCTTCTTTAACTTCCTTAATTGTTCAGGTAAACACTTCAAACTTTATTTCAACCTTGTTTATACTTTATATTAACATAAACACAAGGTCAAACATATAGTTACAACATAACCCAACTTAATTTACAGATTTTCTATCCGGAGTCAAGTATAGATTCACCAGATGCTTTTAATCGAACCTGACTTTGTTAAATTTGGCTCCAGCTTATATAGGTTTTAAACAAATGCCGACACTGACACATTTTCAAAATAATCGCAACGCGGAAGATATTTATGACGTCACAATTTTCACTCATCTGTTGAATTTTCTCACGGATTTTAATTTCATAAACACAGAATTATAGCTGGTAAAACAAGGATTAAAACAATATAACACACTTATGTCCTAAAATACATCGTAACGAAGATATTAGGCAAAAACGATTCACAATGAACAAATCTCATTATGACTTAATTACATACAAAATTCAATAAATCCAGGTTTATCCTTTACAAAATAGATACATAATTACACAATGTAGCTAATACATACTAAATTTCCACAGGAACATCTTTACAATTTAAGAAAAACATAAATTACGATCCGTTGCAAAAATCTGATAAACCAAATGATGCATATACACGTTTGACCTTTGACATTAATTCAAATGAAGTCAATTTATAGTCAAATTGTCCAGCATACAGTCCTCCAAGTGTTTGCATTAAAACAATGGTGAGAAAAATAGTATAAGAGTCAATAATTATCAAAACTGAAGCATAGCGACAAAATCGAAACCTTCAATAATAAAAATGCTCAGGATTATTATATAAGAGTTTAAAAGCTTAATGTGCTATAATAGTCATTACAAGATTGACCTAATTTATTTGTTTTTAGTTAACTGGCATCCCGAAACTAAGTTAGTCTCTTGGAAAATAGAAAAATTCATCCTACGTTAAAGATCGTAGACTCTAAATTTAAATAAGAAGATTACATCTTCTCTACAAATGAAAAAACCATCCCAATATGCAACTTAGGTTGTATAAACATGTATTATCATAAAACAATCTAAATGATTGATATCCTTTTTTTTAAATCAAACCTTTTATTATGCATATACAAAAATTAAGGTTATGTGTGCATGAAATTCTATTCTTGATTTCTATTTTAAATATTGATGAGCCTAACTGTGACCCAATATGTAGCCTTTAGATTAATTATGCCTAACACTTAGCATATCCATCTTTTATTTTGATTTGATATGTGAAATAATTGTCTTCACATTTACGATCTTATCGTTCAATAAAATTTTCAATGAGATGGACTTATTACATCTCAATACAGATGTATATTTTAACACATTCTTATGCTTTAACTACTTATATATACTTTTTATGTATGTTTGCATTGCAATAAATAAATAGATCACTTATTTTATTATTGACCTGCATCCCCAAAATAAAAAAATTACCATTTTTACTCTTTATTTTATTACTTCCTAAAATTTCAATCTAAATAGAAGAAAACAAAATTATACAAAAGTTTTATAACAATTCACTCTGAATAGGAAATATTTTTCTTATGTTAAAAAAAAATTTGAAATGGCTTTCTCCGAAACGATTAAAAATTGGATTATTTGTGTGAAAACGTTACCATAAATGATTAAAATTATTATTGTTTTGGAGTGTGATAAATTTACACTAATATTGTCTTGAAGTTAACTCTATGGTCTACACGAAGGTACAGATTAGATATGTTACTCTAAAATGTAATGGACCTAAGCACACACTTTTAGAGTGGTCTAGTGGTCGAATTTTACACTAGATTTTTTACTGCCGCCACGTTTAGTAGAGAAATATCACTAGTTTTTAGCAAACGCTGACTAAAATACCTGAATTTAATGTCATCTTCATTCTTAACAAACGACAGTCAATTTGCCATGCATTGTCTGCCTATATTATTCGTAGATGGTTTCAAAATTCTAAATACGGTAGAGAGTCAACGAAAGATGTCAGCTGTTCAAGAAGACTAGTTTTTGCAGTTTTCTCGAAAAAAATTGCAAGGCAAGGACTAAGGAATTAATATGGAAGACCAAGATTGACTATTTCAAAATTAATTTACGTCAAAATTCAACGAATTTTAGTCGAGTATTTAAAGTTACAAAAGCCATAGGTTCCTTTGCCACGACGAAGATGAGGTCGGACGAGGTCAAAGACCGATGGCTCTTTCACATCCTTGACGAGTTAATTTTTGAATAATGCCATTACTATTAAAACATAAAAATCCTCTTTTCAAAAACCGCGAAAAAACTCTTGATAAGCTGATCTTTCATAAGCGCCGTCGCTACAAGTTATAGGACATACAGTTGACTAATGCAAAAGCTGTTATATAAAACTTGCCACACTACTGACAATTTTTTTAATTCACGTTGTTTATTTTAAGTAGACCTCTCTTTACTTTGTATCTTTGTGCGGCATGGTTAGTCCTAATCCACCATTTTCAAACGCCCAGTTGTGTTACATAGGACTATTGCAAATTAAATTGCTTCGCTTCCTTGACATAGTGGTTTTATGCTTTACTAAAATGCACGTTTCTAATAATAATTGTCCCCTTTCACAGGCCATGATGGCCCATGGGGTATAGCAGGGCACACTGCTATTACTTGAGCCGTTCGGTACCCAAGGGTGTTTTTAATGCCGAAGCAAAATGTCTAACAGTGGAAAATGCTGTTTCTCATCTTTCACGCAAATTGAGTTGCATTAAACCAACCAACAAAGCACACTATGTAGATAGTTTAGACTATGTGGGATAATGAATAGTCTGATATATGCACGAAACAATTAACTAAGAATATTTGATAGACAACGGGCTATAACGGATTACACGTGTAGGATGCATTTCAAATGCATTTTCTACACTAATTATTATTTGCATGGTTCTTCTTTGTTGAAAGCGTAAATCATTGAGAAGGAAATTATTAGTTACAAAGCAACGTAATGAAATTTCAGGTCGTGAAGTCTTATATATAAGGTACACAGTTATTTAATTAAGGTAACTAAAGTTTAACTTAAAAAGTATTTTGTGCACGCAAACCTATAGACCTAAAAAATGTCTTTTTTATAAAATGTTATTTACATAAATTTCTATTAAATTTTTAGTCTTGTATTTTTGGCATAATTTTTTTCTGGATAAGGAATAAGAAATTATCATTAATTTTGCAGATCCATACAATATTACACATGCAACAAATATTTATTTGTGAATTAAATGAAAAAATTTCGAATAGTTTGAATCGCCTCGATAGAACCTGTGGAATACAGCTTTATAGCAGTATCCAACGGTCGACTTTAAATTCGCTTTCCTGCACAAAGCTAACGAGTCAGCAGAGTTTCATTCTTGAGATTCAGAAATGAAATGCAGTGAAGCATTTCATAATGCGAACTCTGTCAACAAAATCAAGTTCAGAGGAACAAAATAGCGCTTCAGTCAGCTTCTTTGAATTCAGATACAAGAATCTTCTGGTGATTTTATGTATTGTTATTTAAACTATTTTAAAACTGCATATAAATATTCTTATAATTTATATTGTAGCTGTTTTCGATAATAATTAAAAATATCGTATATAATATAATAGTGTATGTACCGTATTGACTTCATTTTGGATGTTTTTAGTTAACTTGTATTTTACTTTGTGAAGTCGCAGTCAGGGAGCAGGCACTTCAAAAACGCTTATTTAAAGAGTTCGTCGGGTCTCGATGACACACGCGTTTTGAAAACAGTTTCAAATGTAGATTTTCCTGCTGAATCCGTATCGGGGGGGCGCCCATCGATTTGGAATGGCCTTGACTCCTAAAAAATTATTTTTACGTAAAATCTCAAAAAATCAAAAACCCTCTACTTTTTAGTTTGCATCGTCATAGCTTCGTCCTGGATGGAGCTAGAAAGTTAATTGTTGTTTCAAAAAATTCCACCGGAGTTGTAGATTGCAATTTACTATTAAATAACGTAATTTAGTTTTGAAAAATATCTGACAGAATTGCCATTTTATTATACATGTCATATTTGTGAACTAAAATTTTCATCATGTGAAAAACTTTTTTACTACAACAGATAGACGCCTATTTAATGGTATAATTTAGTAAAAAGTTCAGAGATGTTTTTGGTGAAAAAATCATATCGCTATCTGTAATACAGACGAGATTATTGAAATTTGAATATCTGCTACGCGGGCGACTATGACTCTTGCGCTCCAACAAAGCAGCTAAACGCGCAAAATTATGTAAGTATAACAAATAAGCTGTGATACGTAGACCTTTTTATTTTACTGTAAGACATTTGCATTCACATACACAGGATATAGTACACTGTACATCATTCGTAAAAGGTAATATACATTATATACTTATTATAGTATAAAATCTAGTTCAGACGCCAATTACGTTGTAATCGGTGCTATTGTTCCATCTACATCCATAGCTCAGCCAAATTTTAGTATTTCGGAGAAATTATCAATAATATTCGCAACAGTCTTATATATAGATGTTTGATAATATGCCCTTAGAATGTGGTATAAAAAAGCATTCTCTGTTGGAGGCAAATCACTTTAAATATAAGTAAAATTGTTTATTTTTCTAGCCTTGCTTTGTGGAACTTTATAATCATGACATAAATAAAGATTAAAATTAAAAGGTAATATAAATATAAACAAACACGTCGCTAAGGTAAATACAAAAAATAGGTAACTAGATAAAAAGATAAAAATAATCAGAATAAAATATCACACTTCCAGTAACGGAGAATTACTGAGCTCAATCTGTTTATTCATTCAAGGTACCCTGAGTTTGTGTTTAATCTTTTAAATACATTAAATTTCCAGCGGCGGGATCTGGGGGTGGCAAGAAGAGTAGTTGCCCCCCACCCAATGTTGGGACAACTAAGAAAAATCCTTGCTTTATCATTAATTATTTAAATTACTGAAATATCAAGAGCATGACTTTGCCCCCCCCCCGGGTAATAACAGACCTGAAATTCCGCCACTGTATATATTCTCCCATCAGTTTTTTAAAACGCTGTTTAAAAGATAATAATGATGTCGTATGAATATAAATCTAACATTAAACGAAACAAAATGTCATAAATGTTCTTATACTTTTTCAATAAAGTTAACAAAGCACCTTTTACAGCGCGTTAATTGAATATAAACATTTCCTTAAATTAAGTTTTTTTAATTTTAGTAATGTTTCTTCAATTTTCCTTCATCTATCATCTTATTAAGCATATCAGCCGTGGTAGTGTAATGTCTAGAGTGCTGGACTTTCACCCAAGCAGCCCGAGGTCGATTCTCGGTACCGGCAGATCTGGTTAAGGTTTTCTGCAGTTTTCCTTAGCTGTAACACAAATGTGGGATTTGCGCTGTTCCATCTATAAGTCGGCTGCAGCCGCACATAGGGCCTACGTAATAATGATAATCACCCCCTCCCTCCCGCACAAGCTTATAGCTCCTGGGGCCTGGTTTCCAGGCTATGGGTTGTAGCAACTATTATTATTATTATTATATTATATCAAGATTTTCTTTTACTAAAATTGTTTGTAATTGAGGTTAACTTAACATATGTTATATACCTCTGATCACCTTGTGTATACATATACAATACAAATACTGACAGACTAACTGATTACTTAAAACAACTTCAGTAGCATACTGTGTTTAATAGACATAGTTAAATATATTTTAAACCTTTATATATCAATCATATTGCCATGATATTTATCAAACCATAGAGAATTTACCTTCATGATAATATTTAATAGGCAGATTTGATGCAATCCTACAACTACCCGCTTTCATGGTTGCATAACCTCACTTTTAAAATAATAAGGTTTTTTTTATGAAATAAAGTTATTTATTAGTTATAAGAAAATCTTCTTTCGTCGACATTACAATTAAAGGTATTACTCTATTTTTCAACCTAAGTGTTGGTTTAGATTTGTTGTATATGGTTGGTTTCAGATTTTTTTTTCTTTAAGTTTGTATAATTAGTTTTTACATTTATGAAAGTTAATAAATTATAATTGAATTATGTAAAACCTGAAACGTCAAGATTTTTTGTTTTTTGGGAAAAAGGTTTTTTGTTTCCTAAAAGAGTATAAATAAGGAATCTTTTAACAATCAAGTACCAATATTATATCAGGGAAACAAGTTGTGTTTCCAGCTGCTTCAAAAATTAAAATTTTAAGGTTAGAATCCAACTTTGAAAATAATAAACAAGTAAGGTTATGTGAAACGTCAATAATAGATAATTTTGTTTGAAGTGTGTGAATATTTATGGTTGTTCATCGAATATAATACAGTTTTTTTAACTTTTAAAAATCATTTTAAAAATAACATTAATAATTTTATTTAACCTTATCAATGTTAAATTAGTTTTGAAATTATCAAAAGGAAGTATCTAATTTTATACTTACCTGTTTAATTAAAAGAAGATCCCTTTTTAATAAACAACGATTTGGATCGATCAATTTTTTGCTTAATTCGATTGAAGTATGGAGATGCCAGAATAATTTGTGACAGAATTGGTTCGATCAGAGATGGGAGACGATTATCGAGTTTGTCAAGCAACTCGAACCTAAATTTTTATTAATTATAGAAAATAGATTTGTGGTTTAGCTCTAGATAATATTTTAAAATTTAAGTAATTTTCGTTGAGATACTCCAATAAAATGATAAATGAAAAGATTATCCATTAAAATAATTTTTATTTGATGTTAAATAATTAGTTTAATTTGATTTGCTTTCATATGTAATTAGTAGTTTATTTCTGAATTTACTCAAAATTTAATTTGGTATCAATTTTGTTCTTTTTTATGTGATTAATTATGATTTTTTAAATAAATAAATTTGTGTTTATTATCATTTATTTTTATTTGTTTAACAACCAGGTTTTATTTAAATAAAAATATTCTACATCAACGACCCAAACCTGAATGTAGTGGGATTGTGTTACTGACTAAAATACATTTGTTAAGCATTATACAAAATTTTTATTAAGAAGTTGTACTTCAACTCTTTTTGTAAATCATCTTTTGTCTGTAGTTTTTCTTAATCCTCATATATTTGTAGTAATATGTATGTATAAATAAAACTTAACATAAAATTTTGCATGATAGGAAATATTTACTAAATGTTTCATTTTGATCAAAAATTTTATATTTAAATCTTCATATTTTATAAATATCTAACATATATTTTGAAAAGATATTTCCTTATATAATATAGCTGATAATGTAAAATGGTTATTGAAATGTGAAAATCTATGAAAGCTTTCATTTTTTAAATGTTTAAAAGTGTATTGTAAAAATATTTTATTTTTTTTAATTATTTTATTATTTTAATTATTATCTCAAATTGGTAATGCCCGTTCTCTTTGTAAGAGTAGTTTCGGCTGGTTCGGCAATCGGAGTTGGCTTTAATAACGTGTATTAAAACTATGGTTATACTGGTCACATGTGGTTGTTTGTTAAATTTTTATTACTTTCTGTTGTTTAAATACATAGACGACATTAAACTAAAAAAAAAGATTTTTTGTATTATTTCTTTAATACAGATTCTAATCTGATATATATTCACACAAATATGTACATCATATTAAAAGTACGGGTAATAAAATATCTTTAAAAAACATTCTAAGTTCTATATTGAGAATTAATTATTTCATTTAAATATGATGCTACCAGGGAAAAGATAAAACAAACATTTACTAACTTAAGAAAATTTTGTTACCTGCGGTTAGTTTAGATTTACTGGGCTTTGAAATATAAAACATTGTTAGTATTTAACAATAATAATACTGTTTTTAAAATATAAAAAATTTTGTAACAGATTCAATTTAATTTCCTTAACTGTTGAATTAACAAAAAGTAATTTGAAAAAGTATGCAACAGGAAATGTTTACGTTGCAAATAAGAACGAGGCTACTTGAAGAATTAAATTTTATATAAGGCAATTGCTTGTTTGCTCCCAAAAACATTTTATTATTCTAAAGCTCTACTCTTTTAATGGAAATACACAACACGATGGTTTGGCAGCGCTTTATGAAATTAAAATTATATTTAGGTATCTTCATCGATGTTTGCATAACAAAGTAACGTTCTAAGGTTTTTTTTATTATGTGAAAATATATAATTGAAGACCAGAAAAGCAAGGCGTTTTAATTAAATTCTATTTTCGTTGTAAATTAAACAAAGCAGGGTTAATAATGGAACATGAAATAAGGGAAGTTGGTATAATAAATTCTATAAAGTTTTGATTCAAATCCTAAAAGTTATTAAACTAAACAGAGAACCTAAAGGAAAGCCAGGTTTCTTATTATATGATCGTCGTGCGATCTACTAAATACTAAAATGTTATTTCAGACTTTTTAATGAAGACACAAATAAAACGTTTACATTTTGATGATGTCAAAATAATGTACAAAGTGCTCAGTGTGCATGACTTTATCGGCATTAGTGGTGCATAAAAGAACAAAATAGTAGCGTTTATAAACAAAAGGTCTGTGAAGTATTATGAGAGGAATCCATTCTCTTTTCGATTTAAATGAGATAAATATTTAAACTCCCAAGTTTAGAAATTCCATTATGCTGGAAAAATTTCAAGGCATAGACTGATTTACCAATTAAAAAGGTATTCAAATAAAAAAGTGTTATGATTTATTCCAAACTGATTGTGTATTTAAGATATTTTTTCTATTTTTGTACTTTTACTAGAAAGGTTTAGGATTGTGCATGTGTATCTTCCTTTGAAAATAAATTTTATATAAAGTTCGATTTTCTTACTTGCAAATCACTATTATCCCTCTGTTCTTTGAGAATTCACTGTATGCACGCATAATAAATAAGTCGCATAGTGTAAAAAACTATTACTCGCCACTTATGTGACATTATTGTAGAAAAGTACTAAGACCAAACCTATGTTAGTAAAAACAGAAGTTTTACATTCCGAATTAATTTTACTACCACAAAAACTTAGCGTGATCATAGACATTCGTAGAACTTTAATGAAATAAGTTTAGCACTTGTCGTACTTCCAATCTAACACTGGATGATCTTAAAAGTTCCATTACCTAAAGCTATCTATCCACTGCCGCAGAATCAAATTTTATGGTGATTAGTGTCCCTTCTGTCCTGGAAGTAGCTAAATTTTTTGTTGTCTCTAGTCCCGAGATATTTATAATCTGTGACACGGGACTTTGTTATGAAACTAGTAACAGCCATTTCAAATACATAAAAATTATTTACAACCTGTCTATAAACAATCAATAAAGGGAAATTAATTCGTTTCAGTAAGAAACTACAGTTAGATACGATACCTGACCAGACCATACGTTTTAATTGTATTAAAATAGGCTATTCGGGGTTTTGTATCTTATTTATAAACAGGTACTATTTTTAAATATTTAGTAGTCTTCCTAAAGACCTAAACAGAATATTTTTACTTAAAAATACATATCGAAGTATGGCCTTGATCACGTTACGAAGCAATTGTTTTCAAAAAGTAAAGGGTTCAAAGAAAGCTTTGATAACAGGTGAGGCATAAGTCAAGGCACATAATTAGATTTGATTTATTTCAATAATAGTTTACCAGAAAGAAACACAGTTAACACAAACTACCTACCTAGCTAACAGCTAACAGCCATACACAAACAATGCTAACTATTTTACATTCATTCTTATTTAAAGAACAGTTCTTATTTATAATACAAAACTTTCAGGACACTTTAAATATATCTCAATTGGTCAATCCTTTCCAAGAGGTTGCTAATTTGTACCTTAACTTATCGGCTCGCTCGTTAATTTTTGTAAAGACAATAATGTAATTTTATAATTATTATTTATAGTGTTTCTTTACTACACTTCTGAATTTGTTTCATTTGACTTAGATATTGATGACCACTTAATAAACCAGAAATAATAATGAAATAAATAAAGATTATTAAAAGTTTCACAGTTTCATTAAAATACAACCTGACAATATTGTTTCAACAGCTATGCTGTCATTATCAGTATAATATAAGGTAATAGAATTATAAACAAAAACGTCGCTAAGGTAGATACAAAAATAGGTAACTAGATAAAATAATAATAATAATCAGAATTAAATATCTAATACTTCCAGTAACAGAGCATTACTGAGTTCAAGTTGTTCATTCATTAAAGGTACCCTGAGTTTGTGTTTGTATATTTCAAAGGCTTCTAAAATGTCTAATTTGCGTTTGTTATTACAAAAATGTAGGAATTTAATATTATTTTGAGGAGTCATTGTGTGATTTTGTTCTAAAAGGTGTTTGGCGTAATTCGATTTTTCAGGATGTTTGTTTTTGTAATGACGTACGTGTTCTTTTTATATCTTATGTCAAAATTTCGAAGTGTTTGCCCAATATATACCGAACTACAAAAAGAACAATTTAAACGGTAAATGCCCGATTTCATGATATCATGTGTTCTGTCTTTAGCATTAAATAAAAATGAAAAAGTGATAGTGTTGGTTTTAAATGTTATTTTATAATTGTTGTTTTTTCTTAGTATATGTGCAATTTTTTCTGATATTTTGCCAAAATATGGTATAGATATGTAATTTTATAGCTAAGCTATAATCTTTTTGTTTAATTAAAGTGTCAATCATGTTCGGATTGTAATGATTTGCATGTGCTAGTTGTTTAATGGTTGATATTTCTTTGCTAAAATCTGATTTTGTTAGTGGAATAGTTAAAGCTCTGTGTACTAATGATCTGTAGGCTGCTACGAGGCTGGTCCCAGAAGTACCCGACCCAACAAAGAAAACACAAAAATTTTGGAAAAAGATTTATTTATTTTTCAACGTAATCTCCTTTCAGCTCTATACACTTTTCCCAGCGGTGTTCAAAAAGTTCGATACCCTTTTTATAATAAGAACTGTCTTGCTTCTCAAAATAGCCATTAACTGCTGACATCACTTCTTCATCGTTGGAAAATCTTTGACCACTGAGCCATTTATTCAAGTTTGGGAACAGAAAATAATCCGAGGGGGCTAAATCTGATGAATATGGTGCATGAGGTAGCAATTCAAACTTTAATTGATTAATTTTGGCCATTGCAATAACGGATTTGTGAGCTGGCGCGTTGTCGTGATGTAACAACACTTTCTTTTTAGCCAAATGCGGCCGTTTTTGCTTGATTTCTTCGCTCAAACGTTGCAATAAGTTTGCATAATACTGGCCGTTGATAGTTTTTCCTTTTTCGAGATTATTATTATAATTATTCCACGCGCATCCTAAAAAACTGACGCCATAACCTTGCCTGCAGATGAAACGGTCTTCGCCTTCTTTGGAGCCGGTTCTCCCTTTTGAGTCCATTGTCTCGATTGTTCTTTTGTCTCGGGTGTGAAATGATGGACCCATGTTTGATCCACAGCAAAATTCTGCTTTGTTGCTGTGAAACTTCGCTAAACACTCAATTGAAACGTTTTCACGACACTGTTTTTGCTCGAGTGTGAGCAAACGCGGCACCCATCGCGCACACAGCTTTCTCATGTCCAAATTTTCAGATAATATGCGATGTACCGCACTTTTTGAAATGCCCGTAATGTCTGCTAGCTCGCGCACTTTCAGTCGACGATTATCAAGTACCGCTTTGTGGATTTTCTCCACCATTTCTGGAGTCGTCACCTCATTTGATCGATCACTGCGATGCTCGTCTTGGCAGCTAGTAAGGCCTCGTTTAAACTCAGCTACCCAAAATTTAACTGTCGTAAACGAAGGAGCAGACTCACCCAGAGTAGGATCCAGTTCAGCTTTTATATTGGTTAGGCTGAGGCCTTTCAAATAAAAGTATTGTATCACATAACGATGACCAATTTTCTCCATTTTCACAAATTCACTGACAACGTTTACTATTAATGGCTGCCAAACAAATACTGAACAACGTGGCGCTTTCAAACTTGAAACATATGCTTTATAGACTGCGTACTTTCCAATACAAGATATTTTCAAACAACTACCGCCACCTCTTGGTCAGGTCGGGTACTTCTGGGACCACCCTCGTATTTTATGTGTATTATGGTGACAAGATTCATTTGGTATTGTTATTGTTTGTGTTGGTTTTCTGTATATGGAAAATTCAAATAGATTGTATGCGTTAATCTTGATATTTAAGTCTAGAAAGTTTATAGCCCTGTTTTGTTCTGTTTCTAGTGTAAATTTTATATTAGGGTGGATACTGTTAATAAGAATTAAAAATTCATTGATAACCTCAAAAGAACTGTCAAAACAAGCTAAAATGTCATCAACATAACGAAACCAGAAGATAATGTGTTATTCAGAAGATTAATGTGATCTTCAAACTTGTCCATAAATATGTTAGCTAATAGAGGACTTAGACAATTACCCATAGGTAAACCATCCTTTTGTAAATAAATTATGTTATTAAAATTGAAATAATTTTGACTTATACAAAGGTCAAATAATTGAATTAACTCTAACCTTTTAACTAATTTTATATTACTATTGATCAAGAAACTATCTAATAAAGGAATACATTCTTGTGGGGGTATTCTGGAGAACATGTTGCAAATATCAAAACTAACAAGTTTTGAATGTGGTGGAAGATGTATGTTTTGCAGCTTATCTACTAATTCTAATGAATTTCTAACAGAGTATTTCGATTTGTAACCTATCGTGTTAATAATCTGGTTCAGTTTTTTGGATAAGATGTAATTAGGTGCATTGATGTATGATACAACTGGTGTTATTGGCATATTCTGTTTATGTGTTTAGGTATATAGTTTAGGTATTTGTGGGTTTTTATTAATGATTTGTTGCTTTTCTAATTCTGAAAAGCAGATATTGCAGTTTTCTAAACCTTGTTTTATTTCATTTTGGAATTTTGTGGTTGGGTTTCTGTTTAAAGTTTCTAAATTTTCTTTATTAATAAATTCATTAACTTTTTGTATGTAAATATCTTTTGAAAGAATTACCAAAGTGTTACCCTTATCTGCTTTAACAGAAATTAGAGTGTTCTCTGTGATTTTCTATTTTGTATCTACTTTAGTGACGTGTTTGTTTATAATTATATTACCTTTGATAATGACAGCATAACTGTCGAAACAATATTTTCAGGTTGTATTTTAATAAAACTGTGAAACTTTTAATAATCTTTATTTATTTCATGATTATGGAGTTCCACAAAGTAAAGCTGGAAACAATAAACAGAAATAATAAAACGTTCCAAGGTCAGGTTATTTTAAAACTTCGAATGAATTTTTGAAATAATATTTGCCTTGATGAATCTTGAATCAGAAAAAAAATGTTTTGTGGAATATGAATAACTTAAAACTTGCCAATAAGCAATACAACACTAAACGGGAAAGGTTTTGTCATCATCAAGGAGAGAAAAAATAAAGAATTTTATGATAGGAGAATCTATTCACGTACTGCTGTGCTTTTCATTAAATATAGTTATATTTCAGTGATTAGCGATTTTAAAAAACAATATTTAAATGTTTGCATTAGGTACTTATGTAAAATTACTATCTTGAATTCCCGGGACTTGAAAAAATTCTAAAAATTTAAAAAAGAGTCTCGTGCATAGAGAAATTATCCACTCAGAAACAGTAATGGTGTTGTCCTAAACTTCTATCAAAGTAATGCTATCGGCTTCAGAACGTTACTACTAGCACACTTTTTCAGGATATTCCATAACTGGTTAGTCCGAATATCGACATAAATAATATATAAACTTGTATCAAAAGCTTTAATTGCTAAAATTTAATGTAAATATGAAAAAAAAACATTTGGTTTGATTAAAGCAAGGGCAATTAAATTGGCTGATGTTATTTTGTTATAATAATTCGTGTAAATAGTAATTATTTTGTTAGTATAACTCTTGTTGTATTTACTTGAACATTCCACAGTCAACCAGCTGCTCATTTAATTTTAATAAACCTACAATACCTAAATAAGCAGAAGTAATTGGGTAAAGGGTAAAAAACTTTCAACATATTTATTTTAAAGATTTCGGATTTTCACAAATCAAAGTTAATCCTAGTTAGAAATATTACATTTACTAGATCCTATAGGATCGATTGCTTGCTCCTTAGTTGGATGGTAGAGTCGGTTTTGATACTTGATACCATCACCAATCACGCCTCAACTTATTATATACATGCAGATCAAGACGTAATTACCACATGGTTGGACATGAAAAGAAAATTACACTTCTATGTAAATTAACCCTTTACATGTAAATTAACAGTACTTACGGGGTGGGAAATTGGGATTACCTCGTACGGTCCCATTCTACTTTTGGGTAAATGAAGCTTTCGGGAGTGAAGAGCGTCAATGTATTGTCACCATCACGGTGACTTGAAACGACGTTTTCTACATTGGACATACCTTTCCATCGAAATGCTGAAGAGATAGGTGTACACTAGAACACAGTCAAGTATTCACCTTCTTCGAGACTATCCCTCATTGGCCAATTGACATACTAGAGGAGAAAAAGCACCCCAATGGTGACCGGTGATATCAGCCGGGGCAACTGGTTGGGGATTATCTATTGTTACCTACGACGAGGTCGAATGACAAGTCGTGCCAGACATTCAGTCTCCAAGCAGATAGTGTTTTGTACGGTTAATTCATTTATAGAGTTCAATCTCACATCAAAACAACAGTAATTTCACAAATTGCTAACATAACAAATTGGTCATCAAAAACAATTTAAGTAGCACCGGTCTTTGCATTAGACATTTTGAATCTAGATGTAATTCTGCATTAAAAAATTTCTCATTTACCAGTTTTGATTGGAATGGCACAAAATTTGAAAAAGAATTGTGCCACTCGAATTAGCTATATTTGACATGATGGCGAGAAGGTATTTCAAATTGAAAATATCCCAAACTAACAGTAAAAAATATGAAAAACTGTTATTTGCACCTGTAAATATGCCAGACACGGCGGAAAATGCAAAAAATCGGTTTTTGCGATTACAGCGCCACCTTTTGCGAAGATAAAAAAATGTTTTAAATAAATTATTCATATTTTGATAAGTAAAATCTAAATATGCAATAAAATTTAGGGATTCCCATTTGAATTCTTAAAGTTGCCCCCCTTACTCCCACAAGGGGAAGTCAGGGGGTTCCTTTTTGACGTCATTCGATAGAGCAAATCGACATTAGTAAGATCACCCATCGTCTTGTTAAAAATTCTTAATCCCCCGCATTTTAAAAGGGGTGTAATGGTGGTCTGGACCACCCTGTATATCTCTAATAGTAAAAAGATTACTATTATTTTAATCAATGCAGATTCATCGTAGTATACATCTTACTGTAAAAGTACTTTTATTATTTCATCGACTGTAAAAAAATTCAAACGAAACAGACTAGTAAAAGGTATGTAGGTCGCTATGAGTGTGCAGGTAGAGTAAAATGTAAAATATGTAGAAATACAACCTAATTATTTTCTTTTACATTTAATATCTAAACCGGACAATAAAAATAATAAAAGCCATTTCTGCGAGCACAAAACATTTTATTAAGCCGTACTAATGTTTTATTAAAGCTCTTGTTTTTGAAAACGAAAAAAGAGGGGCTTGGACATAATCATAAATTGCGGAGATTTCATAAAAAAACGTCATATTGCCGCCTAAGCTTTTTTTCGATGATCTCAGTTTTATCCTTTTTGCGTCGGTATTGTTTATAGGGATGGGTTGGTATGTCGGTAAATATATTTTTTTACTTCTATATAACGAATCATTTTACCAAAGTGTCTGTCTTATTTCAGATAAATGCTCGTCGAGTGGAGAAGAGAACTGGACCTAAATGAAGAGACGCCGCAATGTATGAGGTTAGCCTTTTTCATTAATCCTGAACTGATACGAACTGACCTTGTTATATAGCGGTCGTTCGTTCCTAACTGATGTGGTTCGCTTCGAGGAATGAATATTTGTATTCTCTATTAGTATTCGCAGAGCACACTTATACATTGATAATAAATGGCAAACCTTATATTTCTGCGTCGTACTTCTGAGCAGTCGAAATTTGAATAAGATAGGCCTTTGAATGAAAACATATTGGAATTCAAATAGCACTGTAGTTCAAAATAATTTTAAATTTTCTGCATGAATAATAATTTATGTTGCAATCTAATTTGCGTTTGTTTCAGCGAAATTTAAATAAGCAATGTGAGAAAAATTTTATCTGCTAAAACAGAAAAATCATTACGAACATCCAAATTGAATTTGCCATACCTTCTGAAAAATACGTACCGTCTGGATGAGCAACTCGCTGAATAGCGGTAAAGCTTAAATTGATTGTATTTTACTTCTTCGGAAGGGAAGCTTCTGTAACAAAACATTTTTACATAATTCTGTCCTTTTTGTCCACGTTTTTAATACAGGTTATGTAACCGATGACGGTTCGTACGAAACGACAGCTCCAGCTGTGCGCTTGAGGTATAATGTCGCGGTCCGGATATGAATTCTACATTCCCTTTTCATCAAACCACTTCCATATTTCACGGTTCGCAAATAATGAAAGTTTGAATTCCACATTTTATTTCACAGGGCTGCTAAAGTTCTGATTACATTTGAACTAGATATTGCGCAGTTATCGACGTACTGACAGTGCAAAAAGAAAATCTTTTCAGAGTGTTAAGTTAAGAATGATTGTCTAAAAATCTCTCTTACTTAAAGGACTCACTAGTTTACAAAAGATGCCATTTGTGATTTGGAAATGAATTCGTATAACCTCTGCATTTACGAGATTAAATTAAGAAACGTGTAACATCACCCTTTTTACACTGCAACAGTAATGCTAACCCTTATCACGTTATCATCGTTTTTAATTATGCCACTCCAGACATTTATCGAGAAAATATGTTGGAAATGAGCTGTTCGAAAGATTTTTCAAGGCGTAGCAATTGCAGTTCTGTCTATTTCTACCATCATCATTATTTGAAAACATTACCTCATCATTAAAAAGTAAAAAGTCTAAACTCTAAAGAATTGTTTTCTAAATTGATCTTGTTCTGAATATTCCTGCAGAACTTTAATTTAAAAAAATCGTTTTATTTTAATCTACACTTCGCGTCGTATATAAATAATAGAAAGAATTCAAATGAAATTTCGTCGAATACTTTTATTTTTATAAGGTTGGGGTCAACCAATATCAAATTAATTATTTTCGCAACCACGAGAAAATTATATTTGTCAACAACGCTTTCATGTTTTGCATCCAGATCTATCGGTTGAGCTGGAAATGTTTACAAAGGACGACGTATAGTGGAGTATTGTAGTTCAAAGGTTGGTTATTATTATTAATTATTTTATTGGATTTATCGAAATCAAACACATGAATAAATTATATAAAGTAAGAATCTAATGTAATTATAGGTAAATGGACAAAAAATAAACATTTTAAATCTTAAAATGGATTTTTATTAAACTAGTTATCTGAATCTTCTTCCTCCTCATATTCGACTGCCGCATTCTCATCATATGCCGATAGCAGCTGCTCTGAAAGTAAAAGTTCTAATGTTTTGAATACCTGGAAAATGGCTTGTTTTTCTTCTGTCGCCTAGATCGTGAACTAGTAATTAATGGGTCAGAGCTGTAACGTGTTTAAATTCTCGATTTAATAGAAATACAGTTTTAAATGCATTAATGGTGAAAAACCTTAGTACGGCCCCGTATATTCCAATACACTTTCGTTGCTTAAAAGTGCAGACTTCATATTAAAGCAAATAGTGTTTTCTTTAGTATCAAAGCTCATTTTCAAAGTGTTCTCACGGTTACGATGATAATTGTTTTTTCGTAGAGAAAATACAGATAAAATTGAGTTTATAAAATATCCGGAAATAATATCGTCTTTCTAACAAAGGAATATAATGTAAAAAAAGACATTTAACACAAATTTATAGTTCCCATACTTGCTTATCTGCAATTTGTATAAATAGATTTTTCTGAACCCAGACAAATAAAAAACGGTCTGAAACCACATTTTGAAATATCGAGTTTCACAATTGTTTCGCAAACAGATTTTGACGCGGTCTCGCAAAATTAAATAGAAGGTTCTAGAAGGATTTTATGTGTTTGTTCTCTATTGGTTTAAAAAGTGTTAGTCTCATTTGGATAAGCTAGTTTAAATTTTCCTTTCTTCAAAAAATGTCAACGCCACAACTATTTTCGCACCCAAGAGAGTCAGGCAGTGAGTCTCACAAAGAGAGTCAAGTCATATATCGGCCTCGAGCCGAGCTGCGGCTTCCAGCCGTGTAGCGGGCGGTAGCCCTCAGCTCCTTTGGTGGTAGTTGTATTTTCGTTATTACAGTTTTAAAGCCAAGTTACCAAATTTGACACATCCTGAAAATTAATTAAAGTTAGCCGAAGATAGTTGAATACAGTACAGGGTCTATTAACGTTAATTCAGTACAGTGCAGTATTCTAATCAAACGATCAGAAAAGTAATTAGTAAAAGTTTGAAAGATTTCGTTAAGTGAACCGCACGCGAAGCTTAACCTAAGTTTAGCCGGGTGCATAACACAAGAATGTCCGTGAATTTACCGTTAAGTGTAACAAGTAGTTGTTATTACCGTGTAATTCG
Source organism: Agrypnus murinus (assembly GCA_929113105.1). Lineage (NCBI taxonomy): Eukaryota > Metazoa > Arthropoda > Insecta > Coleoptera > Elateridae > Agrypnus > Agrypnus murinus. The sequence continues at coordinate 87,871,673 of OV816024.1, forward strand.
TCAAGTTAATGGATTTAATTAATAAACTAAAGTATTTCTAGTAAAATATCAAAAGTTAAGAAAAAGCTTAAAAGTCTGAAGCTTATTGCATTGGTTTAAGAACAAATCAAATCATTTCGTTGAGTTATAAGTTAAACTTTATAAGGATAATTCAAAAGTTAGTTAATTTTGAAAATAAAGAATTAATCTTTCTGATTCTGTCTTGCCGCATACATAAGCTCGTGTTTTTTTTGGTAATTTTTATAATTAATGGAAGTTCTTTTTTGAACTTATATGGTTTTAGTTCTTCATTAAGGGGTTATTAATGAATGTGAAACAATTATTGTAGACTTCAGTTCGTTAATTTATGGTGTAACCGTTGCATCGACGATCAGACTTTCCAGGTTTCTCTTCTTTAGTTAGTGAGGTATTGTGTACCTGTGGTTAAGTGTGAATTGTTTTTAAAAGGCATTATTGTGAAAGTGAGGTTGTGAGAGTTAAAGGACCGAAAATACTTTAATTCTTTGTCAAGGACTGATGGATAACTTGTATAATAAAAGGAAGTTCTGTATTTAAAACTTATTTGTAACATTTCTTGTAAAATTATTGTTAATTATGTAAACATTTTCTCCCATATAAGAATTATTATTAGGACATTACTGACAAAACTATTATTATTGACATTTGAGACAAACAAATGCATTTATTTACAAATGAATATTTAAATTAAATTCTGTTATGATTATAATGGACAGATGCTGAATTGAAGCTATTCAATTATTTAACTTGCCTTCATGTCAAATAAAGTAATGCTGATTCTAGTTGATTAATTTTAATCTATGTTCTCTGGGTCCTTTTTTATTTGGGAACCCAGGTCAAAAATTACTTCAAATAAATGGCGCCCTTATCCTTTTATTGTATCTAGAAAAAAATCATTATTTTTCTTTACAATTCGTAAGCCATGGAAATCAGACCTACGCCTGTGAGATTTGTTAATGAGAGATCTTTAGAGCCAGAGCATTAACGTACCGTAAGTATCGGATTTATGAGTTTTGCAGTAAGTATATAGTATTTGAATTTTTATAGAGGTTACAGTGACGCCCATCGCGCGGTGTATTCTATGTTATGTTATGTATTCAGAATAATTTAGAGTACGAAATATTAGTCAAGACGCTCAGCGAAAATGGTTATTCCTCGCTTTGGCAGCTTCCTTGGGTAACATAGCATATGAAATCACCGTGACTCCATGGGCAAAATCTTATGAATTGTGGGTGACATAGGGTGCCAGCTGTACAGTTCCACATAAAGTTTAGCTACCTCTGTTGCATATTTTGCAAATTTTTGCACGTCAATATCGTGACCACTTGATAGCACATCTAACATCACTTTGAATTTGCGAATGAGATTGACATTTATCTCAGTGATTCGGGAAGATATTTATGGTTCTGTGAAAAATCTTCGTGGCGTGTTGCCACCATTCATATTGCCAAGTCCTGACTTCACATTCACTAAGAGACCCATTTTTTCTTTGAAAGATTGTTGAATTCTTTTGTTCGTTTAAATGTTTTGTTTCAAATACAATTTTTTTTATCTACATCTGTTCTAGCTTGTCATTTCTTAATTGGTAGTTTATATGATAAGTGTAAAACGATTCAAAAAGTCTGATTCTACCATGAAGAATTGAAAGCCCAAATTTAAATTTCAGGATTTTCTTCTTTTCTGTTGGTTAAACATTGAAATTCTTCGATGTTTCTACGCAAACGTAACTCGTTGCAGCATTGCAAATCTTCGCGTCTACCATGGTGGGTATCAAGACATGCTTAACATGAATAAGCGCTCCACTAGGTGTCAGAGTTTATGTTTCCTTTAAATTTTTAGTCTGGTTTCAATATACTGCATTTCTTCTCTTGTAATATCGCTTGTTTCATGAAGAAAGCGTATTCTTATGGGTCTGTAATATCTTGCAGATGAGGGCACTGAATTTTCTCATACAATTCTTTTCTCACCATTAATATTACTTATTAATCTAAGAGGAACAAGACAACTTTGGAAAATATTAACATTCCTCTCCATGTGTTCCTGAAATAATTGCTTAATTTGGGTTTGCTGGGAACCATCGCAACTCCATTTAGTTAAAAGTTCCTAATTTTATTTCTCTTTTTCCGTACATTTTTCTAAAACATCTTTCAAATAGATGCAAAATCGAAAATAGTATGATTAAGCAGATCCTGCAATAAAATTTCTGCGCACGTTGCAGTGACGCGATGTATTTTTGGGTAGCACTCTTTCTTAGTCTGTTATATCAACGAATAACAGGGATATATATCGTTGGGGGGAATAGACAGCACTATAAATTAAATATTTCGTATTGCCTTCAGTAAGATCTGCTTCTACAACTATTGTCAAGTCCTCTGATGGTGAATGTTTCACAATGCTACTTCTACTTAACTGTACATTAGATATTACTTTTCGAACTTTTGCAGCTCTTGTTGGAATTACGGTTATATCGTTGACTTCGTTCAGTTCGTTGACTCATCTGGACTGCATACGTCAAATCTTCGGTAGTTATTTTCTCTCTCAAATCTTTTGTCTTTCTGCGCTCGGTGCGGTCACTGGATTCTCCGAAAACTTTTTTTAATGTACCCGCTTTTGTAGTTGCCCATGTTGGCAAATTAACTGAAGATTGAGTCATTGTTCATTTTTCTTGAAGAAGCGTGCTTCGTTATTGTTAGCAGCTGCCCATTTGCTTTTAGAATCAGTCTCGAAATGTGATAATGCATGTTTCAACGTGCCCTTTTCATCTTTTGGACATTTTGTTATTTCTATAAGTCTATTTAAAAAAAACAACTTATCATTTGTCATTCGTACAGAACTTTGCTTAATCGATTTGTAAAGATATTTTCAGGTCAAAGTTTTTACTGCCTTTCCAGATTCTGGAAAAAGTATGTAAGTTAACACATATTGATTACAAAAATGATTTAAATAATGGCATATGTATGCAGAAGATTTTTCAAATATAATATTTATAAGAAAGTCTATATTTTATTGTTATAACTTTTGTTGCATGGCACCGCCCGAAACATAAACTAAAACGCTATCTTTAGTTAAATATCAAGTTAAAAATTGACACATTTTTAATGCTCATTTAACTTGATAAAAAGTATTTATGCATATTATCTTAAAATGATAGAATAATGTTCTGTAATGTAGTACATACCGTCTTCTTCTCTCTCCATAATAGTGATTCACTAACAGCTGCGTTAGTGAACCAAAACAGTGAAACAGGTTAGAAAATCATAACAAAATATTGCACTGAAGTAGAGCAACTAATACCAGAAAACTAATACCTACGATCTAAACAACCACTAGATTAAGACTCGCTGTATGGCTTCGGGTGGAAGGGTTAGTTTATAATATGACAGTCAGATATTGCAATGGCTACCTATGTTTCTGATAAACATAACTTTTTTTTGTTTTTATCAAAGTTTACAATCTCTATTTATGGCCACCTTTCTGATACGAATACTTCAGTGTGCGACGTAACGTTAATTTGTGTTTTTTATATTATATCGCGATGGGTTCATTGTTAGCCATCAGCCTAAGTAGAGACGTTGGGGCCTGGAAGATTTCTGTAGTAGAGACCTTTTGGTCTCAATTTATTAGCAAGCCTTGAACTTAGACACCGGCTCGTAGGATGTTTTACAAACTGTGTTGATAAACACATCAAAATTTGCAAACTTTGTTTCTTGTTATCGATTGAACATGTTACCGATAATTGTGTACTAAACTTATCACTACAGTATTTTGTGACTCCTCAAGAGTTCGCATTTAGTCGTCTGCAACTCTCGCTTCGTTCGAACTGCAAATACCTATCTGTCCGAGTGACATATAAAAGTTTTTCGCCTACCTGAAATGAAACTCCAAATTTTAAACAGTAACTTAGTTTGCCTTCTATTAGAATTTAAACTTATGTGATGGAGTGAATGATTAATATTAATAAATTAACATAATCATTATAAGACCATAAAGACGCGACTTGCAGCCCGTCGCTGTTAGAGTGATACTACTTCTATAGAGGCATCACGTGATTACCTGCATTAACTAAAGAGGCGTGTGGTCGAGTTCAAGTTATTTAAAAGAGAGGTTTTTGATTCGTATGTCATATATCAAATGAGCGGGTTACATACACGGTGATTCATTACCTAATGATTGGACTTTGAGGATAAACTTCTCTGGTTATTAGAAACATAAAACCTTAATAACATTTTTTGATTAAATGAACTTGAAAATTTGGAAAATTTTGCCCGACGTTTTCAGACAAGTACGTGTAATTGATGAAGGAATAGTCAAATAGAAAAACGTGACATCTGTTGAATGAGAAGAACAAGGACGCAGCAGGCAGACATTCCATATTGGCTGTTGTTGAAGCGAAGTTCTCCTTCAAATTTTCCGCATCTTTTTTCTAATGTTAAATTTGTTCATGTTTAAAACAAACTCATGGTAACCACGCAACTATAGCAGGCAATCCAACGATGCAGGCTTCATGCAGGGATTCATTCAACGATGCAGGCTCGTGCTGAGTAGACGTTGTATGTGTCGCTGCGGTATTTATACTCGTATAATCATTTTAAATTTATATTGTGCAATTATGGCTGGAGGTAATACTGACCGAAAATTGCGTTCCACTAATGATGATAAGGAAGGTAATCCTGAGAGAAAATTGCGATCCACTAGTGATGATAAAGATGATAAAGATGAAGCGTTAGTTCAAAAAATTGTTGAAAATGTTCTATCTAATAAAGATTTTATGGACAAGCTTACGGCTTCGTTTACGGATAAAATTAATGAAATTGTAGAGATTAAAGTCAAGGTCTATGAAGATAGAATTATTGCACTGGAGGAAGAAATTAAAACTGCAAAACACCTGTTAGAGTCACAGGAACAGTACTCTAGACGCAATAACCTACGTTTCTTTGGTATACCTGAGGTTCCCTCCGAAGATGTTGCTGATACGGTGATTGACCTATGTCAAAGGAAGCTCAATATTACTTTAACATCTATGGATATTGACTGTGCCCACAGGCTTCCTAATAAGGTGGGTAATCACCGACCCATTATCGTGAAGTTCTGCCGTCGCGATACGAAAAATGCTATTTTTCGTGCTAAAAGCAAATTTAAAGGAACCAATTTCATCGTACGTGAAGATCTAACTCACGTTCGTGCATTACTGTTAAAAGAAGCTGTCAAACGCTTGGGTAATGGTAATGTCTTTACTAATAATTGCAATTTGTTTTTAAAAGTGAATAATAAAATTCACAAATTTAATATAGCTGAAGGTATTAAATGTTTAAATAAATTATGCTGATACTGCGGCGATATGATAGCACTGATATTTTTATTTTGAAAGAAAATACGTTACTTTAACATTTATTATTTATAGTTGATACCTACTTATCGAATATTCTTTATTATAACATTACTGATAATCTGATCAGCAACTTGCAAAACAAAGATTTTTTTTTTTAGGATTAATCACTCACTTAATTAAATATCTTGTTTATATTTATTGGTATATAGAAAAGATCTTTTTTCTGTTCTTGTTCATTTTTAGTTTTAGTGATTATATATCTTTATTGCAAATTATATTGTTATTATACATTACAATACAAAACTTTAGTTGTTTTACATTAATTAATTAGTATGTTTTATTATTATATTAAAAATTGATTTATAATATAGCGTGAAATTTTTTTTGTCATTCTATAAAATTAATATTCTTATACATTTTATTAATTTATTACCATCACTGTTATTAACACTAGACGTTCTTTCATTTATTTAACTAATTATTAATAATACTACTTATTATCTTTTATATTAACATTATTTTTTAGTTACGTATACGCCATGGACTATTTGCGAATTGGACATGTCAATGTCCGATCGTTATTACCTAAAATTAAAGACATTAAGGATCTGGTTACAACATTCGATATACTGGCCTTATCAGAGACGTGGTTATCAGAAGACATAAATTCGAGAGCTCTTAATATTAAAAACTACAAACTAATACGCAAGGATAGGTATGGAAGGGGAGGGGGGGTAGCCTTTTACATAAAGCAAAAGCTTTTTAGTTTAATTATTGATACAAACGACTTAGTACAAAGACTAGATAAATAGTCAAAGTGTTGTGCTGGGAGTGTTTTATAGGCCTCCAACTTTCAACCATAAAGCTTTTGTAGATGAAGTTGAAAACTCAATTATGTTGTGCACACCATATTCTGATAATATTGTATGCATGGGTGATGGCAATGTTGATTTTCTTATGGTAGATAACCCTGCAACAGTATATTTCAATAATATGTTAGAAAGTTTAAATTGCACTCAAATTATCAAAGAACCCACTAGGTTAAATTCGTTGTTAGATATCATAATTATTTCTAAAGTTTCACTTATAAGAAAATCAAATGTCGAGAATTTTCATTTGTCTGATCATGACTTAGTAAGCTGTGAAATAACATGTCAAAAAATACCGCGCATCCCAACTACCTATACTTATCGTGATTACAAAAATTTCAATCATGAAGATTTTTACAACGACTTAGAAACACTTTCTTTAAATGATATTTTCTATGAAAACGACGTTAATAGGAAGGTAGATATTTTAGTTAGCTATATACGAAGTCTTTTTGACAAGCATGCACCGTGGAGAACCATTACAGTTACAAAAAAACCTGCACCTTGGTTAACCGATAACGTTAGACTACTTATGAAACTAAGAGACAAAGCAAAAACTAAATTTAAAATGTTAAAAACAGCAGCTGCATGTGAATATTATAGGATGTTGCGCAATTTCACAAATATCGCAATAAAAAATGAAAAACGGGCTTACTTGCAGTTCAAGCTCGCTAGCAGTAACTCTAATGTGATGTGGAAAGAATTCAAACGTCTAGATATTGTTCATTCCAAAAATAATGATAATAATTCTTTTGATGGTAACATTCATGAAATAAACAAGTTTTTTGTCGATAGCATTCCTTCTATGGCTGTTGATCAGAACACTTTAAATTTCTACAAGAATAATACGTTAAGTAATGATATTCTTTTTAACTTTAAGCTTATAGATTACGAGATTGTATTCAAAATAATTAGTTCTTTAAAAAGTAGTTCAACGGGATTAGATGGATTAAATATCAAAATGATTAAGTTATGTTGTCCTTTTATTATACAGTTTTTAGTACATATAATTAATGTTTGTATTTTAGAGAATAAATTTCCTGATAGTTGGAAGTCAGCTCTGATAACACCGATAGGGAAAACAGAACATCCTGTGGATTATAAGGATTATAGACCAATCAGCATTCTTCCAACACTCTCAAAAATATTTGAAAAGATTATTAACATGCAAATTCGGGAATATTTAGAAAATAATAACTTATTACCAACATATCAATCAGGTTTTCGGTCTGGTTACAGCTGTTCAACTGCTTTATCTCACATTACTGATGATGTCTTTAAAGCGTACGACGAAGGGAAATCTACCTTTTTAGTGTTATTAGATTATAGTAAAGCTTTTGATACAATAAATCATGATTTACTTCTCAAAATATTACATTATTTAGGTCTGAGTGAAAATGCGATTGGTCTGTTTCGAAACTATTTGTGTAATAGAACACAAAGAGTCAAAATGCCTAATGAGGTATCCTCGCCTGTCGATGTTATCAGAGGGGTGCCACAGGGATCCATATTGGGACCTCTGTTATTCACCTTGTACACGCACGGTCTTTGTGGTTGTGTGGGGACCTGTAATGTTCACATGTATGCTGATGATACTCAAATTTACTTTTCCTTTAAGCCAAGTGATATCAAAAAAGCAACTGAAATTTTAAATAATGGTCTCAAAGCCGTCTCTGAATTTTCATTACAACATGCATTAATGTTAAATCCAACGAAATCGTGTGCACTATTATTAGGAAAATCAAGTGACACACTTGAAGTGCCACCTATTAAAATTGGGGAAATTGAAGTACCTATAGTAGAAAATGCTAAGAATCTTGGAGTAATTTTTGACAAAACATTTCGGTTTGGAAAGCAAGTCTCTAAATATATACAAAAAGCTTATTATAACTTAAAACTTATTTTTCCTCATAAAGATTATTTAAGTAAAGAATCGAAAATTTTACTATGCGAGTCCATGGTTTTATCACAATTTAATTATTGTGTTCCTGTGTATAGCCCATGTCTGGATTATGAGACAACTCAACGTATTCATACGTTCGTTTACTTATACTATCGCAAACATTTATAATGAGATACCCTTTTCCATTAAAACGCTTACTATTAAACAATTTAAAAAAGCTTTGTTCAAAAAGTTACTATTAACCAATTGATATACCAGCTCGTAAATAGTCTATGTAATTCATTCTTTGTAAGATATTTTTATATATGTATACTGATATATATTTATATATACTATAGTTTTTCTATTTATCTTATTTTGTGTTCTGTATAGATTGTATTATCTGTGTAATCTTGCTATTTTTTTTGTTCTTGTACTCCAAGGGGATGATGGAAGAGCAGCTTATGCTGAATCATCTCCTTGTGATTCTGTAAAATTACTATTCAGAATAAATATTATATTATTATTATCCTTGATGTTATTGTTATTTCTTTATAAAATGCTCGCTTACGAACCTCAGGCAAAAACATATTCATATCTCCCTTAATACATAAATAGCTATTAAAGCACACCATGTAATAGATTTAAACAAAAATTCCTTGTTTTATACAAATTTTGGGTTAGAAAACCCTAAATGTGTTTACTATTGTGAAAAGAAAAACGAACTAATTTTAAAGTAATTAACATTGAACCAAAAATCAACACCAAAATAGAGTATCTAGTTTCCTTTATTCGTAAAAGGTGTAGCAAAGGTATCAGGTTAATGGACAACATTATAAAAAACACTGTTTAGGCTTTATTTAGTAGCTAGAGAAAAAATATAACATCAGTTGCAGTTTTATACGATGTTTCATTATTGTTGTTACAACTTTTGATGTTTGTGTGAATAGAATTTTATAAAATTTATTTAATATATGTTTAATCTATAGTGCAGGATTTTAGTTTAAATCGTTTTGAATGGCATAATTAACAATTTATCGGAAAAAGTATTGAGATGTAATAAGACCATCTCATTGAAAATTTTATTGAACGATAAGATCGTAAATGTGAATACAAATATTTCACATATCAAATTAAAATAAAATATGGATATGCTAGGTGTTAGGCATAATTAATCTAAAGGCTACATATTGAGTCACAGTTAGGCTCACCAATATTTAAAATAGAAATCAAGAATAGAATTTCATGCACACATAACCTTAATTTTTGTATATTTAATAAAAGGTTTGATTAAAAAAAAAGGATATCAATCATTTAGATTGTTTTATGATACTACATGTTTATACAACCCAAGTTGCATATTGGGATGGTTTTTTCATTTGTAGAGAAGATGTAATCTTCTTATTTAAATCTAGAGTCTACGATCTTTAACGTAGGACTAACTTAGTTTCGGGCTGCCAGTTAACTAAAAACAAATAAATTAGGTCAATCTTGTAATGACTAGTATAGCAGAATAAGCTTTTAAACTCTTATATAATAATCTTGAGCATTTTTATTATTGAAGGTTTCGATTTTGTTGCTATGCTTCAGTTTTGATAATTATTGATTCTTATACTATTTTTCTCACCATTGTTTTAATGCAAACACTTGGAGGACTGTATGCTGCACAATTTGATTATAAATTGACTTCATTTGAATTAATGTCAAAGGTAAAACTTGTATATGCATCATTTGGTTTATCCGATTTTTGTAACGGATCGTAATTTATGATTTTCTTAAATTGTAAAGATGTTCCTGTGGAAATTTAATATGTATTAGCTATATTGTGTAATTATGTATCTATTTTGTAAAGGATAAACCTGGATTTATTGAATTTTGTATGTAATTAGGTCATAATGAGATTGGTTCATTGTCAATCGTTTTTGCCTAATATCTTCGTTACGATGTATTTTAGGACATAAGTGTGCTATATTGTTTTAATCCTTGTTTTACCAGCTATAATCCTGTGTATATAGAATTAAGGTTCGTGAGAAAATCCAACAGATGAGTGAAATTGTGACGTCATAAATATCTTCCGCGTTGCGATTATTTTGAAAATGTGTCAGTGTCGGTATTTGTTTCCACTAAACCTATATAAGCTGGAGCAAAATTTAACAAATTCAGTCGATCAAAAGCACTTGGCGAATCTATGCTTGACTCCGGACTGAAGATGTGAAAATTAAATTGGGTTATGTTGTAACTATATGTTTGACCTTGTGTTTACGTCAACTTAAAGTATAAAGGAAGATTGGAATAAGTTCTAAGTGTTTACCTGAACAATTAAAAAAAGTTAAAGATTATATCCGTTATTAACAAGCATTTGGAATTGTGAACGTGTTGTTTTAAATAAATTCTGGGAGAATTTATTTTCCATTATCGATTTTATGAATTGACGTTTTTATAATACGAAATCATCTGACAGATGTTAATGCAGTGATACCAATAGCGAATAGAATTTGAAGGAAATTCTATTTACACTATATACCAGGTTGGTCGAAATAAAAGGTTTTAAATTTAATTTGCCAATAATAATAAAATTTATAAAGTTTATCTGAATAATTTCAGAATCATATTGTTTAACCTAAAAGGTTTTTAAGAGAATTTATTTTTCATAAATAAAGCAATTCAATTTCTCTTTTATTAAAATTTATTTTTTTATAAAGCAAAGTATTTGAACATTTGTGAATATTTTATCTAATTTTTGATTTGTGTTGGTTTGTTCAAGTGAATAACTGTAATAGCCCTATGTCAGGCTATTACGACTATTTAATACACTTGAGCAAGCTTGGGAATTAATTTCCTAATTGATTTATTGTACCATTTTGAATAATTTTACTTTTTATTTCTTTTTTTTAATTTGAATTTTCCATTTATTTTCATAAATTAAGAGCGCTGTAGCTCAGCTGATCAAAGTATGGAAAGCCACCAATACACCCCTCACCATACACAAACTCAATAATTAAGAAAAGACGTTTGCTGTATTATGGCATCTTTCTTCCTCTTTAAATTATCGAGTGCTGAAGACGCGTAACGTTTAAATTTCTTTGTTCGGATGCAAGGCCGTCAATGTTAAAGCGGCAATAGCGCAAACACGTGACTGCAATCTGCATCTTATATCGTTATATCCATCGATAAACTTCAGTAACACTTTAAACTTGTTGGGGTTATGCTAATTATTTTATTAGTGGATGTCGTATTGCGGATTTGAGATTTTAACCAATTTTTAATACGAGTATACATAAATGTACTTTAGGTCATTAGGTGGCAGCATTCTCATTATTGAATTAAAATGCTAGGTAATAGTTCTTCCAGGTTACCATAAAATATTGAAAAAATAGAAATAGCAAAGCAGACAAATTATAAAAAGAACCTTTTAATACATACTACTTTATTTAAGTTGTAATAAGCACCTAACAAAAAGTATTGTAAAATATCTTTTTTTTGCATATTGATGACGAAATCTCATTTTCTTAATCATAGTTTTAAACATAAAGTAAAACTTTTTTGCATATTGATTATGAAAGTTTTTTTAACGAAAAATCCTAATGATTATTTCATTCTACTTCGTTTTTGACCAATCGCAAGGCTTTATTTTTTGGATTACAGCGATAATTCGATAATTTTTTATTGTCCTTTTCGACTGTTTTTATCTTCGTGACAACGCTGAAAACTAGTGTCACATGTGTCCCATTTTTTACTTTCATATCAAATACTAATCTTTATGTTAATAAGTAGATGCTTAAATAAACAACTGTATCATGAAATAATCTTACCGAATTACATGCTCGTGCTTCTGAAATTATCTGTTGTAATACTCAAGTTGATTAAAACGCAACACTCGTGTCATTTTTTGACAAATTTCCCTCCGTTGCACGTCGGGAAATTAAAACGTCAAAAAATGACACTCGTGGTTGCTAATCAACGTTCGTATTACAAATCGATAATTTCGAAGCACTCGTGTAATTACAAGTGAAAGTAGCACCTTTTTTAATTATGTTTGTAAAAAACAAACTTCAATCTCCTTGGAGATTATTGTCAAAGAATAATATGTTTTCCTGATTTTTTAAATTTTGCATAAATCCTTTTAAGACAAATTTTTCAGCTTATAATACCTATGCAAAAAAGTGTCGTGTACAGCACGTTATGAAAGTCTCTTTTTCTTTAAACTATGACTTTCATAATTAGGTGCACTGTTATAACTATTTAAATGAATATTATTTTATTTTACATCTTTATCTCGTTGGAATTCGCTGTAGGTGACTATGGTGACTATCAAGGACTACTATATATGTACTTTATTTGGTTACTTTTAGTTATATACAAGGTTATATAGTAGGCAAGTTTTTTGAAATCAATCGTAAACAAAAAATTTATAATTATCATTTGACAGTTGTAAATTCTAAAGCTTTTTAACCAAATTTCGCGTTACAATCAACCTAATCATCATATCAATCTGCAAGAAAGTTACAGCACATATTATGAAAAATTTGTTTCACTCGTTTAAACTAAAACAAAAAATATGTTCGTACAAAAGCCATAATGAGCTTGTCAGTCGAAATATTATTGTTTCTATTCACAGTGATTCTATGTTGATTGACCAATCAACAATTATTATTATTTATATTTACTAATCCTGAAACTGCATTTTGAGTACTATTGCCACTAACTGGTATCATAATGATCTAGAACAGCAATGCTAATATGATGCTATTTTTTAACCTTTTTTCTAATAAAGAAAAATAACCATATGAGCCTTGCTGTCCGATATAAATAGTTATGAAACCAATAGTACATACAGTGTGTCCCCAAATGCGGTTCTCAGGAGGAAAACTTTTATTATTAATTTTATGACAAAAAGACATTCTTTATAAAAGTTTTTGCTTGATTTAAAACTACTTAAAAGTATAACGAAATTTTAATATTAGGTACTTAGAATAAAGTAGAAAATAAAAAAATGCATTATTTCTTAAAGAAAAGACAACTAAGTTCAATATTCTTCAAAAAATAAAATCTCGTTGCTTGAATAAATCGTATGTAAAATGAAATAAGGTAATATTTCTCAATATTATTAATATTGCTATTTGATTGTTACTGCATTGATTCAAGCAAGACATCATGATAAAAAATATAGTAAATACAGACTTACATTGGTCGTTTTTTTCCTTAGAAAAAATGCATTTTCTTAAATTTTTTATTTTATTATAAGTAATATAAAAATTCCGTTATACTTTTTAGTACTCTTGAATCAAGCAAAAATTTTCATAGAGAATGACTGTTATAAAATTAATAATAAAAAAGTTTTTCCTCTCGTGTACCGCACCTGGGGACACTATGTGTGTGTGGTTGGTACAAATGCGGGTAAACTGTTGTGTTGTGTCATGTATTCCATTCTCAAAATGAACTTGGTAGAGGTAGTTTGCTTCGCGATTTTAGCTTTAGACACCGAGAAAATCAAAACAGAAGATATTGGGTTCATCCAATAACCTGCCAACGCTTACTGGAGGGTCAGTTTCAACTCTACGAGGAGTTGAGAGTTTTTTGGGATTCTATAGAATGAGCATCACAAGTTTTGACGAAGTATTAAACATTACTGGATCTTCTATAAGCAATAAATAAATACATTTTTGATCCAGTCACATTGTTCCACAATGTTCGCAGAGATTTTCAAGCACAGTAATAATGAGTGTCCAAGCGAAGTTCCTTGCCTATGTAATCATCTAGTGCGCACACGAGATATTCAAATCCAGGTGTGTGTCGGCCAATAGTTCAGTCGTATTCTGGTTTCTGACAAGATTCAACAGGAAAGTTGAGTAAATGTGCGCATCTCCGTATGTTGCAACTATCTCACTCGGTCGACTAAACTGTTCTAAACTGAAAAACTGAAACAAACTGTAAACTGAAAAAAGTTCATAGTGCACGCTAGCCCTAATTATTATGGATATGATTGTATTGATAAACGTATATTACTTATATGGTAATTAATCTTCGATTAGGATTAACCGAAGCTAGTGCAAATGGCCATAAATATTCGGCATTAGAGTTTTTGTGTTGATAACACTAAAAGACTTTAATCTTAAAATCGACATTTCTTATTTCTTGACATTCTTTAATAATACTTTTATAATTTTGTACACAACTTCTGTCACACATTTTATGCTAAAATAAAGTATTTGTATTGTAAACCTTAGTACATATGCTTTACAAACTGGAATGGACTTTCAACAGGTAATGCGACTCAGTGACTGAGTGGTAATTCAAAATTACTGTCCAACTATATGACATCCTGCAGTTCTTTTCAAAATACATTGCAATATTCGAATCTCGTCGCTTCTCTCTTGTGTTCATCGCTTCACCTACATGTTAGTTATTATTAAATATTACCAACTGTCTTATAAAAAAGGTCTTGGCAAGACGCTACCACATATTCCTGAGACCAAAATAGGACGATTTAACTAAACTTACCTCTATCCAAAAGTGCTTCGTAAAGGCGCTATTGAACGTCAAAGATCTTCAAAAAATTGAATGATAGACATTGGGTCATCCATATGTAAAGAAGCTCAGATTTTTTAACGGTTTGGTCAATATTTTTCAAACTTTTTATTCTAATATTCTAAGGATATTCTAATTTCTAACATTTTTTTGTCTGTTGTTGGATTTTGCTATCTGCCATAGTTTAGGCAAGAAAGATTAATTTGGTTTGCATGCCATGCACTGCAGCCATAATGTATCTAATTTAAAGTGTGTTGGCGTTCAAGAAAAGTTAATAAAACAATAACTATCTTACTTGATAAATCTAATGCAAACACACAGAAAATGTTCAGAGTGGCTACCATTTACATGCATACAAAAATTAATACGACATAAAGAATTAAACTATACTCTTTCATCATTTCGGCATCGTCTTTTAGTCGTTTAGTGTGTCGTATTTTGAATTCGTCTCCACAATTCCTCTTCTGTATTTACAGGTCTGGAGAATACCATGGGTTTTAAAGCTCCCCATAAAAAATAATCCATAGACATCATATCAGGAAAGCGAGGTGGCCAGTTTACGAGAACATGATTTCACTTACCGATCCATCTATTCGGATATAGTTGATTTAGATGGTTACGGATAATAAATGTGAAATGAAGGCGTGCCCCACCATGCATGAAAACATATCTCGGCAAAGTTTTAACTAACTATAATGTATGGCAGCAGTGAATAGCAAGCAAATCAAATTAATTCTTTTTGCCTAAACTATGGTAGACAGCAAGATGGAACAACAGACAAAAAATGTTGGAAATTAGAATATCTCTATCTGTAGAAAAAGTTTGAAAAATATTGACCAAACCGTTAAAAAAAACTTGAGCTCCTTTACATGTAGATCATCTTACGTAACACCCACTATTAAAAAAATGTTGTCAAAAAACTAGTTTTTCAGTACATACTCTCATCTTGCGCAAAAGCATTATTTTGTTATTTAGAAAAATATAAATTTTTTCAAGATCTTTGACATTCGATAGCGCATTAACGAAGCACTTTTGGATAGAGTTTGGTTAAATCGTCCTAGTTTGGTCTCAGGAATATGTCTTAGCATTTGTACAGACCTTTTAGAGACACCCTATATAAAAGTAAGTCTCAAGAGAAACACTTCAACTTCTCAAAAAATCTTCATGTTATGTTCTACCAGAATAGAAGAACATAAACTAATATATTAGCATAGCAAAATCATAGATTCCATATAATCAGTATATAAGGGAAATTAATATGTTTATGCACAGATACATTATAATTAGCCTAATATTGCTAGACTCATCTAAACATAACCGTCTCTTTATGGCCCAAGGGCATCTTTATGGTCCGACGGTCAATAAAGAAACGTCAATTAAATGTCAGAGCTGTTTGTTGTAGAACTTGATTGGTTCTTAATATAATTTGTAAACTTATCACCAATGAAAATAAACTGAAATTAAAAATTTTTAAAACGAGTCCATCGTTTTCTTTTAATGGAGTTGAATGTTAATAAATAGGGTTGAATAAAAGCTTTTAACTTCTCCGCGAAATAATTTAAAACATAATAAATTTTAAAGTTGACTGCAAAAATATGTATTATTAGGAAGAAGAAACATTTTTTTAAACAATCCATGTTTAAATATATAAAGAAAATTAAAACTACTACATGATCAGGAAATAGAATAATCTGATATCTTGTATTTCTTTCTCTTTTTAAAGTTTTTTCTCATGATTTTTATAATTAAAGAAAATTCATGAGAAGTGCAAGTCTTCTACAACTTGCTAATAACAAAACATAGACTGTTCAAAAAATGTTTCTTGTTCCTAATAAATATTTTGGTTTTAAAATGTTTTGGGAATGACTTCATCTTAAGTAAACCGAAACTGCAGTCAACTCTAAAATTTATTGTTTTAAATATATTTCGTGGAGACGAGACTAAATACTTTTATTCGACCCTATTAATTTACTCTCGCTTTACGTTTAATAAATGTTTTCATTTGCTGTTAATAGTAGTTAATTCGTATATTATGCTCAAGTACCGAGATCGTAAAATTATGGCTAAAAAGGAGTTCTTTGCGTCTAAATTAAAAAAGATTATGATTGTAAGTAAAAGCAGGAACTTAGGTGTTTTTAAATAAAATCTTTAAACTGCAGTTATTGTTTGATATTACATTTATATAACTGTTATGAATTAACTAATGAAAGGTGATCCTGCAACTAACCACATTTAAATTATCGCTTAAGCTGCCAACGCCAAATCTTCATGTCCAGTGTTGCCACATAAAATTAACCCGAGTTTAGTTTCGAAATATAACAGGATGGCGCCACTTTATTGAGCGCTTAAGAAATTTATGGGAATTACTTATTATTTAATTGTTAAAAGGTTTCTGATCAAAATTTTCCGCTCGAAAATTATAAAATGAATACCTTCATGTGGCAAAATGTCATAAAGTCAAAAATATTTAAAAATAGGCAAAATAAAAATCAAAAATTTAATAAAAATTTTCTTTAGATATTTTGCCACATAAAGAAAATTTTTAAAACATTTTGTTAAAAATCGCATCTTTCTATCTCAATTTTTAACGATGTGATAGGTAATTTTCTGATACGCCGCGTAGAGAGCGCTCTTAAATAAAGTTTGTGTTTTTCAAGTTATTCATGTGTTTAATTGATCTACATACAAGCATCCATTTATCTTTCTATTTATATTTAGAGTTTAACCAGTGGTTGTCCAGTTGCAGAAGCCCAAGTGTCTGCAATATAAGTTTTTCTTTTCTTTCAGGTATAAGGATCAATAAGATTTTAATAACTCAAACAATTCATGCTCTATCGAATAAACCCTGAGTTGACCGATTGGGAAAAGGAAAAATATTTGGGATGTATTTTTATTTTGTTTTATTTTAATTCACCGCATATAATTTATGTTTACTTTGAACGTTTGGCATATTGTTTATTCAAGTTAAATACTCCGCAGTATAATTCCCTCAATCAAAATAAATAGCTATGCATGCATTTTAATTTTATAAAAATGATAAATAAATACTGCAACTAGCATAATAATAAAGTACTAAAATATAAAGTTTAACGAATATACATACAGTTGTTCAATAGATTTTCACAGAAGGTACCTGAAGATAAGCGAAAGAAACGAGAAAACGAAAATAGTAAAAGATATTTGAAAAAGAAGGTTGGAGCACGAAGAACACAGCACTCCAAAATGAAATTACAGTTATTGCTTTGTTCCTTTTTATAATTCTATAATTAACATAGGGAACAGCGTAATGAAAACGAACAAGGTAATGTCTCTGTCGAAAAATTTGTTCTGGATAATAATTTGATCCATCAGCCTTTGATATAATTTTCAACAACGATAATTTTTGTGTAAAGCAAGTGTTTTAGGAATTTCAGCTTTAAACTGAAATTGAATTAGCAATATGATTAAATCACCCATGGCTTTAATATTATTGTTGTTTACGTAATCAGGAAGCGTAAAGCGTTAACGCATTTAGTTCATTACAATTTTACAGCAATAATGGACTAACATTTCATATATCCATATTATAATTGAATATTTTCTACTGTGATGAAGTTTGTAACTTTATAAAGCAAGTATAATTTAAAACAGCTACTTATTAAGGTTTAACTCTCTTTAGAATTAGCTTTGAGTCCTCTTTTGCATCACTGCTTTATTGCTTCGGGTGTTGACAGTGGAAGCTTTTATTTTGCGGAGTTGACCTGTAAAAATACATTAACGTGTTACTTTTAAGGCAGAATGGCTGAATGAAATTCTGTTGCTGACATGTATTTACAAAATTATATTAAAATTCCAGTATAGTGACTTTATATTGAATTATCCAAAACAGAAATTAAAGCATTCACAAAAAAACATTTTAAAATTTTGAAACAATGACAGGGCATTTTATGGTTAATACATAATACAAGTAATATTGTAAGTACAAAATTTACATTAACAAATGCACATATGCTGAATTTCAAGTCTATGTATCACTTTTATTCTCTTTTCTGCTGAAAACAGGCTTCTTTAACGTTATTTTACAACGTTAATTTAACATTAAGTCTCGCTAAAAAACAAAACACATTGTTAAAACATTTGTGTTTTTGTAAGTACAATGACATTTTTTCTGCATGTATTGAATTGTACAAAATACCAACCCAACCTAGTCTCATCTCTAAATGTATAGTGCGTGTGGCACTAGATTCATGCTAATTCAAACAGTTTGTTACCAACAAAATGGGGACTGCTTATTGGGAAACGGTAACAACCTTTAACCGCAGTTAAATCTGTCGGCTGCCAGCTAACTGGTGGGAGGTCGTGGGTCTCACTAAAGGTCTTCTGTAATGGGCGCCAAGAATCGTCTAAGATAGCTACAGTATTGACCGACAAAATCTGAAAAGAACAACACATTTGCGACTACTACCAATGTGGTCGACTTTTCCCAATAATGACTCCTCGATTGCTGAAAATATAAACTCCAAATACCACACATATAAATAATAGATCTTCAAGTAAGTTATATACAGTGCTTTATTATAAATTAATTCAAATTAGCAAATTATTTAATGTGAAATAACCTTGGCAAAAATTGAATAGCGGGTATTGAATGCTATACACAAATTGCAAGGGGAAAAAGATTAATGCGAGCGCGATTACTTACTCTAAAGTTGATTTAAAGTCACAAAAGCAATAAGCAAAGGGCACGGTAAATTTAACACGTCTACAGGTACTAATCAGATTGCGCAATCATCACCTCCAGTAGTGAGCTATTCATCTATTACGGAGCAAAGACTTACGTACACACTCGCAAATAGTCTTGACAATATCATACAATAAATGGTATGCGATAGAATTATAAATATGAAGCAGATATCTAGTAATGAGTGCTACACGCACACTGGTGAAAAACCATTTAACACAAAATCATAATATACAAATATACATAAATGTTTTATATACAATAAAGAGTTGTCAAACGTTATTGTTGTTGTAACCAGTTGCTAAATTATAACCAACTCACGATACGGTGTCTGTTCTTAGAGCTGAAGAGGAACGTCTCCAAAGCTTGAACGTAACGTGATCCCGACAACAGCAACCAAGTCCGTGTAACGGTCTTGTACCAATCCAAACATTCAACGTTTACTCGTTATACAGCAAGTAATAAAATGAGTAAAGGACAAACCCAAGATAAAAAGGTCTGTAACAAATAAATCGCAATAACAGAATGACCATCACAACACTTTATAAATACCTTCGATGGAAGTTGACCTTAAGAGAGAGATTTATATCGCCTGCATATAACGACGATTATACATAAAAACCTATCGAAAGAATTAAGTATAAGAGACGGAATGATAGAAAAGTTAATCGATAAACTTACGAAGAGGTGTGCTTCCATAACCTCAAAAGAACAAGTGGAAATACATCCCATAAACGGCTTCCAATAAACGAAATCGGAAAACTAACGCCACAATCAATCATCAAATCTGCACTAAGGCAATTCCCATAACTCAACATAAAAGGAAAAGATTAATTAGACGGCGATGTCCACGAAAAGGTTCTTCAAGGAACTTCTAGCTTCACAAGCGGATCAAACAAGAGTGACAATCTCTTATCGAACAGGAAATAGTTCCACAACAAAATGGCAACTACAAGGAGAGAAAATGCAAAAATCCCTAAACGCTATACAACTTAATATAAAATACAAAGCTATACAGGGTGCTACGAAATTAGCACGTAACAAGTTCAATTCATTTTTTCCATCGAGTAGTAAAAAGTCTAATTTAGCTAAAATTTGACTAAAAGGTCTAATCATCTTTTAAATCTATTGAGATATATTTTTTATGGTTATACCTTCATGTATGATATTACACGATAATTCTAATTAATAAATTTATTCTAAAATAAAACTTTAAAGTATGTATTTTTACGTATTATAAAAGGAATATGTCTGTTAGCCGTAATTAATGAAACAACAATAAATACAAACTTTTATTTAAGTAGGTTTTTATCAAATCACACATGATCGTTGGAAACACGCATTGCTCAAATATGTTCAGGTTTACTGTTAGCTACAGCCCTGACAACATTGTTGCGTTCTATTAATATAGGCAACAACTTCAAATTGTTGCATAAAGTAACTGAAATATTTTATTGACTATTTTGTATTAATGAAACCTTTTTGTTCAGAATACATCTAGATTTTCAATCAGACTAGATTAGATCTAGTCTGATTTTAGAAGTCTGTCTGAGTCTGTATTATGTTATATATTACATGCACTGTTTAAAATCAAATAATTATTTAGCATATTTTTTAAAGCATATTATTATTTAGGAATCAAACGCTCAAACTATTAGGAATAGCTAATAAAACCACTTATACATATTGTCATGATATTTACACGCTCTTTGAATGATGCATTTAATAGGGTTTACTAGCCAAATATCAAGCATAAATGCATATTTACGATTTTGAGTACGATGTGGGTTCGTAAACAGAGTTTTGATGAGTTTATCATATTATGGCTTATATTCTGGTGTAATTTAATGGTTATGCGTAAATTAATTGACTTACCTTGAATAATTGTTCATAGTTAATAAATTTTTGTAGTGTTATTGGTATTAGCGGAAAAAGTTAATTTTCTCTCAAATTATAATTTTGTGGTATGATGTATTACTAGAATCTCATGTAATTTTATTTTAGTCACGTGGTTTAGTAAGATTCTATTAAACAGGTTTAGTTTGTTTGTTGAAATTAGTTAAGAACATATTTACAGACCTGCGTTGTTTATCGTCAAGTGGATTTATGCAAATTTTGTTGGATAACTAGTAATATAGTATATAAAAGTTTTATAAAACGTTAATTAAACATGTAATACAGCTATTTAATGAGACAAAGCAGCTGACAAGCGTGTTTAAAGTAAAATAGATTAATTAGTATTAAGGGAGTTAAAATTTCTCATCGACATTCAAAAGACAGGTCAAAATGTAATATAAGTTTAGAGTGTTATATATCATTGTAATCATGGAATTTTTAATTTTGAATTTTATTAAATAAATGTATAAGAATAATATGGTTATGTTTTATTCTAAAAGTCAAAAGTGTTTTACTTTCGGGCAAATTCCCTTGTTGTTATAAAAAGTATATACAAGGAGGTCACATAAACAAGACAGTAGCTGTAATCTATGAAAAACAAAAGACGTGTCTTTTGGCTACACAAAAGTTAAAATTGTAAGGTTAAAGTTGAAATAAGTGTGAGGTTAGAACGTCGTAAATAATAACAAGTGAGGTTATAATAAACGTCAATTTAAATATTTATTTAAATAGTTATTTAATCCTAGATAACTAAAATTTACAAAAATTTAAATATTAAAAAAGAAAAAGTGAATTTAACTAACATTTAAACGTTATGTTTAAATCATATATGGAACATGTAATGAAGAATTATTATTAAAGCATAGACCTACCTGTTTATTGTAACAAAGATTTTATTAACAAAAACAAGCTGGGATATTTTGTATGCAAACAACAGTTAACATTGATTTATAAATTTACTGGAACAATATTTAATGATCTTTTACTTTGTTAACAACGCTCATAACAGTTAATGATAGATATAGCAAAGCGACCCACCCTGAAAGAAGTACAAGTACAAAGTCATGTGGGAAAGAATTAGTCATAGTAATAGATCTGGATAAGGTTTTCTGTAGTTTCCCTAAGCTGTAACACAAATGTAGGATTTGTGTTATACCATCTGTTAAGTAGACTGCTGACTCACGTTGGACTTGCATAATTGTAATAATCGCACCTCCCTCCAGCACAAGCCTCATAACTTCTGGGGCCTGGTTCGCCAGGTAATGGGTAGTTGCAATTATTATTGTGTTTGTTTGTTTTTGGGCGAGGAATCAGGATGGCGGAGCATCCGTTGTACCTCATGGCAGCGGTTGCTATGATCATTAAGCCGACCCTACCAGAATTTAACGTGCCAAACATCGCATTGACACGGGACCTACAGTTTTACTTCCTATCCAAGAAGAAGGCATGTTTTTAATTTCTCTCCGCTATGAAAAATTACCAGCTCGGCCGGGGATCGAACCTGCGATCCTTAGATTATGAAGCAAACATGCAAACCACTAATCCACCGAGGCTGGCACGGAATTATTATTATATTTATGATCAAATCCGAGTAAAACAATGTTTTTAAATGTAAGAAGGCTACTTGCAGTGTCGGTAAATTACTTGTCATTAAATCACTATCAGAATATAAATTTAAATACATCTTCAACATTTTATTTATCTCATTTGTCACCCCCAACGCGAGAAGCAAATCAAATATAAAAATAATAAAAATATTGATATCACTTTGTCACGCCCAACATGAGGACAACCAAATTATACGTTATTATAAAAACTACTAATCCATATGCCATCGTTATTAGTTTTAAATCGGCTTAACACAATGACTTTATAAAGCTCAAGATTCTTTATAAACTTATGCAAATATAATAAAATATTTAAGGTTAGCTTCTTTTTCAGATTAAGGTAAGTCCCAAATTACAGGCGTAAGGTGTAAGGTAAATTCATAACATTGAGCAGATCAAGTTAGAAGCACTATAGTTCAAATAACCAAATTGTTCATAAAATATCAAAATTAGTAGGAACTGAAAAATCCAACACAAACTACTAATGTTTAAAAGTAGAGCCTAGATAATCAAGAAAACACTTTTCTAACTAATTCTAATATTTAACATTTCTGATTATGTCGCGTGGAGCTTTGAGAATATAATATATTAGGTTTTCGGATTATTAATGATTTGTGTCGTGTTGAATACACCAGGCCAGGAAGAACACAGTCTATAGAATTGGCTAGTTTGTTTATCATAGCATCACAACAAGGTTTATTATACAATATGTTTTTATTTTAATATTTTTAGTTGCCCAGACTCTAAAAATACCCTAGTGTACAAAAAAATTCTGCTTATGCAGTTGGTAACTAACCCAGAATTTGAAAAAGATGATTTTTTGCTTTTAACGGCTTTTCAAATTGTGTTTTTTTATATGCCGTGATCAGAATATCAAATATGCCTCACGCGCTGAAAAAAAAACATTTTACTTCAACGATTCGTCATTACCGATGATTCACCATGTGTTTTACAAAGAAATGGGTTTACCTTGTCTATAAATAAGCCGTTGGGTTTTGACGTTTCATCTTCAATAGTTGATTTGTCCGTTAATGTTTATGTTGTCTACACCAAATAATTACCTGTATTTATACATAATTACATAATACATATATTTAAAATGTGGTTGTTAGACAACATGCTACTATATACCATTTTTTTCCTTACTAAAGTACTAACATACGGTAACATATTACAGACGGTCCCAAACAATGATGATACTATTCTTTCTTCTTTCCGTTCCATCGAATCCGATTGATCAATTATTCTTGTTGAATTATTCTTGGTCAATTGCTAATTTTTTCACTCCATGCATTTGTTATGTTAGAAAATTTACAGCGCAATTGATACAGATTTAAAACCAACTTTTTTTGTGAGTTTAATATCGTATCTTGTAACTCAGTACCAATGGTAGAATTACAAGTCAGTATTTGCTAAATAATTAATAATTAAAGAATAATTCAATCATTATCAGTCTAGATCTTAAAATCATCGTAAAATCAGGTCTGGTATGTAGCTTTATTTGTTTAACACATTTATAATAAAATTATTAATGATTATGTTGATTATTATTACACACAATAATTATTTGGCCAATGAAGAGCAACACGCGGTTTTATAAAGTAGTTGGCTAAATATTTTCGCAAAATTGAAGGAGCCAATGAAGCTTATAAAACAATATGTTCTTGTATTTGGATATTGGTTCATGGTCTATTTGGTGTTCTGTTCGGCTCTTTAAGCGATGGTGTGTACTGAATACCTTTTCGTTTCCGGACAAAATTATGTAAAATACAAACGGCTTTAGTGATGTTTACACATTCTGCAATTTTCTGCAACGTATTGACGCACCGAGCACTTGAAATGTTGCTGCCGTCATACCAAAGGCACATTCAATGGTTTCTCATAATGGTTCTTCATAATTGTAGTAATTTTGAACTTTGCCGGAGTTCACGGAGTGGTGCCTAATAGAAATTTCATGAGAGTTCAGCAGTTCACTCTAGCAACAATTAACAACCATACCATGGACTAAGAAAAATATTTCGAAGTAAAGGTTCCAGGGTGTCCTTAACAAGTGTCCCAATTATTATGAGCCTGGGCTAGTATACAGTTTTTTTAAAACGTTCGCATACGTTTGCATTGCAATAAATGAATACATCACTTATTTTATTATTGACCTTAACTTTGGAAAACTACATTACTTTTACTCTAGAATTTCAATCTAAATAGAAATCAAATCATACAAATGTTTTATAACAATCCACTCTAAACAGGCAATATTTTTCCCAGGTATAGTAAAAGATTCAATAGTCAAGAGTAATATCTTACTCTGAAACTATTAGAAATTTGAGTGTTTTAGAGTAAAAACGTTACCATAAGTGATTAAAGATATAATTGTTTTAGAGTGTGATAAATTTGCACTATATTCTATTGAAGTTATGGTGTTCTATGGTTTACACGAAGGTATAGTATTTACACAATAGGTTAGATATTTCACTCTATTGTTCAATGTATTGGACCTAGACATACACATTATAGAGTGGTCTAATATTTGAGTTTTACACTAAATCATTTACTGTGTACATATGTATTTCGAACTCATTTTAGCACTACATCCATTATTTTATGCTCGCCTTATAGTTATACTTACCAAATCTTTACCCCATGTTTTTTTAGTCACATTCATGCATTATTTTAAATATTTTGTAAAACTAGGTAATTATCATAAGGTACTAATTATAAATATTGTGAAAGGATTGCATACATTTTAAAAGTAACATAATAAAAGATTTTAGCATACATAGTCTACCTATAAAAATATCTGAAACGTTAAGGATCATCTAACAAGCTTTTTTCGCCATTTCGGTTTCCCTTTTTATCAACTTTGAATTTCAAGTGAAAACATCCTGGGGTTTATTGTTTATTTTTAATTAAAACTGTTTATAGAGTCTAGAGAGTAATTTCGAAAATCTTTAAACAGCGTCGTTTGATACTACAATAGATTTTCAAGTTCCCGAAATGGTCTCGTAACAGTCGATACCGGCATGTTTCGAACTTTCGTAACTTCTCGGAAACTTAGTCGCACGGAAACTTAAATTGCATTTATTCTTCGACTTTAGGACAAGGGTCAACTATTTATTTACTTAACTTTTAATAAATTAAAGCGAAAAAGGAACGATGTACTATCCTTCGTTAGTCGTTAAATTTGATTATATTGGTTAGGACTGCTTCGAATTTTTATTATCCAGAAAGATAAAATTATCAGGAAACTTTATTACATCTGTTTATAAATAGAATGAACCGTAAGTTTACAAAGATTAATAATGATGAATGAGTAAACAAATTGACAGCTACAATGTTCTTAATTTGTCAAGTTAGAGAAACATCAACTGTATTATTCTGCTGGGAAAATTCTAAGAATCAATGTTACTGTTACTCTTGATACTGGATGTCAGAAAAGCGTTGTTAAGTTTGGGAAATCGTGTTTTACTTATTATGTTGTTTAAACTTTCATTATTACACGATTAATTTATATAATTAGAATAAATATGATCTGAAATTAAAAAAAAAATGGAATGGAAAACTTAAGCGTTTTAACAAAGTAAATGTCTTTAAATTTTTATATTTCTGTTTTCATTAAAATTTTACACCATTTATAAAAAAAAGTTTAAAGCCTAGAGCAAGTAAAGAATGTAATGGTAAGTAAGGGAAAGTTTTTGCTAAAAAGCATGAGATAAGAAAATCCGGATTAATAATTATACCTCCAGTCCAACTTTTAAAAAGCAGACTTTGTCAACAAAGATTTCAAACTCACTTTGCGTAATAAGCTGAGGTTTGCTTAAACTGACAGCGGGAGAAACACAGAACATAAATTAAAACCAATTCAGGCAACCATATACTTTTTTTAAGGAACAAATATTTTGAACAGATTTGAGTAAGTATATGTCTGGTTGGGACAAATAAATTTCTTTAAATTGGATGATATGTGCTTGATACATTTTGACGAGTGGGTTTACTAAAGAACTTTTTCATTATGCCTTTTTGATGTTACACTTGTCAGTATTAAAGTTTATTAAAATTATGTTTGACATTTTAGATTTACTTTAACCTACGAAATTTTGTTTCATATTACCCTAGTTCTTACATGCGAAAGAGAAAAGAGTGCTAGTGTTCAAAAATAGTAGATTACTTACCAAGGCGGGAAGTAGAACATTACGCGGAGAGCAATGCTGCTCGAAGCGAAGCGCCAAGGGCAGCAATTGCTCGACGCGTAATGTCTTCCCGCCGAGGTATGTATACTATTTTATTCACAATCGTACATAATTATGTTCTGACATTGATACCTTATACTTGATATATGTAGGACACAACACCAGCGTTTTTATTCAGGTGGCGATAAAATGACAATTGCTGCAACAATTGTCAAAGTAAATTCGTGTCACTACTAAACCAAATTTAATTACATTGCTCCTAATTGCAATTTACACGATTTAAAATGCCTGATAGTGAAACTGATGTAAGTTGCACACCACCGGAATAGCGAGAAGTTGCTAAAACAGTGACTGACTGTTTGTTACCTGCTAAAAGTAAAGATAGATACGAAAACTTCTGCCATCTGTTGAGAATATTTAGAACGAGCAAAAGGTAAGTAATGGATATTACTAACCAAGAGAACTCATTACTAACCAAGAGAACTTATTATTGACTCTGATGTATAATAAACTACTTTCTAACTTTTTAAACGTCAGTAATGAACACATTATGTATCGATTGTGAATAAAAAAATTTTTTTTCTTCAAAAATGAAAAAACACCTTATTATATTAACCATACATTTATACAACTAATAAACATACATTCAAGTATATGCTAAGACGATTGTATAAAAAAACGTTTCAAAGCTGTGATAGTTGCAACAACACAGGAGTAATGTTAAAATTGGCAAAAACAATAAAATATGCATTTAGAGCCACCTACTTTTCTACTGTGTAATGCCAATGCAAGCGCTTCTTGATATACTCCTAAAGATAGACGATCCAAAAACTAGCTCTAATCTGACACCTGGATGAGCCTGATAACTCAAAAAAATAAGGAAGTTATGACAATTTTAGTTATATGACGCAGTGTCGAAGAACAGAATTTTGAAAAGTAGAAATTTTCAAAAACTTCTACTTGAAAAACATAATTTAATGTCGTTTCATATGTATCTATGCAAGAAAAAAAATTAAACAAAATCAGAGACATTGAAACACATGGCTGTAGGTAGTTTGGCATTGAATTAGCTCTATTGCAAAATAGATATTTACATTACGAGATGCGTAAGTAAACTTTTCTGCCAAAGAGGCTGCCGAGGTCCGTAAAGGTCTCCGAGGCGAAAAAAGAGCTTACGCATCGCGTGTTGTATTAAATTTTTCCTTCTTTCGCCAATATTTAATTTATAATAACGAAAAAGATTAATTAAAATTAAAATGGCAGCTGAAAATTATGTGGCTGGTTGTGAGAAGTTTGGCAACCACCTAGTGACCAGTCAAAATTCTCAAACAACCGATTTCTCTGCATAAAAATAAGATATAATTCATTTTTTTGTCCAAGCCACGTAAGTACTACTTTCGTACCTGGCAACGAGAACCTTGCATGTATCACTTTCGGTTGCAGTTGTCTTGTCAAAACAGTAAACTTGACTTACGTAAGGGGGAGAAGGAAATAGTTATTTGTTCAACTAGAGAGGAAAGTGATTGTTTTAACTCAGTATTCAAAGTTCAGTGTTTAAAGTGAAAAACGAGTTCCTCTCGTGTTAGACCAAACAATTTCTTCACGCTATGTCCCAAAACGATTGTCTTCACACTATAATCTTTAAATCTTAATTACTAATCTGTAATTGCGATAAACTCCCAAGAAATTGTGCAACTGTGTCCTCTAGAGAGAAAAATAAATTTTCCTCGCTATTTTGCATTTTTCATCTCTAGATAGGAAAAAGTTTCTGAGCATGGAGCCGAAAAAAAATTTTTTTTTGCTTATTTCGTATTTTTAATGTAATGTGAGTACAATGGGCGTAGAGATTGGCACAAATTTCCGAACGGCTATACAGAGTGTTTTTTATATAAAGGGTTTTGGCTTAATGGGTAACATATATAGTATAAAGGAAAAAGGCAAAATGCATAAAATTCCGAACTATCTCAAAAATAATTTTTCACTAAAAATTGTTGGGCACCCGGAATATTAAGCAAACTTGAAGACGGCCCTGGTGTCTGGAAGAGCTATTACTTCTATACTAATCATTCATTTAATGTATGTCAACCAAAAATATGTTTATAGGTAGTAATAAATACATAAATGTGTCAGCAAGTAGACTATACAATAACAGCACCTAAATAAATAGTTTTTTCTACTACTAGGTATGAAGTTGACAATTATTGCGTCTCCTAGCCAGCTGAGAAGTTGAATTTCTCTAGTAGTGGTTAATAATTTTTTCTATTATTAACCTAGGTTAATAATGGATAAATTCAAATGTTTTGAGAATCCAGGGATAGTTGTTTAACAAAAACTTGTGCAACATAATTTTGTATACCCAGGAGATTGTCTTTAACATATTTACTGCTTGAAATTACCTAACACGATAATTACAAACGTTGTTTGAAAATAAGTTTTATTAGTGGAAATGTCAATCTGCATCAGACTACTTGATTTTTGTTTTATTAGTGGAAAGGCGAATTTGCATTTCTGTGCTACTTGATTTTTACAAGAAAAAATTTAATTTTTAATTTTGCCTTAAATTTTGCTAGTAGTGGAAAAAATAGTATATACACCACGGTGGTGAAGACATTAATAGGCCTCGCACCTTATTACGCTCTGGGCAAAGCCTCTCGCGAAATAATCTTGGTGCTCGGTCAATAATAACAATTTTCACCACCTTGGTGTATAATATACTATTTTTTCTTACTATTACAACTACTGCATTTCCGTATTAGGTTGCAAATCGTTATTTTTATTAATGATAATAAATTTGAATTATATTTAATCTCGGACATCGTTAGAAATGATAAGTAAATCGATAGCTTAATAAAATCAATTAACAGTTAAAATTGCTGTAAAACGAAATACTAAAAACATGACATTTTAAAAATAACAATGGTATGGTAATGGTATAATAACAATTAATTCCTTCAGAAGACACTTCGTTAGATGTAAAAAAACACTCCAGGTTTCACTAAATGCATAAAACTTTATTTTATTTTCTTAACAATAAATAGTAAGTGACAAACCCAAATTGGTTGCAATACAGAGGGTTAATTGGCAATACTTCCCATATTTTGTATGCTTTTAAAACGGAAATTACGAACAGTTTTATATGAGTTTTTCTGAAAGTCTACGGCATTGAAAAGAACTTTAGTTATATTTTAAATATTAAACAAAATACGGTATTAAGAATTTTCAGAAGGGAAAGTACCGCTTCCCTTTCAAATGTGCATCGATCTGTTTATGGAATTACCAGTATTCAGAAATTATTGTCATCTGGATTTGTATAAAAGTTCTAGTCTACCTTTAAATGGTTGGAAATATGACATGATGACACCACTTGTGTCAGAATTAATTACACCCAATTGCGGTAAAAGACGGATTGTAAAACTAACATAACAATATGTAATTACTAATTACAATTACCGTTAGGTGTAAAAAATAAATGCCATGTTTTTTGCAACATCGGTTTTATTAATATCAACACAAATCGTACCGTATTTCTAAAAAGTATTTACTACTTGGTAATAACTTCTGGCCACATTATTTACGTTAAAGCATGCATACAGCCATAAATTAGCTTTTTTATGTGACATACAACAATTTTTAAAAGGCAGGTACATCTAAAGGGTATCACATTTTTAAATTAAATTTGTACAAATTAAGGTAGGTTAGTGTTACAGGGTCGGACTCGAAATTTAATAAAACTTTAAACTTCATTTTCTCACAAACTATTCGTTTGAAGAACAAACTTTATAAGGAAGATTTGCTCTACTATATTCCAACTATCTACCATTCAGCCAAAACCCTTCAATTAGAATACACCCTGTATACAATTATAGGTATCTAGTAAACTCAATTGAAAATGCTATGGCTAATTACCTACTAGTTAGGATTGGATTTTATCTTACCTTTATGTTCTTAACTTAGTCGCTCTTGTTAGAGTTTAAAAAAGCATTATCGTGCCAAGTAATTTTGTTAAAGTAACGATTTCAACTGATAAAAGATATTAAACATGGATGTTTATTTGCTAATTTAATTTTTAATAAAGTTAGTTGGTTTACATTCAAAATAATTTATAACTCCCAGCAATGTTATAATATGTATATCTAGAAGTATTTGTGTGTTAGGTAAACAACGCATTACGTGTTCATTAGTCATTTACTGTAATCAGTGTTATTTGCATTTTCATTAGTTAATAGTACGCCCATGGAATATCAGTTAAATTTTCCCTCTTAGGTCTAATAACCCTTAATTTCTTTCGTTTTATTAATCATTGAGCAGTTAGATGGCCACATCACATCAATTTAACTATAAACGGCTGGTCTGGTTAATTAAGCCAGATTTAGTAGAGAAAATAAAGCAATATTTCTGATTTTATGGTAAAAATTTTGTTAAATTTACACCTTTTTAGAGTTTTTTTTTTTTTGGTAGAATACTGTATATTTTTTCATTTTTGAACTTTCTGTAAAATTGTAGTGTTACTTTGTATAAGGTAAAATCAATCTAAACACTTAATAGTTCTCGAGATATTTGGAAGTCGACACTCTTATAGCTTTGACATTTGATTTTGT
This sequence comes from Agrypnus murinus, assembly GCA_929113105.1. NCBI lineage: Eukaryota > Metazoa > Arthropoda > Insecta > Coleoptera > Elateridae > Agrypnus > Agrypnus murinus. The sequence continues at coordinate 87,903,307 of OV816024.1, forward strand.
TAAGAAAAGCTTGCCCGCTGCCAAGCTATGAACAAAACTTTTGAACAATTGCTATAGGTTCGTTGACAACGTTTTTAAATATTTATCAGTGTGCAGTTGATTTAAAAAATGTTCAATTAGATTCACAAGAGCTTTTGCGAAATCGTACTGTAAAGGTTTTAGATTTTCTGTAAAACAGTAACTTTAATCATCTACGGATATGTATCTAAATCGGTCACAAATCTGCCAACAATCGTCGTAGGCGTTATTAGTTAACAGTTTAATTTTACAGCTAACTGCATAGAATAGTTATTTGTTTAACTAGAGAAGCTCTTCTCACTCAAGCTCAAAGTGTGCCGCTCGAGCGTCAGCGAGTGAGGCATTTGAGCGACAGTAAAAAGCATTTTCCTCTCATGTTAGACAACATTTTTTTCACGACATATCCCAAAAAATTGTCTCCACATTAAGATTTACTAATCTTCAACTTGAGTCTCAAAAAAAAACTTGATCCTACAAATGTGATTGCATTATGCATGTGATTGCGAAAATTTGATTCTCGAATTTGCAAAAGAAAAATCAAAATTTCTTCTACTATGCAATGCTAATATCTCACGAGCTGATACCTACAGTTTATTTTCTGTGTTGGAGTATTACCTAAAAATGTAAAGATAGAAACATTTATGTATAAGTTAAGGCAAATCTACATAAATCTGATTTTAAGAGTATTTAATAAATTAGAAGATTGAAATGAACTCCTTGAGCAAGTAAAAACGACCAGTTATAACTCTCGTTATATTTGCCTTGCATTATACCAGTTACACTTACATTAGAATATCAATTATAAACTCAACTGCTATCTTATTCTACCCTGGTTAGGATACCATTTACAATATCAGCGAATTAGCTATATAGTGGAGTAACCTTACGTTTTTATCCGTATCCGGTCATCACCGAAAAATACAACTACCGATCAACCAAAACTGACAAACCAACACCGAGAAAATCAAAGCCGAGAATGGAAACTACCAAGAATAGCAAATACCGAGAATGCACGAAGTAATAATTTAAAATTAGTAACTTTCATAGATCTAAAAGAGACAGAGGATAATACATAGGGCGGGGAAGGTCAGAGAAAGACCAACTGCGTAAATGAATGGCTATGCTATGCAGTCGAACTTAGGTTATAAGTTAGTAAGTTTGATAGATCTAACAGTGACAGACTCCAATAGTTAACGTGGCGACTGAGAGAGAGAGATTAATTCTAACAGGACACGACATGCAACGGTGGTTAGGTTATAAATTAGTAAGTTTGATAGATCTAATAGGAACAGACTCCAGTAGTTAACGTGATGACTAAGAGAGAGATTAACTCTAACAGGACACGCTATGTAACACCTCTTCTCCAAAATTCTCGCTTTTTGGGGTGCCACATTTACAGGAAAAGGTTAGGTTTGGTCCAGGTCATCACCGAGAAACACAACTACTAAAGGCGGATTTCCACCAAACGGACAAAACAGCAACAAAACCGAGACTCGAGTCGATTTCGACAAAACAGCAACTTTTTAGCAACTTTTCCAAAACAGTTTACAAACTCGAGTCGCCAACGACAGTTGCTGTTTTGTTTTCGTAGTCCCGCCGAAAGCGGTAACATCAAAGGGTTTTTATGCGTTTTCCAAGACAGTCGGCTTGGTGGAAACGATCGAGTTGAGTTTTTGTTTTGTTTTCATTGCAATGCAGATTGATGCAGTCAGTAAACGGTCGAGATTAGTCTGTGTCATTTGTTTGCTATAGAAAAACAATTACTCCTATTTTAGTTGCCGAAATGGTGGCCCACAATATCAGAAGTTTAAAAACTGATTACGCTAAAATCAGTGCTCAACACCACATTAACAATTTGCTAAATGAGGCCTGACTTGGAAATTATGATTTCCCGCCAAATTCGCAGCGATTGGTTATGCCATCAACTTACACTGATACTGCCACATCAGATCCATCAACACCAGTCTCAGTAGAGAACATGACTTCTGGTTCAGCAAATTTGCAATGGGCTATTGCATCAACTTTTGGCATCGACGGTAGCCCCACAAATCAGTAGAATAGTAGTTAGTAGAGTAATAATTATTATAAAAATGTATCTTTCTTGTTCATTTATATTCATATTTCTTAAAAATAAAGTTTTTGTTTGTATGAACTTACCTTTATGTAGTTTTGTAGGCCGTTACATAGGGCACTGCATACTTCGGGTATAATCCGTGATATAGAAGAAGTAGATACTTTACACAAATACATTAAACTTTGATAACTATCTCCAGTAGCAAGAAATCTTAAAGTTATTGCTAACCGATCCTTCACAGAAATTGCATCTCTATAATTAGTATTTTGCTTGTAAATCTCGCAGCCAATTAGGTTTATTAAATTTTCAAAATCATTGCAAGACATTCTTACGAAATTATGGAATGATGACCGTAGTTCTCCGTTCAATCCAATATCATCGGTTTTCAATTCTGCCAGCATTCGTGTGGGTCCATCATCTTTTCTTTTAAGTAAAAGCGATCTCACCCAGTATCTGTGAGGTCGTCGCTTTATTCTTTTTTTTTTGAGTGAATTTAATATCAACCACCCACAAGTAAGTAGACAACAATCGTAGTCGTCTTCAGTATACACATTCATTCTTGAAACAGTTTAGTTTCAGTGGAAACGGTCAGAAACTTAAACACAACTGCGACAAAACTGCGACTGACTTTAGTCCGTTTGGTGGAAACAGTGTTTTGAGGTCTTTTTGTTTTGTTGCAGTTTTGTCGGAGTTTTCAATTTACAAAACAAAACAAAACTGTCCGTTTGGTGGAAATCCGGCTTGAATCCAAAACCGAGAAACCACAATCGAGAAAACATATCCGAGAAACCAAAGCCGAGAAACTACAACCGAGAAACCACAACCAAGAAACCATAACCGGGAAACCATAACAGAGAAACCATAACAGAGAAACCACAACCGAGAAACCATAACCGAGAAACCACAACCGAGAAAATCAAAGCAGAGAATGGAAACTACCGCGAATAACCAATACCGAGAATGCATCCATGCATTATGAAGTAATGCTTATTTAATTAATTAATATCAGAATATTAACACTCACTAGGCATAGTGTGTCCTGTTAGAGATCTCTCTATCAGTCGCTACGGTAACTGTTGGAGTCTGTCAGGGGACAGATCTAACAGGGGTTAGATCTATCAAACTTATAACCTAACCTCCATTGCATAGTGTTTCCTTTACGCCGCCCGTTGGTCTTTCTCTTTCTTTTCCCACCCTATGCATTCTCCTCGGTCTCTGTTAGATCTCTCAAACTTAATAACTTCTAACCTAACCACCGCTGCATAGTGTGTCATTTACGCCGTTGCTGTTTCTCTCCCCGCCCAATGTATTCTCGGTCATAGTTTCTCGGTTGTGGTTTCTCGGTTATGGTTTCTCTATCGTGGTTTCTCGGTTGTGGTTTCTCGATTGTGGTTTGTTGGTTTTGGCTTCTCGGTTATGTTTACTCAGTAGTGGTTTCTTGGTTTTGGTTTCTCGGTAGTTGAGTAAATGTACTTTATTCTGGTGCTGACATTGGTTTGGGAAAGTAAAATTATTATTATTACTATTATTATACAGTGTTATATGCGATTGATAAAAGTCCTTGCGGTGATAACTAAAGGTAATAATATAATAAGGGTGCTTTTTCCATGTATTTTCTTCCATGGCCAACTTTCCTCCCAATCCGTGTAAATTGTATGACAGCTAACATGACCACAATTCTATGCTCACGCTAATGTTAAAATTTTTACTACAGTTTGCCATCATATATTGCTTCATGTGCACGGAATATAAGAATAATCCATCCATGCCCATCAGTGATATTGAGGTCCAAAGTTATCCAAGAATAAAGAAAACAAGTATTTTAAAAGCCTATAAATACCAAAATAGTGAAGTTTCAGATATCAAATATTTTAAACATAAACCATTCCCAATTGTGCATCCACCTTCTTAGAAAAAATGAACCCTAAAACCTCACCTTTTCATGGAAATGTAGCACCCTAAAAAAGCGGAAATTTTGTAGAAGAGGTGTTAAACTTCTAGCTTAAATTGCACCCAAAACTTATATTAAATTACAAAACTTATGTTTAGAACAACAAATGTAATTCGAAGTGTGAGAATCACATAACGGTTTTTACTACACCTTTCTACGACCAACAGTTCTTGAGATATCGAGATTATCGTTTACATAGGAAACTGCAAGAAATGTCGTGCACCACGAATCAAATATGGCTGCCATATTTAAACCAAAAGAAAAATAAATTAATACTGGTTTCAAACTACCAATACATAGGTGCGATAACACACGAAAAAGTATCCTGTTCTGAGATGGTCGAGCAACCAGTTCTGGACAACTTGGAAAATTTTTAGGTTTTTCGAGTTTCACCGCATTTCTCGATCTGAGCGTCAATTTCTAATTTATAAAGGTTTTAGTAGTTTATATTTAGAAAATAAAAAAAATCATGAACATCCGAGTAGTTTGAACTGGTTCCGAGATAACGCTCTTTTTTTGCCTAACGATCCTCCACTAATAGCAACTTAACAAAATAACCGAAAGTTTAATGAAATAGTGAAAGACGTGTATTGTTTCGTAACCAAGCGTGTAAGAAATTATCGAAGAATTCGTAAAACTTGCCAAGAAACATAAGAACAATCAGTGTATAGAATTCGCGTGGTTAAAACGTTCATCATTTGTACGGTGTGGCTATCTTGTAATGTGGATGCACCGTAACAAATGGATAAGCATCATTTCAAAAACTATTCGTCCTCAAAGGTATTTAGACAACCGGTATTTATAGCCACAGTGTTCGTTGCTTTTAAATGTTTTCCTTCTGTACGTAAATATAGGTTTTCTGTACAACAAATTATCGGTTTGTCATTATCGAGTGTAAGTATGTACATTTATTTTGCAGTAATATGTAATTAAGTAAAGATCGCCGGAAGCCATCACAAGTCAACTTTTGAATTTCTAAAGAGGTATTTTTTTCTATCTTACTACGTTAGATAATTTAAGTTTATAGCAAAACTTTTTCAATGTATACCACATTATCTGACTTTCCCCTAAGTCTTAAAAGAGGGTGGGTTTATGTGTATATCGAACTTAGCTCTCTATTTTTTTACTATTTTTTTTATCACCATGAGTACTTCAATACTTCACATGTATATCATAATGACATTGTAAAAGAGATAGAATGTCAAATATAATATCACCAAAATTATAAAAAAGGACTCTTGTCTGTTAATTCATGTCGAAGACAAGGCAACGCGTGTTATAATTAGGTATTTTTATAACTGAATTTTTATTTAATCTTTTTATTTCCTTAGGCTTTGTTTAGTTTCAAATTAATTAAGAAATTTTGTCGCTAATAACTAATTTAATAGGAACCTCGAATTTCAAAGTTTTAACTACATTTGTTAAACTTTTGCAAACTTGATTTACTTCAGGTTTTTGTGAATCGTTCAATTGATTGGCTGGTTATCGATTTTACGTTTCTACAAACAAATAAATCTTATGTCAGCAGTGCCCCTAAAGTAATAAAAATTTATGTAATACTAAGAGCGGAGTTAGTTGACGTTGTGAAATACGTTGGACTGATCACAAACACTCCAAATCCAAGGGCTTCCGCTTTCGAAGTTTTGTTATTTCTTTCAAAACATACACAACGGTTGTTATTGTTGATTGGTTTTCATAAAATCAATACTCCAGGATAAAATCGGTTCCAAATTTCATAATTCTGACAATCATTTTTGAAATGGAAATGGAAAATATAGGTCGTTGCTAATAATAATATACATATATGTTTTTAAAGAATATTAAATAAGTTATTAAAATTTTACAGGTTAATAAGTGATTCTCTAGTCTAATACGTATAAGAAAATTTAATTTGTCCGATTAAGAAACATCAAAGCGTTTACCTACAGCGTAAAGTTCTATAGTCACAATTTAATGTCACTGTATTATAAATCTTTATTAGCAATAAATTTGAAGATCATTTCGCTTAATTATTACGGAAAATGGCAAAGGGTTCGTTGTCTTAATACACTTACACAGCTTGTATAATGAATGAGCAGTTAGTGTCGCACGCGGGTTATTTTAGGGAGTGTAGACAATTACACGGCTAGGAGGAAGGAACTCCATCATTCTTCCCATGTCCTGAGCATTGTCCGGAGGTACTAAGAGTTCTTGTGGTTATTAGACTTGCCACTGTGGATTGTTTCAGACAGTAAAACTTTACATCTCTGAACAAAATACTACTCTAACTTAAGTATTCCAATTTCCTGTCTATGGAGACCTTATTAGCACTAACTTTGTTTTGTTGTATGTTTAATGTCTCTTAATCGAAATATTTCTTCCAGAAAAATAGTATAAATTTAAACTCTCTGTCTGAAATGAAAATTAAATATTTGTGTTAAAGCAATGTAGTTATGCACTTCGTTATAAATTGCATTTTGTACAAACATTTTAATTAAAACTGCCTTTCGATAAGTCTAGAATTTTATTTACATATTTATATTTCTTGTTTTCTCATAATTATAGTTCCAACATCATGTTACATGAGATTATTTCAGGAGAATTAAATTCATATTCCTAGTAGCTGCCACGAACTGCTTCGGTTGTATTTAATTGTAATTAAATTTCACGCCCATTATACCGAATGATTTATTACTGAAGTTTCTTAGTCCTTCCTTCCAGTGAAGACAATTTATAACAACTGTCCCATTGCATGAAACTTTGTAATAATCATGTCAAGAGAAGTTGAGATTTGAAAAGCGTCATAAAAATGGAAATGTGTTTTATACAGTAAATTTTGTTAAAACTCGTTGTTTTCCAGAAACTTTGTTTGATTTGAAACTGCCCCAAAGCGTCAGATGTTCATTATACAAACCAGATGAACAGATCTTCGTTCAAGCGTGACTCCTATTTCATGTTTCAGTAATTAATAATCTGCATTACTTTTTCCATTATTCTACATGAAATGTATGTAAGAAGGTACGCAAAAAGCTATACCAGCAAAATTGCCATTTATTTAGTTTATATTATGGTAGCTGCTATTTAATATTTATTTATTTCAAAAATATAAGCAGTTGTATAACTGTTGTATAGTGTTAAAACAATGGCTCGATAATGTGGTTTCAGTAACGTGATTGAAAAGTAAAGTAAGTAAAGGGAGATACTAAGAAATATAAAAAATTCACGCTTGCGTTTTCGTTGAGCACAACAACAGTCTCTCTTCCTAATGAAGTAATAATTACTATAATTATATTAATCATAAGGTAAATGCAGGTGTATGATCTTGTTTGCGTTTACTGTCTCCAGCCTTACTTTGTGGAACTCCATAATCATGAAATATAATCAAATTAAAAGATTAATTCAAAGTTTCACAAGTTTTATTAGTTTCTCTTAACCTGACAATATTGTTTCGACATTAAAATGTCATTATCAAAGGTAGATAAGATTGATAAACAAACACGTTGCTAAGGATAAATACATACAGAAAATAGGTAACTAGATACAATACAGACAAAAACTAAGTATCTAACACTTCTAATAAAGGAGAATTACTAAGCACAGTTTGTTCATTCATTAAAGGTACTGTAATCTTGGCTGTTGAATGTGAAACTATACTCAGAAAAGATCACAACAATTATGCAAATTCCAAATCTTGAATCTGATAAAAGAAATATTTTTGAAAAAGAACAAAACACAGAATAAAACATATAACCTATCACTACTTCAATCTATCAGTAGTGATGGACTCGAGCCCGAGCCAAGCCAAGACTCGATTTCGAGCCGAGTTTCGAGTCGAGTTCGACAATTCTTTATTCGAGTCGAGTCGAGCTTCATGTATGTCGAGCATGAGTTTTTGAAGTCGAGTTTTTAGAGCTTTTCGAGAAAATTGTACAGTTTACAGTATTTCCCCTATTTTGTACTTTAACTAATTATAACTAAGAATTTGCGCAATTACTTTTCTTTAAATGGCTTCATTACACTATAACACTTAAAACAAATAACAAATAGCAAATAACAGCGTTATTGTCTATTTCTATGTATTCATTAAAGGAAATCTCAGAGTTTATTGTATTCCACTTTGCAAGCTCCTCATCAGAAAAACATTCTTCCAGATGATTTACCTTAAATTCTGTGTAAAAACCCGATTTCTTAAAACAATTCTTAATTGTTTCTGGTTTAATCTGACTCCATGACAAACGTATCAAACGCACAGCATCGAGAACATTTATTGCTTTAAGCTGTTGGTTGTTGTCCATTTGCTCTATCATTTGTAGTACAATTTGTTTACGGTAAAATTGTTTAAAATTGTGAATGACACCTTGGTGTAAGTAGACGGACAAGATCAAAGAAACAAACCGGATTCCAGAATCTTCTTCAACATCAGATTAATTAAACACTTTATCTAAAAAGGTTTACCTACTTATTTCGGGATTTTCTAAAAATTTGTTTAACATTTGGTTTTAAACCGGATGGGTAATGAAAAGGAGCCCAATGAATCATCCCTTAATCCTTTCTTTGAAACCTGTTTACTATCACCGGCTACTTACTGACACATTTATTGTTTAATTAGGCACCTTAAATGCATAATCACAAGAAAACTACCTAAAATTTGCTAAGAATTCAGATTTTTGGTTTAAAGTGTAATAAAAAGAACGAAAGAGAGATAGGAGAAAAGAAGATTTCTTTCAAGTTGTTAACAAACGATTTGTTTTAACGTATAGACTTAGTGGTGAATCAGTGCAAACATTAATCTTTTTCTTGTTTACTGAGATTTTGATTTTTATGTTCAATATGGCAGACTTTGACAGTCACGACAGTTAGTCGCCGCAAGCGGCTCGTATTCTGGCTAAGAGAAGAAAAAAGTTTTCGCGACTGCTGTATGAATTTGGAAAATAACTATGATTCCAAAACGAGCCGGTTCGTCTCGACTCGATTTCGAGCCGAGTTTCGCATCGAGTTGAAACAGATTATTTCGAGTCGAGTTTCGAGTCGAGCATGAATAATATTTTTCGAGTCGAGTCGAGTTTTCTAGGAAAGCTCGGCTCGAGTCCATCACTATCTATCAGACATAAAATTACAGAAAACAACTTCTGTTAAAGCAGATAAGGGTAACAATTTGGTAATCCTTACGAAAGATGTTTACACACAAAAGGCTAATAATTTTATTGATAAAGAAAATTTAGATGTTTTAAACAAAGATCTACCACAAAATTTCAAAAATAAATAAAACAAGCTTTAGCAAACTGCAGTATCTGCTTTAACGAATTAGAAAAACAACAAATCATACATAAAAGCCCACAACCACCAACACTATATGGACTGATTAAAACACATAAACACAACATGCCTATACGACCAGTAGTATAATATATCAACGCACCTAATCACACCGTGTCCAAGAAACGCAACCATATTATTAACATCATAGGATACAAATCGAAATACTCCGTCAAAAACCCATTAGAATTAGTAGAAAAACTACAAAACATACATCTTCCAGCACATTCAAAGCTTGTAAGTTTTGACATTTGTAACATGTTTTCAAAGATTCCACCACAAGACTGTATTCCTTTGTTAGATAATTTCCTAGTTAATAGTAATGTAGAATTAGTAAAAAGATTGGAGTTAATTCAATTATTTGATCTTTGTATCAGTCAAAATTATTTCACTTTTAATAACATAATTTATTTACAGAAAGATGGTTTACCTAGGGTAATCCTCTGAGTCCTCTATTAGCTAACATATTTATGGATAATTTCGAAGATCAGATATTTGAATTAGATCTTTCTAAACACATTATTTTTTGGTTTCGTTACGTTGATGACATTTTAGCTTGTTTTGACAGTCCTTTTGAGGTTATCAATGAATTTTTAATTCTTATTAACAGTCTTCACATAAACATCACGTTTACACTAGAAACAGAACAAAATAGAGTTATTAATTTTTTGGATTTAACTATTACAATTAATACAAACAATGAATTTTTCCATATAACCCACAAGCACAGACCTCACTATACCTAACGATTCATGTCATCATAAAATGCATAAACTAGCGGCTTATAGATCTTTAGTACACCGAGCTTTAACTACTCCAATGAAACGATCACATTTTGATAAAGAAATTTCAATCATCAAACAATTAGCACATGCAAACCATTATAACCATAACATGATTGACACTTTAATTCAACAAAAAGATTATAGGTTAACTATCAAAAGAATATTTCCAATTGACACTGAAATACAAGACACAAACTACATATCAATACCATACTTTGGCAAGATATCATAACAAATTGCAACTATAATACGAAAACCCGCCAGTTTCAAAATAACCTATAAAAGTAACACCAACACTTTTTCATTTTTATTCACTGCTAAAGACAAAACACAAGATATCATGAAATCCAGCATTTACCGTTTGAATTGTAACACGGTTTATACTGGACAAACACTTAGAAATTTCGACATAAGATACAAAGAACACGTACGCTCTTATAGACTTAAACATCCAGAAAAATCGAATTATGCCAAACACATTTTAGAACAGAACCACCCAATGACACCTCAAAACAACATTAAATGCTTACATTCTTGCAACAACAAACACAAATTAGACATTTTAGAAGCTTTTGAAATATACAAACATAAACGCACAGTGCCTTTAAAGAATGAACAAACTGGGCTTAGTAATTCTCCTTTATTAGAAGTGTTAGATATTTAGTTTTTGTCTGTATTGTAACTAGTTACCTATTTTCTGTATGTATTTATCCTTAGCAACGTGTTTGTTTATCAATATTATCTACCTTTGATAATGACATAAAGTGTCGAAACAATATTGTCAGGTTAAGATAAACTAATAAAACTTGTGAAACTTTGAATTAATCTTTTAATTTGATTATATTTCATGAGTATGATCTTGTTGATTAATTATTATTTAATTTTGGAGTTGTTTTTTACTATTTATGTTCAATCAAAATTATTTAACCCAACTTTTGTTTGAATGCAACTTTCTTGTGGATACTATAAGGTCAACGTTAATAAAAGATAAAATTCACCTATGTGCAGAGTAGATTGTTTATTTATCCATTTATACTCCAAGATGCCTAGCATTTGATCCTCTTCTGAAGAAGCAATGGTGATGAGACTTGCGGAGACGATTTTATATTCTCAGCTATACAAAATGTTTGAAAACTTCTCACCTTGAAAATCTCCTAAACTTATAAACTATAAATATCAATTTCAGCAAAAACAAGTCAATTTATTTTTCGATGGGGACATTTAAATATAGCATTGTCAAAATCTTGCCATCTACTCCCATCACCCCCTCCACAACAACCTTAAAATGTTAAAAAAAGCATTTTCTAAATTTAAACAATCTAAAGCACTAGCTGACTGGAACTACTGCAAACAATTACAAAGCTTTACTAATCAAGCGATTAAAAATGAAAAAGAACCTACTTTCAATATCTTCAACTCAGAAACATGAATGTCCTTTCGAAAAATAGTAAACAACTACCTATTGGTCGTATCACCTTGAGATTACAGCGAAGGAAGGATAGCCAATGCATTTCTTATGGGTGTTTGTGCCACCTATTTCACTCTATGAATCTATAGAAATATGGATTAAGATTCCAGAAGTTCTAAACCTTTGAAAACAGTAACCGAAAATGTGTAATCGTAACCATACCAAAGGAGAATTTAAAATAAAGCCTTCTTAACACGTATTTGTTATTTTATTAAATATTACTTAGGATTCTTACATAGTACATGTATCTAAATATTCGATATTTTATTATTTATACTTTTTTGTTTAATTACTTTATCTTCAAACCCATTCAAAATAAAAATAAACGGCTGGTTAGCTTATGTATGATCTTTTTAATTTTTTAATTCACAGCTAAATAAAGGAAGCCCAGTACCAAAAAACGAAATTTTAATGGTAAAATGATTCATCATGATAAAATCATGCATTTGTTCAGCTTGTTTAAAAAGAAACTTGGAAAAACGGAAATTTAGGACTAATAGCAAATTCAAAGAATTTTAGTAAACAAAAAACCCTTTTGATTTTTGTACTATTACTTCGTGGAACTCCACTTTTATTTATAATCTTTTATATTCTTATTATTTATTTATGTTTTCAATATATTACTGTTTTATATGAAAGCTGCACAATTAAAAAAGTGTAGTTTGATAGTATACAATAATTTATTAGTTTTAATGTTTCATTATTTAATACAAACCAAATAACTATAACTCTATACTTTTCTATTTACCCAAAAATTCAAAAACTTGAAATAAAACATTTGACTTTTAATTATACTCAAAACTATTAGTTTTGTAATAATAACGGCGTTAACTCATATAAACAGCAAGTTTTGAAATTTTGTTTTATTTCCGCTGTCAGAAGAAATGACTACCTGCAAATATAACTTGCTCGAACAATAGGATTATAAAGACTTATGCTGTTACAACTACAATATTTAGAAAGTGTATTTAAAAGTTGCTTGCAAGATGTTTGGCAACCCCGTTGTCCATAAGAACACACGCTGTAGTCCCAAAGTGAGATGATCAATAGTCAATTTAATAATCCAGACGACATTAACAATTTATTTATTGATGATGTACTATTGATTTCATAATGATCTAGGACAACAAGGCTAATATGATGCTATTTTTAAATTTTTTCTCAATGTAAATGCATAGGATAAAATGTTGTGTTCTTCCAGAAAAGGAAACAAGGCACTGATGATGTTAAATGTTTATTTAATTATTGGAAATTGCGACAATGTTTATTAATACTAAAATTGTTACACGTTGTCTTTTTTAACTATAATTAATTTCGTACTTAGTTATATAGTATGATGTTTCTTCGATGAACCTACTTCTTGTACTCTCTGAATAACAAACTGCGTTCCATAAGGAAACTTACTATCAATTACTCATTAAAATAAAATGTTCCAAAGGAAAATTAACGACAACAACATGATTCACTTTGAACTTAAATATTTACGTCCAATGTAGCATTTAATTTAATATATTTTTGAAGGGAAAGTTTAGTTTAATGAGTTACCAATATGTAACTAATGATAGTAGTTATTTCTAAATTATGATAAACAAAGAAAATGAGATATGAATAACGTTGCTAAAATTTTATAATAAAATCTAACGATTAACAAGCTATAATTAAGAATCACCTTAAAATATGATTATAATGAAAAAGGATGTATCTAACAAAATAATAAAAAATAGCATCATATTAGCCTTGCTGTCCTAGATCATTATGAAACCAATAGTACCTACACTGCTCTATACACGCTCGCATAATGACAATAACAATAGTAATGATGATTAAGTGCAAAATAACAATAGATTTACCTTCAGTTCTATCTCTATTGAAACACTAAAAAAATAGTAAGTAAATTTAAAAATAATGCTGTGGGATATAATGGATTGAACATTTTCATTATAAAACTGCGTTGTCCTTTTATTTTACCATTTGTAACCCACATTATTAACTGTTATTTTGAATCTGCTTCATTTCATAACTCTTGAAGAAAGCAAATGTTTTTCCCCTTCCTAAGGTCTCCAATCCGTCTAATTTAACTGGCTTAAGACCAATTAATCTGCTCCCTGTGCTCTCGAAGATTATGGAAAGAGTGATCCATATGCAACTGAGAAGTTTACTAATTTACTAATAATCATAATTTACTAATGTAGTAAATTATGAATTGTTTGCTACTGATCGTGGAAAGGTTACTGTATTAATTCATCTTGATTTCAGTAAAGCATTTGATACTATTAGTCATGATAACCTCTTATCTATACTTAATAACATTGGTTCATCTGCTTCTGCAGTTAGATTTTTATGAGAATACTTGACTAATAGGAGCCAAAGTGTTCGTATACCCGCAGGTCAAAGTAACTGGAGAGCTATTTCAAGAGGAGTTTCTCAGGGATCTGTACTGGGTCCACTATTATTTTCAATTTATACCTACATTCTTCCTAAAACAGCGACTACCTGTAAAATATTCATGTATGTCGATCACACACAACTGTATCACTCTTTCTATATACAAAATAATAAGACTGCTATCTTATGCATGCCTACAGAAAGATTTAGATAACATAAGCAATGTTTGTAACAAAATTCTTCGATCGTAAATCCAAAAAAAATTGTAGTTTCTTTTTTATTGGAAACGTTTAATCGAGTCTATAAAAGGAAGAATTTGCTTAACTATTGCTTAGCTATGAACAGGTGTTGCCTATAAAGCAAGAACCTAGAAATCTTGGTCTAGTAATGGACAATGATTTAATTTTCGATTTAGAACTCAAATTAGGCACTACATTGGAAGGGACTATATGAATCTCAGATTAATTTATCCGCACAAGGGTTCATTTACTCAATGTTAAGAAGATGCTTTGTGATACACTTGGACACTCTCAATTTTCATATTGCTCTAAAATCTATGATGCTCGATTGACATTAGATGTTACTAATCGGATTCAGAGAATACAAAATTCATGTTTAGGATTAATATACGGAATACGAAGATATGACCCTATCACTCACAAATTATCAGATAGTAACTGGCTGAACATGAAAAATAGAAGACTCTTGCAAACCGCTTGCTTCTATCATATAATAATTATAATATAAAAACCTCCTTATCTATAATAAAATCTCTTTTAGAAATGATGTCCATCATTTAAATTTACGTTTTCGGGGTAAGATAACGATACCGCCACACCGTCTGAATCTAATTAAAGGTTCCTTTCTAGTAAATCTATCGAAATATATACTGCCATACCTCTAAAGTTCAAACACCATTAACTTGTTTTAGTTAAGACCAAACTCCACCAGTTGCTCTTTATGGAATAAACTACTCGTTAACACATTTAATCGTTTATCGTCCATTATTTAAGTTTTTTATTATTATTATTTTCTTTACTCTCAGTTATTATTTTAATTATCAGCTGGCATCACAGAATATAGTTTAATATTAGTCGTTTTTTCATAGCCAGGATTAAGCATTTCTTTAAATTTAAGTTTTCCTTTGTCGGTCAAGGTTGTAATGGAAGATCAACTTATTGCAAATTGAATCTCAACTTCGTGATTTCCATGGCTTTTTACTTGTAAGGTACTCAATCTTTTATTGTTGTTACATATAACATTTATTTGGGTTCTATTTATTGTACCTATCAGTGTTTAATAAGTAATTTTTCATTTGTAACAAGTATGGGAATAAATCGCTTTATTATTATTATTATTATAGTCCAGTCAATAGAGATGTGAAGAGTGTATTTTCGTGTTAACAGCTATTTTATTGCACAAACCTATTCAGAATAGTGTGTAGAATAATATATGTAGTTACGTACTAAATTGTAGTGACAGCAGAAAAGTTATTAACAACTTAAGACGCCATCAACCGTTTTTGAGGAGTTTTTCTTCCGTAGATCATCAAGATGACTTCCTACGAAAAAATGTTCAGTACATGATTTGTTTATAATAAAAATAGCTACAAAATGGCACCAGTTCGGTTATTATAACTGAAATAATTAAGTTGCAAAATCGAAGAAACTGCCAAAATCGCGTATGTTTTTTAAGTTGCCATAAAAATTTAAATAGTATACCAATATTGATAAAACTTTCGTTAAGTATAGTTTAAATTATGTACAATAAGCACTCAAAACCCGTATGCCAAGTATGCAAAACTTTTTGTTTAACAAGGTTTTATAAATCTACTGCGTCTACAACTTTGAAAGTTTGCAAAAGCTGTTTGAAGCTTTGCATACTATTGCAAATGTGCATATATACAGCTTAAGTCATTAGCAATCGAACGCAATTTGTAAAATTCGATTGCGTTTATTTTTGCAATGTTAGTGACGTTTTACATCTCTTCATAGTTTTGCTACGTTTATAAATAATTAGTTTTTCGGGTCGTACACGTAGTCATTTATGAAAGATTCCATTGGGTTCTAATAGACGGCAAAAAATACGCAATTTAAAAAAAAAGTTCAAGTTTCGATGCTTGGATCCTGCGATTTTTTGCATAAATATGCATTAGACTAAGTAGGCGATTGGCCGATTTTTGAGTGCGCGTCTCATTCTATTGCAATAATTTCTATTAGAAATATGCAACTAATAATTTTGGGCAATTGCATACTTATTCTACAAGGTTCACTCTATACACACGATTTTGATTCATTTCAATATGGTAAATAATATACGAGTAGTGCACACTTACGCAAAAAGTTTAATATCTCAGGATCCAAGTATCGAAACTTGAATTTCTTTTTTTTTAATTTCGTGTTTTTTGCCGTCCATTCGAACCCGATGAAATATTTTATAATTGATCACGTATACGAACCAGAAAACTAATTATTTCTAAACGTAACAAAATTATGAAGAGATGTAAAACGTCACTAATATTAACATTAACATTAATATTAAAATTAAAATAAACGCAATCGAATTTTACAAATTGCGTTCGATTGCTAATGACTTAAGCTGTATATCTGCACATTTGCAATAGTATGCAAAGCTTCAAACAGCTTTTGCAAACTTTCAAAGTTTTAGACGCAGTAGATCTATAAAACCTTGTTAAACAAAAAGTTCTGCATACCTGGCATACGGGTTTTGAGTGCTTATTGTACATAATTTAAACTATACTTAACGTAAGTTTTATCAATATTGGTGTATTATTTAAATTCTTATGGCAACTTAAAAAAACATACACGATTTTGGCAGTTTCTTCGATTTTGCAACTTAATTAATTCAGTTATTATAACCGAACTGGTGCAATTTTGCAGCTATTTTTATTATAAACAAATCATGTACTGAACATTTTTTCGTAGGAAGTCATCTTGATGATCTACGGAATAAAAACTCCTCGAAAACGGTTGATGGCGTCTTAAATTGTTAATAACTTTTCTGCTGTCACTACGATTTAGTACGCAACTACATATATTTCTCTACCCACCATTCTGAATAGGTTTGTGCAATAAAATAGCTGTTAACACGAAAGAACCAAAAACAGATACTTTTCGTTCCCTGCCGACTGGACTATTATTATTAAATGGCAACCTCCCCACTGTGACATCTCAAAAGGAATAAAAAGTAGTTTTTGGCGCAAAAAAATGAAATCGGATTATAGATTGCTGAGATACAGGAAAAAGTCTTCTAACGACCCTCCTTCAAAATCATTTAAATTATTTCACATACAAACGTCAGATTGTTGTCAAATTTTGTCGATTCAACCCTTTACTTACAGCCAACTCAAGTTTATTATTTTAAAAGAAGTAACGACTGCTTCCAGCGACTGCTGACTAGCTCGGTTTTATCAAAATGAAGTAAGTGTCACTGTTTTTTGAGAAACTATATCTAATAAATTAACACTATACCAAATTTCAGCTTTTTCAAATCACTTCTTTACATTGACCTCATTTTGCAGACATGCGACTACCGCATTGGTGCTAATGCAACGCGTCCGATCATTACGCTGTCTGACGACTGTTTTCCAGTTTTTTATTACATAAACTGCTTAGTGATCAATTTTCAGCTTTTATAAAACACCTAGATGACACACTACTTCTTGTTACAACTTTCAAACTGTGTTGACGCCGAGTGTCCCAATACCCGAGTTTCTTTTGTGTAGGATATTTATTTACACCCTAAATATAAGCGAATATTAAAATATTAGCCTTTACAGAACTCTAACACTTTTTGGTCGCCAGCTCTTGGGCTATTACAGACAATGTTTATCTACGACTTCGAAATACAAAATACAAATTTGAATTCGTAAATTAACATGCGAATTCGAACATGATGCGAATGCGGTACCATATTCGAAATAACAAAGTATTATGTAATAAAAGGATTCAGAAGTTAATTAATAAAGACCCAACAAAGGGACTTACCTTTAATTGAGATGTATCTTCTACTTAAGTTTCTTCCCGTTCAAACCCAAATTTCTAATGTTTGGGCCCCCAAACTGTGCTCGAAATCGATAAATCATTTGCCGATGTCCCAATGTTTCGATGTACGGCCGATCCTAAGAAGGTTACTTCAGGGGTTCACTTTATAAAGGGTGTTGATGCATTCGCATCAATACCACTCCACTGGCACAGAGCCTTTCATATCTAAGAATACCCCACCTCTTATTTCGTATTGGCCTGGTCTCTAACTTTCAGGTAGATTCGGACGGGACTCTGTTGAAGGCTCACCAAGCTTAAATATGCTAGGGCGGTGTGGCTAAATTGTGAGATATCCTAGGGAGGCCCAGTTTCCAAGTCCCAACCACACCTGTGGTTGGATTCGTCCGGATAGTAAAAGTCCGCATGCTGGACTAGAGGTGATGAAACTCCTTCGGAAATGGACCTCGACTGGGTGACCACGTAAATAGCTCCGACACTAGCCTGGAGAGTTAGTAGAGGGTATAGGCAACCTCGCTCCTACTAGTGAGTAACGTGTGGAGTACCTTTTACAAAAGTAAGTGACGCGCTAATAATTGAGCGTAACTCAATTCGTTGTCCACTAAAGAGGGCCGTGGTCTTAAGCTGAACTCAGGTGGGCCAAGTTAAGTAAAACGTTGAATCAAGTATATCGACACCTTGATTAGTAGAATTAATAACTAAATAAGAGCGAACAACTTCAAGCCGAGGTAAATAAGAGATGCAGTCACTCAAATCCAAATCCGAATTAGAGATACGTATTTTCGGTTTGCCGGAAAGTAAATGTTAATATACCGTCGAAGTAGCGTGTTCCCTTATTAAAAGCAAGTAGATGTTGATGTTACTTTACAACACATCTATGCTTGTTACCGTTTCAAGAGAAAAGAATAATTGTTAAATTTATAAGTCGCCTAACAAAGCAAACTATATGTACCAAAAAGAAACTTTAAAAAGGACCTGAAATTATTTTAAAAGAAGTTCTAACCTGGAGAAGAATGCAACTGCTACAAGGTTCTAAGAAAGTTTGAGTTTTAAATGCTTGGAGTAGGAATAGGAGAATTTTAATAAAACTTCATAATTCAATTAGAGTGTTCACGATTAAACTGTCGCAAGCTTAAACAACTGTAAAATTAATACAACACTGAATATCACCAAAAAACGTTTATTACTAGAAACTTTACTTTAAGAACATTTTAGTCTACAAATTTATCAAATTTGGTCTTAGTTCCGGACAGTTAGGTGGGTTGGCTGTTTTGGGTACTATATTGATATTGTTTACATTGTACCAGTTCATAGCTATTGAAGAATAATGGCAAGTTGCCAAATCTGGTCAAAACAATGTTGGAACTAAATACTTTTTTAAAAACGGCAGCAACGTTATTTGCAAACATTCTTTGATGAAAGCATCACTGTTAATAGTGCCGGTACTTATGAAAGGTGTGCTTCGTAGCCCGCATTGGCATATGGCTTGCCAGACAAGGTACTTCTTTGGGAATTTATCCACTGGAATGACCATTTAGACGGATCGAATCTCTGCAAAATCTGCTTTGACATATGTCTCGTCATCTATTACAAAACACCAGTTATTTTTCTTCAAAAGCAGTTGATACAGCCGTCGTGAACGCTGAATCGCTCTGTTATATGTTCAATTGTTCTTTTTAGCGCTTTATTCTTTTTATATGTCGTTACATAAAAAACGTACATTTGCAGCACTAGTTCCAACTTTTCTGGCCGTATCTCTCACTGAAACTAATCGTTTTTTCTTATACAGTTGACTCACCTTTTGTTCCATCATTTTATCAGGAGTTCGTGTTGGTCGGTCACTTCTAGTTTTTCTATCGACGGTTCCAGACTCTCGTGAACAGACTTTAAGATAATTAACACTGAAGAGAACATAAATATTTTCTTTGGAGCCGCTGCAGTACCGAAATAATATCGCCCTATAAAATAACGGTTGACAATTCTTTCTGCATCGAGGGTATTCAAATTCTTTGTATATTATTTGCAGAGTACAGATTGATTTTCTTTTATTACATTTTATTATTATTTTCTAGTTGCAATTTATTTATATTGTTATTCTCTGTTGTTTCAAAGCAGCGCAGATACGGTCTGGTTTGCAGATAATTAGAACATTTAAAAACATGTCGTGTTTGCATTTACTATGCTAGTATTCGCTATGCAATATGTGTATTTGCTATTTCAATAAACACATGAACTATTTAATAACTCATATTCGTTCATTAACTGCAAAACTAACCCAACTAAATGGGTTTGCTCAGTCTTCTAAGCCCTTGCATTTCCGAAAGCTGGTTAAAATGTTATAACCTAATATACCAACAGGTGCAGTGGACTTAGCTATTTAATTATAATATACATTATACTATTTTATTATATACAGTGCGAAGATTAAGTATTGCCACTCTTCAAAATAATCATTTTGTATAGACTATGAAAGAAAAAACATCTCGCACATCCTTTAACTTTTAACGTCGCACACTGGTGTAAAACTCACAAAAACGACGCATAAGGGTAGAAAATCAAGTTCTTGGAATCATTAAATTACATGTCAGGTGCTATTAAGAATAAATGTGGGCATCTTTTATGCACGACCTTGGAACTGATAAATACCAACATACTGCCATAACACCCCCGTACTTGGTCATTTCATTATAGCGCTTAAAGAAAGTATACTTGTGCGTTAATTAAATGTATACCCAGTTAAACAGAAGGGTTAATTTGCTAGTAAATATTATGGATTTAGATCTTCAAGGTAAGTAGTTTTGGCCTATGTTACAGTTATTCCGCTTATATTTATTACGATGTATTAAATATAAGTACGAAGATTAGGAGGTTTTTCTTTGGAATTTTAGCAATAATCTGTCATAAGTTTCGATTCCCGTTTATTCCTGCGTTCTAATTTATACATCAAAGAAAAGCATCTTTGGTGAAGATTGAAGATTGTTTGATTTTTCGAATTCTTTTTTAAACTTTCAAACAGGTAGGCGAAAAACTTTTGTATGTCACTCGGACAGAAAAGCATTTGCAGTCCTTAGTTGCCTGCTGCCCTCGCTTTGCTCGGACACAAACAACTGTAGGCTGTAAATGTTAACTTTCTGCTCTTGTGACACAAAATACTATAAAACTTAATTTCGCAAAAATATACAGGACGTTTAATTAAAAACATTAAAGTTGGATATTTTTCCGGAAAATAAGAAAAAAATTCTTTTGTGCTATTTTATAAATCAGGTTATGCTAATCAAGTTTCTCATTTAACTCTTTCCTCTACCTTTAATACTTCAGCAGATATAACCTGGACAATGAAAGGTCAGTCACCCTGTATACAATTATATTCAGGTAACTTTTGTTAAAATAAAATATTTAATAATTAATAATAATTCATTACCGTAGAATAGCCCATAGAATGTTTTTTCTCCAATGCTTGTTTTAAGATTTCTATTCCCAACGAACTAAAGTTTCACGAAAGCAGACGGCGCCCTTCGGAGGGTTGATGAAAATCATTAAAAAATTGACGCTAAAAGTGCTATTCGTATGACAATTTAACACATTTTATCGATCCTTCCAATGGAAACATTCAATTATTATTATGTATCTATCCGTTTGAATTCAAAAATAGCAAATGGCATGGCATTCAAGGTTTTTAGCACTGATTATTAACGAATAGCGTTGATTATCATTGCAATACCATTAATTGCAAAGACACGAACACTGCAGTATTCCATTCAAGTTAATTAGGGTAGATAAGGTATAGTCCTAAGCATTTTCTGTAATAATGAAAACCTTTATTTTTAACTTTTACAAAAAATCAAATACCTTAGGAGCATTATTCACACTGCTAGGATAATTTCGATGTGAAATTTTACTTCTACTGATTATTTATTGACAAACGGACATTTGAAGTATGTATGTTCATCATTAGAACAAGTTTTATGTGACCATTGGATACATATT
Source organism: Agrypnus murinus (assembly GCA_929113105.1). Taxonomy (NCBI): domain Eukaryota; kingdom Metazoa; phylum Arthropoda; class Insecta; order Coleoptera; family Elateridae; genus Agrypnus; species Agrypnus murinus. The sequence continues at coordinate 87,925,292 of OV816024.1, forward strand.
ATGCACCTTACCCAAACTTATTGTGATTTTTCGGAATTTACACAACCGTATATTGTGCAACAAGTTATGCAATGGAGCATGTTGCTCACGAGCGCAAATGTTGTAGCACGAGACGAAAGTCGAGTGACCGTAACAACACGAGCGAAAAATGCGAATTGCAGAACAGGTTGTACATGGTACGTAATGCACGACTTGCGCTCCAAGATTTACTTTAAAAATTAAAATATCAAATGTTAGCAACTATGATTATATGCTACTGTACAGAGTGCATTGCTTTTAAGATATAAATCAATTTGCTTTATGTTAGCTGTTCACATTATGCGCTAGTCACTAGTGTACAATGTTAACATTGTACCCGCTTTGGTGCTACTCCTGTAACTGATTTTGAAATTACAGAAGTAAAGATAATGTCTAGAGATATTTTGGCTTCTTGAACTGACTACACGACATCATTCACGGTCCCAGGAATTTCTTCTGAAAAAGATCAGAATTCACAGGATAGATTCATGTAGCCTTGAAACATTTTGTTACTTTTTCAAGGGTTGCAACAGGCCCAATGTTTTATTAAAAACTTCGTTTGGCGTTCTTTTTTCACCAGGATGTCTACGAATATCTTTGCCTCGCCCAGAATTTTAAGCAGTTTTTAGTGCAAAGCCAAAAGTAACATCCAGAGGCTGTCTGTGATTCGATTAATACTTTTGCTTCTAGTTAAAGAAATGCTTCCCTTGAAGATAGATTTGTTAGATATTAGATATTATTAGACTTAGATTTCTGAACAAAGAAACCTTCCCAGCGACTTTATTAGTTACATACACTATGACCTTAACCTTAACCACGGCTTATTAGAAAATGATGCTTTGAATTACTTTTAGCTGCATACACATATATTATTAGAAATTGTTTTATCTGATCTAGTCTTACTACAAAAAAGACTATAATTTGAATAACTAACTACCTTTTTGTCCATAGATGTATTTTTTCTGTCTACGACGGTCTTGTGATGTATTTCGTGGGTTATTAAAGGGCCTTCATTCTTCTCTTAATGGAACAGCACTATGTATTGCGATTAATGCAGACTTTAAAGTTTCAACCACTAGCACGCTTTATTTTTCTCGAATATTTACAAAGCATCTAAAGAATAAATACGACTTTCTGAATAGTATCAAAGTATATCTTAATTATCCGAGGTTATAGTGGCTATGTGTAATTGCCGCGATTGCTTTGTGTTTCAAGCCCAAACAGTGGCAAGAATTTTTTAATCCTATTTAAAAAATAGTATAAATGGCAAAATGTAGATGAAAGCGCGCTGATCTACCTATGTCTATTCTACTGTGTATTACATTCTTTTTGATATGTTTGATTGTGAAAAGACACGCTAAGTAGCGGAGGTTAAGTAAGTTAGTAAGTTTGATAGATTTTGCACAGATCGAGGAAAATACATAGGGCGGGGAAAGAAAGAGAAAGACCAACGACGTAAAGGAAACACTATGCAGTGGAGGTTAGGTTATAAGTTAGTAAGTTTGATAGATCTAACGGAGACCGCGCAAAATACATAGATCGGGGAAATAAAAAAAAGTCCAACGGCGTAAAATAAACGCTATGCAGCGGAGGTTAGATTATAAGTTAGTAAGTTTGATAGACCTGACAGAGAGCGAGGAGAATACATATGGCGGGGAATGAAAGAGAAAGGACAACGGTGTAAAAGACACGCTATGCAGCGGAGGTTAGGTTATAAGATAGTAAGTTTAATAGATCTAACAGGGATATAGTACTCCAATAGGTAACGTGGCGACTCAGAGAGAGATTAACTCTAACAGGACACGCTATGCCAAGTGAGTGGTTATACGTATTCTAATATTAATTAGTTAAATAATTATTACTTCTTAATGCATGGATGCGTTCTCGATATTTGTTATTCTCGGTAGTTTCCATTCTCGGTTTTAGTTTTCTCGGCTGTGGTTTCTCGGTTATGGTTTCTCGGTTGTGGTTTCTCGGTTGTGGTTTCTCGGTTGTGGTTTCTCGGTTGTGGTTTCTCGGTTTTTGTTTTTTCGTTGTGATTTTTCGGTTATGTTTTCTCGGTTGTAGTTTATCCGTTTTGGTTTCTCGGTAGTTGTCTTTCTCGGTGATGACCTGGATCCATATTTTCCTTATCAACATGTGGTCGCTTCCTGCTAGTTTATAGAAATATTAAATCTTAAGTACGCCCCTTGTACTCACATTACATTAAAAATACTAAACAAGCAAAGAAAAACACCCCTTTGTTATGGCTAACAAAGTGAGGATGGATACTAACTATATTACTAAAATTAGTTGGTATCAGTAATCAGCAAGTATAAGAGGTTATCTAATACAAGGACGAAATAGAACCATAATCTTGCCACATATTCAAATGCCGTCTGTTAAACAATTTTCAACTGCCAATGCAGTCACCATCATATCCACCATCGAAGATTCTTTGCGTAATGTTCCTATAAATTGAAATAATTCTATCACTGTTCTTAGTTTTTTTTATTTTGCGTACGATGTTTGATATTTGTAAGTCATTCTTTATGCTGACTCTTTATCTTTTTTTTAAGTTCTGCTAACAATTTGTAACTGCTACTTAAATAAGGCTCATAAAACTGTTATACGTTTCATAAAACTCATGGATATAATTTTCCCAAAATTTACAGTTTTTTCCAGAAGGTAAGCACAATCTTGGTACAAATACATCCTATAAATTCAATATTGCATTTGAACTTGTCAATGCTCATCAGTATATTGCTTATGTCATGTCCTTGACCTTAAAAAAGTGAGCGGAATCACACCCAATCCGGACCAACTAACAAATAGAGGTCCAAAAGTCACGTGCAACACTATATATTCAAATATGGAAATCCTGTAAATGGTAAAACACAAAAATTCCTAATGGTGAGGAGCAAGGTCATTGAAACAAAAGCTTTATGCCACAAACTTATTTCCTGAAAACTGAATTGTTAAATATGGAAACGTTCTACAGCTTTACATGCTTCTTATAAAGTAACTTTCGCTACAGAATAAAACATTTCGAAAACACAGAGCAGCCTAATAATTTTCTCTTTCAATAAATTTGAATAAGATACTAGCCGCGGCTGTAGAGTGGTTATTAATTTGTATCAGTTGCAACATAACCAGTTTTTGCGGTGTAGGTGAAGTTTTCCCCATCTACGATAAATAATACAAAAAAAGATTTCAGACATCTCTCAACATCGTACTCATAGATTCATACTTATCTCAATGATAATTCTCTTAATGAACTTTTCGTTTACATTTTTGTGATACAAAAACTCCTGACAGAAGATGCGATTGTGTCTCTGGTCTTCATTCAGCGATCATGGATTGAATTATGCATCAACACGATGCATTTCAATGTTTTCGGCAGAAACACTCAAAGAAAAAGATGGGTAAAATCAACTAAAAAAAAGCCTATGAATTTGTGCCTATCTATCTTTTCAGTTGATTTAGCCGCATTCAGTTGCTTAAGTAACAAACTAAAGGTTGTTTAAGTGACAACGTTGAACATCAGTTCATCAATCTATGTTTGTGTTGTACTAACACAATAATCTACATATACAGATAGTTAAATTGTACTTCTTTTGTAGGTAGCCCAAAGAAGAGAATAGGTTATTTCAGAGGTATGTATGGGTTATTAATCAAAATTTATGTTCATGTACAATCATAATTATTATCTTACAAAATATTGTTCAAATTAAATAGAATAATTTGGTTGGTCAACGAACAATGTGAGTAAACTTTATAATTAAACAAATCCATAGTTTAATTTTATTAGTCTTCTCCGATTAAGGAACTTATTGGACGTTTAGATTAACTCAATAAGTTGGTTGTTCTTATTTTGTACTGCAACAAATTTCCTACCGTCGTTCAAACAGTAAGCGAGCGGTTTGCTTCAACTGAGATCATTTATACTTACTAAATTTACCGATTTGTTACTCAACAACTTTTTTTAGTTGAATTAACCAACCATATTTCTTTCGGTGAACCTCATGGAATAATTGCAATTTCTCGGACAGTTAGACAACGGATTTAAATATAACCCTATAACTTGAATCACTTGTCATCGTTGATATCGAGCGTCATCCAGAACGAGGATCAACGTTAGTTGCCAGCTTATCGCCTTTGAACCGTTCAAACCGTTATGCGTATGGTAAACTCTGATAGCGTCAAACTTGCTTCATAATTCGTATGTCTGGTTACACTATTTCCCAAGTGTCACATAATGTTGTAATGACGCTCGTTAAGAGACTGCTGACTGATTGTTTGTAGCTCAGAAGAGTCGATTAGTTTTTACATAAGATTACTTTGCCAGTACAAATCCATCATCGATTTACTCTTTCAAAAATTTAAGCGTAAGAGAATGTTTCTATAAGAAGATAGTAAGGAAATTTAAAAGAATATTATTATCTAGATTTTAAATATTAGAAAAAAAAACAATTTCCAAATCGCATACCAAAATCAATTCGCGTTGGAAATAAACAACGTATTTCTGTTACGAAATTTGACCAATTCCTGTAAGGAACTTTCCACTGCTTAAACCATTCTAGAGCTTCTGCCGTAAGATATAATGGAATTCGATGCATGGTATCATAATCGTCCCATCCGTACATTTCCTTAGCCCTTTCAACATCAGCAATCCAATCACGAACATCATTTTCTTTTGAATCAAATATCGAAAGATGAATATTGAATTGAATGTAAAACTGCATCCAAGGTACCAGCGTTAGGTGATAAATTTAATGGCTCCCCCATCATTAACTATTGATGAAGATTTCCGTTTTCGTGAACGCCTCTTTGCATAACTGATAGGGAAAAACACATATTACATAAATTATTAAATTAGCAATAGGATTATATAAATTATCGACAACAATATATATTGTAATAATATAATATAATAATAATTGCTACAACCCATAATCTGGAAACCAGGCCCCAGAAGCTATAAGCTTGTGCGGGAGGGAGGAGGCGATTATTATTATTACGTAGGCCCTATGTGCTGCTGCATCCGACTTACAGATGGAACAGCGCAAATCCCACATTTGTGTTACAGCTAAGGAAAACTGCAGAAAACCTTAACCAGATCTGCCGGCACCGGGAGTCGACCCCGGGCCGCCTGGGTGAAAGTCCGGCACGCCAGACATTACACTACCAAGGCTGTAAATGTTTTTAATGCTTAACTGCCCACCACGTTGGGCAATTTTTTTGTAATGTTATTAATTGTTTAACATTTTTAAGTGATGATATATTAATCTTTGGTATAAATTCTTATATGTGTCTGTACTGTTGTGAACGACTCACAACTCATACAATTTTGCATAGATACGAAATGGTACTAGGCAACGCGTATCAATAAACTAGTAGAGTCAAATAAATAATTCTTAGATATAAAATGTGTTTTATTCCGTCTAAAAGAATTAATAATAAGTGTAACATTAACACCGCCCAAGTGTTAACCCGTTACAAATGGTGACCCGACGTTCCTGAAGAAGAATTTAGCAGTATTGGTCTTTACCTGCTGCATTGAATTCTCCAGGTGAACCACATCTAGTTGCTCCTGCGTTATCTGTCATCAGCTGCTACTCGACTCCTGTCATCCGAAGAACCTGCTTGCTTGACTTGTCGTGGCTGGCTGAAGGTGACCGTTGGAACCGGAACTAGTGCTCTTTCTGATCCGATAAGTTCAAATCATTTATTTACTTATTTAATATTTCAAATGGCGACTGTCAAAGTTCCATTTCCAGTTTTTACGAGTAACGATGTCGACCTATATTTTATTTTGGTAGAACGATACTTTGCTCGTATGCTGATCAACGATGAACTAGCTAAATATAACTTATTAACTCTAAACTTACCTTTTGACGTTTTAGGAGCTCATCGAGACCTAACTATAAATCCGCCGAGACAAAGACCATATACTACATTGAAACGGGCAGTAATAAAATCGATTCTGGGACCACGAGAATCTCGCATTAATAATCTTTTGGAGTCTCTTCAATTCTCTGGTAGTGTTAAGGAATTGCTTTTTAACATTCAGAAGTTATCTATCGTCCTTGATCTGACTGAAGAGTTAACCAAGGACTTTTTAATAGCCAAACTACCATCAGAACTCAAAATTCAATCCTTAAATTTCAATGACTTACCATTAATATCTTTTGTAGAGAGATTAGATTTGATTTATTCTATGCAGAAAACACCGCGACCTTTAACTACTACTACATTAGAGGCTAAGCTAGACAATTTAACGACCAATCTTACAAACATTTCCAATAAATTTTCTAACATGCACAAACAAAAATCCATCTCTCCGAACCTTCGAAATCCTCAACATTTCAAACAACGTCCTACCATGCCTTCGGGCAATACTAATTCCCAATTACAACCGTGTTATTTTCACAAACGCTTTCAAAATAATGCACGTAATTGTACGGGAAATTGTTCATACCAAACAAAAAAACTGACTTCGCACTCTCCTGGCCTCCAGGGAGGGCCATGCAGGGTTAATTCAATCTCTCCAACTTCTTCTTTACCAAGCACTTATCCTTTGATATTTTTACAGGACCTAACCTACAAAATTAATTTCGTGGTTGACACGGGTGTGAATTATTCGATTTTACCCACCAACGTTGCAGTTTCCTGTAATCAACGTATCACGCCTGCAAACATTTCATTTTTGGCCGTGAACGACACGTCAATTCCTGTGACAGGTATTATAACTTTGAGGTTACATTTCCCAATTCCTGGCCTACCGCCATGCTCCTGGAAATTTTGTGTTGCTGACATATCTACAGCCATTCTAGGCCTGAATTTTTTACAGCAGCACAACCTAACTATTGACTGTTTTTCTCGACGAGTCATTTGCACAGCAAATGTCAAGCTCACCCGAAACCGCAGCCAAGGTTGTCAATTTCCAACCCCACCAGTTAAGACTGACTGCTCTTCTCAACGGGTCATTTGCACAGCAGATGTCCAGCCCGCTCGAACTCGCAGTCAAAGTTCCTCAACCCAACAAGTTAAGACTGGCACTAAACGAAAAATATTTTCTGCACAGGCTAATGTTTTGGCTCCTCCTTCCGAGTTAATCGTTACTCCTGCGATTTCTTCCCTTCTTCTTCCCTTACCTTCAAGCATTAACGTACACTCTTCAGGTACTGTTAACAACATGTATAGCAATCTTGATGTTTATAGCAAGATGCTAAACACACACTTCCCAGAACTTTTACGTAAGTTCGACTACCATCAACCAGTTAAACATACTGTAGTTCATCACATTGACACGACCGGACCCCCAGTTAAAGCACGCTGTCGCAAACTGAACCCTAATCATCTTTCTTTTCTAGAAGATCATCTTAATGAGCTCTTGGACGCTGACGTAGTACAGCGGTCATCATCTAGCTACGCCACGCCAATTCACATCGTCGGAAAGCGAGCAGTAGGCGCAGCAGAGGCACTACCTCCTGGTGACGACCAAGACATCTCAGCCCGCATCGCCCCAACAGACAGTTATCGCTTGGTTGGCGATTATAGAAAACTTAATGCAGTGACAGTACCAGACTGTTATCCAATTCCTTTTTTAACGGACTTTACAAGGAAACTTGCTGGTGCAACCATATTCTCGAAGCTAGACCTCAAAAAAGCCTACTTCGCAATACCAATACCGGACCCCCAGTTAAAGCACGCTGTCGCAAACTGAACCCTAATCATCTTTCTTTTCTAGAAGATCATCTTAATGAGCTCTTGGACGCTGACGTAGTACAGCGGTCATCATCTAGCTACGCCACGCCAATTCACATCGTCGGAAAGCGAGCAGTAGGCGCAGCAGAGGCACTACCTCCTGGTGACGACCAAGACATCTCAGCCCGCATCGCCCCAACAGACAGTTATCGCTTGGTTGGCGATTATAGAAAACTTAATGCAGTGACAGTACCAGACTGTTATCCAATTCCTTTTTTAACGGACTTTACAAGGAAACTTGCTGGTGCAACCATATTCTCGAAGCTAGACCTCAAAAAAGCCTACTTCGCAATACCAATAGCGGCAGAGGACATTCACAAGACTGCTATTATCACACCTCTGGGACTCTTTGAGTTCAAACGGATGTGTTTCGGACTACGGAATGCAGCCAGCACTTGGAGTCGTTTCATGGACACTGTGTTATCAGGGCTCCCATTTTGTTTTTCTTATCTAGACGATATATTAGTCTTTAGTGCTGATTCGCAGCAACATATTGAACATTTACACCAAGTGTTTTCCCGATTAAAAGACAATGGCCTAATTATAAACCTACCAAAGTGTCTCTTTGGAGTCAATGAGCTCAATTTTTTAGGACATCACGTTAATACACGCGGTATCAGACCAATGGCTTCCAAAGTCCAAGCTATAATTGATTACCCATTGCCTTCAAGTCAGAAAGCACTCCGCAATTTTATTGGCTTAATGTCGTATTACCATAAATTTGTACCAAACTGTGCGAAAATTCTGGCACCGTTAAACTCTATTGTTATTCCTGGTAAAGCTTCGCTAAAGCCTGTCCAGTTAAATCATGAACAATTAGAAGCCTTTAGGCACGCGAAGAATGCTTTGATTACCGCTACTTTATTGGTACATCCACGAATTAATAACCCTATCAGTATAGCTGCAGACAGTTCGTCTTCCACTATAACTGGAATATTGCAACAGTTTGAAGATGGCATGTGGAAACCACTAGCTTTCTGTTCCCGGAAGTTAACCACCACAGATCAAAAGTACAGTATTTTTTCTAGAGAACTTCTCGCAATATACTTCGCTTTGAAGAAATTTCGTTACTACGTTGAGTGTCGAGATTTCAAAATCTTTACGGATCACAAACCTTTGTGTACAGCGATCAAAAATAATGGAGACCAATATTTACCACGTGAGTTTCGACAACTCGAGTTTATTTCTCAATTCACAACTGACCTCCAATATATCAAAGGTCAAGAGAATATTCCGGCAGACGCTCTGACAAGAGTTAATCTTATTAACGTCCCTGGATCTGATCTTAATTACGACGAAGTCGCTCAATCTCAAGAACAAGATCCCGAGTTAAACCAGCTCCGATCTCGTAGTAATTTTCAATTCATTTCCATTCAAACTGCCAACAAATCAAACCTCTGGGTGGATGTTAGTACAGGACAACCACGACCCTATATCCCACTCAAATTCAGGTATCCCTTATTCCAACAATTACACAACATCGCTCATCCTGGCATCCGTGCTACTAAAAGATTGATTACTCAGCGATATCTGTGGCCATCTATGCACCACGATATTCAGAAGTGGGTCATATCTTGTGCTGAATGTCAGAAACATAAAGTTCGACGTCATACGAAAACCCCTCTACAACCTATTGTAGAACCAGATGAACGTTTTACTCCAAGGTCCATCTCGACCTAAGTATTTTTTTACAAAAACGTATTCCAGTCAGTCCTTCGTCCTCAGCGACTTGACCAACTGCACACACGTATACGTTCGTAATGACACGCACACCTTGGGCATGAAAGACAGTTATTTAGGCCCCTATAAAGTGTTAGAACGGACAGTTAAATACGCCACTCTAGAAAATCACACTGGCCCTATCTCTTTCGATAGGCTAAAGCCTGCATATTTTTTAGATTAGTTACCATTTAATGTTAAGCCAACAATAAACTGATTTCAAATGCTACGCGAAGGCATCTTTTGAAAACCTTTTACCTGTTGACTTTAAAAATTTGAACACTTTTCTGTTTTTTTCTTTCTGTTTACAGGTTCCAAGAGTTGCCGTCGCAAGTTCCGTAGTGTTATTTAGCTTAAGTTTTTTATTCTAACTACCTATACTGCCTAGTAGAGTTTTTGTAGCTGGAGAATTTTACAACTTTGTTCAAGTTCCCTTAAAATACTCCATTTTTTCTCCAAAATACCATTCCGTATTTTTTCCTTTTCATGTGTGTAATACCCACGTTTCAGATCGGGCGGGGTAATGTTGTGAACGACTCACAACTCATACAATTTTGCATAGATACGAAATGGTACTAGGCAACGCGTATCAATAAACTAGTAGAGTCAAATAAATAATTCTTAGATATAAAACTGTGTTTTATTCCGTCTAAAAGAATTAATAATAAGTGTAACATTAACACCGCCCAAGTGTTAACCCGTTACAGTACCATTACTGTTATTAATTGACTCAATAAATTGTATTTAATTGTATTTAAAAATCTCAGGCTCTATTCTTTAGTTGTCAATATTCATCAGTTATAGTAAATAATTTGATCTTATTAATTAAATACATAAATGGTGTTCGTATTCATGTCTTCAAAATTCCCTCCTATCTGTGATAGTAAAATCCTGTTATGTTGGTATTGCTGCAAGTATAACTTCACTTTATACGATTTGACAGCTGATTATAATCTGTTTGTTATAATTTTTAAATTATAAAAACTCTTTTTATTAATTTTAGAGTGATAAGTTTTAATAAATAAGTTTCTTGTTTTAATTACCTGTTGTGATTTTTATTTGTATTTGCAGTTTTCTGCTATGCACTTTACAATAGTTTTTGTAAGTAAAGTAAATTTAAATAGATGCAGTTTTATTTTATTATAAGGACCTAATGTGTTTCTTTCTAATCAATAGCTTAAACAAAAATCACTCACAAGTATTGAGTTTCTTGCAATAATGCTGTACAAGTTTTGTAATTATTTGAACCTGTTTCCCAATTGGTGAAAAGCCCCCAGTAATTATTGTCCGTCCCTATGGTCTCTTGGTATTAAAACTTTATGATAAGTATTACTGTCTGTTTTATATTTCTTCCATTTTCTTTGTTAGAATATGAAACATGGCCAGTCAGCGCCATGGACCCTGCCTTCTGAATGTTTGCTAAAATATTACTTCACCCACCTTTGTGGATAGAAAAACGAACCAGTATTTTCTTCTAAATACTTGTTATAAATAAATTGTCCAGACTTTTTCAATAAACTAGATTTTATTAAGTTTTTTACATCATTTTATAAAAAGTATTTCTTTCAAGAATGATTTGTTTATATTAGTTTATAGTTATATAGTTACCATTATTTATTTTATTCTCCCTATTTATCCATAGTATCCTAAATCGTCTAGTTACAAGATTTATTTACATTATATTATCTATCTTAACAATATGGGATTATTTATCAATGCATCCTAATTCCTTTTAGTTAGTGCGTTGCAAAGTTTTCTTTTTAGGTATAAACAAGAAACCTCATTTTCCAAGATTAGAGTCAAATGGTTTTAATCTATTTACTATAATCACGCAACAAAAAGATAAAAATTCCGTTTTATCAAAATTAATAAATAAATGACTTTACAAGTACTAACGAAACTGACCAACAAACAATAACTGGACCTAATTAATAATCATATTAATATATAGATATATTATTGATGATCGACTAGAAATCTTGACACGATCAACCGTAGATCGCTATCGACGTTATTAACACCACTGAGCTAGATAGACAATCGTAAAATAGTACAACAAAAATAGTAAGTTCATAAACAGTGCAACAACGCCAGTTGATAACAAGATATATTGAAAATCGGTATTGCACAAAAGTAAGGTCCAGTAGAGGAAAACCGGAGATGCAGGCAATGCAGATTAAATCTCTATCATGTTCGTACGCAAACATAGCGACATGTGTTGCATCGCCTGCGTCCCGGGTTTTCGCACGCACCGTCGCGACGGCCCATGGAACGACGGTTTTCCTTAAAAAGTAGAATTGCAAAACGATCCTATTCGTCGTACCATCTGCTAGTGAGTTTATGGTGGCATTAATATACTTACTTTATTGTTTTATTTTCTGTTATTTCCTAAAAGCTTATGTTGCACGCATTGCTTAACCGTATACATTTATGTCACATTAAAATTTGTAGCATCAACTTCACAAAAATGCATTAATTTCTAAAAGCACTTTTATTGATTTAAACATATTTTACTTATTTAATCTTCAAGCATTTTTAAATTCCAAATGTAGTTTATTTTCAAAGTTAAAATTCAATTTTTTAACAGAATTACTTTGATCTGCTTTATCGTAATAAATCTAATACTTCTTACAAATTAATATTCTAAAGACTATAATTTAAATAAATTTCCAAAAGGAAGACTTGGGTTACGTTAATTTGTACTAAACACCAAAGTGAAAGCAATAAAATGTGCATGTTAACAAACTACATAAATAACTGTATCACAGTCTTGTTTGGACTGAATTACAATGACGTTATGAATAGCTGTTTGCGTATCAACGCGCCCTTGTGTTTTCTTATCAGATTATAAAATTACTTAGTTGTAGAGTGTGTGGCAAGATTCAAGACCTGAGATTTGATTTCGGCACAGGAGTAGGAATGCAGCCAGAGACACAAGCCTGCGGGAACCATCCTAAAGGAATGCGAATCCGACATTACACTGGGAATTATTCCGAAACTTTACAACACTGACGTTCGACAAAGTTGCCTGTTTAATTGAATTCCATTGTAAGTTAAACTTGTTATAAAATTGCTGTTAGTTGGAAGCGTCGATTCTCCAAGTTATATACGCATTTTTAATTCAAACTTACAATGGAACTTCTTTCCATGTTAAAAATTCATTCGAAATCTACATTCGTTTTTATTTCATATACCTAACTAGTTTTTTTTTGTTGAGAATAGAAACATAAAAGGTGAACTTTTATTTTTCATTGTTTTAAAAATAAAATTTTCTGAAATTGCTGGAAAATACTTTGTTTTGGTCTTTTCACTAATTTGTTATAACTAAATACAACTAAAATTTCCAGTACTTGAAATGAAACATACATAAACAGTCAGATTTGTGTTGCATGGCTAAGTGCTAAAAGCAAAAGCATTCCGGTATTAGTAAATGCTGTGTCAACCCGGCTTTAGACTAAAATTTAATTAACCTAAGCCTGTCACTCCTACATTCAAATTTACTAATTCAAGTTCTCTTATAGCGACTTTATTAAATTTTAATGGGAATCTTGAAATCAGAAAATACGTACGTGGGTAAAGACTTAAATTCAAATGACGTTTGTTCCAATTAAATGAAACTACTTTTGGCATTACAAATAACGCTGGATAATTAAACATTCTCTGATCTAATTAAAATTGTTGGACTTTTAACACTTCAATTATAAATTAATTATAGAGTTGTATTCTTTTCTGCGGAATACGAGTACAAGATTAATAAGCATATTCTGTTGTACATTATTCACTTGTATTGAAATCCTGAATGAATCTGTGTTCTTGTTTTCAGCAACCGGATGAAAAGCACAAAAGAATTGAAATGGCATTCAAATTTATTCTGCAGTCACCCTAGGCTCTCATATCCGCATGGTCGAATACCTAGCACCGTCTCAGGAGAGTCATATCTCCTTAATTGTGTTTAAAGTGGAATAAAAAGCAAGTTTGCACAAGGGGTGTATCATCAGATGGGTCAGGTATAATTTCACGCCTGCAGAAATTTCAGTTATTTGGATAATGACTTTGTGCATATTACATGCTACATTTTACAGCACACGGAAATTCAATTTTTAATTCTAATTTCACACATACCAGAGATAGTCCTGAAAGGCAAAAAAGTAATGTAGATAAAATTGAACCCTTTTTTTAATTGTTGCTTTAAAAGGGAAGATTTTAATGCTTTTGCGTAGATATTGTGTTTGGTCGATTATACAGGGCTGTTCCAAAACCACCTTTAAGAGGTTGTCATCGGGAAACCACAAATTTGGATACAGAAAAAACTTTGTGTTCTCCAATTTTCTTCAGACTTTCAGGGATGATTATTTAGCCCATAATGGCCATATTTCCCGAAGAAGGCATCACTTATATTAATTAGCTGGGCGGGGGTAAAGGTCAAGTTAAAGATGTAAAATGCCTTTTCGCTTACTTACGTGCTATACCTCATTTTGATGGTCTTGACGGTCTTCCGGGTCGCCTATGAGATCCAGTTTAAATGTCCTGTATAAAACTACAACAAAATCTTCTTTCTTGTCTACCTCGACGAATATCGCTCCAAACTATGTAGTGTTTTATGTCATTCTAAGCGTCCCAACGACCGCCACACCATGGTTTTTGGTTTTTGACATAATCTGGCAACTAATGGTGAAAAACATGTATTTTTGGTAAATAACCAATAACTACTTTAATTCTATGGGTAAGCATATAACATAACGTATTATACATTTTCAGAAACCACTTGCAGAGAAGAATAATTTATGCACCACCTTAATCCAAGCACTTACTGAAAAGTTATGTTAAGTGATTATTATTTGGTAATGTTTCTGTTCAGGCTTCCTCATTGGTAAATTCCGCTTTATCAAAGTTTTCTAGAAACTTTTGATAAGATAACCATTTTTCTCCTTTTGTGAAGTTAGTTGCAAGTAGTGTGTGTGTGTGCTTTACTCCTGTATTAGGAAATTTTGTTAATTTCTCTCTTTAAGAGTTTCTTGGTGGATGAAGTACATAATCATTACTGTTGATTATTTAGTCTCATGAAGGTGATTGTTAGTTTCATAGGTATTCAACTTGTTGGTCTTTAATCGCTACCAAAAAAAACCTTTCAACTATTTACAAAAGGTAATAATCTTCCCTCTGTGCCTCTATCGTTTTCATGACGATGAAAACAACTTTTTTCAACTCTTTCTTGTCCCTAGCTACGTTTTTACCTTATTGGCAAAACTACCTTCCAAAACGTTGGGTATTGATATCCACCAACCAAGCTACCATTTGGAACCGCAACAAAAAAGATTAGTGTATTACCAACAATCAACATTCAGAAAGAAGACAACAACCACAACATTTTCTAACACAGAATTACCGCCCATCTATAACTGTATCTATAAAAATTTTCTCTCTTCATCCTTTTTAGGTTATGTAATAGAGTAACTTTACTATTCTTTTGTTGATTCAAATATATTAGTGGCGCAGTTGCTAGTTGTAATAAAAATTACCCTTTCTGAAGAGATCGTAAGTAATATTCTAATATTCATTTCTGTTAAGATCTTTATTTAATTTGTTTTTTTGATTATGTGTAATTATAGTATTTTAAGAACTGTATAAAAATCATTGATCTTGTTAAATTACTTATATTGATAAGGGTTATTTGCGAATTAGTAGGTGTCTATTCAAAGTGGGCTCACACTAAATTAAAAATTTACAATTAGCGTAAAACTCATCTGTAATTGTAAGTTTTACCTAAGTTCATTCCACCGTTTCTATATATATATTTGTAGTTTATAGTTCATCTAAAAAGACTCGTGAAAATGCCCTTGGGAAAATCGCCTTTTACTCCCTAAATTTTCTTATTAATATTAGTGAGGCTCTTGCCGTCATATATATAAAAGTCCATTATTTAACTTTTTATCATGTCAATAAAATTTAAAAAAAAATTATTTTATCTAGCATAACAGGAACAGGCCTTCCTATATTAACTTGAAACATACATTCATTTAATCTAAAATTTACTGTTTTTCCTGACAACTATTAAAACTACTTTAAAAACATGGTGGTAAGTGATCGTAGACAATAATTGGCCAACAACGTAAATTGACTACATCGTGTGCTTAAATCGGATTTATATAATGGGTATTAGCAACAACGTAGTCGCTAAATAAATCAATGATAAAAAAGGTCGAGTGCCGATTCGATGTGTTATTCAAGTTAATTTGCATTTAATTTCAATCTAATCTATTTAAATTTAATTAACAAATGCTAAAATCTAGCTTTTCTATTGCAATAATGTCAACAAAACGGAATAAACAGCATAACATTTAAATAACTAACCTAGTGTTTCAATTTTCACATACCCCACGCCAACCTCCTTGGTCATATTTAACATTGATATTGAAATGGTCTCATGAGTTTTCAACCATATTTTGACAACAGTCCTCAAATATAGGTAATAATACACAGACACCCACAACTAGTCAAATCTTTCTCAGTTCCAAAACGGGGTAGGGATCACCGAGATAAAATCGGAGTAATGTTTTCTTACTGCGGTTTACGTTGCTTCTTAAGGTCCAAGTCTACCCAAAAAACGTGTGTTGTTTGTTTAATAAATAATATAATAATGTGATAACTTTGGTTTTAAGTTAATAGTCGAGGAATGTTAAAAACTTACTTACCTAACTTGTTTTGGAAAAAAAAGTTTTTTAATTAAATTATTTCACGTGTTATACGTGAAAAATTAATTTTGGAGAAACTGTACATTCAAAATTAATCAAAATAATACCACTTATATTTCATAGTATTTGAATTATTTTCCCAAAATTTTAAGAAAATCGTATGTCTAGGGCCTAAACTATTACCTCCTTTTTGCCAAAAAAAGCAGTTTTTTTTTGGCAAAAAGCGGGTTTTTTTACAATAATTTAGTCGCTAGACATACGATTTTCTTAAAATTCTGGGAAAATAGTTCAAATACTATGAAATATAAGTGGTATTATTTTGGTTAATTTTGAATGTACAGTTTTTCTAAAATTAATTTTTCACGTATAACATGTGAAATAATTTAAATAAAATTTTTTTTTTCCAAAACATGTTAGGTAAGCAAGTTTTTAACATTCCTAAACTATTAACTTAAAACCAAAGTTATCACATTATTATATTATTTATGAAACAAATAACACACGTTTTTGGGTACACTTGGACCTTAAGCGTTACTAATATTACCATGTAGGGCAATGGTACTACCCAAGCTGTATGGTTCAAAGTTTCTGAAATACGTATACAGGGGGCGCGTACGTTTCCACAACAGGAAAAATACACAACCGTATTTATACTTAAAATAAAGTTTACAACCAGTATTTTAACACAACCGTATTTTTCCACAACCGTATATTTCCACAACTCGAATTATCACGTTCCGTAAAAATCCACAAAAATATTATTTAGATTCTTTTAACCCTCTAAAGGGCAAAAATAATTAACCCAGAAATAAATGTTACAAGGAATAATTTTACACAACCGGAAATTTATACAACCGTACTTTTTCACAACCATCAATTTTATATTCAGTAAAAATCCACAATAATAATTTCCTACAACCGGATTTTAACACAACCGGAAATTTATACAACCGTACTTTTTCACAACTATCTAATGTTTAACTCGCTTTCTTTGCTTTAGTTTTATATCTTACAGGGTTTGTGAAATATATGCAATATATACTGCAGTGGTATACACTTTAATAAATCAAAACCACAATACAACCGTATATCACTACAATATTTTTTTACATAACAAATTTTTGCCCCGTCACTAGATCCAACTTTAGTTTCAGTAAAGCAATCGACAAATATCTCTTAAATTTGTAATACATCAACCTTACCTTACCAATTTCCAATATCAGTGGGTCCACCTGTAATACTAACACCCGGGCTGGGAAAATTGTAACACTCTGCAAATCACAAATTATTTCCACACAAGGAAGAAACATGAACAATAAATAAAATTTAAATATATCGATAGAAACACAATTTTTATTTCTGCACACATAAATAATAAATAAACAATTAACAAAACTACTAATCAGCCTTTTATTTTATTTATGTTATGTTAGGGATTTCTACGTCAATTTTTTTTTCTATACCTTATAACTAAACTACTAAACAAAATAATTTAAATAAAAATCAATGTAGCAAATTTTCTAAATTCGAATTTTTTTTAATTAAACAAATATGTTAAGTTCTCTCAAATGTTACGTTTTATTCTTTTCTTTAATAAAATATTTGTCCTAAATGATATATTTTACTGGCCAGTATAAAATTCAAATTAATGTCACTTACGATTTTTCCGCACACTCGACACTTCCTTAAAATTGGTCCCGTGAAAAAAAATACCGCTATAATATCCACAACCAACCTCTTGACTGGTGGCGAGATTTAAAAATTGCAAGTTTGCAGAAAATTAATTCTTCTTGAAATATTTTCCAAACTAATAAGTTCTATGAGTTGTGAAATTATCCAAATCAATTCAATAAATTATTATTTTCTTGATATATCGACGAATAAATTATTCCTCTAAAGAAACCCATTTTGAAAATTATTTTCAAAAATTGAGGTTATGTAATGAATAGATCGGATCCTTAAATAATCTTGCATGAAATGCAACTTTAACAAGAAATTATCGCGAATAGGATGTATTTAACTTAATTCCTGTATATAGCTAGCTTCAACCGTACTTCTGAAACTATTAAATAAACCTTTTAACAAAGATTCAATTAAGAACGCCTGAAAGATAGGCAACCCAAATTACCTATTTAACATTTCTACCTGCAAATAACACAGCAATACGTAATACATAACTATATCTTTTAAGGTAAAAAATCCGAAACCAGCGCTTTTGTACAATTAAGATTATGTTTGTTTAAATTTCTTGAACAAATTATTAATAAAAAAAACAGTTCTTTTACAGTTTTCTAAAGAATCTAGTAAGCAGCCATTTGAAATACATACAAAAAATGTGAAACCTGTAAATAATCAATAAAAGTAATGGGAGATTAGTTTCAGTTAGAAACTACCGTTAGATACGTCACTTGTACTTTATATTGTACTTGCACTTTCTATCCAATTATATCCAAAAGGGTTTTCACCCGGAATTTTATATCTTATTTATAAACAGCTACTCATATTTTAACTAGAGGCCTTCTTAACACATGATAAATTTGGATAGTTCTTGCAAGTGATCTGATCGTCGATTCGTTAAGCGGGCGTTACACATGAGGTATTTGCATATTTCAAATAAGGTACCGAATTTTTGGACTTGCCAAATACAGGGTGTAATGATTCGATAGGTAAAACTCCCCAGAACGGTATTCTACGACGAAAACTGAGTTAAAACTCTAATTAATTTTTTTCCGATGGCTCTTTTAGGAGATAGAATCACTTTTAGATATTTAAAACTGGCAACAATGTTGGTTCTTTAAAGCTAGTTGATCTCGATCGACTAGGTGTTCACCGCATAATGATTAACTAAACGTATAGCCCCTCTATTTCAAATAGTAGCGACATCGTGGAGCAAACCAGGCACAAGCTTTAATAAAGAAAAATCATAAGATGCATAGTGTTTCGTCATTTTAATAAAACTTGTTTAAAAATTACATTTTCGTAGTTGTATATTACATTAATATCATCGTTTTTACATAACATGAATGTCCGTTATCAAATTCATGTTAAATTGTGAATATTTTTCTGCAAGATGATTATTAAACCTAAGATTTAGTGTAAAACGAAAGTCAATCTGGTAAATTCAACGTCACCAACATATAGGGTGATCCAAATTGACTGAGGACTGTTTGAATTTCCCGCCGCGGTAAATTATTGTCACGTTGGCAACATGAATACTTTTCGGATATTTTTATCCTTCTTTTATTTTACAGTGGCGCCTGAAAAATAATATAGCTTATAAACTTAATTGATTTTAAATAATAAGCTTACTTGATAATAAAATCGTCTAACAAACCGTAGCTCTGAAAACAACTGTTTTGTAAAATAAGAAAACGAGCGAAATAAAGCAAAAATTCAATGAAAATCCAGAACAACGTGTAAACGCTGTAAACGGGAAAGTGACGAGTTGCCGCTGTAATCTGACGCTACATATTTCAATAGTGCTACACTAACAACGTGAAATACACTAAAACCCAAGGCGCCAAATTCAAACCATCTTCACTCAATTTGGATCACCCTATACTTTTGCTCCAGCGACGAGATCAATCGTTGTCGCTACTATTTTGCTGACACTGACACAACTGACTTTATTGACAAGTGGCAAGCAATAGTATATTATATACCCAGAGACTAAAGTGCATCTTTTAATCCCGAATGTGAGTTCATTTTCCGAGCGTTAGCGAGGAAAATAAACAAATGAGGGATTAAAAGGCACTTTAGTCCAGTGGTATATACGCTATTTTTTGCACGTCCTAAAGGACTTAATCGCAAAAATTCACAATTTCTAAAATTTTTTCCGAATATTTCGTTAATGTCTTTCTGACAATTCAACTCTGCAAACGCCACAATCACATAGTTTCAGGATAATAAATCCTAACATGAACCGCGATTACTTTTTTTTGTTGTTTACTTGTTGTTGTCGTCATGGAAACACTTTACTCCCTCAGGGAGTAAAAGTGCTACTTTACTCCCTCTTTTGGGAGACTAAAGTAGAGCCTTATATATAGGACGTGCAAAAAGATTATTATTTACAATTATCAGTGTTACTATTAGGAATTTTTTGAAAACTGTGATGGAGTTATGGGAAATTTTCTCTTTTCTCTTATCTTAACGTAAAAACTTTTACTTTCTCTGAATTACTTTACATTATCTTCCGAGTCTTGGTGTATGATTTTTGTATACAATGCAGTAGACAGCTTGATGAACGAGATATAATGGAAGTTCAGGAGAAGCTAAAGTTAATAGCAACAATAATGATAACTGCTACAAAGAAGATGACGATAATGCGAAGTTTCTTTGATCATCTGCCGGCGTTGATCACAGGTGCTAATAAGAGTGCTGCTAAAAGATGAAGTACATTTTACGGAACTAATAAATTAACTAGGCAATTCAGATTGTAAACATATCTACCCGACAATAGTAAGAAGAATATAGTAGTGAGTTAATAAGGTACAATGATTTTCTCTAAATTAGTAAGAAGAATACCGAAATGCTTAGAACAATTTGCTACTTCACAAAGTTGGAGTAACAACTGCAGAGTAATATTAGGAGAGAGACAAAGTGATGTCATTTATGCTCGTGTACTGACTCTGGATGACAGTCTGGGCATAAACTGGATGACTATCAACCAATGCCACAACAATGACTGTTGACTGCAATGTTTGTACTTCCATCGAGAGCTGAGATCCCTACTACTATCATTAGTTGAGACTTGTGTGAAGTTGGCGGGGAGTTTTACAAAAGTCTATGAAATAATTAGAGTTCTGGATGGAGTTCCAATAGTTCTAGAGTTCTCAATTGGTTTTTGAAAGAGTTCTGCAGAAAAAACCTCAAAAAGAGATATAAAAAGAAATTGCCCGCCAAGTTCACGCTGCAGAAAAATTATGAAAAAAAATATTTTGAGTTATCAATAAAACTGATATAGTTCTACAGTTCCTGATAGGTCTCATTAATAGTTCCACAAAAAATATAAAATTACAGCAAAAAGTAAAAACCAGAAATTAATCTTAAATTCGCAAATATATATTTAATTTCGTATTAGAACGCAAAATTTCAAAAGAACTTTTGACAGAACTCTTAGACCGCTACCCAGAACTCTAATCAGAACTGTCAAATTCAACAAAATTAATTACAACGCATATTTTACGTGGGACTAAGAACGGTAACTTAATATTCGAATATTTCTCTTATTTCTCGTCCGATCGCAAAATCTCATAAAAACTTTTGACAGAACTTTTCGGCCGCTACCCCGAACTCTAACCAGAACTGTCAAATTAAACAAAATTAATTACAATACATATTATACATGATATTCAAAACGGTAACTTAATTTTTCGGATATTTCTCTTATTTTTCGTCCGATCGCAAAATCTCATAAAAACTTTTGACAGAACTTTTCGGCCGCTACCCCGAACTCTAACCAGAACTGTCAAATTAAACAAAATTAATTACAATACATATTATACATGATATTCAAAACGGTAACTTAATTTTTCGGATATTTCTCTTATTTTTCGTCCGATCGCAAAATTTCATAAAAACTTTTGGCAGAACTTTTAGACCGCTACCCAGAACTCTAATCAGAACTGTCAAATTAAGCAAAATTAATTACAATACATATTATACATCATATTCAAAACGGTAACTTAATTTTCCGGATATTTCTCTTATTTTTCATCCGATCGCAAAATTTCATAAAAACTTTTGGCAGAACTTTTAGGCCGCTACCCAGAACTCTAATCAGAACAGTCGAATTAAACAAAATTAATTACAACACATAATATACATAAGATTTACCCCGGTAACTAAATTGTTCGGATATTTCTCTTATTTCTTGTTGGATCGCAAGATTACACAAAAACGTTTGGCAGGACTTTTAGACCGCTACCCAGAACTTTAATCAGAACTGTCAAATTGAAAACATAATTACGACCCATATTATGGGCGAGAACAAAAATTTAGTAGAACTCAGAGTGTTTATTTATATTTCTCATCGGACCCAAGATTTCATAAAATATATTGACTCGAATTCACAATAAATATTGCATACTATCAGCTTTTTAACACTTAGTTATTCACAGAATACATTTTATTAAATTTTTGTTATCTAAAAATTTATTTTTAGTCTGTTTTGTGATAAAAGTGGTTTCATTTGAGAACTTTAGCAGCCTGTACTTCAATTGCAAACATCTATTTCAAGTACCTATAGTTAGAAAGAAAATGTGTAAAATTAAAAAAATATTTATTCGCAATCGTATTGGTAATGAGTCCATTCCTGACCATTTAGAGGTCCGAAAATGCATCATTGTTTGTAACTTTGACATTTTCATGGTCAGAAACGACCTATTTTCGCACCTCTACGTGTCTTTAAATTCAGCTACTAGGTGGCGCGCAGAAAATTACATCGCCAAATGCGGTGTATAAATAGCTGTATAAATCATGTTTGGTAATGTTGCGGACCTTGGCTGCTAAAGAACGAGTACCCAGGTATTATTATTAATTTATAAATACTCCTATTCAATAAAATCCTCGAAATATTATGCGATCGAATTTGATGATGTAAGTGGCGACATACGTTATGCCAATCCCAACCGATGACATTTTGCATCTGTCAAGAATTTTAGATAATTCGGTATTTAAAGGACGATTGCGAATAAAATAGTATACAAACCTCGGCAAAAGTACCATTCCTGTGTCTCGAGGACTAGTTCACCTCGAGGCTATCGCCTCTCGGTAAACTATATTGTTCTCTGGACAGGAATGGAGTACTTTCGGCCTCGGTATGTAATGTACTATTATTCATATAGAATTCAGTCATTCCATGTATTTGACTTTTTGATGATTACACACACTTCGCAGAATAAAAAATAGAAGCTTCTGGTTGTAGTTTTTAAAAAGCTTTATTATTTGTTTTACAATGTATGTAATGTAAACAATTACCCACCAAGAAATCTCACATCGGCTAAAGTAAATTCAAAATTGATTCAATCTTAGAATTGAAAAATAAAAAATTATCTGCCGGACTTATTGCAGTAACCACTTTTCCTCTGCCCAGAAATTCCAAATAGTATCTCATTATTCCAAATATTTTCTTTATTTCTTATTGGTTGGGGAAACTTCAGAAATTTTGTTAGAACTCTGCTCCGAACTCTAGCTAATACAGCTGTAGCACTGGAAACTCTGCAGTTTACGTATAGGTAAGGTAAAACCACATAAATTTAGTTCCCTTTAGTAACTGTTCTTCAAATACTAAATTATATCGAGAGATTAAAAACTCTCGACATCTCAGTTGCTGTGAAATTTCATATTAATTGTCAATAATGTCAGTATAGCGTGCTGGCATACTATATAAAGTTCCTATGTTCTATTTTTCACAGCAACCGAGATGTCGACAGTTTGTAATCTCTCTATAGAATTTTTATTTGCATGCTTAGTTTAAAATTTGTAAAGGGAAAAACAAAAAGGAAAATTTGCCTTTCGCAGCTACTTTACCGTACAGTTAGTAGTGTAAGTAGTTTACTAGTATTTTAGATAATCATTAAGAGATAAGAATTAGTATTGCTTTATAACATAGGTGTACACTGTGTACAGTATGTTTTAGGTAAATAAATTTCAAAAAATTATTTTATAAAACCATTGCATTATTCTATTATATTAGTTAATATAACCTACTAATACCTCTTCCTAGTGCTTGTTTGTATTTTAAGCTAAACTATTATGGCCTTTCTCGATATACAAGGTGATTCAGTTTAAATTCACACCGGTTTAAGAGGCGAAACATGAAGGCGGATAGATCACAAAAATGCAAAACAAATTTCTCTCTCAAAAAAAGTTTTGCATTAAAAATTCTGGGGCCCCTCAATAATTCACCGACCTTGAGCCGCTCTGGCAGTCTGGTTGCTTATTATGAAATACTACACGCACACAGTGCTATTGAACGTCATCACCTCATTACTTTGTAATTAAGAAAGATTGAAATGAAGGCATTTAAATTACGTCATAAACATATGTTTAAGAGATTCATTATCATTATGTACGTAAATATTTGTCGTCTTTTTAAGAATTGTTCGTAAAATAATCGAAAAATAATCTTTATTACAATAATGAATGGTCCATCCATTCGAAACTATAAGAATGTCTGTAAATTTGTAAAACAGAGTCGCGGGTTATCTGAAAACATTTATTGATAATAAACATTATAATAACATTATTAAGGGTGTAAAACACTTCACAACAGCAATACGTGAAGTAATAAGTAAAGTCTAGAATATCTTTCAATTTTAGTTATAAGTAATTTAACACATAAGCAAATTCCATTGAAAAATGATCGAGCTTAACAAATAACAGTTCAAATTAACAAGTTCTTAAAAATGTGTTTCTAAAAGGCTATATTTGTAAATGTCGACTGAACGATCCTTTGTGTACCTATGTACTATAATTTTCAACTTTCTGTTAGTAATAAAATAAGCATTTTTGTGTTATATTCAACATTTTTCCTTTTGTCTTACGTTGAGACTACAGTGCGTGTTCTTATGGACAACGGGATTGCCAAACATCTTGCAAGCAACTTTTAAAAACACTTTCTAAATATTGTAGTTGTAACTGCATAAACCTTTATAATCCCTATTGTTCGAGCAAGTTATATTGCAGGTAGTCACTTTTTCTGACAGCGGTATATAGTAAAACAAAATTTCAAAACTTGCTGTTCATATAGTGCGCGTATAAAGTCTAGAACTATCGAAATAAATCTTTTATTAAGTATTTTTGAGGACAATCCTTGAACACGTCGATTTTTATCTTAAAGGAGACATATTTTAATGTAATCGTTATTTGTAGATCGTCTTTTGTTGTCGAGTTATGGTGATAACGAAAATTTTTTAAATGGAAACCCTAATTTTTTATGATGGATTTGGAAAGATAATGCCATGCGATTTGAAGTATTTTTATTTGCTCTTTTTCTTGGAGATTTTATTCAATCAGGTGAAATACTTTCTTGGCGTACTGAGTACAAAAGTTTTTTCGTTAATACCAGTTTCTGTAGAAATTTGTCGAATAATTACCGATAATGACTGTCGGGTCTCAGTAAGACAATATTTTATCAAATTTGACAAAATCTGTTTTTCACCAACCTTTAGTACACAACCCATTCTGTTTTTAACAATATCCGCCATACTTATGTATAACTAATGTATTATGTGCGTTATGTAATACTACAATACGAATAGTTACAACAAACAACACGACAATGTTAATCTCATGTATAATATGTATTGTAATTAATTTTGTTTAATTTGACAATTCTGATTAGAGTTCTGGGTAGCGGTCTAAGAGTTCTGTCAAAAGTTTTTATGAAATTTTGCGTTCCAATACGAAATTAAATAGATATTTGGGAATTTAAGTTTAATTTCTGTTTTTTTCTTTTTGCTGTAATTTTATAGTTTTTGTGGAACTATTAAAGAGACCTATCAGGAACTGTAGAACTATATCATTTTTATGGATAACTCATAAAATATTTCTTTTTTTTCATAATTTTCCCGCAGCGTGAACTTGGCGGGCAATTTCTTTTTATATCTTTTTTTGAGGTTTTTTCTGCAGAACTCTTTCAAAACCCAATTGAGAACTCTAGAACTATTGGAACTCCACCCAGAACTCTAATTATTTCATAGATATTTGTAAAACTCCTAGCCAACTTCACACAAGTTTAGTTGAGATATCTTTCAAGCGACATTTGCAACGCATGTGAAAAAGAAAGAGAAATAAGAGGAAACAGGATTGGCCTTATCATGATGTAAATTTCCTCACTATACCCAGCAGCTAATGAAATACTAATTTCATTTTAATGATATAACTATCACATGTGGTGACGCTGTAGTATTTTTGTATCATTTTGTATCATTGGAACCCGTCTAATTCAGACCATTCGGTGCCAATTTTGCAATTAATTATCATGCATACTAGAATAGCGCATTAGGTTCTTATACCTGATCATTGAAGCTACCTGCGTCATGAGGCCGCAAGAGCAAAAACTTTAAGTGAGTTTTGGGACTAGTTGGAATTGCTAGATCATAATATCTCCAAACATTAGTACCTGGTGGACTATTCTGTTAAGCATCAAAGCTATCGCATCATCTCAATTGGTACAGAAATGACTGGGTTGGATGTGATCCACGGAATCAAGTTTTTTCCATTTAAATA
The DNA here is from genome assembly GCA_929113105.1 of Agrypnus murinus. Lineage (NCBI taxonomy): Eukaryota > Metazoa > Arthropoda > Insecta > Coleoptera > Elateridae > Agrypnus > Agrypnus murinus. Next base: position 87,951,703 of record OV816024.1, read on the forward strand.
CATTGGAGAATTTTATTATTCTTCTCGCTATAACAGCCTTAATGGAAAAATTACAAATATTTCTACACATGTAGTACTTTTTGCTTAGTTAACCAAATAACTTACGTATTATTTACGTAAACCAACTTTTAAGATTTCCAAGGATTAAATTTTAAGAAATTATTTCTTATTAACAAAAAGGATACCTTTCATCTCGAGCGCTTCCATCATTTGCAATGCAATATTTGAATAGATACTAATTTGCAACTGACCATCCATGATAAAACATAAAATCAAATAATCAAGGTACAGATACTAGCTTTTAATAATAGAATTCAACTGCTTACTCTTATTGCCTCTAGTTAATTGGGGAAACCTGTTGGCAATAAATGCTATTATTATTATTATTATTATTATTATTATTATTATTATTATTATTATTATGTTGCCATAATTTTAAAAAGTATGATCACTTGAATTCTTACGCATTGAATTCTTGTGATTTAAAGCAGGTAATACTTCAAAGACTGCTTAAAAGGCTTATGTCCAGTAGTACGGTTTAATAATGTAAGTTAAATCCAAATATCCGTTACTAAAAGTCGATAAATTAAAAAATTTAACACAATGTTGGTCAACACTTTAACTGAGGCTTGTACCTCAGAGTCATCGGAGAAGAAAATGGCATGGGTGTTTTTAACTTTGTTTTCGTTATAGTATACCGCACTCTGAGGTATTTTACCTATCAACATTACACCCTGTATATTAGATCTATACACATGCAAATAGGAAAATGTTTGCAACCTGCCAAATATCAATCATTTCTCCGTCGGTAAACAAGCAAATCAAAGAAAATTAATGACCATCCCCTTTCTACACCTCTATTGTCGTATACTTTTTAATAACGTCCTAGTTTCCCTTCAAGTCCCACACTGGATCGAAATGGGAATAACATGGACATTTGACGAAACGATCAAATGTTTAAAATCAATGAGATTTTAATGTAGACGTTTAAAAGACTGTATATAGATTATAAAAATGTAAATTTGTGTGCTTCACATTTACGTTATCACCCTCTTTCTAACAATCGAAGTTGACTATTTGAGAACAGACTTTATGAAGCAAAAATGTGGGTTCACTTAAATTAACTAAATTATTTTCACGAAATGTTTTTTAAATCGATTTTTTCTTTGTTCGTTAGTATGATGTTTCTTCTGTAAATTAAATATTTTTTGATAATAATTATTATTCATCTTCCTTAAAAAAAACTCTAAACGTAACTCGTAATTTTTAAAAAATTTTGACTTCCGGTTGACTGCCGGTTAAATGCCTAAGAAAGTCCAAATGGGGACTGTCATATTTCGAATCCGTAACATATTTACTTTATATATTCATTTTTATCTAGTACAAATAGGTTACAATTAAGACAATTATTCACCGTTTTATTTATAAGTGCTGAGTACTACATTAAAAACGGTCTTTCATAGAACGCGTCTATTTTGACATCAATATCAGCAAATATAATGACTGTCTATTATGCATTAGTTAGAAATATAATTGTGGACATGGATATAGGTCCGTTTTAATGTTCACTTGTTTTCTAAATTCAAATTGTGATAGAGGAATCAAAATAAAGATGGTATATACTTTTACCTTCTGTGTATATAAGTAAGTTTGTTTAAGTACTTGTATAATAGCAACTACTTCTAATAGAAACCTGAAAATATTAGCATGTAAATGTAAAATATCTTTTGTTGTTATTATTATTAATTTAGAATGTGAAGGGGTATATTTTCAGAATAGGAGGAATCGTGAATTCTCTTCTCATTGGTTACTATAGTAGGGATTGTATATGTCCATATAACTTAAGTAAGCTTTACAGGAAGCACTTAAATACATTTTTGCCGATAGTAGATAATTTAGTTTGTTTACCGTTATTTAGTATTTTCTAACAAAGAAATATTTTAGGATTTGCCGATTTTGCAAACATCTGGATATTTTATTGTAGCTGTAAAGCTTATATGTACCTTTTAGGTATTTTATTCTTGTCGATAAGTTTTCAAATGTAATATTTGCATTCCGGGCAGTCGGATATTATACCCTCTTTCTAGAAATTTAGGAATTTATAAATAATATATTGACACTGTACACAAAAGTAGCCGTACATGTGTTGGCGTGTTTACTCGTTATATTCCGTACATTCAGTATAAGGGTGAATATCTACAAAGTGACTCTTTCAGAGGTAATTTTTGGACAAAAGTTTTTGTTTTATTTCGAAAATTAAAATTATGGTATTTGATACCTTTTGAGGTCTTTTTCGACATAACACCAAAAAACGTTAAAAAAACTGGAATGCTGAATTGTTTACCATTTTTCAAAACAAAGGCACGCAGGAATGAACTATGAAGTATGGTAATGAAAAAGAGACAGCTTATCAAATTTACTTATTGAAAAATATAAAAATAAAAAATCTCCTAATAAACTGTTAAAATAAAACTAAAAAAATATTCTTTGGCAAAAGATACATATTATCACTATTTTTCAAATCTTTTTTCGCATCTCTTTTTCCCTTTCTCTTTTTTTTCTGAAGTTGTTCCTCTCCTGATGCTTTAAACTTTTTCTGAAAAAATAATACTATTTAATTGGCTGTAGGTTACATACAATCATTCCCCTGTATCATCTTTCATTCCCATAGAACATAAATGACACAGGAATGAAGTACACGGGAATGAAAAATTATATACAATTTCACAAAAACGTGCAGCTTATGTAACGGGTACATTTTCCACCGGCATTTAGTATGCAGAATTTTGTATTAATTCTTATTAAAAATCCTAAGTTCAGTCCTGTGGACTTCGATTTATTTAAATATGCAGTTCATCATGCAAACTTTTTCTATAGAAAGCACTTTTAAGAAGGGAATGTTTCATATTTGCTGTAATTAAAGAAGTAACGTCATAAAGATGTTGTCTTTTTCGTATCTTGCTACCTAGCATTTTAATATAATATCAATTGCTTCAAAAAAAAAACCTTGAAAAGACACCGTGAGAAGCGCTTAGTCAACTCATTTATAGAAATATTTCGGTAAACATTTTGAGTGTATACGATTCGTAAATACACTTTCCTTTGTCTGTTATTTGCGTTTTAAAAATTTTAAGTCAATGTAGCGTAGGAATATCGTCTACAAGCCACATGCAATATTATTCCACACTGTTTGGGCGCGAAATTTCATGTACTGCTTTTTATACGTAAGGTCGGGAATCCTATAGTAGGCCAAGCAACAAGCGCCCTTGCCGCATAAAACAGATGTGTTTTCGCGTAGCAATGGAGAGCAAAGTTAATAAAAAGGCTCGCTGGGGTTGACGCGAGACGAATACGAATACAGACTCCACTTTGGAGACTCGACACAACACCCTGACAGCAAGAAATCGATAGCTGTTTTATCGTTTGAGTTCCGATCAATAATTATTGATCGATTTTGAAGTAGTGTTTACGGATTACTGTTCATTAATCCCTTAGAATTGAAAGACATTCTATTTAAAGTGCATTACCGTTAAAGTTATTTCGTTAAGTGCTAAATCCTTTTGAAAAGGTTTTACGTTCCGTTAAATTGTGTTTGAAGGACTTGTAATTACTATTACTTCCTTTAATCTAATCTTCAGATAAGTGCAGTTACTAGCGGAAGAAGAATCTTTTAAAAAGCAATCCTAAATTTAGTGACCGATTTTCGTGCGTTTGTAAAGTAAAATTCCGCTTAAAGAATTTAAACGCATTTAATGTTATAAGTGAATTAAAACAATTTGAAGCTCCAGAACATTTTCGCTATTTTTCCGGGGGAAAATACATACGTATTTACGTAAGAACAAACTAAAATCTTGTTTTTTCGTGCCTGACTCTATTGGTGTATGTAATCATATGGCTGGTATTACTAATTAATATTGCGTTTTTGGTACGGAGAATCCACACTTCAAAGCAACGCCGAGTTTTACCACAATTTCCCGAAATGAAAGGCCAACTTTCCAATTTCTTCTGGACTATATGTATGGTGTTCCATGAGTTTGATGGAAAATACTCAAGGTACTGTAGTTTTAAGGATTTGTTTGTAATTCAGTGAATTAAGAATCTCACAGTTAAGAATTTTTCTTTAGGGAGAGCTCTCCTCGTTAGTTTAAAAATCTTTAAACTTTAATTTAATTACAATTCATTTATATTGATACTTTCGAACTGATTTAATTTGTCTAATCTCATTTAGATATTTGTTTATCTTTTTGTCCAGAATAAGATGAGTCAATAATATTTGTGTTAATGCTTTAGAACAATATTTGTGGTTGATCTAATCAATTTTTTGAGCTATTTTCATTATTTAATGAAAAGTTTTAAATGAATTTTTTATTGATTAATTTTGGTATAATTATAACCTAATAAATTTAGGTTGGACTTGTAATAAATATACGATGTGAGTTTTATTTTTATCTATGCAAAGTTGTGTTTTAATTATTTTCCTGTTAATAAATGTTATTAATTCAAAACTGAATAATCTGAAAAACGGAACCATATTAGTTATGAATGCTTAGTTTCATTTCTTCAACAATTTTAAGTAAACAAAATTTTGTTTCAACTAAATATTTTATTCATTTTCTGGTTAATGGATTTAATAATTTTTAATGCTTATTCAATTAACATCTTTGATTGGTTAATTTATAATTACCTAAGCTCATAACCAGATGGCGCCCTTTTAAGTTTTTATTTGTGTTTGAACCCTTATCTATTCCTTTTCACAATTTATACAGCTGTGGAACCAATACCTACGACTTGATTAATTAATTTGTAAGAGAGTTTAAATCTCAAGCTGTGGCAGATATTTTTTTGAGTTTTCAGTTACAGTAAGTATTCATTATTTTATTGTTATTTAGACCGGCAAAATACTTACGTTTCACTTATAATCAAATGCAGTATTTTTTAAACATTGAATAAGAGAAAAATTTATTTGAAGTGGTAATTAATAAAATTTTAATGAAAAATATGTTTTTCTTGGAAAAAAACCTACCACGGGAATGAAAGTCGGTTCCATTACACACGTGTTTGATCCAAGTTGATAGCTGTTCTAAGTTTTCCTTTCAAATTTACAAGCACAATTGATGGTCTAACTGTTTTAAAAACATATTAACAACATTTTCGACACGTACACAGCAAAAATGATAAAACACCGGGCATATCCCAGTTGCGCCAATATTACCTGTACTAATCCGGATGCCGAAAAGGATCAATAATCCGATAGTCCACTTGCGCTTGTGCCTGGCGAATCGATTTAGGTATAGATTGTATTGCAGAAAATGTTTTCATAATCCCTTTTACTTTTTAACAGCACTAATCGTGGTAAAAGCCACCTCTAATGGCAGTGAAAACCACCCCTAATGGAGGTGGTAAAAATCACCCCTATTTTGTAAGAAGATACGCGAGATGTAAATTTGTAAAAACTAATAATCAGTCACGACACAACCGTTAACATCAAATGATTCATTCATTGATTCAGTCACTGGAAATATTTTAAGATGGACAATGTGACTGACCTTTCTAGAACAAGAAGCAGTTGGAGACAGTTTTGTGTTCGATTTTATCACCAGCATTTTAATCGACCATTCAAGGTTGGCAGAATATTTAGATTATCTTGTAATAATCAAATATATTGGGATTCTCCCAAAAATGTAGACTGTGCGGAAGCTGTAGTACAAGAACAACAAATTGTAGTGAATCTTTTTATTCGGATTTTAATAAAAAAAATCTATATTCCCCATCCCGATATTTTTAAGTTTATTATCAAAATAAACAGCGTGAGTATCCTAGCAAAAATATCCAAACCAAAAATATAAATAACGGTTAAAACTCCTGCGTGAAAAACTGAAATCTTATGAAACAGGATACATTAAAAGGTTTGAATCTGTAAAATGTACTCGTATCACTGTAACAAAATAATGAAAGAAGTATGTGTTTTTTGCATATGTGTTAAATGATGTATAAACAAGAAGCAAGCTATACATTACAAATGTTAATTTCCCACTGTTCGTCATGAAGGCATGCCAATATTTCTCGGTACCACCTGCTGCGCTCTCATGGGACAGTAACGAGCGCAAGTCGGTCCTAATATTTATGTACCTGCAATAGCTCCGGCGCAAGTGGGCTATGGGATTATCAGAATAATTAGCAATCGGCGCATCTCGGCTATACCCAAAACACCTGCGACGTTAATAGGCTTTCATACAATGCGCACGGGAATGAAGCAACCTACCAAAGACAATTTTTGAACTTAAACCTTAATCACTGGAAAATATATAAACTGAATTTACTTTACACTATGGAAAAACCCGACATTTGTGAATATAACTGATACACAAAATGAATTAAAAATGCACAACTTTAAAAAATATAAACTGTACTTTATGATTAACTAGGCAAAAGACGTGACACGGGAATGAAAAAATATACATTCAAATGTCATAAGATCCTAATACAAAAATATTGAGATTAATGAATTTTAACGACCTATTAGTACAGTAGATTATCTTCCTCGACATCATGTTTATAAACACAAAAACTTATTTGGTCTTTGAATAGTGAGCTGAGACAAACCGGGGGTCACTTTCCAGACATTCACCCATAACCAATATAACTGACCGTATCGTTTCGTTATTTTGGACGTTTTCTATTGTTTTAGCAAGATGTTAATATGGAAAATGTGTATACCAACAATATTTTATATATCATTCTTCGATCTCCAAAGGCAAGAGCTTCAAAGATTGTAACAAGTTGTATGATATCACTCCGTATAATTTTACATATTTTGCGAAATGATATATCAGCATCATATATGTATGTAAAAAAGCTGGTCTATAACAACTGCTATAAAAAATGCATTAATTATGTTATAACTTATCGAATGCTTGTGCTACATCCTAAAATTTTGTAAAGCAAATTTTCTTTCTTCGATTTTTTTTATTACACAGGTGATTTTTTGCATCTAATCTATGATTACGTGATTATTGTGAAGCTAAATTGATGAGTTGGCATAAAATATTTTTCTTCAATTATTGATTTAAAAGTGTTTGAGTACTAGCCTCTCAAAATGCTTGAACAATATCCAGAGTAAGGAAATTGGCCGATAGAAAGTCACTTCACTTGGGGATTTGTCAGCTTTTGTAATCATTATTACATCTGCTGCTTCCCATAGTCCTGATACATACCTCAACCGTAAAACAGTATTCATCAGATGTGTTATCTTTAATAAGTTTTTTCATCCCTACACTACGAGGGAACCAACAGCTAAGGTCATCTGTCCCCCATCTAACATGCCACACGAATACACACACCCATAGTTGAGGTGGCGGAATTTTTCAATTAGAAAAATCCCGTCGCCCCAAGTGGGATTCGAACCCACGACCCTTGGAACACGAGTGATGCACTGACACCACTCGTCCACCGCCGGCCCGAATATATAGCTTTTTTTGGTAGTTGTTTTAAAACAACGTCAGTGATCAGATCGAATCCCGGGGCTTTTCTGGGATTAATGACGTTTTCTATTTCTGTAGCTACTGCTATCATGATAATGCAAGGAAGAAACCACGTGCAAAACTTTCTGGCATACTCCTTAGAGAAGTAATAATTCCATAAGCAGCATATTTATTTGTGTAATTATAAATTACATTTTATTATGATGAATTAAATATATGTTGACGGGAGTCAAAAGGTAGTGAAGAGTAAAATATGAACAATAAATATGTATTGCTGCTTCTAAGTTGACACAAAGAATTTCTTGTAAAGGCGTCAACTACACAGCTATAGAGATTATACTAGGATAGTTTTGCTTTCTAGTTTCAGTAAAGGTGTAAAGAGATTCTGCGTTCCGGAAATTCAAAGCTATACAAGTAATCTATTAAGAAAACCCGGTTGTGTGTTAATTCTTTCCTGAGACTCGCTGCATAATGAAAAATATTTTAAAAAACTATGAACCTTTTTTAAATACAACACTTTTTCTACTTTGAATACAATACGTTTTAGCGTCCAAAATCCAAAACGACGATGAAAATGTTTCACACCACAATTAAATTAGATCAAAAAGACTGGCATCTCTGCATTTACGAGTGATTTAAATTAAAAAAAATTGAAATTAAATTGAAAAAAAAAAAACATGCAACCGCGTAACATGAGTATTAATAGTACTCCGCATTTCTGTGCTTAAGTCTTACAATATAAAACTTTAGGAAGAAGTATAACTACCCGGCGCAATGGGCTTTAAAAGCGATGGATATGACGTCACACTAGCCGCCATTATACCACCTAAATCTGCTTTTCTCCGACAAATACGAAGAAGGGAATTACATTTCTTAAGTGAGTGTTCGTTCGTAGTTATTATATGTTTAAAATATTAAATATATAATTTATATTCTAAGATTAATTTTAAAAAACAATGTTTTAAAATTGAGGTTATTTTATGTGCGCATTTCGAGACAGTGAGAACCGCCAATGAAAATATTTAATTACAAATCCGGAAACACCTAATCCGCTATATTGGACTCCATCACGGTCGTATGTGATAGATGAATGTGTTCCTTCCTACAGTTTTGTTTTCTAAGGCTTAAGTAAACGTTATCAGTTATTAAGCACGCCCATTAATAGTGTTGCATTTAATTTGTTTACTGTCTCCGGATAGATCTTGCGACCAGACTTGAGCAGGCTAGCGACAGAAATAAAATAAATAGAAACATTTCAAACAAGTTTTATTTTATAATAGAAAATCATAAAAACAGGAATTTCAGGTTTTCAATTTACGTCGTTCCAGTCCCAGACCTTTCTAAGAATTTGCAATTCTGCGAACCGTGTCTGGCGCTGATGCCCCCAAAAACGTGGCGCCTGAAACCTGAACTTCGAAGGACTCAGTGTTAATCCGGGCCTGCCCATTGTGTAATGCATGATATAAAGCCTACATATACAGCGCTAGCCAAGCCACTGTATAATACTGCAGTGTATAATGTACATCCAGGGAGCCAAGAAAGATGAAATGATAAAGATTAATATTGTCAAAAAGCTCTTTAAATCATAGGCGTCCAGTATATTTTAACTGATTTAAATTACTTATAGAAATAATTAACGAGTTTACTGAAATTCGTAGCTTATTTTTGTATTGCAACACATGCACTTATTCGTAAATAATTTGATAATCATGTGGTGATTCCAGATGGTACAAAATTACATTTATATTTATAAGAATATTTATAAAGAATTATATTTTATATAATTCTTTAACCACTACAGTATGTATCGAAGAAAATTATTTCTGATTCTTTTTGTCACTAGTTGTGAAGGTTAGCCAAGTTATACAAAGTATTATTATTTTTGTAAGTAGTTGTAAAAAGAAACACATGTTAACCGATTGATTTTGAGGCGAGATTTAATAAGTTTTAAGTTATAGTAATACTAGTAATGTAAAATTGTGGAAATTTCCGGATGTGTAAAAATCTAGGTTATACCATTTTATTTTTGTCGGTATTTAATGAATATGAAGTCGATGGTTGTGAAAAAGTACAGTTGTATAAATTTCCGGCTATGTAAAAATCCAGTTGTAGGAAATTATTTTTGTGAATTTTTACAGAATATGAAATCGATGGTTGTGAGAAAGTACGGTTGTATAAATTTCCGGTTGTGTAAAAAGCCAGTTGTAGGAAATTATTTTTGTGGATTTTTACTGAATATAAAATCGATGGTTGTGAAAAAGTACGGTTGTATAAATTTCCGGTTGTGCAGAATTATTCCTTGTAATTATTTTTGCCCTTTATAGGGTTAAAAGAATCTAAATAATATTTTTGTGGATTTTTCCGGAACGTGATATCTCGATGGGTTGTGGAAATACCTATGCGGTTGTGGAGAAATACGGTTGTGTTAAAATACTGGTTGTAAACTTTATTTTAGGTATAAATACGGTTGTGTATTTTTCTAGCCCCCCACGTATACGTACTTCTGATGTACGTATTCAACCAATGCATATTGGATACCGCAGCGTCAACGAAAATGCTTAGTGATTAATGAACTAAGGTGAAAATGACAAGTGAAAATAATGTTAAATAACTTGATGTGCTCTACATTAGAATGCCTTGACATTTTTATGTACTATATATTTTTTATACGCTGTTTGATAAAATGAAGTGGAGTATAGTTCAAACATTGGTTACTCGCAATCACAAAATTTGCTCATTGACCGATTTGTTTAAACACAACGCGATGTGAGTAAGCTTAAATGTCCACAACGAGTTCTAGGTATTTATTTCGGCCCCTGGTCGTCAGAAAACAATCACGACGCGTTGAGGCTGATTCTCTCTATACGGCAGGCTAACAACAGTCACTGGACCGACAAAACATTGTACTGTATATTTTATACTAGGGGGAATCAAATATAAACGAGCCTTTAGTGGCTGAGAGTGGGGAAGGGTATTTGTGTGTGATTGGGCATTTGTAGTCGTTAGGTGGGGATACCTAGAGTAGGGAAACCACATCAGCCGGCTTGTCCAGTGCTTAAGTTAGTAGCCCCTACGATGAGTGAGAGGAGTATGCCCGTCAGTGTTTAGCAACGCATAATCATAAAGTTCCTCGTCTGTGAAAACGTGAAACCAGCCGAAATTTACCGCAGACTGCATGCCCAGTTCTACCAGAAGCTACCCTTTCATGGTCAAGAGTGAAGGTTTGGTATAACGAATTCAAGCAAGGCCGTGAGCGTGTTGCGAATCAAGCACATCCCCGTCGTCCTCCCACCAGTGTAACTAATGAAAACATTGCACGTGTTCGTGAGCTTATCGAACGGGATCGACGCTTCACAGTGCTTCACATTTCGGAAGAACTTGGTGTCAGCTATGGAAGTGTCCAATCAATCCTCAGAAAGCAGTTGAGCTTCAGAAAAATCTCAGCACAGGTTGCTGAATGATGATCAAAAAGCCGCACGAGTTCGCATTTCTCAATTGCTTCGAACTCGTTTTGAAGAAGAAGGGGAAGCTTTTTTGCATAAATTTGTCACCTGTGACGAGACATGGGTGCATCATTACACCCCCGAATCAAAGCGTGCAAGCATGGAGTGGAGGAAGAAAGGCGAAGAAAACCCCGTGAAAGCGAAAACTCGATTGTCTGCGGGGAAAGTGTTGGCCACGATTTTTTGGGACTGGAGTGGTGTCCTACTGGTATATTTCTTACATGGACGTCAGACCATCAACGCAATCTACTACTGCGGTCTCTTGGATCAAGTTAAGCTTCAGTATCGACGCAAAAGACGAGATTTCCCATCCGCGAGGTGTTGCTGCTCCACGACAACGCCAGGCCCCACACAGCAGCTGCAACGCAGCAGAAACTGGTGGAAATGAACTGGAAAACACTTGATCATCCACCTTACAGTCCAGAATTATCGCCATGCGATTTTCACATGTTTGGACCTCTCAAAGAAGCACTTGTAGGCAAGCGATTTGAGACCAACGATCAAGTGGAAACATTCGTGCGCAACTGGTTAGATACCCGTCCAACTTCATTCTACGAGAACGGAATGAAAAAATTACCACAACGTTGGGAAAAATGTATAATAAAAGAAGGAAATTATGTAGAAAAATAATTTGTAGAAATGTAGCTGTTTCTTGTAAAATAAATTTTGTTTTTACAAAAGGCTTGTTTATATTTGATTGACCCTCCTATAAAGGCATTCACATCAACCATCACAGACACGGACCGTCCCAACCATATAAAATGTACAGCACAATGTTTTGTCGGTGCGGTGACTGTTGGTAGCCTGCCGTATAGTGAGAATCAGCCTTTAGAATAGATTTATTAACTGTTAGTTTATTTGTATAGTAATCCTTTAAGCTATAGTTTTGTAATTGTATTAAACAAATGTATTTTGTAATTTTGCATTTGCTTTAACAACAACTTTAACAAAAGTTGGAAAAATATATAAAACCATCTGTCATAATCAAATAGTGTAGTAGTGTAACAAGAATTAAAATAAATAAATAACTTGATCAACACCATGCCTTATAGGTAAACGCAAAATACTCAGAACGCGCAGTGTGCAAAACCGGAATATTGTAGTGGCCACAAAGTGAAAAAATGTATTTTTCGGGTATCGAGCAAACTGAGATACCAGCAACGCATCGTGGCCAAAATAAATACTCAGAACGCGTTGTAGACAATTAAGCTTACCCACAACGCGTTGTGGTTAAAAAATTCGAGCAAATGGCAAATTCGGTGATTGCGAGTAGCATCTACTGCGATCATAACTCAGGTTATTATAATACTTTTAGTGGTAGAGCCAGTAGCGCCCTTTTATAAATTTTGTATAGAGATTGGAACATTTTTGACTTCTGTAGTCATCGTAAAAATCCCACGACCATCGACTCCTTCTGGGCTAGTCAATACTATGGGGGAACAATTTAACACCTTACCTAAATACATATTCCCAAATTTCTTTTACTAAAGAAAAAGGGCGTAACAGGCTTTTAGGAATACTGCCGGAAACTTTATTACCTTTCTGTCAAAACTATTTTTTTTTAGAATTTATAATTTTCTCCTTCCTTCTCAGCTTCTTAGGATAGTTGATTCTATATGGCTCAGGCTTTCTTTTTACCTATTTAACACCTTATAACCTCTGTTAAGTTTTATATTTTACTGTTTATTCTTCTTATTAACTTTTGTTACTTAGTATCTTGACCACAATTAAACTGTTTATTTTTATCTTCTGGTTTACAAATTTATTTAATATATTTTATATATGTTTTGTTGAATGGAAAACTTTACATCCATTTTTATTTATTTTTTTATTATTTTTCCCGTTTTTACTTAGAAACCAATGAAAAAATTATTCTCTAATTTAATTTCTATATAGACTGTCTTTGCTCACTATTTGACTATATGAATTGTACTTATCTGATTCCATGGAATAACATAAATTTCTACTCTACGTGCTATTATTGTAATAAACGTATAGCTTTCTCATGGTAACCCATTCCCAGGCTAAGTTGAAATTATGTTCCGTACATTAACCCTTACTTCATTATTAAGGCCTATTTTATATAATTGTATTCTTTTTAATACTAATTTATAATTTCCTTTTCAGATTTTAATTCAAGTGAACATATGAACATATATTATTATCCGTAGATATTTTATAACTTGTTACTTTCAATCATGTGTTGATACCAAATTAATAAATCTTAATCCAACCCTGTGTCCCTTGTGATTTTATCTATTTTATTATGTGAAAATATTTCTGAACTCATCCATATAGGTGTAAGAAAGCTCATGAATCGTATTTCGAACGTTAACCGTGTTGATTATAACAATCAACGTCAAATAAATCAAATCAATCTTTGTGGTGATAAATTACCATCGCAATACATACACGTGCAAAATGATTGTAATTATAAAAATACACTACTAATAATAATTATCTTGTGTGAGCTCCTAAGACTTTTTGCAACCTCTTATATAAATAAGTATTAGAGACATCACCGAATAATAGTTTTAAATTCAGTAAATTTTTCACAATATTTACAATATTGTTCCTTGCTCTGAAAACGATTTGATTTTTTCCAGATCACTTAAAAAACGGATTATTTTTACTTATGAAATGTAATTCATATGTACCATCATCATTTTAAAGTACACAGGTAGCGAAAGCAAACCTCTATAAGTTCCGGACGCTTAGAAAGCCTAGTAGAACATTCAGGGCGGCAACCCGAAAAACACATATAAAGGTTGGCTGTTTAAGGACACAATCAGTTAATATATGCGAGCAACGTGTAATAGTCTTGATAAATATTGGTGTATTTGAAATAAATATTATAATTAATTAAATAAATAAATAGCCTGTAAATAAATTAATTTAAATTTGTTGATAGTTTATACTTTGTGTTTTTAATTAGTTAAGTTTAAACCTTAGTTCTTGTTATTATTTCTCTGGTTAATAAACAGTTAAAACAGCATCTATAGTATTATTTAAAAAAGTATGTTACAATATCATCATGTGCAATAGCTTACGGCTTTTTAAAAACTGAGATTTTGATAATATATGAAGGTGTAGCACTTATCAGCATTACAAAAAGCAATCTTTAAACAAACTACATATAGTTATTTGTTTCATTAGTACAAAAATGCATGTTTTTGGGACGAATAAGAAAGTTGCAGGACGACGCGTTAGCGGAGTCTGGCAGCCTTATAAGTCCCAAAAACGCATTTTTTTCTACGAATTAAACATACTATTTTTTCTCCAACTGCTTATTTTTAACTAGCAAACTCCGTGAGAGGACTGTTTAGAATAAACACCATTACGTTAAACTACTTTTTATTTACTGTAATTCTAATATCTCTGTAAAAAGTGGCAATTTGAATGTTAAGAATTAATATCATTAAGAAATACTCACAAATGTATAATCTCACTCCCATTTCGTCGAAAATTCGAAGAAATTTCGACAGGGTTGTCTAAGATATATGTGTTTACCGTTAAATAATTAGAGGTTAGGATTGGTTTTTGTTTTTGCGACATCGTTCCGAGTAGCAACTAAAATTTTAATAGAAACGTCGAATTTGTTTTTGTTTTTTTATGTTTAATTTAATATCTTAATATTGTCATAGAAAAGATAAATGATTATTATTTAAATAAAAATTTCTACTTCTTACTTCGCATTATTGCAATAAAAAAAAATCTTATAGCACCACGGAAAATAGTTCATATATAACCTCAGACTACTTTTTGTATTGTACAAAAAGTGATTACTTTTTGTACAATTGCTATGGTAACGAGTAACAGTTGTTAGATACATCCTTTTTTATTATAACCATATCTTAAGGTGATTCTTAATTATATTATTATTAATATTATATAATTATCTTGTTAATCGTTAGATTTTATTATAAAATTGCAAGCAACGTTATTCATATCTCATTTTCTTTGTTTACCATAATTCAGAAGTAACTACTATCATTAGTTACATATTAGTAACTCATTAAACTAAACTTTCCCTTCAAAAATATATTAAATTAAATGCTACATTGGACGTAAATATTTAAGTTCAAAGTGAATCATGTTGTTGTCGTTAATTTTCCTTTGGAACATTTTATTTTAATTAGTAATTGATAGTAAGTCTCCTTATGGAACGCAGTTTGTTATTCAGACAGTACAAGAAGTAGGTTCATCGAAGAAACATCATACTATATAACTAAGTACGAAATTAATTATAGTTAAAAAAAGGGAACGTGTAACAATTTTAGTATTAATAAACAGTCTCACAATTTCCAATAATTAAATAAACATTTAACATCATAAGTGCCTTGTTTCCTTTTCTGGAAGAACACAACATAAAATTTTGGCGCAAATCGGCAGGATCTTCCCTACAATCGAAGCGTACATCAGGTCAACGCAGAATTTTGACCGCATTAGCTGCAACATCTGAAAATTCAAATCGATTGGCGAATTTAATTCCAAGGAAGAGTGCAATTCCAAAAGGAAGGGTAAGTGCATTTTTCTGATTTTGTTAGTGTTCCAGTGCTTTCTTGTACTCATAATCAAAATGGCACCAGATCCAAACTCGCCAAATAATTTCTCAAGTGATCTCCTAAATACTGCCCACTCCTCATCTCCCCAAAACCAAACGTGTAAAAGCTCTATTGATTTCTTATGTAAACTAATTCCCAAAGAATTTTCTGGAAATAGATATGAGACAATTTTTGGCTAACTGCAATAATGCAAACGATGTGGCATCACCAGAACAAAAGATTCCATTATTATATTATATATTGGCAAAGATTTCAGGTCGAGCTAAAGAGCAACTTGCATGTCAAACTTTTAACGATTGGGATTCTTTAAAATTCAAACTTAAAGAACTATATCAAGACAAAAATCACTATTCACAAATAATGGAAGAATAAAATAATTGCAAACAAAATTATAATGAGTCTATTCATGATTTATTTCAACGGTTAGAAGTATTAAGCTCGCGTGCCCTTTCCGCAGTTAAATTACAGACTCAAGATCAATCTGTATTACCAGGTGAAATTCAAGCAATAGAGGAAATAACATTAAATAGATTTATTTTTCACTCCTTACCACAGATTTCTCAAATGTTAAGATGGAAGGATTTTAATAATTTAAACTCAGCTTTTACAGCCGCGATTTCGGTAGAACGTGCACTAAACATGCAAAATTTCAAAAAACAAAACAAATTTTGTAAAAATTGCAAACGGAATAATCATCACACTTCAGAGTGTAGGCGACCTAGTACATTAATGTCACCACAACGTAATTTAAATTCACAAAAACCAATTAATTTCATAAAAAACGAAAATCAAGTCAATAATAAGGACAATTTCAAAACCAGTAGTAACAAATCTTGTAAATATTGTAAGAAATTAGGTCACGTTATAGAGGAATGTAGTAAGCTTCAGTATAAAAATAAAATGAAAGAACAACAAAAGGTTAAATCTACAACTGTTAGTCCAAATCAAGATAATAAGACCGTTCATTTAAACTCCCAACAGTCCACAGTGGAGAGCACTTCACTGGAGGACCAAATTTCTCAACTTATGGTGTTCGAAAATTAAAAATTTTAAATTCTGATGATAATCTAAATTATATCGAAATACGTTCTCCAAATTCAAAAGACCCAAATAAGATTTTTAAATTTTTAGTAGATACTGGGGCGAGTGCTTCATTAATTAAAGCAAATAAACTTACACCAGAAACATATTTAAATTCTAAGGAAAAAATTATTTTACACGGACTCAGTCCTAATAATCCTGTAGAAACTGTAGGAAGCTCAAAAATACCCCTACAAATTCAGAATCAAAACTTTTCTGCAAAATTTCATATCCTAAATCAAGCAACAAACGTCCCTTTCGACGGCTTATTAGGTCAAGATTTTTTGCAACACGAAAACGCAAAAATTGATTTTGAAAACAAAACTATTTCATTTAAATCAATTAAAGTTCCAATTAAGCTGTACACTGAGCAATCTAATTCAAATGCAAATCATATTAATAATACTAACATAATTAATCTCAAGGCTAGAACTGAGACAGTTGTTGAAATTGCTATTAAAAATCCTGAATTAAAAGAAGGTATTGTTCCTAATGTAGGATTACCAAAAGGAATTTACTTATCAAGGGCTATTGTGAAGGTTAATCAACATAATAAAACTTCAGTTACTATTTTAAATACCCGAGTAATCGATCAACAAATTATTCCAATTTCTTTATTCTTGGAACCGATTCCCCGTAACTTCAAAATTTTAAATATAAACCCAAATAATTCTAATACCGAAATATCAAAACCTAATCGTGAAGAACTATTAAAAAACAATTTAAGATTAGATCATCTAAATGACGAAGAAAGAAAGTCAGTTTTAGATGTTTGCCTTCAGTACAATAAGATATTTTTCTTACCTAAAGACAGTCTGACACATACTACCGCGATCGAACATGAAATTAATGTAACGGATAATACCCCAATTTTTTCCAAAACTTATCGTTACCCAGAAGTGCATAAAGAAGAAGTTAATCAGCAAATGACTAAAATGTTAGCGCAGGGAATTATACAACCCTCTACTTCTCCGTATTCCTCACCCCTTTGGGTCGTGCCGAAAGGGCCTGATGCCTCAGGTAAACCTAAGTGGAGGTTAGTAATAGACTATCGCAGACTTAATAGTGTCACAATCGGCGATGCGTATCCATTACCAAATATAGAGGACATCTTAGATCAGCTAGGACACTCAAGGTATTTTTCCACTCTAGATTTAGCTTCTGGCTATTATCAGATTCCAATAAAAAAGACAGATCAACAAAAAACAGTTTTCACCACGCCTTTAGGGCATTACGAATTCACGAGGATGCCATTTGGTCTGAAAACCGCACCGTCTGCTTTCCAACGATTAATGAACTCGGTTTTGAGAGGGTTACAAGGACTTCATTGTTTTGTTTACCTAGACGACATTGTCATTTACGCGTCTTCTCTAGAGCAGCACACCTTGAAACTAAAATCAGTTTTTGAAAGGTTAAGACTAAATAATTTGCAATTGCAACCGGATAAGTGCGAATTCCTAAAAAAGGAAGTTTTTTATTTAGGGCATGTCATTACCTGTAATGGCGTGAGTCCAAACCCAGACAAAGTTAAGGCAATCAAGAATTTTCCTATTCCTAGAGATCAGAAATCAATTAAAATGTTTTTAGGGTTAGTCGGATATTATAGGAAGTTTATTAAGGATTTCGCGAGAATTTCTAAACCATTAACTCTCCTATTAAAAAAGGATATCGCTTTCAATTGGACAGAAACCCAACAAAAATCCTTTGACGAGTTTAGACGCATACTAATAAATGAACCATTATTAAAATATCCCGATTTCACTAAGGATTTCATTTTAACCACAGATGCATCCCATTTCGCAATAGGTTCTGTTTTAAGTCAAGGCAAAATTGGTTATGATCCACCAATAGCTTACGCGTCTCGAACTTTAAATAACTCTGAACAAAACTATAGTACAATAGAGAAGGAATTGCTTAGTATAGTATGGAGCGTTAAACATTTTAGCCTTATCTATACGGTAGGAAATTTGTTATTGTTAGCGATCATAAACCCGTATCGTGGTTATTTATCTGTAAGGACCCCGGTAGCAGATTGGTTCGTTGGCGTCTCAAATTATCGAAATACGATTACGAAATCGTTTACAAACCAGGCAAGCAAAATTCAAATGCTGATGCATTAAGTAGAATACAACCCACACATTTAGAAAATTCAATTTTGGACGACTCTTATTTCATATTCAAAAAACATGGGAATCAACAAATATTAAACCCTGACGTCAGTGAGGTTAGTGAAGATTTGTTTGAAATCTCAGAAAATTATAGTCTTGTTCATTGCGTCAGTAAAGATCTTAAATGCGACAAAGGAGTAGCCAAGGAATTTAAAATTAGGGTTAATAATATCGATATTTTAAAATCACAAAACCCAGAACTTTTTAAAATACTAAGTTTCAAAATTGCTCAGTGTGAAATAATTTATATGGTCACTAAAATTAATTATTTTGATAAGCCAACTTATAGTAATGTTTTCACAACATTAGTCAATCTAAGATAATTCTGCATAACCAATGGAATTTCGAAATTAGCTATGCCTAAAATATCTTGCGGTCTAGATGAATTAAATTGGCCGGAAATAAAAAACATGATTCATTACGTTTTTAGGAAAAGTAATATAGAAATCAAATTGTGTGTTCGTGATAGTAATAACTTATTAATTGTTAAGAGTAATAATCCTGAACCGTTAATAAATATTAATATAATTCGAAAGGATGACGTGTTGATAATTTCATAAGATACCATTACGAAATATTAAAAATTCCTCGAATAGAATCCTTGCCCTCCGATAGTTTCAGTCACTTCCCTAATGTTCTATTATATTCTAAGGATCTAGATAGTTCAAATTTATTATCGGAATCTCTAAAAGACACTTATGATTTTTTAAACGTTCCAGAACCCGATGATCTATACTCAATTATGAAACTTACTAATACTAACAAAACCACTTATATTTGTATCTGCAAACAATTCCACTTCGATAAACTAGAATATAGAGATTGTTTTATAGTTTAAGGAACCTTAGAACTGAATTAACTCGTAATTCAAATATCAAATCGATTTTTATTCATGATGTAACTATCGCTCACAATAATATAAAAAGGAGATGTTTTCTGAATTAAAACATTATATATTCAAGGATACAGGGATCAAACCCATCATTTTGACTAAAGAACGTATAAAACCGAAGACTAAAGAAGAAATTCTAAAAATTCTTCAAGATAATCACGATTCCAAATTAGCAGGTCATTCTGGATTCATTAGAACATATAAAAGGCTAAAGGAATTCTATAAGTGGGATTCCATGAAAAAGGACATCAAAAACTATATAAAAAATGTCCATAATGTCAAATCAACAAAACCAATTTTAAACCTTCTAAAGCACCCATGGAGATAACTTCAACAGCTAACCAACCGTTCGAAAAATTAGCAATCGATATTGTAGGTCCATTACCCCAAACTGAAAATAATAACAGATTTCTTTTAACAATGCAGGACGATTTGACAAAATTTTCCTATGCTATTCCCATACCAAATAATGAATCACAAACTATTGCCCACGAATTAGCTAAATTCATTACTCTATTTGGGATACCGAAAACAATCCTGTCTGATCAAGGTAGTGACTTTACATCTAGCTTAATTAAAAATTTAATGAAATTATTCCAAACTAAACGTATTTTATCTTCCCCCTATCACCCCCAGAGCAATGGAGCTCTAGAAAGATCACACCTAACACTAAAAGATTATTTAAAGCACTATATTAACGATAAACAGTCGAACTGGGATGAATTTATACCCTTCGCGATGTTTGCTTATAACACCCATATTCATAAATCAACTGGGTTTTCCCCACATGAAGTTCTATTCGGTAGTAAGCCATTTCTACCAAATACTATCAGTCAAGAGACATCCATCAATTATAACTACGATGACTATGTGGTAAATTTAAAACAAAAATTAAATACCTGTCATAAAATAGCAAAAGAAAATTTACTTAAATCCAAGCAACAGTCAAAAAAATATTACGACCATAAAATTAAACTGCACGAATACAAAGTCAATGACTTAGTTGATGTAGTAAATAAAGCAACTACCACCGGTCTGAACAAAAAATTAAGTCCAAATTTTCTAGGTCCATATAAGATAACCAAAATATTTCCTAATCGAACCGCCCAAATACAAAAGGAAATTAGTAACGTATCACATTAATCTATTGAAACCTTCTGTTTCAGGTTAACCTCCCAGGAAGAGTAAAAATGTCATCAACATTCCTTCTATTCCATTTCCTTATTTCAATCCTTAACTTTATGATAGTAATTAGTAATACACAAAATTACCAGATTGAATATTTGAATAAAAATTCTAGTCTGTACTATAGCCATATAGGAAACGCCACTATATCAAGATCAAAATATACACTACTATCTCATTTTAATTTGTCAGTCATTCACGAAAAATATGAACAATTATCAAAATATCTCATAAAATCGCAAAATCTATGTACTCATCATGGTACTTCAAGCTCTTATAATCATGTTACATTTTACTGCCACAACTCAATAAGTATGCTGGAATCACGCATTAATGAACTTAAGAATAAAGCAGAAACGGTTAATCATCTAACCGGACACAATCTAGAAAATACTAACCGGTTCAAACGAAAAACTTTTGACGGAATTTCATACGGAATCAATTGGCTCTTCGGCATACCCGATGCTAGATTCTACGAAGAATCCATCAAATCCTTGATGCCAGACAATCGAGAAGTACAGGTTTTAATGAAACAGCAAATCAGTATTATCTCAAATACTATTTCTAACTTTAATACATCTATGTATGCTCTAAAAGTAAACAAAGATAAGCTTAACACCAATATAGAATTGTTTAATAAATTTTTCGACCAAACCACAAATAATATAAATGAAATTCGATTACAACAGATCATTTTAGAACAAGTTACTCTTTTAACACAAATGACCTCAAATCTTGAACATTACTACGACTTATTATTAAATTCAATTACATTAGCCAAGCATAATATTTTGCACCCTCAAATAATTTCACCTTTAACTTTACTAAAAGAATTATCACGCATTATCTTGAAAGAAGGACAACAATTGCCTATCCCTCTAACGTATTCGACAATTCATAAATACTTTGAAATAAGTAACTTAGATGTTATATACATTAATCAAATAGTAATTTTTGCAATTAAGATACCTATCGTAGATGATGTACAGTATAATATCTATAGAATTTTACCGCACCCCATGTCTCATAACTTCACCCAAATATATTCTTACATTGATCCTTCCTCTCCTTATTTATTTATGAGTACAACGAAGATGCACTATTCACAACTGCAGGATCTCAATAAATGCACAAAGACGTTGCCCGAATATTACATATGTTATCAAATAAGTACTATTCGATCAAACAAGGACCCTACTTGCGAAACACTGCTACTTACTTCAGTGCTTAAGGAAATACCACGTTCCTGTACTACCCGAACAATCCACGCAAGGATGGAAATATGTCAACCTTTGGAAGACAACAGTTGGATTTTTATCCTATCAGAAGCAATAAAATTAACAGTCACCTGTCCTGCATCTGAAATCGTAGATATTACGATTGAGAAAACCGGCATATTAAAACTAAAAAATGTATGCAAGGATTCACACCAACCAATGTTTTGGAAGCAACTAGCGAAGTAACAGCAAATTATTATCACCAACTACCCAAGTTAGATATAGTTGAAGATGTCTGCTGTAACACCAAGAAGGAGAATCTTTCCATTAAAGCAATACATTTGCAACCAGTGCAGTTCACTAATATCAAACTAGATGAATTACGAGTAGCCCAACATAAGTAACCCAGCTTGATGAAATGCTACACAATCCCAAGTTATGAAACACATTGGTATTCCGTTTTCTTTTCAATTTTGGGATCGTTAGCAGGACTTCTAGTGATATACAAGATTTTTAAGGTGAGGTGGGTGAGGATGCCTACAATTGATTAGAAAATTACTGTGTTGTAATACTAAAAATCTAGACTCATCAATTCCATGTTGCGGAAAAATATTTAATACTAATATTACTACAAGTGCTCCGTTGACGAGACATCATCTTTCACAAATAATGACAACACAACATTTGGAATTTGACGAACGTACTGAGTTGAAAGCGCAAGTGTCAATAGTGAATGATCCAGTGGAACATCAACCACATGTGCGTAGATTAGTGTCGCGTGCACCTTCTATTAATATGAATTAGCCATATATTCGATTAATACTAATAATAGCAATAACCTCTCACTTATTTTTATTTTTATATTTTTTTATTTAATTATCCTCTAATATAAATCAATCTTATGGAGAGAGATGTTAGATACATCCTTTTTTATTATAATCATATTTTAAGGTGATTCTTAATTATAGCTTGTTAATCCTTAGATTTTATTATAAAATTGTAAGCAACGTTATTCATATCTCATTTTCTTTATTTACCATAATTCAGAAATAACTACTATCATTAACCATAAAATAAACTTCATGACGTTAAACTACTTTTTATTTACTGTAATTCTAATATCTCTGTAAAAAGTGGCAATTTGAATGTTAAGAATTAATATCATTAAGAAATACTCACAAATGTATAATCTCACTCCCATTTCGTCGAAAATTCGAAGAAATTTCGACAGGGTTGTCTAAGATATATGTGTTTACCGTTAAATAATTAGAGGTTAGGATTGGTTTTTGTTTTTGCGACATCGTTCCGAGTAGCAACTAAAATTTTAATAGAAACGTCGAATTTGTTTTTGTTTTTTTATGTTTAATTTAATATCTTAATATTGTCATAGAAAAGATAAATGATTATTATTTAAATAAAAATTTCTACTTCTTACTTCGCATTATTGCAATAAAAAAAAATCTTATAGCACCACGGAAAATAGTTCATATATAACCTCAGACTACTTTTTGTATTGTACAAAAAGTGATTACTTTTTGTACAATTGCTATGGTAACGAGTAACAGTTGTTAGATACATCCTTTTTTATTATAACCATATCTTAAGGTGATTCTTAATTATATTATTATTAATATTATATAATTATCTTGTTAATCGTTAGATTTTATTATAAAATTGCAAGCAACGTTATTCATATCTCATTTTCTTTGTTTACCATAATTCAGAAGTAACTACTATCATTAGTTACATATTAGTAACTCATTAAACTAAACTTTCCCTTCAAAAATATATTAAATTAAATGCTACATTGGACGTAAATATTTAAGTTCAAAGTGAATCATGTTGTTGTCGTTCATTTTCCTTTGGAACATTTTATTTTAATTAGTAATTGATAGTAAGTTTCCTTATGGAACCCAGTTTGTTATTCAGAGAGTACAAGAAGTAGATTCATCGAAGACACATCATACTATATAACTAAGTACGAAATTAATTATAGTTAAAAAAAGGGAACGTGTAACAATTTTAGTATTAATAAACATTGTCACAATTTCCAATAATTAAATAAACATTTAACATCATCAGTGCCTTGTTTCTTTTTCTGGAAGAACACAACACAGTTCCTAAATGGTCTACTTTTTATACAAAATAATTTTATGTTAATAGTGTCATATTCGTGCGGTTGGAGAAAAAAAAAATATATTTTTACATAAAATCTCTATTATGGCTTAGGTTACCTTTTATTCAATACAAATAACACATTTGTTAGCAAATATCTACCAGTTCAAAGGCAATGCACACCATTTACAGTTTTATCGCTTTGCAACATTAAGATTTTCATTTTGGAAGTGAAATATTTTCTTTGATATTACGAGATAAATATCCGCTCAAACCCTAAAAAAGATAAATGTACTTACTTGAACAGAACAAGCTCTACGAAATCCAGTCAACTCATCGACATGAATGAGGTCATAAAAGAAAAATTATCGTTAAATAGAGACTACCCGTTGCTCTCTTTTATGAAGCACTGACTTTCAAATAGAATCTTCTTATTCTATTTTTATTACACTTCAATGAAAGTTTGAAGATTGGCGAAATACTTTAACAATTTTTTAAAGGCTTAATTAAGAATATAATTTTAGTTGGGATTTCTCCGGTAAAGTAGTTCCTTTAGCCTATGATAAGTCCGTAACCTTAGAGAAGGTAACAGGTACGTCATCAATTCCAATGTTATTCTTATGAGAGTGCGATGACGAGCTGTACCATTTTGTAAAGAAACGAAGTTTACTAATCTAATATCTTCCTTAAATCGGTATTTAAGCCAATTTTAGAAGGTAACACACAAATGCCATCATTAATAATTTCTAAAGTTTGTTAGTAAATCTTTCCAAATGAATTAAAATTTAAATAAAAAAAAGTAAGTAACTTTAAATAAAAACTTTTTACTCTACAAAGCTTTTCTTTTAAAACCAAAGTTTTCTTTGTTGCCATAGCCTTGAATTAAACCCAATGAGTGATTAATTATATCGTTATGAATAGCCTTGGCGAAAATGGATCTTTCGTTTAGATACTTTACATTTATTTTAGTAGACACAAACCCCATACCCATTACCGTGCATCTTTTCGATTAGTAACGGAGCGAACAGCTCCGTTCTGCCATCTATCTCAGTCACCCGGTCGGTAGCGAATTATTGTCCCCTTCTGGGCTATTTGCTGTTAACGCGGACTCGAACCCTCGATCTATAGCCACATCAGCTGTGAACGACAACTGGTTTAATGAAATGAAAAATTCCATCGACCGTACCATTTGCACACGTAAAAATGATATTGCATTAGTGCGTTTGCTAGGTCAGCAAAAACTAGATATAATGCATAATCGTAGATGCACGGGGTGTGTATAATGGGTGTTTTAAATACAGTGTTAGCTTAAAATATTTATAATTAATTTATAATTAACGGATTTATAATTAAAAGCTCTACCATTAATTAGATTAAATATATTTTTTAATCCAGCCAATAAAATATATACAATGAAGGTGAAATCGAGTGCAGTTAACTGTCTCATATGTTAAATAGTTTCTGCTTGATTTTTAATCATCGCCATTCTTTGAAACGAACACACATTGCTGCGGAATATTTACCGAACAATTTACATTAGTACAATTATTAGAACACATATTTGTCCACCAAAATTAACCAATTTAAATATTTAACGTCTAATAATTGATATGAAGTTTTTTATACTAAATATTTATATTGTACACACACATACTTATACATAATTTGAGTTATACGAAGGTTTTTATTTTTGAACTCTAAGGCATAATTTTACTATCCTATTCCGCTTGTTATTGAGTGTGATAGACCATAGACAGTTTCTGAAAAAAACTTTGTTAGTTTATCCTATCCAATTTATTTTACTAATATTTAACATTCATAACTGCCAACATTATTAGTTTTTTTGTTAGTGTCTGATTTTTTTGGGCGAGGAATCGGGATGGCGGAGCATCCTTCCTACCTCATGGCACCGATTACTATCACTTCGCTGACCCTACTAGAATTTAGCCGAATGTAGAGAAATTCCACCCCCAGTACGGATTTTTATCGTGCCAAGCATTGCATTGACGCGGAACCTACAGTTATAATGGGTGGCGCATAATTAGCGGGTTTAATTAATGAATAACTTATTCCTTTTTGATTTTATTTAATTTTTGCACTTAGTAACATTTAGTTTATAGTTTGGAAATATGTTTACATTATGTTTTGAATATAGCATCTGGCAAATGGCGCCCATTGTTAGCTTCGACCTGACGTGCTCTATCCAGAGTATTTTCCATAACTCTTGTTAGAATTTCAGGTCTCGACGCCCTAGCTTATTCTCGAGTATTGACCTTAAGCTGTTGTATGGTTGTTGGTTTATTTGCATACACCCTACCTCTTAGGTAGCCCCAAAGAAAAAAATTCGTTGCCGTTAAATCGGGCGAACGCGGTGGCCAGTTGAAATTTGAAAATCGCAATATTATTCGATCGCCAAAAATTTCCTTAAAGAGAGCCATAGTTTGACGGGTTGTGTGAGCTGTGGCTCCATCTTGTTGGATCCACAACTCTGGATTGTTCTCCACCTTTGGCCTTAAAAAATTTTCAAGCTTTGTCCGTTATTGATGGCCATCGACATTAACCATATCTCCTTCGTCGTTTTCGAAGAAGTATGGTCCAATAATCCTTTCTGTGGTTACACCACACCATACTGTGCACCTAACCAGAAGCATTTGATGTTCAACAACCACTCTTGGATTTTCGGTGCCCCATATCCTGCAGTTTTGTTTATTCACGTGACGATTTAGCTGAAGATGGGCCTCATCGCTCGTTGTGAGGTTGTGAATAAACTCGTTTTGTTCTCGGAACAATTCTTGAAACCGCTGAGCATATGCAATGCGACTTTATGGATCATTTTGTTTTAACTCGTGTACCAATTGTATCTAATAGGGGAAAATGTGTAATTGCCGTAAAATCCTTTGCAAAGACCACCTACAGGTATCACCAACTGCTGAGAACGTCGCCTGGTGGAAGTTCCTCAATCCTTTCTCCATCCGAGCAATGTTTTCATCATTTCGAACTACACGATGTCTTCCGGAACACGGAAGATTACGGACAGCCCCTTGTTACTGAAAACACTGAACCAATCGATATGTTTTCGATCATGTTGACATGATATCATTAATTTTAACAATGGATCAGAAAAACCAAGCACGTGAAGTTTCTTTAAAAGTATATCATGGTCGACTCTATCAAAAATCTTTGAACCATTATAGTGCATCTCGCCATTACTAGTTAAACAATTTCGTCTTGAAGCTTTGACAAATGAAAAAAGATACTACTGCCAATAAGAAAATTATTTTCTATTCCTGCGGCATACTTTTTATAAACTTCCGTAATAAATGTTCCTGCTGCTGTTCTGGGGTACTCGTCGACTTTGGAAAAAATATCGTCATGTCCAATCAACACGAACTCCACCTGCAGAAGAAACGCCACCCAGCCATCCTGAGATGATCGAGCTCCGGCCGTTAAGATCACAATCTCCACATTCCGAGATCCGGCTCGAAGAACAAAAATGTAAAATCTCTTGGTAGATTTTACGTTAAAGCAGATTGGTACTACGACCTTTCTGTGGTCACCACTTCTTCATAAGGGTGACTGTTATTTTTACCTCCTTAGGTAATCAATACCGCTTGGTATCAGATTCTAAAGGAGATAATAATTGATTGATCAGTATACGTTACTAATAATTTATTTCAAAATTCCCTTTGTTTATATACAAATTATAATTATTTTTATAAATCTGTGATGCTAAAACATTTACATTAATTACATTAATTGACTAGGAAATTTTTATTCTAACATTTTGTTATTTTCTGGTTTGTTTAGTTAGCTCCTTAAGTAAGTGATTATTTTAGCATAATAGCATTTTGTACTAACCTACTATTTTTAACTAGTAAGCATATCTTGCAATTATTAGAAAAAATGTGTTTATATTGCAAGAAAGCGTTTGTTCATATTTTGAAATATTAGTTGGCCTAGAAATTATTAACCTTTTAATGTTACATTATTTTTTGAAAGAAATTAAGAAAGTTAAATTTTATGTTTAGTTTTAAACATCCCGTTTAATTTTTGTTCTTAAACACTTAATTCATTTAATTATTCCATATTGTTTGATGTATTATATTTATTTCTGCATCTGTTTTTTTCTTCTAATATTACTATATATATATACAGGGTGTATTTAGTATAACTGCCATTATTAAAACAGGTGATAGGTGACATTAATGCCAACAAAAAACTCCAAACAAATTTTTTCCTAACAACATTACTTTTCGCGTTATTTGAATAAAACTGGCGAATGAAATGGCAACAGTGCACTCACTGAAAATCATTGGATTGACCATAAAAAAAATAAACAAGGTATTTACTGTGTTTTTCATTGACAAATGAAGAAGTTTGTTTACATACACATTGTGGTCGTGGTGGGTATTGTATTGTTTTGGGAGCCTTACAATATGACTATTTAACAGTTGGTTTCTCAGACAATTTTACTACTGCTAAACAATAAAACAGCAAAAAAGGTGACAGATTCCAGAACGTCTAAAACAGTTTTGAGTTTCTTATAAAAGAATTGGTAATACATTGGAAGTAAAAGCATCAAAAACTTTAAACTTGTTGGGTTTCCCTAGCTTAAAATGCAAGTTTCAAATATTATGAGAATTTATTATCTCTAGGGTATCGACCTTTTCCAGTGATATTATTGTTTGAACAAAAACACAGATGGTTGTCTGTAGTTCACCTAATTCTTGAAGGGTAATGTTACTTGTACTAAATAATGAATGAAAAAAGAAGAAGCAAGAAAGTGTGTATTATTTGATTAGGTAGGGTGTTGTATCCATTTTTTCAGCATGAAATTGCATGTTGGTAAATAGTTGAAGTAGAAATTACAATACTGATAAAACTAGTCTGTAAACTAATATTAATCAGAAAAGTTATCACACGTTTCAAATAAGTGGAAACCGGCCAGAAATTGATAATTCTATAATTTTTGTATTTGTTTGCATTAAATGCATATGATTGCATTACCTGAATTGAAGATAATGAAGATTTAGTACCGTTATGTCTTATTTCTTTTATAATCTGTTTGTTTACCTGAACAAAGGATTAAATTGCAAACTTACAATACATACCTAGATATTCCATTCAGTGTACACAAAGGGGTTGTACCTGGATTTATGATGTTCTATGATTATTTCTAACTAAATTTTAAAATTGAACTTTGTGTGCACCACCAGACATTTTCTGCGTCATTCGTACATAGTGTTCCCTTGTTCAGTTTGTCGATTTGTTACTATCTTGTTGTGTTTGTGTTGTTATTGTTATTATTTGCTATTTGCTCCTGTTATCTACTGTTGGTTTTATTAATTTGTTCTTTGTCCTTATTCTTTGTGTTGTTCTTGTGTTATTTATTTCGGTAAAGGTGCGATCTACTGCTAACCATGGACCGGTTTAGTATTCGGGAAATGCATGATATGCTACTGATTTATGGTGTTAACAGCTAATAATTGAATGCATTTGCATATTATTGTAATCATGTACTCGTTGTAACCATAATTAATAGTAATTCTTAAATAATAAATAAGCCCATAAAATAATACGCATACATTCTTGTTTATTCTTTATTACCCTTTAAAAATTAGGTAAATTGCAGACAACCATCTGTCTTTTGTCCAAATAATACCACTCGAAAAGGTCGATACCCTAAATATAATAAATACTGTAATTATGACAATAAATGTGTAAATTTGAACTTGAATGAACTTTCTAAGTGGGTTAAAAGTTGCACCCAATTGCAGGGTTGTCAAATCGATTGTGTAACAGAATGTGATTTATAAAATTTGTAATTTTGCTTAAACTATCATGTTTACAAAAAAATTGTATTTAGATTTTTTATTGTGATTGATGAGATATACCTTCTCTCAAAATCTGACAATCACAGTATACTTAATAACGTGATAATGTGGCATCGAAGTTTGCAACTTTACTATTTTTTTTTGCATAAACCTGCAGAGGTAGACCACTACTTTATAAGACTTTTTTGTTTGTTTTGATGTCCTCTATCACCTGTTTTAATAATGGCAGTTATACTAAATCAAACAGGATATACATGTCTTCTAATATAAATCTATCTTCGTTAGACCAACGAAGCAATTCATCAATATCTTTTTGCAGTAAGTTAGCATCATCAATAGTTTTAATGTTTCTGAAAATTTTCAGATCATCTGCATATAACAAACATTTAGAATTCTTAACGTAGTTAGGCAGATCATTAATACAAAGCACAAAAAACAATGGACCTAGATTTGACCCTTGAGGTAAACCAGACATTGCAAGGTATGATGCTGATTTAGAGCCTGAATGAAGTACATATTGTTTTCTGCTGTTTAGATAAGACGCAAACCAGTTAATAAGAAACTCAGAAAATCCATAAATAGATGACAATTTCTTTAATAAGATTAAATGTAAACTTTATCGAAGGCTTTTGATAAGTCTGTATAAATAACATCCATTTGACCTTCATCATCTAAAGTTTTACAGATTTCTTCACAAAAACACATTAGATTGGTATCAGTAGAACGACGTTTAACAAAACCATGCTGTTCATTACAAATAAAACTTTTGATATGCATATAGACTTTGTTGTATACTACAGACTCAAATATCTTTTGCAGGTACTGATAGTATTGAAATGGGCCGATAGTTGGATACATTGTTACGATTTCCAGATTTAAAAATAGGCACAACCTTAGTTTCTTTCCATTTGCTTGGAAATGTGGAAGTCTTAAGCGATATGTTGAATATTGTCAGCAAAGGTCTAGCTAAATACTCACAGCATCCCTTAAAATATAACTAGGTATACCATCAACTCCCACACATTTACTAGATTTTAATTTGTTTATTGCATTTACTACATCAGACAATTTGAGTGATTGAATGTTTAAAACATCAGAAGTTACACAATTATAATCATAGGAAATAGCAGTGAAAGAAGATGAATTGTATACAGATGAGAAGTAATCTGCAAATGCTTGTGCTACTCCATTGCTGGTGACTAACTGTACATCCAATTCAAAATTTACATCTGCCCCGCGGTTCTTTCGTTTTTTATTTATATAATTCCAAAAAGTGTTTACGTCCCCATTTCTAAATTCCTCTAAATTCCCTAATTTTGTTATATAATTGCAAGAAATCTGCCTTTTTGAAGTTATATTGTATACCACCAAAGGATCGGAAGACCCAATCTTGGTATTCCTAATATATAACTCACAACTTAATGCTGGGTAGTTACTTTCATCCAGTATCAATAGAGTCGGACATCTATCTAAATTAATCCCCGTGCTGCTCAATATAACATCTAAGACTCTTGCTAATGTATTTTGAATGTAATTAAATTGTTAAAAATTCATCAAATTTATGAAATTTAACAGCTGGTCACTATTAACATCATTCTGCAATGGAATAATTTTATTGACATTAGGTTTTAACGGAATATTAAGGTCACCTAATATTATAAATTTAAAATTTGTCGAGTGGAATCGACCAAAATAATCAAAATTAATCTTCACTCCTCTACTATCGTATAATAGATGATCTGGAGACTTCAGAAACAACAGTTTTTCACAATTACATATATGAATTTGTTATTCCAATTAAAACGCCCCCGCCTGTAGATTTATTTAACTCGAGATTTCGAGACTTACTAAAAACAAAATAATTTGATTAAAATAGTTCGCCATCGTACACATTATTGCAACCAAGATTCCGTTATGGCAAACCGTCAGAGTTTTGTGCCGCAACGCTCATGTAGAAATAATTACATTTTGTAAAACAGATAGCTCCAAAGTGTTTACAAAAAAACCATAAACGATTTAAATGACGTCCACTGATGGAAATAATTTACAATTAAATATAATATATCAAAATGTTAGGCGGTTAAATACCCCCTAACATTTTGATATATTATATCACAGGGGGTTATATCACAGGGGGTTAAATACCCCCTAACATTTTAATATATTATATTTAATTGTAAATTATTTTCCTCAATGGACGTCATTTAAATCGTTTATAGTTT
Source organism: Agrypnus murinus (assembly GCA_929113105.1). Taxonomy (NCBI): domain Eukaryota; kingdom Metazoa; phylum Arthropoda; class Insecta; order Coleoptera; family Elateridae; genus Agrypnus; species Agrypnus murinus. The sequence continues at coordinate 87,983,965 of OV816024.1, forward strand.
TTTTGTAAACACTTTTAAGCTATCTGTTTTTCGGGCCATAATCTTAGAATTAAAAAGAAACAGTTTTCTGCTCAGATTTTCCCTTGCAATTTCATTTCATAATCAAGATTTATTTCTGGCTTTTTACTTCATATCAAAGAAAATTTAATTTTTATATTTCTTTGCTGGTATCAATTTTTATTTTGTTTGCTATTTCTTTGTTATATGTTAATAAAAATAAAAATTTGTATTATCTTGGAGATTTATTTATGTATGTACTTTTCTATTGCTTTGCCCATAATTATAATATATAGAATACCCTTATAGCGACCCCCTGAGTCAAATTTGTGAAAAGTAAAGCTGTTCACTACTAACTATTTAGCCGGAGTATTATTTTATTTAACCCTTTGAAGCCGGATTTTGTTTAAACACTACTTACGTTTTCTTTCTTGCGGAATATTGGTCCTAGGCTTAATTCATGTGAAAGAAAGTACGTAGAGTATTTTTAAAAATCTTGGATTTTGTTATAGGCCGTGGTTAGCTGAACTAACCACAAGGCAATGAAGAACAAAATTTTAGAACTGATCATTTATTTCGAAAGTTAAACATAATGGTTATTTATTACTTATTTGGTATGAAATTGAGCAAAACAGTTTTTTTTCTCCTTTAGGAATAATCCAACTTGACAAATAGAGCATCCCCATATGGTTCTGTGGGATTCTTTGTGTGTACTGCACAGTGCACACCTCCGTGGGTTGCCGTGCACAGGTAGATGTGCGCATTTGTCGAATCTAATTTCTAATGGAACAGTAACTTTAAAGTTATTTATGGGTTTTTCGGTGCTTGGTCTTCCTTTTTTTGGTTTATTTGAACCTGCACCAATCAGTCCCATTATAACGGACAATCTAAAATGTTTGAGGCTTTCAATTTTTCCATTACTTCGATTTTTAAAGATAATAAAGGAATTGACTAAAGCCACGCCAATAAAGTAGAACATTATTCGGTGCCACCATTTCTTCGACTTGCGATCTACCTCGTATAAACTTTTTAGCATGTCCATTTTGTTAACAAACCCCATATTGCAATTATAGTCTTTGACTAACATGGGACAAGCTATTTCTTCTTGAGTACCATCTTTATTTTTTCTTGATGTACTTTCTACTACAGACGGGTCGTGAAAGTTACTCAAAAAGAACACCCCTTTTCGATCTTTCCATTTCAAAAAAGCTAAGCCACAAGTTGAGACTCTCCAGTCACTCTCTCCCCTTTCCATGGTTTTGTCCTCATTCAAATCTTTCGGCATATCTTTCCTTCCTTTCCTAAAGGTCCCACAGGCAAAAATGGCATCATATTGTAAATCCTTCATAAGTTGAATTGAGTTGAAAAAATTATCAAAATATAAGCTGTGACTTTTGCCAACTAAATCTCGTGTTAGATCTTTCACTACTCGAGTGCCTAAATTTTTCTCAACATCATTTCCCGCTTTACCCACATAAGTTTGGAATTGGTGGACGTAGCCGCTTTCATCTGCCCTGATCCACACTTTGTACCCACGTTTTATTGGATTTAGCGGCATATATTGCCGCAGACTACTTCTGCCCTTGAACCTGATCATAGACTCGTCAATAGCTTGGTTTCTTGATGGCCGATAAGATATACTGAAAGTTTCTGACAGTTTGTCCAAAAGTGGTCGAACTTTATAAAGTTTGTCGTAACCTGGTGACCCTTTAGCTGGTTGTAATACGTTATCATTCAAATGAATGTTGGCCAGTAACCAATCAAATCTATCTCTAGGCATTATTGCAGTGATGAAATTATCTCGCAGTTCTAATCTCGACGACCAATAGTCCCTGTAACTCGGAAGACGTTTAATTCCCATAAAAAGATTAGTATCCCATAAAGTTAGTCATTCATTTAGTAATAATGATGACGTAATAACGATAACCATATCAATAATAACATAAAAATGATAGTTGAGTTCGAGTGTTATATTAGATTTTAGATTATATTAAATTTTAGTTTATTGATAATAGATACAATAATCTAAAATATAAAAATTAATTAAGCCATCAGCAATTTTTGTTTTCTCATTATCTCTTTAGCAGTCACCCGGTGATCTCTTGCCTCTTCCTAACTGCAATAATGCAAAATTACTCAATATATGATTATTATAAATAAAAATATTCCTTACATAATTAATTACGATGCGGTATTACATTCAAATGGCTTTTCTCCAGTATGAGTTGACATGTGTTTTTTAAGATGATTCTTTTGTATACATTTATAACTGCATATATTACATTCAAATGGCTTTTCTCCACTATGAGTTGACATGTGTTGTTTAAGTTTGCTCTTTTGTGCACATTTATAATTACATATATTACAAGTAGAGCAACAAACTGTTTTCACATTGGAAGGGTTTTGGGATGAATCTATGATTCACAAAACACCATGTAAGTACAAATATAAAAACGTTCAGTTAAGGCACAGTCTTTTATTTTTTACACACATACACAACAAAAGACAAACAAATCAAAAGTTCGAAAGTGACAGCTGACACTGCTGACAGCACAGAAAGTGACAGAAAAAGCACTAGTTACTACTCGTTCCTAGCTCAGTGTAGCCAACTAACAGTTGGTATGTCTGAAAGTCCGGTGTTATTTTTAGTGTCGCCTGTCGTTTGTAGAGGTCACTGTTTGACTGCTCCTTCTGTGGTTACCGCGTCAAGACACAAGGCAGATAGATATAAATTTACAAAACTGTGGTTATTTGGTCTAACCAGTAGGAAACAAAGGGTTAAAAGTAAGCAAATTGAAATTTCTTTATGCAACCTTTTCGCAAACTTGTCTGTATCCGTTATATTAAAAAAAACACAATAAAACATCACAGTACTATGTTGATTAAAATTGTAATTAATTTGTCTATATATTTATTTAAATAAAGTCTTTATTAAACAATCGTTCGAGAAGATTACAAAATTAAATTTCCAGATGATTTTTCTATTTTAAATCCTGAAATCTTAGTTCTAGTGAGAGTTAAAAATTCTTTAGTGCCATTCAAAGACATTACCCAAAACTACTAAACAAAAAAATTAAAACGGCTATTTTGCCTTAATTAGTTAAAATTTAAGTGGGTGTTTAACCGTTTGGGTGTTTAACAATATCGTATGGACGTACTGGAATGTAAGATCGCTCCGGAATCTTTAATTATCTTAAATTATTTAGATTATCGGGGGAATCTTAATTATCCCAGGTTTTATTTATTCAGTCTCTCACAATTCTGAACCATCTTTAACCACGAATTTAACTAGTTTAATGTTATCCAGATTTAATAAAGAAGAGGAAATTTTTGATTTTAATATTTCGTGTATTCACTGATCTCAGCATTACTTGGTTTTTAATTTAAAAGAGAAGATCAAAACTGGCCTTAAAAATTAGGACAAAGAAAATACATGATAAATTGTGAGGTCTATGGTGACTGATATTTTAAATCTACACCAATACTAAGTTTAAGTTAATGATATTGAATTTAGATGCAAAGGTTGTACAAGGAGAGGTGTTATTAAAAAGACACGTGTGTTCATTATTACGATTTTTATATTAATTTAATTTACGCCATTATTTATTTTATTATTTATTTGTAAAATCCTTTTCTTAGATAAGAAATACTCTACGGATAATATTTGAAAAACTATACACTTTAGCTCATAGGCTTTAAAATATTCTTGCTTTTATTCACCCCTTTTCCAAACCGTCCTCCATTCTGTTGTAAAAACCTAAAATCTGCCGTACAAATTGTTCAATTACTATTGAAATTGAAGATTTGTCGCTTGCTCAACAACTAAAAATTCACTGATCCACGTGCTTTTGCTGCTACGAAAATCCATTTTATAGAGAATTGGAAGAATGGTCTTAGAAATGTCGTTGAAAGCAATCTTTTATTGACAGGCGAAAATCTTATGTCACAGGGTGAAGGATTTGTGTTGTCGATTCCCTAGAAGCAATAATAAACGGAACAACCGCATCACTAAATCAATGAAATACTTGAGATAGCTTTGACATCTATATTTTTCGCTTTACTTCGAAATTATTTTAGAACGTACGCTAAAACATAACTGTATTACTAGTTATTTAAAATTAAAATTATTAAAAATTACAATTCCGTGTTGTAATTACGATTCATATATTAATTAATTTAGAAAACGTTTGAATAAACATTATAGAATTTGTTACACAATTTATTACAGTTGCCAGTGATGAAAGAAATAATATTTTCATTTGTAACTCGCTTTAAGTAAAACAGTAACAAAATACACTTTTTCATGAATTTTCACAAATTTTTCATATGTACTTACTGCAAAAGTTACAAGTAAAAAAGTTACATGCAAAATATAGGAGCTATTGTTTAGACAGCAGAGCACATCCTGGTCGGCAAGTGATTTCAATTAATCCTGCACCATTCTATCAGACCAGTTGAGTCTATTAAGTATGTATTAACTATTAAGTATATTTAACAGTTAATAAAACGTGTTAGTGTATTGACTTGTGCAAATGTGTAATCTCCCAAGTTTAAATTAATTGCCAAAAAAATGATTTTCGAGGCACTGCCCAACTTGCTTTAAATGAAGTTACGAATCTTCTTAGAACGCGTGTTTAAGTTTCTTGCGTTGATGGACGAAGGCAGCAACTATCTGAATCCAACATTTTAAAGTAAAATTTGCAAGTACATACTACTACTTTTCTAACGCCACAAGTTCTATAGGAAACTAATATACATACTAGCTTTGACTGTTGAATTACCTCAACAATCATGTCTAAACAGAACAGTACATAACAGAAAATGTATTTAATTCAGCTTTTCTAATTTTTGATTCAACAATGACCAGTAATACATTTTTGGCACTTCTCCATAACTAAATAATAAGGATGTGTAGGGACAAATAATTTTGACAAATTTTGTTATTATCTTCATCTAAAGTGCTATATCTAATATGCATTGTTTGAATTCCAACAGGTAAGCTATGATTGGCTATATCTTATGTAATTAATATCTGTTAAATGATGACAGTTTTAGATAAACTTTTTCTGTGTTCAATTACAACTTGGGACATTTATATCATGGTCAATTCATCATTTTCCATGTATTTTCATTGTTCTAACTTATACTAAAGGCCAGTTTTAATCTCTTTCAAATTAAAAAACAGTAATTTAGAGTTCAGTGAATCCATGAGACGTTAAAATAAAGTAATTTCCTCTTTATTGAATCTCGTTAACATTAAGTTAGTCTTTATGTAAAAGAGATTGAGAGATGTCTAGGAATGAACCCGAGATAGTGAATAAATAGAACCTGGGATAAATTAAGATACGAAATTCCGGAGAGATCTTAAATTCCAATATGCACAAACGATCCTGAAACCAGGGAATATTTTTGATAAGACCTAATATTGTTTGAATTGAAATGGTTCAAGCCGCACTTAAATTCTAACTAACCAAGTAAGGCAAAAAGAGTCTTTAAGAGTCAATTAAGTCACTTTTGTGGTGTTTTTCAACGTAGCTTTTTAAAATCATGAAAACCCTCCAAACGGGTATATCGTAATGTTATGGTGTATTGATCCAGTTGTCTTTGGATTTGTTTAGGTATTTTACACCAGAATTCTTTTTTGGAGATTATGAACCACGTTTTTACACCAGCCGTAGGTTTTTAGAATGAATGTATTTATCACACTTAAGTTGCTTCCATCTGTTATTTTTTGCAGGATTTATTATGTAAATATTTAATAACTCCCAACTACATAGTACTGTATGGCATCTTGCAAACTGCATTTTGCTAATTTATTTGTTTATTGCCGACTTTTTCTTGTTGAGCTTTAGTAGCTTTCTTTTGTAACCCTTAGGCAAATAATCGTTACTGATGTTCCTAAGCACATTATATGATTCGTGCTCACGATATTTGGTAAATTTACATCGTGGAGTGAACCTGCTCTAACTGTAAGCACATCTAGAAGCCAGCAATTTTGAGCTTTGTGTCAGAATACTCCTATGCATTACTTATGTTTAGGGTTGAATTAATTATAATTATATAAGTATAATAAGCTGACATTTCATTCTTTCATTCATGGTCTCTTCGTTGTAGCAGTTCCATTTATTAAATTATATGCTATGTATACTATGTTAGAATTACTATGCGTGTAAACATATTTACTTTGTAATTATATAATCTATTTGAACATTTGCGATTGGCAAATCTCATGTAATCGGTGTAGAACGTGGCGCGACTACATTTTCCTGAACAGAGCCCTACTGATAAATTATTAAAGGTAAACAAGTTAATATCCTTTTTAGTAAATTTAAGATTTAAGAATTTAATCAACTTAAGAAAAACATTGACTATATTTATTGAAACACATTTACATACCCAGTTAGCTAATGATTGCTAGTTTTGAAATCGCGCTGAGACATATAACAATAGCATAATTTAGTTCCACGCGATTTATTTAATTTTTTTAATAGGTTAAATTATCAATAAACCATTTTGTAACCTATTTGTGGCTTATTGTGTATTAAGTACGATTTATTGGCAAATATTAAACCATTGGTAGCAGTCGCAAATATGTTTTAGAACTTTACAGGTATTGTTGGCGTTGGATTCGTGTTATTGAAGGTAACTTTTGTTGTCTACTGAAAGAGACATCTCATGAGAACTTCCGCTAGTTAGCCGGCAGCCGTCATAATTAACTGTGGTTAATTGCCAAAAAACGTGGATAAAATAGTTACGTAATTAGGATAACAATAAATTCTTTCTTTAATTTTCCTAGTTTGTATTGGTTATTAATGTTTATAATAAGTAAATAAAATTATACACGTTTTTCTCATACTCATACCTAAAAAGTATAGACGTAGTTGTTGGTTGAGTTCTGGGCCGTAATCCACAATCAATGCTTTCATACTTTATTAAAGTTATATTCACTGTTTGAATTTTTATAATATAAACAGTGGCGTCTAGATACATAACCCATTTAATTAATTTTTAAAAATTTTAGATCTAAACTCTATGCTAAACATGGTATGGACAAAACTCTTATTGCTATTTACTAATAATAATATTTGCAAAGTACCAAATACCATAGTAGCAATAATTATTTTACACAAAATCATTCTTGAAATTTCTAATGTACTGTTGTAACAGTAAGTATCTATTTATGCAGTTATGTTTATAAATTACCTAAATTATACACACTAATTTCTCACTTGTATGGTAGTATAATTTTCTTATTATAAAAGCTTTGTTCACGGTGTGGTGGTTGGGAGTTGAGATTTAATTCAAGTTCGGATTAACCCAATTTGTTTATACATCTTTTATATGATTAACTTAAAATAAGCGGTAAATTATGGATCTTTTATAAGCTGTCTTATCTGAGAGCCATCTAATATGCCTTCTGCTTTCAGTTTTCCCATGCTAATCCCAGGAAATTTACGTATTAAGTAGTACCCAAAGCAAAGTCCATCTCGATTTAACGCCTTCACAAATTGCTTCCTAAGTCCCAACTTGATATGCAAAGGTGGAAATATGATTTTCTCTCTCGCAACCAAAGGTTCGTTGATTACGTTTTCTTTTCCTGGAACCATGACGTTTCTTAGGGGGGAATTTTTGTTATCCCAGTGCTGATCCTTGGCTCTGCTGTCCCAAAGACACAAAAACAAGGATATCTTGTGTATCCACTTTGCTGTCCAAGGAGGAAGTTTACCATTTTTAGATCGACACAAATCATCCACTGATAGTACTTCATAGTTAATCTTTTTCAGGACTAGTGATATTTTACGGTCATCGAGAATACCAAGTAACTCTAATTGCCTAATTATATAATCTAGTTTTAGGTAAATACCACGTTTCCTGTAAAGATACCATTATTTCATGATGTGCCTGTTATTAAAACGAAAATCAATTAAGCCTGTTTTCTGCTAGGAAGAAAAAGCCAGGTATGTTTGGAATCAGTACCTCAAATATATCCAAAATCAGTTCTCAGTTTTCCGGCACCAAGAAAAAAATTTTATTTTGTTGGCTTGTGATTATTTTTTCAATTTAGAAATTCTTAAAATTTTTTGAGTTAGTACTTACTCAAGTAATATTAAATCATGAATTAATTACATCAAGGCAAGACAAGTAACTGTATTTAGTTGAATCTTCTTGCTTTCATTTACTTTTTCTGAGTTAGCTTTAGTGTGTAACTGACGCAACCTTTCCAAATTCAGTACCTTATACGAATGTAACAATAGACAGGTGTTCATATAAAATAAAATATTTATTATTTCCCCGGAGCAAGGATTTTTGGGCTAACATTGGTCTATATTGGCCCGATAATAATGCGTGCTACCTGTGATCACACATATAGATATTTACATAGATCAAATACAAACCATGGTTTACGATTGAAATAATTCAATTAATTAAACAGAAGAATCAGTTACACAAATTAAGACATATCTCCGATTATTTTAATGATAATTATATAAGTATCAGGCGTAACCTTAAGGGATTAATTAAGGAGGCCTATGACAACTATGTAATCGATATGAATACAAATTTAAGTCATAACCCCAATAATTTTTGGTCAGTCATTAAAAATACTTCCAGTAATTCTAGTAATTATGCTCCATCAACTATGTCATGTAATGGGGTATCCTTACCGACTTCTAGTATAACTGCTGAGTTTGCAAAGTCATTTGAAAGAAACTACGTTTCTTACAAAGCATCATATGATACAAACTTTCCTACACCCGAAAACGAAACTAGATATTTTAATATCACTACAATTTCTAGCGATGATTATAAAGTAGCTGTCAAGTCTTTGAAACCAACAAAACCCGCAGGCGTTGATGCAGTACCACCTTATGTCATTAAAGCTTGCTCGGAATGGTTGGAGGGGCCACTTTTATTCATATTTAATTTAGCTATTAGTTCCAGCACTTTTCCAGAATTTGAAGAACAATATCAAGGAAGATGGGATACCCATATGATGGCGGATTACTGGTGGAGTCTGCAGAGAGACTGTCCTACTAAACTCCATGCTAGAAAATGGTACAAAAGAAATTTTTTAAGTGATAAGCCATGAATATATATTTATCTACTTTGTGAATTAAATACCTTACTTTGTATTCTTTGTTTTTAAGGAGCATTTGTCGCAAATACTTATACTTATAACCTGAAATGTACATGAGTGAAAAAAGATTTTTTTCCAAAAGAAGTCAATATAGCGTACCTTAAAAACTAGATCTGATAGACTAAATCTGACAGTTGTTTTGGATTCTACATCCAAAAATTACCTAGAAATAGTTAAAAAATTGCAGGCACCAAAATGTGTGTTGGGCTGTGTAATGATTCTCTTTTGCATTGCGTCAGTTACGCACAGGAACTTAATTAGGTAATAATAAAACCTCCTCTATCCAAATTAAAAAGTTTAAGCAGTGTACTCTAATCTCCCACTGTATTATTTAAAGATTATGTAGAGAAAACAAGATTATTTCTAGATGGAAGCACCATTTCTATAGATTACCACTGTTGTGAATGGCTCACAACTTGCATTCATTGCGTAGATACGGAATGGTACTAGACAACGAGAATAATAAACAACTCGAATAAATATCTCATAAAAGTTATTACTTGTGTTACTCCTACAAGAGAGACATATAAGTAGCCCTAACACTACATTAGTGTTAAAACCCTCGTCACATTTGGTGACCCTACGTTCCTGAGGAAGAATTTAACAGCAATGGTCTTTGCCTGCTGGCCTGAATTCTCCAGGTGAACTACTACTAGTTCTCCCTTCATCGTCTGTCATCAGATACTACTCGACTTCTGTCATCGTGAGATCCTGCTACCTACTTCGCTTGCGTGACTTGTCGTGGCTGGTTAGAGGTAACAGTTGGAACCGGAACTAGTACTCCTTCTCATCCCATAAGTTTCAAATTATTTTTACTTACTTATTTAATATTTCAAATGGCAACTGTCAAAGTTCCATTTCCAATTTTTACGAGTAACGATATCGACCTATATTTTATTTTGGTAGAAAGATACTTTACTCGTATGCTGATCAATGATGAGCTTGCCAAATATAACTTATTAACACTAAACTTACCTTTCGACGTTTTAGGAGCTCATCGCGACCTGACCATTAACCTCCCTAGACAACGACCATACACTACCTTGAAACGGGCAGTGATAAAATCTGTCCTAGGACCACGAGAATCTCGAATTAATAACCTTTTGGAGACTCTTCAATTCTCTGGTAGTGTCAAAGAACTACTTTTTAACATCCAAAAATTGGCAATTGATCTGGATTTAACTGAGGAATTAAAGATTTTTTAATAGCTAAACTACCATCAGAACTTAAGATTCAATCCTTAAATTTCAATGACTTACCGTTAATATCCTTTGTAGAAAAATTAGATTTAATTTATTCTATGCAACAGGCACCACAACCTTTAACTACTCCTGCATTAGAAGCTAAGCTAGACAGTTTGACGACTAATCTTACTACCATTTCCAATGAGCTTTCTACCATGAACAAGCGACAATCCCCTGTAACTCCCACCATCTCTCCGAACCCCCAAAATCCTCAGCATTTCAATAAACGCCGTTCCATGCCTTCGGGCAATGCCAATTCCCAATTGCAACCGTGCTATTATCACAGACGCTTTGAAAATAATGCACGTAATTGTACGGGAAATTGTTCATACCAAACAAAAAACTAACTTCGCACTCTCCTGGCCTCCAGGGAGGGCCATGCAAGGTTAATTCAATCCCTCCAACTTCTCCTTTACCAATCACTTATTCTTCAATCTTTTTACAGGACCTAACCTACAAAATTAATTTTGTGGTGGACACTGGTGCTGATTATTCCATTTTACCCACCCACGTTACAGTTTCCTGTAACCAAACCATCACGCCTGCCAACCTTTCATTTATGGCAGTGAACAACACGTCAATTCCTGTGACAGGTATTGTAACTTTGAGGTTACATTTCCCGATTACTGGCCTACAGCCATGCCCCTGGAAATTTTATGTCGCTCACATATCTACAGCCATTCTAGGCCTGGATTTTTTACAGCATCACAACCTAACCATTGACTGCTTTTCTCGACGAGTCATTTGCAAGACAGATGTCAAGCTCGCCCGAACCCGCAGCCAAGGTTGTCAATTACCAGCTCCAACAGTGAATCCTCTCACTGATTGCTCTTCTCAGCGGGTCATTTGCACAGCAGATGTCCAGCCCGTCCGAACTCGCAGTCGAGGTTCCACAACCCCCCCAGTTAAGACTGGCACTAAACGCAAACTATTTTCTGCTCAGGCTAATGTTTTGACTCCTCCTTCCGAGTCAATCGTTACTCCTGCGATTTCTTCCCCTTTTCTTCCCTTACCTTCAAACATTGACGTACCATCTTCAGGTACTGTTAACAACATGTCTAGCGATCTTGATGTTTATAGCAAAATGCTAAACACACACTTCCCGGAGCTTTTGCGTAAGTTCGACTACCATCAACCCGTAAAACATACTGTAGTCCATCACATTGACACGACCGGCCCTCCGGTTAAAGCACGCTGTCGCAAACTAAACCCTAATAATCTTTCTTTTCTAGAAGATCATCTTAATGAGCTCTTGGGCGCTGACGTAACAGCGGTCATCATCTAGCTACGCTACGCCAATTCACATCGTCGGGAAGCGAGCAGTGGGCACAGCAGAGACTCTACCTCCTGGTGACGACCAGGACATCACATCCATCTCCCCAACAGACAGTTATCGCTTGGTTAGCGATTATAGGAAACTCAATTCAGTGACAGTACCAGATCGTTACCCGATCCCTTTTTTAACGAACTTTACAAGAAAACTTGCTGGCGCAACCATATTTTCGAAGCTAGACATCCAAAAGGCCTACTTCGCAATACCAATCGCAGCAGAGGACATTCACAAGACTGCTGTTATCACACCTCTAGGGCTTTTTGAGTTCAAACGGATGTGTTTCGGACTACGGCATGCAGCCAGCACCTGGCGTCGTTTCATGGACACTGTATTATCAGGGCTTCCATTTTGTTTTTCATACCTAGACGATATCCTAGTCTTTAGTGCTGATTCGCAGCAACATGTTGAGCATTTACACCAAGTGTTTTCCCGATGAAAAGACAATGAACTAATTATAAACCTACCAAAGTGTCTCTTTGGAGTCAATAAGGTCGATTTTTTAGGACATCACGTTAATACACGCGGTATCAAACCAATGGCTTCCAAAGTCCAGGCAATAATTGATTACCCATTGCCTTCAAGTCAGAAAGCACTCCGCAATTTTATTGGCTTAATTTCGTATTACCATAAATTTGTAACAAACTGTGCGAAAATTTTGGCACCGTTAACCTCTATAGTTATTCCTGGTAAAGCTTCGCTAAAGCCTGTCCAGTTAAATCATGAGCAAATAGAAGCCTTTAGGCACGCGAAGAATGCTTTGATTACCGCTACTTTATTGGTACATCCGCGAATTAATAACCCTCTTAGTATAGCTGCAGACAGTTCGTCTTCCACTATAGCTGGAGTATTACAACAGTTTGAAGATGGCATGTGGAAACCACTAGCTTTCTGTTCCCGGAAGTTAACCACCACAGAGCAATAGTACAGTATTTTTTCTCGGGAACTTCTTGCAATATACTTTGCTTTAAAGAAGTTTCGTTACTACGTTGAGTGCAGAGACTTTCAAATCTTTACGGATCACAAACCTTTGTGTACGACGATCAAAAATAATGGTGATCAATATTTACCACGTGAGTTTCGACAACTAGAGTTTATTTCTCAATTCACAACTGACCTCCAATATATCAAAGGTCAAGTGAATATTCCGGCGGACGCTATGACAAGAGTTAATCTTATTAACGTCCCTGGACTAGGTCTTAATTACGACGAAGTCGCTCTATCTCAAGAACAAGCTCTCAAGTTAAACCAGCTCCGATCTCGTAGTAATTTTCAATTCATTTCACTTCAAACTGCCAACAAATCAAACCTCTGGGTGGATGTTAGTATAGGCCAGCCACGACCCTATATCCCGCTCAAATTCAGGTATCCCTTATTCCAACAACTACACAACATCGCACATCCTGGCATCCGTGCTACTAAAAGATTGATTACTCAGCGATATCTGTGGCCATCTATGCACCACGATATTCAGAAGTGGGTCATATCTTGTGCTGAATGTCAGAAACATAAAGTTCGGCGTCATACGAAAACCCCTCTACAATCTATTGTAGAACCAGATGAACGTTTTACTAAGGTCCATCTCGACCTAGTACACCTTCTTCGGGAGGTTATAAATTCCTCCTTACCATTATTGACCGCTACAGTCGGTGGCCGGAAGCAATTCCTCTGAAGGATTCTTCCGTGGAGTCAGTAATCACTGCATTTGTGAATGGCTCACAACTTGCATTCATTGCGTAGATACGGAATGGTACTAGGCAACGAGAATAATAAACAAGTCGAATAAATATCTCATAAAAGTTATTACTTGTGTTTTACTACCTCCTACAAGAGAGACATATAAGTAGCCCTAACACTACATTGGTGTTAAAACCCTCGCTACACCACTAACAGGGTTAAACTTTGCAACATCACTAGATAATAATAGGTCAATAGACAACAGTTATGAAATAGTACTTAATTAGGTACCTACGTATAATTAAAATAGCTGTTTCGAGGTGTGAATTAATAATTATGTTTATCACATTGTTAACATTGGTATCTTTTAAATTGCTTTTATTGTGTCATTTTGGACTCGTCCCGTGTCGTGGAGGTCTATAGATGTCAATCAACAAACTTTTTTGTACTACCGTTTCTCAAAACACTACATATGTACATGTCAAACAAAAACAATTTATTCTCATATATTTAACTTCCATCTAGCGGTAAAGCTGTACCCTTTTTGTTCCTTTCTTTGAACTTTTCATTAAATTAGCTTAATGTAAACACTATAGGATAAAAAGTCATAATTGCTACAACGTTAATTAATATTAGATAAAGGTTAGAACGATTGCCGTATTATTTTACAAAACATTAAAGTCGTACTTCATTAAAACCAAACAAATGAGATAAATGACTGCGTACTTACTCAGCCAGTATTAACTTGTAGAGTATTTATATTAAGGCTTTGTCGGTTCCTAGAAAGAAATTATGTAAATTGCTACTGCTGTTTCCCAGATTAGCCAACCCCAACTCATTCTAACAAACCGTGTAGTTAAAAGGTGGTCACTTGAAACAGCCGGGTTCGCAATTTTACGCCCAGAGTCGTAACCGTTTCCTTACTTTTAGTGTGAGAGCTACCATCTGCTTGCTGTAACACATTTTACTGGTTTTGTTAATATTTATCAGCTAAAAACCTAGTGAAAGGACATGAATAATGTATTATAAATTATAATTGTATCTACGAAACATGAAAGCTCAAGCCAAACAGAAAAGAAGCACCTAGTTTTGGGATCATATTGTGGTGTATGACTTAATTAGTTCTCAGACTTGGAATGCGTAACCATATCCATATCTTGGTTAGCAAACAACTGTTCTTAATATATTTCAGCATGATAGTTACCGCGAATTCTTGCTGAAGACATTCGTATTAATTCTGAAAACAGAATGGAATTGTGGAAAGGATATCTAAAGGAAGTTAACGCGTTTAATTGTGAATGCAAAACTCTAAGACGGTTTTAGTATTCGAGCGGGATGCTTAACGACATCAATTTCAGCAGCTGTAACAACCTTGATAAGGGTAGGACAGCGTTTAAGCAACACATTCGGCGCTAGCTATTTTGCATTTCACTCCCCAACATCATTAAAGTATATGTCCCTTGGATGTGTTCAAAGGTCAGTTGGTTTTAATCTTTTGAAAGCAGGAATGTGCACACAGGAATTATAAATGCTCTCTACGCTTTTCCGGAATAAAGTTGTTATACAGGTGTTTTATACAAACGAACACGATAAAACCTACTTATCTGGTGCGACGGGGTGTTGCTAAAATATTACATATTTATAGTGACAGAAGGGAGATGGTGTTTGTCAAGTGATATTCGGTTAATGTAGCAGAAATTTATCAAAATTGTTTTTCTCTAGATTGCTACCATTCTGCCTCTATATTCATATTTTCACAAGTCTAGATTAGAACATATTTCATATAAACCTTTCTCAGGTTTATTTTCATTCCATTTCCAGATTCACGACGAGTAGCGGATAGCCGATCGTTTATACGGTATATTGTAAAACATTTTATTAAAAGAAAAAAACACAATTCCATTTTAAATTTGCATATATAAGGTCACTTTGAAGTTGCTTTAACAGGTGGTGTGCTTTTGAGCGTAAACTTAAAAGGAAAGGCAAATCCCTGTTAAATTTCTCCATTTTAAGCTTGGATGCTATGCTGATGTTGAGCCCACGTGGGACCTGACGCCTTTGTGAATATTACAAAGCCACTCAAGAGGTTCGTGTGTTTCTCCTCAATCACTTCTAAGAAATAAATACCGCCTTTCAGTAAATCCTAACAAAGTTAGTCTTTAACCTTTGTAGCAACTTTCCATGCAAATACATGTGCGTATTAGCCCCAAAAGTTTCATTTTCAACTTTGTAATAAACCATTTCAATTTGTAGAATGTCACGATTAAATATGATATTTTGAATAAAATGTCCCTGTTTGTGATGTGGGTGTTAGGTTTTTCTTATTTACCTAAACAGCTACTTTAGAAATAAATATCTAGTGTAAAGGATAGTTGGGTTGCTCGGCAAATATATTGATGATTAAGAAAGGTTTCAGTGCCTAATTAGGTTCGTCCTACTTGATTAATATAACGATGTCCTAAAGGGATAGTTAACAGCAGCAGCAGGAATGGTTTTAGGTTAGATAAACAAACAGTTACCGTTCACGGGTAGTTCTAAAGCCACAAACAAACCGCTTTATACTCAGTGAGATGTATGTATGTGTAGCCACAGAAACAGAAAGTATTAATTCTGTTTTAACTTTTATTCTGTAAAATTCTAAGCCATTAAATAAATTCTTAACGTTTTACAGTAGTAAAAAGATATTGTATTACGTGCGCAAATAAAATTCAAATTCAAAAATCTTATATTCTGATCATATCAATCCATTCTGAGTGGTAAGGCGTGTAGTGTTCGACATTAAGACGTGGTCCGATAAACACCACGCACAGTGTCATCAGCTAACTTTTTCTTGTGTGTCGATAAGAAATCTCTATATTACCACCGTTTATCTTCTAATACTATTAGAGAGTAGTGAAGTTAGAATCTAATTACCGGAATAGTCAGATAGCTGGTACTCCCCCCCCCTACCAAATTAATTTTTATTAATTTTCATTAATCTGCTTTGTTTACGTGACTATACCATTAAGTACCTTCCTACACTAATAACAGTTCAGCAAAGAGCTACAAAAGAAAATTGGGGCCTTTAGATATTTGTTCAACCATTTTAACCATCATTTCCTTCGTTATTTAGCTAAAGGGGTTCTATTGGTTTGATCGTTAAAGAAACCATGAAAAATTTGCAGTCATTTCTATAGCCGAGCATCCAGAGTACAAGTCAAAATATTAAGCCGTGTAGGTTAGGTTTTTAGCCTCTGCAGGTTTTTTAGCATTTTGCTGTGCTAAAGTAACTTTTAATTGTGCTTCTTCCTTTGAGGAACACAATTAATATCTGTTCTTTATTTAACGTTCTTGAGATATTTTCATAAAAACTAGTTAATCGCTAAAGCTATGAAGTTTACATTTTAAGACTGTTGTCATGAGAATAGAAATACTGCTATACTTAGGTATTTAGAAGAATGACCTTGATCGTGTTACTGACTGCTACAAGAATATTAAGTAGGTCATACAGTTGGTGCGAAATCAAATATTATAGAATATATGGGAAGATATTTGGTAAAGCTTCCTACACATCACAGTCAATCTTGCGTTACAATTTGTGTTTAGGAAGTATTTTTGTACCAAAATTAATATTGAAAAGATTTGTAGAGACCGGAAAATATAATCTATTGGTATATGGTTATATATTATTTCCTCTTTGCAAAAATATAATGTTAAAATTTTGGTAACGCTTCTTACGCGTAAAAATTGAGATTTGTTTACATAAAGTTTGCATCTGAATTTCTCTGAAAATATTCGATTTTTTTTTAATCAAGGTAAGATTTGGGAACCTTATTCAATGTAAATTGACATAAATATTTAAAATATGTAAAAATACAAATTTAAACAAAAGATTTTTAGTAAAATAGAAAACCTTGTGGTAACACTTCTTACATCGATTTGTTAGCGTTTCGTGCGAAACTGTAAAATCTTCTCGTTTCGTGCGTCAATCAGATGGACAATCAAGTTCGGTACTAATGACTTCTGGTTTCGTGCGCTCACCCAAAATTTACCTGCTGAGTTTGGATACTTTTTAAAACAAGATTTCTACAGATTCATACAAATTATTGATTTTCTCTTCAGTATTTTATTCATGTATGTTTTCACACAAAATACAAAAATCTAAAGTATTATTAAAGTTATTAGTTTAGACCAGATACGAGTAAATAATTGTTCTCATAATTTTTTAAATAAATCATGTGATTTTTTAAAACACTTCGATTGCTTCATCAATTATATTGATTTTCTAAATGATAGCTATTTATTTTAGCTACTTTTAGATCCTAATTAATAAAAGGGAAGTAATAATGGATAAGTAGGTACATATAAATAAGAAATTTATTAGATATTAAGAAAAAAAATGTATCAGCTTTAACAGATGGCAATTTACAAAGCATCCACATCGACACTTAAGGAAAGTAAGGTTTTCCCATATTAGTGTTTCTTTAAATCCTTATATTATGAATTGCTGTTTCGCATTGCAAATTTAGTTATGTTAAGAATTTCAAGGAAATTGCAGATAATATTAGCGGTACATAACAATGTAGGTATGTAAATCTGTATTATCTATCAATATTCTAAATTGAGTAAATTTTCCGTTTGTTGTTTAGCGCTACTAATGGTAAACAAATGATGCTTAAGTAAAAGAAACTACCAAAGAGGGAGGAATTTGCTTACCTTTTAGCTGCTCTGTGAAGTGTAGAATACTAAAGTTGATATTATACTTTAGATAAGATCAGGTAAACATGTGCAGGTAATAACGCACAAAATAAGAAGTCAACGCCATCATTTTAATTCCGCACGAAACGAGAAAGTTTCGAATATACCTCTTACATCACTCTTCTTACGCATCGAATTTCTCAGTAATAATGAATGGTAAATAAAGGCAAAAAATAATTATTAGTTGTGTTTTATTTTATAAGAACATAAAAAGAAAATATGACAAAAGAATTAATCATAATTTTTGTAATTACTTTTATCAGCTTCAACTGAAAAATAGTGTATTTCCTAAATATTCTTCAGTTCTTTTGCATCGGCAAAAATTTTCTTTAGATTCATCTTTATAGATTGTAAGGACTGTGGTTTACCACAACACTATATTTTAACGATGTCTCCTAACCACACATTGTATTTGACTAATTGGTACTACGTATTTCGGTAACGCTGTTACCTTTTTCTCGGCGTGAATTAGTGAAATACAATGTGCGGTTAGGAGACACCGTTAAAATATGGTGTTCATCTTTATACGGAAAGCTGTAAAGTCATCCTCGGAAAGTCTGGAAACTTTTACTTTTCAAAAAATTCAAATTCATCTGCATTCTTAATAGTAAAGTTGCCACTATTTACTTTATTCGTAGTGTAACGGTACGTTTTCAATCAAAGATTTTATATCCCATGAACCTTTATTTAGGGTTTAGCGTCGATATCCGATGAACTGTATTGTAGTTTTGTTTAACTGATCATGCGCGTTGAGCTTAGGGGATTGCCGGTAAAACGTTCGTTTTCGCGTTTTTGATATTTTTGCGTCGTATTGCACGTGCTAGAGACGCATAGGCTATTCTAGTGATGAATTAAAATAATTCGATTTTTAAGCCGCATCTTTAGATGTATTTGCTTTCTCTGGTATTAATAAGAAATTAGCTAATTATAGTTGTCTGCGACGCTAATTTCATCTTTTAAGGATTTGTATCGTGCGTACGACTTAATCTTTTCTAAAATCCCTCACATCAGCTCAGGTATACAGTTTCTTTTTTTTTATCTTATCTACATATGTGGTTTTTGTCAATTTTGATGCTAATTCTTTTGTTCTCCGTAGGGATTTTATTTTATTTTACTCCTATTATAATATAATCTTCTTATGGATTTATTCTTATCGATTTATATATGGATTTTATTAATTTCCTTCTGTTCGATATTATAATTGACATGGTTATGGTAGTTGTAGTATATGAGTAGATTAGTTCAATGCCGTTTTCGGTAACCTTGAAGATTGATTATAAAGAAGCTGGATTACAGAGCAGACACCCCCTTGAAGGTCAAATTAATGGTTTTGAGGACGAATAACTGATAGACTACAAAAACTTCCTTTGAGGTCTATTCTGGTATTCGGGTAACATGTTTTTATTTTGTTTTTAATTATTAATCTTATTTGAAACAAATGTTATGAATGATGAGTGCTTGTTGGTTGTTAGAAAACATTTGGGGTAAATAAGGTATTGAGACAAGACGGTCATATCGATAATTTATCTATACCTCAAATTAAGTTGGGTTAATATTGACTAATTGATGGATCATTACTTATTATTAATTGATATTTAAATTTCATAGTTAATTGATTACATACATTGAATTTCTTGTTGCTTCATATGAATTATAATTATATTTTTGAACAAATAAGTTAAATAAGTATCTTATGTGTTTATGTTTAATTCTATTTGGGGTAATAAATATATGAAACGATTGTTTGTACTGTTGATTACATTATTTGATTTGCCTTTTTATTATTTGTGTGTTAGCAAGATTTATGATCTGTCTTGGAGCCGATCAGTTGTGTTCGAGATACTAGTAATCGAGTATTTGAGGGAGTCAAGGGCACACGATTACTGGCGCCCATGATCATCCTCTTTTTTGTTGTTTTTGCTGTAGCTCTTGCGAGAAACAAACCGCACGACCACGCTCCGACAGCTTAGCTTGGCTTCCATTTTCTTTCGTTTATTTATTTTGCAGCTCCAAGACTACCAACACGTATTTTGTGAATAGGTAACTACCTGGGTAAAAGCCCGTCATAGTAGCAATTTTTTTTACAGCAGCATCGATTCCATCTACTATCCTCTTACCATGGAATTCAGCAAAAAATTACAAACGTAAATTAACATTAAATGTATTTGTTCTTAAATTGCGGAATCGCATTATCACTGAAGAAATAAACATTTCTGACCTTTGCGTCCAGTTGCTTCATGACAGAATCGATGTAAACTGGTACATAACCTTTGGTATGTTTCAATGGCAATGATTTTTGAATGCTTTTATATGCCTTATCTGGTGAAGATGGAGATTTGGAGATACCCGAAATGGTCTGCTTGAATTTCATACTGGTGAAAGCATTTAAATTCTCAGCAAAATCCAGTTGTATCGCTGACATAGATTTCAAACAATCTTTAAAATTCTTCATAAAATTGCATAAATGAATGTTACACTATATGTTTGATTCCGGATACCTTTACACATATCAAACACGTGATTTGTTATGACTAATTTCTTGTATTCTTGGTTTAGGTTTTATAATAAAGTATTGCATATGCTTAAGATTAGGAAATCTTAAGTATTACTCGACCAAGTATTAAAATATAATCTAGTTCACATGAATGGTAACGTTAACAACAAATTTTAATTGCACATAAAACAATTGGTTTTCTTCACAACTAACCAAAATCTTGAACAAAGGTTTATTTTCATGTGATTTAAGAGATCTAAAACAGAATAGGAAACTGTGATTTTTCTCTAAGCTTGAAAACCTTTTCGATGGTACCTGTAACGCTTCCTACATGAAATTCAAGAAACTCCGATATTTCCTGTACTTTTACGAATAAATTTATATAAACAAAAAATGTTGTCACGTTATTATTACTGCTTCTAATTTCCAAGTAATATAATAAAAACATCCAAAATATTGTTTTTGTACTTAAATAATAATTACAATTCCTGGGTACTATTACCTTTCTCTTTTATAAAAAAGCATGATGAGTTTTTTTCATGTTTACTAATGAAATCAATTAAAATCCCACGAAATCTTAACAGAATAACAAATTTTTATCCTTTTTTATTCGTTCTGGCGCTATAAATAATCAAAAAAGTTAAACAAAAAGATTATAGGTTAGCTATCAAATGAATATATCCCATTGATTATCAAACAGAAGACACACATTGGGTGCGTCCAACACACCGCTGGAAATGCAGCGATGCAGCAGCTTTCACTGGCATCTTAGATCTAAAAACCACTATTTACTACGTTTAAAACGTTACTAACGTTTATTGAGAAAGTGTTATAAAAATTTTATTGCACGCTAATATCAACTAGAGATGTATAATAAATTACTGATTTATGAATATTTTATATTTTGTAGTTGCTAAACAACTTAGCACATAAAAATCTAAGCACATTAATATATGAAATAAATAAAGATTAGTAAAAGTTTCATAGTTTCATTAAAATATAACCTGACAATATTGTTTCGACAGCTATGCTGTCATTATCAAAGGTAATATAATTATAAACAAACACGTCGCTAAGGTAGATACAAAAATAGGTAACTAGATAAAATAATAATAATAATAATCAGAATTAAATATCCAATACTTCCAGTAACGGAGAATTACTGAGCTCAAGTTGTTCATTCATTAAAGGTACCCTGAGTTTGTGTTTGTATATCTCAAAGGCTTCTACAATGTCTAATTTGCGTTTGTTATTATAAAAATGTAGAAATTTAATATTATTTTGAGGAGTCATTTTGTGATTTTGTTCTAAAAGGTGTTTGGCGTAATTAGATTTTTCAGGATGTTTATTTTTGTAATGACGTACGTGTTCTTTATATCTTATGTCAAAATTTCGAAGTGTTTGCCCAATATATACCGAACTACAAAAAGAACAATTTAAACGGTAAATGCCCGATTTCATGATATCATGTGTTCTGTCTTTAGCATTAAATAAAAATGAAAAAGTGTTAGTGTTGGTTTTAAATGTTATTTTATAATTGTTGGTTTTTCTTAGTATGTGCAATTTTTTCTGATATTTTGCCAAAATATGGTATAGATATGTAATTTGTGTCTTCTGTTTGATTGTCAATGGGATATATTCTTTTGATAGCTAACCTATAATCTTTTTGTTTAATTAAAGTGTCAATCATGTTCAGATTGTAATGAATTGCATGTGCTAGTTGTTTAATGGTTGATATCTCTTTGCTAAAATCTGATTTTGTTAGTGGAATAGTTAAAGCTCTGTGTACTAATGATCTGTAGACTGCTATTTTATGAGTATTATGATGACAAGATTCATTTGGTATTGTTATGTCTGATTGTGTTGGTTTTCTGTATATGGAAAATTCAAATAGATTGTGTGCGTTAATCTTGATATTTAAGTCTAGAAAGTTTATAAAATAATATTAAATGCCTACATTTTTGTAATAACAAACGCAAATTAGACATTTAGACGCAAATGAAACTTTCACTAATCTTTATTTATTTCATGATTATGGAGCTCCACAAAGTAAGGCTGGAAACAATAAACAACACATTAATATACACATGTACACATGCCACAAGTCACAAAATTAAAAAAAATATCAAATAAAATGAATACTTTAGTAAAGTGTTATAGTCGTAGATAAAACGTTGTAAGATATACGTGTAAAAAGTCTCTTCATTGCACTCACATCTTTTAAGACACTCGCTCGTACCTCGTTCATGTGTTAAAGCGTTCGCACAATAAAGAATGGCTTTTTACACTTATATCTTAAATATCTATTAATAAATCTCATATAGACTGTCAAAATTAATGTTCTGACATTTTAATTATTGACATTTAGTAAATCAGTCGTCTAATGTTACATGTCAGCGCTTCAAGCGTTTTATTTGTATATAGCGATGATGTATTTCAACAGATTTCATTGCTTCAGTGGTTTTTTTAAATCTAAGACGGCTGTGAAAGCTGCTGCAGCGCTCTATTTCCAGCGGGTAAATGGACATTACATTTCTATACCATATTTTGGCAAAGTATCAGAAAAAGTTGCACATATACTAAGAAAAACCAAACATTATAAAATATCCTTTAAAACCAACACTAGGGCCGGCGGTGGACGAGTGGTGTTAGTGCATCACTCGTGTTCCAAGGGTCGTGGGTTCGAATCTCACTTGGGGCGGCGGGATTTTTCTAATTGGAAAATTCCGTCACCTCAACTATGGATGTGTGTATTCGTGTTGCATGTTAGATGGGGGACAGATGACCTTAGATGTTGGTTCCCCCGTAGTGTAGGCGTCAAATAAAAAAAAAAAAAAAAAAAAAAAAAACCAACACTAACACGTTTTCATTTTTATTTAATGCTAAAGATAGAACACATGATATCATGAAATTGGGCATTTACCGTTTAGATTGTTAATTTTGTAATTCGGTATATATTGGGCAAACACTTCGAAATTTACAAAGAACACGTACGTTGTTACAGAAATATAATCAAAAAAAAATCTAATTATGCCAAACACCTTTTAGAACAAAATCACACAATGACTCCTCAAAATAATATTAAATTCCTACATTTTTGTAATAACAAACGCAAATTAGACATTTTAGAAGCGTTCGAGATATACAAACAAACTCAGGGTACCTTTAATGAATGAACATATTGAGCTCAGCAATTCTCCGTTACTGGAAGTGTTAGATATTTAATTCTGATTAATTTTATCTTTTTATCTAGTTACCTATTTTTGTATCTACTCTAGCGACGTGTTTGTTTATATTTATATTACCTTTGATAATGACAGCTTAGCTGACGAAACAATATTGGCAGGTTATTTAATTTAATAAATGCTGTGAAACTTTTTATTAAGCTTTATTTATTTCATGGTTATGTAGTTCCACAAATTAAGGCTAGAAACAATAAACAACTGAATTATTGGTTAACTCGAAAACAAAAGTCAATAACAAATTCTGGTTTTAAACATTGAACTTGTCTCGAAAAAAGACACCGAAAATGTGTACCTAATCCATTTTTCTCTAGCTGTTATACTAACCGAGTTTTTCTCTAGTAACAAGCAAATTCGGCACTCTATACATAGTTATTTCTTCTGTTAATATTACCGACTTTAATTTATAATTTCGATCGTTAACGTTATCAGGGCGGAAATGTGTAGGATACGGTACATATTACCAGTTACGAAAGGTATGTTATGCCACTGGAAGGATAATATATTTTTATTATTTTTGTAGCATAAGCAATTTATTGTTTGACAGCAGTAATGAGCTGACCTTTTTGCAACCAGCAGTAGCGGACCAAAATTAAAAACCGAATACCGAATCGCAACCTTAAACAATAATTAGCTTATTTTAAATTTAAAAATTATTAATTTGTGTCTCGTTTTGTTTTTAATGTTTCTTATTTTTCTTCACTGATAAACGTTTCATATTTGTACTTTCAAGTTACCTACCTTAATTAATAGAAAGAAAAGCTATATTTAGTTTTCAGTAAAGATGTATACGAAAAGAAAATGAAGCTTGTGGTAAATAACAGCATTATAGGTTTACATACAATTTCTTTTATATTTATTTTACATAAGGTTGACTTACATGGATTCATCTCGTTGATTACAAAATTAATGTAAAAGAAAAACCAAATTTAACTGTATTGTAATTTTTGTATATCTGTAACCACAAGAGATACTATATTTTCTCAAAATCTAATTCTAATCTATCATTATTGTGAAGAAATATCTATCAGACAATTTTTAGTAACACATATTCTTCCTAGACAAGAACAAAGCAAATCCAATTCCCCTTTATAACCGATGTAACGTCCGTTGGTTTAGGTTTATGAGCAGGGCGCTTGCTAAGCTACTGCAACAGCACGTATAAAGTTTGCAGGTTCGCGTTCTGCATCTGGAAAATTTTAGTCTCCAAGACTTGGAGTAAGGATCCCAAGATGTGTTTCATGTTTTCAAGTTAAATAGAAAGGCCCACAAGTAGTTTGTAATATAATAAGTTAACAGTTTCTAGTGTGGAACATCTGTTTTCTGTATGTAAAATTAGCATCTTTGGTATTAATTTAATAGTGAATGGTAATGGTAAACTCCAAATGTATTTTTAAAGAAATGCGAGAGAATTTTTAGGCAATTACTTGGCTTATTTTTCCACTCAGTTGTACGCAACGAAGTTGCAGCTATACAAAAATACTGGGTAGTTGGATTATGCGCATGGTCGATTTTGTACGTAAACGGCCTTAAGCGTTGTCGAGTGTACTGACCTACAACTGACGTATAAAGATACCAAAAACGAAGATCCCTACTGCTAAAGTATTTACTTCGTACGTGATAACTATTATTTGTGATATAGCCACTATAGCAGGTTCGGTGCTGGTTAACCGGTTTTATCATTATTATTTGGCAACGTAATGTGTTGCATCAATTGTGCAATACTGTTGCTATGTCGTTTATTAGCAATTTGTGAAAGTGCTGTTGCCTTGATGTGATATTTAGCCCTGTAAATATATTAATAGCAACAGTGCACTGTCTACTTGGACACTGAAAGTCCGGAGTGGCTTGTCATTCGACATCGACCTAGGTAACAATAGATAGACACACCATGATCACAACATTGGGGTTCCCACTATTTTTTGATTTTGCAATTCAACGTGGGACGGTCTCGGGAGAGGTAAATACATGATTGTGTTGTTTATAGCTGGTTCTTCAGCGTTCCATTGGAGAGCGCAAACATTTGTTTTAGGTCATTATGGTCGTGATAGTACACCGAAGGTTTCAATCGTTGAAGCAATGACGGATGACACAAGCGATCCCCAAAATTGTATATATTATTAAATCATTAATGCTAATCCTATATTACAAAACGTTGGACAAATTTCAGATAGTATTAGAATTACAACGGCACAACGAGGATATTGCACCCTGAGACCATTGATATTTTTACTTTTTTTTAGTTAATTTCTCAGATTTCTTGTGGTCCAACGGTATTTTAAAGTTGTCAACATTGACGGTTTCACTGATATCTTGGCGATTTTTATGCCGATGATCTTCTTTTACTAGCAGAAAGTTTAATAAAACTCTAGTTAACATTAAATGCACCAGAAACTTATTAAAATAATAATCATTTAGAAGTAAATACTAATAAATCAAAGATAATGATATCCAGACGTCAGGGAAAATTCCAAATAATATTAGATTTACGTAAAAAGAACAACCTATGGAAATAGTATGATTACCTGGGTGTAACGTTCAGCTCATACAGATTGTTTTTGGAGGCTTCTAATAATAACTTTTTTAGTTTTTTATTTAATTTTGATAACATCGTCAGCTAAGTAACCTATTTTATTACCTAGAAGTGTCATTAAGTATAAGAGCATTCTGTTTGAACATATAATTACACAGATTTTCAATTAAATGAAACAAGGAAACTTTTCTCAAAATAATTGTTTGAGATTTTCTGTGAGAAACTGAAACAAAGACTAGAATGGAAACAGGAGATAAGTTCTCCAATTTACTTCAAACTTTCAGGGATGATTCTTTAGCCCATAACGGCCGTACTGACCGAAGAAAGCATCGCTTGAAAAATTAAAAACATGCCTTCTTCTCTGATAGGAAGTAAAACTGTAGGTCCCGTGTCAATGCGATGTTTGGCACGTTAAAAATCTCTACTGAGGGTTGGAATTCCCCCAGATTCGGCTAAATTCTAGTAGGGTCGGCCAAATGATCATAGCAATCTGTGCCATGAGGTACGAAGGATGCTCCGCCATCCTGACTTCTATAAAAATAAATAAATAAATATAGTGGTCATGAATGCGTTTTTTTGGTAAATGACCTGTAACTACCTTAATCCTAAGGATAACCATAACATATTATACATTTTCAAAACCTACTAGTCTAGGAGAATAACTTTCACGGCACCTCAATTCAAGCATTCCCTGAAAAGTTAGGTTAGTGATCTTCCTATATAGTAGTAACTTCAAGTTAAAATTAGATTTAGGTTAAATTTGTTAAAAAATTATAAAGTATTTGGTATAGATTATAGAACTGTGGCCTTAGTACATACTGGTATCTAACCTCCCCTCTCCCAACATCAGTGTCCACTCGGTGGAAAAGTTGTCTTAATATAAGACAACCAAGCAATTTCAACCCAATTGTGTTTATTTACACACTATGTACACACAACTTGTAATGAGACGAATAGCTTGTGACGTATAGTTCACCTTTAAATTTAATAATGCCCCGACTAGCACAGAGGCGGCCTTGGGTACATGGGTTCAACGTTGGTAAAATATTTGTAAGCTTTGATAAAATAAATAATCGAAAAATATAGGATAACATATATTCAAATCTTCGAATAAACTTTAATATATAATAATTAGAATTATTAGTAGACCCCAATTCTTAATTAAGTATAATAATTCCCCACAATTAATTAACAAATCCCCACAGTAATATAAAAATAGATATCTTACATAAAGTATCAAATAAAAGGTTCCAGCTGGAATTCAAAATATCCAAATACATATAATATAATATGAAGGCAAAGATACCTTCGACAAACCTGATCCATAAAGAAAACCAGGCATAAATTTAATAATATCACAAACAGTTCAATAATAGAATCATATTCATCAATAATAGACTAATAACTATTAATTCTACCACAAAATCAAATATTATCATCAATAAGACAATATTAACCAACAATATAAATAAAGTATGAATAAAAATGTTTACAGTACCTAACTCTGAATTAACATTAGACAGCTATTAATCATCTGTATAGACTGCTATCAGCTTAACTAATAATCTTAGTTAACTCTTAAGAATAGAAAATATGTTATCTTGTAACTTACTTGAGTGATTAATAAAAAAAATACATGAATTACTATTATACTTGTGAAATCAAGTAGGTACCCTCAGTACAGTTGAGTAGTCGGAATAGAGTTCCAAATTTCCATTTAAGTTTTCCCAGAAAGTCCTCCAATATCCTTCGTAACCAGTATGTTACCGAAAGGGAATATATACTAAATTGTACTCCATAATTTGATAACCAAACCAAATCAATTGATCTCAATTACCGGATTTGTTAAGACCCACTTAAAGTTGCTTTAAATAGTGGATTTGTCATGATCCAACTAACTTTGTTTCAAATCCTGGATTTGTTAAGATCCAACAAACTTTGTCTCAAATACTGGATTTGTTTAGATCCAACTGACTTTGTCTCAAATACTGGATTTGTTAAGATCCAACTAACTTGCTCTATAAAGAAAAGTAAACAACCATTAGACCACAGGTGATTGACCTAAGGTAGCAGTTTTAATGAAATCCAAACAAACTCACCCTTTTAATTAAAGGAGCATCAAATCAACCAAAAGTCAGTAAACAGACAATCATACATGAGTCGATAAATGGACCTCAACTAGTAAATAAAGTGAGAAGACATCACTCGATCAATTTTTAAAAATTATCGGTTAGGAAAAATGTAAACAACTGAAACTAACCTCACTTTTACAGAAACAACACAAAGGAGTGGTGCTTGTAAAGATCTGAGAACGACTAGCGGAGTCTATTTCAAAATTACCAAAATCCTACTCGGTTAGAAGAGGGGATTTTTACTAAGCAAATCACAAATTAGACTTAGGTCAACTTTAACGAATCACACAAAATTAGGTTAACCCAGATAAATAGAAATTTATCAAAATACAAAAAGCCAAGGAATTTTAGAACGATAAAATGTATATTAGAATTTATTGAAAAGGCAAAATAACAAAAGGAATAAATTTAGCAAAATCGAAAAGTTGCTCATAAAAACAAGAATCATTAAATTCCTAAAAATTAGCAACCAATTTAATTATAATAAAAATAGTTGACACACTATACAAGGTGTATAACAATCTAAATACTATCCACAATTCCTATTGTAGATATAAACTCTAGTGTATACAACCACCACGTGGTTGATCATACACCACCCTAACACTAATCAATCATAATGCTATTAACCATAAAAGCCAAAAAAGTCACCAACTTGCCTAACCATAAAGAAGATAACCAATACCTCCTAACATTATTCATAAAACCACCAGGCTTTAAGAATACTAAATCATAACGAAGAAATTAAAATTCTCCAATCTCAATAAATTCAGGCAGGCTCTTTGAATATTCAAATCTGCTAAAAAGTTATATCATTCAAAGAGAGCCCTCACAACTCTAATAATAATAATACTAATACACCCTATATCAAATCAATAACTAGATAATAACTGGAAGCTAATCAAATCCGATATAAAGATGTAGATAATGCTAAATAACATAAAAATTATAATATAATAATAAACGGCGAGCAGGAAATTGGTCCAAGCTAGAAAAAAAACTGTAAACGACGAAGTCTGGATATCAGGAAACAAATTAAAACCCTGAAACTGAATACCAACCCACAACAACATGATTTACTAAAAGAAACAACTTTTAGTAAGTCAGTCAAGATTGTCAGAAGAGTGTTAATTTGTGTACAGCAATTGAAGAGTACATCCCATATTGACCACGGTCGCAGCTGATCACGTAGCACGCGTCGCCCGTTATAGCACAAAATTGGCTCAAAACACAATCAATAGCAATGTACCATCAAAGGCTCTAAGCAGATCAACCCTGATTACCAACAAATCTTAACCAGTTGACCCAACCCACTAAATAAACAAACCCCAGTAAAAACCAATCCCAACCCCAACAAAAGCAAACCCTCCCAAAACCCTGAGGGGACAAATACAACATAAAAGACATGGACAGATCTTTTAAAGCACCTTGCGGGGGCTCCCCCAAAAATCACAAAGCATAGAAAAGATGTTAACCCTCTACCTCACGGATCAGGTGAACTAAAGAAGCTCGAGAGGTTAGTGGAAAGCAGCGCAACTCCTCTTGCTTCGAAAGAAGAGCACAGGGCAATTCTTTCTTAGCAAGGAACCAACTTTTTAACGTGGGGCAGTGGGGCATCCAACCACGCGACAACCCGAGAGTCGCCGATTACAAAAATAAACAAAAAAAGTAACAAAATATATAGAAGTTGGACAACCTCACCAGCTAACTTCGGCCAGGTGTTACTGGGAAAGTGAAGAGTAGAAAGAAGATAGAAGATAGAAAAGTGGAAAAGTAAAAAGGCGAAGAGAGGACATTCACGCACAGTGAAACAACCAATGCACAAAAGTGTACAATCACAGACAGGAAGAGTATAGGACAGAGAAGGAACACGAACACAAAACCTTGAAAAAAAAAGGTCGGGAAATATACTCGGAAAGAGGAAAATGAGCATACCCCCAAAGTGTCTCCACCAAACGCCCAACCAACCACCGTCTAGATAAAAAAACCTTGTAACATTTTAAGAATGTTACAAGCTGCATAATTAATATTTCTTTTGCCGCCTTTCTTAATTTCTTAGCATTTTCGCGGAATTTATCCGGATTTTTAAGGTTAGCGCATTCTTCTTTGTCAAATTTCAACTTCGTTCAGAGTTTTGCCATTCCAGAAAATGCCGCTTTTTTGAGCCATATTTAGGTGTTGACCTCTAGAGCAAATATTCATTGTGCACATCCTTGATTAAGCGCATTAGCTTGACAACTTTACCATCATCAACCTATCTCGAAGGATTTCAAAAACTTGTTTACCAATTGCCAAACTTCCCAACCGATCTCCTAATCCGAAAAATTCAACCTAACCCATTGTAGGAACGGATGAGCTTTCGCCGCCTCTTTCTTTCGTATTTTCACCAATAATATCGAAGACTTTTTTGAAGAAATGGAAAGGAATGAAGGGAATCGAAGATATTGAAGAATGAGTACAATGAATACGTGTTTTCTAGGATCGAATACCTGATGCATACGACTCAAATAAAAGCGGCATTTACTCGAATGAAAGCTAAAAACAATAACAACTAAATTAACTCTGATACAACTAACAATAACAACTAGATTAAATCTGTAAGAATGTTGCAAAAAAGAAGAAAAGCGACAAAAAATTATGTCTGAAGAGCATTTGAGTTATTCGTCTCATCGTGATTTGTACTTAGTACAAAAACAGATGTAATAGACTTATTTTCTTTTGAATTGGTTTGAAACTACCTGGTTGTCTAAATTATCCTCTGTGCGGCCATCTTCATGTGGGTGGAGTTGGGGGAAAGGCCACAATTCTACAATCTGTATCAAATACTTTATAATCTTCTAACAAATTTAACCTAAATCCAATTTTAACCTAAAGTTGCTGCTATAAAGGAAAATCACTTGACCAAACTTTTCAGGAAGTGCTTGGATTAAGGTGGCGCATAAAGGAAAGTTATTTTCCTAGGTTAGTAGGTTCTGAAAATTTATAATACTCGTATGTTACGCTTAATATTAGGATTAAGTTTGTAAATCCGTCTCTGTATTATTTTACGTTCTAGTCTCAACACAGTATGCATATGAGTTGTCGCTAGACACTATCTACCCCAGGCCCGCCTACTAAAAAAGCAAAGCAGACATACGATCCTAAATGGCCTGATAAATATAAGTAATACTTATAGTTAGATACATGATTAACTCTGATTGTGAAAATTAGAAATTTTAAAAATAAGTGTGACAAAAGAAAATTTTTATTAATAATTTAAAGTATTATTTTCCCGTTCTCCTACACTACGAAAAGTTTAAAATAAGCACTATTTATAAACTACCAATTATAGGTTGATTTAATAAATACACCTTACTCAAAGTAGGGCACATACTTATAAAAAATGATTTTGTTTTTCATTTATTTAAAAAATTAATAATTTTTTGTGAGCTACTACATGAAATTAAAATTTTCAAATTAGTTGAATATTATACCCAAGAAATTTAAATTAGTGATCTTCCATTAAAGAATTTCCTGTAAAGGTAATTTTATCGATTTCGTTTTTCTTTCACTCGTGTTCTATATTTGTAATCTCGTAAGTAAAAAGACTAATTTGCATACATAACATTTGTACGTACCTCATTTCAACTACTATAAAAATCTTAAAAAGCTTGTTGTAGAATTATAAAAATGGCCGTCATAAATTCTCATAAATAAGTTGCATGAATTTATAACAGTTTTATGTATGTTCTAAACAGTGCTGGAAATGAGCCAGTATATGGTGGTAAATTCATCATAGAAACACTTGTGGCTTTATTTTTCATATCATCGCTATAATGAACTGTGGTGTAGATACGTTGTTATGTTCTTATTAGCATAAACTGCTAAGCCGCTAATAAAATGCAAAAATGAGTTTAAAGTATGCTGTTCCGCGAAATATACTGACATTGTTCAAGTTTGTGAATATTTAGTTTCAATATTTCATTTCATGCATTAAAGAAATAATAATAAGTTATTACGAGTACTTTGTACATATAACAACTAGTTACATATTGTCATGGTATTTGATCATACTAGGGAGAATTTACCCCAACAAAAATATTTAATAGGCAGATTTTATGAAACTCTTCAACTACCCAGTTTAATGGTTGCATAACCTCACTTCAAAAATTAAA
Source organism: Agrypnus murinus (assembly GCA_929113105.1). Classification (NCBI taxonomy): domain Eukaryota; kingdom Metazoa; phylum Arthropoda; class Insecta; order Coleoptera; family Elateridae; genus Agrypnus; species Agrypnus murinus. The sequence continues at coordinate 88,016,644 of OV816024.1, forward strand.
TTTTTAAAAATATTTTATTTATAAAAATAAATTTAGTTAGTTAAGACTAACATGCACACAAAAACTCTTTAAGCAGATAAAGGTTGTGCGGAAATCTTGTTTTTCATAGAAAATAGATAAATAATTTTTCTCATAAATTAACGATTTGAATGAAATAAATAAAGATTATTAATAGTTTCACAGTTTTATTAAAATACAACCTGACAATATTGTTTCGACAGCTATGCTGTCATTATCAAAGGTAATATAATTATAAACAAACACGTCGCTAAGGTAGATACAAAATAGGTAACTAGATAAAATAATAATAATAATTAGAATTAAATATCTAATACTTCCAGTAACGGAGAATTACTGAGCTCAAGTTGTTCATTCATTAAAGGTACCCTGAGTTTGTGTTTGTATATCTCAAAGGCTTCTAAAATGTCTAATTTGCGTTTGTTACTACAAAAATGTAGGAATTTAATATTATTTTGAGGAGTCATTGTGTGATTTTGTTCTAAAAGGTGTTTGACGTAATTCGATTTTTCAGGATGTTTATTTTTGTAATGACGTACGTGTTCTTTATATCTTATGGCAAAATTTCGAAGTGTTTGTCCAATATATACTGAACTACAAAAAGAACAATTTAAACGGTAAATGCCCGATTTCATGATATCATGTGATCTGTCTTTAGCATTAAATAAAAATGAAAAAGTGTTAGTGTTGGTTTTAAATGTTATTTTATAATTGTTGGTTTTTCTTAGTATATGTGCAATTTTTTCTGATATTTTGCCAAAATATGGTATAGATATGTAATTTGTGTCTTCTGTTTGATTGTCAATGGGATATATTCTTTTGATAGCTAACCTATAATCTTTTTGTTTAATTAAAGTGTCAATCATGTTCGGATTATAATGATTTGCATGTGCTAGTTGTTTAATGGTTGATATCTCTTTGCTAAAATCTGATTTTGTTAGTGGAATAGTTAATGCTCTGTGTGCTAATGATCTGTAGGCTGCTATTTTATGTGTATTATGGTGACAAGATTCATTTGGTATTGTTATGTCTGTTTGTGTTGGGTTTCTGTATATGGAAAATTCAAATAGATTGTCTGCGTTAATCTTGATATTTAAGTCTAGAAAGTTTATAGCCCTGTTTTGTTCTTTTTCTAGTGTAAATTTTATATTACGGTGGATACTGTTTATAAGAATTAAAAATTCATTGATAACCTCAAAAGAACTGTCAAAACAAGCTAAAATGTCACCAACATAACGAAACCAGAAGATAATGTGTTTAGAGAGGTTTAATTCAAATATTCGATCTTCAAACTTCTCCATAAATATGTTAGCTAATAGAGGACTTAGAGAATTACCCATAGGTAAACCATCCTTTTGTAAATAAATTATGTTATTAAAAGTGAAATAATTTTGACTTATACAAAGGTCAAATAATTGAATTACCTCTAACCTTTTAACTAATTCTATATTACTATTGATCAAGAAACTATCTAATAAAGGAATACATTCTTGTGGGGGTATTCTAGAGAACATGTAGCAAATATCAAAACTAACAAGTTTTGAATGTGGTGGAAGATGTATTTTTGGATAAAATGTGATTAGGTGCATTGATGTATGATACAACTGGTCTTATTGGCATATTCTGTTTGTGCGTCTTGACTAATCCATACAGTTTAGGTATTTGTGGGTTTTTATTAATGATTTGTTGTTTTTCTAATTCTGAAAAGCAGATATTGCAGTTTTTTAAACCTTGTTTTATTTCTTTTTGGAATTTTGTGGTTGGTTTTTTGTTTAAAGTTTCTAAATTTTCTTTATTAATAAATTCATTAACTTTTTGTATGTAAATATCTTTTGAAAGAATTACCAAAGTGTTACCTTTATCTGCTTTAACAGAAATTAGATTGTTCTCTGTGATTTTCTGTTTTATAGATTGAAGAAGTGATATGTTAGATGTGTTGTACATTTTGTCCTGTTTCAAAGACATCTCTTTTAACAAATTCGAAATTTGGAATTTTGCATAGTTATTATGATCTTTCTTAAGTATAGTTTCGCATTCAACGGCCAAAATTTCTTTAATTTTGTTGGTAAATTTTGGAAAAGGACAAAATTTGAAACCTTTGTTAAGAAATTGTGTTTCTCTGTCATTGAATGTTATATTCGACAAGTTTATGAAACGAGGATAACAGTTTGTAGTGTTCTGACAATTAAGGTTATTTTGTAGTGTACGTTTTTGTTGTACAAGTCGATGAAGTTTATTTTTCTGTGTGGTGTATTTTTTGAATTTAATGTGACTGACGGTTTCTCTAATGTCAAAATCTAATATGTCAAATTGGATATTGTGTAATTTATGAGTAAGTTCTGTATGGAGTACCTTTATATAAACGTGCATATTGTTTCTTATACTAAACCATTTCTTCGATTCTTCTTTGAGCCATCTTCTTTTGGCATTCCTAATCACTTTTTCAGTAATCGAATTCTTGGTTCTGGTAGTGATGTTTATGTAGTTAGGAATAACCTGACGATAGTTTCTTGATCAATATAGTAATATAGAATTAGTTAAAAGGTTAGAGTTAATTCAATTATTTGACCTTTGTATAAGTCAAAATTATTTCACTTTTAATAACATAATTTATTTACAAAAGGATGGTTTACCTATGGGTAATTCTCTAAGTCCTCTATTAGCTAACATATTTATGGACAAGTTCGAAGATCGAATATTTGAATTAAACCTCTATAAACACATTATCTTCTGGTTTCGTTATGTTGATGACATTTTAGCTTGTTTTGACAGTTCTTTTGAGGTTATCAATGAATTTTTAATTCTTATAAACAGTATCCACCCTAATATAAAATTTACACTAGAAACAGAACAAAACAGGGCTATAAACTTTCTAGACTTAAATATCAAGATTAACGCAGACAATCTATTTGAATTTTCCATATACAGAAAACCAACACAAACAGACATAACAATACCAAATGAATCTTGTCACCATAATACACATAAAATAGCAGCCTACAGATCATTAGCACACAGAGCATTAACTATTCCACTAACAAAATCAGATTTTAGCAAAGAGATATCAACCATTAAACAACTAGCACATGCAAATCATTACAATCCGAACATGATTGACACTTTAATTAAACAAAAAGATTATAGGTTAGCTATCAAAAGAATATATCCCATTGACAATCAAACAGAAGACACAAATTACATATCTATACCATATTTTGGCAAAATATCAGAAAAAATTGCACATATACTAAGAAAAACCAACAATTATAAAATAACATTTAAAACCAACACTAACACTTTTTCATTTTTATTTAATGCTAAAGACAGAACACATGATATCATGAAATCGGGCATTTACCGTTTAAATTGTTCTTTTTGTAGTTCGGTATATATTGGACTATATATGGACTATATATATTTTCTTATACTGGGGGTATTCTGGAGTTCTTGAGTTCTGGAGTTGCAAATATCAAAACTAACAAGTTTTGAATGTGGTGGAAGATATATGCTTTGCAGCTTATCTACTATTTTTATTACAAAAATGTAGAAATTTAATATTATTTTGAGGAGTCATTGTGTGATTTTGTTTTAAAAGGTGTTTGGCGTAATTAGATTTTTCAGGATGTTTATTTTTGTAATGACGTACGTGTTCTTTATATCTTATGTCAAAATTTATAATAATAAAATAAGATATAAAGAACACAAACTCTGGGTACCTTTAATGAAAGAACAACTTGAGCTCAGTAATTCTCCGATACTGGAAGTATTAGATATTTAATTCTGATTATTATTATTATTTTATCTAGTTACCTATTTTTGTATCTACCTTAGCGACGTGTTTGTTTATAATTATATTACCTTTGATAATGACAGCATAGCTGTCGAAACAATATTGTCAGGTTGTATTTTAATAAAACTGTGAAGCTTTTACTAATCTTTATTTATTTCAATATTATTAATGATTTAATGTTAAGATTTGTGGAGAATGTAATGTGTAAAAAGGTATTTTTATCAGAATAAGTAATTTTTAGTATTAAGGAACATTAAAATTAAAAGCATAATTATTACTTTTTGAACTAAGTGTTGTTTATCATTGACTTTAGAATTTATTTTCTATAAGTTTGTCTAATTAGTTTTTAATAATTTCCAATCTTTACGCTAATAAAAATTTATAAATAATCGACATTAAAATTAAAGACATACTTATATGTTTTGACCGAAGTGTTGTTTATTATTGAATTCAGAATTTTATTTTCTATAATTAATTTTTATTAGTTTTCAATGTTTACGCTGGTGAGAATTTATAAATAATAATTGGGTTTGAAATTTTAAAATGTCAAGATTCGTTTGTTTGTCAAGGGTTTTTTCAAAAGAAGTCATTTGTTTTCTAAAAAAGTATAAAAAGGTAATGCATTTTTTAACAAATAAGTAGCAATTTAACATCAGAGAAACAAGGTGTGTTACTAGCTGCTTTTTATATTAAAATTTAAAAGATTAGATTTGAACTTTGATTGTGATAAAAATATAAGGTTATGTGAAACGTCAAAATTAGATAATTTTGTTGAAGTGTTTTGATTAAATGTAAAATTGTTATGAATAAAAATTCATAAGTTTTATTTAACCTTGTCAATGATAAATTACTGGAAAAATAATAAGGAACTATTGAAGTTTATATTTACCTGTCTAATGAAGAGAAGATCCCTTATTAATAATACAACAATAATTTGGTTTTTAGTCGGATTGGAAATTATATTTGAATCGATTAATTTCATCGTTGGTCGATTGATATTTGAAGATGTTAGAATAATTTTTGGTAGTATGGTTTTGAATAAAGGTGGGGAAATAAACAAAGTTTGTCAAACAACTCGAATCTGATTGCAAATGGAATTCCTATAGCATCAAATATAAAAATGTATTTGATTGAATTTGGATACCTACAATTTTGGTTATAATAGAAATTAGTTTGTAGCATAGATAATATTTACAAATTTAAATTACATTCTTAGAGTTATTACAAAACAATGATAAATAAAAAGATTATCTATGTATTTATATAATTTTTTTTATTTGTTTTTGCATCTAAGTTTAAGACAATTTACCTTCATTAGTAATTATTAATTTAATTCTGATTTCTTTTCAAAATTTCATATTGGTACCAATTTAGTTCTTTATGTTCTAATTTCTGATTCTAATTTTTGTTGTTCTACTAATTGTTTTAAATGAATGTAGGAAGTTCAGGAAAACTGCCACGATATATTTATTGTTATCTACATCACCTTTTCATACTGTAAATAAAAATTGCTATTTGGAATGAATTTTTTTTCGTATTTCTGATTGATAGCCTAATAACAACTCATTATTGTTCAAATAATAATTAGCGGGTTATTCATATATGACTAATTCATGTTGGAAGACTACCGTAGGTTCTTGCGTCACTTGGGTTTGCTACTTTAGGTATCGGTGTTATTGTATTGACTTTAAAGAGTTCTGGAAGAAACTAGCAGTTAAAGAAGTATAAAGTTATAATACGTGTCGACCAAACACCTAAAAGATTCTTTCAGGAATTTTCAGTTTAAGATTTCACCCTATTTTTTTTTGTTCTAAGAGAAGATTATCTTACATAATTTTATTATAATTCTTTTTTCAAAGTGATACATGATACAATCTTGATGGTAGATGAAAGTTGTATATATTTATTTTAATATACGTATATCCCTTGATTAAAGTTTCTAATTTTAATACATACACATTTAATACAGACATACAATATAAGGTATATATATATATTACATTAAACATAGTATACATTTAATATTAATACATTGTGTAATAACAGTGTGGTTAAATATCCGACGGCGAAACAACGTATTTTATTTCGAAATTCCGCCATTTGGCTGCCATAAATAATTTTAGTTTACAATTCTGGCTAATATTCAATTCATTTGTGCAAGTACGCAGAGTATTGTTCTAAAAACTAATAAATCCGTGGAACAGCCGATTTTATCAGCTAAAATGCTGAATCAGCCGTTCTCAGCTGTTATGGGCCTACATAATAATAATAATCGCCCCCTCCCTCCCGCACAAGCTTATAGCTTCTGTGGCCTTGGTTTAGGTTATGGGTTGTAGTAGTTATTATAGTTATTATTATTTCAAAATAATTCTGTATTAAATCAGTTTTTTACAACTTTGAAGTGAATGTGCTCTATCATGTCAAAAGTGAGTGATGTTTTCAATTCTTTTCAAGAATTTAGAAATTGTTGACAATTGTGGGATATTTATTTTCTGTATGAGAATTTAGCATCTTTAGTGATTAATTAATAGTAAATGATAATAGGTAATGTCTTAAATAAGTTCAGTTTTGAATTCTTTGTAGGAACCTAAAACGTATTTACGAAATACGAAAGAATGCATAGCCATAAATCCTGAAACTGGAAGAAACTGGTTAGGAAAATCAACTGTGTAAGGCGGCACTCTTGTTCAGAACTGCATTTTTAACTAATAATTTGCTTAAGAAATTGAAACAAATAAAACCTTGATTCCAAAGTAAAAATTTTGATTGAATATCTTACATATAGAAGTCCCGAGACAACAAAAAATTGAGGAATTCCCGGGACTTGTGTCTCGGGAATTTCTCGGGTCAGAAAGTCTACTAGCAACCCTACCAGAGTTATAGCTATACTTTATTATTCTTGATAATAAAACATTTTGTATTTAATTGATGACTCATTATCTATGAGTCATATTTGTGGATTTGTTTCTGTCCAAGTCTACGAAATTGGAAATAGTTGCAAATGTGTGGTTCTTTACAGATTTTGTAGGCATCAGTTATTTTAATCCACTCGGTTGCAATATGTTTTCGGTTTTAAAGTTTATCCAACTTTTAATTCGAAAATTTATTGCATTGTGATGTGACAAGCATTTTATACATAGTATAAAATAGAAAACTCCTATTAAAAATAGATATATCAATAAAACAATAAACGAAATTTCATTTAATTTTTAGTTATTTCTAAGCGCATTTGCGCGGACTCGTTATTTATATACATATCCTAGGCGAACTTGGTACGGATAATTTGTAAAATGTTATTACACGATTTGTTCGACTCGATCCCAAACCTGTGATTAACACTATTACAACAATATTTCAGTATCAGATTTGCTTTTAAATAAGCTATATCTGAGCTACAGCGGTAATATAAAATACAAATCTTTATTGTTTTAATATAAATGAAAATCGTTTTTGCGTATCAGTAAATCACTATAATACTTCGTTTGTATCTGATACCGGCGGAACGTTTTAGTAAAATATGCAATACAACTGCGATAATAAATCATACAGACGGAAATTAGATCTAGACATTCTGACATGAACTTAGTGTATACACGTTTGTGTGAAACTGTACGTAAACAGCGTCGGTTCTAAGTCCTACAGGACTATAAATCTATCGCCCGTGAATCCGTAAGCTTTGAGGCTGGATACAAGCGTCGTTTGTTTGTTCAGGGAGACCGCCGCCCTCGGGCATGTTGAGCTTCTGGATATTGGCTTGTATGAACCTATTTGTTTTGAAATCCTGATGAAATGAAGTAACGTACGTTTGCCACGGCGCTGTTCTGTTTTCTTACAACTTGAATCTGTTGAAAATTGAAGTTGCTTTTACTTTGAACAGCTTCTAACTTTGTGCATAGCAAATATGTTCATATGGACTTCTAGAATGGTTTATATTGTAGAAAGTTTACCTCAAAGACCATCCAAAACCTGTATACATTCTCTTCTTTTCACATAAAATAATAACGTATAAAACAACTTTATCGAATACCTACCTTAAAATAGCTTCAGTATACACGTCGGTTACCTATGCCTTTGGATTTCAATTAAACTTCTTATTAGATATTTATTTTTTCTGTTGACTGCGTACTTGCCTACCTACGAGAAAGTATATCATATGTATTGGAATTTTAAAAATGTTTTTTTGATTAAACCAATCGATTCTAGATTTAATTATCAGATCCCTTCTTTTATTCACAAAACAATACGAATATGAATCTGCATGCAATAAATTCGTTGAGTTGCAATCACATTTTCAATTCTGTAGTCACCCTAATAATCATATTAGTAACATATGTAGTACATTTGGGTGCGCGAGTGCAGCAGTCGAACGTACATTAACTTTTAGTTTTATGAATATTATATAAGTGTCTACTTAAGATTCAAATTTTAAGTGAAGTCGGAACAAAATATTGTAAGTACTACACGTTTTTCCTTATAAAGTTTTTATTTATAATTTAAAGGCGTTTCCCTTTAATTCTTTTCGCCGGAGTATTCATATTTGTTTAATAAAGAAGCTTTTTTAAGTCTGTGGTAGTAGCACCTCTCTTACATTTAGTAGATCGCTAAACGCCAGAACGAGGACTGGTCCCGTTGTTTTTGTGGCAGCATAGCTGGTGGACTGCGTGCGCTACTGGTTTTTGCTGAAAAGTGAGTGTTTCAGTGATTGTCTATTTTGTTGTTGTTTGTTTATGCCAAAGTGCACTTGGTTATCCTGGCTACCACCCTAGCTCCCTTAGACAAGTTAACTTTTTTGATGAATATTTGATTATTATAGAGTTTTCTTCTGTTCGTTTGGAATATGTTTCCAAATGGGCAATACTCTATATAATATCTTATATAGTATCTTATATAATATTATAATGTAGTATGTTTATATTTATGCAAATGAATTGTTTCTCTTGAGTCGCATCGTAAATATTATAACACGCAATATCGTAACAGTCAAAATTACTTGAAAAGAACATATGTAAAAACACTAAGGAAATAAGAAATACCGAAAGAAGCAGCTTGTGTTTCAGTTAAGTAGGTTAATTTTATTTAATATCACCTTTTAAACGTTAATGTCTAGTAGGACGTCCATGATTACTTAATTCTGATGCTTTGAAACCTTTGGTGTAGAATTTATACGGTTTATAACTATTTATTAATTAAAGATTAATTTAACAGATTTTCATACTCTCTTTTTTATGTCGAAGAAGTGGTTTTTATTGTAGTTTCCGGAAACTATGATATGTACATTTATAAAGTCTGTAAAATAACTATTTAACTTAGATTATAGCTGTTAATTCTTACTTCATAAATTATTATTTAAGGATTGCATCGACTTGCGGATTTACGTGAAATACCTGCCTGCAAGGCTTACTGCCACGGCGCTCTTGCACAAGGAATTGAGACACGCTCAATTAGCGGGCCAATTGCTTATGTGACTCCTACGACTCACAAATGTGTACGTTCTAGAAAAATATGCATACATATTACATAGATTGCTCAAATTTACAAAACATAGTTAGTTTCAACTAACAGTAACGACCGCATGCATTTTAATAAAATCCAGTCTCTAGCTATGAAACTAAGTAGTTGCTTGATTATCGAATATAGGCAGCGAGTTGTCCCACTGACAAGTTATCTTAACGGTCAGTTGTCTTCATGGAAAATTGCTCGCGGCTAATTGTTTGACGGCCACTTGAAAATGGCAGTAAATCGTGGTCAATATAGAATTAGTACAAACTAGACCATTTAATTATAAATCAAAACCATGCAACAAAAACCCGCTAAGTATATGTTTGTAAAATGAAAACCACACAACATCCACAGAGCAATAAAGCAAAACATGTAAGTAAGCCTAAAGCAACAAAATACTTCAAAGTAAACAGTCATAATGATCAAACCTTAAAAAAATACTAGTATATAGTTGTAATCAACTACTAACAAATGAATGAAAAGGGTAATGTTCACTTCGTGATACCATTAATCATATATACTTTTCAAAAACATTTTGCTATTGAATACATACGAGCCCCGTCCCAGTGAAGTTCTCACACTCTATTTTTGTTATTTAAAGCATGCCCCGCATTTTTTCTTTAATATACATAATAGCTGCTTTTTGTTATTAGAGTGAAGTACTGTCTTTGCACTTACTCCATGTTAAGTTTCATGAAATTCTATCGAATAGTTTCCTCACGCCGCCCCGCCCCTTCAATTCCGAACAGTCTGCGGACGCAAAGAGGCGGTAAGAGCGATCCCTGCCTTAGTAAAATTTTAAAAAACGTGACATGGAGTAGGTGCAGAAGCAATACTTTAATTTAACAATAAGAAACAGTTACTTTGAAGACCAAAGGAAATCTTGGGAAAGAATTGAAGGGTGTACTTTGTTTTAAAATATAAAAGATAAATACACAACGAAATCTAACAAAAAAAAACAGCATAACTTATAATATAGGAGGTCAGTACTTTACTCTAGCAACGAGAAATAGCTACTTCGAAAAAGCAAAAAAATCCAGGGTGACAATTGCGAAGCGCCGATTAACAGAAATAGAAGTGTGCGAACTTCACTGGGACGGGGCTCGTATACTATTTATTCATATATTGCTATAGTATTTTACCATGCATATAATATTCACACAAAAGGATATTTTAATTTGTTAAGAATATTTATTTAATTTGAGTTTATTGTGTAAAAGACCATCCAAAACAATCAAATTACATATGCTATACAAAAGACAATATTTGCTAGATGTAAGCATCAGTATGTACCATCACCTGCAATAAAAGACACATAGTAAAATAGTGCATTGCAATAGTGAACTTCAAAAATAAGGGTTTCTAGGTATAGACAATTAAAATAATAATTTATTATCTATTGATAAGAAGAAGAGATAAGTAGGAAAAACCTAGATACATAGTAATAAAAATATTTGAATAAAAGAATAGCAACAAAGATTTTGATTGAAAAATTTGGATGAAACTGAAAATTGTATTAAACAAAAATATATATATGTAATTTAAACCTTACAAATGTATTTAAAAGTCAAAATATAAAATAATCCATGTGAAAGTGTATAAAACGGCGAAAATAAACTAAATAACATTGTATACATTTCTACAGTTCCAGTGTTTTCATTTTGGTAAGCAAGTTGCAAAAAAGGAGGTGTTATTATCAAACGAGCAAAGATTGAAAGAATTTTGTAAATTTGGAGATAAGTCACCATCACTTACTTGTCTTGGACTGTTTTGCTCATATACCACGCGAGGCTCTTAAATATTGCTTAATGGTTTCTGGCACAGCTTAAGTAGTCTACAAAGAAGGAAAAGTGTGTTGTTAAATGACAAAATAAAAATCACATCCTTTTTATGCAACATAAACTGTATACCTTGTGTAAGGAAGGTCAGTTTAAATCGAATTTTACTGATTTATTGTAAAACACATGTAGTTTGATAATTGCAGATAATCTCTAGTTTTGACCATAACATCTTCAGCCCAAATTAAAAATATCCAGACAGTCTAATCTGACATCAATATATGTCACCAGTCATAAGTAGGGTTGTAAAATAGACAAGACTTTGAGTATTTAACCAGTAGATGACATCAATAATAATATCAGCTCAAACATAAATAAGCAAGAAATAAACTATTTTCAGATAGAACATCCCGGAACTCAATAAAACATATTTATTAATGATAAATTTCACGTTTCAATCATTGTATAAAAAAAATTCTAATAAATAATAAGTCTCACAGCAATACTGCCGTGCTTAGCAAGAAAGCAGTATCTCCACAACAGCAACTTAAGAAATATACCATATTTTTTATTAGCATTCATTACAATTGCACATAATCTATTTCTAGATCGCACTTTGTGCAGATACTGCTTTCTTGCTAAGCACGACAGAATAGTAAATAAAATTAGCCACAGAACATTAAAGTGGGGATGTTTTGAAAGTACTCAAAAAGATCTACAACTTTGCTATAGTGACTTTTCCACTAAAATAATTAGGGGAGCCTATATTTGAGAAATTGTGTTTTTACATGCTATTCACCTATATGTAACAAAATCGATAATCTTATGTAATCGTATGTATCTAAATACACTATAATATAAATGCTCATAATATAGAGTGGTGAAAAAGTGTTTTGTTTTATAATATTAAATTGATTATTTAATATTTTAAAGGAAATACAAATGTTCAAAATGTAAAAAATGGAATTCAATGCAACAAAGAATAATCTAGTATAACATGACATATGTATAACTTGTCAAATAGTTCAGTTGTTTCAACAATTTATTTAGAGTCAAAGCAGTTTAAATATCATGACTGCTGGAGCCTGGAGCCGACATGAATAGTAATAGGCAACAAGAGAACGAGCACAGTCCTTATGGAAATTAACATGGGAAATCGCCAAGGTCCAAAAACGCCGAAAAGATCACAAATCCAAGATGGCGTCGGCTCGCGACTCGAGGTCATCCGCGACTCGGTCCGGCGCGAGACAGCGCACACCTGTGTAAGATCTTGACATCTACGCGATTTCATGTTAAGACAAGCTTGTAGAGCTATTATAAATACAGCAAGTTAGTGTCTAAATTGTATTGAAATTGTTTATATTATTAACAAAGTGAAAAGTGTGTATTTTGTTTCTCAGATAGATTAGAATTTACCTGTAGAATTTGCCTGTCAGAACAAGATATCATTAGGTAGGTCATTAACGCATTTGTGTATCTAGCATGCCATAATATTATAACAACCTTTTTAATAAATAACACAACACGGGATATATGTAGTCAAATATGGCCTCCCGTAAAATTTGCCTATCAGAACAGGATATCATTAGGTAGGTCATTAACGCATTTGTGTATCTAGCAGCTTATCATTATAAATTGTATACCTCCTGTTCCGACACAGCCGACAAAAAGATAATCAAGATTGCACTTGTATGTATTACGTCATTAAAGTCTAGAACCAGTAAGATTTATCCTGTTTATCGCGGTTTTGTCTAGAAAAGACATTAACCTCATATCATATAATCCAACGAAATCATCAAACATGAAAAATCATAATGCAACAATTCATACTATACATATTTTATAGTTTTACAACGAAACGCATTTTTCATATTTCTATGAAATATTAACCCGTATATCATAATCTGTTTATCTCAACTGTTAAAAACAACTAAATACCATCCCTTAAGAAGTTGACTTTTTTAGTTTTACCGTGACCCTACCTACGCAGAAATGGGGTTTTCTAATAACTGTAATAAAAATTTAACGAAGCTGAAAGCATCATAACAAACACCATGATTGAAACCTTATAGTAAAATGGAGACTATTTATGAATGAAATAATATTACAGAAAGTTAGAGAGATTTGAAGCAGTGTTATCTTAAACTTCGAATGTGTTTAAATTGTATTGAAATTGTTTATATCATTAACAAAGTGAAAAGCGTGTATATTGTTTCTAAAACCACATAAATATTTCCTAAAATGTTTCAGATAATATGATTAATCAAATAAAATAACTTTTTATTATTTCATTAACATAGTAAAATGAAATATAATATAAATACAAAGATTAATTAAAGTTTCACAAGTTTTATTAATATCTTAACCTGACAATATTGTTTCGACACTTTGTGTCATTATCAAAGGTAGATAAGATTGATAAACAAACACGTTGCTAAGGATAAATACATACAGAAAATAGGTAACTAGATACAATACATAACAAAAACTAAATATCTAACACTTCTAATAAAGGAGAATTACTAAGCTCAGTTTGTTTATTCATTAAAGGTACTGTGCGTTTATGTCTGTATATTTCAAAAGCTTCTAAAATGTCTAATTTGTGTTTGTTGTTGCAAAAATGTAAGAATTTAATGTTGTTTTGAGGTGTCATTGGGTGGTTCTGTTCCAAAATGTGTTTGGAATAATTCGGTTTTTCTGGATGTTTAAGTCTATAAGAGCGTACGTGTTCTTTGTATCTTATGTCGAAATTTCTAAGTGTTTGGCCAATATAAACCGAGTTACAAAAAGAACAATTCAAACGGTAAATGCCGGATTTCATGATATCTTGTGTTTTGTCTTTAGCATTGAATAAAAATGAAAAGGTGTTGGTGTTAGTTTTATAGGTTATTTTGTAAATGGTGGTTTTTCTTAGTATAGTTGCAATTTGTTCTGATATCTTGCCAAAGTATGGTATTGATATGTAGTTTGTGTCTTGTATTTGAGTGTCAATTGGAAATATTCTTTTGATAGCTAACCTATAATCTTTTTGTTGAATTAAAGTGTCAATCATGTTATGGTTATAATGGTTTGCATATGCTAATTGTTTGATGATTGAAATTTCTTTATCAAAATGTGATCGTTTCATTGGAGTAGTTAAAGCTCGGTGTACTAAAGATCTATAAGCCGCTAGTTTATGCATTTTATGATGACATGAATCGTTAGGTATAGTGACGTCTGTGCTTGTGGGTTATATGGAAAAATCAAATTCATTGTTTGTATTAATTGTAATAGTTAAATCCAAAAAATTAATAGCTCTATTTTGTTCTGTTTCTAGTGTAAACGTGATGTTTGAGTGAAGAATGTTAATAAGAATTAAAAACTCATTGATAACCTCAAAAGAACTGTCAAAACAAGCTAAAATGTCATCAACGTAACGAAACCAAAAAATAATGTGTTTAGAAAGATCTAATTCAAATATTCGATCTTCCAAATTATCCATAAATATGTCAGCTAATAGAGGACTTAGAGAATTACCCATAGGTAAACCATCTTTCTAACAAATCATACATAAAGACCCACAACTACCAAAGCTATATGGACTGATTAAGACACATAAACACAACATGCCTATACGACCAGTAGTATCATATATCAACGCACCTAATCACACCAAATTCATCATTCAAAAATTCATTAGAATTAGTAGAAAAACTACAGAACATACATCTTCCATCACATTCAAAACTTGTAAGCTTTGACATTTGTAACATGTTTTCAAAGATTCCACCACAAGACTGTATTCCTTTGTTAGATAATTTCCTATTTAATAGTAATGTAGAATTAGTAAGAAGATTAGAGTTAATTCAATTATTTGATCTTTGTATCAGTCAAAATTATTTCACTTTTAATAATATAATTTATTTACAGAAAGATGGTTTACCTATGGGTAATTCTCTAAGTCCTCTATTAGCTAAATTTTTATGGATAATTTGAAAGATCGAATATTTGAATTAGATCTTTCTAAACACATTATTTTTTGGTTTCGTTACGTTGATGACATTTTAGCTTGTTTTGACAGTTCTTTTGAGGTTATCAATGAGTTTTTAATTCTTATTAACAGTCTTCACTCAAACCACGTTTACACTATTACAATTAATACAAACAATGAATTTGATTTTTCCATATACAGAAAACCCACAAGCACAGACGTCACTATACCTAACGATTCATGTCATCATAAAATGCATAAACTAGCGGCTTATAGATCTTTAGTACACCGAGCTTTAACTACTCCAATGAAACGATCACATTTTGATAAAGAAATTACAATCATCAAACAAGTAGCATATGCAAACCATTATAACCATAACATGATTGACACTTTAATTCAACAAATAGATTATAGGTTAGCTATAAAAAGAATATTTCCAGTTGACACTCAAATACAAGACACAAACTACATATCAATACCATACTTTGGCAAGATATCTGAACAAATTGCAACTATACTAAGAAAAACCACCAGTTACAAAATAACCTATAAAACTAACACCAACACCTTTTCATTTTTATTCAATGCTAAAGACAAAACACAAGATATCATGAAATCCGGCATTTACCGTTTGAATTGTTCTTTTTGTAACTCGGTTTATATTGGCCAAACACTTAGAAATTTCGACATAAGATACAAAGAACACGTACGCTCTTATAGACTTAAACATCCAGAAAAACCGAATTATGCCAAACACATTTTGGAACAGAACCACCCAATGACACCTCAAAACAACATTAAATTCTTACATTTTTGCAACAACAAACACAAATTAGACATTTTAGAAGCTTTTGAAATATACAGACATAAACGCACAGTACCTTTAATGAATAAACAAACTGAGCTTAGTAATTCTCCTTTATTAGAAGTGTTAGATATTTAGTTTTTGTTATGTATTGTATCTAGTTACCTATTTTCTGTATGTATTTATCCTTAGCAACGTGTTTGTTTATCAATCTTATCTACCTTTGATAATGACACAAAGTGTCGAAACAATATTGTCAGGTTAAGATATTAATAAAACTTGTGAAACTTTAATTAATCTTTGTATTTATATTATATTTCATGATTATGGAGTTCCACAAAGTAAGGCTGGAGACAGTAAACATAGTAAAAGCTGTTTGAAGGATACCTAAATACATTTTAAAATAAACCACCCCAGCAGATGTCTAACATCTTCTATATGAATGAATTATCCCTCGACGAATATACCTGTATGTTTTTGAAAGAGCTAGGGATAAATTGAAATTCCACCACAGTTAAATTATAATCATGTTAGTATTAAAAATAACTTAATGTGAATTCCGGGCCTTTATTCATATTTACATTTAAGCGTCCACCCGCTATCTTTTTGCTAGATGAAGAAATATGTGCGTGTTAGTTTATTTCTAACTTTCTACAATTTCTATACTTACTTGAAACTCTTCGAGATCCTTAAGTATAGGATCCCGGACGGGCTGGACATCTGCTGTGCAAATGACCCGCTGAGAAGAGCAGTCAGTCTTAACTGGGGGGGTCGTGGAGTGGGGGGAGTCGTAAAACCTCGACTGCGAGTGCGGGCGGGCTGGACATCTGCCGTGCAAATGACCCGCTGAGAAGAGCAGTCAGTGGTAGGATTCTCTGTTGGAGCTGGAAATTGACAACCTTGGCTGCAGTTTCGTGCGAGCTTGATATCTGCCGTGCAAATGACTCGTCGAGAAATACAGTAAATAGTTAGGTTGTGCCGCTGCAAAAAATCCAGGCCTAGAATGGTTGTAGATATGTCAGCAACATAAAATTTCCAGGGCATGGCGGTAGGCCAGGAATTGGGAAATGTAACCTCAAAGTTACAATACCTGTCACAGAAATTGACGTATTGTTCACTGCCATAAATGAAAGGTTGGCAGGCGTTATAGTTTGGTTACAGGAAACTGCAACGTGGGTGGGTAGAATGAAGTAATCCGCCCCACTGTCAACCACAAAATTAATTTTGTAGGTTAGGTCCTGTAAAAAGATTAAAGGATAAGTGCTTGGTAAAGAAGAAGTTGGAGTGATTGAATTAACCCTGGGAAATGGGGAATTGGCATTGTCCGAAGGCATGGAACGGCGTTTATTGAAATGCTGATGATTTTGGGGGTTCGGAGAGATGTTGGAAGTCATAGTGGATTGTCGTCTGTGCATGGTAGAAAGCTCATTGGAAATGGTTGTAAGATTAATCGTCAAATTGTCTAGCTTAGCCTCTAATGCAGAAGTAGTTAAAGGTTGTGGTGTTTTCTGCATAGAATAAATTAAATCTAATTTCTCTACAAAGGATATTAACGGTAAGTCATTGAACTTGAAAGACTGAATTTTAAGTTCTGGAGGTATTTTAGCTATTAAAAAGTCTTTGGTTAATTCTTCAGTTAGATCAAGATCGATAGCTAATTTCTGAATGTTAAAAAGCAATTCTTTGACACTACCAGAGAATTGAAGAGTCTCCAAAAGATTATTAATGCGAGATTCTCGTGGTCCTAGAATAGATTTTATTACTGCCCGTTTCAATGTAGTATATGGTTGTTGCCTTGGGGGGTTAATGATTAATTCGCGATGAGCTCCTAAAACGTCGAAAGGTAAGTTTAGGGTTAATAAGTTATATTTGGCGAGCTCATCGTTGATCAGCATACGAGTAAAGTATCTCTCCACCAAAATAAAATACAGGTCGATATCGTTACTCGTAAAAACAGGAAATGGAACTTTGACAGTCGCCATTTTAAATATTAATTAAGTAAATAAAATTATTTGATAGTTCTGGTTCCAACGGTCACCTTCAGCCAGCGACGACAAGTCACGCAAGTGAAGCAGTAGCAGGATCTTCCGATGACAGAAGTCGAGTAGCAGCTGGTGACAGATGACGCAGGAATAACTAGACGTGGTTCACCTGGAGAATTCAGGGCAAAGACCAATGCTACTAAATTCTTCTTCAGGAACGTGGGGATCACCATATGTAGCGAGGTTAACACTGTGGTGAAGTGTTAGGGCTACATTTATTAATTCTTGTAGAAGGAAATAAAACGCAAGTTCACTTCTATGAATTATTTATTTGACTCTACTAGTTTATTGATTCATGTTGCCTAGTACCATTTCGTATCTATGCAAAAAATATATGAGTTGTGAGTCGTTCACAACAGTACTCTATTACGTAACCTAAAAGATGGAAGAAAGAAAATGTTTATACATTTATAGATAGTAATTCTGCGATGGAAAATGTTTTGGTTTTGTCTTGTTTCGGTTGTTATTAAACGAATAAAATTATGCTAACAGTCTCAGTTCGTAGCAAAACATCACCTCGAAAGTTCATTAAACATTAATAGCAGTACTCATTACTGGATTACTAATGTGTTGGATGTTTACGCTATATTTTCCAACAAACATACAAAAATATCCAGTGTTCTAAAGCTATTACGCTGGCTAAGAAGTTGTGAACGTTAGGCAGGCACACATTGTAACTGATGATTGCCTTTTCTGAAACTTAATGAGAGTTAAAAGTAAAAATTTAATTTTAGAAACGACGAAAAGTGAACAAAACAATAATTAATAAAAAAACAAAATCACACTAAACTAGACGACCAGAGCTTTTATTGGAGGCAGTCTTTTAACTTGTGGTAAACCTACAGTTAACATTAACTGAAGTTTAGCTAGTTACTAGTTATAGATATGTTGGTCGAAACAATTGTGGGTTGGGGGGTTTTTCATTTCCTGCTATGCTTCCAATTAACTCTAACTGGAATTAAATTACTATGGATATCATTATATCCGCATATAAACTTATCTGCGGTGGTTAACTTTTAGTTAAATGCAACCAGAGATTGATAAACCTGGTCTTAAGGCCGATTTTACTAACTTTAGTGAAATCTAACTGGGGATTACTTACCACAATGCATCGGGAAATTTCTTTATTGCTTCAACTATCCATCAAATTGTATCCTTATTTTTTGTACGATTTTTTTTACATTCAATGTACTATTTTTATATTTAAAATCTTTATATAAGGCTGCATTAAATAAGAAATATTCTTTGTATTTCAAAAAATAAATATTTCAATAATTTCACCTTCCCTTTCTTTAATTTATAAGCCGTTGGCATATTACTATAAGTTTTTGGTAAAATTTGATAAGGTTTCACACCGTCACATATGTATAAGGTGTTTTTGCTTATATTGCTTCATGATGGGTAAACAAGTCAAAAATAATTCATAGCTACAAATCCATTCGAATACATTCAAATTATCCTCTAAGTCCGTTGATTTCCGTCGGATAACGCATCTTTACTCCTAGCTAGAAAACAACGGCATTTTCAATTATTTGTTTTGTTTAATGATTACACCGTGGTTTGCCTCCAGTTTGCTAATTGTAAAAAAGTTTTATTTGATTATTTTATAGTAAAATATAACGATGTAGTTGAATTATAATTCATTGTGGTGATTAACGATTGTTTTGAATACATATCGCATTATTTGAAGTATAACTATGTTATAACGATATAATGGCCAATTAATAAAATATTTTTGTTGTTACCTGTCTTTGAGCTAATGGCAAGTAATTTAAAACCTTTTATAATCTGAAACAGCTAGAAAGTAATGTGTGGTAGAGATTCACGAAAGTGCTTCTCTACAAAAACTCATCAATTATGGAAAGTTGTGACAGACGTATGAGGATCATGCTACGGCTGTGCAGTTCCAGTCTTGTGATCCAAAGAAACTACCTAGAGCCACTACACTAGGGGTGTTGATGTGAATATACAGCCTCTCACGCTCAAGACAACTTCACCTGAACGGGTACATACCTGGATTCTGTTTAAGTGGAATTCAACAAAACTCTGACAAGGATAAATTTGACCTATAACATGGTAGGCCGGGGTGGCATTACCTCCAAGCCCAGCCACATTGTGGTTGGATTATGGGTGATACGGTTATAGTTCCAGTACTAACCCGCAGAGCTAGTTGAGGGTGGCAACCTCGCTTCCTCCAGTGTGAACTAATAGCTTTCGCAATAGCGAACGTGCGCTGATTGAGCATATCCCAATTACTTCTCTATTGAAGGAAACGTGCGTATTATTAAGCTTACGCAAGTGATGCACGTTAAATGTACTTTGTGGATCTAGTTATTGCGTTAGAAAAGTTGTTAACTCAGTCGTGGGAATAGTCACTTGTTCAACTAGAGAGGAAAGCGATTCTTTTCACTTGAGCTTGAAGTGTGCCTCTCGAGCGTCAGCGAGTGAGGCATTTACGCGAGAGTGAAAAGCGCAACATTTTTTAGCGACATGTCCCAAAGGGATTGTCTCCACACTATAAGATTTGCTAATCTTCAACTTTAAAAACAAACTTTATTTTATAAATACACAATGTTGCATTACCAATTGAATTAACTGTCGAGAACTTGTGCAACTGCAGTTTTTCGCTTTCTAGATAAGGAAAATAGATCTTTCTCACTCTTTTTTACTTGTCCTCAATAGAGAGGAAAATGAATTTTTCTCGCTATTTTTCAACAGGAAAATATAATATAATATTGTTTTATTTATTGGACAGTGTGTTTCTTTATACCTTATTCTGTATTTATCAACATAAGAAGGCTTAGAAATACTACTTGCAGTATTAGAGTTAGATTTTTCAAAAGATGGAAGATGGATATGCGCAAACTTCTGTATTACTATTAGCTCGTTAATTTTTCAATAATATTGCTATCATCATCACAAAAATGAGGGAAAATGTCTTCGTCAAACCTTTGGATTTGTTTTGGACCCGTTTAAAATAGCACGGATAAGGAATTACTCAGACAAAAAGAAAACAGAAAAATAACTAATACGTTAGAAATTTATAGTTGTTTATTACTGAATACGAATATAAGTGTCCTCTCCCTTAAGTTACTCACGTAAATTTACTACATTTAATAATGACACCCGAGCAAGAAACGGTACAGAAATAAGGCTCTTGTTAACTTTTTATAAAATATACAGGGATATAGTTAATAGCTATGTTATTAAGCATTTTATGTCGGAAAGATTGTCAAGAAGAACAATCTAAATATTATTATGCAAGGTAGTGTAGTTAAGAAAAGTGAATGATTTGGTCGCAAAGCAACAATAATGTAGGAAAAAACTAACAAGATTCGAGGGTATATTTAACACTGCACTTTCGTGCCCTTTCTTGTTCGAATGCCATTATTTTCTACCTATAATAAACTTGAGAGATCGCTTATTTTTGTTTAGCAGTAATTAGTAATATATTCTTTTAAATTAATTATTATTTGACAATTGAAAACCATGACCGGTGATTAATTATAACTCAAAGAAGGTTAGTGCAAATCTTTAGCTGTAAACCATTATCCAATAATAATAATAATTTTTTATAGTAATTGCTACAACCCATAGCCTGGAAACCAGGCCCCAGAAACTATAAGCTTGTGCGGGAGGAAGGGGGCGATTATTATTATTACGTAGACCCTAAGTGCGGCTGCAGCCGACTTACAGATGTAACAGCGGAAATCCCACATTTGTGTAACAGCTAAGGAAAACTGCAGAAAACCTTAACCAGATCTGCCGGCACCGGGAATAGACCTCGGGCTGCTTGGGTGAAAGTCCAGCACTCTAGACATTACACTACCAAGGCTGTTTAATGGATTCATACACAAAAGCGCCTATGGACAGATAAGTCAAGGACTTACAGCATTTAAAATGCAAAACTGAGCAACACAATGAGAAGCTTATCTATCTTAATATTTCCTTTTAATATTGTATTGTATTTGTATTGTATAAATGTTAATTGTACTTAACATTGCCAAACTACTGAAGTAAATACATACTTGTGCGTGGTATAGGTCGGTTATTTTTAACGACAACTACAGAAAGATGTTTATGTGATTGTCGAGACCGACTGCTTAACGTACCCATCTGACATCACGGCGGAATCATTAATGGTTAAATTTTAATTTAAAAATCAAACAAAATTTTTGCGAAAACACGAAATTTCATTTTTTGTATATTACAACAGTGAAATGACCTCCACTTCGCTGTTGTTACTCTTGAAGTCTAGCACGAAAGTTTTGCATTACCCGATGCAACATTTCAATTGGACTTGCGTTAATGTCATTCCGAACATTATGTTTCAATTATTCCAAGTTTGCGGACGATTAAACATTTTTGTCATTAGGTAGCCCCATAAAAAAAATTACAAGCTGACAGATCCGGCGACCGAGCCGGCCAGTTGGGATGCCCAGATTTTGCAATGACACGAACGAAGTTGTTGTTCAAAGTTTTGTCCATACCTGTTAATAACGTTGTGGTGTAACAGTATCAGCCAAGCTGTTTTTTTCAAAGAAGAATGAGCCAAAAATTCCAAAGGTGGATACTGCACACCACACGGTAACTTTCTCGCTATGAAGCGGTCCTTCGTGCAGTTCCTGAGGATTTTCCGTCGCGTTTCCCAGTGACGAAGGTTCTGTTTGTTGAAAAAACCTGATAGGCAAAAGAGCTTCGTCTGACATCAGCAAGCAATGAATGAATTATTCGTAAAATAAGCTTCAATAACAAAAGACGTTGAATGTTTGTCCAGCGATCCATATTTAATAGTAAACAGATATTTCTGGCTAACACTTGATGACAACTTCCTGAAATTGCCATTTATCGCAATCGCATAGTGACTTGATTGAGTTGACTTGATATAGAAAACTTTCATGCTAGACTTCAAGAGAGCCAGTAGCGAGGTGGAGGTCATTTGCCTGATGTAAAATTAAAAAATAAATTTAATTAATTAAAATTTAATTACAAAGTAAAATTGTTGTGTTTCCTCAAGAACCTTTGTTTGATTTTTAAATTAAAGTTTAACCATTATTACTACTGCATATAAAAATGGATATGTCATTCTCACTAACCTTCTAGATGAAAGTTGCCATTTTTGACTTGATCTAAAAATGTATAACTGGAATCTGACCTGATTTTTACTGAAAATGTAAAAATATTTACCCATCTTTATAGGTTATAGAAGAGACAGAGACGGCTGCAAGTTGCAACGTTTCATACTTCTTTTTCTATTCTACTAGCAATTTGATGTTAAGTTTGTGTGTAATATTGGCTTGAAGTTTTATATAATAAAGTTATAAGTAAACCAGCAAAAAAACTGAGCTAGGAACTAACTGGTAAATAACAACTAATATATGTATTCAAAGTCTGTCCCCTGTATAATTTTGTCCACATAATTGCTTGTTACTTTGGAGAGGCATAAAGTTTGAAGGGCTATGCGTCTTCTGTAATAAAAAGGTAGAAACATGGATAAAATATGCATCAAAGGTTATGTTACTTTATTATTCTAAAAGATTGCTGCTAAGGGTAAACAACGTGAAGAGGGGTTGCATATTAATGTGTACTCGCTAAAAATGTTTAAACAGATTTTATATAAATTAATTTATTATGGCTAGAAACTCAATATAATGAACAGAAGTTGGAAGTCTCAATTATGTCATTAAATACTTAATTGTCTTATGTTAAAAGCACTCTGTATTAATCCCACTATGACACTCACAGTTCATCGAGACTTAAACTTGAGGAAGCCAGTTACGTAAATGACTGCCTGAGTCTGCCTAATTACTAATAATTTGCGGCTGAACTTTGAACAGCTTTAAAGTTGGTTTAAACTTAAAGCTCTATTCTCATTTATTACATATTCTGTATTTGTAGGGGGTACAAGATTAGTTACTTACGCTTCAAACTGTCTTAGGGATTAGAAATTATGCCGGAGTTTTAAACTTTGAAATACTCCAGCAACCTCCCCAGCAACACAACGACTATAAAATGAGCACGAATGCTACACGAAGCTCGAGCAGGCTGCTCTCCACTCATCTACTATATGATCATAATCATCCATTTGATGCTAACTCTTATTTCGTTAAATCGGCAAACGAAATATCCATTTAAATAATTCGTTGCTAGAGCAATCAAGAGAGGAATTAAAATAATAAGGAAAGTTTTACGATTATGCCTTGTTTACAGTGCCAGCAGCTACTCAAAAGGAAATCCTTGTAAGTGCATCATTGCTGTAAGAGTACTCATTCTTGGATTATGTAAGTTCAAAAATAATTTAGTATAATTCCCTAACAGCCAGTGGTTAAGAAATAATTGGATAATTATGAAACAATTTACCGTGTATTATAGTGAACTAAAATTAAAAATTAACCATCGTGTGCCTTAACATTTAATTTGCTTATTCAATAAATAAATTTGCAAAACCTTAATTAAAAAAATGCGACATAAATAATAGAAGAGAACAAGATTTGATTAGCGAAAAATGTAGCGTTAAAGTAGGTACCTACATCGTTACGTACAATGTAACGTAATGCCATGCACAAAATAAAATATGAATGAATAAATTTATAAAAGCATATAGTTTTTGTATACAACAACGGCCATTATAATACAAACTCATTATTTCTGGATTTAATTCTTTTATTTTTACTTGAAATCGAAACTATTTGACTATTATATATCGTGTATTGAGCATAAAGGTCATATAGTACCTAGATATGTTAAACCTTTAAAAAAATTATGTATAGTCATAAATAACTTTACCAACTGAACAAGTATTTATTTAAATCAATTAAATTTTATTTAATTCAACTAAATATTTAATTAATTCAAATAAAACTTAGTTTTGCTGACTAAATGTTTCGATGAGTTAATAAAATTAATTTATCCAACTAAATGCTTTTCTCAGTGTACAGATACTTCAATAAATATTTTCTAAGCATTAAAAAAATATTAAAAACAAAACATTGTAACTAAATATTTGAGTTCGGATATTAGCCCATATGTAAATTCACGCCTGATTAACCCTCACATAATACCTAAAACTGGGTCGTAGTTGACCAGGCCCGCAGCCAGGATTTTCCTTTGAAGGGCGGGGGGCTAATTTTAAAATATTGTTCATCTCAAAACCATCTCTTTTACCAATATGTTGTGAAGAAAATATGAAGGGGATCGGTACTAAATATATAAAATAATTTATATATTTTATATGACTTAAAGTAATACTTTCATCTATATTTTGAAAATAAAAATGCACTGCTTATTAAAAACTGTTAATAAGTAGGAGAGCTTCGTGATAAATTATTCCAACAAGCACACGCTAGGAAATTAAATTAATTCGTTACGTATTTAAGTCGCATATAGCCCTACGAGCCCCCCTCCAACCTAGCTACGGACCAACATTTGTACCAATACTGTAATTTTTGTAAATATCTTATATATTAATCTTTTTATTCATCTGTATTTTGTACATTCTCCTAAAATGTTGAATAAATCTGTTTAGCAAATGTCTTGTCCCGAGCAGGCAACACATTTAACAATTCTGGTAAAAGAAACGACGTACGTTTCGGAGCATAGTTTCTTTTGTTTACAAACAACACAGCAAATATAACCAGTTTTAAAGGTTACTACCCTACCTAGAGTGGCATTATATAACAACAATAGAGTAATAAAAACTGCTATTTTCAAGCGAGTTTGTTATTTTACTGGAATACAAAACAGCCGTTTCACTTCTACTATCGTTTCTTCTATTTTAAGAAATAAATATCGTATGCTTTTTTCTACTTTATTATAAACTCTATTAATTTATTTACCAGTATGATTTGTTTATTTACAAATTTTAATTATTTTGTAAACACTAAAAAAACTAAACTTTTTGTATTAACTGTAATCAGTTTTGATTGTAAAAAATAGTAAAAATAATAAATAATCAAAAGTAATAATCATTCCCAGAGTTTCCAAAGTAGAATCACATTGGGCATACAAACGAGACATATTTAAACATTAAGGGCCGGATTATTCACCTTCAGGTAAAATTCCCAATAACTAGTTGCCGGTCAAATAAATTAAGTACACAGTTTGGGTATATTCACAGTATTATACTCGTATCTTGAAAGTAGTTACTGGAATGTTTATGAGAATGGGTCCAACTTTTGCTCTCAGGAAATACATCCAAGAGAGAGATGGGTAATTGACAGAATAATGTGTTAGAGAGAATAATTAAACCCATTGACTAATCTACTTAAAAGGAGGCGGGATTTAAAAAATCTGTAAATCTTTCACAAATACTTTCTAAAAATTTTAGGTAAACGGAAATTAATATTCTATGCTTTGCCAAGGGTGTTTCTTAAATTTTTGTTTTGTGATTGTTTAGTGTTTAGTAGTTACTATATCTATGTTTCTAGTTTTTTTTAGTTTGTAGTATTTTTATTAAAACAACTGAATATTTAATAACTTTTTAAAATTACAAAGTATTTACATAAATAAATGCCTATATTATTACTTTATTTGTACTTATCGCTTACATTAATTTCTGCGATTATTTAATTATCTAAAATACTTCTAAACCTCTGTTTTTTGATGATTGTTTTCATTTTATTTTCGTTTAGTTATTTTTTTATTAAAGGTAAAGAATGAAACATAAACACGCTATACAACTTTGTTTAAGGGCCTAGGATACGTAGTTTCGAAAACTAAATCCGCTATAGGGGCGCCACTTGTATCAATATACAATTTTTACTAAAGGACCATCCTTCTCTGCAACAGATCATAAATCAATCAGTCAGCAAGGTAGGTTGAGCGTAAGTAATTGCCAAGCTTGCTTACTGTGACACTCTTTGCATTTGTAGTCGGCATCGCAGGTAGAAAATCATTCCAAGTTGAAAATAAATGTTTCTTAACAATTTTAACATCGCATTTAATTTGCTGTATGCATACAAATTGTGTAAATGCCTTACTATCTAGCCACTGCAAATTCTAATTCGGACATAATGTGTATAAAAGAAAATATGTGAATATTTTAATTAAATTTTATTTTAAAAAATATATGTATAAGATTAATTATTTTTTACAAATTTCGCATTCTTTTCTAGAACATGTTTTGCATTTAGAAGCTCTTTACCATTAGCGGCACGGTAGCAAAGACAGATTCTAAAATTCTAAATTATTTGAATAGAAAGTGAGAGTCCTACCAAGAAGGCTTGAGGTCCGAAAGCAGATTATTTTCTACTTGGTTGAACCACCTGTTAAAATAATGAATAAGATGCTTAGAAAATTTAGGAAACGTTATAAATCTGACATACTTTAATCCTAGCTATTGTTATTGAACTCAGATAACTATGTATAATGAAATAAATATCGATTAGATGCTCAAATATTGCAAACCATACTATTGCAAATACCAAATTAGTACAATTAGCGAATACTTTTTTTTAACGGGTAATATGTAGTTAGGATATACTACTAATACAGTGTACAGCGGTTTTTAATTTAATTTAATATTTGTACATACAAACTAATGCCTATCTTCCTATCTATTAAAAATAATTATAATAATAGTGAACAAAGTGACAAAAACAACAGTTCAATAATTACAAAAAATGATAGGCGAATTAATATGCTGACTCTGGTCTATCATTTAACCTCTTAAAATAAGATAAAAACCATTAAAATATTGATTTAATCATCTAATAATCATCATTTAATAATTAGTAGATCTTAATCGATTAATTATTAAAAATCAATATTAAGAAATATAAAATGGATGTTCTTCAGAATGCAAACTTATCAAAAGTATAGCATTAGGAAATGTATAATAAGAAATATATAATGTAAATAATAATGTTATAATTTGTAAATAATACTAAATATTACTTTTACCAGTAAATTTTACTGGTTGGTCTATGCGATCATAAAAGGAGGCGGGTAGAATAAGCTTACTTTTCTTAACAAAAGATGAGGGGTAGGCACCAATAGTGGGTGTGTACTTTTTAATTTGTAAATCTTCTACATTAATAACTCTTTATCAGATATATCAACAATACTCATATTTTTTCTGCATCTTGTAATACTAGTAATCTTTGACATAACGTAATATTATTTTAAATTTTGATTTATGCAAAACAAATACAGTAGTAATTACTAAAGGTGTCTGATTCTCATAATCATGAAACAATTAATAAAATATATTGACGAGATGTCAATGGTCTTTATGTAATGAGTAACATATGCTATTTTCATCAACTTAGTTTGAATAGTTTCTGTACTAGAACTGATGAAAGTGTAGGTAAATCTACTCTTTTATTATAAAATATTAATAAATTGTTAATGATTAGATTTTTTTAAATATTTTTTTCATATATACTAGATGAACCTACACAACACGCAAACAAGAATTAATCAATTTTTATAATTTTTCTTAAGTATCCTAGGCCCTTAACTGGTAGATGCCTCCATTTAAAAGGACTATTTTATAAAGTGTGTCAAAGAAATTTTGAATAGAATGAGCAACAAAGAGTTTTTACAAGCGTGTTTTAAAAACAAGCTTTAAAGAATTTAAATATCTTGCCCAGATAGTTGTCCATCTCTGTTTAATTCGGTCTCTTTCGTACACAGTATAAGGGGTATTTCGATTCTTAAAGCAGCAGCGCCCTTACTCGGGACAAGACATTTGCTAAAGACTGTACTTGCCTAAATTACTTGCCTTAAATGACAAGTATTTGTAAATATAAAGTATTAAAACATCTACTTTTAAAGCATTTTCAATGCATAAAGTATGCAATAACTATGCTTCTTATAAGTAATTACCACTACAAAAGTAGGTACATTTTTCAAATTCAGTTAAAGTGCAGACAAAATACGTACTTAAAAGATGATCAAGGTGTCTACATATCATTTTTTGTAGTACAGTTAGTGCTACAAAAGTCTAGAAAACTTTTAAGTTGTAAATTCCCTCATAAGGATTTACAGCAAAATGATAGAAAATTTAAAAAATAAAAAAATAAATTTTGAATGACTAGAGCGACCTCAACATTATCTGTATGCTGAATTGATTCATTT
The DNA here is from genome assembly GCA_929113105.1 of Agrypnus murinus. Classification (NCBI taxonomy): domain Eukaryota; kingdom Metazoa; phylum Arthropoda; class Insecta; order Coleoptera; family Elateridae; genus Agrypnus; species Agrypnus murinus. Next base: position 88,045,628 of record OV816024.1, read on the forward strand.
TAATGTACTATAATATTTATATCTCTTGGCTTGTTGTTAATCGTGTTTCTCATAACGTTGTTATTTAAATATTATCTGTTTAAGGTATTGTTGTATTTTATTATCTTCTATTATTTATTATATTTATTTAAGTATTCTTGCCACATGTTAGATTTATATTTATTACTTATTTTTTTCTATAATTTCTTTACATATTGTTAAAGGGGTTTCCCGTTTAATACATATTAAATAAATAAATAAATAAATCCGGCCATGTAGCAGATCATCATTTACGCTTTTATTGTCCCAATATGGTGGTGGTATACTCCATACCATGGGAGTTCCGATGTACGTCATCAATAATCGTTTAGGGCGGTTTTTGCAAACTTGACAAAAATAAACATAAGAGTGCTTGTTTAAAAGGTATTTTTGAGTTATTATTTTGCACATGTAATTTTTATATGTAGGGGCGATCCGGCTGTGTTGGGCCCCTTTTTGAATTACAAGCTTTAATCTTTAAATATGACGATTTACATTTTTATAAAATACGTTTCGCCTCGAATGGATATTTATTTAATTAATGACGCAATACAAAACGGTCTATTTTTTATATTTTTTATTTTATCTGTTGTAATATGTAATACAACAAGTGTGCTATCATAACATTATGCATACACTTTTTTTGATACGTTTACGGTCACATAAGCATATTAACCAATAATAGAACAAAATTAACTTATTTTAACTTTTAATATTTTAAATAAATCATATCTTAACTCTTAGTGGCATATAACGCCATGTGAGAACAAAAAAATTAAAAACCTCAAGAAATATGTTTTATATCTATTTTTTTAAATTAGTTTGTATTTGTCAAAAATATTATATTATTATTATATTCTATCATGGCCGGAATATCATGGGTCCAACATGTCCCAGCTGTATAGGTTTTAAACTTTTCGCGATAAAACCAAAATGATATAACATAGACCCTCTACTGCACAATCAAAATTAAGGTTAGGTTTAACATATTTGCAGAACAGAATATTAAAACAAAATCTTCCAAAATTCTTATAAAAACCTGTTTCTTAAAATATAAAATAAAAAAATTTCAGACCTACTTTTTCCAACAAATCAAAATATTTCAGCAAACAATTTTAACATCAAACAATTTTAACACCAAAATTTTTTTCTCGTAAGGCCCCATGTTATACTCCACTCTACCATTCTCATATCGGTGTTGCCAACTCAGAAAATCTAAAATAATGCAAGGGTGCCAACATAGCCAGGGGTCCATCACAGCCGGATCTCCGATAGATTTTGCTGTATTCCAGTATAAACATCATCTTATTTATTCCCATCTATTGTATTTTGAGTTTATATAGTCGAAATGCAAATTGTAAAATAATTAACTGCGTATGACTTTCATATTTGTCTTTTGACTGTTGGCAATACTGGTGTTTCTCGTTTACACATCAATCTAAAATCGATTTATTTTCATTTGGGTATACACTGCAATACATACATTTATATACATGTACTAAATTAGTTGTATATGCATAAACACTCATTTAAAGAATGTAAACATACTAGATTAATGACATGATTTGAGGTTATGACGTAGGTTACGTCATAGCCTACGTCATAACCTTAAATGATGTCATTAATTTAGTATGTTTACATTCTTTAAATGAGCATTGGAACTTACAGGGTCTGGGGTATAGCACGTGGTACTCTGATTTGCCAGCATCGACTGGCTGATTAGAGCCTAAGCAGCTGCCTAGAGTTCCTTGGTAATTCTAGGACACCAATCGACTTCCACTGGCATAAGCTTTGATTGATACCCGGCGCAATTTCCCGGAAACGGGATTCCACGCATTAAGAATTGTCCAAGCATTACAAGATTTATTTGGAAAAATTGCTCCAAAAATATAGTAAGATTGAAGTTTTAATCGAAAATATAAAAAAAAACACGCACAACTTTTACAAATAATTTCCAAGCAACTGCTTAAACTTTAAATTAAATTGTTAAATTTTAAATTGAAATGCCTGTTGCTAAATGTTAAATCGAACATTAAACTTCATACGTACATACGTAACGTAATGTTCGATTTAACTGACCGACTATATAGCTTTACTGCGAACTTCTCTATCCCTTAGATGTCACCAATAATAAATTTGCATTTTATTATGATCATCTCAACTCACTAATGAACGATAGCTTTTAATTGCACTTATTCTGATCCTTGCCTACTGCAATTGCCTACGTATGATGCAAAGTAAGAAGAATTTGTGGGTATTTATTACCACAACAACTAATATTCAAGAAATCCATATTTTTTTGTTTTAATGAGCGAACTTAAACTAGCACAACAATATTGACTTAAACGACAGATTAACGCTTAGCATTTTGCAATATACTCAATTCTTCACTTGTAGTTTTGCAGAATTTAATATAAGTTTCCAAGTGCTATATTATGCAAGTCCATTAGAATAAAGAAGCAAAGACTGCCTCACAAATTTGTTAAAGTGTTTTAGAGTAACTTACACCTCCTAAGTTTAGTTTTCCATTAAGTACACTCTGCACCTTTCCTGATTTATGGTTATAATCCGTTTGATATATTTGCATTTGCGTTATCTCCAACAACAAGCACCTAAATGGCGGTATCAAAATATCTGAAAAGATATTTCTCGAGTTATGTATACCATGCATAAATAAACCAATACAAAATTAACCTACAGAAGTGTCTTTAATATATAACAGGTTATTTTAAAATATAATTTTTGGGTGAAATATCATTCTCAGTACTAAAACCAACAAATTGGGATTCTTTTAAATAGATGCATTTTAGTTTTATTTTCAAAACGTACAAATTCATGTCAGTCATATCATTTACAGCATGTACAATTTAAAAATGTCTGCACATAACAGTTAACTGTCTATGAATCTATATTGATCTATGATAATGAATCTATGTATGATAAATATATACTTTGTAAATATAGAATATAATACATATAGAACATAATTATTCACACGTAAATATTGGAAAATAGTGTGAAAACATAATATGTTGCTATTATGTATTCGGTTAGTTATCACCTATTATGAATGAAGCATGAAGTATTGCCACTAATTGGTCGCATAATGTTCTAGAACAGCAAGGCTATTTTTTAGCCTTTTTTCTAATACAGAAAATTACATCATATTAGCGTTGCTATCCTATATAGATCGTTATGAAACCAATAGTACAAACAGTACGTCCCCAAATGCGGTTCTCAAGAGGAAAAACTTGTATTATTGATTTTATACCGTCATTCTTTATAAAAAATTTTGCTTGATTTAAAACTACTAAAAAGTATTACTTAGAATAAAGTAGAAAATCTAAAAAAATGCATTATTTCGTAAAGAAAAGACAACTATTTCAATATTCTTCAAAAAATCATATCACGTTACTTGAATAAATCGTATGAAAAATGAAATAAGGCGATATTTCTCAATATTATTAATATTTCTATTTGATTGCTACTGCATTGATTCAAGCAAGACATCATGATAAAAATGTAGGACTTACATTGGTCGTTTTTTCCTTAGAAAAAATACTAAAGCCAAAAATACTTAAAAATAAGCAAAATAAAAATCAAAAATTTAATCAAGACTTTTTTAGATATTTTGCCACACGAAGAAATTTTTTTAAACATTTTGTTAAAATTAAAAACCGCATCTTTCTATCTCAATTTATAATGATGTAATAGGTAATTTGCTGATACGGCGGTAAGAGCGCTCTTAATAAATACCTTTGACTGTGTACTTATTGTTTTAATTAGATTTAGATGTTCTTGTACAGGATGAAAACAATGGTTAAGTTCTGTGTGATGATATTCTAAAAAGCCTAATAACATTTCCTTCTCTAGTGACTCTTCTAAGGTATGTTAATGTGATTATGTCACCCAACGTTTTGGTTATAATTAGACTATTATTAGTATCTTAATTTCAAAATATATTATTTATTTAATGTAAGATTTTATACCTCTTATTACTGAGGGCAAACAGATGTTAGTTCTTGAATTTCGCGGGATACATATGGAATTCCCAGGTCTTCGTGAGGGTTTGCTTGCTGACGTACCAAGTGTATTGAACCAGAACCGCTGGCGAATTTTAGTATTTGATGGTTTTGTACAACTCCAGAGTTGAACACCAATCATCCATATTGGCTTTAAAATGGCTCTATGCAGGAGAATTTTATTTTCTAAATACAGCTGAGACCCCGACTTAATTTTGAATAACAAGCGCATTTGCCAAACTTTGTTGAACGCTTGCTTAATATCTAGGAAAACTGAGGTATAATAATAATAAAATGACTTTATTGCTATATAAAATATTTACGAGCAAAATATAGTAAATTAAAAATTGAACTTACCAAAAGCGACTTAATAATTTTTATACCGCTAGCATTCAAATTTAAATTAAATTCAATAATTGTACAGAAATTACAAACGAAACTATAATTACATGACATCATTTTTCAATATAGGGTTTCAGGGGTAAGATGGTGTAGCCAGGTTTCATCAGTAGTCATACTAGACTCTAGAAAGACATTCCCATCTTCTTCATATCGTGTCAGTAGTGTAGTAATGATTTGCTCAACGTTTAAAAAATATACTTTGGTTTCACTCATAGTAGTCAAACAAACAAAGTAGATATAGACGACTCAACTACTGTACCAGGGTCGGATTTCAGTTAATGCATGCCCCAGTGCAGAAGTTTGAGGAGGGTACTTTATACAGAGTGTCACGGTGTCTCCAAATAAATGAACAATAACACAGAGAGTTCAAGAACGTCAGAGATAGAATCTAAAACTGAAGAAAAAAACTCTAGCTTGAATTTCTTTTAATTTGTAAGAGATTGCTTGCAATACTTATTGCTAATACGGCCCTGTTATATTTTGTTTCAATTGAAGTAATCAATAAAAGTGGACGAGTTTTGAGATAACCAAAACAATGTAAAGTACTATCTACGCGATATGTATTTTAACCTGCCGAGTTGACAGGAAATTCTGATGAGGAGTATTGGACAAAGCCAAGTCTTTGTAAACGATGACATCAACGTAAGCGTTCTTGCTGGTATAATAATAATAATAATTGCTACAACCCATAGGAAGAAGGGGGAGAAGAAAAGGAAGAAACAAAATGAATCAATACATTAGGGATGTAAATTTTAAACCTTTTAACACTCTAGAATTAAATAGTGTAAATGAAATAAATGACATGTTTAACAACTATCCTAAAAACGCACTAAAAATTTTCAATCAAAACAACTGCAGTATAAACAGTAACTTTGATGAGTTAAAAGTATTTCTGTCTCAGTTAACGTTTCAATTCGATTGTGTGATACTAACTGAAACGTTCAATTCTATCGACTGTAACTTGTATAGTCTAAATGAATACGATGTTGTATTTAGTGAAGGTAACATCAATAAAAATGACGGTGTTATTATTTTTATTAAGAAAAATTTGTCTCATACAGATAAAGTAGTTGAAATAGGTCCATGTAGAGCAATACAATCTTGTCTTGCATTAAACAGTCATGATAATTTACTAATAACTTCTATACCTGTCTCAGAGGACACAATATGTCAAAATACAAAATATTATGAGCGAAGTTAAGTATATAAAATATGGAGTACCGCAAGGAACTGTCTTAGGCCCTTTGCTCTTCTCATTATATATAAACAGTCTGTTCGATTTAACAATACAGGGAAAAATCATCAGTTTTGCTGATGATACTGCAATTTTTTATGAAAGTGATACAAGGACCGATTTAAAACAAATAGTCGAACGAGACCTAAAAATAATAATAAATTGGTTTAATCATAAAAAACTAACCATAAATCTTGATAAAACTTACTTTGTTCCCTTTGTAAGTTATAAAAACCATCTTCCCACATACCACAATTTAGATATAACTCACGAATCTACAACTTATAGTATACATTCCATGAATCATATAAAATATCTAGGAGTTGAAATTGATTCCCACCTAAAATGGAATTTTCATATTAATCAGGATACAAAACAGTAAGAATGTTATTATATAAATTTAAATTTTTAAAAAATAAGTTTCTAACTTGCAAAAATCCATTGGACAGAGGGCATACAGTTATCTTTTACCAAAAATCTATAACTCCTTGCCCAATATTTACAAAACATACCTTTGGAGAATAAACTCACTTGGACTTATTAAAAAACTTTTTAAAAATTATTTGTTTATATCAAGCAGACAATTTATTCACGATTTAATCGAAAACAAAATATAACACCGTCAAAACTGTCTGATACGTACAGCAAATCTTATTTACACTATACACTTTAACGAATACTAAATTGGTTATCTTCTACTGGCTGACCTTTTGGAAACTGGCCCGTGCGCAACCTAACCGGTCCTCAACGGGTTTTCATTTTTCAGTTTATTCAGTTTATTTTGTAATTTGGCTGTTTAATTGTATATCCGTTCTCTGTTTATTTTCTTTCTTAAAAAAAATTATTTTTGTTTGCTATTTGTGTATAGATCTATTTATAAGTCTATGTAACATATAAAAAAATTATGTAATTGCGTTCCTGAATAAACATTATTATTATTATATTATTATTATTATAGCCTGAAAACCGGGCCCCAGAAACTATAAGCTTGTGCGGGAGGGATGGGGCGATTATTATTATTACGTAGGCCATAAGTGCGGCTGCAGCCGACGTACAGATGGGACAGCGCAAATCCCACATTTGTGTCACAGCTACGGAAAACTGCAGAAAACCTTAACCAGATCTGCCGGCACCGGGAATCGACCGCGGACCGCTTGGGTGAAAGTCCAGCACTCTAGACATTACACTACCAAGGCTGTCTTATAAACTGATTATGTTTAGTATCAAATGTTTATTCGATGCTGTTTTAAATAAATATGATTAGCAATAAAAATCGCCCGCACTTTATTTAGTACATTACTTAAACACGTACTTTAATTAAGAATTGCCCTATAATTTAAGATTAAAAGTTCTTCCGTTAATTTTCGAATGAAATTAAAGAACATAAAAATATTGTGTATACACAACTGTCTTGTGCAATCTGATTTTATTATAATAAATAGTCTAATAACTACAATAAACTATTTACACTAATGAGAATTAGGTATTCTTCATAACAACCATAACTGATAAGCCAGAACGAACTATTTTATTTACAAGGATAGAGTACGAAAGAGCGTAATATACAAATTGCCGTTATTAGCTCATAAACAGTACATAAATAAGACTTAATGTTTATTTATTCAATGATGGTTTCAGTTTTACTAAAAAGGATTACTGGATTCAAGTAATTATTCAGATTGGAAACAATCTATTAACATCGCAGATTCGTAATGTAGTTTTTATAAACCCGAATGATTTTTATAGCTTTTAAATTTAATCAAAGCCGCCCACATCAATAAAAATTGTCCTTTATTCTAATTAACTGCCTTATTAGGAAACCAAACTCTCTTTAAAAATCAGATATTTTATTTTAATACTGTTATTAGACCTTGAATTTATTTGAAAATAAATAAACTGCAACATAAGTAAAAAGGACATGTGTATTATTTACAAATGTATTTCAAGATTAACAGTCATCTTCGCCAGGTCATTATACTAACAATCACCTGACGAACGACATTCTGCGGCATAGACAAAATAGTGCTTTATTGACAAATTTTTTCAAGTTCAACTTATCGGCAGTATGCGATATAAGGAGGATGAATGTCTAGCAGACTGCAAACCGGACTGAAAACTTGAACTTGAAATAACATTTTAGAAAAAAGTTATAAGTAGAATTTTCTCTATATGTGTCCGTCCACAGAAAAGGGACCTTAGCTGTGCATGGCTAATTTCTCAGGAGAGGCTAAACTAAGTGTTTGGGTAAATTTTGCCGATTTTGAGATTTTGATTAGTAACACTGCGCAGGTATGTCCTGCACCTTGTAAAGTTGGTTTCGGGACGATAATTCACGCGGAAGTACAAAAAAAAGGATTGTTCCCAACCCCTGTCCTGAACACGAAATAATAATTAATTATTAAATTAATAATAAACAATTGTATGCAAGTTTTTTACATTTTCCTTTTTTCATGTTATCTAGTTTAAATCTACGCAAAAAATGCTACACGATAGCGCCATAAGTGTGGGGTTGAATGTTCCATTGTAAAACGGTTGTTGAAAATTACCAAACTTTAAATAGCGATATCTCACAACAAGATTTGTGCATTATAAAACTTCAAAAATTCATAACTCGGTTAATTTTTGGATTTTCTTTTTACGAAAAAGGCGTTATTTTGTTCAGAATTTTATCTACTTTTAGGAAATGTAATTAACTCAATTTCAACATCGGAACAGTTAAAGTCCCTTTTCCTGTGGACGGTCACATATATCAACTATTTTGTATGCAAGTATTTTTCGTTATTTTTTGAAACTCTATATATATATAATTATCTATTATAATATTTTATTGTATTATATTGTTCTATGAGCTTTTGTGAAAAATTAAAGTTTTCTTTACGTATAAAATACGTTTGTAATTAATTTGTTTAACGTAGTTGTTCAATGCATTGATTTGAACAATATATATATTTTATTATGTCTAAAAAATGTAGAATAAAATGTCGTTAGCTATATACAGCGCATGGTAGCGAGTAGAAAAAAGGTTAAATTTGATATTGCAAGCAGGGAATCGAATTTACAAATTTAATCTTTTTATAAACTAATTGTTTGAAATCAGTAAAAGTTAAATTATAATAATTGTATGAAATTGATAAAATGTTTAATGTTCAATAAGGTTTTATTTTATTTATCAGACTGTATATATTCGGAGACTGTATATTTTCCTCTGACTAACTGTATATTTTCCACGGCAATTCTCATATATATGTACGTATGTCAATATTTTTTGGTTTCCAATGATTTAATTGTTGGATTCATTGTGTTGTTGAGCGACGTGTGCAAAAACCTAATTGGTGGGTTGGAGTGATTTGGTGTCAGTCAACAGTCTCTTCTATTCTATTTAGGAGTAATTTTTTCAATATAACCTAAATCTTGAATATATATTACTACATTTATGAGTTATATGGCCTCGTCAGAGCCCATAAGTTTAGTACATGGAAAGTACATCATTAATTAACTGGATTAATTCAGCTCTGCCTTTGAAGATAACGAGCGAAGGTCATTAACGAATGAAAATATCAAAGGCATTTGATTGGCAACAGACTAGATTATTCGTATCCAATACTAAACCATCGCCACGGTAACTCAATTGATAGTGCAACGTTCTTTTTAAATAATAACAAAATGCTGTTTAAATCATATATATTTATATACCGTACATTCTTCTAGAAAATACTGTAGATTCTTCTAGAAGGTCTATTGATTTTTCGCGCCGTCGATGAAGCACGCGGGTGAGTCACACGCATTCTCAAACATTCGACGGTGAAGTTCAAAGGGCTGACCGCGCTCATTACACTGCCCCCCTCTTCAAGTCTGTTCTGTCCCAGAACAGGCACCACTCTCCGGTTCCTGTAGAAAGGGTCGTGACGATATCGGCAGTCTTCACCTAGACTACACGTTCCATTCCGGTAGAAGTAACAGCCTACACTCTTCGTTGGCCTTGATGCGGGCTGTGGGTCAAAACTGCAGACCAAGATTTTAACGTTCGTACCTCTAAAGATAACTTCCAGCATGTTTCTAACGATCCTCCAGTCCAACTGGTCCCGCCCACACCCGAGTCTGGGAACTGCCAATTTGTTAATGCCCTTGGCAAGTAGCTCGGTCCTCAAATCCCATAACGCTCTCCATAGGTTCGCGTAACTGGGCTTCTGGTGGTAAGCCTGTTTTGTTACTAGGTAGTAAATACACCGTCCATGATCCAGCAGGTGTAAGGTCTTGCCAACAGAAGGATTCTGTTCTCGGAGTTCATCCAGCCGTCCAAATTTATATCTAAACACTACTGCGATCCCTCTTGCCATGCGGAGGTCCTCGGAGACACAATGGGCAATGGAATAATCAACAGAGACCCGGAAGAGATCTTGTTGCATCTCGGTCGTGACTCCGAATTGCGCTTATCTAGTTCCGGAAAATGCAGCCATAAATTCTCCAAAGGTTGGCTGGTCACCTTCAGGTCTTACGGTGTTGACAGCCACTTCGGCCTCATTTTCCAGATCCGGGACTGCGTCATTCTTTCCCTCATAGGGCGCCAGACGATAGGAGTGTACCACCTTTGGTTTCCCTCTTGGCAATTTCTGGATGCGATAAATCAAGTCATTTATTCGTTTCTTCACCTGGTATGGGCCCTCCCAATTTCGCTGTAACTTTGGAGAATAGCCCCGACGTTTTTGCGGGTTGTATAACCAAACAAGCTGTCCAGGTTGAAACCTTCCTTCTTGAGCTCTCACATCGTACAAAGTCTTCATTCGGTCACTCGCGATTCGACTATGGTTTCGGGTTCGGTCATGAATCTCCTCCAACTTCTTCTTTAGGTTGATGACATAATCATTCCCGGCTACCTCCTGCTCTGCAGGTGGAGATCCAAATTCCAGATCACATGGTAACCGTAACTCACGTCTAAACATCACAGACGCTGGTGATTGGCCGGTTGTTTCGTGGACCGATGCACGATAAGCCATCAGGAACAGATGCAGGTATTGATCCCAGTCTCGTTGATGATCGGAGACGGCCTTGGCCAAATATTTGCCCATTGTGCGATTCATGCGTTCTACCATTCCATCGGACTGCGGATGTGACGGCGTGGTTCGAGTCTTGCGAATGCCCAACAATCGACAGACTTCTCCAAAGAGTACAGACTCAAAATTGCGGCCTTGATCCGAATGCAGCTCCATGGGCACTCCGAAACGACTGAAAAACTCTTTGACTAGTACGTCAGCAACAGTCGCGGCTTCCTGGTTTGGTAGGTCATATGCTTCTGGCCATTTGGTAAAATAGTCCATTGCCACTAAGATGTATTTATTCCCATCATCGGTTTCGGGAAATGGTCCGGCAATATCTATAGCTATTCGTTCCAAAGGACTACCCACATTGTACTGCCTCATAGGTGCTCTTCGTTTCCCCAAGGGTCCGTTACCAGTGGCACATAGTTCGCATTTCCGCAACCACTCCTTCACGTCTTCTTTACAGTTGACCCAATAAAAACGCTCCCTAACTTTCTCCAGAGTCTTCTTCACACCGAAGTGTCCTCCTGATGCACCATCATGGAGATGTCGTAATACTGTAGCCACCCGGCTCCTAGGAACCACGAACTGAGACCTAATGGTGGTGCCATCTTCACTCTCCAGCACTCGCTTCAGGAGATCATTTTCCACCTTCAAGGAATCCCATTGGGCCCAATACGCTTTTAGAGTTCTGTTGAAAGGGCTGACGACCTCCCAGGCAGGCCTTTCTCCCACACGCTTCCATTCCAGTACCATCTTTAATTCGGGATCAGCCTCCTGTTGACGTTGCAATTCTCCCGGCAACCAATTGTCGTTGACGATGGTAGTTCTCAGTACTTGGCAAACTTTCTCTTCCAAACGAGAGCAATGACGGCAAGCTGTTGGACAGGGTCTTCTTGAAAGAGCATCGGCATTTCGATGACTAGTGCCCGCTCGATGTTCCGTGTCAAAGTCGTATCTTTGTAATCGTTCAATCCACCTTGCGACCTGGCCTTCAGGATTACGGAATTGTAGAAGCCATTTCAACGCTGCATGGTCCGTCCTCAATAAAAACTTCCGTCCATACAAGTATTTGTAGAAGTGCTCAACGGACTTCACGACAGCCAACAATTCTTTTCTGGTCACACAATAATTCCTTTCGGCTTTCGACAAAACCTTACTGAAATAACCGATGACCTTTTCTTGTCCATCCTGTATCTGAGAAAGTACACCCCCATTGGCCAGATTACTTGCATCTGTGTCCAGTATGAATTTTCCTTCGGTCCGTGGATAGCTCAATATTGGTGCTGTTGTCAAGGCACTCTTCAACTGTTGGAAAGCGGTTTCGCACTCTCCGCTCCAAATATACTCGCGCCCATCTTCAGTTAACCTTGTCAGAGGCTTTGATATATTGGCAAACCCAGGAACGAAACGCCTGTAGTAGGTACACAATCCAAGAAAACTACGAACTTGGTGTTTATCTCTCGGTGTTGGCCACTCTTGGACTGCATAGATTTTATCGGGATCGGCTGCTACTCCTTTTTGTGATACGACATGCCCGAGGTATTTTACTTCCTTTCGGAATATGTGACACTTTTTCTGACTCAATTTCAGGTTGGCTGCACGCAGTCTCCGGAACACTTCCTCCAGATTTTTCAGATGTTCCTTGAATGATTTTCCAACCACGATCACGTCATCTAGGTATACCAAGCAAGTCTTCCACGACAGCCCCCTCAGAATGGTCTCCATTAGACGCTCAAAGGTGGCCGGAGCGTTACATAGACCGAAAGGCATAACCGTAAACTGCCATAGTCCGGAACCAATAGTGGACGCGGTCTTCTCCCGGTCTTCAGGTTCCATTTCAACTTGCCAATAACCACTCTTTAAGTCCAAAGTCGAAAACCATCGTGAACCAGACAGGGTATCTAACGTGTCGCCAATGCGTGGTAAGGGATAGCTGTCTTTCTTGGTCACGTTATTGAGCTGCCGATAGTCCACACAAAATCTCGTTGATCCGTCCTTCTTACTGACCAGGACCACCGGTGATGCCCATGGACTGCTGGATGGCTCGATGACCCCTTGTTCTTCCATATCAGTAATGATTTTCTCGGCTTCTGCTCGCCTTGCTATAGGTAGACGTCTCGGTTGTTGTCGGACTGGCCTAGAGTTCCCTGTATTGATTTTATGTCGCACAATATTGGTTCGTCCCTTCTGGGTATCATCAAGAGCGAAGATATCTTGATATCGGTGAATCAAACTCTGTACCTCTTTCACTTCCATTTTGTTAAGGTCTTCGCATGAACTAGCAATCATACCCACTAGTTTTCCACCATGGTCTTTGGGCACTGGTTTTGGAACATCGGCCATACACCTGGCTACTCGGAATACTGGCACACACTGTCCCACAAGGGTGCTCTTCTTTAATGTCACCGGATCCACATTAACGTTTATAATCCTCACCGGTACCGTCTTCCCAACCTTGATCAGCGCTTTTCCCACCAGTATGCCACTATGGATCTTCTTATCACAGACAGGCTCCATCATTCGCACACATCCTACCCGAAGATCTCCATCCAAACCTGCCTCAACAATTATCTCGCTCCGACCTGGTAATATCACATCTTCTGTCAGCAACACCCTTACGACAGGGTCTTCTCGTGGGTGCAAAGGGAGTTCTTCGTTACCAACCTTCAAAACGCCCTCCTTCAAGTCCAATGTAAAACCAAATTTTCTCAGGAGGTCCATTCCCAGAATGAAATCGTCAGTGATGTCGGCTACCAGCACCTCATGATCACGTTCTTCACTTCCAATGCCAATCTTCATCTTCACCACTCCGCCTGTTGGAATTACTTCACCTGTCGCTGTACGGAGTTGAGTAGTTGTCTGTAACAGCTTCATACTTGTTCGTAGAACATTAGGCCGTATGATGGACTTTGTCGCCCCCGTATCAATGAGCAATGGAACAGCTCGATTAGCAATTTTCCCATCTACGAACAAACTGCTGGTACTATTCTTTGATGTTACGGCATAGATGGTGATCTCCGGGGCATCTTCACTCAAGGTCAACGTTCGCCCCCTCTCGTCGACCTTCTTTAGTTTTTCTATTCCAACAACGGGGCCCTCGAACTTCTTGAAGATTCTTCTTACGGCTCTCTTCCTTCTGAAGAACTCTCATTAACAACTCTTCTAGGCGATCTTTGGAATCTTCCTCTTCTTCTGCAACAGTTCGAACTCGCCCGTGGCCTCGGGACGCTTGTTTTGCGGCTTCAAATTCTAACGCGTGAGCAAGCGCATCATCAGTTGTTCTTGGTCGCGCCAGCCTTAATGACTGCTGTGTTTCCCCATCTCTTAGTCCATCAATGAAGGTCTGCACAGCGAGTTGTCCCAGAAATGAATCGGGTGCCGTAGGGTACGCCAATCGGACAAGCCGCGCTACATCGGCTTCAAACTCCTGAAGGCTTTCTCCATTCTTCTGGACACGATTCTTTACTTGCGCGTGATAAACCTGTTGTAGATGCGCGTCTCCATATCTCATCTCCAATCTAGAAACTAACAACTGGTAATCATTTTCCTGCCCTGCTGGGATTGTTTGCAGGACGTTCAACGCGTCTCCACGCAAAGCCACAGTTAAAGAAACGGCCTTTTCCTTGCGTGTCCATCCGTTGGCCCCAGCGGCCGCCTCAAATTGTTTGTAGTAGGTGGACCAAGGTATCTTTCCATCGAACGTGGGTGGTTTTACTTTTATCCCTACGGCAGGACCCTCTTCTTCTTTAAATTGCTTCTTTACTTCATTAAACGGCCGCTCACAAGTTGAGGGAAACCGTAGTTGATTCATTCTATCTTCCAACATATCGGTTATGTCGTCTTTCTTAGCTGTTGATGGTAATTGCATTTGGGCTATTTTCTCTTCTACCATCTTTATTACCCTATCTTGTTCCGCCAATCTACCTTCCAATAGTCCTAACGCGCTGGCATTCTCCAAAAATTCTTCGAAAACTTTATCTTCCAACGCTTTGACATTTTCCAGCAATTCTCCTTTAAGCCTTCTAGAACTTTCTTCAGATTTTTCTAGTAATTCTGCAAACCTTCTAGAATTCTCTTGGTGCTTTTCCAGTAATTCTTCTTTAAGCATTCTAGTATTTTCAAAAACTTTTTCTTCCAGTGCTTTAGTATTTTCAAGTAATTCTTCTTTAAGCATTTTAGAATTCTCTTCTGATTTTCTAGAACTTTCCAGTAACTCTTCTTTTAACATTCTAACATTTTCTTCGGACTTTCTAGAATTCTCTTCGTGCTTTTCCAATAGTTCTTCTTTTAACAGTCTAACATTTTCTTCGGACTTTCTAGAATTCTCTTCGGTTTTTCTAGAACTTTCCAGTAACTCTTCTTTTAATATTCTAGAATTTTCTACGGACTTTCTAGAATTCTCTTCCATTTTACTTAAAAACACGTTGATATCAATTGCGGGTCCAGGTATTTCGAAGAGGAAACTTTCAGGGTCTTCTTTTTGTTCCAAAAGCCATTCTCTTAGCCGATTTATTAATACGCTTTTGAGGTCCGTTGTTTCCAAGTCCCGTTCTTCCAGTTCGCGTTTTAAGTCTATTACCTTCAGATCTTTCAACAATTTCATCGCCATTTTAATTATTAGTTGTAATTGTTTTTAACACTAACAGTTTATTCTCACAGCACTTTGTTTATTACACGATTTTATTTATTTTAAAACCCCACACCTGACACCACTGCAACGTTCTTTTTAAATAATAACAAAATGCTGTTTAAATCATCTATTAATAAAGAGAAAACATTCACACTTAACACACACTAATTCAATCTTAACTAATTTACAAAACACAATTATAAACTAACTATTAACTATTATTTATATTCAACCACAATATTTATTTCGTACACACTTAGATATTTATCTATTACCACTTGTGACTACTAACACGTCTGATTGCTCGCGGTTCACTAATTGAATTCCCTTCGGCGCCAGCCGGCTTTTATATACCGTACATTCTTCTAGAAAATACTGTAGATTCTTCTAGAAGGTCTATTGATTTTTCGCGCCGTCGATGACGCACGTGGGTGAGTCACACGCATTCTCGAACATTCGACGGTGAAGTTCAAAGGGCTGACCGCGCTCATTACAATAGCATTTCCACCTGGAAAGCGGAACGTCCTGGGTTCGATTCTCAGTCGGGGTGATAATTTGTCTATTATGGATTTGCATTCAAAATGTGATTTAATTTATCTAAATGTATCTTCAAGATAACAAAACTAACTAAACTAATGGATCCGACAAAAGACCAATGTGCAAGATATTATGCAACGAGTAACCACACTCAAATGGAATTTGGCAGGTCATGTCGCAAGGAAACGAGTAGAGTGTTACAGTAAAGCCAATAAATGTCGACCTTGAGGAGAACACCGGGATCGATGCAAATCTTTCAAAGGTTGGAAAGATAAAATTGTTATGGTACGTACCGAACAACAAAGAAATCGTAAGCAATGGCGTAAGTATAAAGTATAAGTATAAAAGAGGATACTCGAAAAAGAAGGCCAACACGATTATAATTCTCTCAACACACATATCCCACCCACCTCATGTTACTTGAGTATTTAAGTAAAGAGTAAGTTGAATAGATATTTACAGTGGCGTGCGGTAAGAATTTAGGCTAGGGAAGCAACCACGATTTTAATTATAATACACCTAGGTACAGGCGCGGATTAACGGGGAGGGAATAAACCCCCTCCCATTTAGAAATAAGTATACATAGAATAGAAACAAATAATGTTTGTTACAAAATACAGTCTCATTCGCAGATTTACATTACTTAAGTAACATTAAATTTAACAAACACTAAATCGAGCAAATAACCAAATTATATTAAATAGACATTTGGGCATGAAGCACACTAAAAATAACGGCCAAACAATGCTAACAGCATCGTCTACTATATCACCACGCCCGCTGATTTACGCCAAGGCTAAGAGAAGAGCAGTTACAAGCAGTGCTTATATACAGTGTATGTAACACATTTGAATCGGTATTACCTTTCCGTGCAAGTTTAATGAGCCTAATTTAAAATAGTACTCTAAATAATTATACTTTTTGCTGTACGGAATTGATATTGAGCTTTAAGTTGATTAAATATAACAAATTTAAATAAACGATAACCATAATTTTATAAAAATATTTTTTTTAGCACTGGTTTTTATTTTTAATAAATTCTCAAGGGAAACCATTGCTTCCATTACTTCCATGGACCGCACGGCACTGGATATTTAAAAACTGATTCTAAGATATCTAACACATACCTTACATGTGAATATTTAGCCAATCGAGTGAACGGTTTCATTTGCTGTACCTATGCTTAAATAACTAGTTGGGCAAGAATAGTACGTTTCTGAAAGTTAAAGTAATGTGTGTAATTTTTTATAACAGTTTTAAAGTAGAAAACACACAAAAGTGGATTAACTATTACCATTCTGTTCATTATAAATGGAAAGAGCACTCTAAACCCTACATTATGCTCCACATGGCAATGAAATCACTGCGTTTGGTTTCTGTTTGGAAGATAATGCATTTTTACTACGTAATTTAAATATTACCCATTCTCGACATTAATCAAAAACTGTTCGGTGCTATTTTCATCATGCCGAATGTCATTGCTGAAAGCTCGTTTATTGGTGATTGGCGAACAGTTATTGGCACATGGGACACAGGAAAATTATCGAATAAATCAAGCACTCACATTTCGTTAATGCAGCAAAAGGTTTTAAAGCGTAATCCAATTGTGTATAGCAATATAGCTAACCGGTCCCCAGCGGATTATATAGGGAATTTCCATCACTGTAATAGTACAAAAATGCTATTTTATAGTCCCTTTTACGTTTGCTACAAAGAAAATAAATTAAAAAGTTGATTACCAAGTAATGGTTATGTTCGTACAGTATCTGAATGATAATTAAGTACAGGAATTAACAACCGTGTTCATTTAACTTGCTGAACTGAATATGTATTGTATACGTACGTACAACAAACAATAGTTTTAGAAAGTTCAGTGTATATGTAAGCTAGATACGCTCCAGTTTTATTTTTAAAGAGAATTCACAGCAGTAATAAACATACATTTTTAACCCCTACATCCATCGTTAGTTGGTGTGGAAAAGATTAAAACGAAAAGGAAATGTCTGTCACCCAACACTATCATCACTAACACTAAACTAAGAATGCTGATGCTTTCACAACTAGATATTTCTAAAAGGTTTCTTATAACTAGAAATGCTCAAATGTTAAAGAAATAAAAAAGAAAGCTCTTAATGTCCCTTATTCTATAAAAATGAAATAATATGATTTACATTATTACTTTTCTGACTTAACAATAATTATTATTTATTTTATATAATAATTTATTGCCGAGCTGGTAATTTTTCATAGCGAAGAAAAATTAAAAATATGCCTTCTTCTCGGATAGGAAGTAAAACTGTAGGTCCCGTGTCAATGCGATATTTGGCACGTTAAAAATCCCTACTGGGGGGGAATTCCCCCAGATTCGGCTAAATTCTAGTAGGGTCGGCCAAATGATCATAGCAATCGGTGCCATGAGGTACGAAGGATGGTCCGCCATCCTGATTCCTCGCCCAAAAACAAACAAAACAAATAATTTATTATGCAGTGTAGTCAATTATTTTTTATTATATGGTAATTTGTCATTTTGTTATATGCACCAATAAGTTATATTTTCATTGTATGACGCTCTCAATAATTTGGCAAAGTTTGTGGGTTTAGACAAGCTAAATATAAGAAAAAATAGATTATGCATATAATTGTAGTGTTAAAGCTATGTACTCAAACGATAAGTGTACTCTTATCTGGAATCTTTCCACTTATCAAACATAAAACCTAAATTCTTCTGAACCTGATGTTGTCAATTAATTCTTAATATACCACTTCAACAAAAAGCTCCCCTCGACGCATATATGCGGCTTCGAGTTTTTTCACTTTAACGTTTATTTTATTACTGTATAAAAGATTTTTTTGTATTAAATATTTTTGATTTAATATGTTAGCCCCTCCCGCAAGAAAATTCTGGACATCTTAAAATTATGTACCATTATCATCTGATATTGATTTAAAGGTAAAGTGTAGTAAGCGTAACTGATTTGAAACATTTATAACCTCAGCTTATCGCATTTTTGGTGTGTACTTTATAGATTTACACACATTGTAATGCGTCTATTAAGGTGGGTTCATATTGCTATAAAATACTAAAGTTTACTTTTTCACTTGGTAGACCAAAGAGGCGATATTAAAGACTCTCCATTTTCATCTTAATACACTGAGAAAAATATCACTAACTATATTATAGTAAACCGATTTTTTGTTGTTCTAACTTAATTTTAGCAGTGTTAACTAAAAATCTAGGTCAAAATAAACAAACGATTTGTAAAGTAAACTATTTGTTTATGGTCAATCGGTCTTTGGCAGATCTTACTGGGCTTCTAGTAAAATCAACCATTAGTATGGGTAAAGTCAGCTTAACAAGGATTTTACGTTAGCAGGGCTATTTCAGTCTATAACTCGGGCTAAAATAGCTTAAAAAATTGATTTAATTGACTATATAAACAGGTAAAATAAACCAAACCTTACGGTTACCATTCGAAATGGTAGTTTTCACTTTGTAAAATAAAGTTGAATTTAGAATAATGATGTCATACATACTTACATAAAAACAAAAGTAGCTTTGTTATTTGATATCCATAACATATTATCAGTCACGTACAATATGCATTTATGTTTTGATAAAACGTCTGTGTTGGGTGTATTTGTGAAGTTGCTTTTATACATTTCCTATTAAAAATGCTATATATCAGCTTTTTAGCCTGCGAAAATTAAAAGACATTTTATATTGTGTCTTTCAAACGCGAGTTCATTTTATCGAGTGCTGTTACAAGTGAATATAAAGTTTATTGGCAGAAGGGTTTTAGGAGTACATAGACACCTTCAAAGGTAAGTCACTTTATTTGTTCATGATACCAATAATATTTAACTGTCTTACAATGACAAGAAAAAAAATTTTAAAATTCGATATCTGAAAATGAGTCGGGTCTTTAAGCATAATTTAATTATGTATTTATGTACTTTAATAAACTTGTTCCACACTCATTAACGCGTAAAATTTGTTACTTTTCCGGTATTCAAGTCTCAGCGAATTCATAAATTTTTAAAGAGCAAACCCATCGAATTTCTAGGTTTGAAGATTGATTCTTCTGAATTATCTAGTATTTGTTTTTAAGCATAATTTTAACGTATTTCATTCTTTATAAGTTGAACTTCTCACTATTATCCATTTTTTTTCTAGAGTCCTCTGACTTTGATACCGTATTGCTCGAAAACTACTGAAGCAAATTAAATATTTGAAAAACGAGCGAATAGTAAATTTATTTCTACATGTAACAGTAAAATATCATATTTCTAACTGATATACTTTTATTTTTATCGGACGATACATAATAAAAGGTACCCATTTTTAGGGAAAATTTCATTGAGAGTGAGTTAAATTTTTTTTTCTCAGAAAGTATATCTCATATATCTATGAGATTTTTGTAGGGGTTAGAAAGCAACCTTGCGGTTGTTATTCTATTAATTTTCGGACAAAAAAGTGTTTTATTTAAGATATATATGAAAAAATAGCGAACTATGCGTTCTTGTTTATTAATGGAGATAGCGTCAAATTTTTTCCGCTAAATTAACACTTTTCATATGTAGACATTATTTTCTTTAAAGAAATGTTCCGAATCTTAACAACGAAAGTGCAATAACAAAAAACCCGTTTTTTGTCGAAATCGCTTATCATCAAAAATCGTTTTTTTGTTTCCGCATTTTTATTATTAAAATCAGGAACATTTTTTTAAAAACAATAATGTCTACGCATAAAAAGTGTTGATTTAGCGAAACAATTTTGACGCTATCTCTATATTAATAAACAAGAACGCATTGTTCGCTTTTTTTTCACATAAATCTTTAATAAAACGCTTTTCTGTCTGAAAAACAATAGTATAAGAACCGTAAGGTTTCTTTCTAACCCCTACAAAAATCTCATAGATATATGACATATACTTTCTGAGAAAAAAATTAGTGGACTTACTTCGATGAAATTGTCCCTAAAAATGCGTATCGTCCGATAAAAACAAAAGTATACCAGTTAGAAATATAATATTTTACTGTTGTATGTAGAAATGAATTTACTACTTGCTCGTTTTTAAAATATTTAATTTGGTTCATTAGTTCCCGAGCAATATGCTTTCAAAGTCAGAGGACTCTAGAAAAAAAATGCATAGTAGTTCATTGTTATTGAAAATTAATTATGCCGTTTATTGTTACTAGAGAAATGCCTGACAGCAGTTATCTCCCGAGATTTGATACCGGTTGCAGGGGACCGCTCTGTTTTTATGTTTAACCTATAGCAGTGGAAATCTACATTCCAAGGGACTGCAGTCAATAAGGTTAGTACGCTTTAAAGTATAGTTAGTACTTTAAAATTTAATTATCTACAACGTAAAAACGTGATTTTTAATAATTTTTGGGCAATAACCTTTTAAATAGACATTTCTGGACCAGGTCTCTGCAAGGGAGGGCTCTCGAAATGTTGCCATAAGAAATGTAGTGTTATAGACTGAACTTCAAGAACTAATAATTACTATTTATTACAGTAACAGAATTACATTGTTCTTTTCAGTCAGCTGCTACGACTGATCTTCAGAACGTAGATATTGGAGACTTGCCATCACCAGTTGGTCAGTTCACCAGCACTACTCAAAGTCAATCTGAGGCCGCCTATAGTTCTAATCCATCCTTCAGCCAGGATAGTATTTCTTTGGATCCTGCCACAGATACATACAGCATTCCTACACCATCCCCAGGTCGAAGGGAATAATTAAAGTGTGAGTATGAATAGTTGTGATATTTCAGTAATTTAACACATTGCTTAGGGTAAAGTGTTTCACCGCTGCCTCCAGTTGGTTCAACTGTTTCATGATCACTGTATAACGATCTAAACCTCTTTAAACAGAAATACATATCTTAGAAAATTCCATACCAGTATTTTTTGACCACTAGGATAGTCTTATTTTGATTGACAGTAGGTAATTACACTGGAAAGTTCTTGACAATTTATTTTCATATTTGATTTTTTTGAATTTGAAGTTTGGTGTGAAATCTTCGTACCGAATCTCACACGCGCTTGAATTAGTAACCAGAAATTCTGTCTCGATCAGGAATGTTTAAAGAAAATTATTCTTCATCTGTGACTCGGGGCACTTTTCAAAATATTCCTGACCTCGACATTGTAAGAGACACCTGTAGGTAGTGAGCTCGAAGAGATAAAGGTAAACCATGCCCCTAACGGTTTTTGTCGTTTTTCTCGAAAACTATTAGGTTTATCGAGATGAAGAAGATTAGGTAAAATAAAGCTTATTTAAATCCCTTTGCCAAAACCCATCAGGCGAGATTATCGATATTCTTGGTGCCAGTTGGCTGAAAAATGAGTACACTGTACTAGTCAATTTTTTAATTCAACCTATTATGTAAAGGTGTTTCGTTTGTTTTGAAATCCTAATCTCCTTTATTGATCAGTAAAGTTTTCTGGAATGATTTTTGCTGTAAAACTGAAATATACAATTTAAAACGAAACTGTTGCCTTACTGTGGCGCCCGTACAATACGAGCAAATCAGGAATTAAATCGTGTATTTCAATTTCACATCAAAAATCATTCAAGAGAAAAATTTGCTCGATACCAAGGTCTTATAAATAAAGAAAATTCGGATTGCAAAATAGGCGAAACACCCTGTACGTATTGGGTTGGATACAAAAATTAACTGGTACAGTGTACTCTCCTAAGAATTAACCTGCTAATACGAATTTTTCAGCCGACTGACACCAAGAATATCGATAACCTCGCCTGATGGGTTTTGACGAAGAGATGCTAAGGTAAAAGATGACTGGACCACGATCGCGTCCGGATCTCAACAAATTTTTCTTAGCTACTTCATGACGAATATTAGACCAAAAAAGTTACGCCCGAATGTTCCTTGAGCAAATTTACTGGTGCAAATTGCTGATCCATGTATGACATACCTTCTTTCTTCGAATACACAAAACAAAGGCGAGGTACGAAAAAGCATTTTTGGTAGGGATTTAAATAAGCATTATGTTACCTAATCTCCATCTCAATAAACCTAATAGTTTTGAGAAAAACGACAAAAACCGTTAGGGGACCTGGTTTACCCTCATTATCTCTTCGAGCTCACCACCTACAGGTGTTGACTTTGAGGGGGTGATTTAACAATCCACAAGGAAGCCCTATGCAAAAATCCACGGACTTAACTCGACTTTCCGCTATTTTTTGTAAGACTGTACTATAGTGATTTGACTATTATTTTTTACTTCAATATTTTTGACATACTTATCATTTCTCAAATTTAAATAATGTTTTCTTTTCATTGCAGGAAGTGTATGCTGTAACACTCCAACTAGCCCCACAGGGCAGAACCTTATTAGATCTTTACTTCGAGAAAGGTATCCTAGATCAGACAGCCAGAAAGAGGTTATGCCACCTTATAGTTGACGAGAGCTAAGCGAGGAACCAAGGAAAAAAGTCGCGTCTTTAGATTTACATTTTCATTGGAATTTTTAATTTGTACTTGTAATTGTCACCTGTTATCATAATTATAATTATTTGGATAATTATTTCCGGATGTTGACTATCATACTAATGAATACAATATAATTAATCGTTCTAATGTAAGTTTTTTAAGTAAATATCGTTTTATTTTATTTGTCTTGCCTTCATTTTTGAACAATAACAGTTTTTTTTATTGAATTTGTTTCTTTTCGACTTTTTTTGTGTAAGTATGATATTGGTGATTTGGACTCAATATTATTGCTAGTTGGCCATATTTGCTCTTCAGAATTACTAGATTTCCATCAGTTTCTGAAAATATTTTCAGCTATCTCTGTGAGAAAACCTTATATAGCAGATGAAGGTAATACACATTGAAATGAGGCATAAAAGTTGAAAACATTCATATTTTCAATGTGCATTTTCCTCCCATATCATTACAGGGTTTCTCCTAGAATTAGCTTAAAATAAGACTTAAAATTAGGGAGTGGGGGAAATTTGGAGATTATGAAGAGAAAATTAGGCAAACTACCAAAAATAGTGAGTTTAAATCACCAATGTCATCTGGTAGAAACAACCAGAAAATATAGTAATGTGAACTTGAATCGATGGGTAAAATCAACTAAGCAGAATGGTATTTTAGTTATATGCAATGGTCATGACTGCTATCATATGTAGCTGATTCCACCTTAGAAAGATGCTGAATTAACTTGACATACAGGTATTTTTACTATCCAATATTATTACATCAGCCAGAAAAGCCTAGCTAATGCAACTACATCGTGAGTTACTTTTACTAGTCTACTAGGTTGATTTAACTATATGAGCTTCATTTCTAGCTGTTTCATTTCGTATATCTAACTATACTATTAAGACTATTTTAACTATATGCAAGGCTGAAACAACTTAACATGGTATGGTAAATTTAACTATTTACCGGTTGCTTCTACCATATGGGAGTGTGATTGCTTTAACCTTATTGGGTAAATTTAACCAAACACATTTTACTAAAATCGTATAGTTCGTGTTACCCATAAGTATTGTTGTCACTTTTTGTACCATATTTTCGGGTTGCTGCAACTCATTTTTGGTTAATTTAACCTGAATATTTTTTTCAGTGTAGAATTATATTAGCGATTCGGCGATTATCTGTTCGACATTTGGTAAGACGTGCAACGTTTGTCATAAACTAAATCACTTTGCTGTAGGCTGCTACAAAAACCGCAAGTTGTTTAGTGGTAACAAACTAAAAAGAAAAGATATGCAATAAGAAGTTCAAGAGTTACAGAAGAAGAGTCGCTCTTCCTATAGATGAACTATTTACGATCGAAGACTGCAGCTATCAAGA
Organism: Agrypnus murinus; assembly: GCA_929113105.1. NCBI lineage: Eukaryota > Metazoa > Arthropoda > Insecta > Coleoptera > Elateridae > Agrypnus > Agrypnus murinus. The sequence continues at coordinate 88,070,351 of OV816024.1, forward strand.
AGCACGTTCTTATCAATGGTTGAAACGAATGATGCAATGTGTTACCACGTAAGTTTGTAAAAAGCTCAAAGTTGTAGATCGTATACATCTGTTAAATGTTAATATGGTTACAAATGGTAACAATAAGTTAACAACCATAAGGTCAATAATTTTAAATTCGTTGTCAATTATTTCACATTTCAAAGTATATAGTGCTAGATATTAATAATAATAATGTTTATTCACACAAAATTCGAAAATACAGATGATAATAATAACAAAGATCATGTAAGCAAAGAACTGAACAAACATACGTAGCCACAAGGAAAAAAAATCCGCACGTGGCATCCGATTTGTATAAGGTTAGACAAACATTTGATGTAAATTATAAAAATTTGTTACTGGTGTAGATCTTAATAAATACTGCATACATACATAGATAGAATTTTAACAATGCAAATTTAAAATCTACCATAGCTAAAATAAAATAAAATTATTTAATTAAAGATATACATATTGCTATGATATTAAAGTGGTATAAACGGTCGATTAATTAAATAAATTGGGAAAAGCCCCACGTTGCGGAGACAATTTACTATGATAGTATGGGTGGTTGATAATTTTTAACATATACAATTTGGAAATGGTAAAATTTTTAAAATTGATTTACAAAAATTTATTTTGACTAACACAAAAAACAGACATTCGACCAATACACAATGGAAATGTACACAAAGTAACCACCTACCTTCACCATTGAAGAAAAATGCAGCGCCTTATATTAACTGTAAAAATGGAAAGCAAGTTCCACTAAAAACTTGAGACTCTTTTCAAGCAGGTCGCTATAATTGAAGCACTGTTTATCTTAGCTCTGTAAAATATTGTTAATTGTTCTAAACACAATAAATAAAAAACCAAGTCTATTACAAAATTTGAATGGATTAATTTATTTCTCTCAACATAACACAAAATAAAAAAACAAATAAAAATGAAAACAAAAATTGAAATAATTCTTATATCTAATTGAACACATAAAAACAAATTAAATAACTGTTGGATACCTTAGTGATTTATTATAATAAAAGAAAACAATTTTGAAGGTAGTACAATTCTCTTTACCTTTCTAAATTAAAATTTCCTTTTATTATTTACTTTACTTAAATAAAAAAATGTATTTAAAGTTCAATTTTTCCAAAAAAATTCAACTTTTAAAATTTAGCTCCTTAAATAGTTTACCGACATTGTTGTTTATTATAGGAAACTGTAAAATGTTGTTGTTGGGAAAAGTTCCATTATAACATGCCCAGAACTTTCCCAATTGCATTGTTTGTTTGTTTTTGTTGAAGTTATTTTTTGTGATCTTGGATGATTTATTTTTAATCATAATTGATAACAGTGTTTTTCTTGATCAGGTATTTCCATTTATAAGTATACTCTGTTAATTCTTTGTGTCCATTCCTGTTTAAACTTTAAACTTTGACACATTTCCTGTTCTAGGTTATCATCCAAAATTTCCCAAAAAAATGAATTGCTAAGATAATAATGTCCACCACACTTTTTAATTAATTCACTGTGCTTGTTATAAACACTCATTATCTTTTACAAAACTCTTCATTATTATAATAACTTGATATAAAATAAATTATTTCCAGCTTAACCTCAAATTTTTTAAACAAAACTTCTTGCACGAAAGTGCGCACTCTTTGAATGATGAGAAAATACAGAGAGCGTAACCAGAATTTGATCTCTTTTTATGGCTTTTTAAGAAACGAAAGACTGCGCTGAGAGATTTTTAGTTTTAATCCCCAGAAACAATTAGGAGTTATGAAGCTAAATAATTTGTTAACCATACATTATTTATAAATGTTAATAATTTCCAAAATTATTACTGTAGTTTTGTAAAGGACATTTTTATCTACAAAATGATGTATCACAATATTAATTTGTCTGACTATTAAGCTTAGTTCAACTTGACAATGGCATCCATTTTGTATGTTTTCAGTTACACATATAAACATAAAATAAACTAATTTGACTAATTACATTTTTTTTTCTATGTACAATCTTTCTTTATATTCCATTTTACAAATTTTATAAATTTTTTGGTATCGAACCCACTAAATCTCAAATGTGCTGCAGAGACTGCTTTACAATATAACAATAAGCACTCACAGATTAATTAATCTTGTCACAAAGTAAATAGTGAAAAAATTAATGAAATCGTTGATGTGCAAAGAAACTTTATAAATTTGGAAGATTAAACTTGCAGGTATGGCTATTAACTTTTGCATAGACATCCATAGATATGTCCTGTATCTGTTTCACGTGTAAACCATACTTGAAATGTCTTTAAACTCTAATTATATAGAAAAAACCAGCAACGGCAGTGCAATTTGACCAAACAAAATTATTAAATCAATTCTAAAAACCATTTCCAATCTACAAAATGTCTTCTACAGTGCATCCTTCTTAAATTGAACCCAATTAACTAAGTTAAATCCATTTTTAATTTTTAAAACAATTTCAGTCGCCTGTTGTATATCTTATCTTGATTACTTTAATGCGCCGGCTGAGCTAAGTAGAACAAGAGACTACAGACTCTTTCAGGGTCTTTTAAAATTGTGAAGGTTCGAAATAATTAAATTATTGCTCTGCAACAACTCTGTTACAAGCTTATAAATTACAAAAATAATTAATTTTACTTCTCCTTTGCTTTGGAAACACAATAAAAAGATTTGGTATAGATTGTTGATTACTTACACATGCTGATCTGAAAACGTCCCTGCTTATCTTCTTATCACCTCTGCAACAATCTCCATTGAATGATGGTTCCAGAATGATCCCCTTTTTTTGGATAAGTATTTTTTTATATTTTATTGCCACTTATTTAGAATTCTTGAATTCCAATAATAAACTTTTTGACAACAGAAATTAATTTTTACTTAACCTTATGATTTACACAAACAAAATAACCTTTCATAAAAATTTTCCAAAATTTTATAAAACTTATCAATTTTCGATTTATCGTTAGCCCTTCTAATTCTAATTTCTTATAAATCAATACTCAAACTTAATTACAATGGTTTGGTTTAGGAAATAACCATTTATAATAATGAGTGTTAGCTTTGTAGATTTAACATCCACTATCACTTTTACTGTTATTAAAGTATTTCGCCTTTTCTTTATTATCACTACTCAACTTTAAACTACTTCTATTTTCTTTAGCACAATTATATCTTCAGCACTAAATTACTTGCTCCTTACATAAACTAATTAATTAATTTTAATTTATAAATTTATAAAGGAGGAGGGTCGATTTGGTGCGGTTTTTGCCCCAAATTATTTTTGGATGAAATAAATCAGAAAACATTTTTGTTAAATATAATATGCCATCACTTGCTAACAGCGTTCTTGGGGGGATATATCGCTTTCAAACTTATACTAACTCCCTTTTAACTGCATCCGCTCTCATTTATCATTTTTCCCCTTTTTATCCCTCCCCCCTAGGGAGTGGTGAGGGTGGTTTTACTATTTATTTGTTTGCGAGAAGTATAAATGCAAAATATCCAAGGTGGCTCACCAAACTTGACCAGGGTAACCTGGGGTTTTTGGGGTCGCTGATTCCGAACTCGAAGTCCATTAACCTGTATCACATCAAGTTTAAGGTCATTTGAAGGTCAAATTGAAAAAGATGACAAAGAAATCCAGAAAAACAGATAAATACATTTTTGGAGTCTCTGAATTCGATTTCAGGATTTCTTGAATCGTTCGCTGTCAATTAAAGGTCATTTCAAGGTCAAATCAATATTATGCTAGAGCGAAGCTGAAGAAAATGCCGTGTAATGAATTTGAATCACTTTATGTATAGGTTTTTGAGGTAGCTGAATCAGGGGATCAGCTAGAGATAGTTTCAAGGTAAACTTAACATCTCAATATTGAGCTAAAAAATGTTTTACAATAGTGACAGCTACCCAGATTTTTGTTAGACGCTGCTGACTTTGAAATGAAGCATCTGGCGGAGAAGAAGAGAAAGAAGATGAAGAAGAAATGCAATAAAAACATTAAAGTGTTATAAGTGAGAGGCAAGGAGACTCACGTTAAACAAGCATCGCAGCGAGAGGCAATGGGACTCACGTTAAACAAGCACCCCAGTGAGAGGCAAGGGGACTTACGTTAAACAAGCACCCCAGTGAGAGGCAAGGGGACTCACGTTAAACAAGCACCCAAGTGAGAGACAAGGGGACTCACGTTATAAAAAACCCCAAAGGGAGCATTGATCTACCACGTCCACTTCGTTGTTCCTGGGTAACGCAAAGTGTAGATCATTATATAAATAAAATAAAATAAATAATAAATAATATAAATAAATAATAATAAAAACTGGATAAAACTGTAAAAGCTCCCATTCTTCGTTTCCGTTCTTCCCAATTTTCCCCTCAGCCCTTTTATAGGAAAAAATAAATGAGAAGAGATTGATAGTATACATTTTTAAAAACAAGTAATATATCTCCGAATGTGTAGAAGATTCGCAGCTCCGAATCACTCCAATTGCATTTTCTGTATTTGAGGATGTGGAAGGGGAAATAAGGGGAGAGGATGGTCCATTCAGGTTCTTTTCAACTTATTATTGTTAGTAAAATAAAATGCAGTAAGTGAGTGGTGCCATCTTTTTCATTTTAGAGGTTAAAGGGAGAGACTAGGAAAAGGTGAGGATGATGTGTTTAAGGTAAAATGGTTCATTGTTGCTATTTAAACGTAAACACACATTTTGTTCTGGTCGCAATATCAAATGCATTTCGTTCTCAATGAACCATTCCCATTCCAGTCCATAAAAAACCTCTAGATGATCATAAGAAATGAAAAGATCTCCTGAGTTGGCTTCAGCTACCTTGAGATGTTAAGTTCACCTTGAAACTACCTCTAGCTGATCCCCTGATTCAGTTACCTCAAAAACCTATACATAAAGTGATTCAAATTTATTACACGACATTTTCTTCAGCTTCACTCTAGCATAATATTGATTTGACCTTGAAATGACCTCTAATTGACAGCGAGCGATTCAAGAAAGCCTGAAATCGAATTCAGAGACTCCAAAAACGTATTTATCTATTTTTCTGGATTTCTTTGTCATCTTTTTCAATTTGACCTTCAAATGACCTTAAACTTGATGTGATACAGGTTAACGGACTTCGGGTTCGGAATCAGCGACCCCGAAAACCCTAGGATACCCTCGTCAAGTCTGGTGAGCAAGCTTGGATATTTTGCATTTATATTTCCCGCAAACGAATAAATAGTAAAACCACCCTCGCAAACCCTCTAGGGGGGAGGGGTAAAAAGGGGAAAAATAATAAATGAAAGCGGATACAATTAAAAGGTAGTTAGTAGAAGTTTGAAAGCGATATATCTCCCCAAGAACGCTGTTAGTAAGTGATGGCATATTCATGATTGAGGGGGGCTAGGGGGATGGGGGATCGTCCGTTTAGGGTAAAATCGACTTATTATTGTTAGTAGACATTAAAAAAAATGTTTTCTGATTTTCTCATCCAAAAATAATTTGGGGCAAAAACCGCACCAAATCGACCCTCCTCCTTTATTAATAAATAAGTAAATAAAATTAATTTATCATTCAAATACTTTTATTAATAGATTTTACGGGCATGTCTTTCCTTTTTGACGTGCACCGCTTATCCTACACAATCCTTGATGATGAATAAGTTAAATACTTCGTTTATATTTATGTTAAATAATAATGGTCTAAGCACCGTTCCTTGAGGGACACCGTGTTTGCCGTTTCTAAATTCACTGGTTTTACCAGCTATTTCGACACATTGTAATCTATTATTAAGATAATGTCGCATAAGTTCTCTAGCATTCCTTCTAAATCCGGTGTTCTCAAGAGTCGTAACTGAATCAGGATGGCTTCCTGTGCCGAAGGCTTTTGCTAGATCGACGAAGATGCATAATGCAGGGGTTTTTATCAATAGCATTTGCTATTTTACTAGTTGAGTACACAGTAGCATTCTGCGTCGATCTAGTTTTTCGAAATCCAAATTGTTTATTAGAAAGGATATTAAATGCTGCTAAGTATTTATTTAACCTTGTCTTTAGAATTTTTCAAAAGTTTAGATAACAGGGATATAGGCCTGTAGTCTCCAACTACTAATTGGTTAACTCTTTTGAAAATTAGAAAAACCACAGTTTATTGAACATTTTTCGGAAATATCCAAAATCTAAGCATTTATTTGTAATTATATGTAACTGGAGAAATGATATTATTTACAATTTATTTTAAACATTACGCTGTCAGTTTATCTAAACGGGGAGATTTATATTTTTTTTGTGTGGATTTAGCTATCTAGATATGAAGTTATCAAATTTTAGGTCTTAAGTTCTAAGTGCATGTTTATTAAATTAAAACCTTTTCTTTAACTTCATAAAAAAATTTAAAATAGTTATTTTTTCCTTGAGGTTATGCAACCCATATAACATTTCGTTGGGAAAATTTTATTTCAACTTGGTAAAACCTACTGAATGGGTATTTTCTTTATATTATCTGTCAAATATCATGACAATATGTAAGATGCTACATTAAAGAAGATTAGTACATACTTACTAGGTAAAATATAATGTAGCAGCAATAGTTGGTTCAAGGAGGAAAGTTCCTGATAAAATAAAAGACAAGTTAGAAGTCATCTTAAAGCAATTACTGAGTAAGGATATACTAGTTCTGGCTGATGAGTCGACGAGTTGGCTTCCTTAATAATATTGTTATATTCAGAAAGCCAATGGCGCAGTTAAAAATTTGGTTTGGATCAAAATGTGTTTAGATCCAATTGATTTAAGATTGAAACGTTTACCTTTTGCCTTTCCTGTTGCTTCAGAGGTGTTTATGCAATATGCTATTAAGGTCTTTGGTGACCTAAATATAAGGATTTATTCTGATGAAATCATCATAATAGGAACAAATTATGAATCAAGTAATAGAGCAAGGCAGGCAGGCTAACATTAAATTTAATAAAAGTAAAATTCAATACGAAATAAAGCAGATTAATTTATAAGGGCGTATATTTTTTCCATACCGATGTATAAACTGATGTAGAACTAATGGAACAAATTTTAAAATTAGAATCTCCCAACAAAAAAGAATTGATGAGAATGTTAGGTGCAATGAAGTATCTACATAAGCAACTTCATTTCTAATATGTCACAATCAGCTAATATATTGAGGGAATTATTAGATAATGTACTTAGAGTGGCAGCGGTACATAGACGTTGTATGACCTTAACGCGTATATTTAAGACTTAGTGGCTTACTATGATTACTTTTCTTTAAGCTAGCAATGATAATAATAGTATAGAATAATTTTTACTTAAATAACCGTATTCTTAAAGCTTTTTTTGAAAGTGACTAAAATGCACAATTATTTGCGCTGTTTAGTTCTTGGATCTTGTTCACTCCAATACTGCTAGGACATCTGCTTCGACGAAATTAACTGATTCTGAATCTCGCATTCACACATCGAAAAAGAGTTTCAGAAAAAAGTATCGGTTTTGCTGTGAGCAAACGTCAGTACATCTACGGGCATAATATCACTGTAAATATAGGTCACAAACCCATTGTAGGCATTGTTAATAAAGATGTATAAAAAATTCACTGTTCGTTTGCAAAGAATGCCAATAAACTTAGTAAAGCACAATCTACCTGTAAGGTATTGGTATATTCTTGTTTCGTGCGCCGACGAAAATCTACCTGAAACTTTCTGGTTTCATGCGGAATTAAAATGATGGCGTTAATGACTTCTTATTTCGTGCGTTATTACCTGTATATGTTTACCTAATCTTATCTGAATATCAAGTATAATATCAACTTTAATATTCTACATTTCATATTCAGTCAGCTAAAAAGTAAGCAAATTCCTCTCTCTTTGGTAGTTTCTTTTACTTAAGCATCATTTGTTTACCATTAGTAGCGCTAAAAAGCAAACGGAAACTTTACTCAATTTAGAATATTGATGGATAATACAGATCTACATACCTACTTTGTTATGTACCGCTAATATTATCTGCAATTTCCTTGAAATTCATAACATAACTAAATTTGCAATGTGAAACAGCAATTCATAATATACAGGATTTAAAGAAACACTAATACGGGAAAACCTTGCTTTCCTTAAGTGTCGATGTGGATGATTTGTAAATTGAGACCTTTTAAAGCTGATACATTTTTATTCTTAATATCTAATCAATTTCTTATTTATATGTACTTATCCCTTATTATTTCCCTTTTATTAATTAGGATCTAAAAGTAGTTCAAATAAATAGCTTGAATTTAGAAAATCCATATGATTGATGAAGCAATCGAACTGGTTTAAAAAAATCACATGACTATTTAAAAAATTATGAGAATAATTATTTACTCGTATCTGGTATAAACTAATAATTTTTATAATACTTTAGATTTTTGTCTTTGGTGTGAAAAACATACATGAATAAAATACTGAAAAGAAAATCAACAATTTGTATGTAGAAATCTTATTTTAAAAAGTATCCAAAGTCAGCAGGTAAATTTTGGGTGAGCGCACGAAACCAGAAGTCATTAGTACCGAACTTGAGTGTCCATCTGGTTGACGCACGAAACCAGAAGATTTTACAGTTCCGCACGGAACACTAACAAATCAAGGTATTTACTTACCTTTCAAGGTCACTTTTGCAGTATAATGTTACTGATGAACGAACTTATAACGACGCCGTACATGGTTTTGATACAGAATTAGCCATTAATTAACAGAAAAATCAACAATTTAAAGACGATATTGCAAAAGACAAGTATTATAACAAGTTATAAAGTATAATGGAGATTGGTGGTTTAATGATTGATGGTTTAAGCGTAAATGAATTTGATGGTAAAATCTACCTTAAACAATATTTAAAAATAAGAGCTATTACTTCTAAAGATGGTTTGTCATTTTTGCTTGATAAAGCTGCTTAGAAATTGTAATATCTGTGAATGTGACTCTACATAATAATATAAAAATCAAACAACCCTTAATGACCAACAATCAGGCGCCTGCTGGCCCACCGGGAAACTCCTTATAAAGTTGCCTCGAAGGGCCCTACGACACAGCTAAATTTAAATTACGAATAGTTAAATTATATTTAAAGTAGAAACAATATACCTTGCCGCTGATCAACTCAACCGCACACTCACTCTTCCCTACCAACCTTTTGATATTGAAGTTGAAGCAAGTATCCCATACTCTGTTTCCTTCCTGTTTATGAGTATTCGGAATACACCTCACAGGCATCATTTGTTTACCTTGTTGTCTATAATCTAGTGCTTATTTGGTTTATTATACGCTTACATTCGAGGTTGAAGTTGATTTTCAAAAACATTATTTTTAGTTACTACTACATAATTTTAAGTTGAAATATGAAAAGGATGGAGCTTGGATTGCGGTGCCCTTCGGTCGGAAATCGCTTGTCGATGCGGTCAAGTCTTGGGTGTCAGTATTTTTTACGAAAGTGCACTCATCAGCGACGGGCCCAGAGCAACTTCAATGAAAAAACGGTCTCCAGGGGTCTTCGTCGAGGTTAAGCAGCTTCAAACAGATACGGATTATTATTATTCACACAAATGAAAGTACCACTTCAGCAAACCTTTAGTTTATTAATCAAACTATAGCACATTACATATATCAGTATCAAATAAGTCAAGTTACCATGCCAAGCCAAACTAACATTTTAAGCACTGATAGGTTTGTAGGAGAAGGCTAGAAACGGTTGCAGTGCAACTAACTGCAAGCAGGATGCAACGGTTACATAAACTATACTCTATATTATTAGGTGTTTCAGCCGGTTTCGGTTGTGTTCGGTTGTGTACGGCTGTATTCGATTCGGTGTTGTTCGGTACGGTTGTGTTTGGTATGGTTGTATTCAGTATGAATCTGTTCGGTACGGTTGTATTTGGTAGTGTATTCGGTTCAGTTCAGTACGGTTGTATTCGGTAGTGTATTCGATTCGGTTCGGTAATGTTCGATACGGTTGTATTCGGTTCAGTATGTTGGTATATATGGTATTCGGTTTGGTTACCTAATATTCGTTTTATCGGTTAGTAATTTAGTAATTTTATATTACTTTTCACCTTAGGCGGTTTCGGTCGGTCGGTTTTCTTGTTGTTGAAACGGAATGCGACTGAACCGAATATTAAAAACAAGACTACGTAGTTGCCTTCTGCAGGAAAATTTGGAAACGTTGTTTCTTATAGCAAGGGAATCTGATATACTAAGTACATACATTTCTGCGGAGGTAATTATTGACAGATTATGCCAGAAAAGCAAAGCATCTAAAAGACACCTACAGTGATATTAGTACATATCGATTATATTGTATCTAGTACATAGTTATTATTTTTCTTTCAATTATTTTTTCGTTGTATTGTTTGTTTTATATTCGTATATTTGTTAAAAATTTGTTTTCGTTTCACGTTTGTTCAAATGTTTAGTTTAATAGTGAAATAATGTTGACTATGTATGTATCTAGTACCTAACAAGCTTTATTAAAACTCTTGGTCAGTTTAAAATGTCTATGTAATCTAAATAAATAAATAATAGAATACCGAGATACAGTAGTTACTAATTTAAATATACCTCTAGCTAATATTTTATTTAGTGGCAAATTAGGTACCAAAATACCAATTGTAAGAAGTCAATTAAAACCTGGAATTCAAATATACTGTTTTTTAACGTATTAATTTTATTTATAAGTCAGTATCAAATACGAAGACAAAATCAAGCAGTATTACGATAGAAATGCGAGGGATAGTAAAGGATATAAAGAGAGAGTCAAAAATTTGAATGAGGGATAGAGTAAAAAAATTGAATGATTGTTAGAAATTTGGAATAATAACTAAAAGATGTACAGAACCCAGGTGGTGGTTGGTGTGATGTCCCCCAAGTAGCACAAAATATTGGTGCAATATTGGCTAGAAATTGCGGCAATAAGGGTACAATGTTCCTAACAAATATTGACCCAATATAGAAATGTGAACATTCTGCTTTATTGGTACGATATTGATTTTAAATATTCCTCACTAATATTCTACTCTATTGGTCCAATATGAGTTTTAAACATTGCCTAATAATAGTATCCTGTATTGGTGCAATGTTGATTTTAAATATTTCTCAATTATAATCTGCATTATTGGTGCAATGTCGATTTTAAATATTGCTCAATAATATTTTACTTTATTGGTCCAATATGGTCTTTAGCCATTGCTCAATAATAGTATGCTATGTTGGCGAAATGTTGATTGTAAATATTGCTTTATAATGCTGTCACTGTATTAGAAAACATTGGGTGTTCGGAAGACCACACGACCTTCACCCATAAAATTGGCTGTCTTCTACCCTATCCCGCTGACGGGCAACGGATGAAGCTGTCAGATTAAGTGTATGGTAGAGAAATTCGTGAGAATTCTCGACGGTAACTCATACCGATCAGGGGGAGTCCTGGTAGATGAGACCGGTGTGGGCGGATTCGAATCTCGCCTGGGATAAGGTCATTTATGGTCACCAACGGAACCCGCTGCTTGACCGAGGTCATTTATGGTCAACAACGGAACCCGCTGTTTGACCGAGGTCATTTATGGTCACCAAAGGAACCCGCTGTTTGACTGAATCTCAAGTGCGAAGAATCGAAGTGAGGAATCCCGCTGTATCTAGCGAAGGCACATGGGAAACTGCTAGCCGCCAGGTAAATGTGCTTAGGAGCTATCCCGACCACCCTATGATCCAGACTGGAGCCGGGTACAGTGATAAGGAGAAGCTCTGAAAGCCATTACACTTAAGGAGAGTTGAAGCGAATACATAGCCTCTCACAATCAAGACAACTTTCACCGTAACGGGTACACACCGGAAGTCTATAACGTGTAGACTTAAACGAAGCTCTGTCGAGGGCCCACCAAGCCTATAATTGGTAGATCGGGGTTGCAAAACCATTAAAAAACCAAGTCCCGCCACAATTGAGGTTGGATTCGATCGGGCAGTGGTCCCACTTAATAATAGCGTTAAGTTGGGGAATAGTCCTATTGCTGGACGAGGTACTTCGGTACCGGCGGGTGAGCACGTGACGCAAGTCAATCGCTCCGGTACTATGCCTGCGATAGCTAGTAGAGGGTGGATAGGCAACCTAGCTCCGACCAGTGAGCTGATCTGGTAGCAATTGCTGTACTGCCGTTTATGCAACTTGCGCGCTGATTGGGCGTATCCCAATCACTTTCTTCTGGAAGAGAATGTGGAGGTATGTTCACACGGGTACCTCACGTTAAAACGTACAGACAATCATGTATTAGCAAACAAGAGAAATAAAGGTAATATAAATAAAAAACGACGAGTTAATTGCATCATATGTATTATTAAAACATAAAAAAATAAAATTGAAAACTACATACATAAATACAAAAGTATATTCGAAAGAATAAAATGTTAATTTTTAAAAATACATAGATAATAAGAGAAACGACGGAAACTTATTTAAATGCAATTATAAACAAAATAAAATATCTAACCTGAATGAACATGAATCTTGCAATAATCTAGAACTTATAATAAGAAGAAAGATCTAATAAAAGTAAGGATGGCTATCCACACCAAAACTGGTTAACTGGTCCGTTCCTGTAATAAAAGATAAACAGCATGAGAAACGTCTCAATAAGTAGGGTATTGACCTATTCAGTAACTACCCTTTTATGTCTGTGCGTAAACTTACCTACAATACATGCATAATGGTGCATGCAATAATGGTGTTACACAAAATAACGGCATTGGTCCTGGACTCCTGGTTCAATACTGACAAATGTTCGCAGCAGCCAATGTTCAATCATCACAGAAAATGAATAAATTGAATTAAATCACATGAATTATCATCACACACCTGTTAACACTTTCACGAATTTATTTATTAAACAAAATAATGAAGTCGTACACACAGACACTCATTTATTTTGAACTTGTTGCGTTGCATCCTAAAACATACTGTGAATTCTCGTGGCTTGACCTGTGAACATCCACCCGGAACGGACTTCTTATAAATGCAGCTTTCTCCGATTAGGGGTAGGTAGCGGAACGAATTGTCCTTTTTAGTTAACTACAAATATGTATCTTTTAACACTCATACAAAATTTTCTATCTAGTAAAGCAGTAAAAAGAAAAAATAACTAAAACTAACTCTAAAATCTTTTTAAAATTTTTGACCTCTCTTCTCTAAGTGATCGTTTTAGTTGTTCTTTGTTTAAAATTTCATGATTCCTTATGATCATTATTGCAATTTTCAATTGACATACATTTTCAATAACATTCAAGTACGGAGTTTGAAGTTTGAGGTAGTTATTGAAATGAGTTTCACTAACTTTAGGACATTTACGAACTAACCAGGCTTTGCTTTTTTCGGCTTTGTGTTTGGGGTTATTGTCCTCGACATAGTTTAAATCGTTTACTGAGAAAACTAGACAAATAAATTTGAGAAAATGTTATAAATATAAATAGATATTATAAAACAATATTGTTAGAGTATTTACTATAAGTATGTATGCGATGTTGTATTTAAATAATCGTTTAATATTGCTATACGATATTTAAAAGAAAAATGCTACAGTTATTCTGCCAGTAATGTGCCAACATTGGTTCAATAATTTAAAAATAAATGCTATAAAACAATATTGTTAGAATATTTATTGTAAACATTTATGGGATATTGCATTTAAATGATCCTGCAATATTGGTTTTTTATAGTAAAGCGCCATATTGCATTTAAATATTCGGCCAATATTATAACTTTGTTTACTTATTTGCTTATCTTTACATAAACACAATGCCTGAGGTTAATTTAAATTTAAATAATTGAAGAGGTAAGTATAATATAACCAAAATATTAACTTCTTAAGTGTCTACTTGAAAGGTAGGTGTGTTTTCTTAATTACCTTACTATTTCTAGATTAATTTAAACATGAAGAGGCAAGTATAATAAATAATAATACAATTTATGAACTACTGAATTTTCTAAATACTTCTTAAGCTATACCAGCTCCAAATTTAGTACAATATCAAAAAACTTTAATTTACGTGTCGTCATTAGAATTCTTCAAGCATTTTTTTTATTTTGAATATAACTAACATAATTAGAAACCTCGCAATGGGGAGGGGTAGTTGTAATGATTTAAAACATACTTTCCTTATCAGCATGTGCTCCCTTCCTGCTAGTTTTCGAGAAAATTGCATTTTAGATTTTAAGTACGTCCATTGTACACACGTTATATTAAAAATGCAAAACAAGCAAAAAAATTTAAAAATTTTAAAAGTAGGCGGATTAACTTTTCTTGACGTGGAAAAGCGTTTAAATAATACTTTACTAGGATAATGGGCCCTACGGGCCTAAGCACTTAAGTATGATAGAAATAGCATTTATCGATTTTTTTAAAGTAGGTCAGTATTTACATGACCTACATAAATCTCCAATCGATTCTCTATCGATAGAGCACATATTAGTACCAAATAACACTCAATAGCACTAAATAGTACGATAGAATCAGCATTTATCGATTTTTTAAAACATAACCTAATTTAAAAAATTTTAAAATATAACCTAATTTAAAAAATTTTTACGGTCGTGCATTATCCTCGGCAAATTACGCGTCGAATGAGCCCAAGCCCATCTCTCCAGCCCTTATAGAACGCGAGAATGGGGCTCGGACACACATACAAATCAACTTTAGTAGTATTGGATTATTCAAAAACGCAAAAGACGGAGTCCAAGTCACAAAAATGAACACAGTTTACTGTTAAGTACAAGAAGATATTTATTCGTCGTAAAATTACACAATATGCACTTGCATAAACACTTAAATACTATTATACAATTTCAACTTGAAACTGGTAATGATGATGTTCAGAAAGACCAGGTAAACACTAACCCTGGCTACCAGTTTTTACGGCTTTCTGGGTGAGTATGGCTTGAAGGAAGGTAAACAATGACACTGGCCATCGGTTTCTATCCCCAAGCCCGTGGTTACTCGGACTGAAGGACCCCATCGAGGTCCGGCGTTATATGATTCTGCGCGCCCACATTCTTTGTTTGTCTGCGCACACGCGGCCGTGGGTTGTGCATACGTGACGATAGCGTTTTGTTTCCTCTAGCATTTCATAGAATGCATTAGATAAAGTTCCTGAATACTGCAGCTGCTTCCGCTCTAGCATATGTGGGCGCTCCGCTGCGAGGCGTTATCTTGCACGTGTTTATAATGAGGTTACACTTCTCTTTAATAATGAATAAATGTTAACTGGCGTTCTTTAAATTAAAAATGTGATTTTCTCGAAAACTTGCAGGAAGCGACTGTATGTTGATAAGGAAAATATGTTCTAAATCATTACAGCTAACCCCCATTACGAGGTTTCTTGTTATGTTAGCATAAAAATTTAAAAAAAATACCCGAAGGATTCTAATGACGACACGTAAATCAAATTTTTAAAAAATATTATATCAAATTTGGGATTTGTAGCAAACGTCAGTGAGTTGTGATTTTTTCATCTGACAGTTGATTTAAGACTCTCTTAACCTGTGTAAGTATTGTATAGTAAAATTAAATGTAAAGAAATTCATGTTGATCGCCATGAACATGAATCTCTTATGAGAAATACAGCCTACATTCTTAGTGCTATGTATATCTCCGAAACTATTAGACGTAGCTAAATAAAACAAACACCAGCTGATGAGAAATTTTACAAGCTGTAAAAAACTATGGTACAACTCGAGTCTCTGCTGTTTTTTAAGCAATAACTATATAACTATTCGCAAACGTCTAAATGTCAACTATCAGCTTCCTGTCCCTACTATTTCTTTTTCATTATTAATGTTTATTTTACTCTACTAGAAGTTAGTTAAAGGTCTTCGTCTTCGTTTAACTGTTGAAAGCCAGTCTGTTGGAGTTGATCGAATAAAAAAATTTATTTTGCGTAACGTAGCTCTAATATCTTCTTTTACGAGGCAGTTGCTACATTAATTACTACTTGTTAGGAATATTGCGAGGTATTGTTCAGGATTCTTTTATTTCAAACGTTCCACTTTATACATAGAATTTGTATCCATTATGTTGAATATTCTCAATACGTAATATAACAAAATCCTTTTAGTATATTCATTAGCCGATTACATATAAATCCATTCCATAGAAATAACACCAATTGAATGATTCAAACGTTAGGAATCGTTAACCCCAAACACTTTTTGTAGGCCTATACGATAGTAAATGTAAAGCAATACTATGTATTTGTGGAGATGACCCTTTAAGTAAAACTTTACGATTAGAGTTTTAGCAACTGATAGAGATTGGAAAGTTCTCTAATGGATACCAGAAATTTCTAGATTTTGTAATACCTAAAACGTACTAGTCCCAATTTACAGTAAAGTTGATATAGAAAGGGAGTCCGTCAAATATTTTAAATGTTTTAACTAGTTTTAATATTAGCGACATTTTTAAGAAAACTTTTATCTGCGTGATCAATAAAAATTAAACTTTGTGCATAGTACATTAATTTCATCTTTCTTAAGAGATACAACATTTTACTTTTTCATCAAATATCACAATCTGCAAAATTTAACAATTTCGAAAAAACGGACACGGAGACAAACTGAGATATCGAATTTCATGAAAATGCTCCAGCAAATACTATTAATCTCGACTAAGAATTGTTAGTGGAATAGTAAGCAGGTTAGGATGTTTAGTTCCTAAACGTGACGAAGTAAGCGCTGTAAGTGGACAGCCTTGGAAGTATTGAAATACATCTATTACAGATAATCATTTTAAATTAAAGATATAAATAAATCACAAAACTAAAACTCTACAGACTAAAAAAAGAACGGTTTTAAATGTATAAAAATTAAATAAAAATAAGTAGTATAAGAGTAAGTAGTGTTGACTGATCTACAGAGTTAAAACTTTAATATAAAAAAGAATATAGCATATCGGTCTTCTATAAGTGGAATAAGAATTAGCCGTGCTTTAAATATATACATTAGTAAATAATAATAATTAACCTATGCAATAAAGTTCAACATGATCGATGTATTCACTATCGAGGGACATACGATTTTCGTAATCGGTCTGTTTGGTATTTTATAATCATATGATTGCAATGATTGCATTCAGTGAACGTTTCAGTATTCACTTATTTGTGCATTGCGAAAACCCTATGACTACTACTTTTATAACATTTTGCAAAGCGTAAGCGGCCATTCTTTGTAGCGCATTTTTATACGCTATTTGTAGTGAGTAGTCGAAGCTCAAACCGTCAAGTTTAACTGGGATAAAATCAAGAATATTACCAATAGTAATGTAACTAGTATTAATTATGTAACAGAAAATTGAACTATCTAATGGTAAAAAGTCGCCATATCATATGTAGGCTATATCAATAAATCGACAAGTTGATATGCAGTTTCGGTTAAAACTTGCACCTTACAATAATCGCTCGCGGAATAAGAAAGACAAACTACGTAGCCGCTGCTATGGATGGTACCAGCAGCGGAGCGCTTTCTACTCGCGTCCGCTGATTGCATATTATAGATGGACTATACAGATAAATCTACTTAGCCAACTTCAGCGTGTTAGTGGTTAGCATATTGAACTCATGATCCAAATGTCGCAGGTTCGATCTCCGACAGAATTGGTAATTTCTCATAACGGAGTATGCTGAAGTATTTTAGCCCCAAGAAGCAAAATGTGCCGTTTGTCAACTTCTACTTAAGTTAAGGGTTAAAAACTATAGTTCACATTTTTAGTAACTGATGTCATAGTTTTGCACAATTACTAGAGTCACTACATCTAGTCACCTAGGTCGATCAGAGTATCGCTAAACGCCGCCATATTGTAGCAGAAAAGGGTGATCTTTAATTATGGACAAATTAAAACCACGTTTTACGTATTTGACATATTAGAGATTTGAACTTTCAGAATAATAAATCTGTTAAACTAAACGTGGATTTGATTAAATTCAATACATATTAAAATAATGAACGATTGTGTGCTTTTTGCCCCAAAATGGCGGTACTCTGATCGACCAGCGCTGCCTAGGTGACCAGATGTACTGTCTCTAACAATTACTAGAGAACCTTCAATTAGAATCTGGCCCAGCGAGCCATTTTATATCACAACACGTGGCGCCAAATTTGAAAAGTGCAGAAATGGCTACACTGCCAAATACTGGTACGCATGTAAACGGTATATGACACTTATTAACAAACGCGAAATAGTGGGTTGTGTATTATATAAAACATTATTTAGCAGTACAATGTCAAAATCCATGTAATTGAGCTTATTGTGATATAAAATGGTGGGCACCGTAGCAACGCATTGGCCAGACTCTAAGGGTCTCTAAAAATTACTAATCATTACATCTAGTCAACTAGGCTGTGGTGGTCGATCAGGGTACCGAAAATGACGACATATTGGACGAAAAAACGCGAAGTTGTTCATTATTCTTATTCGTATTGAATTTAATGACGTTAGTTTAATAAGATTTTCTACATCATTTATATTTCACAAGCTTCAAATCAAATTTGAAAAATGCAATTTTAATTTGTTAATTATTAAATTACACGCTTTCTGCAAACCAATATCGCATCGTTAGCTATATTCTACTGCTCAGCGAGGTCTGGCTGACTAAATGTCTAGTAACTTACGCGAATTTCTCAATTTGTATGGTGTGCAGTGTACAAGAAGCAATCATCATATTATATATTATGCAAGTACACTGTGTACATTAAAGTGTTTTCTGGTTAATATCGCATGTGCTACTAATGCAAATAAAGCTGTTATCAAATTCTCTTGTTTTTGTGAATACAGGTACATACTTTGTAGGTACCCACTTCCCTGTTCGTTCTTTGATCTCACAACTAATTCAAAACTTCCTGTTATGCTGCTTTGCTCGTACAAGTTAAATTCATATTAAAATTCCTTCGAACGAAGTCTAGTGCTTCTTTTTTAATTTTAACATACTTATCGTATTCATCCAACTGCATTAATTTTCTTCTGTATATTTGTTTCATAATATTAATCAAATTCCAAGTTAAAGTTCTCATACAGACTGTGTTTGTATGATCAGGTAATTTCATAACAAAATTATATCTTTCTTGTACCAGTAATGTAAAATACCCTATAAATTTATAGTTACAAGTTGTATAAGGGCTGTAACATTTGTTTATTCGATTGCTATCGACTACGAAATTAATAGTATCATTAATTAATAATATCTGGTAATAGTACACATAGATATACAATTATGCGCTATAGAATTTCTCTTTCATTACGACGCCAATAGCTAAGGATATATTAGACCCACTGAATTTGTACTGGTTGATAATGGACCAAATTTCTGTGACCTTTATTTATGAACCGATGTCTGACCATCATTCTGTGATGACCCCCAGCTGAGTGAACACGTTTTCACTAGTGGCAGGTCTGTTAGTGTACTTCGTTTATTATTTTCTGTTAAGAATGCCTGGTACACGTGAAGAAACACTGATCCAGAGAGTAGTGGAGAAAATCCTTGCATCACCATCAATTATTCATACCTTTGTTTGCAAAATAAAAGATGAGTTAGTTGCTAAGTTAGAGAAAAAGATCATGGTGTATGCGAAAAAATTAGCAGCTATAGAAAATTAAGTGAAGAACCTTAAAAAGGAAAATGACGATCTGGAGTAATACACAAGAAAAAACAGTTAATGTTTTTATTAATAGGTTTACTTGTTAATTGATTTTTAGATATTAGTATGGTAATATATTGCATTGATGTTGGATTTA
Source organism: Agrypnus murinus (assembly GCA_929113105.1). Taxonomy (NCBI): domain Eukaryota; kingdom Metazoa; phylum Arthropoda; class Insecta; order Coleoptera; family Elateridae; genus Agrypnus; species Agrypnus murinus. The sequence goes on from OV816024.1 coordinate 88,090,179, forward strand.
AAATTTTCCCACGCGCTATTTATATGATTTTTCTATGCTCAGTCGTCTGAATTTAGTTTTCTTTTCTTATTTTGGAGAGATTTCAATGATGTTCAACACTCGTTTGCCCGTTATGAGAATTGGATATGCTGCTTGTTTATTTGTACTTATCAATAGTTTAACTCAATGTGAAAATTTAATTGAGATATATTCAAAATATATTCTACAACTGTCATTCTCACTGAGGTTAAACTACTCGATTGCCCAAACAGGTAAGCTTTTTTTTCATTGATGTTAAAGAATATAAAAAAAAATAATTTTTTCAGTTATTAGGATAACCCAGACCTACCATGACTACAGACAACATCTATCACTAAGTAAATAAATTAACTCTTGATGAATTTTCAAAATTTCATTGTGCTTGTTACAGTATTTTACCTTATAGAAGGGATGCTTGTTCTCTCTCTTTGGCTTTGTTTTAATTTTTTAAACTTTGTAAAAGTAACTTTATTTTCACACACTATGTATTGACACACTTCTAAAACACACTACCTGCCGATGGTAATTAGTACCTCCTCTTGTTTATTCTGAATTATTGTGGTTTCCTTCAGACTGCTTTCAATTGGTAAATCAATACCTAATCTTTGTTTCCCAGTGACACGTCGGCCAATGATACATTGTATGAGTAATTTGAGAACTTCTATTTACCTCTTCCATAATCCATAATACAAGGGTATCCTCCTCATAGTCAATGCGTTTGGATTGAAGAACACATAAGCAAGTCAAATGCTTTCTTGTTTATACTTTTATTTACCATCAACACCACCAAATGTTATTTTACATTTTCCATGTACGTTATTCCTATATATTTTACTTTATAATCTCATTTAATCAATTATACATAAATTAGTGTCTCAAATTTTCAATTTATTAACGTTTAAAAAAACTAGCAGAACTTATTTGCCTTTCACGCCTAGTAACCCTTTTCTTTCTTAGAAATGTTAAATTTTTTCTCATTATCTGCCATATTCTCAAGCATGTGAATCGACGACGAAAATATTATATTCTCAATCATATTATAGTTTGAACAATTATTTATAATTCAGGTTTCTAAGTAATGTTCATTGCTTGTCGTGCTTTACTTCTCAAGAATGGTTGTGATTTTATTATACAGATACATTATTTGAAATACTTAATTCATTTAAAATACCGAAATATATTATATCCTTTTAATAAAGGTTCTATCTTTTTTTGCACTTTGAGAATAACTTATGTTACTTTCCATATATTGAATGGTTCAGTCTGCCTCTATCATGAGCTATCCTTTTATTTTAACATTATGTCATATATTGATTCTTTCATAAAACTGTTATGAAATTGTTAATGAAATCTTTGTGATAAAGCATTTTATAAATTCATACAATCTAAAATAATATCTCACTAGAATTACTACAAACAACTACAAAACAACATTAATAGTTTCTTTATTGATAATAATAATGGTGGTGATGATGATGATGAACTGCAGAATAATAATAGATTTACCGTCAATTCTATCTCTGTTGACATACAATAAAAATAATAAGTAAAATTAAAAGTAACGCTGTGATATGATGGGTTGAACATTTTCAGCATAAAACTGTGTTGCCCTTTTATCTTACCATTTACAACTCACATCATTAACTGTTGCTTTGAATTTCATTTTTACCGTAACTCTTGAAAGACAGCAAAAATGTTGTTTCTATTCTTAAGATCACCAATCCGTTTAATTTAACTAACTTAAGACCCAGTAATCCGTTTTCTGTACTCTCTAAGATCTCTAGAGAGCTATTTAGGCGTTACACAGGGGTCATTACTATTATCAATTTATATCTACCTTTTTCCTAGACCAACGACAACCAGTAAAATGTTCGTGTATGTATGCCGATATCACAGAATTGTATCACTCTTTCTATATACAAAATACGAAGACTGCTACGTCATGCATACAGATTTAAATAACGTAAGCAATATTTCTTTCAAAAATTATTTAATCATCTATCCAAAGAAATCTGTAGTTCTTTTGTTTTGAAACCAACGTTTAACTAAATCTGTAAAAGGGCGTGCATGGTTAGGAACGCTTATATAGGAAGAAGCTACAAATTTTGATCAAGTAATAGACAACGATTTTTAATGGCTTCTTCTGGATGAAGCCAGTTTCGTGAGTTTGCTTTCGTCCGCTTCTGGCAGTTACGTTGTCGGACAAGTGTAATCATGATGTTGACAATTGTATCATAGCACTCTGATGCCCAATTATTACCCAGAACAAAAAAAACTGTTCAAGACGTTGTTACTTATGACAGGCTTCTATAACAGCCTTACATAACAACACGTAAGTCGACATCAACCGATCAATTCCGACGTAAATGTTGAAATCAACCAACTTCTCTGCTCTGCGAATAAACTGTCGGCCACGCAATATTCTTGTGTTGGTATAGGCCATCGAATCGATGGAAACGTAACGACTTAGTAATTATAAAGCTAGCTTAATACTTGGTGTATCGTCGATTTGTTTCTTTTGAAAGAATGAATGTGACAAGTCTGTAAATGAATTAGTTGTGATAATTGCTAATCAAACATAGCGCATTTTCTCGAAATCATGAAAAGATTCGGTATATGCATGATATCTTCCTCAAATTGAAGTTCGAGCAGATTATAGTAATAATTACTACTACCCTTTGGAAAACTAAGCCCCAGAAGCTGTGAAACTTGTGCGGAAGGGTGGTGCGATTATTGTTATTACGCAGGCCCATCGTGCGGCTGCAGCCGGCTTACAGATGGTATAGCAACCTCAACCAAATCTGCAGGCATGGGGATTCTATCCCGGTCCGTTTGGGTGAGAGTCTATCTCGCTAGCCCCTACACTACCAAGGCTATAATAACTTAAATACTAATAACTAATAAGATTACAATAACTGACTCCAAGCTTTCCTTAGTTTATTGAACTTTCGGGACTATAAAATTTCAACAATGGCTTAGCCAATAGAAACGTCAAACCCGAAATTTATCTTTTGTGAGATATGTAAACTATAACACATACGGTTTCACAAAGTTTGATTAAATTCTGATTAACTTAATTTTCATTAAATTCGAACTTCAAGAAATTCACTGACTAAGATTTAAGAAGCCTGAGATTTTATCCAGTTTTATTGCTAGATTTCAATTTAATCACAGTTAAGTTAATCAGAATTTAATCAAGCTTTGTCAAGTTTGGAGTTTAGCTCTTTTACCTAATCTTTTTTAAAATCTGCAGTAAAATTTGCTTTCTGTAGGTAGATGACGAACACTCTGTTTCATCAGTGTATTTCTCTAGAAACGAATTTTAAATTTAAACGTTATACGTATTTTTCATTATTTATTCTTTAATAAGGGTACAGACATAATAATCTTTATAAAACATTGATGCGTGTTGCTGTTTCTCTTCTCGATCTTGAATGAACGCTGGCTCCGGCCATGCTAAGACAAATTAAACCGATCGCACTTTTTCAATTTTTTCCTTATTATTCACAGAGTTCTGTTATGATTTCGATTTTTTTTTGTCTTTGTTTACAAGGAAAAATCTCGTTTAGCTGTACCATAACGAAATTGTTATGGGCCTTATTGAATGACAATAATTGAAGAACTATTACAGTAATGAAATCAAATTATGGTATATACAGACAAGAGTACTACTAACATTAAACCTAACAAATAGGTCAAATTGTGAATTTGTTTAGGCTGCTACAAGATAAACTCTGATTATGAATCACCCTGGCAACATTCTACAAGAAACGAGCTGTCTTGAACATTTGTTAGAGATCAAAATAGTTATGGGTTTGAATCTTAATTATTAGACAATGTTCTTATTAGGTCAATTGACAAATTCCTAATAGATCAACAACAAATTGACAGTAAACGAATTAGAAATGACTGTCACTATGACTATCACGTTCTTCAATCTAGAATGTTATTATGCCTAGAATGCAAAAAAACGAAGCTAGTGGCATTTTTTGAAAATTTTTAAAAAAGCGACCAATAATAATTACGCAAAAAAATAATTTTTCATATTTTGAAAAATTAGATTCTATGTATTTTATATCAGTATCTTGATCTCTGTCTCCGATGTCGTCAACATTGATATGACATAATTCTTCGCGGCGGTATGACACCAAAAATCATTGCCATTTGTACTGTAATAACACACTTAAATAAAATAGTAAGCAAAGTTACACAAGACGTTACCGTTATCATTAGATACGTTGCATTAGGTGCATACTTCTGTCAATTTCGTCTTTGGTAAGAATCTTAGAGTTTTTTGGACGATAGCCCACAGACATCCGTTTGTTGCGTAAAATTTTTTTTATTATATTGTAATCTTTTTGTTTTATACGGACATTTTGTACATTATATATCATTAAAATTTATGTTTTAATTTTGTTTTTCAGTAAGATTTCTTTTTATTGTATTAAAGTTCAAGCCAGTTTATGAACATTTCTGTCGGAGTTGCATTTGAATTATTCTAATGATATGTTCTATGAATAACCAGCAGCTAATTTAATTTTGTAATTATTTAGTAAATAAAACAAAAAGTTCTAACATTTGTAGCATTTATTGATTACTTAAAATGATAGTCACTCAGACGCCACATTACCCTCTGTGCAACTAAATTTTACCTTACCGGTTAAAGGTTAATATTGTTTTAATAGTATTTCAGATTCATTGTTTATTAAGGTCCAAGTGTACCCAAAAAACGAGTGTTGCTTGTTTAATAAATAATATAATAATGTGATAACTTTGGTTTTAAGTTAATAGTCTAGGAATGTTGAAGACTTGCTTACCTAACTTGTTTTGGAAAAAAACATTTTTTAATTAAATTATTTCACATGTTATACGTGAAAAATTAATTTTGGAGAAACTGTACATTAAAAATTAATCAAAATAATACCACTTAAGTTTCATAGTATTTGAACTATTTTCCCAAAATTTTAAGAAAATCGTATGTCTAGGGACTAAACTATTACCTCCTCTTTGCCAAAAAAGCAGTTTTTTTTTGGCAAAAAGCAGGTTTTTTTGGCAATAATTTAGTCGCTAGACATACGATTTTCTTAAAATTCTAGGAAAATAGTTCAAATACTATGAAATATAAGTGGTATTATTTTGGTTAATTTTGAATGTACAGTTTTTCTAAAATTAATTTTTCACGTATAACATGTGAAATAATTTAAATAAAAAAAATTTTTTTCCAAAACAAGTTAGGTAAGCAAGTTTTTAACATTCCTAGACTATTAACTTAAAACCAAAGTTATCACATTATTATATTATTTATGAAACAAATAACACACGTTTTTGGGTACACTTGGACCTTAAGGATTACCTATTCTAAAGTTACACATCTAATCATGTTTAATTTCTTATTCCTTTAAAACCTTAGTTATTCGATATTTGATTATGCATTAGTATAAGGATAAGGTAAGTATAGTAGTTGTTATTAGTATAACAATAAGTTAGTGTAGTCAGATTGAAACGTTGTGGCGAGCTAGCTGCTAGTTTGGGTTAGATCTTACATTATTTTAATCCTCTTAACTTTGTAGCGCTAGTGTAACCGTAAATTGATATAGACAAATTCTCACTTCTGAACGGAAAATGTATTTGGATTCGATGTGTAAATATGTGTCGTTTTTTCCAAAATTTTTATATTTTTATTTCAGATTCAGATATTCAATGAAACACTGGAATATGAATATCTAAAGAACTAATGTTATAAGTATCTCTTACAGAACATGGTCAAAATGTCCGACAAAGCTCAAAAAGTTGATATGTTAAGCATATTATGATATATGAATTCATGTAGAATTTTAGGATGAGAGTCGGTAGGTAAGTTGGAAAAGTTTATTAAGCCGGGGGAGGTTTGGTAAGTCGATGGAAGGGTTAAGTCGAGGTAACCCAAGGAGGCTAGAGGGGGGGAGGGGTAAGTCAGGAGAGCGGGGTGGGTGGTAAGCTAAGAAAGAAGGTGGTAATTGAAGTCGAAATGGAGGTGGGGAGCAGTGGCGACTCTTGAGTTTGCAAACAGGTGAAGCAGAAATAATAAGGTATGAATTATTTAGTGGCGTATTTAGGGGGTGCTTTTGAGGTAAATTGAATATAATTGATTAGTACTTTACTTAAGGACTAGCAGGTAGGTATGTATCCCCTTATATAATGACCGCTGTAACACAGGCCATAATCAAGTAGTGGGAGAGCAATAAACTTTTTATGAACACCTTGAAATATAACATGCAGGATTCCAAACTTCCGTAGCCTAAGAAAATCAAATAAGATTGAAACAACTCAAATACAGAGAAAAGCCAAGAAGAGGAACAAAAAAATAAATGCACTAAGAGAAAAACAACCATGAAAAGCAAGGAAACTAAGTAGCTACCAAAAATACTAAAAAATCAGCGACAGAAAATAACAACCCAAATCAAAGGCATGTAAAAAAAGTTTCCAAAATCAAAAGTGATGAGTGTGATGAGTGAAAAGTGACGACTAATTAGAAAATGGAATGCAAAGGGGAATGGAGAGTAGTGAGAGTGACATAAGCTTTGGCCATAAAGACAGCCTTGATGAGCAACAAGAAAATGCAGATCAAGAAAAAAACAATAACGCTATAAATGAAGCAAAGAAAGCTAAAAAGGAACTACCAAAAGAAACTAAATCACAGACAAAAAAGACAAACCAAATGAAATGATAGGAAGACAAGTTTCTGACAGTGAAACCAGTGAAAACAATGAACTAGGAAAGGAAATGTCAAATGTTGCAAAAATAGTGACTATGAAAATGAAAACACTCCCACACATACGGTATCGATCTTTGATGAAAATCTTGGCAATTTCTATGCCTAGCAATTAGGTATGCCTTTTAAATACTTCTTCAAAGGGAGATGTGTTCTTTGAAATTTCTTGTAAAGTCTAGTAAAGGCGAGTAGCGGGGTAGGAGGTGAAGTATTTAAATCTGGTGTGAGGGGGTACAATGAGGGCTTTTTAAATAACGCTTGCATAGTTCCAGGAGTCTGGCAATGCTAAGGTTAGCAATTTTAATTGGCATAATGTATATTATACCAGCATATTATGTATAGGCATATTACAACTTAATAATTGTGACATTCACCTAAAATAATAATAAGGTGGTAATAAATAATAATAAGTCAGACACAAATGATATGTTTTTGCAATTATTTTTCAAGCTTTTGATATGAAACATCCGTGAAAATTCTAGTTTTGAAAAATGTACTTATAGCTAGGTGGAATATCAAAAGTGTAATTAAACTGCAAAAAATAATTTTTTATGTTGACAAAGTAAATAAAAAGAAAATATATTCTGCTGGTTTAATTTATTAAAAAGGAACTCATATTTATTTAGAAAAGATTGCTTACAGATACCTTTAACTCATCAATAAATACATGGAAAAAATAGTATGTTTCAGTTCACAAAGAAACTTTGTAAACAAGACAAATTCTACAATTTGCTAGCATATGCCTAAGTTATTTTTGTGTCCAAGAGCATTACATTTTTCTATTATCAAAAATTATCAATGGCGAAATAAAAACATTTGTTTTTAGATATTTCTATGTAAGCTTTTTCAAAAGGACAGTGGAGGCTTATTACAAGAAAATAAAATCTATAAAGAGTACTAGCTTTACAACCATTAACTATTACACTAACTTTTCGATTTATTCGGGTCAGATTATTACCTTACTACCGGAAAAATTTTAACTATATCTTGCTAGACTAACTGAGTTTTGATAAATTTTCAGTTTTTGACTCTTGAAGCTTCATCCAGTCTTCATGAAAGTGACCTGTCTATTCCTTCTGTGCCCATTCTTGCGGCATATTTTACGTAAGTATTGTTGGTGAATTAAAACGAATTTGAATGATGTGTACAGGGTGATTCAAGTAGGTATATGTTAACCCCTTATTAGTTTCTTATTTTTAAGATAGTGAGTTCGCTCAAAAAATAATTTTAAACAATATTATGTCCAGTTTTTAAACATAGTAAACGTTTTTTGAAAATTTGCATAATATACATAGTGGTAGATAAGTGTGTACTTTTCAAATAAAACACCCTGTATATTTTTCAATAATTGATGTTCTCAATATTTCATTACCTTAAGAATAAAAAATCCATTATACAGTAAATTGTCCCGAAATGCTATAGAGTACTTCAAAAGAGATTATAGATTACTTTAGTAATTAAACACCCTTTAATTATAATTGAATTAAAGTTTTCATTTTGTTAGATGCTTTTTTATCTTCAATCAGTTGGCCCAGGCCTCTGTCGGTTGTTTTTAAAATTTAACAATTTAAACTAGGTGTTTTTTAAACTACTTTTTGATACCCATTGTTGAAATTTCTTATCCGTTTTGTTTTACATTCAATTGAAATTATCCTTAAAATGAATCTTTTTTCTATTAACTCCAGTTTTTATGTAATCTGTCCCATTAATGGACAATGAACATCATGTATGACTACAAATAAATTATCAGCATTGAGAGCTGCCTCTACAGATCGTCTTGTGGAGCAGGGTTCCAGCGAGCCCCATCCATTACAGAGTTTCCTTATTCTATGATTAGTTATAAACAGGTTATTATGACATTAGAAGGTATTATACTACCTACTTATTATTGAAAACGAGTCGGTAGTTCTATGGGTTAAAACCTTTTTAATCTTCTTGGTTTGTCGTATTCAGTCATTAGGTTTAGAGCTAATTCGTTCGGGTGTGCACTCAATTGGTCTTTGTAGTGCTTACTATAGTTTTGTATTTCATGTTTCACTGTTAACACACTTAGAGCACTTAAAATGATTTTGTTGGGCACGTACCACGGTGCATTAACGATTGTTCAAAGCACTTTATCTTGAAATCGTTCGAAGATTTTCCACTAGATTTACTCGCTGTTCTCCACATCGGTATCCCATAAATCCAGATGGGCTTTAGGGCGACTTTATAGATTAATAGTTTGTTACCAAGTGACAGTTTGGACTTTTTTTCAATTAACTAATATAGCTTGCTAAGTTTCAGTCCTAGTTGTTTGCGTTTGTTGAAGATGTGTTTGCCAGGTGAGTTTTCGATCTTTGTGCATTCCCAGGTATTTTACTGATTCGGAGTGCTGTAGTTGTTGGCCATTGGTCAGAAAATGTAGCTGTTGTGGTTAATCTTGACGTTGGTAGACCGGCCGCGTACAACAAATATAACAAAGGACCTAGGGCGCTACCCTGAGGTACTCGAATGTATTAGATAGAGATTAGTGAATTCACCTTTATAGTTTTTATAAGTAGAATTTCATAAGTTTTTTTTTAGTTTAAACTGCAGTTCATGGTGCCATACCTTGTTGAAGGCTTAAGATGGGTCCAAAAACGCACCTGAACAATATCTGCTACCTTCTAGGTTCCTAGATATCTTGTTAACCAATTGTTGTACTTGTTCAGCTGTTCCGTGCTGATATAGGAATCCGATTTGATGGTTAGGTATTAGTTGTTGTTCCTCCAGGATTGGTTTTATTCTCATCAAGATTCATTTTTCCAAAACTTTTGACAAGACTGACAGGAGACTTATGGGTATGTAAAGTTAAGTTGCTTAACTTAAAGTTAAATATAAAAATAAAAAAATTAAAAATTCAAATGAATCGCTTTATTTAGTAAGGACTTAAGTCACTTTTCGCGCTTCTCTATATCAAAACACACCATTTTATGCAGAAAGGGCCTAAACGCCATTTACTCTTATACATAATTTTTGGTAACAATTTCATGCGTTTTATGCAATTTAGAAATAAAATATAATGAAGCTTTAAAACACTTTTTTTCAAATTCAGATTTTGTGACTTAAGCCCTTTATGCATAAAGCAATTGATATATGTACAATTGATATATTGTCACAAACGGAATTATTTAGACATTAAATAATTTATAATTTTTCAACTTACATTTCGTTCAGTGCAAATGTTATCAAGGTTACACTCGCCTCTGCAGCAGCTGCCTACGCTATTAGACTACCTGCGGCCGCTTCTACTACGACTCGCCGTTTATATGTTAATGTATGCATCTCATTAGAAGTAATTTATTCATTTATATAGTATGCATTTATATTTGCATCTCATTAAGCATTTATGTATGCATCTCATTATCAGTAACATATTCATTTATACAATAAGGCTTCCGTAATATGCATGAGTATATAAGCAGCTTGCTTCAAGCCTAATATGCAGTCATGAAAATGACTCCAACACGGCAACATCTTGAAGCAAGCTGGTGAGTAACTTTCTATTTATTTATCGAGGTGGACTATTGGTCGTCTCACTTTGAGACTACAGCGTGTGTTCTTATGGACAACGGGGTTGCCAAACACCTTGCAAGCAACTTTTAAAAACGCTTTCTAAATATTGTAGTTGTAACTGCATAAACCTTTATAATCCCTATTGTTCGAGCAACTTATATTTTCAGGTTGTCACTTCTTCTGACAGCGATAGTAAAACAAAATTTCAAAACTTGGTGTTTATATGAGTTAACGGGAGTACTATTACAAAACTAATAATTTTGCGTATAATTAAAAGTCAAAAGTTTTATTTCGAGTTTTTGAATTTTAGGTAAATAAAAAAGTACAACACAAGTTATATGTAGTTATTTGGTTTTTATTAAGATAAAGAAACATTAAAACTAATAAGTATAAGTAATAAAATATCGAATATTTAGATACATGTACCATGTAAGAATCCCAAGTAATGTTTAATAAAATAACAAATACATCTTAATAAGACTGTCTTTAATTCTCCTTTTGTATGGTTACGATTACACTTTTTCGGTTACTGTTTTCAAAGGTTTAGAACTTCTGGAATCTTAATCCATATTTCTATATATTTATACCGTGAAATAGGTGTCAACAACGCAGCAAAAACACTCATAAGAAATACATTGTCTGTCTCTCCTTCGCTGTAGTCCCAAAGTGAGACGACCAATAGAATCTGGTGTCCAGGGGCACTGGTTACCTGTCTCCCCTGTGCTTAGTTTTAGGGGTCTCGAATCTGATGCTCAGGGGCATTGATTACCTGACTTCCTAATGTGCTTAGTTGTAGTTTATTTAGGGAACTCGAATCTGATGTCCCGGGGTATTGATTACCTCCTTCCCTAAGGCTTAGTTGTAGAACTTAGTGCTAGTGCAGGATGCTTCCAATCTCCCTCATGTTTATGTTACTTTTAGGAGGACTTGTACGTCCTCACACTTATATTTGTAACCCAATGTATTGTAACTTGTTGTTTAGTATATGATTAATAATTGTGGTCTGTGTTTACTTCCTATTTTCTACCTCTGACTACGACCATCAGTCACGAACCCCACGTGACAATATTGATACATAAGCGATAGTTGTTAAATGTAATTAATAAAAACATAAAAGGAAATATTATTTATTCACTGAATTATTATTAATACTGAAATTAAGCTAAGTTACCTGTTAACAGAAATATTAAATTGTAAAATTATTTGTATTGAATGCATCTAGTCAACAACATTTTAGGTACTTAAAACTGTTTTGCCCAATAAAAAATTATGAAAAAATAATTTCCAACGACGTATATCTTAATCGAAGCATTGCCACTTAATAACGTTGAATAAAAATTATTTCTTCTTTATACTACCTATTGCTTTTTAGCAGTCTTTCCTTTTCTACCATACGCTGTCCTTAAAAAAGTATTTGTTTTTTGATTTTTGAACACTTTTTTAACTTTTTTTGTGAAAAATCTATGATCTTTTTATTAAGTTTCTTTAGAGGTATATATTGTGAGAAGTGATTATGAGCGTCTAGTTATTTATAGATGTTGTTGTTTTGTTCCATGTATCTTTTGACTACTTATATAGTTTTTTAGTCTTTTTGTTACATTTTTGTTGATGGCATTTAAAGTGTAAAAAGCTTTAAAGTCAAAACCTGACATTGCACACATATACACCTTAGTACGTATATGAAACTCTATTAACTGAGTACTACAGGTGAGGAGTAAGTTAATAAATATTATCCAAACAGTTAGAAAACTCAAAAAAAGATCACTATATTTAACTCCTAACATACATTCTAGTTGACTAATTGCTAATAGGTGTTTCGGTAACGATGTTACCTTTTCCTCGGGCTAAAATGTCTGAACGTCCTAGTGTTGTGATAAACGACAATCCTAACAATCTATTATTAGTCAACAAAAGATCCAAGATATAAAAAAAACAATATCATTCAATGACAAACCGTACAGACGGTTTTATGCCGAGAAAAAGTTAACATCGCTACCAAAATACGTATTGGCAATTAGTCAAATACAATTTTTAGTTCGGAGATACCCTTAAATATAGTGTTGTGATAAATCACAGTCTTTACAATCCATTATTAGTCGAAACAATATCATTTAATGACGAGAAAGATACTGCATGCTCGGAAAGGAGATGTACCAACCATTAAATTATTAAACTCTGTTATAGAAAAATGTTTGAACAGTCTTCCAAACCAAAAACAACTTCAATCAATGACAACCTTTATTTGTCCGACAATATTTATTTAAATGAGTTGCTTTTAGAATTACTCAAGGGATTCAAGAAACTTCAAATACCTTTTTATAAAGGATACAATTTATTAGTATACATAAACCAACTCAACAAAGCTAATGAAACCATACGATTTTCTCCAAAATAGTACATTAATTGCACCTAGTATTTATACATCAGTGGCGTGCGGTCCATGGAAGCAATGGAAGCAATGCTTGCCTTGAGAATTTATTAAAAATAAAAACAATGCTAACAAAAATACTTTTGTAAAATTATGGTTATCGTTTATTTAAATTGAAATATTTATCAAATTAAAGCTCAATATCAACTCTGTACAGCAAAAAGTATAATTATTTAGAGTACTATTTTAAATTAGGCTCATTAAACTTGCACGGAAAGGTAATACCGATTTAAATGTGATACATACACTTGATATAAGCACTGATTACAAATGCTCTTCTCTTAACCTTGGCGTGAATTAGCGAGCGTGGGGTGTTATAGTAGACGGATGCTGTTAACATTGTTTGGTCGTTATTTTTATTGTGCTTTGTTTCCAAATGTTTATTTATTATAATTTGGTTATTTGTTCGATTTAGTGTTACTTACGCAATGTAAATCTGCGAATGAGACTGTATTTTGTCGAATTTTATTATTTTAATTTATAAGTTGAGTTTGCCTATTAGTTTGCCTATATGCAAATTTAAAATGGCATTATCGTCACGCCTGCAAATTCAACTGCTTCGGTGAAAGGTTCGAGTACCTTCGATATAGCCGAATCGGGACGATTTTTTGTTCAGTTTGTAAATTATTAATAAGGAATTTTCCGCATACAGTTTTGGAGAGAAATTACAAATTATTAAGAAAGGCAGATCAAAACCAGATCTTTCAAATTTAACAACAAAGATTAAAACCTGTACCGGTATTTTGCTAAGAAAGGCCGGAAAATTGATACGTAGTAGTAGTTTTTTTTTTAAATAAAGAATGATAGTCAACAAATTCCATAAATATAAAGTGTAAAAGTGCTTCTTTGAAAAACTTTTAAGCTTAATAATTGTAACACTGTTTTTTATTGTACCTAGCAGGGGCGGATCCAGAGAAGTATTTTGAGGGGGAAATCTTTGGAAAAATAATTATTTTAATAAATAATAATTAAACAAACAATATTTGTTTCTATTCTATGTAAACTTATTTCTAAATTGTGGGGGGGGGGATTATTCCCTTCCCGTTAATCCGCGCCTGTACCTAGGTGTATTATAATTAAAATCGTGGTTGCTTCCCTAGCCTAAATTCTCACCGCACGCCACTGTGATACATCAACCTTTAATGTTTCAAATTGAATAAATCTTGCACCAATATGTTAAATTGAAACTAATTTCCTCTAGTTTTACTCTATAAAAATGTTTTGTTTTTATTATGACATTTTGTAGACCTGGAAAAAACGTGTTAATGGCACGTTCACACTTTGCATCAAGATTCATTTGGTGATGCGTTAGCAGTATGACGTAAAGATTTTGTAACATCTGTGCATAATATCCGTTTTAAAACAATTAAAAAGTTCAGCGTCTATACTTAACAACCACATTTCGGTTAGTTCTGTTGTTACGACATAAATAAAATAATAAAGATAGAGTTCTTGAGTATCAAGTTAACTTTCTTTTCCTATACTCATGACCTTAGTCTCCCAGAAATTTTCTACGTATCTGGGAGTATCAGTTATCATTTTCTTTATAAAGAGATTATTATCGTAAAGAAAATATATCCTCGCATCTACTGCTCATGACCATGATTAGATATACATAATGTAATCGAATCCATAAATCCTTATAATGTTCTGAACTTTCTATATTAACAATAACTACGAAACTCAAAAAATTGTTCGGATCGAAACTGTTGGTTTTTTAGTACATAGAATCAATACAATATCGAAAAGCGCGATTTTTATTTCACCTACACTTAAGAAGGTAAAAATACAATATTTTCAAAAGTACCTTCTATGATAACAAAATTCAATTTTCTGATATCTTTAGAAATGACTTCAGTTGAAAGATGATCTCTTCGATTTATAAATTACCTACTTAGCTTGGTGAGATAGATATCCGTTTGTTGCACACAATAAAGCCATTTCTATCCCCTCTAGTGATATTAGCGACACCGACTTTCCATTTTCAGTATAATACTCACTCATTGGGGTGATAATTGATTTTCGCACTTCTGTAGTGCCACTGCCAGAAACCGAGTTTTTAATACGCACAAACTCAGTGGAATTCTTTCAATTATAGTAATCCTTTATATTACAAAAAAATCTACCAAAATAAAATTCTTTTTTGTGAAATTTAAAATTTGCCATATTTAATGCAAATAAATTAACCTATAGGACTGTGTTCAGTCTCTTTGTGAAAAGAAAAAGAGTCGATAATCCTGCTGCGTATGATGTAATAGCAGATATGTTCAAAATAATAAAACACGGATCTGAAACGATTCCATTTGTTTCTT
Source organism: Agrypnus murinus (assembly GCA_929113105.1). Taxonomy (NCBI): domain Eukaryota; kingdom Metazoa; phylum Arthropoda; class Insecta; order Coleoptera; family Elateridae; genus Agrypnus; species Agrypnus murinus. The sequence goes on from OV816024.1 coordinate 88,105,222, forward strand.
TCTCTAGAACACATTACCTCTAGGTCCATTTCTAAAATCAATACTTGAAGTACCCTCTAGAAATGAAACATTCGCATCACACCATAGATTTTCATTTACAACAGTTTCGAGCAAGTATAAGGGGCGTCTTGAAACCCATTTCGCCACTTAGCGCTGGTATCTAAATGGTTTCTTATTGTGTATATTAGAGCAAAGCGAATCTACCCTATGCGAAAGATAAGGAGAATACACTTTGGGGGAGTGTCTGAATCTCACAAATTGCTTTTAAATACGCTCGTATTTTGTATTAAGCGATTTATAAAAACAACAACAAAAAATATACAAACAATCAAACTCAACTAAAAGTAGGAATTCGAAAGTCAATTATCCGATAACTGTCGTTGCTGAAGAGAGAATTTCGTGTATCAGAAGTTTTGATTAAATTAGAGGGTTCAGTAACAACTCCAACTAATGAAATTAGTTAGTGTGCAAAGCAAGCGTTAAAGTCGAATTAACTAAAGTACCCGGAACTGCATACAGTTTAAATGTTAGTTTAGGAAGTTCTAATTCTTCAAACCTATTAGCATAAAAGAAACAAGAAGGATCGTAACTAAGTCCACTGTAGATTTACTACAACAAATTATATACAATATTACATCTTTATTGAAATCTATGTCTTCAATGTGATGACACATTGCAAAATTATTTAATACGAAGAAGAAGTAGCTATCTGTTCAAGTTAAACACATAAAACAATTTTTTAAGTTTTCAATTCCTTATTCTAAAAACTAAAATGTAACAAGTTTTAAGCGTAAAAGAAAGGTAATATTGCTGTCTGAGAAGCCTTGCAATAAGACTTGGATAATCTATATTAACTTTATCGTTGCTAATAAGGTTCACTTTGAAATACAGTAATAGTTTTTGTAAAAGATATCGCAAGGTTGGAAATTACGAAAAAAGTAGGTTCACGTGTTATCGAATTTTCTTAAGCAACTTAACTTCAGTGTTTCAATTGGCTCTGACAGAAGCTTTTTCAGATTCCATTTCTTAGACATTTTAATGTAAAGTAAGAAAATACAAAGAAGTGAAAAATAAATTATGGGTGGGGACTTGAAGACAGTCAGGTAACAAATATTAGAATTGTGACCCAAGTTGTATTTTATTTTAGATACCGGTTTTATTCCAGAATTGGAATTTGTTCATTGTAGAGCTGGGGTGCATGTAATTATGTATAGACCTCACATATACTCGATAAAACGGAAAATTAAGTTTCACTACACAACCATAACAACCTAAGAGCTCTTCAAATACCAGGAAGTACATATAACTATTTAATCGTCTGTAGTGTCGACTTTAAACTGAAATAGTTCTAAGAACAGATTTCTGCACGTCAGATACAAAATCAAATAGTACAAACACAGAGATGTATGTGGTTAATTGGTATTTGGTATTCACGGTACAATCAACTTTACGGTGGTAAGGATTGGCACGCGTCTTTTCCTTGCATCCTTAGATAATTAGCTTGCTGCTCAAATGTTTGATGTTTTGATTTACCTATCGAAATGGATGTATAACGGATGCCTTTTCTACAGCCTATAAAGCTTTCGACGATGTACGGCAGTTCAACAGTTACTAGCTAGTGTATAGATAGTACTATACTATCTATACATTTGATAGTGGTTTTGTTAATTGTAAGTTACTGATTTTGTTGTGGGTAGAATATAATAATATTTATACAGGGTGATTCAAAAATAAAAGTAATCCTTTAAGTGGTAGGCAGACGGGAAGCAGTAGAGCTAATTCACCTGGACAAGTATAGGTCAAAAACGAATAGTTTTCCAGAAAATGAATTTTAAAGTTTTATGAATTTTGGATCCAAAATGGTCCGAGGTCAGGACCGGATCCAAAAATTCAATAAAACTTTAAAATTAATCTTCTGGAAAACTTTGTTTTCGACCTATACTTAGCTACTAAGTAAATTAGCTCTACTGCCTCCCCTCTACCTACCATTTAAAGGATTACCTTTATTTCTGAATCACCCTGTATACGATAGATGCTTGTTAAATACTTTAAGATTATAAATATTATGTAAAGAAATTGTTTGAAGCTTTAATGACTCTCTTATAAATTAAATTGAAGATAAATCAATTTTACCTGTTATCTTCATAAGATGCACGCAGACCTGGATTAGCACTGAAGCCTACGAAGGTCGGGCATCAAGTGCCACGTTTTTTGGCGGCCCCAGCGCCAGCCATGATCGCAGAATTGGACATTCTTAGAAAGGTCTGCAACTAAATCGTCGGAAGTATTTGTAATGGCTACAACAAACTGTTCTGGAGAGCGTTCATTTTCAGCCCACAAAATGGCAAAAAATTATCTTAGATTATCTCTTGACAAAGAGAAAGTAAATGTCCTATCAATTTTATGCATTGAATCAAAAATAACTGATTCTGTAGAAGTTTTTTGATTTCTTCAAAACTGTATAGGTACATTTGCCAAATTGTAACGTTTTAAAATCACGTAAAAAAATGATTGCGTAAATTAATTTAAGTTTACATTTAAGGTCAAATTTATAATAAATATACCTAAATATAAATAAAACACAAAATAGTTGTTGACTTTGATACCTGCTTTTATTCATCTTAAGTCGGGTCGCGTTAGTTATTCGGAAAGCGTAAACAAACCAAGTACAACTCTATTGGTGGGCGCGTTTAATGACCGATGACGTTTACTTAAGTGCTGAAATGCGGATAAACGTCCAGTAGTAAAGTTCATCTTACACACTTGCAGTTGCATTTCTTTCTAAGTGTTGACTCTGCAAATTTAAAAAGATGACTGAAAACCTCGAAAAAAATTACAGAAAAAACTAAAATCTAAATACGCTCGTAGAATACCATGCTTGTTAACAGGAAAGCGATTATTCTCTGGCGCCGAGACTTTTTAAGGACAATTAGAAAATATCGCGGAGAAAAGTGAAGTGAAAAGTGAGAAAAGTACATTGACAAATTAGTATTATCTGCATGTAGCAGCAATTTAGTTTGCGAATACGACTTATAAAACCCAAAGAGTCAACTTCATTAGTCTTGATCATTACTCCAATCTCCATTGGTGAGAAATAGCTAATTCCGTTGAGATTGTTTCAGTTTTTTTATTGAAGTTCAAGCCCCTTTTTTGTATACTAGAAGAAGTCCAACTAACATTATAATAGAAAGAGTTAATCCAACAATACCATGAACAGTATGAGACCAAAGTAAGTGGCTTCTATAATAAATATATATTTCAGGAATATGCTTAAATATTAAATACAGAAAACCTTATTATGCCATTGTAATCCTAACAGTTTTGAAATTATTTAACTGTTTTTAGTAAAATTCTACATAATCTCTACCGTCTGTGAAGCTTTGATTAGTTTATAGAAATTCATTAAATCACTAGAGACTTACTTCAAATTGACTTAATAAATTTCAAATTTAATTAACTTTTTTGTATTCACTTTTGTGCTTTTGAATATGACGTGTTATTACCCTACCACACACAAACATAGGAGAAGCGCTGGAAACGTTTGGTATTTAGGAAGATGAAGGCATGGGTAAAAGATGGATCGTTAAGGGTTGGATTTTGTAGAAAAGAAAACACCTCTAGTAAAGAACAACAAAAAAACTGGTCGACAAGTGTTGCCCTCTATTTTTGACTGTATAAAATCAACAGTTAAGAAATAGATAAGAAGAAATCATGTTTTAAATTTTTGTCAATAGTTTAAACATTGCAATAAATACAAACTTAACGCTGTTAAATATTTTGGATAGTATTAAATGGAAAATTAACGTACCGCGACTGTATACCCCTTTTTAATGATTAATATTTTATTTAAACATAAATATACATTATTAAAAGATATCTCATTGCAACCCGGAAAGTCTGTAGATTTTGGTTTAGCTTTTATCTTTTTTCAAATTGCAACCATTCCAAAACTGGAATCGAATATATAGAGGTGTGTTTTCCATATAAGTTACACATACAAAATCCCACCCTTAAATTGAAATAATCAGGCTAGAGTTACCCCGGCTCCACACATGCGTATACGAATATTCGTGTGCAAACACGAATATTCGTAACTGAATGTTCGTTTACGAATCTATCCGAACCATTTCCTAAACACTTCGCATACTGTAACCGAATATTCGCGTATAGTGTATAGAGGCTACCCCCTGGAGGTTAGACGAATGTTTGATCCCTTTGACTCGCTAATTTACCGCTACAAGACGGATCGTGCTCGTTCCATCCACACTTCACGTATTTGTGTACAAATAACAAACATTCGTCAACGAATAACGCATGTGTGGAGCTGGGGTTAGAAACACAACGAAGTAATGCTAAACTATACAATAATGCTCGTACGGTTCTGTGTAGGACAACCGCACGCGGCGAAGTGGGCGCGGCCAACTAGGCACGAGAGGGGCGCAGGGGCAGCTGGACGCAGGGCTAACTTGGTGCGAGACAAGCGGGCTCAAAGACAATTGTACACGAGAATCGCACGACGATGCCGAGAACCAATAAAAAAATTCAAATTTGAATTGTATCCATGACAATCACACAATTTTCCCGAAAATTTATATATATATATGCTACCAAGGAGTAATTTTTTGGAAATTATACTTGTAACATATATAGCTACATAAAACCAATTAATCATAATGCATTTATTCTGTGCGTCGTGCGATTCTCTTACCGAATACAGCCTCGTGCATTGATTCTGCCTGGAAATTTTGATTTCGTGCATTTCTGCAACGTAATTGCACTCCACTTCGTGTCGTGCAATTATGACGTTGCAGAAATGTCACTGAAAAAATTTCCGGCAATAATCAATGCACTTGGTATATTACAAGTGAAAATCTATCAAGTATACATGCTACGTTAAAATGTTTCTAATCAGAAAAAATAAAGTTATATAATAATATTCGTAGAATCAAAATAACAACATTTAAACGAATACGTACAGATCGCTTTCAATACATAATAAATAGTGTATCAACAAAAGCCAACTCAAAATGTATTTGGATAGCGGATGTATTTGAAATATATGCACGACGATACGTATTTACCTTTGCAGTACTAATGTAAGTACTAAATAAGTAATGTACTAATGCAGTACTAACCTTGCATGTATTGATGTAAAACTAAACAGTCTCTCTAGTTCTCCCCTCGTAGCGCCCTTCCAAATTGTTAAATATGCCCCAGTTTGAAAAATGCATATTTCCATAATTAATGCTGTAAAACTTCATTGACTACGACCATTAGTCCTGCTGTCGGTCATGTAATTATCTGTCCGTGGGTTTATCTTTAAATTGTAAAATAATTCTCCTGCTTGTATTTTCTGTTTTTCGGAGGATTTTTCTTGTATGTATTCGTGCTGTATGTGGTAGGGGTATAACTTTTCGGGGGAGTAGTAGAAACAATTACAGCTTACACATACAACTTGGGAGAACAACAATGGGAGAGGGTGCCTTTTTTCAACGTAAGTAACTAAGTCAGTACATATTTGACATACAAAATAAGGTAATAGTTTTACCCACTCAATAGTTTTAAGTAAGCTTATATATGAAATTTCAAAGCAACACGTTAGATTGGTTGCATAACCTCATTTTCTAAATTATAATTTTGAAAAATTTATCTTTTAAGAAGCTAGAAAATGGTTTATTATAATTAACATGCACACTAGTACAGAATAGTGTACTACTGATTTGCAGTAGGATTTAGGTACTTTTCCTTGATTCATTAACGAGGTGAGAGACGACGATCTAATATTGCATTTAAATAGAGTTTAGACAAAAGTTAATGTAAGATTTAACCTAAAACAGACAAAGTGTGTTGTTATAGGGAGGTATATAAGTATTTATTACCTTACCTGAGCTTATAATAAGACAGAAATGTGTTTCCATGTTAACAAGATTATTCATTTGCTTAAGCTCGTGGTTAAATAATTTTGGAGGAGGATTGTAAAGCTGTTTTGTTACCACCGAATTGAAACTGTCTTAAGTGTAGGGGCTGCTTTTTATAAATGATATCAGTTAAACAACATATATATATGTCGCGATTTTGCATCGTACATTGAAATACTATAATTGGTTGAAATTTTCATATTGTTGTCTGAAATTATGTAAATAAGGTTTGTTAGCATATAATGTTTAAATTTGTGAAGATAGAAAGGTATGAAATGGAATTTTTATGAAAATAAGTTAAGAAATATTTTTATTAAATGTAGGTTCCATTGATATTTAATGGAGGCCTTGTTTTGTAATGAAAACCTAAGTGTAATATATCGTTAGATAGGGAATTTGATAATCTTTATCTAATTTGCTTTAGGGTTAATTAAAATTTATAACCAATAATTTGATTATTTTTTAAATCAAATGTCAGTGCTCTTTTGTTTTAATGAAAATTAAGTGTAGAGTTTAATTGTTTATCAGAAAGGTATAAAAACCCGGTCATTTTGTCACAAACTCTCTTTCAATTTATATCTTTAGAGAAGTGTAGTTCGATTGAAGAGCAATAAAAGGTAATGTTTTGAGTAAAAAAACATGTAAATAAGGCATATGTTAAAATGTTGAGGTTGAGTTGAGTACAAGTGATTTTTTTTTAATATAACAAGTGATTTTAATTAATCAAGTGACAATTTATTTTCCTGTAGATATTTTTTTAATAATAAAGATATAATTATCAAATTTTCTTTATGACTGGATTTTATAAAAGCATGTGGACTCTGATTATAACAAGTAATTTACTTACCACTATTAAACAAATAATTGGATTTGGTGTTTAACCACATGAAAGCAGAGAGCAGATACGGGGGATATGCACTACAATACAGTTGGTAAGCTGGTGCCACCAAAAATTTAAATATTTTTAAAGTGAGTTTTTTTAACAGTAGTTATAATTAATAATAGTAAGTAAGAAAAGTTGAGGCCAGAAGTATTAATCCCCAAATAAAGACTATTTTGAGATTAATATTAAAAAGTTTTTTGGTATTAAGTTTAAATTTTCTTTTGATTTCTTTATTTTGTTCTTTGTTTAATTTATTAAATAAGTTTGTCTTGTATTGATGAAAAATTGCTTTATATTTGTTGTATATTACTATGTGCCTAGAGTTATATAATCATTTAGTGCCCTATTGAAGCGACCCGAATGAGATTCTTAATTTGTGGAGAGTTAGACTTTTCACAATAATTTAAGTCACTTATAATTAAGTCGGAGCAATTTTATTTTAATTAAAGGTAAGAAAGTAGTGAGTTGTCTTTATACCATCCGTATTATGACCACTTGAGCCCATTTTTGTCTGTCCGTATAAAATATTATAACAATATGTAGTCAATAAAGTAGGATATTAAACCAAGATATATTTAAAAGTTACCATGGATACGAATAGACAGGTTTAATTTAAGATTTAAGTACCTAGGGACGTAAGTATCATAAATATTCATTTATCTACGATCATACAAAAAGTGACTGAGTTTTGTATAAAAAGTTAACGTTTATTGAACTAGTGTTATAAAATGTGTATTGCTTGCTAATGCCAACAAGAGATTTATGATAAATGATCTCTGAAGGTTTTACAACCTGGTTGCTAAACAACGTAGCACGTAAAACTCAAAGCACGTTGATCTAAAAAAAATTTAATGCTCAAATTCAAAAAATATCAAATAAAATGAATACTCTAGTAAAATGTTATGATCGTAGATAAAATATTGTAAGATACACGTGTAAAAGTCTCTTAATTGCACTGTTCGCGCAATATGAAATGGCTTTTTACACTTGTTTCTTAAATATCTATTAAACTTGTGAGATTTATTTAATAATATCAGTATATCTAATCAGCTGTCAAAAATTAGTTTAAAAAAGAATTGTATTTGTTATAAACAGATTGACATTTTCCAGTAGTAGAAAAGAAGTTATATATGCCTAATGTTAGTATCGTAAGTCTTATTGTGGTAAAGGGAGGTGTTAACGTCTCGTTAGGCAAAGTTCAAAAAAATTTCCGACATACACTTGAATCCTTGACACATAAATTTTAAGGTGGCTGTCTGACGTTAATACAATCCGCCTAGAAAGAGACACAAGAAAGCACGTGTTAACTGTCTAAGAGCTGCTGCCACCTACCGGCCAATAGCGGCGGATAGTAAAGTAATAAAACTAACGGATCAGTTTCATTTCATTTTCAAGTAAACAACATACAGAGATGTATTTAGTTTCATTTGTTGGGTGATCAGGTACTGTTTATGGTTTATATTTTGTCTATTTTGTTTTGCCTATTGTCTACAATCTGACCTTTGCGTTATATAGGTATTTCTGCGTTTGCAGTGTGTAAAACTTTGTGTTTTACTGTTGTTTTTAACTTTTTATTCCGTTTATCTTAGAATTTAATTAAACAATATTGTTTTTAAGTGGTGTTTCGAACAATATTCAAAGATAAATCTGTTTCAAAAATTGTAGACTCTGTAGATTTCTGGATTACTACAGTTCCTAGAATATGAAGTATTTCAGATTAATCAATAAATAAATAAACTAACTTTTAGTTTTTAACAAAGATATGTTAAATATAAAAATTATTAGATTTAAATCTAACTTTTTCCCGCATAGTGACGTTTTCAAATTATTTAGTGCTGTTTTTGGTCTAGACGGCCTGGCCAGTCGCCAACAAGTGTTATTACCTTCTGTAAAAAGTATGTTTTCTGGCAATAATTTAGTCGCTAGACATGCGATTTTCTTAAAATTTTGAGAAAATCGTTCAAATACTATGAAACTTAAGTGGTATTTTCTTGGTTAACTTTGAATGTACAGTTTCTTTAAAATTAAGCTTTCACGTAAAACGTGAAAATTTAATAAATAAACACCGTTTTCCAAAACAAGTTAGGTAAGCAAATATTTAACATTCCTAGAGTATGAATTTAAAACCAAAATTATCACATTACTATATTATTTATGAAAAATCAATGATTACTAATCATGCGGTTAAAAATTTATGCACCGTATTTTAGTGTCTAAATGGCCACTTTCTAATGATTTTTTTTTAATTTGGTACAGTTATACACAATATAGGTAAATCCACTGTGATTTTATTTACAGTCTTTAAATGTACCAGTATTTTTTTGGCACACTTGGTTCTTAAGGGCTGTTAAGAAAGCTATAACGGCTGAGGGAGCTGGACGAAAAAGGGCTTAACAGAATGTGGTACGTACAACGGTTTCCACCGAACTAAACAACTAAATCACTTAAAAAAATTTATTCTAAATTGAGAATCTTCAGCATTTGAAGGTAAAAAACGTAGACGCCGTTGTCACCTTGGCAATGGAAATTCAATTTTGAAAAAGCGGGTAGTTCGAAAAGGTGGGCTGTTAATACCTGTTTTAACAGGCCTGATAGACCAATCAAATTATAAGAACTAGTGGAACATTCCTCAGTAGCACACATATGTTGGAAAAATCTTGTTTCCGCATATTGGCCAAACATTGTCAAATGAGAGACGTTTAATATACGTTTATAGTATTGGCATAATATGTACATAGAATATGTCTCCAACATGGTAATATTAATCCAACGTTGAAACATTTAATGGTTCAATATTCTTTTACAATATTGGCAAAATGCATTCACAGGATATCCATCCACTGTTGAAACGTAATATTGGTGCAGTATACTTGTACTAGTATTGGCACAATATTTTGATGTGATAATGTGATATGCTTGATATCTACATTTTTGTTTCAATTGTTTAATCAAATTAATAACCCACGAGGATAATAATAATCATAATTTGAAGCACTATTACCCGCTAAATGTAATTTAACTCTTTTATTTTGTCCATTAACACTTAAAACTATCGATATATCTTCTATATAGAACTTGTTTTAGATTCTGTACTTAGCACAACAATTCCGTTGCGTCATTACTAAAGCTGTAAATAAAAACACAAACGCATTAAATTCTGTTAATTGGACTTTTATCTATTAGATTTCTAGTTAAAACGTTAAATAAATTGTATCAACGTAAAACAGATAACGAATAAAATTAAATATATCAAAAATATATTGGCAACATATTGGGCTAATAATATATACTAATAGTATTTGTTAAAATTTGTAGCTTAAGTTTGATATTTCATTCACTTCAATAAAAATTTGCAAAAATGTATTAAAGGCGAGATAATGCTATTTTTAATAAATTTGAAATTACATAATTATGTACCTTTTTAGGTTATGCAAGTTTCACCGCATTTCCCGATCTGAGCGTCAATTCCGTATTTGATAAAACCCTGTGAGTTATGGAACTTGCAACCATCTTTCATTTTTCTCGGCGTGGTACACATTTGTAAAACATTTTCACGTATATAAAGCACCCGCCTATGTATTGCTATTTTGATTCCTTGAATAATCAAGTAAACTTGTTTAAAGTCTGGTTATCCAGTGTCGGAACTATAAAGGTGAAATACTGCACTATATGGGCAATATAATAACAGTACAGAACAATACAATATGAATAATTTGTGTTTGGGACATCAATATTAATTAGATATATAATATTAAATATTTACTATTGTCCCAATATAGAATCAATATAGACGAACATATATTTTTTAAACCTATTATTTATATACTGGACCTTTGTAGGAACAATATTGGCTACAAACATTGAGTGCCAGTTTTTAACCGATGTAATCTTGGTTGAATCTTCCAAATATTGGGCCTGAATATAATGTTACCCATATAGCACCAATATTGGGTCAATATCTTGTGTTACTGGGGTTGCGGTAAGTCCTTGCACTTTTGCAAAGACCTTCCTTGTGAGTTAATTAATAACCCCCTAAAAGTCACAACCTGTAGATGGTGAATTCGAAGAAATAATGAGGGTAAACCACGCCCCCCTAACGGTTTTTGACGCTTTTCTCGGAAACTAATAGGTTTATCGAAATAAAGGAGGCTAGGCAAAATAAATTTTATTTAATTCCCTACCAACAATGTTCGAGTGTTTTTTCCTACCTCACCTTCTTTATGTGTTATCGAAGAAAGAAGATATGTTATACATGCATCAGCAATTTGCAGCAGTAAATGTGCTCAAGGAACTTTCGGATGTAACTTTTTGTGGTCTCATATTCTTCATGAAGTAGCTGAGAAAAATTCGTTGAGAGCAGGTACCGATTGTGGTCCACTCATTTTTCACCTAGCATCTTTTCGGCAAAATTCATTAGGCGATATTATCGTTAATCTTGGTACTACTCCGATGAAAAGTTCGTAATAGCAATCTAATTCTTAGGAGAGTACACTGTACTAGTCATTTTTTATCCAGTATGTACAGGGTTTTGCCTTTTTTGAAATCTTTAAAAGGAAGGCCTATGCAAAAATCTAAGGAGTTACCTCAACTTTCGGCTATTCATGAAAATTTGTTCTAAACAAGGATATTGTTAGGATGCAGGATTTTGGGCGCTTTAAAAACAGTTTTTTGTCTTAAATGATTAAAAAATGATGGAAGTAGTTATAAAATACTGTTTTTAGTCTTTAATGAGTTTATTTTTAGTATTATTATATTTATTATATATGTTATGGAGTTACCATGAAAATAAATAAACTCTGCTGTCAAAATGTGTATTTTGCTCTTCAGGAATTCACCACTAAGATAATGTATTTAAAGGTGTTCCGGAATGGTTTAAAAGATAAAATTCTGTGCGATTGATAATAATTTTTCATGTGTGCAAAAGATTATCACCGGGAGCATGGAACCCAGAAAACGATACCCTCCTTTGCTGGACTATATGTTACCAGGGTGTTATTGACAGCTTAACGGTTGTCAATTGTTGAACGTTATTCATTCTATAACATATAGGGTGAGGGTGAATATTATGTTGTGGGCGATTTTGTTTGGCTTCCATTTTGGTTTGGTACATACTACTCAGTTCGCATTTAATAGTCGTAGAGAGTGGTCCATTCCATCTTTATGACACCTTATTTAAAAGAAAATGAAATCCGGTCATGTGTTGCTGATATAAAAGAAAAAGTTCTTTAACAACCTTCTTTTAATATCTCACAAACTATTTGAGATATCAACACCAGACGTTTATCAAATAGTTCTAACTCATCCCTTTATCCACACCCAACTTTACTTTATTTTTTATTATTTAAATTTTCCATGAAAAATTAAAATAAGGTATCTCGCAACAGGGATTGTTATTTAACAGGTTTGGTAGAATACAATAATAAAAAAGGGTGGCTGTAAATAAAGACGTTAGTAAAACGGATTTGACATGAGTCCAATGTTAATATCTCAAATAGTTTATATTATGTTATAGAAGAGGGTTGTTAAAGAACGTTTCCCTCTATCTCAGCAACCCATGGCTCGGTTTAGATTTTTTGTACTAGAAATTTTTTTTTTATCCATACCCTTTAAAATAAGCTGCCACAAACACGGTGCTGTCATTTGACATTTTCAAATTATGGCTGCTGAGGTGTGGGGAATGCAAAATCTTAATAATACCACATTTAAATGTCCCCCTCGAGATATCAATGGACGTGTTTTTGACGAAGTTGATTATTTATATAGTTTAAGAGATATTCAGGGTCGAAAGTTTTCAAATGAACACACTGTATATATCTTGCCTCTTTGCAATATTTTTCAAATTTTTTTGAGTCGATTTCAAATCCTAAGATTTGTAGTATATGACAGGGTTGCATTTGTATGAGTTTTTCCTTTTAATTTTATTCATACATAAAAAATTAAAGCAAATGCAGCTGAAAGTCATATCATTTTGTTAACAAACCTATAAACTTTAATTTTATCTTACTGTCAGAGAAACTACAAGTAACCAACGAAGTAACTACATTTTCGAAATCCTGGAGTAAATTGAAATTTTGTTTTAAAACCCGATTTAATAAAAAGATTGAACAGTAAATGGTTAACAAATTATTTTTGAACCTCTGACTGCAGAATCTATTTCTAAACAAATTTTCAATAAGAGAACCTATGGTCGTATTGACACTTAGAATATAAACAGCAAATAGTAAAGAATATAGGAGTTACCAAATCGAGTCAGTTTGTCGAATGATCATAATCTTGCTATTGAAATAAATATAAAATTATTTGTTTTTTGAGAAAAATGAAGTCTTAAGAACCCATAGACATAAATTCCAAGATTTTTTAAAGCTGATTTTTTGAATAAAGTTCCCCCAGACTATAAAAATCTTATATTGTGCAGGTCCCTAATATTGGATCATATGAATGGATTGTAGAAAAGTTACTTGAATTAATAAACAATGAAAAATATGATATTTAGGTAGTGAGAATACGATAGCTATATAAGGCATTTTCTACATTTTATTCATACGACCCATTAACTAAGCGCAGCTCAAAACTATCGAAAGATACCATAAATATGTATTGTTAATAAATTTAAATAGCAACCTTTTTTTCCATCTAATCTATGGTAAATAATGCTAAAGGTGCATCGGATTTAATTTTAGGCAATTTAACTCACCGGCCATAACACTAGCACTATCGTAACACTGGGCAACTTCTTTAAAAATTTAAGGGTTCTAAAACGTTAGCTGTATTAGAAATTTATCAAATAATGCATTTGCAGATCTATGAGCGCTTACGTCAAATAATCCTAAAAATCGTTCTTCTAAATTTCCATTATTTACAAACCGGGCAGCAATGGAGCATTGTGATTTTTCAGTAATATCTATTGTATCAGCAATTATTGCAAAATCATTTGCATTATTAATTTCACTGTCAATAGATTCTCTTAAATAATTGTCGCAACAAGAAATTAAATTGATTTTTGAATAGTTTTTGACTGACCAGTAAAAATGTTTTTATCTTCTTAAATATTTCAAGCACTGAAATATTTCTTTAAAATTACCAAGATTATTTGAATGATTCATCATAGCTGCGAAATGACATTTTCGACTGCCTAATAAAATTGTAACGTCAATTAAATAACACATAATAATAAGTTGCCGATTTTATTACATTCTCATCATTGTATAACATTTTATTTAAATAGATATGCTTGTTCTTGCAAAGCGTCTATAATTGTAGTAGCATTGTGTTCATTACGCTTTATAAGACCTAGAAAATTTTTTATATGTTATTTTGAATCGTTTTGTTTTTTACGCCTTTGGAAAAAGTTTTTCCATACTGTTTTAACCATACATTTTTAACAGTTCCCAGTAACTACTGCCACATAGCAACTTTAGTAGTGCATTTCATACCAAGAATGATGAAAAACCCGATTTTGTAAATTGTCAGCAGTTTTAAAATAGCTCTTGTTGCTCTAAAATGTTTCGCTGTTCTACTGTATTACGCTTTAAAAATGGTGTTTCTAGTAAACACATCACGCAATCCTATTATACACATCACCTTGCATCTAAAACAAAAATTTGTTACTATTTTTCAGCTTAATTAAAATCCCCGACTTTTTTCACTAATATACCTAAATGTTTCCGTAAATATCTTCTAAAAACACCTGTTTAGCTAAGCATATAAATACATAGCACACAAGTAATACATCATATTAAAGTATGTTTTGAAATGATAATTAACTTCATAGTGTTGTAGACCAATGAGACATTAAAAACAGTGTCACATGCACCAATCACAAGTTAGAAATGATTTCTTTAACTGAAAAGAATGTATGCTACTTTTCTTGCCGCTACCTCATTGTTTTAGCATTATTTTAGCAACCATTAATATTTAAAAAATCAAATGTCATTTTGACAAAAGTAAAAATGTCGCGCTTCGACAACATTCCTGACGCTTCAATTAATGAAAACATTCAAAATTCACTTTTAATTATAATTATAATTGTTCTCATAAATAAAGTTGTTAAAAATTTGACGTATTTAACGCTTCATTCAGTTAATTCTCCAACCGAAGATCATTCGTTCTCAACTCTTGTCAGGCAAGATTTTTATTTTTTTTTATTCGCATTGATTGCTAAAAGGCAATTAAACTCGATCAAATTCTTGGGAAAAGAACCCTCGCGCTCCGCGCTTGGGTCTTTTCGTCAATTTGATCTCGTTTAATTGCCAAGCAACCAATGCTCATACAAAATAAAAATCTTGCCGACAAGAGTTGAGCACTTATGATCTTACTGTTGAAAAGGAATACCGTCTTCGGTAGTATTCGCGACGGTAAACTAACATGTACGAATCTTGATCTTTCATTGATTCACGAAGCTATGAAATTCTACGCCTCAGGTCTGCCTATTATTAGAAGAATTTACTATAACAGTAATGTAAGCTGGATTTCATAAGAAGCAAAACACGTTACACATATTTTACAGCTCAAATTACCGTTCTGTTAGACATAAAATTCCTTCATGCAGTCCTGGAACCTAAATTTGCCGAATAATTTTCAAATTTCAGCGCCACCTTTTCGACAGTGTCCAAACTAAATTAGGAATCTTTTTTCCATATCTAATTCCATTGTTACAGAGATCAATTTTACCTGAACATAAGCACAGACATACTTGTGTTTATCTCCTTCATGCGTTTTAAATTAATCACATCTTTGTCTAGAGTTTACGTCTGTCGAACCTAAAATTTAACATTTTTAGAGTTCCAAAAATTAATATTAGAAACTTTGAGAGCACGGTAAAAAAGTGTACGGTGGACGCATTAGAGTTTCGTACGAAAATGCAAGCACTCAGAGCGATAGGTAAAATATTGTAACGGAGTATACTGTTTAGAATGTATCAGCGGCGTGCCGTGCATACGAGACAGTGGAAGCAGTCCTGATATGACGTATGCGCTATCACGCTTGCACACATCATGTACAAGCGTAATAGCGCATACGTCGTATCGCGACTGCTTCCACTGTTTCGTATGCACTGCACGCTGCTGGAATGTATCATCTCTGTCGTTCTGAATGCTGGTCTTCTTGCACAATCAGCACGTTCATCCGACTACTATAATTACTAATTTCTTGAATTAATGGTTTCTGATAGACATACGATGAACAGTGGCGAATTTGCGCACAAGCCACAAACCACAAGCCCGCAGAGGACCCTTGCCCAGGAACTCACTTTGTCGAGAATAGTGAAACATGTGAGAACAACATATCATATCATATCAACAGTTCATATCGTGTACAGGCGGATAAAAAAGGTGTACGGTACGACTTACATTCGGGGAAGGGGAATTGTACCATGCTTTCGAATGGGTGAAATTCCTTAAGGTCATTCGTCAATTGTCAGCATTTTCCAATGTTGAAACAATTTGAAAAAATTTTAAGATTACCGATATGTAATGCAACTGGAGAGCGATCTATCTTCGTTCTTAAACGTGTAAAAAATTATTTAAGAATTAATCTTGGACAAAATCATTTCAAAAATTTATTAGTAATGTTTATTGAAAATGACATGCAAAATTTATGTTTTGACATTGAGAATAGAGATTATAGAGATGGCATCCTAAGACAGCTGTTTCAAGCTTTTGGCTCTCCTCAGTTAGGGGCAGCTAGTCTGTGAATTCTATACACATCACCCGAGCGTATATACTAGCTCGGAAATAACATTAACACCATCAAATAGCTGTAGTGCCTCCTGTAGGTATCAAGCCGCACTAAGCAGCATAATATGATTATCCAATACAGGAATATACAAAATAAAATCCGGTCGAGCGTCCGACCGTATAATTAACATAATATAAATAAAATATACAATGAACACCAACGTGTTTTAATAAAGTGAGTTTTTAATAAATTTAAAAGTTAAAAATTGTTAATGGACGACTATTTATTATACTCACAATTTTATAGTGATATGTGTATAAGTCACAGACGGCACCTTAAGACAGCTGTCTCGAGTTTTTGGTTCTCCTCAGTTAAGAGCAGCTCGTTTGTGATTTATACACATACCACTATAAAATTGAGTATAATAGTCGTTCATCAACAAAACTCACTTTATTAAAACACGTTTGTGTTAATTTTATGTTTTATTTATGTTAATTTATTTTGTTTAATTAATGTTGTACTTTAAGTTATATTTTGAATGCAAATCCATATAGAAAAAATTATCGCCCTGCTGGAAATCGAATCTAAGGCCAATTTCTGAGTGACATCTTTACCTCTGAGCTACTGTGTCGACTACCAGCATATAAAGTTATTGTTACCATATAAAGCTATTACAAATTAACGTAAAATTGATTTAACGATATATCCTTCTCATGGCTTTAATCCATATATTTAGAATAATCGGTCTATTACATGGAAATCTAAAAATGTTTTGGAAATTTATTATTTCAAATTACATTCAAATGAAGCATTAGGTATTCAATGTATTTGTAAAATTGGGGTTATGATTTACTTACATTAACAAAAAAGCAGCGGCGGAACAGCATGACGTCCAAAATACATTTAAAAATGTGTCTATGACATTTAAAAAACTGAAGACACCAGCAAAACTACCATTATTAATTTAAATAATTGTTCAAATTTCAGTATTAATTCTAAATGATAAACGATTATTATATTGAGTTATACGCATTTCTTAATTTTTACAACTAACACCTGTTTACCACAAACTGTGAGCATTGTCTACTTTTGACAATCCAACATCTCATCTCAAATCATTTTCTATGTTAAATATTTTTTCTAGTTTTTGGTGTTTTATTACGTTTTTGTGGTCGTAGATAAAGTATAGTGTGTAACACGTACAAAAACGCATTTTCACACTCGTGTGACTGCGGCATGAGACGAAGTCGGATTATTTAAAAAATCTTGAGGAGGCAATTCCTCCATCCCCCCCAACGTGAATTCACACCTGATATTAATAATTATATGTATTTAATTTTTGATAAAGAAATAAAAGGTATATAAATTGTAGTAATTGACTTATACTATGGGGCCCCAAAAATTTCTAACGCTTCAGGCCCCTTAAGTGTTAAATCCGCCACTGAATACAGTAAAGACACATATGTGTGCTAGGTGCAGAAGATTTCTTGTGTTTCTAAGAGCATTTATTCCGGTATTAGAAGCAATTTATCCGACACCGAACCTTGTAAGTTTGTTAAGGATATGAGGTATATTAAAAAACAAATTTTTCTTTTTATTATATCAAAAATGTAGGTGTTTTTATATTTAGTTACTAGTTTGAAGTTTCTTTAAACCAAATATCTCAAAATTATCTCGATTCTTTGTTCCTTTTTTGAAACGCGTGCTTTCAAAACAAAAACTGCAGTTTAGGAAATTTTGTATTGTCGGACGGCTACCTTAACGAATTAAATTTAAATTAAATTTTTAGAATAATGAATTGATTTAATTTTGTTATGAGTTTTTTCTTTTATTTTATACTTCGTCACAGTATGTATAGCTAAAGAATTGGTTTTATTGTATATCAGCTTGAGGTAAAGAATTCTTTTGTAATTGACTTTTACATTTCCCTCTTTTAGTCGCACATCACTTTTCAGTAATTTTTATTATTAATTACTTATATAAGTATACTGGATGGAAACTACTAGGATGTAATTTTCTAAAAGCTTAATGTAGGAATTGTAATTTTGAAATTAAGTTACATCTTTCCTATACACGAATAGTAATTATTATACTAAATATATTATACTAGTTTATAAATAAGCCTTTAAAGCAGTTTCGACGAGTTTAAGGGCAAGACGCAAAGCGGACTGCTTCTAGCGTGGCTAGTGCTTTAAGGGCACTTATACGTATACGTTAATCAGACTCCATTGTTTGTTACACCTGCATCAAAATCTCGATAATAGCGCTGGGATTCAGCATTTCGATTTTGATTAATTTTTTAAGATAGTCGTATAATATCGTTATATCATTGTGACGTAATATGGTTAACATGAAGATCGGTTATCACTTGTTCAACGTTTGATATGTTTTAATAACAAGATGTTAAAATCAAAAATATAAATTTAAAAAAAACACTAAAAGAATGACTGTGTAAAAACTACGAACGGCACTTCGAGAGAGATTCGAGCTGTTTAGTTTTCATGTTTAATACGTTTAATTATTATAAATAAAGAAACTGGTGCAGTGTTGTCACTGAGAAACTTTAAAGGACGCGAATTAACGTTTCTTGACGAAGAAAGGCGTTTTTAAAAATGGTACTTTATTTTAAAAACGCAAAAGACGGAGCCCAAGTTACAAAATGAACACAGTTTATTGTTTAAGTACAATAAAATATTTATTCGTCGTGAATTTACACAGTATGCACTTCCATAATCACTTAAATACTATTATACAATTTTAACTTAAAGCTGGTAATTATAATGTTCAGAAAGACCGAGGTAAACAGTAACCATGGCCACCAGTTTCAACGGCTTTCTGGGTGAGTATTGCTTAAAAGAAGGTAAACATCTATCCTGATAGACAGTTTCTATCTTTCAAGCTTCGTTGTAACTCAGACTGAACTGTCCCATAAAGGCTGGTCTTTATATACTCCTTCTGTGGGTGTGAAATCCTTCAGTTGACCGCACGTGGTCGTGTGCCTACGTGACTTCCTTATAGAGTTCTGAGTACTGCAGCTGCTGTGGCCGTGTGCCTACGTGACTTCCTTATAGAGTTCTGCGTACTGCAACTGCTTGCTATGCACACACGTGGCCGTGGGTTTGATACTGCACCTGCAATCGTGGGCGCTCCGCTCGAGGCGTTTATCTGGCATACATTTATAATTAGGTCACACTTCTCTTGAGTAATGACTAAATGTTAACTCGCGCGTGTTTTTGTCCACTTTTAGGTTTGTTAAACAAGAATTATTAGAAGTATATTTATTACACAACCATACAATGTATATGTCTATTGTACAGACTTAGTTCAATTGCTATCCTAGTAATTCCAAATAGACTTTCAAATAAACTATCTTCCATCGAACTCATTGTTCCTCGAAACGACTTCGTCTATACAACTTAGAGATTAAAATTCCAAAACAGTTAGCAGGAGCTATAAACCAGGCATAATAGTGAGTTCTACTGCTTCTAGCTTCCATTCAAGCTTTGTACTTATTTCAATAGTTGAAGTTTATTGTACGTAGTGTCTTTTTGTTGTTCTAAATATATCATTACTTCAATTATTATTTCTTATGTTTATTAGTATATAAGGGTCATTCTCATAAAATTGTCTTTTTCGTGCCTTTGATAGATGTTCATGCATATTTGGCTTTTTTTTATGTAAAAAACTATTTTCACCTGCCTACCCAAGTAGCACAAAATATTGGTGCAATATTGGCTAGAAATTGCGGCAATAAGGGTACAATGTTCCTAACAAATATTGACCCAATATAGAAATGTGAACATTCTGCTTTATTGGTACGATATTGATTTTAAATATTGCTCAATAATATTCTACTCTATTGGTTCAATATGGGTTTTAAACATTGCTCAATAATAGTATCCTGTATTGGTGCAATGTCGATTTTAAATATTGCTCAATAATATTCTACTTTATTGGTCCAATATGGTCTTTAGACATTGCTCAATAATAGTATGCTATGTTGGTGAAATGTTGATTGTAAATATTGCTTTATAATGTTGTCACTGTATTAGAAAACAAGAGAGATAAAGGTAAAATAAATAAAAAACCAGGAGTTAATTGCATCATATTTATTATTAAAACATAACAAATAAAATTGAAAACTACATACATAAATACAAAAGTTTATTCTAAAGAATCAAATGTTAATTTTTAAAAATACATAGATAATAAAAGAAACGACGGAAATATTTAAATGAGATTATAAACAAAATAAAATAGCTAACCTGAAAGAACATGAATCTTACAATAATCTAGAACTTATAATAAGAAGAAACATCTAATAAAAGTAAGGATGGCTTATCACACCAAAACCGGTTGACTGGTCCGTTCCTGTAATAAAAGTTAAACAACATGAGAAACGTCTCAATAAGTAGGGTATTGACCGATACATAACTACCCCTTTTTATGACTGTACGTAAACTTACCTACAATACATGCATACAATAATGGTGTTACACAAAATAACGGCATTGGTCCTGGCCTCCTGGTTCAACACTGACCAATGTTCGCAGCAGCCAGTGTTCAATCATCACAGAAAATGAATAAATTGAATTAAATCACATTAATTATCATCACACACATGTTAACACGAATTTATTTATTAAACAAAATAATGAAGTCGTACACACAGACACTCATTTATTTTGAACTTGTTGCGTTGCATCCTAAAACATACTGTAAATTCTCGTGGCTTGACCTGTGAACATCCACCCGGAACGGACTTCTTAGAAATGCAACGATTAGGGGTAGGTAGGTAGCGGAACGAATTGTCCCTTTTAGTTAACTACAAATATGTATCTTTTAACACTCATACAAAATTTTCTACCTAGTAAAGCAGTAAAAAGAAAAAATAACTATAACTCTAAAATCTTTTTAAAACTTTTGACCTCTCTTTTCTAAGCGATCGTTTTAGTTGTTCTTTGTTTAAAATTTCATGATTTCTTATAATCATTATTGCAATTTCCAATTGACATAAATTTTCAATAACATTCAAGTCCGGACTTTGAATTTTGAGGTAGTTATTGAAATGAGTTTCAATAACTTTTGGACATTTACGAACTAACCAGGCTTTGATTTTTTCGGCTTTGTGTTTGGGGTTATTGTCCTCGATATAGTTTAAATCGTTTACTGAGAAAACTAGACAAATAAATTTGAAAAAATGTTGTAAATATAAATAGATAAATAGATATTATAAAACTATATTGTTAGAGTATTTACTATAAATACGTATGCGATGTTGTATTTAAATAATCGTTTAATATTGCTATAAGATATTTAAAAGAAAAATACTACAGTTATTCTGCCAGTAATGTGCCAATATTGGTTCAATAATTTAAAAATAAATCCTATAAAACAATATTGTTAGAATATTTATTGTAAAGATTTATGGGATATTGCATTTAAATGATCCTGCAATATTGGTTTTTTATAGTAAAGCGCCATATTGCATTTAAATATTCCGCCAATATTATTACAATATTGTTAAAACATATTCTCAAAAACCAATATTGGTTAAATCTTGCTAATATTGCCCCAATTATGCAATATAGGTTCAATATTGCCCCAATCATTTGCCAATATTTTGTGCTACTTGGGTAGACTTCCTTTATTATATTAATTAGCTGTAATTTTCAATATTTTACAGGAACACATGTTTATAGTTGCAAAATATAACCAAATATCATATCTGTCCCCTATCCTTATAAGATTATTTGACTTTGTCGTCGTCAAATGAACATAGTCTTTGTCCTTCGGGAAGGATTTCCTTAATGGTTCAAAAAGATGTTTTATAAATTAGAAAATATAATTAAATCATTTCTTTTCATACAAGATTTAGTTACATATTCACTGCTGACAGAACGATCTAAAAGTTAGCGTCATATCTGTCCCCGGTACTTTTTAGTGAAACATATGTCTAGTAGATCAAGTTATCCTACAAGTACAGACTAACAGGTGTTTCGTGACAGTGGTGAAATATGGACGCCAGTAAGTAATGATTTCTACTAATTGTTTAATTATTTATTTCTCTTATTTAGAAGAAAATTGTATTGGATAATTTTAATGCGTATAATCTGTCCCTGAGATTTATCAGTGTTCTAACTGAAGTTAGCATTATGACTTAACTTAACTTAACTTATGACTTAACCTTAACACAAAAGCTATTTTTATATTAAAATAGAACATACTTTGCCGCGAACAAATATTAATTTGAAAATATAAACCAAAACATCATTTCTGTCCCCGTCATATCTGTCCCCTGTTGAAATAATTCGAAAGGGACAGATATGACGGTCTGGGTCAGAAATTATGAAAAACGCGTATAGCCACGTTCTTTGCGATCTTTTAAGTCGTTTTCATGTTATGTCTCAGATAGTTAATTTCGGGCTTGGCAAATTAAAAAATTATGAATTCAAAATTAGTAATATTCACTTTGTTCTGGTTTGCGTAGAAAAATTGATGGATTTGAAAGCCAAATTGCAAAAAGCCCGAGAAGAGGCTTTAGCTTTACGTAGGGTAGAAAGCGACAAGCAAACTGAAGAGCAACGAAATATCAGAAACAGCAAACGACGGGAGAGATACAAACTTCATAATAAAAAAACAAATAAACTTTTGGAAACATGTACGCCAATCACCACCATTAAGTGGTGTGTAATTCTCCAATCATCAAATCATTCCATATGAACGACAACCAAATATTGATCAGGCCACAACTCCAAAACAAGATATTTTTAAGAAAAAACGTATGCCAATAAAGAAGCAGATTCTCATTATGGAAAAACAGTTGAGGAAAACGAAAATATGATAGTGAAATAGAAAAAGGAAAGGACTAAGTTGGCTGAAGAGAATTAGAAAAAAAATCAGGAACGCTTGGAAGTAAAAGACATCACCAAGAATGAAATAAATAAGCAAAATAGATACCACTAGTGATAGTGTTTTATTTATCAGATCATATAAATGTGTTTACCTGAATAAAAAAAGTGTTTTGTCCGACAGCTTTTTTTTAAATTAGATCATATCTGTCCCTTACTTAAATCATAAGTGACCCCATAAATCATATCTGTCCCTGACAATTTTATAGTTTTGGCCCTTTTGTTTCTCATCAGGTAAGATTTAAAATAAGTTAATAGGTGCCTATTGTAGTTTTACATGTAAAACAGTGACATAGCGATATTTAAACTACCAAGGAATAGTTTTTGAAAACTTACTAAAAACTGTCTTAAAAAAAAGGGAAATTCTACTAATAAGGAAGTAACTTTTATATTCCCTGTATATTTTTAGTGAAAATACGATTTGGTAATTACTTTGATACCTTAAGCCACAAAGTTCCTGGGAAGTAAGTGGCATTGGAATACACAAAAACTGTAAATAAACATAGATAACCAACGACGACAGAAATGATGATTTTATGAACTTTGTCTTCTTTTGGACCAAAAAATATATGTTCCAATATTTTGTTCCTTGTGCCAGTGTCGTCACCGTCTTATTAGTTTATATAACTTTCACAAACATTGACCATCAAAGAAAAATAAATAACTTTTTTTTATTATTTTTTATTCTTGAATTAAACCATTTTCTGAATGACCCATAAGCAAACAAATATATAAAAAATAACTATGCCAATTATACTGATCTTGTGTGTGTGTGGTTTAAAGTTTTTGGCATTAGCTGATGCGATACAGCCAGAATATTTTTGTCAATAGATTTTGGAATTCAAACATAGAAACAAAGGACACAAAGAAGGAAACGGGATATCGTCAATGATGGCCGTCATTACTGGTCTCAATGGTAAGGATACAATAGAGAGTAACATGTTATAGGGTTATGTAATATATGTATTAAAAACTAAATTCGATACAACATTTTGCTTAAAAATTGAATTAAGATTTTATAAATATTAAGATTACGGGATTGTAGATATAATATTTAAATTAATAGGGAATGAAAGCTTAGTTTCATGTAACTGATTATACATATACGATCTATCCACATCATACAATGGACATTCCATAATAACGTGATTTGCATCTTCGGGTTCATCACAAATAGTACATAAGGAAGATTGTGTTCTCTTTATTCGAAATAAATAATTTTTAAACAATCCGTGATTTGATCTTAATCTACAAATAACTGTGATCTGATGTTTTTTCATGGACGCTTTAGAAAACCATGGTTTGGCTGGTAAAAACGGTTGTAATGTTTTATAGAATCTTCCTTCCGTATACTTTTGTTGCCAACAGCTTCGTACTTTTTCGCGACAGATTACTAGCATATCATGACAAGGGGGTTTAAATTGTGAAGGCTTTTCTTGAATTGCAGCATTCCTAGCTAGCGAGTCAACTTTTTCGTTATGATTAATTCCACAATGACCCCTAATCCATACAAAAACCACATTTTTGTTAGACGATTTTATATGTTGTAATAATGATTGAATAGAGACTATAAGATGGCTTAAGTCACTTTGTAGTCTAATATTTGTTAACTTTTCTATTAGGCTTTTACTGTCTGGAAAAATTACAAATTTATCATAATTTAAGGTTTGGACATATCGCAGACATTCTAGAATAGCTATTACTTCCGCAGAGTAAATCGATGCATAATTTGGAAGTTTGAATAATTCGTGGTAATTTCCTTTAGGGTCATAAAATGCGCTTCCAACACTTGCATTAGTTTTTGAACCATCAGTAAATAAAGGATAAAAATCTGGCCATCGTAGACTTCTTTCAGTTTGAAAAATTATATCATTAATTTCTTTCGAAAATATTGAATTATCCGTTATAAGTTCAACGTTTGGTCCGTTTATAAGTGTTTCGAATTGTTCGGAAAAAAATAGGGATTAGATCTGAACTAAAATAGTCTTGAGAGTTGTTTTCTGTAATCCTTTTATAGCTATTAACTATTGGAGGGGTTTTCTTTTTCCTCCAGTATGCGGAACGTCGAAAAACGTCACAAAACTCACGCACTGTATTTGTCAATTCTGTATTTATAGATAAATGTTTGCATACAAACGAATCTGATAAAATCTCTCTTCTGCGCTCCAATGGAGGTTCATTGATTTCAGCGAGCATAACATCAATAGGAGTTGACTTCAAATAACCTATGCAAATACGGATACATTTAACTTGAATTCTATCTATTTTAACAAGATGGGGTTTGCAAGCACTTCCATATAATATTGATCTGTAATCCATAATGGATCGGCAATAAGTCTTATAAAAAATTAAACTGATTTAAGGATCTGCACCCCAATCATAGTGGCAGACTGCACGTAAAAGATTTGCTGATCTCTCTAATTTCGTTTGTAGGATCGCAATGTGTTTATTCCAAAGTAATTTTTGATCAAAATGGACTCCTAAGAATTTTACTTTTTTTTATATGGTATATCGTAATTACCTAATTGTATGGTGTCGGGTAATATTCCCCGTTTCCGAGTAAATGTGCAAACAATAGTCTTTTTGGGGTTTATAGTTAAAGCATTTTTATTTGACCATGTTTCTACCAAGGCAAATGCATTTTCCACTTCTTCATGACATTCGCTTAAGTTTTTACTGCATGTATAAAAGCACACATCATCTGCAAACTGAAGTATCTTCACCGCAGGGCTGAATATGTGTTGAAGATCTGCCGAATAAACTACATAAATTAAAGGACTTAAAATGTCTCCCTGTGGAAGTTCCACTGATGTTAGTCTAGGAGTATAAAGGAAATCATTTACTTTAATATAAATAATTCTATTGGTATATAGGGATATAATGTTCGTTATAAATTTATGAGGTAGTTTAAGTAACTCTAACTTTTTGTACAGTATATGCATTTGCACGTTGTCATATGCACCTGTAATATCTAAAAAGACTGCAGTCAGATACTTTTTCTTTGCAAAGGCATCGTATATATCCATTGTTAGGGATGCTAGACTGTCTATGGCAGATCGTCTCTTACGAAAACCAAATTGAGGTTAAGGTAATTGTTTGTGATGCTCTAGCCACCATTCAAAACGATTTTTGACCATCCTTTCAAAGGTTTTCAGTAGACATGAACCTAATGTAATTGGTCTAAGGTTCGTAACATCATTCTTAGGAGTGTTAGGTTTGCGAATAGGTATAATACAATTTTTCTTCCATTCTTCTGGATATATACCCGATTTCCAAATGTCATTAAAGTCCATCAATAGATATGTTTTACCAATTTCAGGCAGATGTTGTATCATTGGGTATTGAATACTGTCCAAACCTGGAGCCGTATTTTTTGAATGTTTTATGGCCATGTCTAGTTCTTTTAAGGAAAAACTTTTAGTTAAAAAATGATTAGCTTCTGTTTCATCATTTGTTTCAACTTTATAATAAGTAGAATCAGGTGCCATTTTTCTATGAAAATCATCTACCCAAAAGCCTGCTTCTATTATCGGATTTCTTGGAACTTGATTATTTTTAAATTTTCTTATCTTATTCCATACTCTTCCTATTGGGGTGCTTCTACTCAAATTAGAGCAGAATTCTCTCCATGATTTTTTTTTCTGGTTTTTAACAATACGTTTTGTTAAAGCGTCTTGTCGTCTATATGCAAGAAAATTTTCTACAGTTGGTTGTTTTTATAAGCAACCAACAGGCGGTTTCTAGAGTCTATTGCATTTTGACATTCGGAATTCCACCATGGAACTGCTTGTTTAGGACCCGAAGACGAATTCGACAGTTTAGGAATTGATTTATCGCATGCTTTTCTTAAATACTGAATGAAAAGATCATACGAAGGTGTAGTGTTATGGGCTGAAGTTATTGATGATCGTATATTCTCAGCGAAGTTATTCCAATTCGCTTTGTTTACATTCCAACTCTATTTGATTTATAACAGTTTTTTTTTAGTTTTGACATGTAGTACCATAGTTATAACAAAATGATCAGAACCTAATGTATTCGATGTAACTGACCAATCTAAAACACCCACTAAATCTGCGGAACATAATGAGAGGTCAACCGCTGATTTTGAACTATTTGGGTAAGTTAATCTAGTTGGTGAACCATCATTTAATATAATCAAATCGTTGTCTTCAATAGATTCTAGAAGAAATTTACCTTTATTATCAACTTTATCGCACCCCTAGGCTATATGATGTGAATTAAAATCGCCACATAAAAGTAAAGGTTTTGGTAGCATTTCTATAAATTTAATCCATTCGAGTTTGGTTACTGTGATTGAAGGTTCGGAGTAAACATATACAATATGAATTATTTCTTTACTAGTTTTTAACGAAAATGCAATTGCCATTACTTTATTTCGAGTATTTGTTAAAATCAACTCTGTATATGAAATATCATTTTTAATA
The DNA here is from genome assembly GCA_929113105.1 of Agrypnus murinus. NCBI lineage: Eukaryota > Metazoa > Arthropoda > Insecta > Coleoptera > Elateridae > Agrypnus > Agrypnus murinus. The sequence goes on from OV816024.1 coordinate 88,133,057, forward strand.
AGGATACAGACTCCTCCATAACCATCGTTTCTATCTTACCGCCTAATATTGAATCCTTTAAAATTTATGTAATGAGATTTATCAAACCATGTTTCAGATAATAGAACTATGTTTATGTTGTGACAGAGGAAGCTTTCTAGTAAAGCTTTTTTTGGAACAATTGATCTGCCATTACACTACATTATATTTAATCTATCCATAATTTAAGTTTAATATAGACGATTTCCTGTTAATGACTTCAAATAACTCTTTTTCCGAAAAACTGAATAGTTGATCCTTACTTTCTTTATAATCGGTAATTATTGATTTAACTACTTCGGAAATACTTGTTATGAATTGTGTATTTGTTATAACATCTTTTTTTAAATTGTGGTAGGTTGGAGAATGTGCGTTTTGTATACTTAATGCTTTGTAATTAGTTTTATTAGTTGCATATTCTGAGTTTATATTAAATGTTTTGTTAAGGGATTCAGGAACGTCTGGTGAAGGGGATCTCATATGAGGGCTTTTATTAGAAGGGATTGTAACTTTACGGGGTTTGTTAATGGGGTTTATTAAAGATTGATCGTTATTATTTTCCGTTAAAGATGGAAAATCTTCTAAATTTAAATTTATATATCTATTTGACACGGCTGCAAAAGACGTATTTTTTATTATTCTTTCGGCATCTTTATATGCTATTCTTTCATATGCTATATGTTTCTTGATAGATTTTTGTTTATCAAACTCGGGACAATTTTTAAAATCTGTTGCAAAATGATTGCCTTTACAATGAATGCATACAGGCGTTTCTAATACACATACTTCCTTATTATGATTTTCTCCACATTTCACACATCTTTCAACAGACCTACATTGACTACCAATATGCCAGTATCTAAGACATTTAAAACACTGTGATACTTTTTGTAAGTACTGTTCGACTTCACAACGAACGTTAAGGATATATACATATGAGGGAAGTCTTTGACCTTTAAAAGTTACTAATATTGTTTGTATTGGTTTATACGTTCTATTTCCATTATCTACAACTTTTCTAGAAAATCTTTTAACATTGGAAACCAAAACGTTTAAAGAATTTGAGTTGATTAGATTTTTTATTTCTTCCTCCGTTAAACCAGTATCAACGAATCTTATTATTCCTTGCCTAACAGTAAGAAAATATGGAACATAAGCGGTTAGATTTTTTTCTTTAAATAATTCCAAATTCGTAAGCTCATTTGCGGTAGCTGCCGAATTTGTTTCTATTTTAATTCTATTTTTCCCTATAGAACTAATATTTAAAATATTCTCGGATAGTTTACTATTATACATTAGTTTTCCTATTGACATAGAGTGTAAACGACCAATATTTTTATTTTCCAATTTGCTTTCAACATACAAATAAAACGGACCACAATCTGTTATTTGAAATTTATTCTCCTCTCTAAATGCAAAATTATTACTGACATGCTGACCTTTTGTATTATCATCTGCTTCACGTTCATTTATCACCATACGTTTTCCACCTGGATCCGGCGGCTTAGACAACAATCTTTCTGAAGCTGAGCTCATATTAGCACTCACAAAAATGGAAAAAAACTATACTTAAACTTCTTTACACTTCTCTTCGTCTGTACACTAGTCTAGCTACGAACGAATTGTACTGATCTTACTTTTCTCTAAATATAAGTATGCAATACTGTAGTACAGATTAGAAGTAAATATATGTGTTTAAATTTAATAAAAGTGTGAAACTCCTATGTGAAAATTCACTAGAAACATTGATCTGCTTGTTAGATTACACGTTTCTGTTACTTGAGAAGGATATTAGTTTTATTATTTATGCTGAAAAGTTTGTTGGAAGCTGTAATTTGTTACAGCTCTCATAACAAAGATGGAATGTGCAATTGTGAGGGTCGGGATATGTCGGAATACCTTTATTAGATGTTTACTACTGTCATAGGGTGGATTTATAATAGAAGCTTAATACGTATATTGTAGGAAGATTATAAAAATAAAATGATTGCATAACAAAGCTAGGGTTATTACAGAGCTCTGGAAGATTTTCCATTCCCCTACCTGTCATACTTTTATTTATATCTTCAACATCTTCAACGTATCGGGGAGAAGAAGATTGCAATAAAACAAGAAATATTTCAAAATAATATAGGATGTCAGGATGTATACCTAATATTACAGATTTACACACTGTAAAGAAGTTAATGCGTTTCTTTATGATGTCCCGAATAAGTTATAGTTTTTAAACGATAAGCTTAATTGTTAAATACCTGTCAACGTTTTTCATAGCCTAACCTGCTTGAAAGAACAATTTTATTGTCAAACTACACTTTTTTTGTTACATTCTCAAATACCATACGATCAATCAACTAATCAAGATCATTTATTGAAGCAAATGAGGAAAATGCATATTGTCTATAACGGAGGAAGTATTCTTTTACTGAAGCCTTGGGCACTTCTTTAATAACTTCAAACCTTTTTCAAATATTTATTTCTTGACGCTAACGTACCTTAATGATTTGTACTGCAATCGTTATATCTATGGCGGCTATGTAATAGGAAGATAAACGGCTGGAATAAAGCACATATTACCTGTTCTAAGCATATAACGAGCAGCATTCTAATAATCAAAAAAATATATTACTGAATCTATTAACACTACTGTTGTTGCAACATCAGTTATGCTATAACTGACGTGCATTTGTTATGATCAGATAGATGTAGAAGAATTTAATGTTCGAAATGTTTCACAGAATCTCAAAAGCCAAAATCTTAAGTGTGGAAATTATAATAAGTCATTTATGACTACATCATATTTAGTCATATTTAGTCATATTTAGTCATATTTAGTCATATTTATGACTACAAAGTCAATGAGAAGAGTTTGATAAAGATCGACAACCACGTTTGGAATTCAAATGGAAAACTGGACAACGATCAGCAAATATTCTAACTTAACCTAACCCAACCCAACCGAACTGAACCTAACCTAAGTTTGACAAAGATCAACGAAAGTTGGACAACGATCAACAATTATTTACTTAGCGCTTGTGATTAGATTTGCTTGTGATCTTGTCCCTCTTCTTCTTGTAACGACCCAATATCAATTCTCACGATTGTTGGTAATGGTGATATTTGCTTTGAGGTAGCTATATCCATCGCATGCCACCTTGATGTTGCCCTTGTTGGAAGGGTTAACATCAAACATTGGTAAATTATTCGACATGATTACTTGGAAAAGTTTTACAGCGATCAACAAACCATAAACATACACAATATTAACAAGATAGGTGAGGTAACAAGTGTTTTCGCCTATTTGAGATTTTGGGATTTGAGATTTTGTCCTTTTGAGATTCCGACTTTTTGAGAGTTTGGTTTTAGAGATTTTGATTTTGAGATCTTGCCGTTCTTTGACCATTCTTATATTCTCAGCGTGTTGAGTTAATCTTGCAGTGGTGCATAACAAAAATTACCCTCAAAAGCGTTAGAGGTTCGCTGTCAGTCGAACCAGTTACAGAAACTCAGAAATGCTATTACTAAGTACTATTGCCTAATACATCTCTTAGAAGGATGTGTCTGATAGCGTTTTTAACGTTCTATGGAATCTTCATATCACTTCGTTTGGCGAAAGACAGTCTAGTGTTTTTCGTCATGAAAAAAGTAATATCGTTACCAAAATACGTGTTATCATAAATCAAATACAATGTGTGATTAGGAAACGCCGTTTAAAATATAGTGTCGTGATAGACCACAATCTACTATCTATTATTAGTGATTACAGAAAAGGCTGCTGAGATTGGGATTTTCAGGTTTCTGAATAAATATCAACTAATTTGTCCTGCTTAGTATTGATTTAGAGTGAGTTTTTCTACCTTAACAGCAACCGTTGAATATTTGCCAGTATACACTACTTATAAAAAGACAGATGATTGCAATTGCGTTATATTTAACTTTGCTGATTTAAATCAAGGTTTTGACAGTATTCATTTCAATTAATTATCCATTAATTCTTGGTTAGTTTTTTATTCTAGTCTAATTTACTAAATTCTAGTCTAGTAAATTTACTCGAAGAGCTCGGTTTCTGTAGTACCTATTGTTGCAAATAATTGTAACTATGGCAAACGAGCTTCCAGAGCAGAAAAGACTGAAATATTTAACCCAGCAAATCACGTTTTAATGGTGTGTCAAACTGTGTCAAATTCTGATCAACATTCATCGTGAAAGTATCGGTTGTATGGCCTACTGTTGTGAGTACTGGTCAAACAATATTTAGAGTTAAGCAATGTTGGTCTGAATTCTTTATAACATTCTAACATTTGCTTGATTAAGTTGCATCTTATGACGTAAAGATTACGTCATCTCGTATGCGAAACTTGTTCGTATGAGTTGGAAAATACGGGTCCAGGGTCAGTTAAATGGGTGACTCTTATAGTGGCACGGAAATGGCGTACGGTCGTGTTTCGGAGAGCACGTAAAGCTGTTAATACCATTGTTACAATGATACCAAATACTTAATTGACATGATTTATATTACTTTTAAACGTCTAAAATATAACGGTTTTTTAAAGTGATAATTTCAACGTCAAATTGACCACCTAGTAAAATCATAGAATCGATTGCATGACGTTGAAAATCTTTTTTATTATCTCGATACTGCGACGTCAATATCATGTCTACTATCCTTTTTTTTCTACAGTTCTCTGACTTTCAAAGTGTATTGCTCGAAAAGTACCGAACCAAATTAAATATTTTAAAAACGAGCAAATAGTAAATTTATTTCTACATTCAACAGTAAAATATTATATTTCTAAATTGCATACTTTTGTTTTTATCGGACGATGCGTAGTAAAAGGTACCCATTTTTAGGGACAATTTCATTAAAGGTAAAGTAAAACTTTTTTTCTCAGAAAGTTAATGCTATATAACTATGAGATTTTTCTAGGGGTTAGAAAAAAATCTTGTGGTTATGCTATTAAATTTCAGACAAAAAAGTGTTTTATTTAAGATTTATATGAAAAAATAGCGAACTATGTTTTCTTGTTGATTAATAGAGATAGCATCAAAATATTTACGCTAAATCAACACTTTTCGTGTGTAGACATTATTTTCTTTAAAAGCTTGTTTCTAAGTTTAACAATAAGTACGCTGTAACAAGAAAACGATTTTTAGTGACAAGCTGTTTAGACAAAAAAATGTTTTTTTTTTGTTATTGCACTTTTATTGTTAAAATTAGAAACAATTTTTTGAAGAAAATAATATCTACATATGAAAAGTGTTCATTTAACGAAAAGAAATTGAAACTATCTCTATTAATAAACAAGAAAACATAGTTCGCTATTTTTTCATATAAATCTTAAATAAAACACTTTTTTGTCTGAAAATTAATAGCATAACTACCACAAAGTTTCTTTCTAACTCGTACAAAAATCTCATAGATATCTCGCATCAGGTTTTCCTTAGTGAGTATATTTATATGAAGTATTTATCTAAGCTTACTGTACAATGATTTAATAAAATAAAAAAAAATAATTATATACTTTCTGAGAAAAAAATATTTAACTAACTTTTAATGGAATTGTCACTAAAAATGGGTACCTTTTATTACGTATCGTCCGATAAAAACAAAAGTATGAAATTTAGAATTTTAATATTTTACTGTTGTATGTAGAAATAAATTTACTATTTGCTCGTTTTTAAAATATTCAATTTGGTTCAGTACTTTACGAGCAATACGCTTTCAAATTCAGAGGACTCTAGAAAAAAAAAATGGATGGTAGTTCTAGTAATATTTTTAACGGTTTTTTGACGTGTATCTTTCCTGGTTATAGTTCCATTTTAAACAGTTCCATCATTAAATTAGGACATCTTAGAATATAAATGTAAATATAATTATGCTACATTGAACGTGGTTTCTGGTGAGTTTGTAAAACACTATCAATATATCGAGTTTCATTTCTATGTGTGCGAATGAAGGACACTACATCCGATATCATTTTTATTCCTGTGTTGTTGTTATATAGGATGTGTGATTTTCCAGTTCCTCCTTTGTTTAAAAAAATGTCTAAGAAAGGAGAATATTTAATTCAAAAAAGAAAATTTCGCGAAGAAGCTCAAGAAAACAGTCATAAACTACCAAAACAGCGGGTTTTAAAACCGCTGCTTGTGCTTTTTAAGTGCTTATGCATTAAATAGAAAATTAAAAATATTGTAGAAGTTCATCTGAAAGATAATTTTCGAAATTAAAACCCAATAAAAACTATTTTTTATTGTACTATGTTACAAAGATTATCTTTAGCCCTTATTCGAATCGAAAATAACATAGAGAATAAGTAGCCCACCAAACTGATATTCAAAATTTAGTAAAACCATTTGCAGAAGTTATGTTGTTTATATTTTATATTTATATTTTGTTTATATTTTATTGTATTGGATTATTATTAAGTATTGGACTAAGATTCCTTAAAATGCTACAAGACATTTTAGTTATCCATGTGAATCACCCGGTGACCCCGGGAAGTCCTTCCCGGGCTTCATAAACCACGCTGTATTTAGTTTATTTTAGAATTAAAAAACAAATGTGAAAAACGCAGTTAAGTTATCTATATCAAGTGATTGTAAATGATTGTGGTTTCTTGATAGGTTGACAAACGCGAAAAGAAAAATAAACAAAGCTTACATTTATTGATATCATACAAGTTTTGCTCTAATCCTTTCGAACGTGTATTAGCATACTATTTTTTCCGACGTCACATTATCTAGCTACTGGCCTCAGTATACTTACTTACTCAGTATATACTTTACCGTGCTGTCAGATGGGCACGTTAAGCAGTCGGTCTCGACAATCACATAAACATCTTAATGTGGTCGTCGTTAAAAATTACACCGCCTTATACCACGCACAAATATGTATTATTTACTTCAATGATATGGAAATGTTAATTACAATATAGTATTAATATTAAGTTATTATTATTAATTTTAAGTTATTAATATTAAGTGATTGTAAATGATTGTGGTTTCTTGATAGGTTGACAAACGCGAAAAGAAAAATAAACAAAGCTGTCTGTCATTTACTGATATCATACAAGTTTTGCCCTAATCCTTTCGAACGTGTATTAGCATACTATTTTTCCCAACGTCACATTATCTAGCTACTTGCCTCAGTATACTTACTTACTCAGTATATACTTTACCGTGCTGTCAGATGGGCACGTTAAGCAGTCGGTCTCGACAATCACATAACCATCTTAATGTGGTCGTCGTTAAAAATTACACCGCCTTATACCACGCACAAATATGTATTATTTATTTCAATGATATGGAAATTTTAATTACAATTAACATTTAATTACAATATAGTATTAATATTAAGTGATTGTAAATGATTTTGGTTTCTTGATAGGTTGACAAACGCGAAAAGAAAAATAAACAAAGCTGTCTGTCATTTACTGATATCATACAAGTTTAGCCCTAATCCTTTCGAACGTGTATTAGCATACTATTTTTCCCAACGTCACATCTAGCTACTTGCCTCAGTATACTTACTTACTCAGTATATACTTTACCGTGCTGTCAGCTGGGCACGTTAAGCAGTCGTTCTCGACAATCACATAAACATCTTAATGTGGTCGTCGTTAAAAATTACACCGCCTTATACCACGCACAAATATGTATTATTTACTTCAATGATATGGAAATGTTAATTACAATTAACATTTAATTACAATATAGTACTTCTATGTATGCTGTGTTACTTTCCTTACTAGTGAGAAACTTCCATCCCTTGTGATGCAAACGCCTACTTTTCTGTACAGTGAGAGTGATGAAAATGTCACTTTCACATTTGACGTTGGAGAATAGTTATTTATTGTACTAGTGTGTAATAATAGATAAATTAGTAGTGTTGGAAAATGCTCGAGCATTTATTTTTGGAGAATATTCCCGGAGCACAAATGAGAAAAAAGAGAATAAACCCTCAAAAGTGAGCAGAACTGGAGAATATACTTTTAACTTGCAAATATATACCTAAAATAAAGATAATTTCAAAAGTTCTTGAAACTTCTCAAAATGCTGAAAATGCTCGAATGTTCTTCAATTTTTCTCTTCTCATTTATAATGCTAGTAATTGCAGTTAATTTGACTGTTGGAAGGTAATGTGTTAAAAAATGCAATAACAGAAAATTGGAAATATTAAACTCGTTGGGCCATATTTAAATCTCACTATTAAGTTAATAACGTGTTTAATTGCCATGGTGACCAATTCTAATCTTTTTCCACCTATTAGAATGAGATAAAGATTTTTTCTTGTTGATTTTAATTTAACTTTAGTTAGAGACATCTTTAATCATGGCATGTGAATATGTCCAATTATATTTAGATTAGAAGCTCAAGTATGCACCTTTACGGCTACTGGACACAACGCTGACCGCGGACACTTCGCCGACCGCGGACACCACGCCGACTCTTAAAATACATTTTGCTGCTGGACACTTTGCCGACCGTAGATAATCCGCTGACTGCGCGAGGTGTCCATCGCTTGCGGTCGACATAGTCTCCACGGTCAGCAAAGTGTCCAAAGCCGCCAGCCGGCGTAGTGTCTACGGCCGGTGCCGAGTACTCAGCCACCGCATGCACCAGTAATACATGTTAAAAACTTTACAAACATTTGTCACTATTTGTATAAACAAAATATAACAAATTTAAATAAAAAGTTTATATGCATATAGCGAAAGACAAAACAGGTGCTTCCAGGCGGTAACCCAAATTTGTTGTAAATGATGCTTTCAAAGGCATAAATTGTGCAAACTATGCTTATAAAACTGTCTGTCTTTTGAACACCCGACGTCGACAGCAGCTGCGAGTAACACGTGTACATTTTGCGCGGGCATGCGGTTTAAGATCGTTTAGTTTTGGATTTATCCTCGATTTTTAATGTTTTTGTTTATGCTCGTTTGTGCTGTATTTAATTATTCTGAAAGTTCTCGAGAATTATTATGAGAACGTTCGCGAACGTGCTTGAGTATGCTCCTAGATGCTGCTATTAACACAAATGTACACTTTGCGTGGGCATGCGGTTTAGGTGCTGTTAGTTTCGGTTTTATTCTCGATTTTTAATGTTTGTTTAATGTTTTTAATGTTGTTTATGCTCGTTTGTGCTGTATTATTCTGAAAGTTCTCGAGAATTATTATGAGAACGTTCGCGAACGTGCTTGATTATGCTCTCCAAGAGAACGTTCTTTTGATACAATTTTATCATGCGCGAACGTTCGTGAATGTTCTCACCAGCATTTTCAGAACGTTCTTTCATATACAACACTATAAATTAGTAAACCAAGAAAAATTTCTTGTGTGACTTATCTGCAATTACACACGTCTGGAATACAAAATTTTACCCAACGCCTGTTTTTAATGCATTTTTATTCGAATAATAATATTTTCAATTTGACAATTCATTGGACAAATACATTTTTGTATTTCTGTAAGTAGCGAGAATTCTCTAAGTAGCAACTTATTGAATATTCTCTCACTAAAGAGTAATATATCATATTACCTATGCAAAGTCACCATAGAATAGCGTCATTATTAAAAGATGTTGTCTGTTGTGTAAAAATAGTTATCGGGTTCAGGATATTAAGCTTTTGTTTATACATACAAAAGTAGACTGGTAACTGGCAATAAACTGGTAATAACTGTATATGTACGGTTATACGGTACGGTAAGCTTACCATACTGACAAGTCAAAAACCAGCCAACAAAATGTAATTAAAATAAAATAACCATGGCGTCAAATCAACCCATCACTTGATAAAAAAATTTAAAAAATAACATTTATTAATAATGTCTTCATTTTCTGAAACCCATAAACCATTGAACAAACCACGGATGTTATTAATCGCTCGCTCTACGAGCTTGGATTTAAAATTGACAGCTGCGGCAGTTATGATACTCATAACATTCCTATTTAGGTATGTTAGTTGTAGCTATTACAGCTTTTATTGTGAAACTATTCCTAATATGTCAAAAACCTAATCAAATAATAGGATAGGCCATGCTTTTGCAACAAAGCTTATCAATCATTCAAACATCAATTTGAATTTGATTACAAAACAATAACGAAAATACGTAAGTTTATACAAATCAATGTATGAATAGAAACAATTTTTAAACAAAATTTATTTGCAGTTTGGGTTTTACATTAGGTAACAAATATGTTTTACATCAGTCTACAACAAATTGTTTTATTTTCTTTTAATTAATTTTAATATAATCTGTTTAATTCGCCTTATCTCTAAACCTTTTATAATGCCCCTTTCTGCAAAACTTTGTGGCTGCCATTTTGATTGTTTATGATCACTATTTATACAAGATAGATTGTTTTGGCGTAGTATCATAACTAAGTATGTGTACTAAATCTAAGTATCCCATAAAATTACATATTTCAACATTCACTTAGTTATTTAGTTCCCATATATACATATTTTAATCACATGATTTACAATTTTAAGCTGCTTCATGGCCCACTATATTACATATATTATTTATTAGTAGTATTAATGTATTAAACTACATCTATAATTGTAAAGTCTTTCTACACTTAGTTCTTTTAGTGCACACTTGTTCACTTTAAGAAAGATTATAATTTTCAACTTTTATCACAATATTGTTTATTTTGCCACATAACAACCGCTTTTTAACACCAACGTCATATTAAACATTTTCAACATAATAATTAACTAATACAAATTACAAATATTTACAATTTCTGTTAAGCTCATCCGTGTGATTGTAAATTCAATATTTCTCACCATTTAATTAGGCCCACCATTGTTACCGGAAAACCATTCTTAAGAGAAGAACGCCGTTAATAATAAAACATCCTAGGAGCGTAGACGAACCTGAAAAGAAAGACATAATTACTAAGAGGTTTTGGATAATTTTATTAATAATAATAATAATAACAACAATAGCTATAATAAATTGCAAACATGTACACAGCAACGTAACTGCATTTTAAATCCTTTTCTGCAAAATATTTCGTGTTATCTGGCGCTGTAATAAAGCCATGAAACATAATGCTTTTGGACATTTTAAGGACAGAGTAGCTGGGCGTTAAGAGCACATAAAGTGGGGTTCTTTATAATCATTATCTCGGAAACCAGAGGACCGGGCAATTTTACTTATTCACGTGCTCTTGTTTATCTTTATCATCATCTTACTTCCCACCCTGTTTATCGAGGTTGAGGGGGATGGGATTTTATTATTTAATGCTCGGAATGTAACACCGCATCGTTACTAAGTCAACATTCAAATCTGTTGCCTGACGTTTATGGTTAACATTTTACTTAGTATTTTGTCAAGATTTAGAAAGTCAACAGCAAGACGGTTTGTTGATAAAAAATTATCTGTATGAAATTATGGAACAAAATTACTTACTTTTGCTAATTTGATGTGATTATTTAAATTTTTAAAGCAGTTTATTTAAATTAAAAATGTGCGTAACTGTAATTACATGGAAATTAAAAACATTCTATTAGTAATTTTTTGTTTTTATGAGGAAAGTTTTAACGTTAAGTTTCTTTAGCTGTATGCTATTTTGAGCTTTGTCGTTGACACTAGAAAACATTTGCATTTAATGTGGTATTGATTGCAAACTAGGCATAAGGTATGAAAACAATTCAGAAAAATTGAAATTACTTATTATTCTATAAATCATCCCTATAGAAATTGGGTCACTGTTCACTGCGATTTCAAGACTTTTACATGTGGGGGAATAAAATTGTATTATTTTAGCTGATGAAAGCCTAACGCGAATAATCACGATTGGACGTGAGCCCTTTTATTTGCCGTTTGAGTTTGAATGTAGTTAGTTCTCTTTGAAAGTGACAACAATGATTTTTAAGATTCAACTGGCCAATAAAAGTAAATGTGCTAAAATAGAAGACGATGCATCTTTCTACGATATTGTGCAATTAGGTAAAGTACCTTATATGTATAGATTTTAAAACTATAATTTCCAAACAAGTCCTAGTTGTGCCTATTCAGCTTTTTCTTATGTAAAAGTTTTAGCTGCCATGTTGATCCTTTGCAATTTAAATCATCTTATGCATAAATATATTGTGTAAATACCTATAATAATAATGTTTACGTGAATTGTGGATAAATAATAGAATAAAACTATTTTCAGATTTTCGGTTTACAAAGAACCCTTTAAATGTAAAACCGTTTCTGGTTCCTGCTATGTAGTACCGAAGTATATAATTGTTCAAAACTAATGTTGATTTCCTAGTAGTAAGACTCACTTTTTTATTGTTTTAATATTAAATGTTTTATATACTATAATATACAAATTATAACATTTCGTCTACAAGGTATTCTATAATATTTACATATGTATTTACATTGGATTGTTTAGATTTAGAATAATAATAATAATAATAACTATTACAACCCATAACCTAAACCAAGGCCCCAGAAGCTATAAGCTTGTGCGGGAGGGAGGGGGCGATTATTATTATTATGTAGGCCCAATGTGCGGCTGCAGCCGACTTACAGATGGAACAGCGCAAATCCCACATTTGTGCCACAGCTAAGGCTCCCGGGCCGCTTGGGTGAAAGTCCGGCACGCCAGACATTACACTACCAAGGCTACTTATATTTTGCATTTTGTTTTAAAATAAATCTAATATTTGTGTGCACTATTTTTTTACTTTTTTCTATTTTATCCTAAATTACAAAAAAATATCTGAACCAAAAAATAGAAGTATAAAATTACACGAACAGAATAGTTATTTACACTCCAATAAATGATTGTAACCACTATAGTTGGTTCCTTTTTCATTAAAAAAAATGTTCCTTACCATTATAAGCAATAATTTTTACACTAAAAGAATGGAAAACTAACATTCAGTTCGTGCATTCTTTACACTCAACAAACGTTTTCTCAACAATATGGTTTGTCATTTTTACACTCGTTAGTGTCTTTTTCATTTCTGTATCGTGTAATATTGATATAAAGAATCCATTACTTTAACCTGCATTAAAGGCTAAAGTTGTTCTATATTTTACCACTTTTAAGACTAATGTTATTTACACTCATCAGTGTGGATAAATAGAAACCACTCTGGGTGTTATTTGAGTGTAAGATTTAACACTCCATTTTTTACTGTGTAGTGTTCCTATTGGATTCCAATTTTAGTTAATTGTTTTGGTTATGAGAGTGAATATACTTATCTTCTGTGCAATCTGAGACCGGTCGGATAAGCAACCGACTCAAGCTACAGCAAGCGTCCCTTGCCTAACCGATAGTTGGCGTGCGCCACTCCGTTTCACTCCTACCATTTCCCGTAAGTTCACGTTCCGAAAGCACCTATATAAGGAAGGAGCAAGACCCGTTTTGTTCAGTTCGCTCCCAGGATTCGAAGCCAGAGGACCAACCAGCTAGCATACCCAGCTAGCAGCCGAGCTAGCCCAGCAGTCCGAACTGCCTTTTGGGAAAATAATAGTCCTCTTACCGACATTCTGATTCCCTTCACGCCGCAATCGTCCGTTCTTTCCTTACACCCTGTCCGAGACTTCACTGCGAGTATTCCGTGAAGTCTCATTTCGCAAATCCCGTCCACCGTGTCCGAGACTTCACTGCGAATATTTCTGGAGGTCTCATTCCATACATCCTGTCCGAGACTTCACTGCGGGTGAATTACGTTCGATCCAGGTGTTATTATTTGTTTTATCATTGCTCGTCTGTTATTTAAAAAAAACTGTCTTTTTCAAGACAATGTCCTTGTTGTTGAAGTTTGAAGTCGGTACGTAAACATATAATTAAAATTGTAATTTATTTGATTTGATTGTGTATTGTAGGTAATTATATTGAATATGGATGATATAAAAGCATTATCATCGCAACAGAGCTATTTTTGATAATCTATGTGATGGAATGAAGAGTGATATACGACGCTTAGCACATTCATTTTATTTTCGTAATGAACCACCTACCTTGGACAACATACATACTGCACTATCTAGCAATGAAGAATTAGGTATAATAATATCACGAAATACACTTTACAGATTGTTAAAGGAAATGAGTTTTCGGTTAGTACTAATTTTTGTTCTTATATATTTTAATTTTACTACAACTTATCTTCTGCAGGTGGTCAAAAAGAAAGCAGTCTAGCTTAAGTCAAGAGACAGAGGAGATTGAAAAAAAATTGGATGAAATCATTGACGTGCAGGTTGAACTACTTATTATAAATGTAGGCGAGGATTCTACTTCTGAAAGTGATGAACTTTAATATGTTGCTATTGTTTTATGGTAGTTGCCAATATCGATGTAAAATCACATTAAAGTAGCATTATTATAGTAGTTTGTGCAACAAGGGTGGATATGATGCCTATATCGCACGAGGACGAAGTTTCAGGCACGACGCCGAAGGCGAAGTGCCTCAGTCGTCCGAGGGCGATATAGGCATTCCACCCAAGTTGTACAGTGTTTTTTTTTCTTCGATTAAGCAAAACAATTACAAAAATATTTTATCCAACACCTCTATATAAATACCATGTTTACTATGGTCATTTTAAATAAGGAAAGTTATTGTTTACTCTTATGTTACATTATAACCTACGTTGCCCCTAGCAACGTGGGTTATTTTTAAAAAACTCACTCCTTCAAAGATAACAACCAATCACCAGCTTACATTGCATAATATTATTAAAATCCAGTCATCGTGCTAGAGTATTATAGTTATTTATGGTACAAGTGAGTTAAGTAAGATATTATCCACGAACCAAAAATTTACCCTCGAGGGCCGGCAGGTCCGAGAGGGTTAATTTTTCTGAGTGGATAATATCCTTAACTCACGCGTGTCATACAAAATTTTATCCAACACCGCTTTATTTAAGTTTCAACATCGGATTTGCAATGTATAGTTAGTCTGTAGTTTTGACGGTAATACTCTAGCACGATGAATGGATTTTAATAATATTAAATAACGTAAGCTGGTGATTGGTTGTTATCTTTGAAGGAGTGAGTTTTTTAAAAATAACCCACGTTACTAGGGGCAACGTGGGTTATAATGCAACATAAGAGTAAACAATCACTTTCCTTATTTAAAATGAGCATAGTAAACATGCTATTTATATAGAGGTGTTGGATAAAATTTATTACTGTCAAAACTTCAGACTAACTATAAATTGCAAATTCGATGTTTAAACTTAAATTAAGAGGCGTTGGATAAAATTTTGTATGGCACGCGTGAGTTAAGGATATTATCCACTCAGAAAAATTAACCCTCTCGGGCCTGCCGGCCCTCGAGGGTAAATTTTTCTGAGTGGATAATATCTTACTTAACTCACTTGTACCATAAATAACTATTTTGTTTATGTACATTATTCTAATATAACGACAAATACACAATTATTATCGAATAAAAATATTATTGTTTTGTGTTTATTGTGCTGTATTTTTAACAGAATTATAGGATTTAATGGAATAATAAATGGGTTCTTTGCTTTTGTTATTTATTTATACCTATTTCGTCAGTCTAATGCAGAATTAGTCTAGGTCACTTTCTGCAAAAATTGCGTTTTCGAACCTAGTAGATGGAGTTTACAGTATTGCACGTTTAATGCAGAACCATCCTAATTCAATTTCTTTATAATTAAGACGTTAGTTATTTATTACAGAAAATCTTAGATGTATTTATTACAAGTTAAATACAGAATAATTAAACTCGGTTTTAAATAGTACAAGATGCCAATGTAAGGTTAGGTATGCAGTCAATATCAAACTATATATTATTCAGCGTTGTAATAATAAATGCTAAATAAATTAATGCTATTTTTTTTTTAATTAAAATATAGAGTCACTGCATCTAGTCACCTATGCCAGCTGGTCGATCAGAGTAACGCAAACCGCCGCCATATTGGGGCAGAAAAGGGTGATTTTTAATAATGGGCAAATTAAAACCACGTTTTAAGTGTTTGACATAGAGGTTTGATCTTTCAGAATAACAAAAACCTTTTAAAGTAAACGTGGATTTGATTAAATCCAATGCAGAGCAAATAATGAACAATGTCGTGCTTCGTTTGCCCCAATATCGCGGCGGTTTGCGGTACTCTGATCGACCAGCTGGCCTAGGTGACTAGATTCAGTGACTCTATTAAAATAGTCCTGAAAGTGACATCTGTTAACGTAATAATTAAATAAAATGTCCTTACAGTGTGAAACGGGTTTCTGTCACGGAGCTCCACCCATTTTAAATAATTACTATATCTGTTCGTGACACAGACTATAGTAATAAGAATAAATTGTTTTTTGTTTGGTATTTTGATTGTGTCTTTTATTTGCTGATAACACCTTTACCCTTTCTAAGTGTCTTAGAAATAGGTGGAGACCCGTTGTGAAGTCATCCAGACTGTGCTGTCCCTACGACCCCAGCAGTTCCCTGGATTACTTTTCTCAAGTAGTAGTTACCCGGATCGGTGGAGCATACCACGTTAAAACAACTGACGCCCGACAGTTACCGCCGATCACCGAAAACCACCCAGCGCCACTTCGAAAGCGGGCCCCTTACAAATCCGGCGTCCGAGCAGAGACGCCTACCGAGTCAAACCCCGCCCCTCTTTCAATATATTAAATTTTATTTCATCAGATTTCATTCATTGTAAATATTAACTATAATTATAATGTTATAATCTGTCCTGTGTTTGTTAATTAAATTAATTTTATTTGTCAATTACCGTCAAAATGTAAGTTCACTTTTTTACATATATGTACTGATTATATATGTTGATTATATCTACGGGAGCAGGAGGAAAATTACACAATTTCGTTGTTATCAAATTGTCATAAAAAATTTATTAGCATTAGTCACAACACAATTAAAAAGGGTCGAAAATTAGTTACTCCTTCAGTTATAATTTTATAAAATTTGTATATTCAGAAAACAAACATTAGTTTTCAATTTATAACATTTTTTTCACTTTTGCCTCATAAAGTCATGTTTATTTGCTTGGATACACACCATTAAAGCAGTTGTTTAATAAACGACAGAATACAAATTTTATTCCTCTAGCGGTTTAAAATTTTTATTTAGTAAGTAGTTTCTAAACAAATTTTTCATTCTCCCCTTTACGAAAGTGCAAATCTTGACAAGGCAACCGAAAGTGAAAATAAAACATGTGAGGAAGTTGCTAGGTATGAAAAACTTTCGGTCCCTGGACAACGAAGTAAAACTGTCAATTTTTAAAAATATAATATTATAAGGTTGCTATTGTCAACAATACTGTACATACAACAATACATATTGGTAACAATACTGTTGTAAAAACAAACATTAATATTTATTATAATACTGCATCATCATTTTATTTATTTATTTACGGTGGTTAATAAATGTCAATGAGAGAATGAAAAGTTTAATACACATTACACGCTGCGAAAGCCCTTTTAGGTGCTCGGTGTTTTTAACTAACCTCGCCTACGCTTACGCTTTGCGACCAATCAGAATAACCTTGCACCTAAAACTGAACTTTCGCAGCTTGTAATGTAAATAACTATTTGGTAAACGTCTATCAAACTTTTGGATTTTTGGTATTATTTGTAAACATTCTCTCGTTGCTATGATACAACACAGTAATGACGATGCGATAATTATAATTGTCTAAAGTGAGATCTCGAACTTCTCTTGTAATCTAACTGTTAATGGTAGGTCCAAAACAAAATAATTTATAAAAGCAAAATTGAATAAACAGTTGTATTACACTCGCGTTTAGAATAAAAGTTTAATTCGCGTATATTAATCCTCTCGCGATTGCGTGCTCTAGGGATTAAACTATATAAATAACTATTCAACGTGTTACTACAAGAAATTTAACTAACGATGTGGGAGAGGAGTAGGGGAATAGTTATGATTTGGACAAACCAAATGACTCAAACTGATGCTGTAGTGAGAGTGAGAGACACGTACGGGGACCCTCACGTAGTCCAGCCTAGTTTTAGTCTGTAACATACCTAAAAACCATTAAAATTGGCATTCAAAGCATTTCAGTGCAGTTTAATGTGTCCTACGCCTACTAACAGTGTATCTTGTATTAAACTGCACAATTTTAATATTACGTATATGGTATTAATAGTATTAAAACAATTGAGTGAAAATAATCACAAAGAATTGTTTCAAATTTTGTAGCAAGACATAAATTACACAGTTCTTGAATGGCGTATTCAAATTTATACAGCATCACTTCATATTAAACCTTAAATATTACAGTTCACGTAACTTTATGATGATGTAATAAATTTTTACTGCGTGATACACTTCTAAGTAATATACTGTGAGAAAAGAAAAGTAAGAAAATATTCCAAGATACATATAGAATATTCTCTACTTCAAATTGGTTTGCAACCAAGCGCATGCTTTATTATCATTATGACAATGCAGCGAAGATTACACAATAGAATTCCATTTATGTTTCAGTATTATTTCACACCTGGGTTGCTTCCCTGTTGCAAATTATATTTACGAACAATATTAGCAAATACCTTAAGATTAATAAAACCTATTACACATGTATCAGTCAATTTGATTTAAATAGCAAGAATTGTTATTATAAAGCATGTAAATAGGTTCTTAGAATAATCTTTTTAAGGAAAACATTTTAAAACTTCATTTCATTTAATTCCAATAAAGGATGTTTTAGGTAAAGTGTCGCTATTTTCGGCCACAAATAATTAAACAAGTTTTAGAACTAGACCAATAACAAAAACTTTATTCAAAAAATTGACTTTTTATAAATATTTAAATCATGCTTGACAATTGTCTTTTTTTGGACACAATCAGCAAGTTCTTTCGGAAGTTCTTAAGACTGCCGTCTGCCTATGCTAATCAATGTAAACTTTGAGATCCAATTTATGGAGACTGATGTAACCTACAATACTGTATTTTTTTATAGCAATAAATAACAACATTTTCTCGGGCTTGAAGTATTTTCAAGCCGTTAGTGCCTTTAGTTTTTAAGAAAAAAAATAAAAAAGAAATTTTTTTCGAAAAGATGTCATGTGATGTCTGATAAAATAGTGATCCTGAAATTGCAAGAAAAAATTTTTTTTGAATTATATATCTTTCGAAATTTAGTTTTATCTGAATTTGGAGGCTCAAATCTAGGAGGCGGAGTTTTCGACATCGGTAGAAAGCTATTAACGCTTAACGATCATAATGGCAGCGAATGGAACAGCCAAGAATAATTGTGCGACGTGTGAGATCATCGAAACGTGATGACGGTTTTTAAAACCAGTTTCTTATCTTTTCAGTATGAGATTTTCCAAAATATTATATCTTATAGTTATAAGAACTAATAAGGAGTGATATGTTGGAAAATGCATTGGAAAATGTAATGATGATAATCTATATAGAGAAGGTATAACTTTGTTTTTATCATATACTAGGTACATTTCCAACTGTCAGGTACTTATAGAATCGAAAATATTCTTCTAAAAGCTAAAGAAAGACTCGTAGGGAACTGGAAAGAAATATCAAAAATAATTTATTGTGTCTTCATGTGTCAGATTTTTAACTTCTATTAGCAAAGTTATTAAATTCTTTGTGTTTATTTGAGTTTGTTTTATTTTAATTTGAAGTCCTATAGTATAATCTATATAGTAATCGTAATTGTTTTCGTTTCCTTAATTTATCTGTAGGTACCTGTTGTTATTTCCAAGCAGCACGCTAAGGAACAAAGGTATCAAATTTCAAAAATATTGTATTGTTGAAGTGAGAGATTTTTTACAAAAATTATTAAGTATTTATTTAAATAATTTGTATTTAAATAGTTATCAAACAAAATGAAATATTCAACGACTAGGAATTAAACAAATATGTACGAGGTAAGCGCCATAAATTTTCGGCCTGATACAGAAAAAATAAACTTGGTAAAATATAATTTTTATTTTTCAATATAATTTCCCCTAATGTCAATACACTTATTACAACGTGGAATTAATAATTCAATACCCTTGTAAAAATAATCAAAAGTTTTTCCTTCAAAATGTTCAATTACAGCTGCTTGCAACTCGTTCTAGTCCTTAAAACGACGTCCCCTAAGGTCTTTCTTTAAATTGGAAAATAAATAATAGTCACTACGAGCCATATCCGGACTGTACGGTGGATGATCCAATGCTTCAAAGCCGCGTTCACGAATGGCAGCTTGTGATATTGCGGCAGTATGAACGGGTACATTGACGTGTAATAATCGAACACCTCTTGTCAATTTCTCGACGTTTTTCACGAATATTGTTTCTCAATTTACGCAATAAAAACGCATAATATGTACTGTTAACAGTTATATTGCGTTCCTTAAAATCAATCAGTAAAATGCCGTCACAATCTCGGAATATTGCTGCCATAACTTTCTTAGTCGATTGAACGACATTCCCCTTTTTGGGACGAGGTTCATCGGGTCGCCGCCATTACATCGATTTTCTTTTGGATAGAGAATTATAATACAGAACCATTGTTTCATCTCCAGTGACAATGGACTCCAAAGTCGGCTTTGGGTCGTCTCCACACAAGTTTAAAAACGAGCGTGCACGTTCGACGCGACGTTGACGTTGAACAGCAGAGAGAAGACGTGGTACCCATCTTGCACTAATTTTATTCATACCCAAATAGTCACGAAGAATTCGGCGAACACTTGTTTCCGAGACGTCAGACATCACTGCTAACTCCTTAACTTTCAAATCGCGATCTTCTAATACCATTTCTTCAATAATTGCAACTTTTTGAGGCGTTACCGCTTGAATTGACCGACCGTGCGCTCATCATCTTCAAGAGATTCTTGCCCCAAACGGAAACATTTTGACCACTTTTGTACGGTGGAATATGAAGGAGATAAATCACCATAAACGCCGTCTAAACGTTGTTTGATTTGATTAGGAGTGTGCCCTTCTTTTGTTAAAAATTTAATGACTGCGCGGTAACTCAATTTTCGTTAGCTGCTACATTTTCATGCACTCGTCACGATGATTGAGTGGCTACTAAAATCTATTACGCTTCTAGTCGTAATATATAGATAGTGTAGGCCTCTTACATGTTCAACTATGACGAAACCGAGTTTGAGCATGTTGGCATTTGTAGAAACCTGCCGGGCCGAGAATTTACGACGCTTACCTCATATATCTAATAAATTAAACTAATTAGAATGCTACATAAATTGTGCTCCTGTAGTCAGCTGACTAACAAGTGATAGGTGAATCATTCATCTTCATTTATTTATTTTTTTCCCACCACACATTAGGAGCTTGTTATCGACTATTCTTTTAAATTACAAGTCCATCTTTTTTCACTAGAATCAAAAAGTATTTGGTATTAAGTTCCACAATATTTGATCATAATGGGAGTCTGAAATAAATGTTTACAAAATATAGAAGACTACATATATAAAAAAAATCATTTTTAATTTCTTTTAACTGTTATATGCAGAATTCTAATCTGTGACTATTTTTGGATAAAACCATTAAAAAAACAAGATTGCCAACATTCGGTATCAACAAGATGGTGCACCACCACATTTTCCAGTTCCAGTTGGGCAATGTCTGGAAAAGTATTTTCCAACAAATGGATTGGCAGACATTGACCTCTGGAATGACCAGCTTGCCCCCCCCCATAGCTTTATTATTGTTGCATCTCATTTTGCCGTCTTGTTATGAATCTTCTTATATGACACCACATGCATGGCTGAATTGTCTAATCTACTGTGAGTTGATAAACCTTACAACATCTTCTCCGCATACTTCTTCTAGAATTTCATGATTTATTTTCTAATGGTATTTACCATTAATGCTTCACTAGGTGCCAACTGCTTACCCTAATGGGTAAGCTTTAGTAACTTGTTGCTTTTGTTGAAACACGAAAAAAGAATTCAAGCTCGGATCCTCACCCCTCTCTCTTACATCGCGTAGTTCAATAGGGTTTGGGTCATCCAGCGCTAGGTAGCGCTGGCTGTCTCCACAGAAAAAATGTACCGAGACACATGAATGAATGAATGAAAACACAATGCATGTACTTCAAGAGTAAGAAATGATTGATCCGAGTATTCGAGAGTTTCTAGATGTTCCTCTTCAGTTTTTGTTAAGCACAAGAGATCCATTGACGTGTCTGGTGTCTTCTTACTAGCAAAGTACATTCTATTTCCAGCTAGTATTCTTTCTTTACTCATTTTGCTTCTATCATTTGCGCTATTGATATGTTGATCTCTTCAAACTTGTAATTTGGTCAATCGTCGTATACTCTGTTTGGTTATTCCTTTCCCTTCTGCATTTATACTTGGATCGTATTTGCTTTACTAATCGAATGGTACCTGCTTCTTTTTCTATCTTTTGGAAAGTTTCTATTAATTTATTACGAGTTCTTTAATCATAATCTCATAATTATTACATCATCTGCATATGCAATAACTTATACGCTTTATACTTTCTAGTATTTCTTTCTTTTCTTTTTCAGTTTTATTTGCTTCATGTCTTTGTTACCTATATATTCATTGCATAGGTTGTCATCTGATCATCCAGCTCTGCTCTTATATTGTTTCATAATTTTCATCTTTTTGTAATGTATTTTTTCTTGCTTTTGTTTTTATTCATAAAGACATCTATCGGCTTTATATAATATTTTGACTCTCTCATAACTCTTCATTGCAGTAAGTTTTGAAAAACCTTTTTGATCCCTTATCAATTTTCTGTAAGATTTTTTGTTTTTAACAAAACGACTTTTTGTTCACCGCTATAGGAAAATTTAAAGAAAAGATTATATCTACGTCTTGCAGTAGAGTTCATCATTTAGATATTATACATTTGGTAATTATCTACATTTACCTTATTTGTACATTTGTGTAAAATTCTTTTAAGCAAAAAATAAATTGAGTTACCTTAGAAATAGACCATTTTCAATTATACCCAGTTTGAGAATTGGGACAGAACATCATCACCTTTCTGCTTCTCAAGCTCTTGAAAGTAGAGTTCAAAAAGGTTCTGTAGAGTTAATGTCTAGCAATTGCGATGGCCAAGTCATGTTAATAAGTACGTCATCTGCTTCTTTCTTCTCTAAGTTACCCCCGTAAAAGACGGGAACTATGCTTCGGATCATTATCCTGTTGTAACACGATACCACGGCCAATGATTCTAAGACAGATGGTATTGCGTGTTTAGCGAATATCTCTTTGTAACCCTCTTTCCTCATGTCTATTTTAGTAAAATATCCAGTATTTCTGTCAGAAGAGCAACCCCACACCACAGCACAAGAATAACCAGCTGATTCAGAAACACTTTAAAGTTTTTCAGTTAGTCCCGAAAATCGCACACATATCACTATCAGTTCGAGGCTTACCGATCGTCATCGTATGCTGCGGTAATAACAAGGAGCGAATATTACAGCATAACTGTTGCTGTGTAACCCGCTAACAATCAACATCGCACTCGGTCGGCTGAAAATATTAGCGAGAGTGCTTTTATTTTGCAGAGCACTATTCTTATGCTGAGTTCATACCATAATAGAACCAGCCCAGTCTTTTACTGTGGGTAGTATACACTGAGGAGCCATGTCAGCCATGTTTTGAAACGAACTGCGTTTTCTGACAGAAATACGTCGACGAGCTCCAAACACAGCCTCATCAGTCCAAAGTATATTCTTAAAGTGTGTTATTTTTATTTATTGTCCGTAGTAAAGGTTTCGACGGCAACAAAGGTTTTTAAACCTGCATCTCATAAACTTCTTTCTCCTCACTGCCGTGAGTGATACCGGGTTTAAGCGCGTTTTGTTGATATTGGCACATAGTTGTGATAGAGTTAATCGTCTATCTCGTTTGCTTGTCACCACAATATGATTGTCCTGCTAAGCGCTAGTTACTTTTGATCTTGCAATACGAGGACGATCATTATTATTAGTACCGATACTTCTGAATTCCGCAATAGTTGACTATTGCACCTTTTAGCGAAACGTTCACTCTTGTTGCAGTTTTTCGACATGACAGACTTTCATTAAGTAGAGTGCTAATAGTACTTCGTTTTTCAA
This sequence comes from Agrypnus murinus, assembly GCA_929113105.1. Lineage (NCBI taxonomy): Eukaryota > Metazoa > Arthropoda > Insecta > Coleoptera > Elateridae > Agrypnus > Agrypnus murinus. The sequence goes on from OV816024.1 coordinate 88,157,113, forward strand.
TGCTTATTTCTGTTTTCCTATTTTTGCCTTGTCAAAAACAAACAAAACTATTACTCATTATCCACTCATTTTCTAGAAATTACCGATGTCTAGAAAAGAAAAAGAAATCAGAAGAAATTGCAGAAGGAAAAAGAGCTTTTTGTAATATTCCGAAGTTGGACTCGTTCTTCGCCTTTTTTAGACCTAGTACGCATCAGCCTTTGGCGATTGGAGTTACGACCGTCAATCGAAAAGGCAACTGTAACCAGCTACCTGAATATCCTCAAAGCTTAATTTCCGAAAACCCCGCAGCTATCATTGGAGAACATCTTGAATTTCACGCGAACATATGTTTTCGCGATTCCATCCTTTCCATCTGTTAGTGACGATCCTGTCGATTGGATACTGATGATGCCGGTGCCACTCTCCAACACTTCGTACAAAATGGCGTAAAACAAAATATCAATGCCGATTTATCTTCGAAGCGCCGCCAGTACGCAGATACAACCAGATATCCATCCTTTTCACTCTTTAGCCAAACATTGCCTAATGGCGAAAAACAACCTCGGCCTTGAATAGTATTTTTAAAGAGTAAAAACACTATTCATATACGTGTTCTGTGACCCTTGTAAGCTGTTTGTAAAATCGGGGTTGTTAGCTAATGATGAAATAAAACGACTGCAAAAATGTAGGTCAGTTCAAACGATCACAGATGAGCATGTGCGACACTGGTCCGCTTAGCGAGGAAGAAGGTTGGCGGTAGAGTTGACAAGAGTCTTGTTCTTCAAACGAAAGAAGAAATAAAATACTAGCAGGAGGTTTTGTGGTATATTTTGTCTGTTGTGAGGTCATTGTCTGCATGCGGATTGCCGTTTATAGGTCCACAGAAAAGATTTAGATCGAGAAACAGTGGGAACTAATATGTCATGTCCGTAGAACTTTTGGCTAAGTTCGATCCTTTTCTGGACACGCACATAAAACTAAGGAAACAAATGATGCGGCACAAAGTCATACCTTTCGTCTAGACTATGCGAAGAAATTATCAACATTATGGTAGAAAAGGCCATCAGCACGATCTGACTGAGATAAAGCATGCGAAGTATTTTTCCATCTCTCTCGACTCGACTCTGACATCTACCAGGTGAATCAACTTTCACTCATAGTACAATATGTGTCGGCTGAGGGATTTCCTATCGAACGATTTATAAGGTTCATACCAAACAGTAGACATGAAGCTGAAGACTTGGCTATCGTCGTTCTGCAGACCTTGAAAAATCACGTCTTGGACTCACTGAATCTTGTCGGATGTTGTGAGACTGCTATATCTTTCTTTGGTACTTTACAGGAATTGTGCAGTTTTTCTAGGTTTCGTCACGCAGATGGCAAGTTTGTTACCTGAACTGAAGCCAAATTCAACAGTTGTAAAGCTTTCTCAGACAAGATGGTTTGCTCGGGGCGATGCCTGAAGAAGTCTCTGTTGCTCCTGGAGTAAGATCATGCAGCTCTTCAGATAACCGCCACTGAAACAAATAAAACCATCTATGCGTTCGGAGGCTCCACGTCTTTTTTAATTCAATCGACTCCCTGGAAATGTGCTTCTTGACCCTGTTGTGGGATGATATCCTGGAAAGATTTAACAAAGTGAGCAAATGTTTCCAATCTGTGAACATCCAAATGGGTACGTTTGCTGAACTTTATCAGTCCTTGGTAACATACCTAGAAGATATAAGGAAAGTCGCTACCTTTGATGGTTATTAGTCGAAAGCTGTGGAAAAAGCGAAGAACAGAACTACGCATACTATATGAAGAGGAAAAGTAAGCGAAAAGTCCAGTTTGACGAAGTAAAGAAAAACCATGTTAAACTCTCCAGCAGGGGCAGATTCGGAATCTTCAACGTCATTATAGACAGGTTGATTGCAGAGCTACAGAGACGTGGCTCTACTTACGAGAAGTTAAGTCAAAGATTTGACTTTCTCACGAAGCTACATAGTTTGGAATCTCAAGACGTCCGTAGCGGAGTACGGAACCGTAAGCCTTCTATCCGGGGGATTGGGATGGTACTTTGGAAAACCAGTGTCTACACTTGCGATCTCATTTGTTGTTCGCAGAGGTTACAGTGGAAAGGGTAATCGTAACTGTAGCTACATACAAAGTACATCCTGGAAGAAGGCTTTTTGGACATTTATCCAAACGTGGGAATAGCGCTGCGGATAATGTTGTGTACACCAGAGGCAAACTGTTCGACAGAACGGTCGTTTTCAGCACTAAAAAGAGTAAAGATTTATTTATGATCTACTACAGAAGAAAATAGACTTAATTCCGTACAGTCAGAAATAATGCAGTCTGTAGACCATAGTGAGATCATCCGTTCCTTTGCAGAAAGGTTGTATTGTAGAAATGTAATCTTGTAATTGTATGAAAATGTAAAAATTATAATGTGTAAAAAAAGTATAGTTGGTACTTTCATTTCATTTCTATGTCGGATTGTCTATTTTAAGTAAAAGTGAAGTTTTTTTTTAAAGAAAAGTTTTGCTTTTTTGCTAAATTACCAAAAAGGGGAGGCCCGTTAACTGCCTACGGGCCCTGGGTCTCTATATCCGGACCTGATCATCAACATTCAGAGATCCTAGTAAAAATCTTATTTATACTAATAGTAAGTGCATCCAAACTTTTGGACGGCAGTGTAGCAGAAATATTCCAAAGCTACCCTTTTGTTTCTGTAAAAATAATCTTATGATGACGTTCAAATTCCTTATAGTTTTTGCCTTTCAAGCTATAATAAGACTGACGTTTCTCTCGTTTCTATTTTTTTTAAATTACTTCCATTGTTTTGTCGGGAAGCGTTATTTGTACACGTTTATGAAAAGTAAATTATATAGGTAATTACAGTTACATATAACATATTATTTGCTATTATCACATTCGTATGAGATATATTTGCTTACTTTCTAGTTTCACATAAGTAAAACAAAGAATGATTTAACTTTATTTTAATTATGTAATATAATATCACAGATAATATCAGAGTCTGATAAACACAAGGTTGTATTTTTATTTAGAAGGCGTTGCTTGTTTGGATACCAAAATAAAACAGGCTTGTTGCTTTGCTTTCTGTCTAAAAACGGCAATAGCCGCTTTTTAAGGCACTCTTCCAGGTAAATTTCTCTGTCAATTGTGCCTGAGATAATGAATGACCCTGAAACATCAGAGTATTCTGCAATGGCCTACCAGACTAAATTCTTGTAAGCAAATTTAGTATTTTATTGTTCTTTACCTTCTACAGGGATACACTGATTTGGCACAGAGCAGTAAAATTCCACACCCGATATCTAAGATTTCCCAGCAAACACGTAAGTTTCATCATCAATTACAAAGGAGAAACTGCTTCCACATGGCAAGCTCATAGAACTTCCTAGCATCCTTTTTAGTCGCCAACGTATTACAGCTTGTCCTATTTCTTACTTGTTTATATACCGAGCTTGGTTTTCGCCCCTGAACCGTGGCAACTGATACCACAGTAATTTCTGCTAGCTTGCACACGGATGACGAAAGATCTTTCTGAAATTAAAGTACAATGTTTTATATAACCTGAGAGTGTTTACTGTTGGTCGACGTCCACGCAATGGTTCCACTTGGTTGATACCAGTCTTGGTAAATCGTTTCAAAGCTCGTTGTACATCTCTAGCGGGTGGGACATTATAGGACTGTAAATGATTAAGAGTAACCTGTCAACGGCAATTCTTCTTCTGGTTGCTCTTCTATCGAAGGTTGGAAACCATCATGGGCTATTCTGACTTTATTCACCGCCGCTCTAGACAATTATGTACTGTTGCATCCAAAGAACTCTCTTAATTTTTAAGCCAGGATAATCTACGCCTGCCCACACTTCGCTTTTCTCGATTTCTACCTTGTATTATTAATTGTAGCAATTAGTTTTTTGTCTCCCTCGTTACATATGCTAAATACTCAAGTTTCCTTTTTTTGATGGTTATCAACATTTCTGGTACATTTTCTACCCTTCCAATGACCTCTATATTTGACACTCTTTCCATGATATACGTAGGATTCTCCTATAGCAACAAAGCTCGAAGCCAGTCAGTTTATTTTGATGTATTTGTTTTAATGTTCAAGCTTCTAGGCCATATAGGAGAGTAGAGAAACGACGTACGTGCTCCCTCAATATGTCTTTTTATCTCTTTGGTTTGATCTAAGTTTGATGTTATCCACGCTTCCATGCATTTACTTTTTCTATGTCTGCGTTTTCATCTTTCAGTTGGTTGTTTTCATTATTGATTTAATAATAACCATATATTTGGTTTTGTTTAAATTATTCTTGAGCCCATATTGGTATATGTAATTGTGGGGCAAACGAGCCTTTGGCACGGTAAAAGTGACTTAGTAAAATAACATTTACATTAAGTAGAACATCATTAGAATAACTTTAAATATATTATGGAATATAATTAGAATAAAGTACAATATTACAAAATTAGAATAAACTGCATACAATAGATTATGCAATTTAAGTATTAAAAGTGAATTCATGAGCTATATGTAACTCGCGCTGGTTTCCGATTACAGAACCCGTGTTCTATCTCCAATTCCAGTTTTTTTTTAAATAAAATATTTCCTTTTGTTAGTTAAGAAACGTTAAGAGAACCTTAATAATGTATAAAATTTATTGAAAAAAATGGATTTTAGTATATGAAAACAGAACCACTGTCTAATTTATAAATTATATTTGCATGAATTATTACAAATAATATAATACAAAAACAAACAGCAATAGCAATAATAAAAAACGCATATAAGTACTTAAAATAAAATCTTCTAAAAAATATTGTTCTTTTAAAAAATATTTTGAATCTAAATTTAAGGAATAATTTGAAAGCTACCTAATTAGTAAAATCTATTTTATTATTTATAAAAAATATTTTCCTAACACAATAACAACAAAACAGAATTACGCAAATTACCATTATTATTAATACCATTGAAATTAATGTACAATTACAAAGCTAAAATTCTTTGAAATAAAAAAAATTAATAATGTGTCCAAAACCCATTATTATCGATCACCTCGTTTAAACGTCGTGAGAGGGATTCAACCAGAGTTTCGCAGGTGTTTCGTCCTCTGAATCTTTCCCATACAGTTTGAGCGTGCTGAAAAACTTGTTCTGATGTTCGAATGCGGTGGATCCCTTCGATATTGTTCCATTCATGCACAACTGCAGCCCATAAATTCTCGTTCGGATTCAAATCGGGCGATTTCGGCGGAAAATCTACTTCCTCAATCCATGGTCTCCTTTCGAACCATTGTTTGGGCAATCGAGATTTATGTACAGCACTGTTATCGTGAACAAACAATACTTCGGATATACAGCATATACTCGTTCGGGATATACAGGATACATAAGGACACAGGAGGGATATAGCACGAACGCTTGGAATCATAACATTCTCCAAAATATCTAAGTATTCCACTGAAGTCATGCGGGAAGTTGTACGCACCAACTCATCGGGACCAGCGGAAGACATCCAGCCCCACATACTTAGAGTTATGCGTCCACTCTGGCGTTGAGGTAAAACATATTCACGCTTGTATCGTGTTTTATTAGGGCGCCAAAGTGGCACACGCGTTCCCATGTTGGTTTTAAAGACATTCTCGCCCGAGAATATCACCAACCGCCAATCTGTGTCTAAATTTTGTTGAGCAAATGTCATCCTTTTCTCAGCGTGTTCTTTGGTCATATTAACCCTTACTGCAGCTCGTCGACAATGGATTCCATTAATATGTAGATATCTCACAATTGTGCGAGAGCTGCATTGGAATTGCAATTTATCTCAAACACTTCGAGCAGATCCAAATGGATTATTTCTTTTAGGATCCATTAAATCGTCCCGCTGTTGATCCGTCAAACTTCTTTTTTCTGCCACAACGACATTGCCTGTTGTTTTGTAACGGACCGTGGGCTTTTTTCCTATACGTCTAATCCATTTATAAATCTGTGATCTCTGAAATCACATTGTTAATGTAATACGAGGTAGTTTACTCTTGAAAACTAATGATTTTATTCGTTCTCAGTACTTTCAAAGATTTTTAATAAGCAATCCACGTATGGATGTCAATGGCTTTACTTTTTCTTTTGAAGAAGAGAGTGCAAAAGTTAAAGACAAGCATTACTTGTTCTATTTCCTTAAGTAGTCAAAAAAATGAAACTACAATTAGCATTTCTACGTTTTTAATATTTTTATATACGATCATACAAAAAGTGACTACTTTTCACATTGATTTTCGTGTAAAAATCAACGTTTATTGAACTAGTGTTATAAAATTATAAATGTAGCACTACTTACAGACAGATCTATTTCTCGAACTATCTGATGTATAAGGACGTTTTTCTCTTAAAGAGCTACCAGTTTTCCTTTTTCTTGTTCGGATGTATCTTTCTGATGCAATCTTCTTCCCATTTTCTTAATAAAAAAATTTTAAATGGATAAAAATTTCCAAATTGTAGTAGATATCACGCTCACACACTACTTCACTAATGCAGGAAGATGAATGAAATGCCAAAATATCCGAAGAAGGAAAGAAAGAAGCTATAACTCATTTCTATTACTACTGTTCCAGATGGTAGTTTGAAAAACTAGTTTCTCTTAAGGAAATTTCTGATAATTCAAAAGAAACCTTCAAAACAAACAGTTACCTAAATCCTCCTTAAATTGGTTTGGAAAATCCTTATTATCTTTATGATTAAGATTTAGAAGATTATTTACTATTGTATAAAGCAAGTTCATTCAGTAAATTTAGATGAATGTTAAGACACAATAATGCATAAAGATATACAGCATTCCACTATTCCCATTCGATTGTTAGCAGTGTTTAACAGTCCGACAATACAACAAGATCACACACGGCGACTTTCAATATTTGTCAGAGTGCATCTAGTGGTAGCGCCAGTGGCGGTCGCTGCATGCGTAAACTCGGGGCACTCGTAGTGCAACACATGATGATATAATGCTTTAATATGTGCGTACGAAAATGATAGTGATATACAAGTTTGTCGTGTGCCCCGAGTTTGACGTGTGCAGCAACCGCCACTCTATAACTATATACTAGTTTATACACTGATCCATAACATTTAAGTTAATGCATAAAAATAACTGTATAATAGCATACATACAACAGAATTTTAAATGCTATTGAAAAGTTGTATTAAAAAAATACTCTAAAAATAAAATAACATCATAAAGTATACTTGCTTTGAAAATACACATAACGGTCCTAACAGTACAATACTCGAGTTTCTTAGAAAAACTTCACAGGTAGCAGTTGGTTTTAGACGTGTGGTCCCTTTTATTAATGCTCTTAAATCCCTGTTCAATAAATATACATTATTTTGTTTCATTATTCGAATTAAATTTTTAAAATTTTTAATTTCTTTTTTGTGCGTAAATTAATTTAAAAGAAATAAGCTGCAAAACAATATCGGGATTTGAACCGATGATCTGTTGCACAGAGAGACGGTATTTTGCCATTGAGCTACACCCGCTTTGCCTTTATGATCGTCTTACCTATCTCTTCTTATAATTACATCTTGTGTTTTTCGGTTTTTCATATTAATAAATAAAATTAGGATCTTATTTAATTAAAAACATGTTTTGTTATAGAATCACCTATAAATCTGCAAACTTAACAAGAAAAATTAAACTTTTCGCTATTTTACGGATTTAATTTGACAAGAAATAATCTAAAGGTATAACATTAGGTAGAGATTATTTCTATAATAGTTAACGTAATTATAGTGATTTTTTTATAATTTGAATATTTGTATGACTAATTCTTGTTCCTAATTCAAATAAAACCGGCCAATTTGAAAATAGATTGCATCAGAAATATTTCAGTTTAAGTTTAAGTTCGGTCCTGATATATTTAGATAACCCAACAATCACCTGTGCGTGCAGCTGATTTTCTAAGTACCTATACGAGTCTCAATTTAATTTGTCTTTCAATTTACATACGATATGTACGTACATAACGTTTCAGGATATGTATAAACCTGGTAACTTTAAATTAAAAAAATATACTTTGCACAGTTAGTGACCATGGTCAATTGACCATGCATACATAGTATGCTTACTTCTAGTTCTAGTTATTTCTAAATTCGAGAGTACTTTCATTTATCTTGGTCAGAGTGGGGTTTCATTCATTTTTAAATTCTTCGTCATAACATAAAATTACCTTCTTACATATATCCATAATTTTAAATAATATATGTAAAGCTTACGTAAAAATATCGTAACCAGAAATATTTAGAACCCCCGTTCTAATAAACATTAAGTGTTATTATGTTTATGATATTTTTTTTGTAAAATTACTTTTATTAACGGACATTTTTATTCATTTTAGAAACATTCTCTTTATCACTTCAGTTTATAATAAAAGCCTGTCTAATAAGTTTCATAAAAGCTCAAATTTAGATTTTTTAAGAGCTTTTGTCTCACATGTAATACAAAATTAAATTAAACCAACTAAACTTAGAAACATCTAATTATATTACAAAAGATTTCATAAGACTCTCCCGGCCTTCTTAAAATTAAAACTTGCTTTTGAGCCAACTAAGTTAACTCCTCAAAGAAGTTTTTGTACTTAAAACGCTTTTGTTGTTTGTACTTTACTTAGCACCTTCTTTCTGGAATCAAATTTTTTATAAAGAGTCGTCCCAAGGTAAAGCACCATACTAAAACTGAAATAAGCTCCACTTTTATATTTCGAAGTGTAACAATACAGTTTTTATGGAAAGCTCACTACTTTCTCTAAACTCTAATAGAAATTAAAAGTACTTCACTTTCGAGTTCGGACCTAATTTAAGATTTAAACATTTGTAGATTCTTACCAGAGGACGTGTCTCGCGTTCCAAGCACCGACGAAGGCCGGGGACGAGGTCGCTCCTCTTCCAATATAATTTCCGCTTCGGAATTATAAAGATGAAACAAACTGGCAACACACTGTAAACGAGCTTTTCCTCCTTGAAAGGTATTGCCGTCAATGTCGAGTTCTAGTCCCGATACGGTTATCTTCGGCACACGGCGGCTTTCAACTGCACTAGAGTCAGATATATACAACAGTGAGCTCTCGTTCACCTAAAACAAAGAATTGCTTTAGTTTTTTATTATTAAAATCACAAAAGACACGTGAGGAATATCAAAAATTGAATAACTAGGGAAATTTGCGAATAAGAAAAACGGAAGTTACGACAATAATGAAGTCACGTAGTAGGCGCGAGCTCTGCTTTTGACGCGCGGCGCAAAAGCAAAGTTTTCAACCACATGCCAAAAATTAAGCTCCCACTTCATTCAAAACCTTCAGATGAAAATTAAAAATTTCTTTCAGAAATAAAATTGGCAAATACGCTTTACTCTTTGCGAAAAGGAAATGCCTATACATCACTGCATATTTTAAAATTTCTAATTTAACATGGCCTTATACCTGAATTAAAGAATTCAAAAACGTTTTTTCAATGAAAAAAGTAAATTACTTTCAAGAACACTCTCTCTTTAGAGAAAGTGTTAAGACGGTTGCTTTTATTTTTTAGAATTATTTACGACTTCTACACAAACAGTACTGAATTTAATTAAAATTTTTCAGTATTAGTTAAGTACAATTTGTTAATACTATTAAAAAAATTATATTATTTTTCGAAAATGTACAGCAGGGAGAAATTATCAATTACATTTACATATTATTATTCGCAACTGTTGTCTAAACTTCTATGAAAAGTAAAGACTTAAAGAGTTAGGTGGTCATACAACAGCATGCAGAAGTGTTGCAACCGATGCAAGGATCAATATATAATTGGCTGACATAATCAGTGACAATCAGTTGTTTTATTGCAAGACAGGGTTTAGCAGAAATGGAAGCAGCCAGAATTAGTTTTCAATTGTTGAATCTTTCTGTTCGGATTTGTTTAGTGGTCGTGATACAAACCTCATTGGTAAATCTTGAATAATAGGTTATTGTTATAATATACAAGCAAGCTACATTTGAAGCATCTCTTGTTAAATTGAATAATGTGTCCTAAGTATTTAAAAATTCGCATTTGTCTAGTTAGTAAAATTTGTCGTAGTTTTGTGGAATCTTTAATCCATTAATCGTTCTTGAGATGAAGCTGAAAACATTACTATATTGTGAATATAACTATGTTAACCACCTTTCATTTTGAATTTCTCGAAGTATTATTCATAATTAGTTGGTATGTAGCTACTATAGTTTCAAGTCCAAAAGACATTTTAAGAAATTCATAATGTCTATTTTCTTTATTGAGTGCTATATTTAGGATTTTCTCTTTTTCTATTTGAATCTGATGTAATCCACCGACTAAATTCAAAGTTGCATAACATTGGCTTTTTTCAAGTTTATCTAATAGATCGGAAATGTTAGGTAATGCTTATTCGTCATCGGTTATTTTGACATTTAATTATCTACAGTATACTGCTATTCTCCATATTTGTTTCCCTAAAGCGTTTAGCTATTCGGTAACTATGTAAAGGGGTAATCAATAAGATGAGGCACTGATCCTGAGATTCCATATTTTAGCATTTTATGGGTTCGTTGTCAAGTCTCATGAAGATATTTATAATTTTTAGTATCAATTAGAATATTGTATATTGATTATTACTTCACTAATAGGAGATCTTCGTAATAAAATATATGTTAAATCTTTTACAAAGATTTGTAAATTAAACCATTTTCTTGTTTATTTATATACTAAAAACGTAATTCTTGCAATATTTGTTGTAATCTTTTCTTGGTTTTATGTGAGGTTGTAGATTTTAATGATTTTGGTTGATAATTTAATTTTTCAATTACAATATTGTCTTCTGCTAGGCTAGTTGAATGATATTGGTTTTGGAAAGTGAATTTTGTTCCTTTATCCATAATATTTGTAATTGTACTTATTGCTAAATAATCATTATAAAATATTTATTGTTCGAGGATGAGTTGTTGGATTGGTAACCGGTCGGAAAATAAAAAAGAAGAAAAGAAAAGTGACTTATTCAAATACTTAAGGTTTTATCCAGACTGTGTTTAAGTCAATTTTTTAATTCTTCAAGTTACAACTTTACATAGACCTCTATACAGTATTAACACTACTTCAGGGTAGTGATTTGTATGACTTTATCAAAATTTCTACAGTTGCTATTTTTGGTTCTAAGTAACTTCCAAGTTGTTCATTATTTCTTACATTTCAGTCAAACAATATTTCCAAGGAAAAAACTATAGATTTTCTGTAGCTTCTGGAGAGATTACGACTAATGACATCTTTGATAGGTTCTGTAAAAATACATACTGACAGGTATCTTGGACAATTTGTTCTTCCATATGTTTTTATTATGTATGCTATTTACAGTCATATACAATAAATATTTCATCAAAACCTTATGGCTGCTTTATTTTTCTAATAAAACATTATTATTTTACTCAATATTGTATTTATTATTTTCTTTTTCCTTTGATATAATAACTTCCAGCAATTCAATTATTCTTCATTTCCAAATTTTAAAACAATTTATTATACTAGATTCTGTTCTAAACGCCACAACAAATTTATTAACTTGAGCCGCTTGAGCATATTGAAATATAAAATTCACTTCATGGTTATGCAATTGTGTAAATAATATACAACAGCGTATTACATCGTCTCGTCCCTTGTTTGTTTCAGTCAGTATTAAATTTAGATTTATGGTAGTAATTGTATTTGTCGTTTTAATTGTTGCTTACTCGTCGTTGTTGCCAAACTGAACTACCCCATCATTAATTAACAAGTTTAATTAATGCTGCGCTTGACGCGCTAGCGTCACTTCGTGATAATTTACATAAAGAGGTTTCGCGCTGATACTAAATTAAAATATTGCAAGCAATAACACTGCTTTAGAATTAAAGCGGGGATAATTACACTTGAATTTATTGTAACTGTAGTTTTTTGTGCATAACGAACACTTACCTTCTTTTTATTAATATACCATGTAAGATTTACTGGTGGATATGATGGTGGTGATGTGCAGTTGCCCCTTAATGTATAACCAATTTCATAGGAATCTTTTTCTATTTTCATTTGTGGTTCTCCTTCAGGAATACCTAGAATAAACAAGAGAAAAATTTATTTTCTCAAAAATAAAGTAATCATTTTTGTTGTAATAACCCATTTTAAATCTTCGATAAAACTTTCTGCTATTATGATCTTGTTATCCCAATTAACTTAACTAAAAAGTTCAAAGGAATACGGGTTTTATAAACGATAATGCGAAAATAGCGTGCTCCGACAGCTTTAAATTCAGTGTCTATTATTACAGGAAAATAAGCTTTTAAATACAAAATATCCGTGTTCCACAAGCTTTAATATCATAGATAATGCACAAAATAACATTTTAATATCGACTGTAGAGATATGTTCATTCAGTTATACGTAATTTGTATGATACAAACTAGATTAAATTATCATTTGATATGTATATTATTAAACTTCTATAATTTCCATTAATTAATCTTCATAGTACTATATAGACCGCATAAATGATGCAGAAATCGGTATTTACTTAACAAAGGAAAAATGTATTTTAGTATAAAACCTAATTTTCTAGATTTCAAAAATTGACTTATTAATATCTAAAATCAATCTCAGTTTAATCTCTTTTCCTATATACTGTTACAAGGGGAGGTTTGGAATTGGTCCCCGAGAAAAGCTTTGACTTATTTGAGAAAAACTCATTTGAGAAATTGTGTTTTTACATGCTATTCTCCTATGTAACAAAACCGATAATAGACCCTGTACATAAAATTAGCCGCGGAATGCAACATAGACAAATCTATGGCCGTTTTGGACATAATCGGACAAAAATTTAAAAAATGGTCTTAAAAAAGTTGAACGTTGGTGTACCCGTAAATATTATTATTCTAAACTATACTTACATTGGGAAAAAACATTTAAACCCACTCATTTCACCCGCAGAGGACAACAAAGTTCATACAAATAAATTTTCCAAAATCAATAAATTTAAAGATTTCCTTTTTTTTTGAAACGCATAAAGTAAATGGGATTAATAAAAAGATTCACAATTTTTTTAATCTAGCTGATAACTGTTTCGACAGCTAAGTTGTCATCATCAAAGATAATATATATATACAAACAAACACGTCCGTAAGGTAAATACCATAAATATAAAACTAGAGAAAAAATTAAAATTCTAACATTTCTAGTAACAGAAAATTACTGAACTCAATCTGTTCGATCATGGAAGGTACTGAGTGTTCAGTACTTTGTAATAGTTAGCATAATTCCCGTTCTCGTCATGATAGTAGGTTAAAATAGTTTTTTAAATAGTTGTCAATATATATTTTAAACGAACACACGACCAATTTTTCTTCTTCACATTTATTCGAAAAACCATTTTCAAATCCCAGCAAAGAATGATGCACAATCATTCAGAAACATGGCCCTAACGAGCCGATACATCCTGTATCAGCGCACACAATAATTTAATCTTAATAAGATGCCGTCCATTGTTGAAGGTATTAGGCATTGATTTTGCAGGTCCCATTATGATCAGAGAAAGCAGAAGACGTGAAAGGGTTAATACTTATCTGTGCTACATAGCCATCTTCGTCTGTATCACAACTAAGGCTGTTCACATGAAATTTGTATCCAGTCTCACTACAGAAGCATTCTTGTCAGCATAGTAGATAACAAATGAGTACTGTGGAGCCACACAACCTTGAACTCTCATTTGACCTCCTTTCACTTTTTAAGCCCCTCCCATTTAGAAGCCACTTCCCCCTGTCCAATCCACTCCCATTTATAAGCCACGCCTCCCTCTCTCCTTTACCCCTCTCCAAGCCCCTCCCTTTTAGAAGCCACTTCCCCTCCCCCTCTCTACCTTCACTCTGCTTATAATAAAAAATCTACAAAAAAGTTATAAATAATAATAATTTATTTAGATTACAACAATTAATACAACAATTAATACAATTAATAATAAGCACAAAGGTATGTTTATAATTCATTTTAAAAAATAAACAATAGATTACATTTCTACGAAAAACAATACACGAAATATTTCACAATTTTATATTATACAATATAAAATTGTGAAATATTTCGTGTATTGTTTTTCGTAGAAATGTAATCTATTGTTTATTTTTTAAAATGAATTATAAACATACCTTTGTGCTTATTATTAATTGTATTAATTGTTGTATTAATTGTTGTAATCTAAATAAATTATTATTATTTATAACTTTTTTGTGGATTTTTTATTATAAGCAAAGAGAGTGAAGGTAGAGAGGGGGAGGGGAAGTGGCTTCTAAAAGGGAGGGGCTTGGAGAGGGGGAAAGGAGAGAGGAAGGCGTGGCTTATAAATGGGAGTGGCTTGGACAGGGGGAAGTGGCTTCTAAATGGGAGGGGCTTAAAAAGTGAAAGGAGGTCAAATGAGAGTTCAAGGTTGTGTGGCTCCACAGTACCCATTTGTTATCTACTCAGCATTAAAGATATTCATGTCTAGGAGAGGAAAATGCACAGATATATTTTCGTATAATGCCACCAATTTTGTTAAACCTAACAAGACTTTAAAGCAACTACCTCGTCTATCATCAGATGAACATTGGAACACAGTATTGAATTATGTCACTAATCACACGATAAGTCAGCATTTTATACCACCCAGATCACTAAATTTTGGTAGTTTATGGGAAACCACAGTAAAATCTCTAAAGCACCATCTAAAACGGATCACAGGAAATGCTGTATTCACGTATGAAGAATACATTACATTGCTGATACAAGCAGAAGAAATTCTCAATTCCCGACCACTCACTCCTTTATCAAAAAACCCAAACGACTTCTAGGCTCTTACTTCATCACATTTGTTAATTGGCAAAGCGCTTACAACCACTAGTTATAACAGTAAAAATATTACTTGGGAAACATTGTATATAATAGTTTTAAGAAAAATTGTTGTATTTAAAAGTTTTCATAAATTATGTAGAATGCTCTCTACAGGTCTTTCGGTTTGTTAGATTTTTTTCAATAGATGCTCGTAAGTTTCTGAACAGAAACTGTTGTTTGGTTATCAACGAAATAACTTTTATTCACAATCATATTGCAATATGTACATTTCATATGTTATAAAAACCTTGGAAAGTAAGCTATTGCTATAGCAACACCAAAGTGGTTAACAATTTCCTTTACATGTCTGTAAAACTGACGTGTAAAGTTATGGCCAACTGTTTTTTCTGAATAATTTAAAACAGGACGTTTTATCCGATTTAAATTTGAGTTTTTATAAATATATTTAACGCTAAAAACATATTTTTTATTTAATATTAGTTTTATTTTTATTTTTCCGTATTTTATATTTAATAATTACAATGGAATTAAATATTTTCTAATTTTAAAATACTGAGCGCATACATCGCCATCTAGCGGCGAAGAATGAAACCTTACTTAAAATTTCTTTTGGTCGATAGATGGCTTTGATTGAAATTATGACAGTTTATAAAAAATTTATTTTAAAATTTAAAATTACTTTCTATATTAATTATCTTAAGTCTAATTATTGTGAATAAAATAGTATACATGTTTCGTTGGTAAAGTTTCCACGCCTCGCGATAATTGTTTGACCTCGACGTACCGTCTCGGTCAAACAATTATCGCTTGGCTTGTAAAGATATCCTTTACCAACTCAACATGTAATATACTATTATCCATTATAAATGGTTTATTAGAAATCAATTAGTTAAGCATTAAAAACGAATATCGCTGAATTTATCAGTAATAAAACATTTATTAACTGGGTTTACTTTCATTTTTCAACTTTCTTAAACATTTTTTAACTTTTTTTCCTATTATAGCTAAAATAGCTATACAGGACGTGCCCATTTTACATTCTGCAGTTAATGTTATTTGTTTTTATTTATTTATTTCATTAATTTTATTTGTTAAAAAACATACACTTTTTTTACTTCTATTATTTTACAATAAATGTTATTTTCATTTACGTTTGTATTTTTGATAAACTCAATTAGTGTTAAATTATCACCCAGTGAAATGAAAGAGGTTAAACGGCTATCTCATTTTGAGCTTTTATGTATTGTTGATTGCATAAATATACAGTAAATACAATGGTTTCAGATAATTATTTTAAAATGGAATATATTGCATTTTAATTAATAGCGCTGTATAAAGACTACTAGTTACCATTACTATATCTTAATGTAGTTTTCGTTGTTTTTTTAGGGGGCAACTTCAAACCTCCTCTTGTTAGATAAACACGTTTATCGTGGATAGTGGTTGTCCAAGCCCTGGAAAAAATTAAGCTTGGCAACGCCGCACCGCTTGTTTGTAAAAACACGAGAGTGAATAAAGATATTGCAGGAGTAACCACGTTTTCATTTCTCGCTCGAAAGTTAAAAATACCAATGCAATTTGAATCGCGAAAGTTGTTTTTCATCAAAAAGTCAAAGTATAAACATAATTTGGTCCTTCGAACCTGAATACAGTGAATCTAGTGTCCTAAATAAGGATAATTTGCAACAAAACAATTCAATAAACAAAAGAAAATTCATTCAAAGTGCTCCGCGTCTGATAAGTTCGAGAGTAACAGTTAACCAGATAAGTTCTCAACATCCTTCAAGGCGACTCCGAGAATTCGACTCAGCACTACACAGAAGAGCGACTGGATCTTGAAAGCAGATGGTGCGCTAGTGAGCGTGCGTCGCAGGGAAAACGTTCTCAAGTAAGCCTGTTCCTATTTATACGATTCCCTTTATTAATCATTTGAAATTACCGATTTCGTGTACAATTATTACAAAAATGGCTCCATCTCCCGCAAAAATTCGTGCATCTATCAAACAAAAACAAACACTTTTTAAGGGTTTTATAGACACCTTTTTTGCATGTCTTCCTTTAAATTCTCCCGATTTTGATTATTTAGGCTTAGATAAAAAGAAGTTAATTGAATTAGAAACTCGCTTTGCGTGACATGAAAACATTTTGCAAGAATTTGATGACATTCAAACACAAATTGAGGGCTAATGCGAGGGGGATGAATTAACCAATGGTTTTAAAGAAAGAATGGAGTTTGAAAACGCGTATTATGAAATAGTAAGTCAATGCAAAGAATTTTTAAATGCTTACTACGATAAATTAAATGAATGAAACACAGCTAACTGTAATAAATCAGATGAATCGGTGAGTTCTGTGAGTGCAACCAGCGGACGAACCAAATCAACAGGGCAACCGAAATCAAACTACCCACCTTTTCGGGTTAATATAGTGCATGGCTCGAATACAGGGACACGTTCAATTCTCTTATCAATAAAAACACATCCCTGGACGACATTCAAAAATTTCATTACTTGCGTTCGTCGTTGGAGGCGGCGCAGATAATTCGGGCGATAGAATTTTCCGCCGAAAACTATGACGCAGCCTGGAATGCACTTTTAGATCGCTACAATAACGAAAGCGTGCTTGTTTATAATCACGTAAAATCAATCTTTGAAATATTTACCAGTTATAAATCAGGAATCCGCGATAGAATTAAGGAAAATGTTAGACCTTGTTTCTAGGCATCTAAGATCGTTAAACGCGTTAGGGCAACCAACACATTCTTGGGATACGCTTTTAATTTATCATTTAGCTTTAAAGCTAGATAAACGCACTGCCCGTGAATGCGAAGAAAAACGCCCTAAATTGTCTCGGAAAAATCCTAATTCAACTAAGCCAAGTGTTTTACCAGATTTCAACGAATTTAAATTATTTTTGCAACAAAAGGCAGATTTTTTAGAAACCGTGGCTGTAACAATGGAACAAAAGAATAGTAAAATGAAGGTGTCAACCTCTCACGCCATTTATCAAACAAAACCAAGTGATCCTACTTCAATTTCATGTGAAAAGAGTTTCTTGCATGTTTTGTAAAGAGGCAAACCATTTTATACAAAATTGCCCCAAATTCCTAAAACTTTCTACATATGATAGAATTGCAAAAATAAAAGCTCTCAAGCTTTGTATAAATTGTTTACGAGATAATCATCTGAACAAATTTTGTTTTGCGGGGAATTGCAAAAAATGCAAGGGCAAATACAATACATTGTTACATTTTAACAGTAACTCCAATGAAACGACACCAAAAAATTATAGCGAAAGTCAATCAATTGGTTCAATCGCGAATGTAGCAACTACTTGTGTAGATAGCTACGTGCTTCTATCAACTGCACTGATTGAAATTTTAAATAAAACTGGTCAACCTAAAGTTTTTAGAGCGCTTTTGGACTGTGCCTCGCAATCCAATTTCATTAGTGAGGAATGTTGCAATATTTTAGGTCTGGAAACACCCCCAACCGATATTTCTGTGGTAGGTATCAACCAGTGCGCAACCAAACTAAACAAAATGTGCAATGCTTCAATAAGATCCCCACGCACAAAACTTTCAAATCAAGTTACCCTTTTTAATCTTACCTACAATCAATGAATGAATGCCGAATCAACCAATCAACGTTTCGGCCCTTAATATACCAAACCACCTCAATTTGAGTAAAATCCAAGCAGTCGATCTTCTTTTGGGGGATGAAATATTTTACAACCTTCTATGCGCTGGTCAGATCCGTTTGGGTCAAGATGGCCACACTATAATGCAAAAAACCGTTCTTGGTTGGGTACCTGTTTCCTCTTGTTCCTCAACCCAAATAGTTTGTAAGTTGTCTTCTAGTGAAGTTTCAAACATCGATCTTTAAAATCAGTTAAAAAGGTTCTGGGAAATAGAGGAGCCTTGTATTGAAAGCTCAATCCTTTCTAGTGACAACGAAGCATGTGAGGAGATTTTTCAAAATTCCACCATTTGAGATTAAGATGGTAGATTCATTGTTCAAATACCATTAAAGGGATCTCCTTCTCTCTTAGGTGAGTCTAAAGAGACTGCATTTAACCGATTAAGATCTG
This sequence comes from Agrypnus murinus, assembly GCA_929113105.1. Taxonomy (NCBI): domain Eukaryota; kingdom Metazoa; phylum Arthropoda; class Insecta; order Coleoptera; family Elateridae; genus Agrypnus; species Agrypnus murinus. Next base: position 88,176,084 of record OV816024.1, read on the forward strand.
TAGAAACCAAGCTTTCAAAAAATCCTAACCTTGCAAGGCTTTATACTGATTTTATGCAAGAATACATCTCTGTATGTGACACATATGACACCAGTAGGAAAGTGTGATGATTTGTCTTTTTCTTATTTTATGCCTCATCATGGGGTCTTCAATGAAGGAAACTAGACTACTCACCTTAGAGTAGTATTCGAAATATTTCACAATTTTATATTATACAATATAAAATTGTGAAATATTTCGTGTATTGTTTTTCGTAGAAATGTAATCTATTGTTTATTTTTTAAAATGAATTATAAACATACCTTTGTGCTTATTATTAATTGTATTAATTGTTGTATTAATTGTTGTAATCTAAATAAATTATTATTATTTATAACTTTTTTGTGGATTTTTTATTATAAGCAAAGAGAGTGAAGGTAGAGAGGGGGAGGGGAAGTGGCTTCTAAAAGGGAGGGGCTTGGAGAGGGGGAAAGGAGAGAGGAAGGCGTGGCTTATAAATGGGAGTGGCTTGGACAGGGGGAAGTGGCTTCTAAATGGGAGGGGCTTAAAAAGTGAAAGGAGGTCAAATGAGAGTTCAAGGTTGTGTGGCTCCACAGTACCCATTTGTTATCTACTCAGCATTAAAGATATTCATGTCTAGGAGAGGAAAATGCACAGATATATTTTCGTATAATGCCACCAATTTTGTTAAACCTAACAAGACTTTAAAGCAACTACCTCGTCTATCATCAGATGAACATTGGAACACAGTATTGAATTATGTCACTAATCACACGATAAGTCAGCATTTTATACCACCCAGATCACTAAATTTTGGTAGTTTATGGGAAACCACAGTAAAATCTCTAAAGCACCATCTAAAACGGATCACAGGAAATGCTGTATTCACGTATGAAGAATACATTACATTGCTGATACAAGCAGAAGAAATTCTCAATTCCCGACCACTCACTCCTTTATCAAAAAACCCAAACGACTTCTAGGCTCTTACTTCATCACATTTGTTAATTGGCAAAGCGCTTACAACCACTAGTTATAACAGTAAAAATATTACTTGGGAAACATTGTATATAATAGTTTTAAGAAAAATTGTTGTATTTAAAAGTTTTCATAAATTATGTAGAATGCTCTCTACACGTCTTTCGGTTTGTTAGATTTTTTTCAATAGATGCTCGTAAGTTTCTGAACAGAAACTGTTGTTTGGTTATCAACGAAATAACTTTTATTCACAATCATATTGCAATATGTACATTTCATATGTTATAAAAACCTTGGAAAGTAAGCTATTGCTATAGCAACACCAAAGTGGTTAACAATTTCCTTTACATGTCTGTAAAACTGACGTGTAAAGTTATGGCCAACTGTTTTTTCTGAATAATTTAAAACAGGACGTTTTATCCGATTTAAATTTGAGTTTTTATAAATATATTTAACGCTAAAAACATATTTTTTATTTAATATTAGTTTTATTTTTATTTTTCCGTATTTTATATTTAATAATTACAATGGAATTAAATATTTTCTAATTTTAAAATACTGAGCGCATACATCGCCATCTAGCGGCGAAGAATGAAACCTTACTTAAAATTTCTTTTGGTCGATAGATGGCTTTGATTGAAATTATGACAGTTTATAAAAAATTTATTTTAAAATTTAAAATTACTTTCTATATTAATTATCTTAAGTCTAATTATTGTGAATAAAATAGTATACATGTTTCGTTGGTAAAGTTTCCACGCCTCGCGATAATTGTTTGACCTCGACGTACCGTCTCGGTCAAACAATTATCGCTTGGCTTGTAAAGATATCCTTTACCAACTCAACATGTAATATACTATTATCCATTATAAATGGTTTATTAGAAATCAATTAGTTAAGCATTAAAAACGAATATCGCTGAATTTATCAGTAATAAAACATTTATTAACTGGGTTTACTTTCATTTTTCAACTTTCTTAAACATTTTTTAACTTTTTTTCCTATTATAGCTAAAATAGCTATACAGGACGTGCCCATTTTACATTCTGCAGTTAATGTTATTTGTTTTTATTTATTTATTTCATTAATTTTATTTGTTAAAAAACATACACTTTTTTTACTTCTATTATTTTACAATAAATGTTATTTTCATTTACGTTTGTATTTTTGATAAACTCAATTAGTGTTAAATTATCACCCAGTGAAATGAAAGAGGTTAAACGGCTATCTCATTTTGAGCTTTTATGTATTGTTGATTGCATAAATATACAGTAAATACAATGGTTTCAGATAATTATTTTAAAATGGAATATATTGCATTTTAATTAATAGCGCTGTATAAAGACTACTAGTTACCATTACTATATCTTAATGTAGTTTTCGTTGTTTTTTTAGGGGGCAACTTCAAACCTCCTCTTGTTAGATAAACACGTTTATCGTGGATAGTGGTTGTCCAAGCCCTGGAAAAAATTAAGCTTGGCAACGCCGCACCGCTTGTTTGTAAAAACACGAGAGTGAATAAAGATATTGCAGGAGTAACCACGTTTTCATTTCTCGCTCGAAAGTTAAAAATACCAATGCAATTTGAATCGCGAAAGTTGTTTTTCATCAAAAAGTCAAAGTATAAACATAATTTGGTCCTTCGAACCTGAATACAGTGAATCTAGTGTCCTAAATAAGGATAATTTGCAACAAAACAATTCAATAAACAAAAGAAAATTCATTCAAAGTGCTCCGCGTCTGATAAGTTCGAGAGTAACAGTTAACCAGATAAGTTCTCAACATCCTTCAAGGCGACTCCGAGAATTCGACTCAGCACTACACAGAAGAGCGACTGGATCTTGAAAGCAGATGGTGCGCTAGTGAGCGTGCGTCGCAGGGAAAACGTTCTCAAGTAAGCCTGTTCCTATTTATACGATTCCCTTTATTAATCATTTGAAATTACCGATTTCGTGTACAATTATTACAAAAATGGCTCCATCTCCCGCAAAAATTCGTGCATCTATCAAACAAAAACAAACACTTTTTAAGGGTTTTATAGACACCTTTTTTGCATGTCTTCCTTTAAATTCTCCCGATTTTGATTATTTAGGCTTAGATAAAAAGAAGTTAATTGAATTAGAAACTCGCTTTGCGTGACATGAAAACATTTTGCAAGAATTTGATGACATTCAAACACAAATTGAGGGCTAATGCGAGGGGGATGAATTAACCAATGGTTTTAAAGAAAGAATGGAGTTTGAAAACGCGTATTATGAAATAGTAAGTCAATGCAAAGAATTTTTAAATGCTTACTACGATAAATTAAATGAATGAAACACAGCTAACTGTAATAAATCAGATGAATCGGTGAGTTCTGTGAGTGCAACCAGCGGACGAACCAAATCAACAGGGCAACCGAAATCAAACTACCCACCTTTTCGGGTTAATATAGTGCATGGCTCGAATACAGGGACACGTTCAATTCTCTTATCAATAAAAACACATCCCTGGACGACATTCAAAAATTTCATTACTTGCGTTCGTCGTTGGAGGCGGCGCAGATAATTCGGGCGATAGAATTTTCCGCCGAAAACTATGACGCAGCCTGGAATGCACTTTTAGATCGCTACAATAACGAAAGCGTGCTTGTTTATAATCACGTAAAATCAATCTTTGAAATATTTACCAGTTATAAATCAGGAATCCGCGATAGAATTAAGGAAAATGTTAGACCTTGTTTCTAGGCATCTAAGATCGTTAAACGCGTTAGGGCAACCAACACATTCTTGGGATACGCTTTTAATTTATCATTTAGCTTTAAAGCTAGATAAACGCACTGCCCGTGAATGCGAAGAAAAACGCCCTAAATTGTCTCGGAAAAATCCTAATTCAACTAAGCCAAGTGTTTTACCAGATTTCAACGAATTTAAATTATTTTTGCAACAAAAGGCAGATTTTTTAGAAACCGTGGCTGTAACAATGGAACAAAAGAATAGTAAAATGAAGGTGTCAACCTCTCACGCCATTTATCAAACAAAACCAAGTGATCCTACTTCAATTTCATGTGAAAAGAGTTTCTTGCATGTTTTGTAAAGAGGCAAACCATTTTATACAAAATTGCCCCAAATTCCTAAAACTTTCTACATATGATAGAATTGCAAAAATAAAAGCTCTCAAGCTTTGTATAAATTGTTTACGAGATAATCATCTGAACAAATTTTGTTTTGCGGGGAATTGCAAAAAATGCAAGGGCAAATACAATACATTGTTACATTTTAACAGTAACTCCAATGAAACGACACCAAAAAATTATAGCGAAAGTCAATCAATTGGTTCAATCGCGAATGTAGCAACTACTTGTGTAGATAGCTACGTGCTTCTATCAACTGCACTGATTGAAATTTTAAATAAAACTGGTCAACCTAAAGTTTTTAGAGCGCTTTTGGACTGTGCCTCGCAATCCAATTTCATTAGTGAGGAATGTTGCAATATTTTAGGTCTGGAAACACCCCCAACCGATATTTCTGTGGTAGGTATCAACCAGTGCGCAACCAAACTAAACAAAATGTGCAATGCTTCAATAAGATCCCCACGCACAAAACTTTCAAATCAAGTTACCCTTTTTAATCTTACCTACAATCAATGAATGAATGCCGAATCAACCAATCAACGTTTCGGCCCTTAATATACCAAACCACCTCAATTTGAGTAAAATCCAAGCAGTCGATCTTCTTTTGGGGGATGAAATATTTTACAACCTTCTATGCGCTGGTCAGATCCGTTTGGGTCAAGATGGCCACACTATAATGCAAAAAACCGTTCTTGGTTGGGTACCTGTTTCCTCTTGTTCCTCAACCCAAATAGTTTGTAAGTTGTCTTCTAGTGAAGTTTCAAACATCGATCTTTAAAATCAGTTAAAAAGGTTCTGGGAAATAGAGGAGCCTTGTATTGAAAGCTCAATCCTTTCTAGTGACAACGAAGCATGTGAGGAGATTTTTCAAAATTCCACCATTTGAGATTAAGATGGTAGATTCATTGTTCAAATACCATTAAAGGGATCTCCTTCTCTCTTAGGTGAGTCTAAAGCTACGAGCAAATAGAAACAGGAGAGAACATTTCAATGGTCGGGGGTAAGGAACCGACGCGACGGAAGTCGGCCATTATATAAACCACGTTGAGCAGGTCGGGGTTGTTGACGTACGACGTTCGATATTGTCCGTGTCAGGTCGGGGTTGTTGACGTATACAATCGATCGATATTCATCGGGTGCCGGTACCCTCTCTCACTCACTCGTACCCTCTCTCACTCACTCTTATAAACCACTTTTTCTAGCAGTTCCGTCGCGTGGAATATAATGCAATGTTCTCTCCTGTTTCTATTTGCTCGTAGGTCTAAAGAGACTGCATTTAACCGATTAAGATCTGTAGAAACCAAGCTTTCAAAAAATCCTAACCTTGCAAGGCTTTATACTGATTTTATGCAAGAATACATCTCTGTATGTGACACATATGACACCAGTAGGAAAGTGTGATGATTTGTCTTTTTCTTATTTTATGCCTCATCATGGGGTCTTCAATGAAGGAAACTAGACTACTCACCTTAGAGTAGTATTCGATGCCTCCGCGCGAACAGATACGGCCATATCTTTCAATGACCTTCAATATGTAGGCCTGACCATTCAAGATGACCTAGTGTCAATACTGCTTCGATTTAGACAAAACGCCATTGTTCTTTGTGCAGACATTGTAAAAATGTTTCGTCAAATTTGGGTCGATCCATCGCAGCTAACACTCCAAGAAATTCTCTGGAGACAAAGCCCAGAGGAAGAACCAATTGAATATTGTTTAAATACTGTCTCCTTTGGTCAAGCTTCCATTACTTTCAAGGGAGAACTTCCAGAAATGAAAAAACAAAGACCAACCTACTTGATAGTTCAATTTGTAGATCCGTTTCCTATATCGCAATTTTCCAATTTTGAAAGGTTACAACGAGTACTGCATGGTGTATTAGATTTACCGAAAATGCAAAACTATCTAAACCACACAGAATCCTTGCTCCACTTAATGCTTCCGAGCTTAACAGTGCCACTGAATATTTAATAAAGATAGCTCAGCCGGAATCATTTGGTGAGGAAATTTGTCTTATTGCAAAATCTAAACCTTTATCTCCTATATCTAATCTTTTGTCACTAACGCCGTTCCTTGACGTAAAGGGAATATTAAGGACGTCTTCAAAACTCGCCCCTTAATTTTGAGAGAAAACACCCAGCATTATTGTCTAACAAACACTGCTTGACTAAACTTCTGTTCAAGCACGAGCATTTAAAAATGTTTCATCTTGGTCCCCAGCATTTGCTATATCGTATGAGAGAGAGATTTTGGCCTCTCAGCGGCCGTAGTATGGCCGGACAATTAGTACATGAGTGTATCAGATGTTTTCATTCAAAACCGCCATCTCGAGCTCCGATGATGGGCACACTTCCGATACTGTGAGTCTGCCCTGCCCCTCCGTTCCATACCACAGGAGTAGACTATGCTGGTCCCATAAAGATCAAAGACCGAATTGGTATAGGTACGAAAATTATTAAGGCATATGTCAGTTTATTTATTTGCTTTACGACCAAGTGCATTCATCTAGAAGCTGTAAGTAATTTAAGCACCGACGCCTTTATCGCTGCCTGCAGACGATTTGTCGCGAGACGCGTAAAACCATACTACAATGTTTTCAGACAACGGCACCAATTTCGTGGGTGCAGTCACAGAACTGAACGAATTAGCTCTATTTTTAGTAAAAAATGAGAACAATTTAGAAAAAACCTTATGTAACAAGGGTGTAAATTGGAAATTCATTCCCGCTTTTAGCCCTCACATGGGTGGGTACTGGGAAGCAGGGGTGAAAGCTACAAAAAATCATTTAAAACGAGTTACAGCGGATGTCAATTTGACCTTTGAAGAACTTTGTACACTTTTAGCGGAGATTGAGCGCATTTTAAATTCTAGACCTATTTCTCCAATGTCCTCTGATCCAAAGGATTTCACCACTCTAACTCCATCTCATTTCCTAATCGGGCGATCTATCTCTTCGTTGCCTGACCCAGATATTGTCGAATTGCTAAAAAACAAACTCTCTCGTTTCCAACTTATCCAGCAGTTACAGCGGCACTTTTGGAGACGATGATCACGCGAGTTCTCTGAAATGCAAACCAGATCAAAATGGAAGGAAAATAAGGCCAAGGTCGCCGTTGTTTCTCTTGTTCTCCTCCAGGACAAGAATTCTCCACCATTGAAATGGGCACCTGGACGTGTTCAAACCCTCCATCCAGGTACGGATGGCATCGCACGTGTAGTCGATGTGAAGACGAGCAGTGGGACGATTCATCGTGCTCTCGTGAAATTGTGTAAGTTACCAGTGGAGTGTGAAGTGTCTTCGGCAACTAAAGATTCCAAAGACAGTGAAAACATATAAGACTTTCTCGAAATAGACATTTTCATGTCAAAGCCACTATATGAGCGTTTGTTATTATATTAAAAATATATTATGTTATTTACATGCATGTTGACGGATCTGTTTTGTTTATATGTGTTATGTAACTTGTAAATGTTTCAAAAGATACCTAAGTCTTTCAAGGTCGGGGGTATGTTCAAGCCCTGCAAAAAATTAAGCTTGGCATCGCTGCACCACTTGCTTGTAAAAACACGAGAGTGAATAAAGATATTGCAAGAGTAACCACGTTTTCATTTCTCGCCCGAGAGTTAAAAATACCAATGCAAGTTTAATCGCGAAAGTTGTTTTTCATCAGAAAGTCAAAGTATAAGCAGTGGTTCTTGGTCATTCTTGTGGTTCACAGTAAGGCCTTTTTGAGACATATCTGCGTCATCGTTCACACTGATTAGGTGTTGTTTTTAATTTAAAATTTAGTTTATTTAAGTAATAAAACGCTCTTCTACTCTTTTTTGGTAGTAGCTTTTTTAAATACTATTTTATTTTAGAAATAATATCTTGTGCTGTAAACACAACCACTTCAAAATTATTTTTATACAATTTTCTATAAAAATCTTTATCTATTTTATTTTACTCGTATCTATTTCTATGTTTCTTTATTATAGTTCTTTTACCGTCAGACACATATTTATAGTTAATATTACTTTGTTTGCAGTCTTTCAATTAATGATGGAGTTTGTTTTTTAATTACCTAATAATATCAATGTCTCTTCAATTTTCTTTCAATTAATTAAAGTTTATTGTACATAAATTTAACTACCGCTGCCAACTGGTGGAAACAAAGTCGCTCTAAATGAAAACTCAAGAAACTTTGAAAAAATTGTAATATCCTCTATCTTTCTCCAAATGCAGACCCACACCTGGAGACCAAAACACAAACATAAATACCAATAAAATTAAAACCCGAGTTATTTAGCTCTGTTTAAAGAATTTTTGGCACTTTCGTCCACGGGAGTTGAAAGTATGGGTTATAGGAGGTAAACAGCCCCCTCATATCTTGGAACAGGGGAGGCGTCGCCCTCTACAAACAAGGGTAATAGTATAAAGATAAAGAAAGGGTTTAATTATTTTCTCTTAGTTATTCTGAATGATTTAACTCATATAAGCAGTGAAGGGATGCAAAAATGGTTTCACCTTTTTCGTATAATAAAGTGGTAAATATTCAAGATTAAATTATTTGTTTGAGTTTGCTACATGGTAAATCTCTCTGCGTATATTCGTTAGTTCGCCCATTGTTTAGTGCAGTGGTTCTTAACCATTGGTCCGCGGACTTCCGGAAGTCTGTAATGGCCATGTGCAGTCCACGAAGACTGTAATTATTATAGTGTTATATTATTAAAAATAATAAATACGAAGAATAGATTGCGACAAATATTATGTCTTTACGTTGTCAAAAATTGCATTGTTAAAACGTTCAAAGTCAGCGGTTTTACAAATTATCAAAAAAAAGGGGGAGCGTCACACGCTTGATGATTGCCTAAATCGCAGCCCAGAAAGTGCCTGGTAAATGGTAAATGCAAAAGTAGGAATTATACAAAATATGAAAAAGAGATTACTACCCCTACTTTATATCGTAAACATGTTTCCCTATTATTTTCGGCAGATTTTGCATCTATCCCCTATTTTGGTACGACCCTGGATCTTTTGAATTCTAAAAACGTCAATTTTGTGAAAAAACAGGTTATCTACCAAACTGTCCTAAGCTTCATCCCATAGAGTGCTACTGGGCTATTATAAAAAGAAACTTGAGAAGCGGAGGTCGAGCAGCTAAAACAATCGAAGAATTTAAACAGATTTGGGGTGCAGCTAGCCGAGAAATTTCAGCAAAAGATGTGCAAAGACTTATCACTGGTATTCCAGCAAAGTTTCGAAACTTCGATCGTTGATTATATGTATTATTCTTTATATACATAAGTAACAAGACGTAGATATAAGTTGTTTTGTAATTTTCAAATAAAATATGTAAAACTGGTGAAAAGTTTAACATTTTTATCAATGATTTAGTGAAATGAGCAGTTCTTAAAACAATTTCTTTGTGCGTAAAACTCGATCTTACGGAAAGTAAAAGTATTCAGAAAAATAATATTAACCCTGTCTGAAACTTGTCCCTGTTTTCAATTATTTATTTTTAGACACATTGGTTTGATATCAAGTTCGACTATTTCTTTGACTTAGGAACGCACTTATGTAAAACGCACATGCACCGTATATGTATGTATAAATGTTAATTGTAATTAACACTACCAAACCATTGAAGTAACTACATACTTGCGCGTGGTACAAGGCGGTGTTATTTTTAACGACAACCACAGAAAGATATTTATGTAGTTGTCGAGACCGACTGCTTAACGTACCCATCTGACAGCACGGCAAAGTGTACTGAGGCTTTATCGACGAGAAAGATTATCTAGCCAGTTCCAGGAATCAAATCCGGAATCTAATCGGAAATTTCCAAATAGCCAATTTCCAACTTACTAGTACAGTATGAACAATTAGTTGGGAGTGTTTCTGTACTCCGCACAGTTTCTTACGTAAGCTTATGAGTATGAATACATGAATGTTTTACGTGGGGTCCCCATGTTAACATACCCCCACGTTCCTTCCCTTGGGAGGAAGTAATTAAGATACGCTCAATCAGCGCGCAATTGCATAGCAATTGCTCCAAGTTACTCACTGGTCGGAGCGAGGTTGCCTATCCACCCTCTACTAGCTAACTAGGTTAGTACCGGAGCGATTGACTTAACACGTGCTCACCCGCCGGCACCCTTCCGTTCTATTTCATACGGGGACAAGTGCCTCGTCCAGCATTAGGACTATTCCCCCAACCTAGGTCAGTACATCGGAGCCCTGAAGTTCCTTCACCGAGCCAAAGTTGGGGCTACTGTCCGATCGAATTCAACCTCAAGTGTGGCAGGACTTGGTTTTTAAATGGTTTTGCCACCCCGATCTCCCAGTTATAGGCCTGGTGTGCCCCCGACAGAGCTTCGTTTCGAGATTACTTTATAGGCTCCATCAAAGTAGCATCCCGGTGTGTACCCGTTAAGGTGAAGTTGTCTTGAACGTGAGAGGCTATGTATCTTCGCATCAACGTTCTTTAAATGTAGGTCTCTAGACGATTTCTGGGAACCCAAAACTGACAGCATATGCTAGACCCCGTACTGTCACCTCCGAAACGCTACCTGGTGGCTTGCAGTTTCTCATGGGTTAGCGAGCGAACTCCCTGACCGAGATAAACCTCACTTGAATCTCCCCCATTCGTCTAGATCAGACAAGATATTGTAATTGTTTTACATAGGGTTCCTATATAAACATACGCCCACGTTCCTTCCAAGAGGAAGTGATTGAGATACGCCCAATTAGCGCGCAATTGCGAACAATTGCTCCCAGTAACTCACTGGAAGGATCGAGGTTGCCTATCCACCCTCTACTAGCTGTCCAGGCTAGTACCGGAGCGATCGACTTAACACGTGCTCACCCGCCGGTACCCTCCCGACCCCTTTCATATGGGGCTAAGTACCTCGTCCCTCGTCGCAATAGGACTATTCCCCCAACTTAACTCAGTTGAATAGAGAGAGCCCTCCAGTCCTCTTTCATACCTTCATAAGCTCCTCCCCGAGACAGGGGTTTGGGCCACTGCCCGATCGAATCCAACCTCAATTGTGGCAGGACTTGGTTTTTTAATGGTTTTGCCACCCCGATCTACCAATATATAGGCTTGGTGGACCCTCGGCAGAGCTTCCTTCGTAAGTCTACACGTTATAGACTCCCAGTGTGTACCCGTTAAGGTGAAGTTGTCTTGATTGTGAGAGGCTATGTATTCGCTTCAACTCTCCTTAAGTGTAATGGCTTTTGGAACTTCTCCCAATCACTGTACCCGGCTGTAGCCCGGATCATAGGGTGGTGGGGATAGCTCCTAAGCACATTTATAATAGATTTATAAGCACATCGGCCAAAAAGCGGGATAAACCTCACTTCGCTTCTCCCCACTTAAGATTCAGTCAAACAGCGGGTTCCTTTGGTGACCATAAATGACCTCGGTCAAACAGCGAGTTCCGTCGGTGACCATAAATGACCTTATCCAAGGCGAGATTCGAATCCGCCCACACCGGTATCATATTACCAGGGCTCCCCCTGATCGGTATGAGTAACCGTCGAGAATTCTCACGAATTTCTCTACCACACACTTGTCCTGACAGCTTCATCCGTTGCCCAGTTTCCAAAGAAACAAGGATAGGGTAGAAGACAGGCAGTTTTATGGGTGAACGTCGTGTGGTCTCCCGAATACCCAAAAAGGTCAGACAGCGGGATACTTAGCTCCATAAAAGACCCTGACGTCAGGTAAGATTCAATCAACTCACACCGGACCCTCTTGTTAGCAGATCTCCCACCGCAACGTTTTAGAGTCATCGTCGAGAAACACTTCGGCGAAACGTAAACGAAACATCTCGGTATAACTCTACCACACATTTCCTTCTGATCGAGTCATTCGTTGCCCAGACAAGCCTGGAATTGGGTAGACAACAATCAGTTCTAAGGGTGAACGCCGTGTGGTCTGCCCACAAGCTAGCCTCGAATCCTAGTGCCTCCCGACACCTCTAACGACTGCCCTCCCTCCGTCTTCGGGCTAGTCTCGGATACTAGTGAAATCCGACATCTCCAACGACTGCTTGTCCGTTCACCAGCTTATGAGTATGGTCAGTAGATATGTTATATGTGTTCTAGCGCGAAATCGCATATTCCTTCTTATGAACGTTCGTTTTGCATTTTGCAAGGTGACCCGCCGGCGTTTATCGAAATCGATAACGTTTTTATCGCTTATCGATCGTTGATTGATAACCGATATCGTTTTGTTTATCGTTTATCGAAAAACAATATAGTGTTTATCATTTATAAATAAAACGGTAAAAATATATCGTTTATGGATGAACGATCGATAAACGATAATCACGGATAAACGGACGGATGACTTTGAAATACAGAATAAACCGCCATAATAAAATATTTGAGATCTTGCTCTAGAAGTCACATAGCATATCTACTGCGGTCTTATAGAGGTTAATGATAACTGCGAGTCAAAAGAAAAGGTTAAGAACCGCTGGTTTAGTGTATAAACATCAAGCTAAAGTTAGTAAAGGCGCATGATATTTATATAAAAGTAACATAAAAGAACATAGTTAATTTTGTAAACAAATCTTTAACCCCTTCGCTGCAACATTTTAGATAGCCCGCAACCCGCCTACGTTAAAAATCCTCAAAACGTATAAATACGGACTTAGCACTGCTTTGCTTTCTCGCACGTTCCTAGAACTGTAAACTTAATTATAATTTGAAAGTTATTATTGCAATAGCAATTACCTTCATTTTCAACAATCCCACCATTTAGAGATATAGCCCTATCATCGTCATCGCTACTACAAGAAGAGTTTTCTTCAAGTTCCTTATCAACTGCTTCAACAATACCAGAGTCTTCGTCAGCAGATTCTATTATGGCATAAATTTCAAGCAAACGTTTTGCTTCTTTATCGAGTCCAACATAACCACCACTCATTTTACTAATATTATTTTACAAAATACTTAAATGAAGAACATGCCGTTATAAAAACCGCAATTGCACTGTGAATGCATCAACACAAATCAAACATATTGGGTATCGAATGGAAGCCAAAAGATGACAGAATTCAATGAGCTAGGTAAAGCTCTCGCACGTAAAGATATGCACATAATGTTAAAGACACCGAACGTATATTTACGGGCTTAGAAGTAAAAATACAGTAATAGCAGCGAAAGGGTTAATATAGTTGTAATTAGGTCAAATTGGAAGAATTTTACTTTTTAAAAATAAAACATTTCTACTTAGTTGTTTTCAGATAGCTAACAGTATTGAGCATCGCTGTCTTGATTATTACATCATCCTTTTTTACTTATTGGAACTTTATGGTAACTTTACTGTATCTTATCTGTGAAATCGAAGTTCGTCCCCCTAAGTGAAAATACTCAGGATTTTACCGACGTCCCTGCTATCGCCTCTTAGGTTGCTAGGAGTCAAGATTTCGCCCAACCTGTGTAACAGTGAGCAATTTACATACATATTGTGTGAATCGTATAAATTCATTTATTCCAAACAAATAGATTAGTTCACTGTTTTATTTTTGTATGGATAAATGTACACCTTTAGATTTAAACGTTTGATCAGAGTCTAGTTAATTATCACCCATTCGATATAAATTATTCATCTTGAGGGCACGTTTTTGCAATTAAAGTGGTTTACTAACTTCTACAGTTTCAATAGACCACTAGAAGTTTAAATTGCGGTTTTAGGTACTACTAGATTTCTAACTAGATCTACAAAGAGTTTTGCTGTTATCTGAATTTCATTAACAACGAGTACCTTACCTGAGCGTTTGATCGTAACCAACAGAAGCGCCTTGCTTTATATGACATGCTCAACCACTTTGATGCTCTATGCATAACTAAATAACGTATTTTGCCTTTGGTCCAATTTATCAGCAACAGTAATGCTTTAGTCTCTGTTATGCCGACAAACATCTTACAATTGAAACTGTCCAATTTAGGGCTTGTATAAGACGATATAAACAACAAAGGTCGCTAAAATGTATATAGAATATTAATCTCACTCCGGATTTACTAAAATCTCATCTCTGGATAGGCTTAGAAATTAAATTTTGGGCATAATTACTTCTAAGGGGTTTAATCCTTGTATATTTATTTCGTTGATGTTTTAATATACATAAATAATTAGTTTTGTATACGTTACCTGATGTTGTTTTTTGTGTTGATTATGCGGCTGTAACTTATTTCGTATTAGTTATTATATTATATTTTTTTCTGGCTAATTACAAGATTTAACCTAATGTAATTTAGAAACGTGACTGCATGAAATAATTTTAAATAAGCAGTTGTCAGAAAGATAGCTAATAGAAGAAAAATAGCAGTCATGTCGTTATGTACTTTTGTAAGTTAAATAATTGGTACGGTTGAATTATTTTGGCAAATTAAGCCGACTTTGACATTGGCAGTTTCAAATTTTATATTTTGATTGCGGAAGACAGTCTTCTGGAGAAAGTCCTATTTAAACAGGAAAAATCTATCGTGCCAATTATTTATCTTGCAATAATACATGTTACAAAGTGTAACTAATAATAATAATTGTGTACGATTTTATGACTTTGGTTTCCAATGTTTTGTGGCTTTCAAAGCCTTTTTTACATATAGTTATTTCCATTTTTGACATTATTTGGAACCATATCATTATACGAATTTCGCATCAAGCTTGAAGACAGCTTAGTCTTCAAAAAGTTACGGTATATTTTAATGTACGGATATGGCTCTAACAACTGATGTATTGAAACCTATTATATCCATTGTAAATTAAGTGTTGCCTAACATAGAAAGCTATTATAATAAAAAACCAAGTGGTAAACTAAATGTCACTATATTATCAAAACTCTTAAGTTAAAAATTTCATAAAGGCGGTTAACTCCCGTTCTGAGACAGATTCACCGACGAACAATGGAGCCGTATGAAAATTTACCGACTAAGGGTAAGTACATGATGCAATAGTTTCGGGTAAATGTATATATTGGGCATTTTAAAATAAAAACTTTTAAAGGTTTTATTTAAGTACTTAATTATATTTCAGTTATTGTACGAACAGAATATGGTTAACTGAACGTTTTTCTTTATCAAACTGCTGCTTAGTTTCATGCAATTCTTTTGTAAAACTTTGAACGTGCACAGCTCCTACTAAATACGTTTTCCAAAAAAAAAACTCTTGCATGAAGCACTGCGTTATAAATAACTAGGAAATAATTACTCGTGCGAAACTAACGCTTTATCAAACTAGTCTAATGTGAAATGCTTATAAGTACGATTAGTAGTTAGATTTAGTAACTAAAGTACAATCTAGAAGTAAATTCGTCAAGGTTGCCTACAGATATTGAAAAAACAAGGGTCTCTGATTATCAGATTTTGAGGTCATACTTGATACTCTGAGTTTGACGGTGGATTCTAAGCTTAAAGAAACTCGAAGCTTGGCAGCTATCGAAAACAGTCGAATGCATTATAATGCTTATGCTTAATTCTAATGCTTATCATGCTTTCAAGGTTTTAATACCATGGTTCAAGGTCAGGTAGAGTCCACAACAGGTTGTGACCACTACAGGCGAAGGACACAAATCACCAGATATGCTGTAATTGTTGTAAATTGATATGTCCATGTTAGTAAATCCAATTAAGTGGTTTGTTTTATGAATAGTAAGATCTATCAATCAGGTGTTCCGCCATGATGTTTCGCAGACACACAGGAAAAAAAGCGAAATGAAACGTGATTTCGTGAATCCAACAGTTGAGCTTTTTATAATTGTTAAGTATTTATCTGCCCGCTGGAGCACTACCATCATAGTGCACCACAGTTCTCCAAAGCTGAGTTCAGTAATATCTGCAAGAAGTTGAACACATTCAATCGCTACCGCATAACTCACATAACAGAACAGTTTAGTTAACATCTATTCATCTATTAAATACTGGTGGTGGTCATGACCTCAGCCTTTGACGTAAGATCGGCATTACCTGCAGTTCTCTTCCTCTTTAGTGTTCGCTACTTGTCATGACCTCAACCTGACCTCAAAGCATGATCTTAAGACTTACTTAAAGAGTAACCATGAAGTGTGACCCGGACCTTTAGCCTTTGAATATTTTGTTCATTTAGCCTTGACCTTTATTTTTAATCAAAAATGGTGGGAATGGTCCAAAAAGAGAAATGATGGGAGTAGATTCAGAAACGGTTATGCGTTGACCTTGACCTTGAGTGGGCCCAGAAACGGCATTCTTTATCTACCGAAAACTCTTCTTACATGTTTGCTGAGTTTTGCTTTGTTGTTCATATCGGTTTCTGACCTATTTGTTTTTTCTTTAAGTTTTAAGTGAAGGACTGAAGTTCTATTTCCATGACATCCCGCATCAAATTACCCCCTTATGATTGATACTAAAATTCTGTCAAATGATCTGAAATAAAATTTATGTTAAATAACTGAAGGAAAATTAATGTAGATGATGACCCATACAGACAGTTTAATTTGAAGAAAGAATTACTCTAAATAACCTAAGCATGAATAATAACCTAAAGCATCAAGGTAACCTAAACTATGAACTTCGCCGATACCTAGAATAACTAAACTACAAATAAAAACTGGCTTCAGCCTCATCACGGGATAATTCGGAAGCTGTCTTGGATTTACAACATCCAGGCTGTCAAATAAGATATGCAGAAAGGCTACAGCACCTTCTGGTTTTACTTTATTTATAATTTTGATTGCTTTTCATTTCTTATGAATTAGTTAATTTTAGGTATTTCAATTCAGTGGGTAATTGCATGCAAAAGGTCATTTGTGATCAGAATTGCTTAATTCTAAAATATCGTGGATGAATTTCTTTTCAAAGCAGATTGCGAAACCCAAATTGATAGATAAGGTAATTTTTCATTGCAAATTATTAAACCAAGGTTCAATTTTTCAGATACAATTGTACTGGAATTATTTATTATAAAAGATTACTTGACATTTGAACAGCTGTAGAGACTAAACGAAGGTTTTAGAGAGTGAATAACTAAAGCAAACGGGTTTATCCATTGTCCAAATAAAAAAAGACCTACACAGTTAAATAAATAACAAAGGCATTGTCCCTTTATTAACTTACCTTAAAAACATAGGATACCGAGAAAAAATGCTGAAAAATATCTATGCAGGGTAAATGAATATTAATGAAATTAGAGACTTTGAAATTGTTAGAATTAGGGCTTTATCTAGTAGAACAGTGCTATGGAAATTGAAACAGTTTAAATGTTCTCCTGGTCTTCCTACCAAATTAAATAACGTTATTGAATCTAAATCTCAAAGCATGTCACCGATTGAAGTTCTTTGTAGGATTATATTCAATGAAATGTCGTTAGACTGTAGAACTTTTGATTAGGTCCACGGATAAAGTTATGGATCAAAGGATCAAATCCTTACAGTGTGTGTGGAATAATTAGGGAATGGGATTATCTCTTTTGCTATCTAAGTTACTACCTAATTATACGTAATCATTTTTCCAGTTACTTGAATTTCAAAAATTCTTAGAAGACCGAATCGACGAAAAAAATATTTCAAGTATACAGAATGAAGTTTTATAATCAAACCCTAGCCCTGAAATTGTTAGGAGAACTGATGTCTAAACTGAATTTTTAACAAAAGCAGAATCCAGCACTAATCCCGATCCAAAACCAGCATCTACTCTTCTTCCGTTTTAGAAAGAATTAGTACCCGGTATTCGTTCTTTCAAAAAGCTACGTTTCTATTCGTTTGAATTAGTGTCATTGAAAGATCTAACAATTGTCCAAACGCTTATAATTTCAAAAGCCGATTAAGAATATTAGCAGTTGGTTCTCGGATACAGTGATCAAAGAAAACTAGTTATGAATTGGAAGGTCACAATGTTTTTATATTCAACGGCATTATAGAAAAAAATGTATGCAGCCAAAACTGTAGAATTTCTTCTAATAACTTTAATCTAAACGATATATTGCTTGCTTAGATATGTAATTACAGCAAAACTTAAGATATTGGTGTTGGTAGATGTACGTAGAAAAACTACATATAGTACGCGGTGGTTGTCATGCCAAGCATATAGTATTCAGTATTGATTGATTATGTTGTTTTACTTGCTGACGATACTCTGTGAATATTACTATAATAAAAATGGAATTTCTAATAAAA
Source organism: Agrypnus murinus (assembly GCA_929113105.1). Taxonomy (NCBI): domain Eukaryota; kingdom Metazoa; phylum Arthropoda; class Insecta; order Coleoptera; family Elateridae; genus Agrypnus; species Agrypnus murinus. The sequence goes on from OV816024.1 coordinate 88,194,317, forward strand.
TAGCGTATTTTATTTAAGATGGACCTATATATTCCATAGTAGACAAACTTTCGAAGTTTATGTTTAAAGTTCAATAAGTACACTCAATAAGTATAATTATAAAATTCTTGGTTCGCGTTTACTTGATGTTTGCTTGGATACTAACTGCCAATCCAAGTCTAGCTAACCACAATACACAACTTCTCACCACGGGAAGAAGTACATCCGAGTGATGCTCGCTATGGCTGGTGTAATTCACTGCTTTTACATCAAGTTTTCAGACTGTACTGGAGTTTCACCTAAAGATCCGTCTGCAGTTAAATCATAAACTTTAATAGTTTGTCGAGTTAACGGCTGAACCGAAAGGTTTTGTTGTTTTTTGAAAGTATGCTTAGTTCACATTTGTCTGCCTATTGTTTTAAGTGACCTGTCCGTTTAAGTTCACATACATTTATCAGTTACTATACTGTTTACTCAACATGGAAGGTGTAAACGAAAATATGTATAAGAAAGCAAGTTGGGTGCATATACAAACAAAATCCAACAAAATCAAGATTACGTATAGTTAGAATGGTTGGGGTTTCAGTTAGAACTGTACAAAGATTTATCAAAGGCATACAAAATTTTGAAGTTTGAATTGAAGTTCATGTAAAATAGTTGACGTCAAACTAATGCATGCATTTCAAAAGTGGTGCTGCGAATTAAACAAAGACATAATTTAAAAACATACAAAAAGCAAAAATATTCAAAATGAACCAGCGTTCAACTTAACAACGCCATTCTTCGATCTCGCAAACTCTTTTATGAAGTTCTGAAGAACGATCGTCATAGGTGACGAAAGTTATGTGAAGATGAACTTTTCTGCGCTGCCCGAACCACATTTTTCACAGTTATTGCTGGTGCACAGTGAGTGACTCTGAGAAAACAATTTCAATAGAAAGTGTGGTCAAAAACATTAGTACGACAAGCAGTTTGCCAATGTGAATTGCGAATTCGACTTTTTTTTACACAAGGCACGATTCGTACGAATGTTTACAAAAACGTATATTTTAAAAAAGGCTACTGCCATTTTTGAGGAAGCACAAAGGAAGCACACTTTTGGCCAGACTTGGCCACTGCCCACTTCTCAAAAGCAACCATTGAATGGTAAGCCAAAACATATAAAAAACGTGGAGGACTTCAAATGTAAGTGGAATAAGTATTCCAAACAAATGAGTCAAGCAACGATAATAACGTTAATAAGGAATGTCCCGGAGAATTCTTTTTCGATGAACCTTGGAATAGGACAACGTTTATAAATGCAGTATTTCACTCAAAGTTTGTCTTGCAGCACATGGCGCAGTACATCTACCTTGAATATAGGTTGAGAACTTTTATTCTTATTTTAATGGAGTTTGGTATATGGGGAATCTGTAGTGCCGTTAAACACAAATATGATTTTCCTTTTAATAATACTACACTGGATGCTGCATTATCGCGCGCAACATTGGAAATAAATGTTAATTATCTAGGACACATTCAAATATTGGCTTTCCTAAACATTTTAATAAAAATGTTAGTAAGGTTTGTTTGAAGAATATTTAAAGAAGAGTCGGTTTGCTTAATTTTACTTCTTTCTATTACCACGTTTAAAAACTACTTTTGAAACTGTACTCTTTAATTTTGCTGATATTACTGAAATCTTCGAAAATCAGTGAATGAGTTTAACCTTCATAGGACTGACCGGGGTCTGTTTGCACCCCATGATATAATTTCTTGCTGTACCTTCACACATCTGAATCTTTAAGCGTTGACCTTCCATCTAGCTGCAGTTTATGTATTTTATTGAGAAAACATGATGTATATATTAATGACTAGCGGTTGGATTAAATTTAAACTTCAGTTTTTTATCCCAGAGTCTCCTCAGACCCCGGTCAGCCGTTTACACCAGATAAAATTAATTCCAGTAAAATTGTAATAAAGTCGGGGAATCCCATACATTTAATGATTTTTCTTACTCACTGTGATGACGAGGTTTACATCTGGTTCAATATGATGATCCAGAGTTTGATAGTTTTATCAATGAGGAAACAGCGAGTGGCTTAGAAAATGCCTATATAGTGACAGAGAGGATTGAGGGGAAGGAAATAATTTAATAGTTGTTGATCAAAGCACAGAGGAAACAAACCAACAGTTACTAAAAGCGAAGGCTATTCGATATATGTATCTAAAGATGGCACTGAGTGACCAAAGATTCCAAAAAACACGGAAGTTAGACGTTCAAAGGTCAATATTCGGAGACATGTTCTAGGACTTACAGGTTACAGTTCTGATATTTCAAGTAGGAAAGACGCTTTCCTTCTTTTCTTATCTCTGGATATTCTGTGTGTAGATGAGCAACTTGTATCATTTAAGACACCATTCCGAGTCGATATGAAGAGCAAACCTGATAACTATGGGATAAAAATATGGACTCTTGTGGACTTCTTATATTGCAAATATGCAAGTTTATTTGGGCAAGTTATTTGAATTGCAATAACAGGCAAAATCTTATATAGGCTACTTAAAGAAAAAATAAAATAGTTTACGCAATGTTAAACATGGGGTCCTCATGGACCCCGGTCAGTCTTTTTAGTAAAATCTCGAGATACGTCCCATGAAGGTTAATATTTAAATAGCTTAGGAGTGTAAAAGGTAGAGAACTGTAAAAGGTACTTTAATTAAATCTGAATTCACTCATAATAATTCATAGTGGATTTAGTATCGCTTTGCCTCTCTGTTAACTCCGAAAATCAAAAAGTAAATACGTAATTGTTTGTTTAGCCAACATACTTTATCCACGATTTTTCAATTAATAAAAAATTATTTATTTAAATTGTAATATTTACACAATTTTCGCAACAAAAGATACAAAGTAATGTAAATATTTTTTATACAAAATTAACATTTTCTAGTAAACGAACCTTAAATTGTAAAGCCTCTTAACTTGACCATTGGCCATTCAGACTAGATCCGCTTCCTTTGGTAAGCTGCTTACGTACTTAAGGGGCTTCCAGAATAAATACAACATGACTGCTGAATTTTGAAATGAAAAGTGTGTTCTCTTTTCCAAAAAAAATCTTTTATATCTTCTCGGGAGAAATCTACGTGGTTATTTGACTTCATTTGAAAGGTAAATGTATATTTTTACGTTCTCATGATAAGCTACCCCTCATTTAGAAAAATCCTGTATATTGTCTGGACTCAACTCTCTGCTGGTCCTATTAGGCCGGATATCGCGGTCTCCTGTAAGCCTAATCAACTGCGGCCGCTTGATGGATAGGCCATTACGGGCTTACAAAGGTTTAGGTTTAGAAACATTCCCTCGATTCCGACAACAGAGATCTCTTCGATCGGAAGTGATACAAACAATTAACACGCGTAAAATAAATAACCTTAATTGTTAATTAAACCGCACTATTACCTTAGGCAACAGAAATTAAATTACGGTAAGTTGAGCGATTAAACAAAATAAAGGTTCGTTATACAAGACACTTCTTCAATGCAGGTAATCTCGAATTTAAATGTATTTCTGATGGAATTCGGATATCTAACGACCCATTATTTCCAAATTGAATGTAGTTCTGAAGTCAAACAATTTTAAATTAAATAAGTTTGATGTAAAAAACCCAATAACTTGATAGAAACTCATAGTCGTAACCAAGCTCCTCATCGAAATAGAAAAGATTATATAAAACAGGTTACAGAGCAATTCCTTATATCGTTATTAACATTATCTATGCAACAACAGTGAACACTGGACAGATCCAAATCCCACTTGGCGGGTCAGAATCGAACAGTCAAACGAATAGTTTTCATTTCAGTTTGTAGGTTTAGGTGCGCTTCAATTAACTAACTATTTGCTCTCAGCTAATTGTATTGTCGTATTTACAATTCAGTTCAGAAAATTAGCACATGAATGGTTTTATCTTATATAGTATACAGGTTGAGTCTTTTTATTTTTAGCATAGGGATCTCGTAAACTAGAGCGGATAGAGAGATGGTTAACTGGGGAAAGATTTGTAGTTTTATGAGCTCATTTTAATGTAGTCCTTGCTTTTGAAAGAAGTTCATGGCTCTAGATATTTTGAAAAATTTGATTTCTTATAATTTCTTTACGTCCGTATACTTCTGTTAGCAACAGCCAAAATAACCCCAGGGGGAGAATTGCGAGGGAGTTTATACTCAGTTCGGTCTACCTCCCTTTTGATGACCCACAACCTCCACCGGCAGGGTCAGTGGAGGATCTGGCGAGATATTCCAGAGATCTGGGATCGCAACTGATCATCGGCTGTGATGCTAACTTACTCCACGTATACTGGGGTAGTACCAACATCAACCCTAGAGGTCAGTCTCTCTTAGAAATCACCATGATATACAATTTAGACATAATAAATAGATGTAATATACCTACTTTCGTGACTGCACGCAGGATAGAAGTTATAGATCTAACAGTAGGTACATCATTGATCAGTAACTTTGTTAGAAATTGGTATTATCGGACCAGCCGAGTCGTTCAGTCGTTAGATCGGTTGGATAGAAAGCTATCGTAATCCTTGTTGAACGAACTGGGAGACCTACAAGGCGGATCTGGCCCATAACCTGGAGTATACGATGTAAAGTAAATGAAAATCTAGAGCTGGAAATGGCCGTGGAACAAATGACAGAGCGGTCATCAACGCTTATAATGACAACTGTCTCCTAATCCTCAGGTATTCTAATAGAAAGGTTCTATGGTAGAACGAAGACCTTAAGAAGAGGAAGGGACAGGTTCGACGACTATTCAATATGGCAAAAGCATTAAAGGATTGGGAGTTATACCGGAGATCTCTAGCTGAATATAACAAAGCACTGAGAAGGGCCAAGAGGTACTGCGAGGAAATTGAAACCACTCCAGTTTGTGCCAGACTCCAAAAGGTACTCTTTAAGGACTCCCAGCACTCGATAAGTACTCTAGAAATTACAACTGGAGAGTTTACTAAAACAGGAAAGGAAATACTAACCGAACTCGTTCGGGTTCACTTTCCCGAATTAGTAACTAAAATGAAAGAGCCAGGGACCTAATGCTGCTAGAAACGGTGCATTAAGGCAGGACTGGCAGACAGATTACAAGGCTATGTAAGTTATTGAAAGCCAGTTCGGCTCTACACTATCTGCCAAAAGTGTGGAGATTAACCAGGGTGGTAGTAACCCAAGACTGGTAGAGCCAATTATTCACAGACAAATGTTATAGACTTATCAGTCTAATGTCTTTTGTACTCAAGACTATAGAGAAAGTACTTGTCAGGCACATTAGGGATGACATATTGGCGCAAAATCCACCATGTCAAGGACAATTTGCCTACCAATCGGGTTTATCAACAGAGACAGCTCTCCACCATCTTAACAGGCGGGTGGGGAAAACTCTGGATCACAAAAATATCCTTCTAGGGTCCTTCTTAGAAATATAAGGAGCCTTTGACAACACATCCTTTAACTTTATAACCGCTGCCTCAGATCATGGGCTAGAGGAGATCTACTGCAGGTGGATTGACTGCATGCTCAAAGGTAGGATGGTTTACTCATCCTTGCTGGACGAGACCTTGGTAGTCCAGGTAGCAAAGGGGCAGCCCGCATTGTGGGCTTTTCTCCCCGCTGCTATGGAACCTTGTGATGGATGGATTTCTTAGGAATCTCCACAGTGAAGGATTTACTCCCTTGAGATACGCTGACGATCTAGTCATAGTAGTAGCGAGAAAAGTCATAAACACGGTCAGGGAGCGAATGCAACGTTGTAGCTAGATGGGTTCAAGGACTTAGAGTCAGTCCTGAAAAAACCACCGTAATACCGTTCACACGACGGCCTTAGACCCCCCCCTATACCTTTGTGGAAAAGAAATTACTTTGTCGAGAGAGGTACAATACTTAGGAGTTCTTTTTTCGACTCCAAACTTATCTGGAATAGACAAATTGATAAAAATGTCAGAATATCGGAGACCACTTTAGCTGTGGCCAGACGAATGTATTGCAAATCTTGGTCATAAACCAGGAATGGTGTACTGGTTGTATACCAGAGTGGTCAGACCAGTAATAACCTACGCGGCTTTGGTTTGGTGATTCACAGTCAGGCAAGAAACCACTAAACAAGATTCAAAGGCTTGCATGTCTTGGTATTACAGGAGCGATGAGGACAACATCCACTGCTGCCTCTTCACATAGTGATACAGGGAGAGGCAAGATTAGGTTTACAGAGATTGCAGAATTCACCAAACCATCTTTGGATGCGTACAGAACATTCAAGAATGACTAGTTGCCTAGGACCATATGGCGCCTAGAATTTTTAAGAATTTTTCATTCATTTTTTGAAGTGAATATACAGAATCGCCAGGGGTGGTTAAAATCCAGGCAGAACATTCTCCCTAGAAGCCTGATCTGGTACACGAACGGCTCCTCCAAAACCGAGACGGGGGCTGAATGTGATTGGACAGTTTGCCTCTGTCTTTCAAACTGAAGATTACGCGATACTATAGATGGTCTAAAAGTAAGCGGATCTTATCATATGTCTGATATGATAAGATATGGTTGTCTAACCAGGTAGCTCTAAAAGCTCTTTCAAGTTCTAAGAATTATTCTAGACTGGTATGGGAATGTTTTACGGAACTCAATAAACTGCAGACCAAACTGTCACACTGCTTTGGGTGCCAGGTCACAGAGGAATTGAAGACAATGGCAAAGTCGATGAACTAGCCAGGCAGGGCTCGGTCATGATTTTTCCTGGCCCAGAACCTGCCTTGGGAGTACCAAGAAGTGCAGTCCGGGGCTACGTCAACAACTGGTCACGCACTCAGAACAGCATCTACTGGACTAATCGACCAGGGCATAACCATAGCAAGGCGTTCATTGACAGACCTTGTCAGAAAAGAGCAACAGAACTTCTTCTCTTAAGTAGATTGCAACTCAAGATCATTACGGGCATGCATCATTAAGGAACACCTGTTTAAGATCGAGAAATTTAATAGAGACCTCAATCGCAGACTCTGTAACTAGGAACCAGAAACAGCTATGCATATTGCAACTGCGATGCGCTGAGTAGGAAAAGACAGCGCATTTTCGGACAACCCTCTTAAGAATCGAGAGACTTGATCACACATCCAACAAGAAACCTGTATCTATTGATTCAGAGTACTACAATTACAGACTGGTTGTGATTAACTTGTTATAGGGTGAGTACAATAAACCTTCTAGGCTGCAGTGCTACTAGTGTCAGATGGCAGATGGAACCCTAAGGGGAGAAAAAATACTACTCCTAATATTGGATTTACAGAAAAAGTGTAAAGGAGAATGCTAGATAGAAAAATTGAAGTTTAATATTATGTAGATATTGATCTTAGAATGTCGTTTAAATTAAATTTATTGTATTACGTTCAATATTATGTATTCAATTTAATACATATATCCCATAAATATAAAGCTAAACAAAACAAAAAATTCAGTTTTTCAAAACACTACAAAATATAAAGAATAAAACTCAGAACTCTATAAAGCAGAACGCCATGAGACACAATCAAAATTTCAAAATCGCCACCAATTTACGAAATACATTATTTTATTTGATTTTGCACTACCCAAAAATTATTACCAGCAAACAAACAGCCACATATTAACCAACTTCCTTTAACAGGCCTTATGTAAGAGCAACACGTACAACGCCGATTATGCGATCGGCCGATACTGATTTAAGAAAAGGACTGAACATTACCGATTTGAAAGCCTTAGATACAAAAATATTATAGACACCCTTATTTTTACTGTTCAATATGTTCTAATGTTATGTAGTCGAGCGCACAGCTACTTGCAGTTGCGAGAAGTGATTCGAGTTTTATCTGTGCGGTTACGCGGAATTGCGCGCTCGACCATACAGTCAACAACTGAATGCCTGGCCCTGGTAATGAATATAATAGGGTACTATTGAACTTAAAATATTTACTTGCAAACTAACGTAATTGAATTTTTTTAGAACCACAATAAAAATGCTCCTTTTGAGTGGAACGAAAACATACGTATGTAATTACATACAAAGAAACTTATATTCATGTTATGCCAGCTACGCTATTTATTGGGTCGAATTCGTACCCGTAAGCAAAACTTTTATATCTAATGACACAAAACAGTGTTTAATAGGAAAATATCACATATAACTCAGATACTCAGAAGACACTTTTACAGACACATTTACACCCTTTAGCACGCACCTGCACACGCGTGCACGCACAATGCTCGGTACCTACTACAAGAAAGACAAACAATTCAGCGTATTAAACTCATGTACGAGGGTGGTCCCAGATGTACCCGACCCAACAAATAAAACACAAAAATTTTGGAAAAAGATTTATTTATTTTTCAACGTAATCTCCTTTCAGCTGTCCAAAAAGTTCGATACCCTTTTTATAATAAGAACTGTCTTGCTCCTTAAAATAGCCATTAACTGCTGACATCACTTCTTCATCGTTGGAAAATCTTTGACAACTGAGCCATTTTTTCAAGTTTGGAAACAGAAAATAATCCGAGGGGGCTAAATCTGGCGAATATGGTGCATTAGGTAGCAATTCAAACTTTAATTGATTCATTTTGGCCATTGCAATAACGGATTTGTGAGCTGGCGCGTTGTCGTGATGAAACAACACTTTCTTTTTAGCCAAATGCGGCCGTTTTTGCTTGATTTCTTTGCTCAAACGTTGCAATAAGTTTGCATAATACTGGCCGTTGATAGTTTTTCCTTTTTCGAGATAGTCAATAAAAATTATTCCACGCGCATCCCAAAAAACCGACGCCATAACCTTGCCTATAGATGAAACGATCTTCGCCTTCTTTGGAGCCGGTTCTCCCTTTTGAGTCCATTGTTTCGATTGTTCTTTTGTCTCGGGTGTGAAATGATGGACCCATGTTTCATCCATTGTTACGAAACGGCGCAAAAATTCTGCTTTGTTGCTGTGAAACTTCGCTAAACACTCAATTGAAACATTTTCACGACACTGTTTTTGCTCGAGTGTGAGCAAACGCGGCACCCATCTTGCACACAGCTTTCTCATGTGCAAATTTTCAGATAATATGCGATGTACCACACTTTTTTAAATGCCCGTAATGTCTGCTAGCTCGCGCACTTTCAGTCGACGATCATCAAGTACCGCTTTGTGGATTTTCTTCACCATTTCTGGAGTCGTCACCTCATTTGGTCGACCACTGCGATGCTCGTCTTGGCAGCTCGTACGGCCTCGTTTAAACTCAGCTACCCAAAATTTAACTGTTGTAAACGAAGGAGCAGACTCACCCAGAGTAGAATCCAGTTCAGCTTTTATATTGGTTGGGCTGAGGCCTTTCAAATAAAAGTATTGTATCACATAACGATGACCAATTTTCTCCATTTTCACAAATTCACTGACAACGTTCACTATTGATGGCTGCCAAACAAATACTGAACAACGTGGCGCTTTCAAACTTGAATCATATGCTTTATAGACTGCGTACTTTCCAATACAGTGATATTTTCAAACAACTACCGCCACCTCTTGGTCAGGTCGGGTACTTCTGGGACCACCCTCGTATGTTAACGGCTGTGAACAGCGATCGTCCACACGTCGACGACCTGTGTAATATCGATGAAGAGCTACGCAGAAAATTGGAACGGCAGAAGCCTTTTGGTGATCCTAAACAATTGCAAAAGTTGAGTTGCGAAGTATCAGAAAGTCAGGTTGTGTAGTTCTGATTCCTCAGTGGGTCATTCAAACCTTATCTTGTAAATGCGTTAACAGCTAGCAACTAACGTTACGTGAATTTAGATGGTATTGAAGATGAAGAAGGTATAAAGGTATTCAATGAAAGCTGTTATGTTCCTAGTTGATGACTCAATGTGAGGGTATAATAAGCACAAACGCAGGAAAAACTGAAAACATCACCGACAATCGATTATAGTAATTTACAATTTGTTCTAATTTATTCCAACAGTATGACGTGACATGCTAGAATCGAGATTTTCTAATACAGCTAGGTTTAAACAGAACACTGCAAGATCTTTTTTCTTCAATTCTGCCAGCTTCGGTGGATTGGTAGTTATTGTTTGCTTCATAATCTAAGGGTCACAGACTTGATCCATTGACGAGCTGATTATTGAAACTGCAGGTCCAACATAAATGCGAAATTTGTCACGATAAAAATCTCTATCGCTGATAGAATTCTCTCAAATTCGGCTACATTCTAGTAAAGTCGGTCAAATGATTATAGTAATCGGTGATATGAGGTACGAGAGATGCTCACTCCACACCACACTCTGTATAACAATACTTTTGATTGCTGTAAAATTTTGATTATTTATTACTAAAAAATGTAGATTCACGCTTGTATTTATTTGTACTTTTACTGAATAAACGGTTTACGTTTACAAAACACTACTAGTAACCTATTATATGGTGTTAAATAGTGTTTATATCTTTGTATATTTCTCCGAAGTACATGATTATGTACTAACATCAAAATTAACACTTTCTATTTTATGACAATTCTAGAATGATGCCTCTAATCAATCACATCGTCATGGAATTATAAACAATTAGGTTGTAGTAAGAAAAATACACTTTTTGTGTAACAGAAAAGTTCATTTTCTAGAAAGCTTTAGAAAGATGTATCACCAACGCGAAGAAATAAACAAGGTTAAAATTTTTCTTAATATCCTTTCCAAATATTTATCTTCCCGCTGAAAAGGCGGAAACGTCGGTCATAAAATTTTCTGCCGTCCTATTACAACATACATGATATGTATACTAAGTATATGTATACTCTAGCGCTTCTCTAAGTAAATAAAAGGAATGTTTTTACTATTCACACCCAAGTTTATTAATGTTTTTCAAACATTTCATGAAGTAACGATTTTATTTGATTTTTATCAATTATATTACTGATTTTTCATACCTGAAAGTATTAGTAACCAATGAAGCACGAGATCAATTCGGCGTTCATATTTTAATAATGACAATTGTTCGAGATTCTAAACCTTACATACATTCTATTTCAATATTCGAAATGCTGTTATTTTTGATGATAAACTTTGACAAGCTAAAGCTTTCAAACTCCCAAACATAAATATTCTGAGGCATTGAAACGTAAGTGTTGTCAATCGACCCTTCTGATAACTATTGTTAGTTATACGAATATCTACATTTTACAACATAAAACTTCAAAGCCATCGTGAAGAATATTATATTAATACTATATATATTGAAATCTAGAACCCTAAAAGATGAAGATTTTTAAAATCAGATTGTTAAAGCAGACATGAAAATCGCGCTTCTTTTGACAGTATAATTTTTGTTAAAATAACCAAATTATAATAAACCAAAACCCCATTAATCACCACAATCTTGTTAAAACCCATTCAAATAGATATAAAATTTTTTATGAAAATATCCATACAAAACATTTAAGTTTAGAGGAAACACATAGTCTTAAAAGTCAAAAAAACTGCCAGGAATACTGGGAAAACTTGCTAAGGTGACAAACTCACGGTTTTACATCGATATAGGCCATATCCACCAACTTCTCAAATGCTTATAACACCTAAAATTTGTATACCTTTATATCCTAAAACTCACTAGGAAAACGTAAAAAACAAATTGAACAAATGTTTAATTAAACCTCTCCGTTTTGGGTGGTTCCCAAAAAAGCTAGATGCTTCAGAAATGGCGAGTTGTCATCGAGTATAGAAAACTAAATGAGATAACTCTAAGTGATACACACCCACTCTCTAATATCGATGAGATTCTAGATCAACTGGACCAGATTCTTCTCTTCTCAACTGTAAACCTCACGTCCAGCTTCCATTAAATCAGAATGAAAGAAGAAAGAAAGACAGGCCAAAAAAGGAGTTTATTAGACCAAATTATCACTACAATTAAAATGTACAAGAAAATGGTTGTCAATATCACAACGTAGAAAAGAACAACTAACTGCAGTAGTAAAGAAGAACAAGCATACGTATTATAGAAAGTAAAACAAAACAGACGTTATTACAAATAAGGAAAATCAAGACTACTGATTATAACAGTATTGTTGAAAGAAGTATAGATCGAAATCACCCGTAACGGTGCTACACAAAAATAAAAAGCGTTGAGAAAGAAAGAGTTGTAAGTCACAGAATAAATGACAGAAAACACTTTTTTTTAACAAATGTCATAGTCCGAGTTTCAATCGTAACAGCTTGATTCTCAAGAACTTTTGATTTTCAACTAAGACTTGTTTGATCTTCCAGTGATTATAGCTGTCAAACCCTTGAAAAAAGCTTTTATTGCTTGAAGGGCTGGAATTTTATAATTTTGGAGTTTTAAATTGATGCAACTTACAAAAAAAAACTGTTAAACCAAAAACACTTTCATACATTCATATTTTGGAATATTGAAACTATAACAATTGGAAGCGCTCAAAACATTGACAATTTGAATAAATACCTTCACTATAGATGTTTACTGATTATTTGTACCAATTTTATAGGCACTACACACTGGAACCGGGTTCAGGCTCCCCGACGTGAACCCCGTTCTAAACCGGGAATGATGTAATGTTTAAATTTGCTGTAATTTATTACATATAACAACTTGCGCTTCGAGTATTGCATTTCTTTAAAAGTGTTTATCAAAAGGACAGAAATCATTATTGAGTACATAATGAAATACATAATGCAATCTATTTAATTAAAAGTATTTCGAAATAGCAATTAACAAAATCTTTCATAAACATGATAAAATATTGACATCCATCGGTGGAATTAAACCCTTTATTTAGAAACGAAAACTCTGGGTTTTACTAATTTAATTCCTAATTTAGTTAAAAAATGGATATAATTGACAATGTACGATGATTTACCATAAAGGTAAGCATCAATAATTAACATTATTTTTTTAATACATTCGATAGGTAAGTGATCATCTTCCTTTTGATTTCGGAAAATATCATGTTTATAAACGTACTTAGTGCTGGTTTTTTATGCTGATTGTACTACATGACCTCATATTAAATAGTAGTATCATATTTCTCAGGTTCCCTTGCAATATCCTTCCAATAAAACAAACTGTATTTTACTTATGCATTTTATTACATTTGTATACAAAAAAGTGTCGAGTTGTACTAAATATCTTATTATAATTTAGTAAAGGTTATTGGCTTCATGTCTCTACTAATATATTTGTTTAATTAGAGGTATTCTAAAATAATAAAAAAACTTATTCTATGAAAATAAAAATAAAATGCGTTGTATATATGAAACTATACTTTTAAGATCTTTCATTACAAATAAAATAACCTTATTGGTTTGTTATTAGAGGATATCTTTCAACTGCCCTTTTCTTTAAAGTTCAACATTAAAAATTACAAACTGCAACTATGAAAATAAACCACTTGTCAACTGTAAATTATTATTTAGACAAAAATACATCTGGGATCACTAGTATTTATGTTTTAGATGATTTTACCTTTATGGTAAATCATCGTACATTGTTAATTATATCCATTATTTTAACTAAATGAGGAATTAAATTAGTAAAACCCAGAGTTTTCGTTTCTTAATAAAGGGTTTATTTTTAATTCCACCGATGGATGTCAATATTTTATCATGTTTATGAAAGATTTTGTTAATTGCTATTTCGAAATACTTTTAATTAAAGAGATTGCAGTAGATATTTCATTATGTACTCAATAATGATTTCTGTCCTTTTGAAAACATCATTCCCGGTTCAGAACGCCGTTCTCGTCGGGGAGCCTGAACCCGGTTCACGTCGGGGAGCCTGAACCCGGTTCCAGTGTGTGGTGCGTTTTAGCAACTCAAAACTTTTTGATCTTTGGATATCTAAAATTCTTCGAAAAACTTCTAATAAATTAAGCATTTTTTAGACTCTTGAATGTTTCCTTGAAAGCTTGGAATAACCTATAAAATGAATAACTAATGTAGTAGTAATAATGAAATAAATAAATATTGTATTAAAACACCTATATTTGCACAATTTACAAACATTTACAAAAAAAGAAGTGTACCATATAGTTCAATTTCATGTCTTTAGTAAATAATTCTTTTCTCGTTCACTTTTAAAATCAATTAAAATCTTTTAGGGTCAGTCTCATTTAACGTTCTAGGACCGCTTATTTTATTGATCTATGATTATTAGACCTTAATATTTTAAATATCTGCATTTTCTACAAAAAGCAGCCATTGTACTACAAACTTCAGAGCAGGTTCCATTTAGAGCATGCAATCGATATTGCATTGCCTTTGTATTCAGTCGAATTAAGTAGTGAACTTGTCTTTTTTATGTTTTATCTTTGCTGATTCAGTGAGTGTATTTGTCGAGTAAAAGAAATGACTACGTGTTTTTTTAGTTATTTGAAGTGCAATCTGTTATACCATATTAATTACAAAATACTTTGAAGTATTATCGGATTTGTGTTTTTCTAATGTGAAAATAATTTTATTTTTCAGAAGTAACTGATTATAGTAATTTACTGAAAGGTATTTGATAAATGCGTGCAGTGGGATTACTTTGTACTAGACATATTCCGATTTCAGTTCCTTCAAAAAAAATAGACAGACAATACTTCAGTCGTTACTGCCGTTGAAAGCTCACGGTCCCTTTACTGCTGCGATCCTTTCAGCGAGTGGCTAAATGTTATATATTTATACCTTACGGTGTGGTTTATTTTAATACTCTTGGGGCGCTTTTAGGGAGTTTCTATTCTTTCGGTTAATCGAAAATACCCTGTTAAAATGATTAACAAAATATCTTATTAATCTCTTAAATATCTGTTTATCCTTATTTATAAACACTTTGTTGTGGTAAGGAGATATAAATATGTATAGTTATACTTTTGTATGCTAAAAACACATTTATTGTATGTGAAGAAAAAAGGACGTCGCTCATACCGTTTGTGGTAAACAAATGTGAACTGCCCGTTTCCACCTGGTGGCCGAAACGACTGAGCGACTGCTAAATGCCGCTCTCTTTGTCGACCCCATCTATTCTCAATAAAGTCCGCGTGATTTAATCAAGAATAGTGTAGCAGGGGGCTAAAGTAGGTCACAAGAGAGATATTTTTTCCTTTCTTTACTTCCACCAGACAAAAAGCCGAATTACTCTACCGTAGAAAAAATAGCGCAACCAAATAAAAATCTAGATTTACGATTCCCTTTTTAGGGACGCATGATGAATATAATATCGTCGGTGATAGATGTTCTGAATCTACTACACATTCCAAGCCCTGATTTCGTTTTTATTTAAGCTGATTTCCCTGGGGGTGGAGCTCTGTGGTCACATATGGACCAATTACCCCATAACTTCTACCTCGTTGACCACAGCCATAAATCTAAAAAATTGGTTCTCCCACACAGTCTAAATCCTGGTTTTTAGTCTTGCTATTTTAAATGTGATTCGGTATTTATTGCTGGGTAAACAAAACGAGAATGTTGAAGAAAAAAAATTAATTTTTCCCATGTTCAGAATTTATAACTTTCATTTAAATTCCATAATGTTAAAAAATAAAAAAGATTTTTAAGATTTATTCGTGCAAGCAATATGAGTGAAAAATGTGATACATAAAATATTTTATCTTCAAAGAAAGATAAACTGGAAGCTATACGGTAGTAACGAACCATCAGATTGCCTTGCTTTAAAAGGAACAAAAAAATTTGATACTTACAAGACTGCTTTACATTAGTAAGATGTGGTTTGGGATAAGCCACCACCAAGCTTTGCTTTTAGTTTTTCTTTACATCCTCTTAAGCGGGAAAAAATAAATCTTAAGATTTCTTTACATTTTTTCCGTATTCTGCGTACCGCATTAGTAACAATACATTTTATGTTCTGTGATTCGAATACAAAACCATCTGTATTATTATTACTGCTTCTATCTCTGCATTATTACTTGTGTTTGTTAACCTGCTCTAAGTAAGATTTACTACACTTACTAACACTAAAACGCTTTTACATAATGATGAATATAAACTTTAACAATTTGAAATAAAATTAGAATTAATTAAAATTACGTTACATTATTCTCATTGTTATGGCTGCGTTAATTTAGTAACATCATTCCTTCTTCTCACATCTTCCTTCTTTTCAACAAACGAATTAGAACAAAATACAATCCTGATATTCTGTGGGATTTGTCTATCTAGCACTTATTATTTACTGGGTGAATGTTCCCTAAACTATCATTTATAGGTTTGACATTGATGTGTTCTTTATTTACACTTGCAACAGTATATGTTTCCATATTGTTGTAGCAGAGTATAGATTAACGTTACGCAAACGTAACTACAGGTGCAGGGTCCCGAGCCAAACCTACTTCGGGCCCTGCTTGGAACAGAAATTCTTTTTAAAGAATGATCATTTTATGAGTTGAGAAATTAGTGAACAATTTGATTAACAGTGTAACGTTACAAATGACACAGTAAAATAACTAAAATAATTGTCAAATTGCTTGTTGTTTTCGAGGACTGAACGTAACTAACAAACTTAAATTGAGATAGTTCTTAAAATCCTTTAGTAATAGATACTGCTTGTTCTTCTAACCAGTTTGATTTAGGAAGCTTGTAATTAAATTAAAAACTAGTCTCTTGCAAACTGTCTAAATTGATAAATTATTATAAGCTGGCTACTTCACTGATCATATCCGTCCAGAATGGAACCTGGTATTTACGAGAAAAAAGTTTCATCGTACAACAAACTCAAAATCCTGCCTCTTTTCAAGCTTTGTTTCTATAAGGCACTCGACTTCTGGAAGGTGAAGTACGACCCCAAAATATTAGTTCATCTGCTCTTATGTTTGTTGAAGATACACCATAATTTTTACTTTGATTTATTGTCTACGAAGTGTTTCTTGTGATTAGAGGTGCCTCCGCACCTACTCCATACGAAGTTTCATAAAATTGTATTTGAGGAGTACACTTTCACATTTTTGCTAATTTTTCGAGTATCTTTGGCATAAAATGTATACTAAATGATAGGTGTAGAAACATAGGTATCTTATAGTTATTTATGTACCAAGGGCATTAGAATGATCTAGTAATGCTCGTGGTGCGCATATAATTTTATTTTTATACGTAACCCCGGCTCAGATTGTAAAGTAAACCATGAGCGGGCGTTATGAATTATAACGCCCGCTTATAATGCCCTGTTTGTTATGCAGTTATTTATGATGTTCGTATCACAGGTATAAACAACAACTAATATGCAAGCGAAACATAAAAATTAATTCTATTCTAATATGAGCAGTAGGTATTGCGTGCCTTGAGCTGACTCCCACTCCTTTTTTTTTGGCCACGCCTGCTGCTTTCTGATTGGCTATCCCCTCTCCTCTAGCTCCTCCCCTTGCTTCTGATTGGTCGACGCCATCTTGGATGACACGCCTACTATATTCAAATAACCCGCGATCTAATTAATATTCAAATGACCCGCGATCTAATTAATATTCAAATGAGGCGTGGTCTAATTAAATGCGCGAATTAAATGCGCGAATTAAATTAATTGATCCAATTAAATTAATTCACGGTATCATTTACATATCTCCTTTCTCATTTACATATATAATTTCTCATATGCATGCGCGAACATATCTGCCATTTTGTATCTGTCATTTTCAATTTGTCATCTAGGATTTCCCGCCCTTAGATTTAAATTTTTAGTACTACTACTGCCATCTATCGGTGACGTCATATGATCGGTATAGTAGATTCCTCTCTCTCGCTCTCACTTGTCACTTCCAACTTGTCAATGTTTCCCGCTGAAAGATTTGAATTCACTCTGAAGTCGGTATAGTAGATTTCTATGCGCCTGTTGATAGGCAACCCGCTATATTTTTTATAAAAAACCAATGGAGCTAACAAGGTTTGAACCGGGGACCGCTCGAATGGTAGCCAGCCAATGCATCCACTACACCAACGAGGTAATCTATTAAAAGACTGTAAAAGTTGTATTTATTAAATAGTTACGCATCAGCGCTAATCTTATACGAACTAAAATTCATATTAAGCATAATTAATCTATATGATTATTTCGACGAACAACGTTTTAAAATAACGCAAAGAAATCTTAATCCTAACAAAATAATAAACGGACTTAAAATTCCTAGAGCTCGTAACAATGAATCATTACACTAGAATGTTAAATGTTGCGCAAAAATTTATATGGATGCTCGAATTAATCAATTTACATATCTCATCCCCCATTTACATATATCATTTATCATATGCATGTCCGAATTAAATTAATTCACGGTATCTTTTACATATCTCATCCCCCATTTACATATATCATTTATCATATGCATGCCCAAATTAAATTAATTCACGGTATCATTTACATATCTCATCCCCCTTTTACATATATCATTTATCATATGTATGCCCGAATTAAATTAATTCACGGTATCATTTACATATCTCATCCCCATTTACATATATCATTTATCATATGCATGCCCGAATTAAATTAATTCACGGTATCATTTACATATCTCATTCCCCCCATTTACATATATCATTTATCATATGCATGCCCGAATTAAATTAATTCACGATATCATTTAAATATCTCATCCCCCATTTACATAACTGATATCTCATTCTGTACATCTCATTTTATATATTATTTGTCATCTCTCTCTCATAAATTTATTTTAAAATAAATCAGTCCTATTTGATATTTATCTATAGGTCGTCATGTAATTCTGCGAAAACAATTTAATATGTAGAAATGTAATAATAATAAAAATTTATTTTCAACTATTCAAAGTAACTCTAAAGCTACTGTCAATTACCTGTCGGATTAGCTCTGATGCATTAGACCTGTTTAAATATACGCCATAAACATTTAAAATACGATTTTCAAGTAAAGCAAATTCTAATTTGAAAGAAAAAGAGTTGAAGAAAAGAATTAGGGTCGTTATGATTTCATAAAATTTTATTTAAATGAAACGTTTAAGAATATAGAATACTGTAGAGCATTATTTTTAAAATTCAAAAAACATTATCTATAGCTAAAACTGGTTAAGAAATAACTTTCAAACTAAATGTTTTTGCATGAAAATACGTACAAACTAATTAGCCATGTTTCGACATTCTTTAAAACTGCTTTCAAACCATAAATAAACAAACGTTCTTACGAATGACTGAAAGGAATTTAGATTTTCTAAATAATTTGTTAAGAGATCATCATCTTAAAAGCGACATAAATTATTGTTTTAAATGACAATTACTCACCCTTGTGTTCACCCATATGCTAAGTATGTCCTAATGGTAAAACTGTAATCGACGAGATCTAATATCATAGTAATATTATAACAGATTAGGTGACCTAACAAACTCTTTAAATAAATGTTTATTTACATGTATGAGATAGTATTTAACATAATGTCCTTACATACTGGGTTACGATAGAGACGGGTAATCATACGAGCTGCTGAAATGTATGATATATTATAAAATAACGTTTAAATAAGAGTTTACTTTAGATGATACGAATATCTATATGGTGTATAAACAATAAGAACGCATATTTAGAAACAGTTTACAAGGTAGTAGATATAACGAAAAAGGCTAGCATTAGTTCAAAATTACATTACGTCTAGAGGGCGATATGAATATAACTTATAGGATTTAATCAAACTAGAAAAATATCGATATATATCCAGCGTTGAGAAATAATTATACTATGCGTTTAAATGTTTAAGTTCATCATAGCCTACATCTCCTAAAATATGAGCGTTACACACATGTTTGAAATTCAATTCATCTTGCTTAAAGAGAATAAGTAAGTTAGCGTTGTCCCTAATCAGATGTTTCGGTATCTTTGCATATGTCTGACCTAAATAAAATGAATCAACATCCTTTATGTCTACTCATGCTAAAATATTCTCTAAGTTTTTCCTGTTTGTCACAGATAATATCATCGAAAATGAATACTGAATTAGGTTTCACATCATTAGGGGTGATTACATCATCGTTTTCGCCATATTTAGGTTGAAATAAAGACTTGGCGTATAGGTAGATATTTTCAAATTTTAATTCGTTTTCATTAGTAGACCTAACAAGACATTAGTTTTACCACAAGAAGAAGGTACACTCAAAATTGCTCTATAGGAAACAGATAAAACCTTACAATGCTTCTTATCACCATCGGAATATTATCGAGAAACACGATCGTCTAAGTTAAAATTATTGATTTAAAAAGTAATGACCATTACTCATCCTTTGTGTCTCGCCATATTTAAACGTTATTTTACAATACATCATACATTTTCAATAGCTTCGAAATACGCAGATATGTAATAATATACTATATACTCTTGTAGGTTATTCAACGTATCTATAGTAAACTCGTATGATTAAAAATAATCTGTAACCTTATTGTTTTTTATTACATCACAGGTTAGAGCATACGAATATAATTCAGGTTAGATTAGGTTAGAGCCTACGAATACATTTTTAGGGCAGAACGTAAGGAGCAGAGTAAGTACAAAACAACATACTTTCATACAAGAACGTTTATTGATACGAGTAGTTTCGACGCTAGTTGAAACATAATACATAACTTATAACATAACATATATATATATATATATATATATATATATATATATAATATCTATTAAATAGTACATTTCGTATACACTAATAATGGTACTACATACTCGACTATAAAGTAAACATGGTAGGTATAACAACAGTTTAAAAGAATAGATAGTAAATATAACTATATCTAATTATTTTATATAATACTATGTTAACTAAGAGGCTATATACAGAATATATACGCCTGTATTCGACCTCTAGAGGGTTCATAAGACTACAGTAGACCAGACCAGACCAGGCCAGACCAGACCAGACCAGACCAGACCAGACCGGACCAGACCAGACCAGACCAGACCAGACCTGACCAGACCAGACCAGACCAGACCAGACCAGACCAGACCAGACCAGACCAGATCAGACCAGCCCAGACCAGACCAGACTAGACTAGACTATAGATGATAGACAGTAAAATCATGAAGAATTATACCGCCTGTAAAATAATAGAGCTTATAATATAATATATAATAATAGAGATATATAATATAGAATATTATCGAGAAACATGATCGTCTAAGTTAAATATATTTAGCGACTTCTTTTGCTTAATAATTTTCATTATGGTATATGTATATGTCTAGTCACAGTTTCAGCAAACGCATTTATTCTATCAACGAATCATGTAAATATCAAAAATTCGTAACGGTTATGCATAGGTTTAATACCATCAACAGCTCATTTAAAGGAAATGTTAGATTGTTAACAGTTTATGAGCATTAATCAAAGACTATTCTATAATGATGTATTATTTATTTATAAACGTTACATAGTATAGTAGCTAAATACATGACTGACTGAAAAAGTTACTTTTATTAATGATGACTATTGAATTCGATCTGTCACTAGCTTAACCTTTTAATTTCCACTTTTGACCAAATTATAGTTGATCTGATCAAATATTGCTTACAAATCGGAGCTCTAATTTAATGTCTATAGTAGAATCCTTAAAACTCTCTATGAAGTTTTAGAATTGTCGATTACTAAGACACCCGTTTCTTCTGCCTCCTTTAGTAAATTCATATTGTTAGCTTCTACTTTGTCAACTGTTACTAGAATGCTGTTCTTTAGATCCTGTACCTCGCTCTATGTATCTGTAGTCATTACAATGAAAGTTTGTACTGTTGTTTCGAATTGACGATTTGATTTGAAAATTTAATAATGTAATTTATCGTTTAAACTAACCCTTGTTTACTTCTATATATGTTTAATTAATATGTAATTAGTACATCAAAATATGTTCTTAATATGTTTTTCAATTTCCTTATAAAATATAACTATATATCATTGACATAAAATTAATAATTTTCATTATGGTATATGTATATGTCTAGTCACAGTTTCAGCAAACGCATTGTATTCTATCAACGAATCATGTAAATATCAAAAATTCGTAACGGTTATGCATAGGTTTAATACCATCAACAGCTCATTTAAAGGAAATGTTAGATTGTTAACAGTTTATGAGCATTAATCAAAGACTATTCTATAATGATGTATTATTTATTTATAAACGTTACATAGTATAGTAGCTAAATACATGACTGACTGAAAAAGTTACTTTTATTAATGATGACTATTGAATTCGATCTGTCACTAGCTTAACCTTTTAATTTCCACTTTTGACCAAATTATAGTTGATCTGATCAAATATTGCTTACAAATCGGATCTCTAATCTAATGTCTACAGTAGAATCCTTAAAACTCTCTATGAAGTTTTAGAATTGTCGATTACTAAGACACCCGTTTCTTCTGTCTCCTTTAGTAAATTCATATTGTTAGCTTCTACTTTGTCAACTGTTACTAGAATGCTGTTCTTTAGATCCTTTACCTCGCTCTATGTATCCGTAGTCATTACAATGAAAGTTTGTACTGTTGTGTCGAATTGACGATTTGATTTGAAAATTTAATAATGTAATTTATCGTTTAAACTAACCCTTGTTTATTTCTATATATGTTTAATTAATATGTAATTAGTACATCAAAATATGTTCTTAATATGTTTTTCAATTTCCTTATAAAATATAACTATATATCATTGAAATAAAACATTATTAAAATATTAAAAATAATTTTATTTTATCACATCCTAAATATTTACACGACTGATCGCGTTTCTCGTCAGCTTCTTTTCAAACAATTGCAGTCGTTTATCATAAACCTAATGGTGAGCTTGTATTATTCGTATTACGATATGGATATATTATTCAATTTTCATGTCTTTTGCTAACCCTACATAACTTAAGCTTTACATAGATTTAGACATGTTTTATATTTTGTATTTAGACACATAGCACGACATATCTGAATAATATATCCATCTCGACTAATGAAGGAACAGGAACACTACCCGTCTATTTATACTGTTCGACCAGAGCAATCGGTTTTTCTATCCTACGTTGAGAAATAATTATACTATGTAAGCATAGATACGTTACATATGATTGCGAGCCTGAGTATAAGCATAAACCCTATACTACAGATTTTTATCCTTTTTTCATTATATCTACTACAGACGAGTTGAAGAATAGGTACATTTAACATGGGTATGCTACAATTATCTAATTTATAGTTTCTAGACGTAATGTAATTTTGAACAGATTTTAACCCTTTTCGTTATATCTACTACCCTTGTAAGCCATTTCTACATATACGTTCTTATTGTTTATACACCATATAGATATTCGTAGCATCTAAAGTAAACTCTTATTTAAACGTTATTTTACAATATATCATACATTTCAGCAACTCGTATGATTATCCCTCTCTATCGTAACCCAGTATGTAAGGACATTATGTTAAATACTATCTCATACATGTAAATAGTTACAACAACAAAATAGAAAAGTATACTTGAGGGTGAGAAAGAAGTCCCGGACGCGGCTATCTATAACATATGTCATATGTTTTGTAATACGTCTTTATAACTTTGAAACTCTACGTGATTTCCTCTTACAATATCTCTAGTTATGAGAACCGTGAAGACTTAACCTGGAAAAATAAAACATAAATATTTTACTTTTTATTGAAACTAGTTAACTTATATTCTAACATACAAATATACAACAACAAAATAGAAAAGTATACTTGAGGGTAAGAAAGAAGTCCTGGACGCGGCTATCTATAACATATGTCATATGTTTTGTAATACGTCTTTATAACTTTGAAACTTTACGTGATTTCCTCTTACAATATCTCTAGTTATGAGAACCTTGAAGACTTAACCTGATGAAATAAAACAGATAAATATTTTACTTTTTATTGAAACTAGTTAACTTATATTCTAACATACATATTTGAAACTAGACAACTTATATTCTAACATACAAATATACAACAACAAAATAGAAAAGTATACTTGAGGGTAACATTTTGTATAACCATTATCTTTTATTCTATAATACCTTCTTCTTTAAGCTCAGAAATAATTGAAATAATCTCATCCTAGTTTTCTAAACTACTGCTACCCCTCTGTTTTAAGGTATACAGTAGACGAAGCCTATCGACAACTTGATTCCAATACGGCGTTTGGTTTTTGGAATTTGAAATTGGTAGCTTGAGGTTAGAGCCTACGAATACATTTTTAGGACAGAACGTAGGGAGCAGAGTAAGTACAAAACAACATACTTTCATACAAGAACGTTTATTGATACGAGTAGTTTCGATGCTACTTAAAACATAATACATAACTTAAATATATAATATCTATTAAAATAGACCAGACCAGACTAGACTAGACTATAGATGATAGACAGTAAAATCATGAACAATTATACCGTCTGTAATATAATAGAGCTTACTTGATATTTTAAAATTAGTGGCTGAATCTAGTTATTACAGAAATTCAATTGTAGAAACTAAAGATGTAATCTTTAAAACATCTAAAGTTAGAAGTTTTTAGTAGTCAGGTCAGATTAATAGAGGGTGTTATAATCAAATCGTTTTAGAAACTATTTGTTTGTATGATGTAACCCAGTATGACAGGAAGTCGATGGACCTTAATATAATTTTTTGGGGGTCTAACCTAGATTGCTTCATTTAATTTAATCATTTATATTAATATTATATTGATTTATCATGCAATTTTGGGTTCTAAAGTAAAGTAAAGAAGAATTAATGTTTTTTATCACAGAATTTTGAAATAAACTTCTAAACTTTGTATTCATCGTTTTGTTCCGAGCTATCTCAATTTCAAAATCAAGACTACAGCTATGCTGTTTTTTTTTACGGGGCCAATCTTACAAACAAATAGTTTCTAAAACGATTTGATTATAACACCCTCTATTAATCTGACCTGACTACTAAAAACTTCTAACTTTAGATGTTTTAAAGATTACATCTTCAGTTTCTACAATTGAATTTCTGTAATAATTAGATTCAGCCACTAATTTTAAAATATCAAGTAAGCTCTATTATATTACAGACGGTATAATTGTTCATGATTTTACTGTCTATCATCTATAGTCTAGTCTAGTCTGGTCTGGTCTGATCTGGTCTGGTCTGGTCTATTTTAATAGATATTATATATTTAAGTTATGTATTATGTTTTAAGTAGCATCGAAACTACTCGTATCAATAAACGTTCTTGTATGAAAGTATGTTGTTTTGTACTTACTCTGCTCCCTACGTTCTGCCCTAAAAATGTATTCGTAGGCTCTAACCTAATCTAACCTGAATTATATTCGTATGCTCTAACCTGTGATGTAATAAAAAACAATAAGGTTACAGATTATTTTTAATCATACGAGTTTACTATAGATACGTTGAATAACCTACAAGAGTATATAGTATATTATTACATATCTGCGTATTTCGAAGCTATTGAAAATGTATGATGTATTGTAAAATAACGTTTAAATATGGCGAGACACAAAGGATGAGTAATGGTCATTACTTTTTAAATCAATAATTTTAACTTAGACGATCGTGTTTCTCGATAATATTCCGATGGTGATAAGAAGCATTGTAAGGTTTTATCTGTTTCCTATAGAGCAATTTTGAGTGTACCTTCTTCTTGTGGTAAAACTAATGTCTTGTTAGGTCTACTAATGAAAACGAATTAAAATTTGAAAATATCTACCTATACGCCAAGTCTTTATTTCAACCTAAATATGGCGAAAACGATGATGTAATCACCCCTAATGATGTGAAACCTAATTCAGTATTCATTTTCGATGATATTATCTGTGACAAACAGGAAAAACTTAGAGAATATTTTAGCATGAGTAGACATAAAGGATGTTGATTCATTTTATTTAGGTCAGACATATGCAAAGATACCGAAACATCTGATTAGGGACAACGCTAACTTACTTATTCTCTTTAAGCAAGATGAATTGAATTTCAAACATGTGTGTAACGCTCATATTTTAGGAGATGCAGGCTATGATGAACTTAAACATTTAAACGCATAGTATAATTATTTCTCAACGCTGGATATATATCGATATTTTTCTAGTTTGATTAAATCCTATAAGTTATATTCATATCGCCCTCTAGACGTAATATAATTATAAACAAACACGTCGCTAAGGTAGATACAAAATAGGTAACTAGATAAAATAATAATAATAATAATAAAAATTAATAATAAAAATCATTATTAAACATCTAATACTTCCAGTAACGGAGAATTACTGAGCTCAAGTTGTTCATTCATTAAAGGTACCCTGAGTTTGTGTTTGTATATCTCAAAGGCTTCTAAAATAAAACAAGAAATAAAACAAGGTTTAGAAAACTGCAATATCTGCTTTTCAGAATTAGAAAAGCAACAAATCATTAATAAAAACCCACAAATACCTAAACTGTATGGATTAGTGAAGACCCACAAACAGAATATGCCAATAAGACCAGTTGTATCATACATCAATGCACCTAATCATATTTTATCCAAAAAACTGAACCAGATTATTAACACGATAGGTTACAAATCGAAATACTCTGTTAGAAATTCATTAGAATTAGTAGATAAGCTGCAAAACATACATCTTCCACCACATTCAAAACTTGTTAGTTTTGATATTTGCAACATGTTCTCCAGAATACCACCACAAGAATGTATTCCTTTATTAGATAGTTTCTTGATCAATAGTAATATAGAATTAGTTAAAAGGTTAGAGTTAATTCAATTATTTGACCTTTGTATAAGTCAAAATTATTTCACTTTTAATAACATAATTTATTTACAAAAGGATGGTTTACCTATGGGTAATTCTCTAAGTCCTCTATTAGCTAACATATTTATGGACAAGTTTGAAGATCGAATATTTGAATTAAACCTCTCTAAACACATTATCTTCTGGTTTCGTTATGTTGATGACATTTTAGCTTGTTTTGACAGTTCTTTTGAGGTTATAAATGAATTTTTAATTCTTATAAACAATATCCATCCTAATATAAAATTTACACTAGAAACAAAACAAAACAGGGCTATAAACTTTCTAGACTTAAATATCAAGATTAACGCAGACAATCTTTTTGAATTTTCCATATACAGAAAACCAACACAAACAGACATAACAATACCAAATGAATCTTGTCACCACAATACACATAAAATAGCAGCATACAGATCATTAGTACACAGAGCTTTAACTATTCCACTAACAAAATCAGATTTTAGCAAAGATATATCAACCATTAAACAACTAGCACATGCAAATCATTATAATCCGAACATGATTGACACTTTAATTAAACAAAAAGATTATAGGTTAGCTATCAAAAGAATATATCCCATTGACAATCAAACAGAAGACACAAATTACATATTTATACCATATTTTGGCAAAATATCAGAAAAAATTGCACATATACTAAGAAAAACCAACAATTATAAAATAACATTTAAAACCAACACTAACACTTTTTCATTTTTATTTAATGCTAAAGACAGAACACATGATATCATGAAATCGGGCATTTACCGTTTAAATTGTTCTTTGAAATTTTGACATAAGATATAAAGAACACGTACGTCATTACAAAAATAAACATCCTGAAAAATCGAATTACGCCAAACACCTTTTAGAACAAAATCACACAATGACTCCTCAAAATAATATTAAATTCCTACATTTTTGTAATAACAAACGCAAATTAGACATTTTAGAAGCCTTTGAGATATACAAACACAAACTCAGGGTACCTTTAATGAATGAACAACTTGAGCTCAGTAATTCTCCGTTACTGGAAGTATTAGATGTTTAATTATGGTTTTTATTATTAATTTTTATTATTATTATTATTATTTTATCTAGTTACCTATTTTGTATCTACCTTAGCGACGTGTTTGTTTATAATTATATTACCTTTGATAATGACAGCATAGCTGTCGAAACAATATTGTCAGGTATATTTTAATAAAACTGTGAAACTTTTAATAATCTTTATTTATTTCACAGTTTTATACTAAATAATATTGAACGTATTATTCTCACACAAATTATTTTAATTTAATAAATGGCACATTTAACTGTGTCACACAGGATTGCAATTTTACTTTTTCTTGGATGCAGGGATAAAACTAGAACTCAGCAAGAGGTATTTGATTTTTTAGTGCAAAATATTCCAATCGACGTATCAATCAATCTACCGTCATATCAGTAAGATTGAGTCTAAATTTCAAGAAACAGGTGGTGTTATAGATATGTCAAACCTGGACGAACTGGATCAAAAATTAGCGAGAAATAGGAAAAGTTACATTTTATGAAGTATGGAAAAAACCTCATTGTAGTTCTTGACTAGTTGAATTGGAAAATGAAAGTCAGACCACAGTAAAAACACAGAGTAATGAACGATATGGATGCGAACGCATGTCTAATGAAAACCATCAGCCCTACAAAATTCAACTTGTGCAGAACTCAACGACGATTATCCCTTGATTTTCCACGAAAATAGGTGTTTTCATCGATAAATAATACTATTTCGAATGAGACCACGTTTTGTCTAACGCTATGTCCTAGGTAAATACGGTGACTGCAGTACGTCCGATGCGTTGCGTGCGATGCGTTAATCGCAAACGACAAAACCTGAAGAAAGTATGGTGTCCGAAGTAAACACAGCATTTCTGCGATTCACACGATTTTGCGTTGTCGCATCGATTTTCCGACGCAATTATCGCCGAGCCCGCGGAAGTTCTCATCACAATACATTCAGGGTAATCAAACGTCTATGTTACAGACAGTATTTATAGTAATACACAATATGAACATATGTTTTTAAAAAATAAATTAATATAATAATAATAATAATAACCACTACAACCCATAGCCTAAACCAAGGCCCCAGAAGCTATAAGCTTGTGCGGGAGGGAGGGGGCGATTATTATTATTATGTAGGCCCAATGTGCGGCTGCAGCCGACTTACAGATGGAACAGCGCAAATCCCACATTTGTGTCACAGCTAAGGAAAACTGCAGAAAACCTTAACCAGATCTGCCGGCACCGGGAGTCGATCGCGGTCCGCTTGGGTGAAAGTCCGGCACGCCAGGCATTACACTACCAAGGCTGTTAGGCCAATTAATTAAAATAACCTGTTGTATTTAACTTTTTACTTATCTTAAGGTTAGAAAAAACCTCTTCTTTACTGTAATAGGTCCTTGAAAATTAGTTGGGTAACACTTTAGATTAGGTCGGTCACCCCCAGCCGCATATGCTATATACCATTCGATGTGTCTCATTGAACTGAACCATAGTGTCCATAGTGAAATTTGGGGAGCAGCAGTAGTTTTCAAGATATTTACCAAAAACTGTTTTGGAGGACCTAACCTATAATCTAATCTAGAACCTAACCTTTAGCCTATCCTATAACCTAACCTACAACATAACCCATAACCTAGCCTATAACGTAACCTAACCTATAACCTAACGTATAACCTAACCTACAACCGAACGTATAACCTAAACTGACCTAACATAACCTTACTTAGGTTTAATTTAGGTTTGCGTTGTTCGTCAATTCATACGCATTTTAATTTAATTTTGGTTATATTAGGTTAGGTTAGGTTAGGTCTCATGCGCATCAAAACATGCATTTTCGGATATGGTGATGGAATTCAAATGGAAGTCTATGGCTCCCTTCCAAAATAGTTTTTGGCGATTATCCCGAAAACTACTGCCCCCCCCCAATTTCACTTATGGACACTATTGTTCAACTCGATGAGACGCATCTAATAGTACATAGCATGTGCGGCTGCGGGTGGCGGACGTAAACTAAAAAACAGTCATTAGTTGAACCATGGTAACAAGAATCACGGATTGCTTCCACTACGTAATCAAAAGTAGTTGGGTTATTCTTGTATACCGACGAAATGTATTTTCATTTGATCGCAACTGTTCATACGAATGATGGAATTCTCCAAAATCTAATCTGCCTTTGTAAATTCTATGTGTGGTTATTTCTTTGTTTAAATTTTCTTTAAAATTTTTAATTTTAGCAAACTATTAATTATTCAGAAATAACCCAGTACGTGTGGTTTCTGACAGAGCCATGATTGAGAAATGCATATATAAAATAATAATTTATTGATATGCAGTATGCGTTATCGCATACGCACAATGTGCTATTATTTTATTGTCGTATTTGCATTTGCCACACTTACAATCGCCGCATCCGTTTTCCGGTGCATGCGATTCCCGCACCGTACCAACCGCACATATCGTATTTACTTAGGGCATAGCGTATTCGTGGCACAGCGAACCGTTAAAAATGCAAGTATTAAAGTCGGGGAAATCTTTATGGAATGATTGAGGTACAAGCTCAACATCCGCAGAAATTACATGTGTTGGCACGAATAGCTAACAACAGAATATTAGATCGTGTCTTCTTTGAGTTTTTGCAAAATGTACTTATTTCCTTTCCCAAACGAGAATAATCCTGACCTTCTACATAATACGAGTACTATCTAGTTTCAACAAGACTTTGCTCTCTATGGACAAGATACTAAAGTCCGCCAGTCTATCTTGGCCCATTGAATTTCGCAAATATTTTTTTATAATTTTCAATTTCGAAAACGAATGTTCTGCAGTTGCAACCGTCACGGACGTAGTAAAAAAAGTTCAAATTCGGAGCAGACATACGGAACACTAGCCGAAAAAGTAAAATACTCAATCAGCACCACATTAGCCAACTCTTTAACAGAACGCAACTTAGAAATCTGATCCTACCAACAATATTGCTCAAAAAAATGGACTGGGGGGCCCCTTGCGCTGGGGGCTCCAGGCAATTGCATCGGCAGAACCGGCGGTAGTTACGCTACTAGTACTGCAGGATGTAATATTCGTAGGTTCTCTTCATGTAGATGTCTACTGAACCAAACTCACATCGATATGTGTTTGAAAAATTTTGGTTTCTGGAATCAAACTGGCATGGGTGCACAAATGCTGATACCAGTAATCAGGTTAATAAAATTTTATAGGAAAGGAGTTTTAAAAATGTAAAATAATAAATATAATTACTCAATAAACTTTCTTAATTTCAAGAATTATAGTATGTAAACCTTATAGAGAAATAAGTAGCAACTTCTTCAAAAAAATTCAGATCAAGTCCTACTTCCTAGTGGAAATTATACATTCGTTTGAAATTTATGTATCTCTTAGTCAGAACTAGTTATAATATAGATATCTATAACTGAATAGGATTATGAAAAATATTTGGTCCAATTTCTTCATTGACTTAACTAAATTAGATAGATACCGCCCTTTAACACGTTCCATATTCTATAAAGGTTTGACGTGACACTAACAAATTTGAAATTATAAACGTTATAGTAAAACTACATTATCAAAAATATCACGATATATCTATCATATTCAACGTTAGTTGAATAAAAAAAGGGTGTACTTCAGTAATAAGATATTTCATTCTTCATTACTAGAGTATTTTTTCTTGTTTGAAGCTGTCATTAAGTGTACTTATAACTGCTCGTTATTTATAAATTACAAGTCCCAAATTTTCTAACAATTTAAATCTTAATTAACTCTTACGTACACAAAAAGGAGAACAAAAGAAAAACATCTTAAGGGTATATTACGACTAAAAATAAAGTCTCAACATATAATTGGAAATAAATACAGATATAGGTAAGAAATAATTGAACAGCAAATACTCACTAATAACGTACATGTACCCGGTCTCAATATTGGTAAAAAAATTTGGAGAATCTGTTGAAACTTCACATCGATATCGACCCGAAACTTCAGGCTGGACGTTTCTAAGCACCACTTCGTTAGGATTTGACTTGCTAAGCTGTAAGAAAAAGTAATTATTTTAACTAAGTGATTTTTTATCTCTACAGATTAATTTTTTATAGCAGGAGAAATAACGAGTGAGAGAACAAACACAATTTTCATAACAAAAGATTCCAAAGTAATGGAAGATGAATATTTATTAAACCTTTTATTAGAATGAATATTTATATTCCATAATATGAAGATCAAACGCAAAGCAGTTTTTAGATAAATATATATATGCGATATTGATAATAGATTATTGTATTTAACTTTTTGTTTCATTCGATCTCGTATTTCTTATAATGGAAAATTGAAAAGGTTGTGTGTTATAACAGTATTATTTATTGCGTGTTTCTATCAGATTCATGCCTTTAATAAAAAGTCAGGCAATAAAATACCCCAACGAAAACCACAAATAATCAATCGTTTACTATTTCATGATAATATATCTCTAATCTCCTAATTTATTTTTCTATTAAGTTATGGAAACCTCTTTTATTTTGGTAAATTGATTCAAGCAACAATATCTAAAAAAACGCAATGTATATTGTGTAATTCTAATAGTGATTTATATTTCACTATTTGACATTAATACCCACACAACTCAAAAAAAAATTATTTCTATTGCACAAATAGATACAGATACAGATGCAGTATTTCTATCATGTAAAACGTCACGTTTCTAACTTCATGATAGTACAAATTACTACAAAATTTAAATTGTTCCTCTTGTAAAATTAACACAATTTGCAATTTTTAATGTATCGCTGCCAAGCTGTGATTTATTTTATGGTAGGTAGGTTATGATAATTTATACAAAATATAAATCAGTAGGATATGTCATAAACACTAGAGAGGTTATCGCAAAGGAAACTGGTCTTTATGACTTTTCTTAGAAATTCTTATTAGATCAATAAATAAAACTCGATGAAATTAAAGTTTCTTAAATTAGTTATGCAAGTAATTGTCGATCAGGATTGCTGAGTTTGTATTTATTTTTCTGAGGGGGTTGAAGTTGCAAATAGATAAATACTTGATAATTTATTCTAAGAAAATCGTGCGATAAATTCCGTGATTTAGGATGATCTAAGATTTAAATTAATGTAAAATTATAATACTTAAAAAGAAACTATGATATTAGAAATGCGATTAATCGTATTTATTAATATTAAATAAATATTGAAAATTCTTTTAACTACAGCTACTTTTAAAATAAGTATATTATTAGAAACATTAATGGAACTTTGTTTACGGTAAAAGTTAATTTCTTAATTAATGTTCTACATTAAATCATATTTTGAATGCAAATCCATATAAAAAATTAACTTTCAGCTTAAGTTATAAAATGAATTTCCTTATAGGATTATTCAAACAAATCTAGATTAGATTTGATAGTTGATTCTCGTCGGCGAATTGCCGATCAATTAACTGAATGAAGCAAAATATATCCAGTACTTTTTGTATGTTTGCAATTATCTAGTTTGTATGGAAACACTTCCATTCTGATGGTAATCACTTGAGGTAGCTCAGAGGTAGAGTACTCGTCGGGGTGGTCTTGAATCTTGAAAGTGAAGCACTTGTCTACTGAAACTACTCAATTTTGTGACAAAGCGAAAGAAGGGGGGGTGCATCTGAATCTGAATAACTACTAAATAACTTCAGCAATTGAACTAAAGTAAGAGCAAATATACTAAAATAAGTATGTCCTAATATTATTATCGTTATATGTTATATTATTTATATTATTATTATAAATTTTACTATTATTTATTATATATTTTTATTACTGTTATGTGAAATTTCCATTATTTGTATTGTTTACAGGATATAATTTTCTTTTACCTAATTCATTTTATGTAGTAACTCCTCCAACGTTTCTTATCTTCATTTCAAGATTATAAGACATCGATATGTGTATAATTGAAAAATAACGGATTGATTCTTCTTTTTAACCAGATATCCAGGCAATCCCGATAACTTTGCCAATTGGTTGCAGAACTTATTGGAAGTGGAAATATTCTACAATATGAACTGTGTGGTATAAGTTCGACATTGGGATTGTAAAGCTACATAATTCATAGTTAGGGCGTTGTCAATATAAAAGCAAATCCTATAACTTCATAATAGACAATAACATAACATAGCAAGCAAGTATGCCAAAATAATAAAAATACATGAATTATAGGAAACAGACATTATAGCAAGAATAATGTAGGACATACACGATCTTCCCTTTCGACGTCGGCGAAAACGTCGCCAACGACGTCGGGGACAAGGTCGAGATAATGAGGTAATGCTTACATTTATTGTAATTTAATGCATAAACAACTTGTAACTTCCAGCTGGACTGTGTATAATAAAATTATGAATATCGTATTTCTTTAAAACATCAAAATGAAAGAAAGCATTATTGAGCATAATACAATGCGTACTGAATCTCTTTCTTTAATGTATTTCGAAATAGCTTATGCAATTAGCAAAACTTTTCATAAGCGGAATAATATTGATATCCATCGGTAGAATTACAAATCAACTCTTTATTAGGAAACGAAAACTCTTGTTTTTTATTTATTTCATTCTTAATTTAGTTTAAAAATGGATATAATTAACGCAGGATTTAGGATTATGAGTTCTGGTGCGCAAATGATGTACAATAATTTCCTATAAAGGACTTTCCGTAAAAGAACACTGGTAAAAATCTGCGATCTTGGTGTAGGAGAGGTGAATGGACAAATTATTATATATGTATCAAATATCATTTTGTTCGTGTTTTCATCAAGAATGTGCTGATTCTAGTAAAATAAATATTTTGTTGCATGTGTAGAGACCGTTTAATAAATTCAACCGAATTTGATGTAAACTGATTCTTAATTTTACAAATCATGTTTACAATATGGGTCATAACCTGATATTCTTGGAAGATAATTACAATCTGTACTACTAATAATTATCACCTGAACACCTGACATCTATTTTCTTGTATAATAGGAAATAAGTACTGAGAATTTTATACTTTTTGAAAGATTAATTTTATTTATGTACAATACTTTATAAATGTTGAAACTACAGTATTAAATATTTAGCCAACTTAAATGTTCAGCAGTTTTCATTCGGTGAATCAGTTTATATCAAATTCGGTTCAATTTATTAAACGGCCTTATTTAATAGATGTGACAAATCGTTTATTTTACCAGAATCAGCATTATGATTCATGTGAATAAAATGTAGCAAATGCTTTTACTACTATTAATAAATGATGACAGATATGATAAAAATCAGCAGATTTTTACCATTGTTCTTTGGTAAGTGATAATCTTCCTTTTGGTTTTGGAAAATTGTACATCGTTTGCACACTGGAACTCGGAATCCTAAATCCTGCGTTAATTAATTATATCCATTTTTAAAGTAAATTAACAATGAAATAAAAAAAAACTAAGGTTTTCGTTTCATAATAAAAGATTGATTTGTAATTCCACCTATGGGTGACGTCAAGGTTATTACGTTT
Organism: Agrypnus murinus; assembly: GCA_929113105.1. NCBI lineage: Eukaryota > Metazoa > Arthropoda > Insecta > Coleoptera > Elateridae > Agrypnus > Agrypnus murinus. Next base: position 88,229,685 of record OV816024.1, read on the forward strand.
ATGAAGACTTTTGTTAATTGCATAAGCTATTTCGAAATACGTCTAATTAAACAAAGAGATTCAGTACACATTTTATTATGAATGATTATTATCAATAATGCTTTCTTTCATTTTGATGTTTTAAAGAAATACGATACTCATAATTTTATTATATACAGTCCAGCTATAAATTACAGTAAATGTAAACATTACCTCATTATCTCGACCTTGTCCGCGACGTCGTCGGGGAAGACCGTTGAAGTATCGACAACAAGAACCGAATGTCTCTGGTTACCGAGATTTTATTGGTGAAATGCAATTACGAATGTAGAAATGCTTATTATGTATATTTTTCTTCACAACACCTGTTCATTTTTAAAATACAATTTTCACATAATTTTCCTCTTTTAGTTCGAAGCTTTATAGATGACATGTTTCATTAAAACTCGCCTATAAAGCCGTGAACTGAAAACAGAAAAATTGGTACAATTCAAAAGTAAAGAAGAAAACAGAATAAAAACCAATCAAAACACAATTTATAGACAAGTAATCAATTAATAATACATGTTTCCACTTTCCTATTCAGTTCACTGGCCCTGCTTTGAGCTATTACATAAGAAAATGTGTTGCGAACATTTGCAGTTAAAAGAAATCTAAAAACCTATACACAATTAAATTTTGCAAAGATGCATTCATTGTACAGTCTGGGACTTTAGTAATTAATGATTTGGGTCTGAATATAGCCTTATGAATCATATTTCACAAACATATCCAGCACATCTAAGTAAAAGGCCTGTCTTGGTGTTTTGAAGCAATTAAAGTTGAAGTTTGCTCACTAATCAGTAGAAATAGCCTTTTATCCACTGTAAGCTGATTATTCGTTGATATTGTAGGTAGAAACCAACCACCTGGTTTATTATTAAGAGCTAATCAGCAATTTGGAGTATCAAATCTATTACTGTTAAAAATTACCAACTAAATTATGCAATTGAAATATAATATTTGAACTTAAATATTACTGAGGATAAAACTTTGCATGATACACGTGAATAAAGACCCTTTATTCACTCACGGTTAGCGCGCGCGGATTGTGTGCTAAACCGTTCACATCATGAATAGAAGCTCTCTCTATTCACGTACAACATAAATTACTATTACATGTACTATATTACTATTATATTGTTTTTGTAAACAATCTTTGTATTATTTATATTTTTTTGTAATACTGCAAAAACATGTACTTCTTCTAAATCTGTAAATGTCTTGCATATAGTTAGTCAGACAGTACAGTAGCGGCCGAATAATTTTCAACGGTATTTATCAAGTTAACACATTTTTCTGATATTCACATCAAATGAATCCTGCTTGTATACCATTTATGACATTTCAATGATTACCAGTGACGTATCTTATGAGAATTGAATAAATCCAAATTACGCAATCGCAACCGTTGAAAACTTTTCGGTCACAGCTGAACGTTTACTTACGAGGGTTGTGATTATTAGAATGATATTTTCGGGGATAATATAACTAGTGTTATGATTATCATCGGTGATAGCCCGAGTTAAAACCGACGAAAATTGACCGAGTGCGAAGCACGAGTTCAATTTTCTAAAGGTTTTAACGAGTGGTATCATCGTTGATTAATCATAACACGTGTTATATTTGGTGAGAGAATATAATGAACGTTGACAGAAAATAAACTTTCTGAAACTTTCTGTCACTTTGACAGTAAACAATTTTATTTATTAAAAACAGGTGACAGTCAACATGCGGTGATAGAATTATCATCGATTTGATAGCCTATTCTGCGAGTTTGTTTTTGTACTTTCACCAATGAAATTAATAAAAAATGTACCATGTGACACGTGAATTATATTCTCGGGACTATATCATCATATTACTAAAAATGAAATATTCAACGTTTCGCTCATAGTTTTACGGTGCGTCTTTACCTACAGTAAAGTGACCACTACACTTGAGAAAAAAAGTTTGAATTTTGTTTGAGATCTTAAAAAACGAAATAATGAACGTCAATGGATTTTTTAAAATGCTTCCATATTTATTTCTTAAGTTTTTACTGTAATTTACGTATGTATACAATCTATGTATATTTGTGTATAAAATAATATGTATACAATCAAAGAGAAAGATTGCAGATGAAGATCACAGGATGAGAAGAGGGGTTTGTTATGAAGAATGCAATCCATTCTGAAAGTAAATTTAACTATAATAATGTGTAATAAAACTTCAAACTTAACAGTTACCATTGTGAACAAATGTATAATGAATATTATGTTATGTATGTATTATGTATGTATGTGGTTAGATATGATCGATGGTCTGTTACAGAATATACCTAAGTGCATATTCATCGCCGAGACTTGCAGGTGCACCCTCATACTTAGAAAAATACATTTTTATTTCTTGTAACTCAAGATAAACTTAGCAAATTGTTAATAGTTAGTCCAATAAAGATCAATTGGGTATAATTTTTTCCAGCAGGTATTATAAAAAAAACGATAATCACTTTGCTGTTCCCTTAAATGGCATAATACATAGTTGTTTTGTGGAAGAGTATTTTCTGCAACAATTAAAACTTGCCAGCATAGGTATCTCTTGCTGACACATTTTGTTAAACCTCGTTACACCTGTTCTTGTCATGATTTAAAACAAATACTATTTTTATTTTACATTTTGAGTAACAGTAAAACCTTAAATTAAAACATTAAAAACTTTATATTTTTTCATAACAAGTAAGAAAAATAATTTGCATAATCATAATGTAAATAGCTACAAACACTATGTTTATGTTCTAATTAAATTTGTGACAAAAGGCCACTCAAGCATAATTATGTCTAATACTTAATAGTTTTGTGGACTGTGCCTCAGTACGGTGTTAGGGAAACATTTAACTCATAATTCAATAACAAAAAGAATATGACATTTTGACATATTTATGTTGATATAAAATCCTTTATTCAAAAGCACCTCTTCAACAATCTAGTTTTAGGACAATTATTATCATATAGCGTTTGCATCAATTTAACACCTTACATCTTAGATAATCGACAATCAAGAGACATAATCTTAGTTTGAAAAATCGATCTTGGATCAGCAATTACGATGACACGATTACAGAATTGCAACATCGGAACATATTCTAAGATTTATCAAAGTAAACGGGAATGCCAATAATAAGAGCGGATTGTATAAACACAGATTAATTCTAAACTAGGATCAATATCCTAGACAACGATTGTTCCGACAATCGTTACTGCGGCAACTAAACCAAGTTTAAAGTTAAACAACATTTATACAACTCGCCTAAGTCTTAAGGAAACATTTTGTATCAATACCAACTTGCAGCTTGCAGAAAATATATTTCTGTGATTGTTTACTTAATTACTAAAGGCGTAATTCAACTGAAGCAACATGAAGCGACAAATAGCATGCGCCTTTGCCGCATGCTACACGTTAAATGCCTTTGCCCGTCACATGCGTCAGCAACGCTAGACGATATGTGGCATGTTACATGTCGTCTAGTGTTGCACCAATGGAATTTCGGCTTAAGAACACACAATCAAAGGATCTAATATCTAATTGAGTAAAATTACTTTGTATACAAATCCTATTAAAAGTAGAACTTTTGACGTAGAACGTTTGTTGTCAGAGTTGAATATGTCATTTTCCTTCTCCCCCTTACGTAAATCACGTTTACTATTTTGACAAGACAACTGTAACCGAAAGTGAAATATGCAAGGTTCTCGTTGCTAGGTGAAAAAGTAGTACGTGCCCAGGACAAAAAAATGAATTAGGTATGTATATCTTATTTTTATGCGGGGAAATTTGTGATTTGGAAATTTTAACGAGTCGCTAGTGGTTACCAGGGTTCTCACAACCAGCCACCTCATAACTTTCAGCCGCGATTTTAGTTTTTTCCATTCTTATCAATTAAATATTAAGGGGGGGAGGAAAAATTTAATGCAATGAACGAGGCGTAAGCTCTTTTCTTCGCCTCGGTCCTTAGAATGTCTCCTTTTGACAGAAAAGTTTACTTACGCATCTCGCAATGTAAGTAACTATTTATGCCATCCGTGTCTAAAGTGAAGTCTGAAGAATCAGTTTACAGTGCGGCTCGTTTTGCTGTTAGAGCTCTGTTGCTGTAGTTACAATTATTCAAAACAATGGAAACTATAGAAACTGAGCTCATTGAGTAAATAGATCTGGAATACCAAACGCCGCTATAGATAGAAACCAGTATAAAAAGTAAATTCAATAAATAAACTACCATAACAACAGTTGTAATGTTCATAAACACTGCATGTAAAAAAAATGGGTTACGTCTGAGTATTAAATGATACCTCGTTTATTCGAAAGTAGACATTAAAAATAGAAAAATAATTTTCCCGTTTTCCCCGTTCCCATCTAGTTAATAAAGTTTTACTGTTTTTTTTGAGGAGATGACTTGTCTAAACACGAAATAGGAAATAGTCAAAGGAAGTCCATCTATGGGTTTCTGGGTTTTACGACGAACGCTAGGAGGCGTTAGCGCAAATCTTCCTTAGTTTTCACGTATTTTCCGGTTAAGAAGTGGTATTGGGTTTTTTTTGGGGGAGCAGATAATCAATAATAATAATAGATAATCATTTCTAATTCATCATTTTCATTGTATTTCGCTGTCTAAACCTTGCAAAATTTCATTTTAATACGAGTATAAATGAAAGTGAAATTGTACTTTTCCTTTTTAATATTAAGACTTAATACATAGAATATTCAATTATCATCAGAAAACTTTGAAATATTAGTGCATGATATGATGCAATCGCTCAATACCATTGGCGTGTCCATGTCTGTAAGTCGGCTGCAGCCGCACATTGGGCCTACATAATAATAATAATCGCCCCCTCCCTCCCGCACAAGCTTATAGCTTCTGGGGCCTTGGTTTAGGTTATGGGTTGTAGTAGTTATTATTATTATTATTATTCTTATTAAAAGTGCATTTACTGCATTACCATTTAGATTATTTCGCACAATAGTCTGCAGAGTCCGACGAGCAAGGTGAGCGATCTCACCACACACTCTTGCAGTTGGAAATGCGATACAAGCAGAAGAAATAGATGCTGTGCTTCGAGACTGATGTTGGTTCACTTCAACTTTTCACTTTCATTTATACTCGTGTTAAAATGAAAATTTGTAGGATTGTGTGGGATGCGGAGTACTATTAGAATAAATTGTCTGGCTCCAAAAATCCCCCAATACTACCCTTTAAATTAAAATACGTGAAAAATTAGGAAGATAGTGCAGTAGCACCCCCTAGCGTTCGTCGTAGGTAAAAGCAAATATCAAAAATGGGGCGTATACGAGTTCCTACCGCGGGCAATTTTTCGCACCTGGGTAACCCTTATCAGTAGACGAATTCCTCCCAACACCCCTAATCCCTATTAACAGTATTAGCCTCTTATCAACGGGTGGGCTGTTGAAACACGAATAAGAATCCAGTAAGTGCTTTTATCAACTTGGGAATATCCAACCCCTTCTAAAGAATTTCACTAGAAGGTAAGTATTTAAATGTGGTAATTTCTTTTCTGTTTTTCATTGTTTAACAAAGTGTTTTGCAAAATGAACGTGCAGAAAATCGTTAGTGAGAAAGGGAAACCTTTATTAGTAATTAACGGTGCAAAGTTTTGTAGAGCCAGAAATTTAAAGGATGGAAAAATACGATGGAGATGTACAGAAAAATATTGTACAGCAAAAATATATACTTTTGGTAAGTCTGAATAATTTACTTTACTTAAGTTTTATTATTATTATGAGGTTATCAATGAATTTTTAATTCTTATAAACAGTATCCACCCTAATATAAATTTTACACTATAAACACAACAAAACAGGGCTATAAACTTTCTAGACTTAAATATCAAGATTAACGCAGACAATCTATTTGAATTTTCCATATACAGAAAACCAACACAAACAGACATAACAATACCAAATGAATCTTGTCATCATAATACACATAAAATAGCAGCCTACAGATCATTAGTATACAGAGCTTTAACTATTCCACTAACAAAATCAGATTTTAGCAAAGAGATATCAACCATTAAACAATTAGCACATGCAAATCATTATAACCCGAACATGATTGACACTTTAATTAAACAAAAAGATTATAGGTTAGCTATCAAAAGAATATATCCCATTGACAATCAAACAGAAGACACAAATTACATATCTATACCATATTTTGGCAAAATATCAGAAAAAATTGCACATATACTAAGAAAAACCAACAATTATAAAATCACATTTAAAACCAACACTAACACTTTTTCATTTTTATTTAATGCTAAAGACAGAACACATGATATCATGAAATCGGGCATTTACCGTTTAAATTGTTCTTTTTGTAGTTCGGTATATATTGGACAAACACTTCGAAATTTTGACATAAGATATAAAGAACACGTACGTCATTACAAAAATAAACATCCTGAAAAATCGAATTACGCCAAACACCTTTTAGAACAAAATCACACAATGACTCCTCAAAATAATCTTAAATTCCTACATTTTTGTAATAACAAACGCAAATTAGACATTTTAGAAGCCTTTGAGATATACAAACACAAACTCAGGGTACCTTTAATGAATGAACAACTTGAGCTCAGTAATTCTCCGTTACTGGAAGTATTAGATATTTAATTATGATTATTATTATTATTATTTTATCTACACTGAGAAAAAAAGTTCGTTGTACCAAACAAAAAAAAACTTTCATTTAACACTTTTCGAACTTTAAATACGGCCAACTAGTTTAGTGCATTGAAGGAACATTGTATAAACATTAAGTTTTGTTGGTTCACATAATGCATGGAAACAATTAAAACAAGGTATACTTTTGCATTGTAGAAAATACAATAAAACTTTATATCAATGCATTCACCTGTGTTGAACCAACCAAGCACGATGTAAATACAAAAACGCCTGGGTGTTGAATTAAATATTCCTAGTGTTGAATTAAGAAATTAAACTGTTGAATGATAGGGGGATGGTGGATGTAAAGACAGTATCAAACAATATCAATAAAATACAAAAAGTATATTACACATAAACATAAAAACAATCATAATAAACTATAAAATGGAGCTCAAAGTGAGAATAAAGTGTAATCTTTCAATATATAAATATTTCAAAGACTTTCTCACAAAACGAATGTGTATGTACAAATTAAAGAAGACACTTCGATACAGCTGTTTCAAGCTTATTAGCTATCATCAGTCGAATATAATCTTCTCCAATTTGCACACACCATCCAGGGCTTTATATAAAACCCAAATATACATTAATACCAAAAGCAAGGTCCGTAAATGCAAAGCAAGCTTTGAAATATAGGTCATCTCATACACTTCCACTATCCACTATCCACTATGGCGCGAAGATGGCGGCATTGCGATGACCTATATTTCAAAGCTTGCTTTGCATCTACGGACCTTGTACCAAAAGGTAATAATGCTGACATCTGTGAGTACACTCGCACAACATTTCAGTGTCTTTTAAAGCTAAAGATCTATTATTGTTTGATTCAAAGCAAATAAACTGTCAGTTCAAACAATTTAAACACATTCCTTGAGCGCATTGATTGTCCATACAACAAATATCTTTGTATGGTCTTTGATTAAAGCTTGGAATTACTGGAGTCAAGCGAAATTAGTGTAACAAATATTATAGGTTTACGGAACCACTTCCAATTTCTTAAAATAAATAAATACCTTGTTGTCTGAAACCAAAATTTGTCAACCCAATCAAAACTAATTCAACATTTGGAAATCTGTTGTTTTAACAACACCTTTTTTCTCAGTGTAGTTACCTATTTTGTATCTACCTTAGCGACGTGTTTGTTTATAATTATATTACCTTTGATAATGACAGCATAGCTGTCGAAAGAATATTGTCAGGTTGTATTTTAATAAAACTGTGAAACTTTTAATAATCTTGATTTATTTCATTATTATTATTAAATTATCATAAATTAATAGTTGCTTCAAAAATTTTTGAATGCTGAATTTTTTGGCAACTGAATTTGTTGTACCTTGAAAGGGGAAAGTATAGTAACACATTTCCTTATTTAGGTGATCACCACTCAAGCATTCTGGATCAAGACCTGAAATACAATCATACAGTCGATGGCTCTACCATTTTACGGCAACAAATTAACAACAGTGTGAAGCGGAAAGCACAGGAAGACATTTATCATAGACCGTTGAAGCTTATCCATAATGAAATACAGACAGTTGCATCCAAATGTGCTGAATCGGAAACGCTGAGTATTCAAGATAATGAAAACATCAGCAGAAACGTATACGCAGCAAGACGTTCTATACTGCCTCCACTACCAAAAGACGTACAAGGTGTACACGATGTTTTGAATTCAATGTCAATTTGTACGTCAAAAAATGACAATTTCTTGCTTGTAAATGACGCTGAAACGAACATTATTATATTTTCATGTTATTCGAATTTACATTTTATGTGCAGTGTCGATACATTCTATATGGATGGCACATTTCAGTATTGTAGCAAATTTTTTTATCAGTTGTATACCTTGCACGGGTATAAAAATGGGCAGTATGTTCCGTTAATATTTTCTCTTTTACCTGGTAAAAGTTTACAAGTATACGATCAAATGTTTACATTAATTTTACAAAAATGTAAAGAATATGATTTAACTTTATCTCCAAAAGAGATCACTGTAGATTTTGAGATAGCTGTTCATACTGTAGTTTTAGCAAAATTCCCATCAGAAAAGTAAAAGGATGTATATTTCATTTGAAACAGGCATGGTATAGGAAAGTTCAACAATTAGGGCTTTCTCAATACTATTGCGATTATAGGTCTGAGATCGGGCAATGGTTACGACATATTTTTGGACTAGCTTATTTGCCTCCCAATAGAGTTAGTGACTGTTTTCTTGCATTTATGGAATAAATGCCCAACGATGAAAATGTAACTAAATTTGCAGATTATTTAGTGGAAAATTACATAGAAGATAATAATTGTATTTTTAAACCAGAATTATGGGCTGAGATGTCTGCTAGTACAACACGTACAACAAACGCATGTGAGTCTTTTCACTCACATTTTAAGAATCAATGCTACAACAGTCACCCATCTATATTTATGTTTGTTGATCTTCTATTAAGTTTTCAGACATTCACTTATTCTAAAATAAAAAGTGCTATTAATTTCAACAAACAGTTACGAAAAACCATATATAGAAAAATAGAGCATTTAGAAAATCTTATCTGTAAATATCAAGAAAATATTCTTAATGACTTTGAATTTGTTAAAGCGGCGTCTTATTATAATAGAATATAATGTATCTGTAGGTATAATATGTAAAAAAAATATGTATTTTAATAAATAATCTTCCAACTATTTAGAGAGTTTATTTTTTTGTATTATGGTACCAGGTAATTAAGAAACTATTAAAACTTGCCACGGCTTTAGGTCACCCGCCGTGCGAGATAATCCTTTACCTTGCCCTACCTGCGACAGCGTCGCGGTCCATGTAACCGCCGGGAAGGAATTAGTATGCGCCGCAAAAATGAATTCCTCGTACCCAAAAACACATGCACTTTCTTTGTCTAGTAAACAATGGAAAATTCGTCATTTCCAACATTTTTAACAGCAAAAATTTCATTACTCGCAAACCAGATGCGAACGAATTAGTTTTCTATTTTAACGTCTTCTTTTCAATAAAAAAAGTTTCATCCAGTACCCAGATCCTTGACGAACTGTGATAAAAATTATAAGGCACCCGATCTTTGCATTATACAATTTTGTATTTTTATCATTTTTTAACCCCTTTGAAAGGGTTTGTAGAAAATATGAATGTATTTTGTTCGAAGAGGCATCCCTTCTCACAAAATAGACGTTCTCTTTTGACACTTACATATATCATAAACTACTATTTAATAGTCATTACATCTGTTTTATTATACCTACTCGTTGATTAATTTTATATAAGAGACAAACTGATACTTTTAATTTACATGAATAATTGTGTGCTTTCTAAATATTTTATAAAAAGTTTCTTTGATGATACCCGAATATCAAGCAAGTTAAAGTAGATACTAACATGTACAAAAACAAAGGAAGTGTAAGCAGAGCAGAAAATACAATGTCAAGTAATAAAAAATGTATGTTCTTACATCTACATCTATTCCCGGTAATGGAAAAACTTGTGTATTTGGCAGTTCTTTAGGCAAATATCGGTAAAATTCACTTTGTCCTTTATACCATTTCACGGTGTATAAAGGCTCCCCTTCGAGGTTGTAACGGCACTGTAAAGTCACTGTATCTCCAACGGTGGCTGCTTGAGGTACGGTTACAGACACGTCTTTTAACCCTGATGTAACTGCAAATAAGAAATAAATAGAATTAGTATTTTATATTAGAAACGTAAAAAGGAAAAAGATGTGTCCTTTTTCAGTTTTATTATTGTGGCGACAAAAAATAATATTTTTCAGTATAATAAATAAAAGAGAAAACAAAAGAAAGCCGGTAAATAAAAAGGCCACAAAATATCAACACAACACATTGGACAAAATTCTACGAATGACAGGACCAGAAGGAAGATTCAGTAATTAAACCTAGTAGCAATAATACAATTTCAAAGGCAGCAAACAGAAAGACAAAAGCATCGTCATCTAATTGCTATTAGACTTAATAAATTAGATCTGTTACAGTAAAATACAGAAGGATACCTACACCTGTTTCTCCATCACGACTGGTTTTAGGATAGATATTAGATGGAAGTAAATTGAGATTAAACACAAAATGTATGGCTTTTTGTGTCATTGAATCAATAAGATATACCTTAAACATCCTATGCGGAAAATGCTTTTGCTTTATCTTCAAGTTGTGATATCTTTATTATATTATTATTCTTCTACGCAATTTACAAAGCAGGGGTTGAACAAATAACTTTTTCATAAATGTAATTTCTTGTCGTCTAAATTCTAAGAAATGGAATGAAATGTAAATTAACTAGGGAAATCTCGGCAAGACATGACGGTCAAAAGGATTAAAAGGTTTCCCTATATACAACATTCGTTGTGTGATTACAATTTTTCGGATTTTCGTGAGTGATTATTTAAATAAACCAACCAAACATAACCAGTTGAAAATCTTAAGCCTAACACTCCTCTCTCCCATCTTACCATCTTATACATACCATTATACATACATACATGCATACGGAAATTCTAACTTACGAAATGATAAGAATAAAATCAAAAATAAATCTTGTTTAAAAAATTCTCGAAAATGTCTATTAGTACATATTTCAAAAACATGACATAAAAATAGTGTTGGCAAATTTCCAGAAATTATTTTTTGGTAACTTTCCATGGAAATATTACCAGAAACTTGTTGAAATGGCATATGTCAAAAAAAGTTTGATTCCCAAAGTGAGTTCCGTGGAACTCTGTGGTTTTGTCGAAATATTTTGGGGTTCCGAGGGACCAGTTGTAAGTCCTGTAATATAACAAAAGGATACCACTTGCAACGCTGTAAACGTTCCTACAATAATGGCCTAATTACTATTTTATTTGTTGGTGCCTTTTGCTACTACATATTTACGAGAAATACAAGAACAAAATATCGCAATAAACTGGATGCTACACAGCGAAAGCTTCAATATAAAAAATGAATCACGTAAATCGGCCCAGTGAAACTCTCAAACAAACTGAACCAAAAATCAGCCTTGTGTATTAGATGTATCGATTTATTTAATATAAAGTATTTACAGGAATAAATTCCAAGAACAAATACTTATTTATGAACACACAGTATATGTAACTAACAAAGGCTAAGTGAATGAAATTAGAGAAGTAGTAGAATTTTCATTAATTATGAAAATACTATGTTATTATTATTATTACATTTTGTTATTAATTCATAATAGGTTTAAAAGAAAAAAATGCGGTTTTCAAATAAACGTGCTTTTTTACCAACTTCTAATTAATTTGCCGTTTATTTTTTCTGCATTTTATTGTTTTATCGTAGTGAATACTACCAATCTAATAGATGATATTTCCGTACTAAACTGTGGAATAAAAGGTTACGCTTTTACTAGTTTCTGTTTATATTGCTTCATCTTGGAACCTGATTTTTATAGTTTTGGAGAAAACCTTGCTTTGGTGCTAATAATTAGTGCAAAAACAACTATTTGTAAACTTATGTACTATTTCTCCATCGTTCCTAAGCGAATGATCACAACCGTACTTAGAAACACTTACAATATGCCACACTACATATACAGATAGTTTAAGTACTTTCCAAGGGTATAGGTCAACGTCCAATAGTACAGTAAAATTAGATGAAAAACAAATACAGAAAAAATTAAAGGGTAGCAAGTTGACTAAGAATTGGCATAGATGTCTGTGAATAAATACCTACTGTTTAAAAAACTAATGAATCTCGACTTGAGAAAGGTATACTCAATTCTCCATCTTGGAAAATATGGCGGCTAAAATAAGAATTTCTATATAACTAGATATGGTAGGTTTTACGTAAAAATGGGCCTTTTTAGTTTGTAAAATTTTTCATAAGCCGATTTTGTTTTATATAGCTTCGACTTATAGTTTCGGAGATATAGCAGCATAGTAATTATATATATTAGATATTAGATATTAATAGAAAAAATTAAGAATGTGTTTCTGCAGAATAAGAATCTAGTACATTTTTGGTGCTATATCTCCGAAACTGTAAGCCGTAGTTAATGCAACGATAACTAGCTTGTGGAAAATTTTACAAGCAATAAGTAGGCTTCCTTGCGTGTTATATCCAAAACCTATCAAAGGCGAGTTATTTAGAAATTTTTATTTTAGCCGTCATCCTGGAAAGATGCGGCGGATTCATCGGTTTCCTAAATAGTATGTATTCACAAACCACAGAAACAAAAAATCTATCAAACTTTATAGGAAGTTATCATATAGAAAACGTATGTAGCTTAACTTAATTTATGGGCTGAAGTCTTGGTCATGACATGTATTTTACGACTACTATAGTATAAATTTATCTGATTCCGTTCATAAATCAAGTACTATTAATAGAAACATAGCATCTAAGTAATCGGGTAGCTCCGGGCGGAAGTCAGTCGGGTATCCTCGAACATTTTTAATAGCTTTAAATTTAACAAAAAGAAAATAGTTTCTGGGTAACTAGGTTTATCCTAGGTATGTGATTAAAATATATTTCTATGTTCGGAGAGGCAGCACAAAAATGTCAAAATGTCTCGTAATGCGACTAAAAAGCGCCTTATGATGCGTTCGCAAAAAACGCAGAAGAATGAGATTTTAACCTCTTTTCCATATAGGAATGATCTTAAAGAGAAACGTAAAGCCATGACATGTAAAAAACTAAAAACAAAACCAAATAGTCAGTCTTTCCCATGCATATCGTGATCAAGAAATCGAATACGTCATTTGCAGGGAAACATTTATAGAAGACTGAATCGAATGCAGCTATAAATATAAAGGTTGTGCTCACGAAGCTTGCGTTAACATTCATCTATTAAATAAGTATTAATTACTATTGTTTCATTTGCAAGGATAAAATCGTTTAATAAGATTGTCCGGGGCTACCCGACATCTTTTCCATTGTCAAAAATCAAGACATAAACTTATCGTATTATTGCTACTTAAATGAGATTTTTTTATTTTTTTGTACTAAAATGTTCGAAGAAGTTCCAAAGTAAATTTTAAGTATGAAAATGAACATTGAGATTTATTATTTTTGTGCATTTTTGGTATTTCATTCAAATGTCCGGGGCTACCCAAACTTTCCTTATTCTTTATATTTTTTTACATGAAACATTTTTAAATCTTTATATATTAATTAACACATTTAATACTTATCCCAAGCAGCATCTAAGTAGCAGTAACTCAGATCGGAACTTTGATTGAGTAGATGTTACGTAACTACAACTAAATTTATGACTTTATAGGTTTAATTACTTTTATTCGGAATATTTTAGTAATTGTGTAGTTATTTATACTATTTATTGGAACTATTATGTAAACTAAGTATGTGGAACGGGTATTGCCAATTAGTATAACTACTATAAAGTCGTTGAAACTTCAAAGTGGTATTACGATTGTAGTAGTAACTTGTCCGAAGCTACTTTAAAGATTTTAAAACTTTAAAGTAGTACTGAAAGTTGTTGCCACCTGCCTGGAACCATTGCTTAACCCTTTAAAATAACGAAACCCTTACAATAGTAATGAAAGTAAAACTTACGTTTTTGCTACCCAGGAAAATCGTTTTAAAGTAATTTTTCGTAAACTACGCCATCTCCATATTTAGGTACTTGTAAAATGTTGGAGGCCATGAATCAATTTGCAATTTGTTATGATATTTATTAGATGTTTTACTACATAACCTTCACTAAAAATAACAAATTGGTGCCAAATTGTGCCTTAGGAATTGTTATGTATGGAACTTGAAGAAGGTAACAATTATTTGTAGTGATGTAACTAGCCAATCCTGGCCTCTCCGTCAGTACCACCTGAGTAGGCTTCTGCACTCAATATTAATAAAGTTAATTAATGACAATAATTGACTATCTTTTATTTAAACTTATAAGTATTTTTTGTCATATTTTATTAAAGACATTTTTATTAAAAAAATTATTTAAAGAAGACGCGTTGTTATTTTTCGACCCATCATCGTTACAGTCAACAGAAAAGTTGCAATGCTTTATAATTTTGGTTTATTAGAATGACAAAATAATCAAACAATCCATCGCTCTTGGTATTATTAAGTACATATTGCAAATAAAATAGTAATACATTTTGTGACACTACAGCAACATTAGTACGGAAAATAATAGTTTATTTGTTGAAAGAGTAAAAGAGAGAGTAACCACGTGATATGATGTATCAAAGAGAAGAGAAAAGAAGTTCCACAAAAGTACTACGCCGGCCGCCACGTATCTGCTACCTAAAAATTGTTCCCCATTTTGGTTCCAGGCACGTAACGAAAACGTAGCGATTACGTGCTTGTGACTATTGGCAAAAACTTAATAGTTCCACTGGTAGTTGCTGGTGCGTAGCGATGACTAAAAATGCTGCTTGGGATTTGATATTGTGATATTGAGTGATATAGAGTAATATTTAATACTTGAACATATTAATATGTGATTTCAGGATTTTACGTCATATTTTGCTATATTAAAGCAAATTAGCGTTATACGAATATATATCTTTTCAACTTCAATTTCAGAAGAAGTAACTTTAACTTTAAGAAAAAGTAATTTTGATTTTGGGAATAGTAAGTTTAATTTCAGAAAAGGTAAATACACTTTCGGAAAAAGTAAATTTAATTTTGAAAAAGTTTAATTTAATTTCAGAAAACATCAATAGCTAAATAAGTTATTTGAATTCAATTAAGTTGTACGTATTTGATTATATAAAAGGAGATTCCCCTTAAAAAGTACACAAGTTAAAGAACAAATGAAACTTTTATTTAATTATCATTTTGATTTATATTTATATCGTTCATTGTTATTGCGATCGGATAAAGTCGTGGACATATAAATGTAATAGGCGAAAATATTTTAATCAATGACTTTAAAGTATTTATATACAGATGTCCCAAACTGAATGCATCAACATTGGTATCTCGCTTATGATAGGAGATAGAAGAAAGGTTAAACTAGGAAAGTTTTGCAGAATTTCAAGCTGATTTTAGGATATTGTCTGCAATTTAATCTTTATTAGTTGGCAAACCTCTTTTTTTCTTGAATTGCGCGGCAACCGTTGATTTGATACAGTTTTAACTTGCACATTATTAAAACACTTTTTTATGAGAATTCTTTTCGTGCTAATACAACATATTGTCCTTTATTTTTGGTATACCTATGTCAACTTACATAGTAACTCATAGTAAGTTGACATAGGTAACTCAAAAACAAAAGACATTATCGAGACATTATGAACAGACTCCTCATAAAAAAGTGTTTTAATACTGTAAATTAAAAGTGTACCAAACGGTTTCTGCGGTATTCAGGAGAAAAGCAGTTTGCTAATTCTTGTTTTTCTCAAATACTCCAAAAACTAAACAAGATTAAGGTTAAATTGGGGATGATATCTGAAATCAGCTTGAAATTCTACAAAACTTTTCTAATTTAACCTTTCTCCTATCTCGTATAAGCGAGTTACCAATGTTGAAGCCTTCAGTTTGTGACACGTTATATAATTGTGTGTTTATAAACTGTTTATTATGTATTTATGAGCTTTACATTTCACTATTACCATGGCAACTATTTAAATTCGCTCTTATAACATTTATGTTTATAAATTAATTAGTAGGGATTTTACGTATATTTACCAAACGCGTTGTAAATATATAGTCGTACTAATAAAATAGGAAAATAAATATTTTGATAGTGTGTTTGAAAGCTGCATTTCGTAACTTTGGAGATCAGCGTCCGCCACCCTTGTGATAATGTTTGGATGGGATTTAAATATTTTGTTTGGCTTAAAAAAGAACGAAATTAGCTAAAAACTTCTTAATGAGATGAGATTAAAATGTTACCTAAACCTGTTCTACTTAAACTAAATCTCGTTTTACATACCAGATACATACACCTGAATTTAATACAAGTAACTTATTTAGCTGTTTATGTTTTCTGAAATTAAGTTCGCTTTCTTCGAAACTGTAATAATTACACTTTATTACACGAAATTAAACTTACTATTTCCGAAATTAGATTTACTTTTTCCGAAATCAAAATTACCTTCTATGAAATTACTATTACTTTTTGTCACTGACATATGCCAGTTTTATTGCATTCTTTGATTATTCAATTAGAATATATAAAAATAACAAAATTATTAAAATTATTAAAATATTCAATAATCTTTCAGTGTAGTCTTTAATCTGTCTGCAACTTGTGACTTTATTTATCGGTAGATACCTACCTTACACTGTAAAAAATGAGGTAAAATTACCTTGGGAAAGAGGTAACTTTTCGCTATTATTTGCGGTATTTTTACCATAAAATTAATTTTACCTATACATTAATAGTAGTTTTACTATTTGTGGTAAAATGCCCTGTAATTATGTAAAATTATACAAATATAAGTAATTCTACTACATTGAACTGGTTAAAATCACTATCCATAATATAAATTTACATAACTCAGACATTTTTTTCCTTACAAATGTATAATTGCTCAATAACTTAATTCATTTTTAGTGTAATATTAAAGATAAGATGAACTTGAACAAGAATAGTGTAATTTTACCCTTAATATGTTTTTAACCGTTGAGATGCTATTTCGCTGATCGCACTTGTTTGTGACCTTCGTTTCGTGAAAGAATTCAGGAATCCATTATGAACAGTCCAAATAGGCTTTTTGGGGAATGGTCGGAATGGTGTGTACCATTCTTTTATGATTTCGGCGAGGCGTACTCTATCGATATCGAACGAAGTGTTCATTGCTCATTAATATTTTGTTTTTCGTTGTAGTGTAGTGCGGATTTATTAAAGGCAAATATTTACACGTATGACCGAAGATGGGAAGAATTTTATTTTATAGTAGAAGTTAAAAAATAATAATCGGTAAGTACCTATATGTTAAAATTACAAATTTAAACCAATAAAATAAAAATATTTAATTTAATGTTTTTCTAGGATGAATCAAAAATTGAAGAATTCGAAATAAACTAGCATAACTGTAATTGAGAAAGGTACTCGTGTATAATTGTTTATATAATTTATAATTTTTTAATTTTCTAGGTGGAATCGAAACTTTATCTGAATGTCTTTGAGAGACCAAATATTTCCGAAAGCCCCTGAAAAGAAGTTCTGTTAACGTCTTATATTTTATATAAGTACATACGTTCAATAAAAATTACTTTGATTTTATTTTGTTTCATACAATTTTCCTTTACCTATGTAAGTAATATTCAGAGGAACGATTGAATTTGCAAGTACTTTCGCAAGTCATCGTTACATTCAAGAAGTATTTTCACATTTGTATTTTAACCCTGAAAAGTACTATTGCCATGAAATATTAACTTTGTCATGTAACTTTACACAGGTGTTTTAATGTTAAATGTAAAATTACATTGAGATTGTAATTTTAATCTGTAAATTTACTTAAAAAGGAAACATTACAATGCAAACTTAACCTAATGTTGAAATTTTCCACTTCCTATGAAAATTACACTTTGAAGTAAATTTACCCCAAAAAATGGAGGTAACATAGTTGCCTCCATTTTTTATGGTATAATTCACCGGTAATTTTTTAGAGTGTAGTTGCTAGTTTTCTATTTGTAAGGTATCCACTTCTGACATTGCTTCAATAGTTGAATCAATCATCAATTAATTTGTGAATATATACCGCACAGTTAGAAAATTCGATTTTTTTTTGTTTAAATGTTGTTTGTTTGCAAATATTGTTTTGCTGTTTCCATTTTTTCATTAAATCGTTTATTTTCCCATTTAAGTAGAAGCCATAGGACCAAATCAAAAACAATTATGTAATGCATGTACTCGATGTAGTATGTAATTCCTAATCTAATTTATTAAGGGCCATACTGGATACGTAGTATGTAATTACAGAAACAGTTATGCACAATAGTGTATGTCAATTGAGCAGATCGCCTCTTAACCATAGCCCACTCCTTAATCACTGGGATTAATCATTATCAACTGATGATCTTTCTGTTACAAAAATACTCACTACGAAAGAGTCGTTTCACATGAAATGTAAAATTGAACTTATATTTTCCATAACAAAAGGTGATGGTAGTATTTACGCGCTAGGTCCTACATTCATAGTTCCGTAATAAACTTACACATTTTCGTTATTTTGCACCGCTCGAAAATTCTCCGAGATTCACCCTTTGCTAGGACATTCTCTGAAGTTAGTAGTGGGCTACATTCTTGCAAATATGAGAGAACTTAGATTTGGTGGAACCTCACAAGCCTAGTTGTACGTAAAGAATTGTGGTATGTGTTTCTAATTTAATGTTGTACTTGAAATTAACTCCATCAAACGTCTGCTTCAAGATAGCAGCCGCCGTTTCAACTAAGCATTAACAATAATAAAAATAAAAGACACATGATACAAAAAAAGCAATAAAAGTAAAACAGTAACACTAACAAGTAAAATATTAATATCAAAATCAGAGAATACAGTTAAAAATTATAATCAGTAATAATATAACAAGACCTTGTTTTTTAATTGGATAAATTTTTTTATTTCACAAAAACTTTTTGGTGATAAATTTACGAATTTGAATTGGACATTTTTGTTCTGATTAGAGCCCGACAGCGTAGCTGGAGGGCTTTAATCTTTGAACAAAAATGTCCAATTCAATGAGTAAATTTATCAAAAACAAAAAGTTTGAGTAGATAAATAAAAAAATTTATCCGATCGAAAAAAACAAGGTCGAGTTATATTTGTTGAGATTATTTCCAGAACAAAAAAAAACAACAAACAACGACAATATCCTATTATTTATTAAAGCAATTATAAAAAGTGCAATTATTAAAAATTTGCAATGCCGATGAACTTTCTTTTATCACGGACCCTACAAGGGTGTTCTCCGATGAAGAAGCGATGTTGCTTGTACTCACATTGCAGGTAGAGCCAGAAGTAGTAGCTGTGAAATCAGTTTGACGAATTTTATTTATTATTCCTTTATGATGTTCCTCGTTGATCTGTAGATAGGGTTTAATAGAAGAAGCAGTCGAATGTCCCGTTATTTTAATAAGCTCTTGTTCTTGAACTCCTGCTTTGGCCAAATGGGAAATAACACTTGATCGACTCGAATGGTTAGTAATTTTTCTTTTCTTGGTGTCTAAACCAATTTTTTCGGCGGACTTCTTTAACCATTTAGATATTTCGTTTTTGCCAACTGGGCAATTTTTGTACCACCTCCCTTGATTCGTTTGCCAAAATGGATTTGGCGTTAAAAAAAATCTATCTGTTGTTATATTTTCTCCCCGTTTTTCTTTGAGTTTATTAAAAATTCGCACAGGACATCTACCTGGATTTGAGGTATTGGGAATTAGCCACTTAGAATCAGAAAGTTTTTTGTTACCTCCCTGGCATGTTTTTGTAAATACAGGATTGTATTCAACTCGTCCTGTTAATTTTCCCTCATTATTGATTTCTGGTTTGAAAAAATGTGTCAAACAGTTGGTACCTTCGCCCCCTCTCCAGGCAAGTTCATACGAAACCAAAAATTTAAGCTGAAGACCTTCAGGTGTTCCCTCGTTACAGTCATCTACCATTCGTTCCACTTCAGATTTATCCATTGCGGAAGCACTTTGACGCCTTTTAGTTTGTTGTTTTTGTAACTGCTTTCTTTTTGCATTTCTTGCATCCCTAGCACTTTTAAACTCTATATCTTCGAAAGCTTCTATTATACTTTGTAAAGTAATCTTCTTGAATAATTTTGGCTGTCATATTCCAAATCGACTTCACTGAATATTCCTTGTAATCATCCCCGTTTAATTTCCTCATGTTTACAGCCCAGTCTTCTAAAATGTTTGACAATTGCGCAACAGAAGTTTCTTCATTTAATTCATAACTTCGTGCTTTATAAAATTGTTTAAACTGAGACCAAACAGACTGTTTGGTTCTAACGGTATTGGCAGGCACAGATGTTTTAACCAATGTGTCATGTATTTCTGTTTTGTCAGAACTTCCAAATCTCGACGAAGTCATTTTCATTAAATGATAAAATGAACTGTCAAATGTGACAACAGGAAAGAAAATTTTTTATCACTTACAACAGGAAGCGAATTTTTATCCGAGATAAACAAAAATGATTGGTTCAAAAGTCAAATTCTCATTGGACCATTGTCTGTGTTGCTATAGTGATGGAAATAATCACAAATAACCCCTTGTTCCGTCTTCATTTTTAATGTAATTTATATTTCAATAATTCGCGCGATCCAAGAGAGCGTAAGTCAATACAGACCTTTTTGATGGTAAACCGACACGTCAAATGAATTGCAACAAAACGATCGTTAGCACCGATTATCTCAAACGAAATCGTTTCCTGACTATTTTTATTTGAACATTGGCTTAAGGACGCCCAAAAGTCCGAGAAGACAAACCGCGGCAGTCCATATCATCGCCCTATGCATCAACAATGGTTGTCCAATGGTTGTAACACCGAACAACGCATCTCGAGAGATTAACGACGTATTTGCACCTGCAACTAGGTTATACTGACTTACATAAACAGGAACCTAAACCTCCCGCTTCCTATAAGAAACGCTCTTTTGGTAAGTCGGTCTTTTGTGTATCCGCGACTAATCAACTAAGTTAAATTCTATTCTAGAATACTAGATATAACCGTCAACCATATCACCTAAACTAACATGGAAGTGACTTTGTCAGTCATCATCAGTCAAATAGTTTTATTTAATGTAAATGTATACTACATCCAATGTTATCGTGTTAATAGATGTTTATAATTATCGTTTGCTTTTTTGTTCCAACCAACTTCAATTTTATAATAACAAGAATTCACAGTCCTCTTTTTTATTGCTATTAGTTGCGTATCCACATCCAGCGAGGATACTAGGTTTGGAGCCATATCTTTAGTAAAGGTATGTAACTTGCCAACCCTATGTCGGTTCACCCCTATCAATTTAAACAATAATTCACTATCACCGATAATTTATTATACTGTTGCCAGCCTCAGTAGATTAGGGGTTTGCATGTTTGCTTCATAATTCAAGCGTAGCAGGTTGGATTCCCGGCCGAGCTGGTAATTTTTCATAGCGGGGAAAAATTAAAAACATACATAATTAAAAAAAAAGTAAAACTGTAGGTACCCTGTCAATGCAATGTTTGGCACGTTAAAAATCCCTACTGGGGGTGGAATTCCCCAGATTCCGCTAAATTATAGTAGGGTCGGCCAAATGATCATTGCAATCGGTGCAATGAGGTACGAAGGATGCTCCGCCATCCTGATTCCTCGCCCGAAAATAAATAAATTATACAGTTGTTATAATGCTAAAAATCAGTATTTTAAGGTCAATTAAATTGAAGTTAAATTAATCAGTATTTATTTTAGAGCTAAACAGAAAATTATACTTTTTACCGACGTATACGATTTTTGCAGAAACGGTAATTTAGATTAAATCTAGCAACTGTGTGAACATAACAACTATATTCAAAGCAATAGCAAGGTTTATGTTTATTAGATGATCTAAAAAGAGAATTAAAAAAAAATTATACAGTTTGAAAGATGAGCAGACATTTTGTGCATTAAAGATTGTTGTGTATCGTGTCTTCTTGATGTATGTAGTTTGAACTTGTTAATATACTTGATTTTTAGATGTTGCTGATTTTACTGAAGCCAGCGGGTAAACAAAACCCAATGTTTCAGTAAGGGAAACAAAAGACGTAAGAGTGTAAGAGTAAAGAAGTCTGGAGAGATTGGATTGGAGAAATTGCCTCTAGTATTTATTTAAGCTCTTCCTTGGAAATAAAGCGATTTTTTTGTATCTAGAAACGCCCCCTACGTGTAAAACAAAGGAGAACCACAATAAATAATAACTTCCACCTCCTTTAATGAAATTGAAGCCGCGGTAGGAACCTTGTGAAGCATTGTTTAAGTTTTAAGAAAAACTGTTGTATTTAAATAATGTTTCAATAAATTATTTAGAATACTCTACACGTGTTTCGGTCTGTTAAACCTTTTTCAAAAAATACTCTTTAGCTTCTGTGCTAAAGCTAGCTAAAGAGCACTCTTTTAAAAAGGTTCAACAGCCAGAAACACGCGTAGAAGATTCTGCATAATTTATGGACACATTTAAATACAGCAGTTTTTCTTAAAACTATTAACTTTCACCCACTTAAAAACCTCAGAGAGGAAAATTACTAAAACTTTTCGAGTGAATAAAGCACACTACTTGTCCCAAAGACAATTTACAACTAAAATCATCTTAAGGGAATATTAAGTCGCCGAACTGAATTTTTCTAAAAAAGGAAAAATATTGTTGGATTCAGATGTTTTAGGCTGTTTCTTAAGAATATCAATTTTTGTTTGAACATAACTCAACCTTACTTAGTTCTTTTAAATTGTTAAGAAATTAACTACCAAATTAATAATGGAATTGAAAATCATATTCAATAAATATCTTTTAATAAATGAGCACAGTTTATGTAGCTGCTTTTGTTAAGAACTATTGCGTTTGTAAAAAAAATAGTGTAAAAACATTATAGTGCCAGAGTATAACTTTTTTATTACAAATCATTATTTTTTTAATTATGAAACAAAGAGGCACATAATTATAAACTCAAAACTGATCTCTAAGCAGGTCATATAATTTTACATAATAGTATGAAATATGAATTTTTCAAGATGTATGAACTTACAGTAGATAGTAGTAGTAGTAGTAGATTTATAGTAAATAATAATATTTTAAAAATAGGTTAAATAGCAGTAGAGATAGAACAAGGAACACTCTCGAACGCCTTTGATTAAGATTGAGGAGATTTGTTGAACTCCTTGAGGAGGTGCAAATTGACTTTAGTCGCTTCTCTTCTTTATTGGATATTGCAATAATATTTTCTTAAAATTATTAGGGGGTTTCAAAATTAATAACTTATTATTTAAAAAATAATAACTAGTGAGTTTTTACTGTAAAGTCAATAGTAAATAATTTTTCCTTTTCCTTGAAATGTATTTCAATAGCATAGCATCATTTTTACTTATGCCAGCCAAACTATTTTAACCTCTAAAATAAATGTTAACTTCCACACAAGGTTTGTCGATTTTATTTAGCATACAACATATAGTTAGTTATTCGATAAGTTCTAAATTTTGTCATAAGTTATACAAACCATAAATAAGTTGGGTTCTTACGTTGAAAACATAGAATTTTGCAATTTTGATTTAGTCATAGATTGCCAAAAACGGTTTCTTACGCGGCAGTTTTAAATATAAATTAAGCGTAATTTGGAAATACATCATACAACAAGGTGTTGTTTACTCTGGACTCTTGCAATGGCTGCGTTTAATTGGCGAAACACTTCGAAAACATGTAGTACACTGCACTAATTTAAAGCCGCTCACTGTTCAATGTTTCTGAATCCTGGTTGGACGCGGACATTACAGGATTCGGTGAGATGACACCATTGATGGAATGAAATTTGGAAAGTGATCAATTAGACAAAGTGGTAAACTTTAACGGAACGCTAAGAAACGTTGTACTACAAATTTTCTGTAAATAAAGTTAAACTTTGAAAAGTTAAATGGCACATTGTATTCATTTTTATATATGTAGTTTTATAGTGTGCAAGGTTACTTGTATGGTACTACACGTGTTTAGACAGTTTCCAGACATCGTAACTTATTACGTAAAAGTAGTAAAATTGCAATTCACTGACTTTATAGAGTTCAAATAACAGCAAGATTTAAACAAATAATAATAAGTGCAATGAACAATATTACTACACTGTATTAATAATTATTCCCCTGTTAATCGAAAAACAGTGTGAACTTGGTGTAAGTAGTACATGCATATTCAATATTACGGAAGAAATTCATAAGTAAACTTAAAATGTCTTAACATCAAAAAATAACTCTGGTCGTAAAAATAGATCGTTTTATCTCTCCTTTCCACCTCCTCAACACCTCCATACATATCCGATTTTTAAACTTCTTGTTTTTTCTTTTTGTTTGAATATCGCTGCGACTTAATCTTGTACATCTTTGTTAAACGTATGTAGAAGGCTGACATCTGATATAAAAGTTAGAGATAAAATTTTAAAGGCCATGGCAAAAGTGATAAAATTTAAATATCACTTAATAAGAGAGGCGGAAGTAACTTTGAGGGGGAAATCTCATAGCATTCTTCTAGTTGCTTAGCTTTCGGCAAGCGCAAATTAATCGTCTCTCCTTTCTTTGATCCTAGTAGGCAACTCCTCGTGGAGGCGCCAAAAATTACACATAACTGCACAATAGCGGAGTGTGCAGGGTCGACCCCATTCTTCGAAACGTCCCACGGGGGGATGTCCGGAAGCACCTGAAAGAAGACGGGTCATATGGGCTACGGTTTGCGCGGATGCGTGGGTAATCCCCCACTGGACTTGGTCGATTTTTCCAGGACAACAAGCCCAACCAGCACGATCCAGACCGCACCAAGAAAACCAAATGCCCGTCACAAACAAACAACGAAGAAGAAGCTAATGCGCTTGCATACAAAATGGGTGGACAAAATCAAGAAAGAAGATAGTCCACGCAATATGAGATAGCCAAACCACATACAATCTAGAGGAACTATCCGATTTCTGGGAGTATACTTTTTTCAGGTCATACTTAGCCGCAAAAGATCATGAAGAACAACATCTACAATTTTTATGGCAACAAATAACATGCGAAGACGTAGACTGAACCTGAATCTCTATAACTTCATGTCTATGTTATCACACATCAGTATAGGAGCGTGACAACTGAATGATGCACGCGAATCTTAATGACAACCGCCAACGTGTTTTCCTGTCTGCAGGTGGCCTAGCCGAAAACGTTGCAGTACTCAATGCATTAATCGGGAAATCAAGGAACGACCTCATACAGCTACATCTGGCTATCTTAGATATTAACCAAGCAAACAGGTTTTCCAACAAGAAGGAATGACAGCTTAGATACACAAAAAAAACAAAACGCCCATATACAGTCTTCTTCCAAGGTCAATAGCACAATCCAGCCACCTACATACGCAGGGGCGTATTACAAGGTGACCCCCTATCGCCAGTCTTATTTAATGTGACCATGAACAAGGTTTTTGCTACAATTCCTCAAGAAGTCGGCTTCCTCATCAATGGAACCAAAATGTCGGTCCTTGGGTTCACTGATGACGCGATAATCTCTACCTCAACACCAATTGGTATTGACATCGCATTACAAGTTGAACAAACCACTGACGGAACCACATCCCGGACGTCAAGAATTAGAAAATCAAAGTAATCGCTGAATCACGCTTCAGATTACAAACCGGTATTTTAACATCAGTAAGAATACTCACAAAATGGCAATACTTAGGCATTGTATTCAAAACTACCGGAGTCACCAGCGTCGAAGCAGAACTAGGGTATATATTAGAACGCATAACCAAGGCACCTCTCAAACTACAACAACGCCTAACAATTGTTCATACATACCTGGTTCCAAGACTCTACCATTTCTTGGTTCTGTGACAAGTTATAAAAGGCGGCCTCCAAGTCCTAGATGGACAAATCCGAAAAGCAATCAGAAATTGGCTTCACTTGCCCAACGATGTAATCGAATCATATTTCCGTACAGCAACCACAAATGTAGAGCTAGGTGTCCCTGCACTAACCACACTAATACCTTCTCTCACCATCTCTCGACTATTCCCACTGGGTACAGCCAATCAGTCAATTCAGCACTACTATTTCGAAGATGCGATATGTAAAACACTTGCTTGCTGCCAAACTGACAGAAAAAGGATGGAAAGTTACAAAGGAACATATACTACAAACTACAAGAGGCAGACGGAACAGAAATATCACCGATTCAAAGACCGGCCACGCTGTAATTTGTGATACAATTAATCCACAAATATCAGGATAAGAAAAGATAACTGTTTGTCTTTGGTAGAAAGGTGAACGTTATATTTATGAAGATATTTTATCTTTTCTAAGATGACCTAAATAATAGATCTTTTACCGTTGAGATCTGTTTATTTTATCTTGCTATTTATATTGTTGTCAATAGCAACCTGGTTATATAATCATTGCCTTCCTAATAATGTGTATTGGAATCATTGCAGTAGTAAGTATACTTCGTTATAACCCCTCAAAGTTTTTAGTCTAAGAAGACGTTAACCGTTAAGAATTAAGAATAATTCTTCAGCACGTATTATTGTTTTAATGAAGTTCGTGGTCTATTTGAACGGCGTTTCTTCCTTACAGTATCATTTCACCGAGATCCAATAGTCCACCGACAAAAGATCGGAATGATGAAACTTGATGGAGCCTGACATTCTAAAGTTCTTGAAAAGCCCTCTGGGCTCTGATACGGAAAGGATTATGTTAGAAACATTGTTCCATCATTTGGGAACGCGTTGCACACTCTAACTTACCATATTTAACTACTAACTCGTCAGCGACTATACAACTCTTTGCTACCCTAATTGCAAAAAAATTCTTAGAGAATATTATGGATTTGAGTAATCTCTAAGTTTTTTTTTTGAAATGCGAAAAAACTAGGGATAGGCATCGTGTTATCAGATTGATTGATAAAACCTCCAATTAAATCCTAGCAACACATACTATAGTAGCTACATTTAATTAGAATTACGCCACAACTTTTACCGGGTGCTTCAGTTTATATCTACATTACATGAAAGCTTACATATGTATGTACTACAGTATACATTCAGCAGTAAAATGTGGCATTTTACGACTGTTGCTATTGTTATTGGGTAGTCTGTTTCATATTTTAATAAAATGTTATTCTCTATATCTACTATACAATTTCATTTACATGATGTTAACATACCGCGTACAATATAATCAACAATAAAACTAAACTAAAATGTTTCTGTAAATTATTATCCAAGAATCCGTTCGTTTAACCAAAATATTACTATGATTGATATTTTCAGTTTTTGTTTGTCTAATTACATATGTTAATAGATAACGCCTAACGTTTTAAGTTATTTTATTTTATTTTATTTCGTATTTCAAACAATTGTTTATATACCACAATTAGTAAAATAAAGTATATCTTTATCTCCGTTGTCAATGACGTTCTTGATCTCCGTTATTGTTGGCAATGTAAATCATTTGATGTTACATAACAGCCACACGTGCACAGAGAGAAATACTTCATAAGAACTTTGCACAATATTGTTCAAAACGGTGTTGGAGAAATTTATATTATAATTGTAGAATCGTATTGTCCAGCGTTGTGTAGGTTTTCGTTACTGAATTGTCTAACAGGAACGTACGACAATTATTTAACACAGTCAGATTTAGTTCTGCATTCTTTGGAACAATGTTGTAGAGGATAAGCTAGCATATTATGTTGAAGTATAATTGTAAAACATGTTTAGAAAAATACAATATTTTGTTTGAATGGAATCATAATCCAGTGTTCAAACTGCTTGCTACTAATTATTGTGTTTCGCAAAGTTTATGGATGACATCTTATAGATGTCACCACTTGTAATTGTCGATATTAATGTAAATTCGAGATTTATATATAAACAGGCAACAGCAAAAGGAAATTTTAGTGTTATACCTGTATATATTATACATTGTATAGTTATATACATATTAGTTACATATATTTTAATATATGTAAAAATATATATTTTATTTGTGATACCTAACCTTCTATATAGAATATTTGTGCCAGAGTATTGCACAATTTGTATAAATGTAAACAACTAATTGCGTTATAGTATATTAAGTATCGAGAACAGTAAGGTCAGTTTACCGATCGACGACAATGTTTGGCGACTAAGCGAAGCGAAGTCGCCAATATTGGAGGAGATCGGTAAACTCCTTACTGTTTGAGTTGCTTATACTATTTTTTGTACGACCATTATGAATACAAATGTATTAACTAAGGAAATATCTCAAAGATGGTAAAAAAATAGATTCAAGATAATTTATTTTTCTCCTGTATATCCAACAACCATTAAGTAGGTTTTGTCGTTACCATGGATACGTTTGTAATTTTATTTTTGAATGTTACGATATTTTTGTCGTTTCAACATAAATAAATAGATAGTTGTTATTATTATTTATTGGGTGTTTTTCACAGCAAATTAAATAAAAAACATAAATTTTTTAAATAGTTCAATAATTATTTAGAAAATAATGATTTTTCACGAAAGAGACATCTAAAGATGATTCATTTATTATATAAATTACATATAATTTACTTACCGTTCTGTTTTTGACAGACCTGAACGGTAAGTAATTACTTACCGACGCGTTGTTGCTTAGTAACCAGTAAACATAACTTACTGTTCTAAAACCAAGTTTGGTAAACAATCCGATATAGCAGGGTCGTACAAAAAATACTATTAAGCAACTGTACAATTTTGTATAAAATTGTATACAACAAAATTACACATTCTGTTTTAATAAGTAACACAATTTGTTATCGAAACTTATAGACAACTATTCATTTCATTCTACAAAATTACTATTGACTTCCACAAAATGTTATATTTGAGTTTATACAATCCTTACAAAAAATTGAAAACATTATTTAAAAAATCTTGACAAACTAAATGACACAATCTTGTTTTATAATTCTACACAAATTGTCCCTGTCACTTTTTTAAGACCAATTTGTTTTACAATACCACACAATTGTTGATGAAATTTAAATACATTTTTCTCTGTGTGACATGGCTGTTTTACTTGGTTACGCGTATGACGACACAGACAAGGCAACTTGCTTCTTTATACAATAAATTCGGATGAATTTTAAAAGGGAGAAATACGAAATAATATATATTATGTAATTAGGAGATCAAGCGATACTTTAAATCCGAGAAGATATATTACAATGCTGAGGCGCCAGCCGAGGCGTTATAACATCTTCGAGGATTTAAAAAAGCTTGATCTCCGTATTGCATAACTTGTTTTATTTTATTTCGTATTTCAATCCTAATTTCTCCCTTTTAAAATTCATCCGAATTTATTGTATTTACGTTGCCAACAACAACGGAGATCAAGAACGTCTTGAACTCCGGTGTCATTGACAACGGAGTTAAAGATATATGTAATTGACAATGTAGATAAAGATATACTTTATTTTACTAATTGTGGTATATAAACAGTTGTTTGAAATACGAAATGAAATAAAATAAAATAACTTATGCAATACGGAGATCAAGCGTCTTTAAATCCTCGAAGATGTTATAACGCCTCGGCGTTATAATACATCTTCTCGGATTTAAAGTATCGCTTGATCTCCTAATTACATAATATATATTAAGTTATGGTCAATTATGTTTATCTGTCAAACATATCCTACTAGATATAGTCCAGTCATTATAGACTTTTGCCGGAAAAAACACTTTCAGTGGGATTTTCTTGTTTTAAAGGTTTTGTTTAGACTTGATGAAAAACGCATCGCTTGATATCCGGTCAAAGGTCACGATTTTTCGCGATTAACTACTTTTATATGGCTATAACGGAGATGAAAGTTGGAAACCTTAAAATTCTCCACAAAAAATGTTGTATACAATTTTTGCGTAAACCTAATCATTTTCGAGATATGAAACTGAATAAGTATAAAAATGCATTGATTTCGCACCACATTTCAGGTAGAATGCGAGACGCGTTTTTCTACATGGTTTCCCCAGTATGCCTAATATATGCTGTACATGTACAAGATCTTAATTATGTAATTTATTTATTTTTCATCTTTAATAGTTTGTTCCACTAGATTCAAGAAATAAGTAAGGATTTTATTAGCAAAAACCACTACAATCGTCCAGTTGATGGAATCAGAAGCTACTCGATCCACCCCTAAATACCCACATCGGTAGATTGAGTGATGTTGCTTATTCGGAGTATCAATCCTCTTCATCGCCATCTGATATTTCGGGCTGTTCTAACGGAATTTCCATGTCAGTTATATTTTCCTCTAAAATTTCCATGGTGGGATTACATTCGAAATTTCCATCTATTCATATTCTAAAATCGGTGCAGCGGCCTTCAAATACCGCTGACTATGGTAATGGCCACAAGCAATTGAACAATTTAGTTCAACTTTCCTGCACCCACATTTTCCATCGCAATCCTTAGCACAATCACAAAAAATTGTATTTAGTAGCATGTCCGACATTGATGGCAACTGCGTTGGTACTGGCTCCAAAATGTCGTTCTTTCGAACCCATCCCCACTGCTCATGATCAATGTCTTTTCCCAATCAAGTTTGAACTTGGTAATACATTCGGCACAAATGCTGCAAATTAATATTGAAAATTCACTTATTTTTTGATTAATTATAATTAATTTTATAATATTGACGATAAAGTTCTACAGTTCACAACATATTCTCTCAAAAATACATTTTTACACATTCAACTTCATATCTCGAAAATGATTAGGTTTACGCAAAGATTGTATAGAACCTTTTTTGTAGAAGATTTTAACGCCTCCAACTTTCATACTAAGTTTCAGTCTCGTTTTAGCCATATAAAACAAGAATCGCGAAAACCCTTTTACCGCGACCTTTGACCCCGAATAACAAGCGATGCACACAGTGTAACGTGGCAGTGCTTTGATTGGTGTCTGTGGAGTGAAATACGTTTGGTAAGCACGGAGTATAGGAGCTATTCATGCCGCCAAGTGTCAGTTTGTGTAGTATTAACCGGTGAGTCGATAAAGCCTAGTTCCAGGAAGCAGTCTCCTTCCCTCCCTCCAGCCTAGTGCACTCCATTTCCGGCGTCCCTTATTCCTGTTAGTGACCCAGGGTAAGGACGCCGATGCGTCACCAAGCGAACCGTCACCCGCCTTTTTTCCAAGGCAGTCGTTAGACATCATGACTGGTAACTCCTTTCGAGAATCAAGAGATTCGGCGAGTTGCTACTGTCTGGCAAATGCCTGTCCCTATAACCTCCTTTTCAATCCCGGGTAGCCATTACATTTCTAAAAGGGGAGCTCCTTAATGAAACGACAGCGGAATCGACCCATTGCTCAATACTACCCAAAGACATCCCAAGAGACATATCTCGAGGGCGGTCCTGATAAGAGCAGATTTTTTAAATATAATTCAACCATCTATAATCAACAAAAACCAACCAATTCCCAAAATACGTCGGCTGCAACTCAGTTTTCCTTCAACTTTCAACTTTATTACTACATACAATCAGTTACCAATTGAACAACTATTATCAATCATCCACGCCAACTGCTACTGCAACTACTACAACTTATCAACTTCATCATCGTTCAACATGGTCTGCATCAATAATTAATTCATCTTTACGCCATCGATTATTGTCCATACCAACATGTTCTGCAAGCTGGTATGTCTGATAACAAATAAACGAAGAGTCGTGATTGTGTTTATCGAAGAGAACAACAACGTGCAGAGTGATTGTGGTTATCATCACCAATATTGTAGTTGATGGTGCTGATTAGTAGCATAGCGAAGCGTAACTGCGATGCGTTTTGCATAACGTCCAAACACAGACTTTAAAAGAAAAAAAATCCACTGAGAGGGTTTTTTCCAGATAGAGGGATTTGACGTCTAAAATGAGTGGACTAATAAGCACTTTCAGAATATTCTAACACATACGGTATTGTAAAACAAAAATTGTTCAAACTTGGAAAATTTATTATCATCTTTAAATTACCTTACAGGATAGCATTTTCTTGTTAATAAACAGAACTTTTTATGTTACTAAACTAAAACTTAATATATAACTTAACATAAAAAAGCACTCTAAAGTTACAACAGTCTCCTGCATTTCAGTGAAATACTGCCGTTAAAGTTACAAACCGTTGTTGTATTGAAAAACAAATAGAACAAGTTGTTAAACCGTTTAAGTATTGTTAAATGTTCATGGACAACAAAATACGAAATTGGAATGTAACGGCAAGAATCAGGATTACATCATGGCCAATCAAAAAGGTAATTTCGTGATATCATCAAAATTAGCTACCCGGTTGATCAGCGCTATAAATTTGACGTTCGTCGATAAAAATCGGTGCTTCAATTTAGAATTCGATTTACTTTTTTAGTGGTAATAAAAAATATTACTTTCGCACCAAGGTGAATCCTAAACATGGCGATTTTGAATAATGCGCGATAAAAAATATTGGATTAATTCCTGGTTGTTTTAAAATGTTATAAAATCGTTTTTGTTTATATTTTTATGACTATCAGATATAAACTTACAATTAATGGGGAATTTTTAGTTTGTTTACTGAATTGAAATCGGAGTTATTATCGTAATATTTTTACAGTATAAAGATATAAAAGTTTTAAAGGAAACGGCATTCTATAAAAAGTTGAAAACTGGTGATTACATATAATGGAAATTGTTAACTGTCTCTTCTAGGGCGTCAATAAACGATGGAAATTCGCTATGTCGATAACAACGTGGGCAATTTATAGAGTCCTTAAAACATAAATTACGGAGAGGTTGTATAAGTGTAGCACAAAAAAGCACTGGTAAAACTTTTGTAATGGAGTCCAGATAGATTAGTTTATCATGACGATAATATACCACCAAGGGTTGTGCAACGTGCAGTCGTAAACTTAGAGCTGGTGGGAAAGACTGATAACCCATTATCTCTTCTTTCTCCAGTTTAAAAATAGCTAACTTAAAGCGTATTAGACTTTGATGGAGTATTCAAAGTTTCTTGCCAAATTTTAGTGTAATAATAAAATTCTTTATGTGGTTTCCTTAATTATCGCGAAATTCAGTTTTCTTAAATCTATTTTAATTTGCGAGCTTTATGTTGTGAGTGTTGAGCGTTCAATTCTGGCAGGGTATAGTGTTTAAAAATGATATTCACTGAGCACTAGCTATGTAGTTATTATTTTTAATTAGGTTTAATACAGGTATATAGAAAAAACGTAATTAAAGATAGAAGCCAAAATTTTGAAAGTCAGCGCTGTTTTGAAAAATGCACCACATTTAACTGTTTTGTTGGTGAGAACGTTGGGCAGACTAAGAATCTGCTTATTACTTTAAATTAATTATTGAAACTTGGAAAATAAACAAAACAATTGATAGCTGTTTTCCATAAACAAATTTATTTTCAACTTTATTGTAACGAAGTTACTTAATTTTGGTTGTCTATTTTGTATATATGAATTAAAATACATATCTTCTCGTGCAATCTTATTCCGTTCGGATAAGAGACCGATTCGAGCGAGTGCACGCGTCCCTTCCCTAACCGATATTTGGCGTGCGCCGCTCCGTTCCACTCCTGCCATTTCTCCCACGCTCCGAGAGCGCCTATATAAACAGGCGCAGATCGACGATTTATTCAGTCCGCGTCCAGGACTCATCTCCAGGAGTACAACCAGTCCGAACCAGCCAGTAGCCTACCGAGCAGCCTAGCAGCTAGCCAGGAAGATTAGAGTAAGAACTCTTGACCGTATATTCCGATCCCCCCTTTTTGAACCGATTTCACCCTCTTTCCACCCGCTTTACTGTACCTTACCCGAGACCTCGCTGTGCGTATGCCTGGGGGTCTCATCCTAAATCCACCCTCTTATCCGAGACTTCGCTGTGCGTATGCCTGGGAGTCTCATCCTAAATCCGCCATCTTGTCCGTACCTTACCCGAGACCTCGCTGTGCGTATGCCTGGGGGTTTCATCCTAGATCCGCCCTCTTGTCCGTACCTTACCCGAGACCTTGCAGTGCATATGCCTGGGGGTCTCATCCAAACTTCCACCCTTACCGCAATCCCTAGACTCTTGAACCCTCCTTTAACATACCTTACCTCACCCGCACGTTGATTTTGCTGCTTACGCTTTGCACCCGCTTGCTGCACCTTACCGTAGAGGAATGTATGCATTTGCTGTTTTGCACCCGCTTGCTGGGGCTACGACAGAGTAGTGTAGGGTAATAGTTAGGGGTTGAATTGAATGCTTTGCTTTATTGGTATTATTAATAAAAACTGTTTGGTTTGATGATTGTGTGTTTTATTTATTAGCATTAATACCCTCTTGTTTTCTATGAGCTTTAGTGATAGGAGTGATCCAGACTGGGCCGGCCTCAGCAACCCCAGCAGTTCCCTGGATTATCTTTCCTCCACTTGTAGGTACCCGGAGCTGTGGAGCATACCACGTAAAAATAACTGGCGCCCGAGAACTACCGCCGATACCGAGATCACCGAAAGCACACTAGCGACACTACGTAAGGGGCACCGCCGAACCGTATCCCCCCTTACATTATGTAGCTCCTTTATAAACAGTATGCCCTCAACCATTTTATTATTTTAAATGTCACTTGTAGTTAATTTAGAACAAATTTTTATGAATAGCGAAAAGTTGAGGTAAGTCCTTGGATTTTTGCATAGGCGTTAGTCACCGTCTATAGGCGGGGAGCTGGAAGAGATAATGAGGGTAAGCCACGCCCCCTAACGGTTTTTTCCTTTTTCTGGGAGCCTATTAGGTTTATCGAGATACAGGAGGTAACGTAAAATAAAGTTTATTTTATTCTCTACCAAAATTTCCGAATGATTTTTCGCGCCTCGCCATCTTTTTGTGCTATTGACGAAAGAAAATATTCATACATGGATCAGCAATTTGCACCAGTAAATTGGGTCAAGAAACTTTCGTACATAACTTTGTGGCCTCATATTCGTCATGAAGTAGCTAAAAAGAATTGTTGAGAGCCGGACGCGATCGTGATCCAGTCATCTTTTACCTTAGGATCTCTTCGGCAAAATCCATTAGGCGATGTTATGTTATTTGTATTGGCAAGTGATTTCTTAGGAAAGTACAGTGTGCTAGTCAATTTCTTATACAACGCAATACGTACAGGGCGTAAATAAATTAGGGCAATAAAGGAAATTAGGACTTCAAACAAGGTGCAACACCCTGTACGTATTGGGTTGAATAAAAAACTACTATACTTTAACCATAAATACATGAAACGAGTCATCACAAGCACGTGGGCGAAAATGTAAAATGCATCTAGAAAAACGCGAAGGCCACGCTGTAATCTAAATGATAAAATAAACAATAGATGAGCTAGAAAGATTCATTAGCGGAACAAACTCCTTTTTTATTAAAAATAAATGTGAATGAAGCAATGAAAATCTGTTGGTTCTAGCGTACGTCACTGAATTGTTAGCAACGTGAAATGTACTCTTATCTCACCTCGGGTCGTATTTGTTTATTTCGGTGTGATTACGAAAATGACTCATTTCATGTATTTATGGTTGAAGTATAGTACAGTGTGCTCTCCTATGTTGCCGAATACGAAAACTTCATCCGACTGGCACAAAGAATAAAGATAAAGGATTTTGACGAAGAGATGCTAAGGTAAAAGATGACTGGACCACGATCGCGCCCGACTCTCAACAAATTTTTCTTAGCTGCTTCATTAGGAGACCACAAAAAGTTACGTCCAAAAGTTGCTTATGCAAATTTACTAATGCAAATTGCTGATCCATGTATGACATATTTTCTTTCTTTGATAACACAAAAAAGCCAGGTACGAAAAAGCATTCGGACATCTTTGGTCACTACAGGCGGTTACTTTTAGGGAGTTAGTTAACAACCCACAATGAACGCCTATGCAAAAGTCCAAACAGTTACCTCAACTTTTCCCTATTTTTTCTAATTTGACTGGACTATTGGTATATTTTGTTCGCTTATGTAAGTGGGCTTGAATTCATTGTTTCAAACTTGCTTGCTGTACTTGGTAAGTAGGTCATTAACAAGAATTACAAAAAGTAAATTCTGTAAACTTTGGAAATGAAAGATTTCTAACTCAATTCAGTGCCAGTACTATCTTCACCAAATAAATAAAGCGATTTATTAAATAACATGTAGAAAACCGATACAATAAATAGAGCACAACTAAATAAAAGTTAACAAGCCCTGGAATTCACAAGAGTAAGATTCATTAAGATTGTGTTTTGCGTATCAGGAATGATATGAGATTTATATCAATAATTTTTCAGTTACATTTCAATTAATTACCCTTTCCATAACCTTAGAGAGTCAGAAAAAATTGTTTTCTGCAACAGTTAGCGAATAAACCAGATTCAAAGCAATAAGTGATGATGTGGGTTAAAGATGGTAAAAGAGCAACACAGACATGGCGACATACCATACATGATATACTGGTTGTACACAACTGTGGTCGTCTATGGATCGCTGGCGTGGTGGCTTAAAGCAGAACAAAGACAGGCTAAGCTGGAGCTAATTATGTAAAGGAGGATAACAAATATTCCAGGATAACAAATACTATCCCAAACTCAGTATTAAAAATGAGCAGTGGCGCCATGCCGGCAAAGCAAAATCTCAATAGACTTGTCAATATTCTTGAATGGGATGAAGGACTGATACAAAGCCACCACCATGGTGGTAAGATATTAAGAGTAAGATTCGATTAGTAGCCAGCACATAAGTCAATGAAAAAGCTAACATGCTTGCAAAAAAGGCATCAGAACCTTTTACCAGTCCTAAGCCAGAATTTGGAATCACCAAAACCGCAACCCGCAGTTGGCTAGGATATAGAATAAAAAGACAACATCAAACCCACTGGAACAGTCTGGAAGGTATGAGACGCAGCCAATTGATGATAAGAACACAACATAAGCAGATAAAAAAATCAGACTAGTAACAGGAGAGTAATGTAATCTAAGAAAACATACAATGAGCAAGGTGTAAAGTTCTTGCCCGATGGAGTCATGCACTCTTAGGAACGGCCTAATTTCGAGAAACTCTAAGAAGAGAAAACTTGGTAAATATATTACTAACCCTGATTGGGGCTACAGAACTTTTTATGTAACAAGTGCTATGATGAACAGTACAATAAACCTATAGGCTGTAGTGTCAGGGGCACTCAATCCTCTTTTGTCTGTCACCATTCCATCTATCAACTCTAGCTAGACCTGTAAAGCCGTATCCGTTAAGTACGGATTGTATATTTGAGTGATAGTGATAGTAGTGTCTTTGGAAGCCACTTTCATACGGACTGTCTCTCTCTCTGTCTAATCCCACTTAGCATCATTTTACTTGTCAGTTTTCTTGTAGTAAGTATCACCAGTTTTGAACATTATTGAATAATAAAAGAAAACGAAACCTACACATTATGTTGTATTCCTACAAATTTTTAAAATCAATTTATAACTTGATATAATAATTGTATTAATCACCGTTTATATAGTGCTAGAGGACATAATATTAAAGTTATGACAGATGGTGACCTAAAAATCAAATTATTTTACTACTAGAATTTACTTTGCAGGAATTGTGAAAACATTAAAATTTAAAAAAATTAAAATTGGGTGAAGAACTGTAGATATGGGCACCAGCGCAATTGATTTTAATATTAAATGAATAGTTGGCCATGATTTAGAGGTGATAGGACGTATGTAGTATTGATAGCGCCTTTAAATCAACTGTAAAATATACTATAAATGGAAACGCATAGGTCGAGGTTCACGATAAAACTGCGTTGTGTAATCATGTGTAGTGCCCCCACTTTCAAAGTTTGTTTCAAAGGTGTCAGCAGTACATTCAAGCTGTAAAATTTTCTAATAGTTAGCCACTCACTCATCACGAAATTGCAAGCGTGAACATGACTTTGTAAACATTCTCAAAATGGATACCTCGTCGAAGTTGATCCAAAAAGTTTACCACGTGCTGTTTCGGAGATTACGTAAAATTTCTTGGCTTAGGTAACCAGAATTACCAGCTCATGCCGAAATCCAAAATCGAATGTCCAAGAGAAATCAATTGGACATGATTTCACAACGGCAAAACCGACAGAAAACGTACACCATTTAATCTCCAGGTCCTGTCACTCAACGTATGTAATCTCGTCAAAGAAGCTTTGAATTCTTCACACCAAGGAAATCTAGAATTTTGGTAATCTAGAGCTCCAAAACGACAAACCATGCTACTCTCTAGTGCTACTCTCAAAGATTCAAATAAGAATGGCTGTCTAACCACGTGTATTAACCTCTAAAAAAAAACAACTGATCAAATTTGTAGATGTATGTATTTACTTAACAGTTATGCACATTTTTGTCCGTGACTGACGACCAAATTAAACAAAGTAATAGTATTATGTAAAAAAACGACAACTACAGGTAGGTGTTTGTGCAATTGCCAGAACCGACTGCTTAACGTGCCCACATGCTTAACGTCCGTCAGCACGGCGAAGTGAACTTAGGCTTTGCATATCGACGAGAAAAGTGTTTATCAATCTTTAGTGTTTCAATAATACTTTTAATGAAGTCTGGTTCTATTTTAACAACGTCAATTGATGAAAATGCAGCAGCATTACAGAACTCAGCTTCAGAAAAATGGTATCGTTTAAGGAAATTTTATTTTTTTTTCAAAAGTCGAAATTATGAGTGATCAAAGCCTTATGCTAATTCTATGCCAATTTTATTAGCGTAAATAAACACTTTCTAAAGAGGATTTAACGTGGAATCATCAAAAATAAAAAAAAAAGGAAAATTGAAAAATACTTCTCCGTTACATACTTAAATCTATATCGTCGTTGAATATGCAAAACCTCGGATGAGGTTTTTTTTAATTCACATCAGAATTTAAAAATTCAATTTAATTAATTTAAAATCCAAACATAACGAAATTTTGGAAAATGTTTTGCAAGCATATGAACTGGCTGGCCCTCATTGTACACTAAGTTGAAATAAAAATAAGTTATTCCAGAATTTAAACGCTTTTAACATCTCCTGTAAAATTATGATTTGGTCCGGAGGATACTTTGAAGATTAATTATACTATAGCACATATAAGATTTGTGAGCGTTTCGTGCGTAGCGTTTCGTGCTAAACTGCAAAACCTTCTCGTTTCGTGCGCAAACCAAATGGACAATCAAATTCGGTATTAACGACTTCTCATTTCGCGCTCATCTGCAATTTACCTGCTGGATTTAGATACTTTTTAAAATAGGATTTTTACCTACAAATTGTTGATTTCCTGCTCAATATTTTATCTATTTTTTTACTCAAAATACAAAGAATCTAAAGTAGTAATAAAAAGTCTTAATTAAAACCAAATAAAGAATTTTTCTCATGTTTTTTCA
The DNA here is from genome assembly GCA_929113105.1 of Agrypnus murinus. Classification (NCBI taxonomy): domain Eukaryota; kingdom Metazoa; phylum Arthropoda; class Insecta; order Coleoptera; family Elateridae; genus Agrypnus; species Agrypnus murinus. The sequence goes on from OV816024.1 coordinate 88,269,476, forward strand.
TAAAATTTGTGTCATGTGATTTTTTAAACCAGTCCGACCGCTTGGTCAATTATATGAATTATCTAAATTAAATATTTTAGCTACTTTTAGATCTTAATTAATAAAGGTGCAATAATAATGGATAAGTATATATAAATAAGAAAATTATTAGATATTAAGAATAAAATGTATAATATATAAATAAGAATACTTGTAAACACTCAAACAACTTTAACTGATGGCAATTTACAAAACATCCAAATCGGCACTTAAGGGAACTAAGGTTTTCCCATATTATTTTTCTTTAAATCCTGTATATATATATTATGAATTCTTGTTTCATATTGAAATTTTGAAAGAGATTTTTCAAATTTTGGCATTGAAGGAAATTTAAGTAAAAAAGTACACTTAATTAGTCTGTATAATATCTACTTTACAGTAGATTTGTAGTATCCATCAATATTCTAATTTGAGTAAAGTTTCCGTTTGTTTTTTAGCGCTACTAATGGTAGACAAATGATGTTTAAATGAAAGACAGTACCAAAGAGAGAGAGAGAGAGAGAGAGAGAGAGAGAGAGAGAGAGAGAGAGAGAGAGAGAGAGAGAGGGAGAATTTGCTTACTTTTTAGCTGGCTTTGTGGTGGCTGAAGTATAGAATATTAAAATTACTATCATACTTGATATTCAGATAATATCAGGTAAACATGTGCAGGTAAATAACGCACGAAATGAGAAATCATTAACGCCATCATTTTAACTCCGCACGAAATGAGAAGGGTTCAGGTAGATTTTCGTCGGCGGACGAAACGCGACGCACGAACAAGAATATTACCGCACATAATGATAACGTGATAGAATAGGAACACATGTTAGGTTTAAACTGTTAAGTTTATTTTCCTAATTTCTCCTTTTTTCCTCCAAATAAAATCGCCCACAACGCCATATAAAATAACCCATCTGTATAAATAGCACCTTTGGAAGAAGAAAATCGATAAAGAAAAGCTTATGTTATAGTTACAGGGAGATATATAAAACCCTAAAACGTTTGCGGACATATTAAAAATGAATGTCTTGGACTTATCCAAAACAGGTGTTTTACGTATCTTGATAAAGCACGTTCTCCTGTAACTGCACATAATTTATGTAACTTTATAGTTGGGATTCGCAACAACGCAACGCAGTGAATTTTTGTCAGATTTTATACTATTTCCCGTCCTGATAATGAGTCTTGACAACGATTTTTTATTTTCTTTCAGTACTAAACGTACATATTGCTGTGTTATCTGCAGTCAAAAATAATTGAATAGGTAATTTGGGTTGCCTATCTTTCAAGCGTTCAAAATTTTTTTTAATTTGAGAAAATTAAGTAATTTTGTTATTTAATAGGTAAAGGATACACTTTACATCACTTGGTAATAATAAGAAGTAGATCTTAAAAGGATTTTTCACTTAAAATTAAAAAATTATTTAGACAAGGTACGATTTGCATATCGTTAGATCGGTTGACTTGGTTTTTCATATTTGAAGCCATCGTAAGGGGTATTTTCACCTGGAAATTATAAAAGGCATAATTGGAAAGGTGTATGCAAGTAATCACCACAATACATACAGTTTTTATTCTTAAATTTCAAGTAAACCCCATGTTGGTTTAACGATGCAACAAATTTCAGCATAATTGCATAATTTTCATTAATCTTTGAACTTGCAGCCAAAATGTTTTGCTGCAATATTCTTAATTAGATTCTAAAGAACCTTTAGCAAGAGAATTTTCAAGTGGGCAGCTCTATATAGAGAAGGTTTAGCCTGTTGAAGTTTATAATTTGTATCGTTTCAACCTTACCTGGTAATATGATAAAATTGTTAATATTTAAAATGTTGGTGCCAAAATTGTTGTAAATATTGTGTGATGGAATATGTGGATTCAGTTAATTATTAAAAAAGGAGGGAATAAGGTGTGAAAATGTAATTATCTATAATTTTATAAAACCATGTATTGTCAGGAAATTCAAGATGGTTGTCACTGAATCCTGGAGTAAAATTTGTTTTTTGTTAGACATGCAATATACCAAAATGTAGGGAATTATCCTCTTTCCGATTATGTAATTTGTTTAAACATTTAATTTAATTTTTTAACAACATTTTGGTTATGTAGTTCTTATTAGTTAGATGTTCAATTGTTTCTAGTTACTTAGCAAATTTTTGTTGGTGGAGAAATGACGATCGTCATTTGTTTCACAAGAAAACATAAAAGCAGATCGAAAATCTGCTTACTTGCTTGTTGATTTTCATATAAAGCAGAAGCCATGTTGGATTGTTAAAATTTTGAGGTTATGTGTGGCAGATTTTACGTCAATGAGATGTCAAAAAAGTGAGGTTACGACAAATGTCATACAAATTGAATTAATTTTTTTTTTAAAGTGTTTAATAATGAAAATAACATTGAACAATTAAAGTGATTTAAATAAAAAGGAAAAGTGAAGTGTTAATTTGGTGTTTGGACTATTTATTTATCAGAAGAAAAATTTTTTTGAAAACGTTTTATAACTTTATTCTAGATGAAAACAAATTTTATAACTGGATGTAATAAGAATTTTTGAAAAATAGACAATTGATAAGACCTACAAGAACAATTATGGAAATGCGTGTTCACCAATGCTACAAATAACCAGGTAAATTTACAGAGAACTGTCAAATAATAATAGTGTGTGCAATAATCCAAGAATGGCGCAAAATTTTTGAATTAAACAATTTATTTTCAAAATTTAACTTTGTTTTTATTTCGTTTCCTTTTTTTTGTTTTATTTTATTATAATTGAAGATTGTCGGATTGATCAAATAAAAATCAAGCAATACAAAGAACATTAACACTGTCTTTTGATTCTTATTTTGTAAAATCAAATTGGCACCATCAATTAAATGAATCTATTTTAGATAAAAAGGACTTTTTTTGTTTTCGTTTATTTTTTCATTATTATTTATTTTTTTTTCATGTGTTTATTAATAAAATATTTAAATGTTTAAAAGCAGATTCATTTGTGTATTTTTCTTGTTTTGTGTCCATTAATATAATTTCGCAGGTAAAAGTTGAACAATATTTTATTTTTTGTCAAAGAGCGACCCGCCTGAAATTTTCTCATGTAATTTTCTTGAGCTTGTCTTTGGATTTTAAAAGGAGCAAATTTTCTTTTCATCACAAAGGTAAGTGGTGTTTGTTTTTGTACAACTTTTCAGTTTGCCTTGCTACACTAAACATAATTGAAGTAAATTGTTGGTCAAGTATTGTAAGGTGTATACTAGTACAGCACATATCACTATAAAATTTAATGTGATGTTTATTTAAACATTAAAATATAATATACCATAGCAATATATAGTGAATAAACTGTACATATTTGTATTTATTTACAGTACATTACACCGACTACGTAACAAATAAACATTAATTTTCCAAGAAAGGTGACAATAAGTCTCAAGCAGAAAATGTTGATATCTGAAAACTTTTCTCAACTACATATTTTTGCTCTACTTTATTGGAAAAACTAATCGTAAGTTGCTAACAGTAAAGAATACTTTAAAAACTTTTTCCTGATATTCCCTGCACTTTTTCTCTGCTACGACTTTCGTGACCAGACTTCCACGGTTTTTATGGCTGCTTCAAGAGTTCTTTATATCTTATTATATCCTCAAGCGCGTAATACATAGCAAGATAAATATAACAATTAGCAATAAACGCAGCACAAATTAAGTAATAATGCCGGTGAGCCGGTATTACACTTGGTTTTAACGACTGTTGGTTAAGTGTATCCTCGAGACGAGTATACTATGAGACCATAACATTAAAACTGTTTTGCCAAATCAAGATTACTAACATTATTATATTAGTTATATTTTATTTTGCATTATTAAAAATTGCGACGACTACGTTAAATGTGTCTTTTGATGGAATCGGGAGAAACTGACGATTTAAGTAACTATGGAAAGATTGACCCTATTAAACAATTTTCATAGCGTATAAAGCTGAATCGTGTTTACAATATAAATGATGCACACGATGATTCGACAAAAAAATAAATCAGGCAAGGGTAGAATTTTTAAATTCAGAGATTTGTTTGCGACCAATCGCCCTTCGTTTTATTGATGCTGCATAGCTGTGTTTTTACGATTTCCGTGTTGTTTTGCCATATACGAACTGACGTTTGAACTTTATTGCAATCTTATTTAGAATACAATATATGCATAAAAAAAGGTCAAACAAGGATACGTTTACAGATTTAACGAATTTTCTAGAAATGGCATGGCATAAAAGCAACTCTAAAATTCAATTTTCAAGAAATTTAATCGGAGTATCGCAGGTATTTCAGAATTTCTTTATATAATTAAATTGAAAACCTTGTACAGAGGAGAAATAGTGATTTTCAGGCAAAAGTTTAAAAAAGTATTTTGTTGGAATGACTATTAAAAATTCTTCTCCACTTTGGTTAAAAAGAAGTTAGGAATCTTAAAAATACGGTTTCTCGCATCTCTTTCTTAGCAGACATTTTCTGGGTAAGTTTCCGTGTCCTATGTTTCATTTCGAACAATTTAATATTGGTTTCAAACGCTAAACTTTGATCGCTTCTCTTTTGTTGTAGCTGTAAAGTATGCTAGGTGGAACATTCTAATATAAGTCTATTATTAGTGCAATCTTCTTTCACTTTTACCTTCAAAAGTTCTTTGTTGGTAGAAGCGTATCTTGACTGAACGAAAGAACTTTTGAAGATTTTAGCGGTATATATACGGTAAGGCAACCGAATATATGACGTTTCGCTTTAATATTTTAATAAATTTTGACAAATCTATTCGATTCAGGTGTTTTGAAGTACATTTATCACGTACCAAACTGGAATAAATTTTAAATAACTGATTGGGGCATATGTAATCAATCTGGGCACCAACTTACCTGATGCATTAACCCCTAATGTGATTCCGACACAAAACACCTATTGAACCAATAGGTGTTGAAACATATTTTGAAACATACCTATTGAATAAATAGGTTACATATACTCATACTCAACGACTCAATATTCAAGTTACATACGGAGTAGCAAAAATAAAATCTTTTTATTAAATGCTATGTAAACACATTTTTAATAACATGCCCTGTTACTTTAAAATGGAGTTTTCTTATTTGTAATTTGTCTAAATAAATAAACGTCTAGGAAACATTAAAAATGAATGAGCATTCAGCTTTTAGTTTATTCAAAACCGAATTAATTAAGGAATATACTGGAATGTACAACTACTCAGATAGGCCAGGTAGAAGTTCAGTACAGTGCCGAAATTATATGAAGGATTAAGCATTTTCACTTTAGACCAAGTAGTTACTTATTCTTGGTGCCCAGATTACGCCAGCCGGCCGATTGCGAGTTGTAAAACAATTAAGCTAGAAAACTAAAAAATGTTTTTCAGGCATTCTGGAACAACTTTCCTCCAATTAGACACATGTTAAATATCGGTAGCGTGTATATGTAGTAATTTAATGCAAAGTATATCGTGCCTATAAAAAAATATACAAGATTCAGACGTTACTGTCAAAGGCCACTTTTATAGTGATAAAAAGTAACGTCTAAAAAATTTGTTTATTTTAAATAGATTTTTGATAACACATGATTAGAAGACAAATAGGTGAAAACTAATTTTGCCTGGAATTTCGCCTTTTCTTCTTACCCATTTACCACCCTTCACCATTTTACAGAACTTTTAAAAACAAACATTGACAATATTAGAAATTAAAGTTAACTAAAACTATAAATAAAACTTGCCTTTAGGTCAATCCATATCAAGTGGCACAAAAACAAATTAATTGGTTGCTTAAACATTTTCAAAAAAATATTTTTTTTGTGTGTGGCAAGCCTCATATACTGACAGTACAGAATCACTATTATTATATTTTTACTATCACTGGTTTCAAAATTGCGGACATTTTCTTATCGTGGCGTACGTCATTTTCGTACTTTGTAAGCGCTGACGGTAACTTTTTTTATCTCAGCTGCGGTTTTGCGCTATTTTGAAACCAGTGATAGTAAAAATAAAATAATAGTGGTTCTGAACTTTCAACATATGAGGCTCACTACAAACAAAATATAATTTGTTTTTAAAATGATCAAGCAACTAGTGTTGTACCACTATGTATGGATTGACTCGTTTCCATAACTTGGTAAGTGACAAATCGCCTAAAAATTGCAATTCATTGCATTAGTTTGCGATTTACTAGCCCTTACACCGTTTTTAGTGTCAGAATCGTCTAACTGTTGTGGTAGTGGTATTGCAAATATCCACTGTCCAAAACAAGGTAAGTAACTGTGTAAGTAAAGACCGGCGTTAGGTATCCCTTCATTATAACTGAATTGGTTTTAGGGCTCCGTTTCTTAGTTTGCGGGCGGTCCCAGAATAAAGTTGCACTCCAGTACGCAAGTGATACTAGCAATGTGTATTATCCCAGCAGCGACCCCTTGATTGCTGTGTAAATGGAAACCGTTTCGCCAGGTGCTTTACCCTGGGGTAGCTTTACCCTCTTACAAAATCAAGTTATGCGCTAATTGATCCTGATCTCAATTTGTGTCCCTAAGGGGGGCGTGGTCATAAGCTACTGGCAGGTGGGCCATGTTAATATAAAAATCTGAAAAGGTTAAATCCTGATTCCAGTCGCAGCCTAGCTTTCATACCGAACGGTTGTGTTTTTGATCCCTCTCCTGAGATTCGATTGAGATAGCCATTGGTTACTAGTGTGAGTCGATTTTCTAATTTTAAAATGCCTGTGGCAGAAAAAGTTGTGTAATGGTCTAAAAGGAATAGGGGTAGCTTTTATTTTTTTATTTAGGTTCCCCGCCGGGCCACCAAATAAATAAAAAAATAAAAACTAGAAATCATTTGGGCCTGTGACGCAAAAAATTTGGAAATGACTTATAATGAACTCTTAAAAAATATTTTCAAATTTGGAAATCGTTTAGACCCTCCGCCAAGCGATTAATAATTTAAGACCCTCCCTCAGAATAGTTAAAGTCGACGTCTATGCGTAATTGCAGTTAAGCAGATCGATCGTAAATTGTCAAAATTTGTAGTTAACAGTTGACTCTCGTTGAATGTGGTTGTGTTTGAGCTGTGTTTGACTATTTATAATAGTTATTTCGTATTGAAAATGTCCGCGTTAAAGAAACGAAAAATATACAACGCGGCAGTCAATTCGTGATCCCGTATTTGGTGAACCTAGTGTTTTATGTGAAACACTGCTTCCGCGTTATGGCGACATTATGCGTTACTTCCTGTATATACAAAATGGACTAAGTGCAGAACATGGTGTAGCTAAAAACCAAATACTGGCCGAAATTTCAAAAACTGTTGTAGAAAAGGTACAACAAATTTGGTATAAAGCTAGCTTACCAACCGTATCTAATCAACAGTGTGTTGCATTACTTGAAAAACACCATAAACAATTTAATGACCTTAAAAAATCGTTAAGAAAAACAACTGAAGCTGCAAAAAAATAAGTTACAGCGTTTTCAAAATAAAGCTAACACTAAATTATTTGATATTTCAACATGTAAGTGCGCGGATCTTTCATTATGTATTTGTGAAAAGTCGAGAAAAATTCCTAAAATTGAGCACGAATTTTTAAAAGACCAGAAGACCACCAGATTGATGTTTCTGGGAAATGTTGACGCTGAAGCAACTAGGGTTTTAAAACAAAGACAGAGAAGACAAGATGTAAAGGCCCATGTTACTGTTTTAGAACACAATTTTAGAGTCATCAATGCAAAGCGATACGAATTCCGACGAAGACTTAAGTAGTAGTCCTACACCTTCAACCTCTACGGCAGAAATAAGACTTAAACTACCTTCCTTAGCAAAAGTCTGAAGCACTAACCAACAATATTTGTACCAGATATGTAATGCTATATCTACTGGAAAGTGTCCAGCTAACTTAGCCAATAAATCTCCAGGCAAGCTGTCCCACGCGCGATGGCTCACTACAGCTAACCGTATATTACGGGCTTATATTGGAATCAAGAAACCATCTGCTACTTTAAACATTCTTACAGAGTATATTATGAAAGTGTATGCAAATGTTTGGTTCTGTATCAAAACTGCACCATTATGCACTTCAGGGGCTTAATTAATGTCAATGATCTTCGATTCACGTCGATATATACGAGAATTGGAATTTAGGAGAATAATAAATTGTAGATCCAAAGAAAAGGAAAATGAACAATCAAAGAACACCGTCAGAAAATTTGAGATTCCTAACTTTAGTTTTGATGCTGCAAATTACTTTGATTTGATAAACTGGCAAGAGTGCACCGTTACAGAACCTCCGATGACAAAACACTTAACCGACAAAGATATTCAAGATTTTATTGAAACTGGTAATTTTCCAGTGGCAAATCTCTGGAAATTACCTTGCCACACACAGGCTGTTGAGAGAGGTGTTAAATTAGTCACAGAAGCATCCTTGGCAGTCTGTGGTCACAATATTAGAGATGGTTGGATACGTGCAACAATAGCATCCAAGAACACCATGCCAAAGTTTGATACAAACTCCGATTACGTAGTTGAAAGCAATAGATAAAAAAATAAATAAATTTTCATGTAAGTAGGATCCCCTGTAATTGGCACTGCCGTTGTATGTTGTAAAACAAAATAAATAAATAAGTAAATAAATAAGAAATAAATAAATAAATAAATAGGTAAATAAAAAAAAAATAATATTTATAGCATAAAGTAAGCGAAGAGCTACCCTTAAGTCTAAGGGTATAATACACCAGTCGGTGTATTATAAATACCTTATTTTAAGCGAGTTTTGAGGGGCCGACGGGTGGTCTAAATATATTACAAATTTAAAATTATTTGTTATGGGCAACTAGGGAACCATAACACAACATTTCCCAGTACAGGCGTAATAATTTTATGACAGTTTTTTTCTTATCTTTGGGGGACCGTCTAAACATTTTTCTAAAAAAAGTATGGTTTTTTCTTAATATAATAAACCATTTTACAAATTTTTTTACTACAGGCATTTTAAAATTAAAAGAAAAGTTAAAAAACGACCCACACTATTGGTTACTGCGTTGAACCCTAACTTCCCATTGGTCATTCATTGGGATAGTAGGGTATAGCAATTCACTACATTCATACAGTTGCACTTTTGTATTTTTCAATACAGAGGTTACTGTAGTTTCTTCAAGTTCAATCACAAAGCATTTTTAAATGCTATTGCAGTACTAACTGCATTACTGTGGAAGAACAAAGAAGAAAATCTGCAACGATGGACCCAAAGTTGGTGCCTTTACTTGCTATCGAACAGATAGACGCCGAACATAACGCCCTAAACAATAAGCCAATTCAAACCCCACAAATCATACAAGAGAAGTATGAACTCTTAACAAAGAAGATTGAACTGTTGAACTCCATGAACCACGAATTATGCAAGATAGTTGAAAAACATAAAACTGACCATGCCACATTCAGTGGAAGTCCGCCCGCAAACGCACCTAAATCACGCAAAACCCACCGTGCCCCGTCAGACCCCGATGTCTTCGAGCCTATCTTAAGACATAAGAAGCACAAAGCTGACAATAAAGAACCAATCCCAACCTCAAATAGGTTCATCCTGCTAGAACAAGAAGAAGAAAATGACGAGTCCGCCATGGAAGCCGAAACGACCGAACATACTACAACAACCCAGACCAACAAGCGTATCCCTCCGATTGTATTACATTCGAAAGACAAATACTCCACCATTATGAACGCCCTCACAGAACAGGCTGCCCAAATTAAAAAGACCGTCAACATTAAAGAAGGAATTAGAATGTGAACACAGCGGATGACTTTAGAGCAACAACCCATCTCATGCGTGCCGGCAACATTGCATTTCATACATACCAGCTGCAAGAGGACAAACTACTGCAAATAGCCTTGCGAGGCATTCCGGAGACCATAGATGAAGCTGAAATCGCCCAAGAGCTGGAAAGGTTAAACTTTAAGCCTGAAACAGTAAGGCGCATGACATCCAACCGTGACAAGAAGCCCATTCCTCTAGTACACGTCAGACTAGTCAAAAACCCAGCCAACAAAGAGATTTTCAATCTTAAAAACTTTCTGTACCTGAGAATCTTCGTGGAGTCGAAGAGACCTCAAACTGGAATCAGTCAATGTCATAACTGCCAACGATTTGCCCACACAAGCAGAGGATGCAATCTGGTTGCACGTTGCGTAAGATGTGCAGGACCACATAACATCGCCGTATGCCCCACCAAAAACCAGAGAGAAACACTCTGCTGTAACTGGAATCAGCATCACACTGCTAACTACAAAGGCTGCAGTACATATAAAACAATAGCTGTAAGCCGCCAGTCAAAACAAGCCCCCACAAGGACCACATCATACAGAAAAGATGCCAATACACGCTAACAGTAACACCACCAACCAAGACGACAGCTCAAACCACCACCAACTGGGGCAATATTCTATCCATGCTTTCCAGTGTCAAGCTAAACAATGTCTTCGAATCTATTCGGCCCCATTTTGCAGAACTCGCTGCAGCAAAGTCAGGCATGTTCCTTGTCATCGTCAAAGCGCTCCTCCAAATCCTTGCACTATTCAATAATGCCTAGACACCGAAGAAGACCAGACTTCATCAGAATGGCGTTCTGGAACGCAAACAGCGTATCTCTGAAACGCAACGAACTCGAAGAATTCATCTTCCATTACAACGTCGATTTAATGCTAATTAATGAAACTTTTCTAAGAGCAGGAGGTCGCCTTAAAATCTGTGGCTATGAGTGCTACAGGAAAGATCGACAAAGAGGTGGAGGAACCGCCATCCTAATTAAAAACACCATTCAACACTATGAAATTCCAATGCCTGACCTACAACACATGGAAGCAGTATCCATATGCGTTAACACAACGTGGACTGAGACACTACGAGTGACATCCATATACAACCCTCCAGCCAGACTGGTTCCAGCAGATCTGGACTCGTTACTTGAAGACCCTGATCCAGTAATCATTGCAGGAGACTTCAACAGTAAAAGTCCAGCCTGGAATAGCAGATTAACTAACTCAAACGCCCGTACTCTGACTAACTACATCAACAACACCGACATAGCAGTAATTGGCCCAGCAGAACATACCCACTACCCAGACAATGGAACAGCCAGCGATGTTTTAGACATTGCATTACTTCGAGACATCACTGCAGCCCACACAATTCAAGCAGTGAATGAACTCAGTTCAAACCATCTGCCGGTCATCCTTGAACTGGGACAAGGTCAACCAGTCAACGAAAAACTTCAGATCACCACTGTAAACTGGGACTTATTCCGTACAGAATTTGACCGCTTAATAGGTCCAATACCGACGATAAACATTACTGCCCAACTCGATGAAGCGGTCCAAACACTGACACGAACAATTCAACAGGCCACAACAAATGCAAGCAAAACCAGAACGCAAGCAACGACAAACCCAGTTACCGACCTTCCAGCAGACGTACGCGAACTCATAAAGGAGGAAAACCGTGCCAGACGCCGCTGGCAACAACACTCCAGACCTGAAGATCGTTATGAGAGCAACCGACTAGCAGCAACAGTTAAACAAAGACTGCAAGAGTACCGCACAGCCCGCTGGCAAGCAAAATTGGAAGAACTCGAGACAGAAAACATATCATTATGGCGAATGACAAAATTCCTTCGTAACGAAAAACAAAAAATCCCACCCATCCACGGCGAACTAGGCATCGTTACCAGCGACATAGACAAGGCCGAAACAATGGCCAACGCCCTAGAGAGACAGTGCTCACCAAATTATGAACACTGTGACCTCAACTTATCCGGCGAACAAACAGAAACGTCAGAAGACACATTCAAACTAGCCCAACAACAAGAATACTAGCCCAAGAGAAGTGTGGGACATCATTAAATGTCCCAACAAGAAAAAAGCCCCCGGACACGACGGCATTCGAAACATGGCCCTCACAAAAATCACAAAGAAAGGGGTAGTCTCCATAGCCACACTGTACTCAGACTTCAACACTTCCCCCAAACCTGGAAGATAGCCGATATCATCGTACTACCAAAACCGGGCAAGGACAAAACCTTTCCACAAAACTACCGATCAATTAGCCTGTTATGCACCCTTGGCAAAGTGGTGGAAAAGATAATTTTAGCACGTCTTCAAGAAGAAGAAACTACACTCAGCATAATTCCTGAACACCAACACAACTTCCGCCGACACCATTCCACAGAACATCAGCTGCTAAACGTAGTAGAATATATCACCGATGGATTCAACTGTCAACAAGCCACGGGAATCATATTCCTAGATGTCGCCAAGGCTTTTGATAAGGTTTGGCACCAAGCCTCATAGCCAAACTAAAAGACTTGGGGATCATTCATTCCTATATCATGAACCGAAAGTTCCGAGCAAAAATCGAAAACTCAAGATCCACCGAACGACACATCACTGCCGGAGTACCGCAAGGGTCACTGTTGTCTCCAATCCTCTTCAACCTATACTGCATAGCGATCCTGTATAGATCCAAACACACCAATCTTCTCACGAACCGGATACAATAAGCTGCAGATGATATAGAAGACTGGTTTACTAAATGGCGCATCAACGTCAATTCCGAAAAAAAGTACCGCTATGCTTTTCACAAAACGAAAACTCCTCCCGGACGGACACATAACCATTTTTGGAAACGAGATACCATGGAAAGCAGAAACCCGATACCTAGGCCTCCAGTTTGACAGGAAGTTACTATGGAAATCCCACATTGACGGTAATACGCAAAGGGCAGGTAAGATACTTGCATCCTTATACTCAATGTTAAACAGACATAGTCAATTGTCATTAAATAATAAAGTGACAATATATAAAACAATCATCCGTCCAGCACTTACCTATGGGATATCCATATGGGGACATGCCGCTAAGACGCACCTTAACAAACTCTAAATAGTACAAAACAAAACACTAAGAATGGCAGTGGATGCTCCATGGTTCGTTAGAAATGATCAAATACATCAAGACTTGAAAATCCCAACCATCAAGGAATACGCGCAAAGCATAGCAAGCAATTTCTACGCAAACATACCTGCACATCCAAACGCCTGCATCGAGAGGTTAGCAGACTATGATGAAAATCAACCAACTAAACATAAAAGATCCAAGCTCATCCTAAGAGCGAATTAATAGTCCAGCGCCAAGAGGGCGGCACCAAAAGTGCATACACTAAACTACGAACCAATCAGAAACATATCCGATAAGAGAGGTGTGGGTTAAAAGTCCGGTACTCTCCAATGTCCGTTCCGATCAACGATCAACCATCAACGTTAAATCCTAATAAAATTGGAGAAATTGTGTAAAACATGGCCTTATAACTTAAAATCAATGGAATACAATTTTCAGACGGTTTCGCACTTAACGTTTGGAAAAAGCAAGCCTCTATTAGAAAACTAAAAAGATAATTAAAAAAGAGTTCATTGGAGTTTGATACAAACTTATGTTGTTGATTAATTCTTGGAAAAAAAAGTGGCAACATTTTTGTATTATCGTATAGGGTAAAGTAAGGTAATTTGGTGATATTGGCAACTAACCTATAGTACTCCCAAAAACGTGTCACCTTAGAACCTGTCACTTTTACGTGTATTGTCCTACCTCTTGAATGCACGTAGAACTGACAGGTATATAATATATAATATAATACAGGTATAGGCAAATAATACTTTTTTGCAGATTTTTCCCTTTTCTTATAGTACAAATTTTAAAATTGGACTCCAGCCCAACTGCTTCTCATATACAAATACATTCTGCCAAATAACAATTTTATAACTTTCAAATATCTTAATTATATTGGCTAACACAAAGTGAAACAGTCGCTATTTTTGCAGGTAACGGAATTATCGTAGAGAACTCATTACCTAAAGAAACCCCTGGATTTAATGCTGGTGATGGTAAAAATAAATTCCATTTATAAAGTAAATAGAAAGAGATTCCATTATAGTCTAACTGGAAATCTAAACGCCGTAACCCGATTTGTAAGATACGTCTGGTTGACCGTCATTATCCAGTGGGAAGATTATTTTCTGGACAATACCTTTTACATAAATTTATTTCGCAAGGATGAGAAGTCGGCCAAATACATGTCCGGAATAGAACGTCATTTTCATACCCGAAAAGCAGGCGGCTACCCTACTTCTCAATCACACCAGCATCCAAACAATAAAAACAAGAGTGAAAAGCTCAAATAGTAAACTTTCAAACCAGAGTAGGCATTGATGATTGCGGATAAAAGAATGCATATCATAAAAAATCGTACAAAAGAAAACTAAGAGCCACCATTAGCTTAATTTAGATTGTTAGAACGCAGGCATTATTTCTATTTAAACATGATGATCATAGTAGCATGATAGATTGATGTATCAAAATAAAAAAATATACAGTCCACTTTTCATGTCAATTGGCGTTCCTTCTTTTTAATGTAAAAAGAAAACCCTACATATTTTTGATCCATTCGAGACGGATTTTCAAGAGCAAAAGCATACAGCATTCAACCAGGAATAGAAGCAATCATACAAGCAACAAGAATCTCAAACATACGAGCCGACTTTTTGTCAATTACCTGTCAATTACTGTCGAAGCAACAAGCAGGCAGCAGCAACAGGACAAGGCGATAGCTGACATACACAAACAATACATCTTTAGTCAAAGAGTACCAAACCAAGCTTAGAAGAATTCCAGATAGTGGAGAAATAGAGGAGAAATACTTTGCATTACTAGCAGATTTCGTGATCAGCTGATCTGTAAACTCATTCCAATTACAACTACCTATTCATTATAGTTTTCAATTCTATTCTATTTGTTTATTGATAATTTCCATTTCACATTTACGTATATTATAATATTTGCAATATAGTTATAAATCATTTTAAAATGTCAGAAGAAGCATTAAAAGATTTAGTAGCACGTCGTGGTATTCTTAAAGCGCAACTCACAAGATTTAATACATTTTTAGATGATCTTAATCAAGATTACTCAAAACTAGATGAATTACAAGCTAGGCTAGAAAAACTGGAGCTTGTATCGAAAAGCTTTGATGATATTCAAACTCAAATACAGATAGTAGATCAATCAATAGATCAAGAGTTGGAAAGAGATGCTTTTGAAGATAAGTATTTTAGTTTAATTACAGAAGCTAGAGAGTTGTTACCCTCAAATAACATTGCTCAGATACAACAATCACCAGTCTTTGGCAAACAGGCTTTGGCACAACCGCAAAAGGAAATAACATTACCGCAAATTAAGTTGCCAGAATTTACAGGTTCTTATGACACTTGGTACAGTTTTCATGACACATTTAAAACATTAATACATAACACAAATTTAAATAAAATCCAGAAGTATCAGTATATGAAAGCATGTCTAAAGGGTGAAGCCGCAGAAGTCATTCGCGAATTAGAGGTGTCAGAAGCAAATTATGACATCGCCTGGGAATTATTAAGAAAGCGATTTGAGAACAAAAAGGTTATTATAAAAACACATGTAAGGGCAATTTTTGATTTACCCACATTAAGTGGAACACATTCTTCTCTTAGATATTTTACTGACAATTTTCAAAAACATTTTAGGGCGTTAAAAAACTTAGAGCTACCAGTTGATACATGGGATACCATTCTCATTCATTTACTATCCAATAAATTAGATACAGTTTCAAAGAGGGAATGGGAAACTAAAACAAGTAATGTAAATTTACCAAGCATAACAGAATTTGTTGATTTTTTGTCAGATAGGTGCCGATTATTAGAAACGTTAGATAATAAGCATTCACATAACAATGTCAAAAAACATGATTTCAAATCACATACTCATGCAGCAGTCAATCAGCATTGTCCCTGTTGCGATGAGCCCCAACCGCATTTTATTTTTAATTGCAAAAGATTTCTTAAGTTAGACATTGCTGATGGTTGGTCAGAAATCAAGAAATTGAACATATGTTCGAATTGTTTGAGGCATGGGCATAAGTCCAGTGGATGCCATTCTAATAGATCTTGCAAAATATGTAACAAGAAGCACAATTCATTACTTCATTCTGATGCCAAATTCTCGGCAAACACAAATATAAAGAGTCACACAGGCAATAATCACACAGATGTTAACGACCATGTTACAACTTCATCTCAACTAAACTCAATATCAAACCATTGTAGTCAAAACACAAATTCATTTATTCTGTTATCTACAGCTATCATAAATATATTTGATGCAAAAAACAATCCAATACAATGCCGTTGCTTACTAGACAATGGGTCTCAGTCAAATTTTATTACTAAAGAGTTATTTAATAAACTTAATATAAAACCAACAAAAATTAACTTGCCTATAATTGGAATAAATTATACAACCACAAACATATCGAAACAAACATCAGCAAACATTAGCTCAATGCAGAATGATTTCAATACAAATTTAAATTTTTTAATCATAGATAAAATCACAGAGCAAATTCCTCAATTTAATTGTTCTCAATCAGTGAACATTCCCTCTAATATAAGTTTAGCAGATCCTGAATTTTATGAGCCACGTAAAATAGATGTTTTGCTAGGTGCAGGTATATTTTTCGAATTACTACATCTTGGACAAATCAAACTTGGAAAGGGGCAACCTATTTTGCAAAATTCAAAATTAGGTTGGATTATTTCCGGTCCATTAAATCTAGTAGGTTACAATAACAACACATGTTGCAACCTTTCTACAAACATTGACATCCAGGAACAAATGGAACAATTTTGGTTAATTGAACATACTCCAGTACACAGACAATACACAAAGGAAGAAGTGGAATGTGAGCAGCATTTTATTAGCACATTTCAAAGAAATCAAGTAACAGGTAGATTTTCAGTTCATTTACCATTACGAAATAATTATAATCAGTTAGGTGAATCTAGGTCAACAGCTAAAAATAGGTTTTATGCCATTGAGAGAAAACTATCCAAAAATTACAGTTTAAAAATACAATACTGTAATTTCATGGAAGAATATGAACAGTTAGGACACATGTCAAAATTCAATCCAAATGAAAAACCATCTTCCATTGTATATTATTTACCACATCATTGTGTACAAAATGACTCGTCTTTGACAACTAAACTTAGAGTTGTTTTCAATGGCAGCAGCCAGTCCAGCTCTGGAATTTCATTAAATGACATTCTTAAAGTCGGTCCTTCAATTCAGGACGACCTTTTTTCCATTCTGATCAGATGGAGAAAGCATAATATAGCCATAACAGCGGACATTGCTAAAATGTACAGACAGATTGAGGTCAACCCATCACATCGTAATTTTCAATGCATTTTATGGAGATCTGATCCTTCTCAACCGTTACATGATTATCAACTCAATACTGTCACTTATGGCACTTCATGCGCCTCATTCTTATCAACTCGTTGTCTACAACAAGTAGCACTTGAGAATCAATCACATTATCCAATTGCTTCACAGGTTATCCTCCAGGATTTTTATGTGGACGACTTAATTACTGGTAGTCACGATTTAGAGTCTGCACAGAACTTAATTAATGACTTAGATACCATACTGAAGAGTGCATGTTTCGAACTCAGAAAATGGTCATCCAACTACACCTCTGTATTTTCAAATATAATCACAGGTTCCCACTCAAGCAACTATGTTATTTCCAATGAACATAGCTGCAAAACACTAGGCATTCTATGGGATTCATCTCAAGATTCATTTAAATACACCACAAGCTTCAAGGTAAATTCTACCTCAGATGTGACAAAACGCCAAGTTCTGTCCATAGTATCTCAGATTTTTGACCCTCTAGGTCAGCTTGGGCCTATTATTATTAGAGCTAAACTAATAATTCAAACATTATGGGCAATGAAATTAAATTGGGACGACAGAATACCCACTAAATTACTTAAAACATGGAATGAGTTCATGTTTGATTTATGCTTCATCAGCAAATTCTCAATTCCTCGTCGATTAGTGGTCACGAATCCTAATATTATAGAGATTCATGCGTTTAGCGACGCCTCAGAGGCAGCTTATGGCACATGCATTTATGTGAGATCCATATCTGAATCTGATGAAATCATGGTGAGGATTTTATCTGCGAAATCACGTGTAGCACCTTTAAAAACAATTACTATTCCCAGACTCGAATTATGTGGAGCCTTATTGATGGTGCAATTAGTACAAAAGGTAATAAAATCTCTCAAATTAGACATTCATAAAATTCATTATTATACCGACTCCACAATTGTGCTTTCATGGTTAAAATTAGAACCTAATCAATTAAAACCATTTGTATCACATAGAATTTCTGAAATCCAAGAATACACTAATTATTCACAATGGTATCACGTTTCATCTCAGGAAAATTCTGCTGACCTTTTATCAAGGGGTATTAGTCCCTCACAATTACTGGACTTACCACTATGGTGGAATGGTCCTAGATGGCTGCAAGAAATCACAAAATCAAATACTGACCCATTTCATTTAGATTTTACCTCGATCGACAATTTAAATGAAATTCCTGAGATAAAGCAAACTTCAATCTCTAATGTTAATACAATTAAATTAGATTTTATTGATAGATTTTCATCATTCTCTAAGTCAATACATAGCACAGCATATTGTTTACGATTCATAAACCATACCAGAAGAAAAAACGTTGGTTCAGATTCCACTAGATTAACAACTGACGAACTAAATCATAGCACCTTAATGTTAATTAAATTAGTTCAATATGAATCATTTTCCAAAGAGATACAATTAATTCTAAAAGATAAATCAATACAGAAAAGTGGTAATTTAGCTTCACTTAGTCCCTTCTTAGATGACTACGGCTTGTTAAGAGTTGGTGGCCGACTTAAGCATTCTAATTTACCCCACAATCATAAACATCCAATCATATTACCTTCTAATCATAAATTAACCCATTTAATAGTTCAATACTTTCATGTAACACATTTACATTCAGGCATACAAACTACACTGTCTAATATCAGATTACAATATTGGCCTATACATGGCAAACAAATTGTACGTAAAATTATTAGAAAATGTGTTACTTGCTTTAAAGCAAACCCTTATTCTATTACACAGAAAATGGGTAACTTTCCAGCAGAAAGAGTTGTTCCTGGCAGACCATTTTCAGTATGCGGCATAGATTATGCAGGCCCATTCTCCCTTAAAGATGGCAAACTACGCAACAAGGCTATTATTAAGGGATATATCTGCATATTCGTATGTTTTGTGACAAAGGCTGTTCACATTGAACTGGTGAGCGATGTATCTACGAAAATTTTCCTTAAAGCTCTTAAGAGATTTGTTTCCCGACGAGGTCTTTGTCATCAAGTCTTTTCAGACAACGCAACCAATTTTCATGGAGCAGACAATGAATTGAAGCGTCTTTTAAGAATGCACACTGATGCTAGTATATATAATTTTTTGCTAGAAAACCAAATAAAATGGAATTTTATCCCAGCTAAATCCCCACATCATGGAGGTTTATGGGAATATTCCATCAAAACAGCTAAATATTATCTCAAACGTATTAGTTCTGACTGTAAATTTACATATGAAGAGTTTTCAACTCTACTATGTCAGATCGAAGCTATAATGAATTCCCGTCCTTTGGTTCCTTTATCATCAGACCCAGCTGATCTCGAACCCTTGACCCCCGGTCACTTTTTGATTGGTAGTCCATTAACCGCACTGCCTCAAATTGATCAAGTGAACACAAAATCATCACTGTTATCACGATTCACATTGCTTGAAAGGCTAACTCAGCAATTCTGGAAGCAGTGGTCTAGAAGTTATCTGCACACTTTGCAACAACGCACTAAATGGAAATTTAGTAAGGAAGTTCCTGAACTGATTGGTTCTATGGTCCTTCTTAAGGAAGATGGTCTTCCACCGCAACGATGGTCCCTAGGCCGCATCGTAGATACTCATCCAGGAGGAGATGGTGCAGTTCGTGTAGTGAGTGTAAAGACCCGAAATGGTATTACAAAACGCTCAGTTACTAAAGTGTGCGTCTTACCAGTCTAACAGATGTTCCTTGTATTCTCGTTGCATTTGAATATTGTTTATTTTTCATTACTTGTTATTCACATTTAACTTATTCTTATTGTATTTTGTTACATAATGAATATTACATTATAAAATTTATCATTTGAAACCCGTATGTTTCAAGGCCGCCGGTATGTTAGAACGCAGGCATTATTTCTATTTAAACATGATGATCATAGTAGCATGATAGATTGATGTATCAAAATAAAAAAATATACAGTCCACTTTTCATGTCAATTGGCGTCCCTTCTTTTTAATGTAAAAAGAAAACCCTACATAGATCATAAGATACCGCATTAAAGATAAATTAACACTTCTTGGTCAAGACTTAACTTTTTCTGTTCTCCGTGGGTATCATAGTACAATTTCTATTATCGCTGTCATTGAGGTTTGTCAAAAGGGGTAAAAACTTCATTACGAGTTGAAGAAGTCAAGTTCTCTCTTATGCTTAAATTAAACTGCATAAAACTTATGACTTGGAAAGAATCGGCTTTTCTACGGATGACTTGCCTTAATTTGATAATCTTGCTAACGCGTCGCGTTTCGTCCACCGACGGAAGTCTACCTGAAACCTTCTTCTTTCGTGCGAAATAAACGTAATAGCGTTTATGACCCTATTT
The DNA here is from genome assembly GCA_929113105.1 of Agrypnus murinus. Classification (NCBI taxonomy): domain Eukaryota; kingdom Metazoa; phylum Arthropoda; class Insecta; order Coleoptera; family Elateridae; genus Agrypnus; species Agrypnus murinus. Next base: position 88,290,213 of record OV816024.1, read on the forward strand.
TGTGCATTCTATACCTACACATCTTTACTTTCTCATATCTGAATATCAGGTACAATTGTAAAAATATTCTACACTTCAACCAACATAGGCCAGCTAAAAGCAATGATGCACTTTTGGACGACGGTTAGGTTAAGTTAGGCCAGTAAATCTTAGGTTAGGTAAATCTAGGTTACGTCAAACTGATTTAGATTTAGAAAATCACATGATTACTTAAAAGATTAACGAGAAAAAATATTTTTCTGTTATAAATTAATAGTTATTACTAATACGTTAGATTTTTTTGCATTTGGTGTTAAAAAATATATAAGATACCGAAAAGAAAATCAACAATTTGTATGTAGAAGTCTTCCTTTGAAAGATGAGTACACAAAAGGAGAAGTCGTTAGTACCGAATTTTATTGTCCATCGGGTTTACGGAAGATACGAGAAGGTTTTATGGCTTATCACGAAACGTCTAAAGCCTGGATCCCATTACTCGTGTATTTGGCAAATACGCAAATCTTTGTCAATTCGGCACATATACAAATGAACATTTGTGTAACCGCTCCCACTACTTGTCTATTTGGCAAACATTTGTACTTTAAGATATACATTTTTAAGGGATATATTTGTCAAGTCAAAAAAGTCTTTGATTTGTGTTATATTTACCGAGAACCGACGGGAAAGGATGAGTGTCGAGCATTTGTACGAGTAACCCGTTCCCACTACTTGGCAAATATCCAAGAATGACGAATGTATGTCAAATACACGAGTAATGGGATCCAGGCTTAACTCACAAATCCGTCTAAATGGTACATGTAATCATGAAAAAGCAATTAAATATACTAAAAGTGCCGAGTTTAATTTTTTGATAACATAACTTTCAAATACTGCAATATGCCAAATGTGTTTAGGTTTCAGAAATCTTTGGGATACTCTACCGTGGTACCGCTCATTTCCAAATATATACAAATAATAAATAGTAATATATATTTTTATATACCTAACGTTGAGTTGTGTATGTAGAAAATATACAAGAGAAAATGTTTGCTGCAATCCGACGATCAAATTGGCCTAGCTTAAAGACATATTTTTGTTTTATGTTGGAAATGATCGTACCATAAAATATTTTAATTTGTAATATCCCTAGGGTATAAATAAAATATAGTAAACATAATTACTGCAATATAGTTAGATCAAAAGGCTTTAAAAATGATATATTTCCATATCGATTTTATACACTATTTTATTATCGATGCTTGTAAGGGCTAAATTTGTGACAGAGTATTGCATAAATAGCTTTTAATAAGTTTTAATTTGAAAATGAACTAAATCTGCAAGCAACAAAACGTCGTCTTGATAGTTTGTAAATCTTTTCTAAAGCATTTTCACGTAATTGATTGCCACTTATATATTCTCGTTTCTCAGGCACTTTTACAAAAAAGGCCCTAAACACTAAGGGGGAACCAACAGCTAAGGTCATCTCTCCCCCATCTAACATGCAACACGAATACACACACCCATAGTTGAGGTGCCGGAGTTTTCCAATTAGAAAAATTCCGTCGCCCCAAGTGGGATTCGAACCCACGACCCTTGGAACACCAGTGATTCACTGACACCACTCGTCTACCGCCGGCCCATGGACGTTATTATTTTACAAACTCTACAGAAAGCACGTGCAATGCAGTTTATATTTCCATTTACATTTTAATGAGTCATAACTTAAATCTGGGGGCTCTTATTAAATAAAACGTAGTAGTGATTACCGCTGAGAGACGATATGTTACATTTGAAGATTTTTTTTTACAATAACATCTAATAAATTGTTGCAAACAATGTCGCAGTTCTATTTTGTAATGAATATAATGAATCATTGTTGATTTGTATAGAAAATTAGGCTGATTAAATTATTGTTTATTTTGAGTTGGTTGAAGTACTGCCTAAACTAATTGGAACTGGAATTCTTTAACAAGCTTGCGTTATGGTTTCATAATATTAACATTATTTCCTATTCATTATGTTAATGTAAAGTCTTATAAAATAATCAGTTGACATATTAAACAAAAAAGAATTTCGATCTCCTAGGAGGGGGGCCTCTTTTTCTTGCCTCCCACTCCGCATTGCAGGAGTTGAGGGGGTGGTTGCTACGCCACTGTTTCACTCTGAATGTAGGTAATACTAGATGAATACCCCCAATAAAAATGTTGGTGTGTCGTAGTAACAAATAACTCAACTACCTCTTTAAACTTAAGTTTATGCAATATACTTATTAGAGCAAACAGATATGGGACTTACTATAAAGAAGTGTTTATTATAAGAAAATGAAATTGTAATCTGAAAAGCAACTTGTGAAACCGTATTCACGTAAGGAACAACGTTCTAGAGTAATTATGTGATTTTTTTAATAGTCTGTATGAATAGGTGAGTATTAGTGATGGGGTCTCGATACTACTCGAGTGTCGCGACACTTGAGAGTCGAAACAATATGGCGTGAGAAGTGTCGACTCTTCATGATACTTTAACGACACTTCGCCTTTACATCATGCATGCGCTAGTGTACATAGATTCATAGCTACATAAATCATAAGCAAACTATGGATTAAAAAACAATTATACGAGTAAATTCTGTTATGGTTATATATTTATGCATTAAGTACATTAAAAGACATTAAATTATTTAGAAAAGCAAATACATATTATGAAACAGAAATTTAAAAGAAAAGAAATAAATTCTATAAATAACTTGTAATTCAAGTTTATTAATTGGATTTATTATAAAAACTATTTAAAAATGTAATATCGACGACTTACGTCGTACTGACGACGTTTGTCTTTAGTCGAGAACGTGTTTTTGTTAAGATTGAAGATGATACTTTTATTTTGGGTTTTCAGCAAAATAAATTGAATTAATTAAAATTAATGATCATTGTATTTATTTACACGTGTTTCGATAGTAGTCTTTCTTCAAAATACATTATAAGGTATAAATATAAGAAGCTGAAATAATAATTAGGTACATGAGGAACTTATTCAACTTCAATGATTGATTTTAATTTATTTTGCTGAAAACCCAAGATAAAATTATCACCGTCATTATTATACTAATACAAAAGAAAAAAATCCACAACGAAATATTTTTATATGTACGTCTCATTCAATGATTGTTGGCCAGTTCAATAAATCTGCCTTTAATTTCTTTGTAAGAATGATCAAGCAACTTCGAATTACACTCCAATAAGAGCGATACTGTTCGACACTAAGAGTCGTGACACTTGAAGTGTCACGACCACTAATAGTATCACGACACTCGACACCCAAGTTTCCATCACTGGTGAGTATGTATGAATACGTATTAATTAGTTACTACATAATTATGTAGATTGCCATGTTTCTCACAATTTTAGTCAACCGTCTTACTTATGTGAAAAATTACGATAACACGCAATTTTTACGTCTTTACGTTGTCAAAAATTACAAATATTGTTAAAATGTTTAAAGTCAGTGGTTTTACAAATTATCAAAGAAATTGGGGAGCATTACATGCTTAATGATTTGCCTAAGTCGCGGCGCAGAAGAGACCGGGTAAATACAAGAGCCAAGAAGAATGTTGTAAAGCTATTAAAGTCAAAAAAATGTTTGCGTGTACGTAAAATAGCTAAAAAAGAAGCCATTAGCGTAGGTACTGTACAAAATATCAAAAAGTGTTACAACATAGGAACTTACAGAAGGCAAAAAATGCCGAAGAGAAGTGAGGAGCAACAGGTTTTGATTTATACGTAAAAAAACGTACGTCAAAATGGACAGTAGTACGTTGCCATGGCCTCAATTTTATAATACAGTTGTAGGAGAAGATGTACATGACAGTGTAAAAACAGTTAAAAATAGATGAATTTGAGAAGACAATCCTTGTATGGTAGGCCCTGCGTTCTTGTGGCCTTTACAACTGGTACTATTGGAGGCGACGTCTACAGGAAAGAATGGACACAAAAAACGTTTACTACACCTACTTTATATCGTAAATACTCTGCCCAATACTCTGGTATGACGCTGGAACTTTTTAATTCTAAAAATGTCAATTTCGTGAAAAAATATTGTATAGAAACGATATCGTTTTCGATAAGCGATAAACGTCGATGGATGGCCTTGAAATGCAAAATAAATCAAAATAAAAATAAGAAAATACATGCGGTTTTGCGCTAGTAATCACATAACATATCTACTACGGTCCTAAAAACTGGGGAGTTCGCGATAAAAAAAATTAAAAGGAACCCGTTGAAAAGAGCGGGTTATAAGAACCGCTGGTTTACTGTGTAAACATCAAGCAAAAGTAATATAAAAATAATATAGTTAGTTAATTATTTGTAAACAAATCAATTATTTTAAAAACAAAACCTTTTTACTTTATGTAGAGCACACACACGGTCTGACCACGTCGCAGAGGACGTCGTCAGGGAAGTGATCCAGATGATGAAGCAATGTTTATATTTGCTGTAATTTATTGCATAAACAAGTTGGGCGTTAGCTAGTTTGTATAAAAAAATTATAAGTATCATATTTCTTTAAAACGTGTGTATCAAAAGGAAAGATATAATTATTGAATTCATAATAAAAGATTGACTGAAACCTCTTTCTTTAATTAGAAGTTTTTAGTATGCAGCCAATAATGTCTTTTATTGTGATAAAAAAGGTTATAACGAAATACAATACTTATAATTTTATTATAGTATAAGCTATCTCGAACTCCAACTTGTTTATGCAATAAATTAAACGTTGCATCATTATCCCGACCACGTCCCCGACTCGTCGACGAGGTCTTCGGCGATGTGGTCGCGGAAGACCGTGAGTGGTGCTCATTATGTTTAAATAGTTAGTAATATTGAGCATCTATGTTTTGATTATTATATCATCCTTTTTTACTTATTGGAACTTTATGGTGATTTTACTGTATCTTATTTATGAAACCGAAGTTCCCCGATATAAGTGAAAATACTTCCGACGAACATTCTGACTTCTCTTGTTAGAGACGTGCCAAGTTGGTGTACTTAGCTATTTAATCATAATTAACGTGCACTGGCATGGTATTATTGATCTGTCTCTCGATTTTTTAAACTTTTATTAAGTAATTCAGGAATGAATGGTAACTAAACAACTAGAAATCTTAGTAACTTTAATGTGGTTTAGATATTTTCAGTTATTGCGACCTGTCAGACTGAAAAATAACGTATACTATAGACAATAACACGTCACTTGAGGTTAAATAATGTTTAATATGATTATTCCACCCTACTTGATTGCCGTTAAATTCTTGCAGGTACTGGCTCTGCAGATGTGTTCTGAATTTGTCATTAGCTCTACTTTAGGTAAGCACATCATAGGTGGCGATGAGACGTGGCGTGTTAGGGGACGTAGCAGATGTTGTAAGGGCGCAATTTTAATTATACTAAAAGAATTTTAACTAAATTTATTATTATTTATAATTATTATTATTTAGAATGAAAAATTTATTTTTCTATTTACATTTCTGATATCGTATTTGTTCCCATTGAATTATTTTTAAATAGAGAAATACATGTGATTTTTGAATATATTGTGTATTTTCTTTAACATATAACTTCTACCCAAAACTATACCTCGGTAGAAAACCTTACCAACCAGAGAAAGGAACTCGACATGGTATTCAATGAAAAGAAGGGCGCTGCATCATCCATGGATAGCATCAGCATTGTTCTTGATACCGTCCGTGATATGCTAAAAATCTATTCGCAAAATTCTCACCAACCTGACGCACCCCGAGAACTTCAGACTATATCAAGAGGAAAAAAATGGAAATTGAATTTTTATAATTACATTGTATGAATCTTGAATTTGTATTGAATTTTATTGTCGATAGATATTTAAATGTATTGAAGTATGTATAAGAGAGCTATATCGAGTTAATACTGTTTGGTTATTATAAAAAAATTCTAATCTTTCAGACGAGCATTGGAGAAAACATACTATATTGCCAGTGGCGTGCGGTGAGAATTTAGGTTAGGGAAGCAACCACGATTTTAAATTTTAATACACCTAGGTACAATAAAAAACAGTGTTATAATTATTAAGCTTAAAAGTCTTTTAAAGAAGAACTTTTACACTTCAGTAGTATTCTTTTACTCTATAATTATTAATCGGATTGGTAGTTTTTTAGCATCTCGTTCTTTTGAATATTGATTAACCCCCACCTAGTAAGATATTTTTAGCATGATTGGTTATCCCCTTACCCCTTTAAATCGTAGAAATTCTGTGATTGACATAATTGAAGCATAAAAATGCTGTGACGAAACTTGTAACTATTGCCAACGTTCTTTTGTGACAAAGCATTTTCAAATTTTTATGATTGTTTAGATTTAATCACAATGTGCAAAAGAATACGTCTTTTATAATTATGGAATTTGTTCACTATTATTCTTTATTTTTAAAAAAGTACTACTATTTATTTATAATGCAACTCGATTTTCCGGTCTTTTTTAGCAAAATACCTGGTGCAGGTTTTAATCTTTGTTGTTAAATTTAAATGTTCTGGTTTTGGTCTGCCTTTCTCAATAATTTCCTCCGAAACTGTATGAAGGAAATTTCTTATCAAATAATAATAATACTTTACAAATTGAACAACAAAATCGTTACAATTCGGATGTATCCGACGTACTCGAACCTTCCACCGAAGCAGCTGAATTTGCAGTCATGACGATAAAGCAAGTTTAAATGTTGCATACAGAACAAACTAAATAGAATTATTTGTCTTTCAAAAAATCCGAACTTATATAAATTGAAATAATAAAATGTTCCAAAATACAGTTTCATTCACAGATTTACATTGCTTAAGTAACATTTAACAAACACGAAAAATCGAACAAATAACGAAATTATAATAAACATCTGATCACGGAGTACGCTAATAAAAATAACTCGACCTTATACCATGTTAACTGTACTCACTGTACAACTGTACTGTGCTCACAACGCACCCGCTACTCGCCCGCTACCGAAAGTAAGAAGTGCAGGAAGCAACGAAATCCGTGCTTATATGCAGTGTAACTAACACATTTGAATCGGTATTACCTTTCCGCGCAAGTTTAATGAGCCTAATTTAAAATAGTACTCTAAATAATTATACTTTTTGCTGTATGGAATTGATATTGAGCTTTAAGTTGATTAAATGTTACAAATTTAAATAAACGATTACCATAATTTTATAAAAATATTTTTGGTAGCATTGTTTTTTATTTTAATAAATTCTTAAGGGAAGCATCGCTTCCTTTGCTTCCATGGACCGCACTCCACTGCTATATTTATACTTATATTTTTTCGAGTAATCCTATCCCTTTCCTCAACTTTTTCAAATATACTAGAATACGCCAACACACTAGATATTGTATCGCTATCGTCTCAAGTCTTGTAAATGTGACATATGTAAAGTTAATTACTTTACACAATAACCACAAAGAATATTCCTAACAATCTATATTTCAGAATTTTTTTAGTTTTTATTAATTTATTTCTCAATTTAAAAATAATACAAAAATTTAAAAATAAAATAATTAAATAATATTTAGCTTTAAAATGCTTGAGAAATATTAAATTATATTTAAAATTGTATTTTTTAAAGGAAATTAGAAATGTATTTAAGTTAAAAACAAATTAGATTTTTTATCAAACCTTTTAAAAATAGCAGCTGTCAATTCTTCAACGCCAACATCCCACGGAGATGAAGGGGTATAAATCTGTAAATAAACTCGACACGTATCACAACCACTTGTCTACTTAACAGTAGTTAAATCTCTCGTTTCTATTTGCCTTGATTTTGTCTGATAGATTTCCTTTAGTTCACGTTAGTGATTTTACATTACGGTCTGTATTTGAAACTTTATGCAACGAATAGCAGTAATTGAAGCGTCAGCTGTTCAACACGGCTGCTAAACTGAATTTCAGTTCGGCATTCATTAAATCTAGAAACGCATTTATTTGGTTAGCGAGATGACACACAGCATCCGGCAGAAGATCAAACTTTGGCAAAGTAGTATCGTTTCATAGAGGTGACTGAACCAGGACGGTTCGAATATCTCTCCCCTTCACAGCCATGTATTCAGAGCAGATATTATTTTGAGCATTATATTTATGTCGACAGGCTCCGAGTATCTATCATATATGGGGACAACGAATATAAAGTACTTCAAGGATGAGGGAAAGATATTTTTGAACTATGTCTAGGTTTGCTCAAGTATACGAATAATAAATTGTTTGAATTGAAAAGGGGCAGATTTCCGAATGTAATATAAACCAATGTTTGTAGTAGGAAACAATACAGAAGAAGAATACGATCAAAGCTATAAACATTGATTTCATTCTTTCCATTCAGATTCAAGAAAAATTGGCAAAAGAAAAAGCAGCCTAAGAATAGAAATATCCCTTATTTAGCCAATACTTTATGTAGAAGCGGTTTAATAACAATATAAAAATACGAAATATCTACTTTAGCTTCATTTTCTAAGTAATAAACGTCCATTCCTGTGTAATCAACAAAAAGTCGCCAGACACAACATAGAGAAAATATGTTTTCTGTAGAAATCGTTGAACGTGGCGAAGATATAAATTCAGATAATACTATTGTAATTTCTAATTTTCGTTATGATCTGGAATACATTTCAAAAATACGTTAAATCTAATACTAAATTTGGATTTCTGATGTATGTAGTAATATTATTTACTAAATAATAATAATACTGACATCAAAACTAAAGGTTTTACAACGTTCAGCAATCACTGTGGAATGCAAGTTTGTAGAATTAATGAAGTCTAGACACAAATAATGTTGAATCAAATGCTGGCAGGTAGTAAAAAATATACCTACTTTAATCAAAAACTAGGAAAACCCCGTCAAGACCAGACGGTCAAAAGGCCAATTGTTTGAAGGATTTCTTTAAACACGAACGTTCGTTGTGTGATTACAATCCTTCGAATTTTCATGAGTGACTATTTAAATAAACGCAACTAAACATAACCAGTTGAAGATTCTAAGCCTAGCATTGCCTAGCACTCCCCTCTCCCAGCTAATCCTTCTGTTTCTCTACATACCTCTCTGGTTTCCCCCTCTCCTCCGGTTTATTCTACATACATACGGAAATTCTACATTGAATTTATATATAGCAACTTTCTAGTTGGTTCTTCAGACAGTCCTATTCTAGTTTTTCATCAAATATCCGAATCTGAAATGAAAAATAAAAAATCCTGAAAAAAAACGGACAGACAGAAAAGCCTGTCTCTTCAAAAGTGCCTATCGTATCGAATTTCGTGAAAATGCTCCGCACCAAATACTATGACATTCGGAAGAAAATATGTCACAGCTTATAAAAAAGAATTAGAAAATCGGTCGATGTTTAGGGGTCCCTCCAAAGCCCTTAAAGGTTCCCATGTATTTTATATGAGAGAAAAACACTTTTTCATAGATTTGGTATTGAATTTTAGAAAATCAATATTTTTCAACGGGTCTACTCTGTTTCTCTTCAGAAATGTTTAGAGAATGACATCCAATAATTTATTTATCAAAATATTTTATATTAAAAATAGTAATAAAATATTTTTCAACGATTTTTCTGTGTTTCTTTCATTTATGGGGTTTTTTGCGGGTTTGTAAAAAATAGTTAATATAAAAAGTTTAACAAATAATTGGATGTCATTCTCTGAACATTTCTGAAGAGAAACAGAGTAGACCCGTTGAAAAATATTGATTTTCTAAAATTCTATACCAAATCTACGAAAAAGTGTTTTTTCCCATATAAAATATATGGGAAACTTTAAGGGATTTGTGACACCCCTAAACATCGACCGGTTTCAAAATAAAAAAATAGGGGTACTTTTTTTTCAATATAGAATAATCCTAGGTGGTGAGAGTATAAGATTTTAGACTTTGCTTTTTTGTTGGACCACCCTAGTGTATATGCTATGAAAAAATTATAAGACGTACGGTTCTGAAATCTGGAATACAGCTTCATGTGTTTTATGGTTTTCTTTTAGATTTTCCTCAAAAAACAGCTGTAATAACTTTGACAAAACCTGCTGTAAGATCTTAATCTTAGAGCTCCTTTAAGATACGGGACCCTGTACGAAAATTGCCTGGGAAACGCTATACCCTTGTAAGGTATTCCAGTACCAGTATCGTTATGTTACTTACAATTCTGAATTAAGGGCCTGAAGATATAAATACTTTTTTTAATTTAAATTTTAAATCTTTTTCTCGTTAATTATATATACTTTAACAAAGGAAGGGAACACCTTCTGGGTTGGTAGCTCTGTTCAATTTTACTGCCGACAACTTGGTGCATTTTAGCTTCCTCCTAATATATTTCCAAATGAGCAGTTCAGAGTAGTTTTAGTGACTTTTTAAATCGAAACGCTTGCTATCTCTTCAAATTAATAGGTAGCGCTACTCGATTTTAGTTTTGTATGAGGAATTGAAGTGGAGAAAAATCTCTCCTATGTGTTGCTTATGAAATCTTAACTTCAATTTCAAATATGTCTTTATACACGCTATCTTTTGACAAATTATCTATGACAATTAATTAATTTACTGGAATTACAGCTAACAGTAAATAAGTAACTGCACCGCAGCCCCACACACGTTGTCTTTCGAAGGAAACAACTTTAGAAACTTCACATTAGTTTGCATAGTATGGTGATGAGTGTCAAACGTGTTTCATGGTAATTGTTAGTTATCTTATAAGAATGGTAATAACTACTTCTTCAACATTTGCATTTACTGTGAAGATGGGGATAATAACATGTCTGTGCACATTTATAGATGTAAAAGTAACAATATCAACATCAAGGTTGTTTGTTAACATGGATAAAACTTAAACCTCCAGCTCTCACAAGCTTCAATTATTATCCACGGCGTGGCAGTTTTTTTACTGCCCGTATACTTCCCAATATAACATAATCCCTGTAATAACGATTCTTTAAAACTAAAAACATACTTTTTAATTTTTTGCTCATAACCAAAGTTATAGCAAACTTTCTCTTGTACATGGCACCAAAGGAAAGGATTGAGAATAAACTAACATGATGAATAGGTATAGGATTTCTATGCATTTGCATGTTTTTCCTGCTTATAGCAAACATACGCAGAGTTATATTTCTACATGTTTAAGCCACATATGAATCACATACGTCAATTTGAAAGTGCATATAAATGCATATTTAGGTGTTTTTTATAAATGCATGCATATTTTAGCATTTTTTAACGAGTGTGCATATTTTAACACTTTTTGAGCGTTTTACATTCTTTAATTATGAAATTTTTAATATTTTTAAATAATTTTAGCATTTTAGACAACCAACCAAGTGCGGCTTAGTTGAGTCTAGGGGAAACCTATAATTTAAGCTTATTGTTAAATACTAGGCTTTAAGATATTTTACTGCCTTAACCATCTGTGTACTTGTTAATATTTTCTAAGAAAGAAAAAGTTTCAACTAAAATTTAAATACTTACATCCTGCGGTATTGTGATAAATAGGTATTAGGAAATTCCAAAGACCCTTTGACAACTTCCTGTTCATAGAAAAATTTGGCTGTACTTTTGTTTACTAATCTTGTAATCTTTCAATTAAGACAGTTCAGAAATTGCAAACTGCATTTCAGTTTCAAATTTTAGAATGTAAAGAAAAACGGTTTGTGTCTGTTACACTTCGAAGTTATGTTAGGGAATTCAGTGTTCTTACAACTGACGATAAGGTGTTGTATTGTACAGTGTGCGACGATAAAGTGACTGCAACGAAACACTTTCAAGTTACACAACATCTGAACACCGTTCGACATTAAAAGTGTGTTGCCCTGAAATTAAAAAAACAAACATTGTTACCGGGGTACCTTAATAATTCGCGAGGTCAATCACTCAGCATTTCGTAATTTTCTGGAAGAAATTTCAAAAACGCCAATACCCGACAAGTCTACACTCAGGAAAAATTATTTATCTCGTTTATACGAAGAGACCATAAAATCAATTAAAAAACATGTAGCGAATAACTACATATGGGTTTCCATTGACGAATCTACTGACACTACTGGAAGGTGCGTAGAAACTTCATTTCCTTCGTTTTGTTAGTAAAATTTAACTGACTAAAGACAGCAGAGCAATTTACGGATGTTTTATTTTCTATTTTGTTAGTTACATATTTAATCACAACAATATTTTTGCTTGATTAAAATATAATTTTTTTTAAATAACTGTTTTGCGCTAATTGTTTGTAACCGACTAATTATGTAGTTCGATAAAATAAAAATCAAATTTTTGTTTTCAGATACGTGGCTAACGTTATAATTGGCGTTTTAAATTCGGAGAACAATCCCAAATCCTATCTATTAGCAATGGACGTTTTCAAGAGCACCAATAATTGTTCTGTGGCAAAATTGTTTAATGATTCGATGGCTATTTTGTGGTCGGACGGCATACAGTACAACAAAGTACTCCTGTTCGTCACCGACGCGGCACCGTACATGATTAAGGCTGGAGCAGGCTTACAAGTTCTGTAAGAAAAAATGATCCACTTAACTTGTTTTGCCCATGCAATGCATAGAGTTGCGGGAAATATATCCTAACGTAAACTCTATAATTTCACATGTAAAGACAATTGTTTGTAAAGCTCCATATCGCATACAAATATTTAGGGAAACTGCTCAAGAAGTGCCTCTACCACCTGAGCCTGTAATAACAAGGTGGGGTACTTGGCTTTCTGCAGCAGAATATTATGCAACTTATTTTGATGTTATTAAAACTTTTGTAAATAAACTTAATAAACACGATGCACTATGCATACAAAGCGCACAGGATGCTTTTAATACTAAAGAGGTGAGGGCAGAATTATTGTTTGTTTTGACAAATTTTGTGCGTTTAGCTAAAGTAATTCAGAAATTAGAAAGTCAGGAAAATTCATTAGATGAATCTCTTGAGCATGTAAAATTGTTAGGTGTTTATTTGAATAAAGTAAAGGGGCCAAAGGGTTTGACTATAAAACAAAAATTTAAATCCGTTATAGACAAAAATCCTGGTTTTCACTTAATTAAAAGCATAAACGATGCATTATGTGGCCAAGACATTAGACATTAGACGAGCTAAAACATTATTCGCTTGTAGAATTAAACAATTTTAAGTATGCCCCAATTACGTCTTGCGATGTGGAACGGAGTTTCTCAAAATATAAAACAATATTTAGGGATAATAGGCTTATATTTACTTTTGAAAATTTAAAAATGTACGTCATTGTGAACTGTAACGCTCTATGTTTAGAAAATATAATGAATTAAATTATTGCATAGGATGTCTAATTAAAATAATTTCTGTAAATAAAATATAAATAACGCTAAACAGGTGTTTTTTAATAATGAAAGTGCATATATTTATTAAAAATTTCTAATAAACGCATATTTCATGATTTTTAAGTGCATATTTAAGTGCATATTTCACGTTTTTATAGTGCATAAGTGCATGCATATTTCAGCAGTTTTAAGTGCATACAAATCCTATACCTAATGATGAAACTTTTTCTGCACCTTGTTGCAGACTTCTTTAATACCCGCAAGCCTGCAACCATCAACATCAACTTTGAAATTCACTTCGTTCACTATTAACACATAAATATTTCTACTGTGAACAAGAGAGTCGTATAATTGTTAATGATTTCATACAACAATAGAAATTGAAACACAATGCATTATCTGGTTAAACAGTAATATGCAAATAAATGTCAAACGTAAATTAGCTAGGGTAGTATTGAAGTTAGTTGGATACAGTTTATTTGATAAATCTTAGGTTGACGGTCAAACTTTAGATCTTGACCCTTGAATATTATACGCAGACTAATTCGAATACTCGTTTAATCATTCCATGTAAAAGGTATAGTGAGTGCGGAGTTCAGTCAATAAAATTTCCATTCTACCTTAAATCTTGCAAATATCTGACTGTCATTATCCCTGAGAGATTAATCGACTTTATTAGAGATTAGTTCCATTAATATTACTACATAAGGTATGCTTAATTCAGAAATGACGGGACGAATCAATTCATGGTACTACTGAAATTACTATGATCATCTATTCCCATTAGCATTAAGATATTTTTTGCGTATCACTGATAGATGATTTGAAATAGATCTGTTAGTCGTTTACCAGTTGTTCCATTTAAACAAAACCGATTCGATCCCAAACAAACAAATTAAAAAAAAGCGATGAAAATCAATTCATTTGGGTTTCGTAGCAAAATAAAGAGGGTTCACAAACTCATAAAATTTCAATTGAATTGCAATTAACGTTCCGAGGATTTTAAATGAAGTTTAGTTGAAGGATATTTATATGTATGTATGTAGGGATACTTCCAAAACTTGCAATTCTTTTTATTTTCTCTTCCATTTTCTCTTTCCATTTTTCTCTTCCAAGCTAGAAAAATTTTTTAAAGCCACCTTCTATGGATGTTTGCATCATAATCCAATGGTCGATTTGAGGATTTAATCCATGGTAAGTGTTGGTAATTTTTCAAAGGGAGAAAAATTAAAGCATGCCTTCTTGTTGGATAAGGAAGTAAAATAGTACCCAAGCAGCATCTAAGTAGCAGTAACTGAGATCGGAACTTCGATTGAGTAGTTGTTACGTAACTACAACTAAATTTATGACTTTATAGGTTTAATTACTTCAGTTCGGAGTATTTTAGTAATTGTGTAGTTATTTCTATTATTTATTGGAACTATGTATAGTTCCATTACTTCTGAGTAGATTTCAAAGTATGTGGAACGGTATTGCCACTTAGTATAATAACTTTACAGTCGTTGCAACTTCAAAGTGGTAGTATGTATGATTGTAGCAGTAACTTGCCCGAAGCTACTTTAAAGTTTTTAATACTCATTACAGACCGGATAACTGAACAATTATATTGTGTTTTTGTGTTCGGCTTCGTTTTACAAAACTTTCGGAAGTCCACTTGAAACAACTTTTTCCATAATAGTTCTTTATTAAAGTCTCTTGATAGTTTCGACTGTTACTGTAGTTTTCAATCTCCATGGTATCACCAGTCTCATCATTACTAAGCACGTCAAGTTCCGACTCTGATTAATGATCACTTATCTCGTAATGGTCTTCAGTAACACCTTCATCGTCACTCTCTTCATTAATCCACTGCACTGCAACAGTGTCAAAATTAGGATCATCACAACGAATTCTTTTCGAAGGTCCTGGCACTCCTCGCTCACAACTCATATCAGTATGGGTACAAACAACAACACGTGAAAACAAAACACCTAAGCAAACACCATGGTACGGTCTCAGAGACCGCAACGAATTTTTAAATTCAAATATCTCCGCAACAAACAGCTCTAACCTAGTGCGATTCTAGAATCATACTAAGGGGTATGTAACTTAAAGGTACTGCACCGATAAACACCCAGCATTGAAGTGGGGGAACACTTTGCACCAATGAAAAATTGCAGCGGTCTACCAGACAGCACTGCGGAGTTTAAGGGTTAAATACGTTCTTATTAAAAAGTATATTTAAAAAAGGCTCGTTTTAATTGTTCGATTTTTTTGTTCAGCTGTAAGAGTAAGAGAGAGCAACCACGTGACACGATTCGTCAAAGAGAAAAGAAGTTCCACACAACTAGCAATTACTACGACGCCACGTTCCTGCTACGTGGCCTAAACGTAACCGAAACGTAGCTGGATAAGTTCCAGAGAGGTTACTGCAACGTATCTGCTACTCAAAAATCGTTCACCATTTTGGTTCCAGGCGCGTAATAAAACCGTAGCAATTACGTGCTTGTGACTAGGGGCAAAAACTTAATAGTTCCACCGGTAGTTGCTGGTACGTAGGGATGACTAAAAATGCTGTTTGGGTAGATCCCGTTTTAATGCGGTATTTGGCAGGACAACAATTCTAGTAATCGGTGTCACGAGGTCCGTGGGATCCGCCACTCAGATTCCTATTCAAAGAAATTAATAAATAAATAAATTTTACTTTAATGTGCACTAATTTGCAACTGTATCGACAAGCCTGAATATATAATTTTATTTCGGATTCTACAGGACTGTCACGTCAGTTAAATATAATTCAAATAAAAATAAGTGTACAAGTATTTAAAATCTCAAATTATATTAGATCATTTTCAGATATCCTAAGCAGATGACAGTTTTAAATTTAAAAATAGCAATCTTCTTGCGTTCATCATTCGTATTTTCCGAGAAATCTTGAAATCATTATGAATATTTTTAGAGACAGCTCTCTTCCTTATTTCTATTACTTGATGGTATATCGTTATCACCTACACGCAATTTCCGTCTACTCTTCAGTTATTTAGCTTGTTTTGCAATTCATTCAGTAGTTCTAACTTGCTGAAGCTTTTATTTATAGCTGAACATCTGGAACCCGAAGTTTCATTCATAATAATGTTGGCACGAGGACAACAAAAAACATACAAAACAAATTTTAAAGTTGTTACATGATCCCTTAAATACTTTAATTAATTTTAGTTTATAAAGTTTCTATATTTGATTCTTCCTATTTCCTTTTAACCTCTTTCTTGCAAAATTCATTTTTTGGTATTAAAGTAAGAGCAATATTTTTCGTTCTTAGCGCGCTATTGGAGAAGTTAATATGAGATTAAAATCCAATCTGAATCTGGCTTACGGTGGTAATATTCTTCAGTAGAGAAAAATTCAAAAACACATTTTTTTTCTTAAGTGACCCCCTAAATACATATAAAATTGATGAATTTAAAGTTGATAACACTTTTTTAATGAATATACTGCTGAAAAGCATACGCGTTTAATAGATGCATAATAGAATTATAAAAATGTAATGATAACGTAGTTATTTACCAAGAGCCCTTTGAGTTGCCTAACCTATGATTACAAGCAAAACTATATTTTAAAAAATAGTAATAGAAATTAAAGGTATACATTACGCTGGTCACTAAGAATTTATACATCATTAGATATTTTCTCTAATAACTTCGATCTCCCTAACTTTTTCTGACAAGTAGGTGCTTATCGCTTAACAATAAATAATATAAAAATCCTTTAAATACAGAATAACTCTAAATCCTTTCTTGTTCAAGCATTAATTTAATTAATAATTATAACAAAGAGCATTTGTTGACACTTTCGCGCCATATGGAAACATTTCACGAACAAATGCATTATGAGCGTGTAATGCTTGTGCTTGCATGTACTGAATCCACATAAACTAAAATTAATTTAAGTAAAGCAAAGTTACGTTGCATCTCCATAATACTGTGCTTCAAAATTAAATTACCTTGTTCAAATTGATGAAACTACAACAACGGGAATAAATCTAGCCAACATGCTCAGTATCGTACGTAAGAAGAATTAAATCCAGAGAAATACCTGCATACTGGGAACTTTAATTGTGAAATTGTAATCCTCTATTGTGATTATGAACTAATATGAAATAGTCATCCTAAATATAACATCTCTTGCAAAAGTAGGTACCTACCTACACTGGATTAAAAAAAACTATAGAAAATCTCTAATCCGGTCATTCTGGTAATTAACTTAAGAAAATAATGTGCATAAATTGTACATGGTCAAGTAGTTATGAATCAATAAAGTTTGCATTTATTGTTAACACCCATTTATTCTTACTCAAGATACACAGGGCGTTTAAAAAATACCGACATAGCATTAAGGTAGTATTTAGATTCAAGCTGATTAACAGGCGCTGCATTTCTGCTAAAGTGCCCAAAATGGCATGAGTGAATGAGAGAAGGCGAAGCAGTGGAGTAGCAATGGAAAAATATATCTAAGTAGTCAGAAAAATAAAATAAAGTTGTTGTATTGGATGTCAAATAATTTTCTTGCATTGTTTTTACATGTCAATAGATGAAAATTATAACTGAAGACTTGTTTGATTGTCTGAATACTAAAGAAAAGTTAGTCCAAGGAGTAAAATGAAGATCATAAGTAATATCCTTTAATATGCAACATTAGCTGTACCTTTTTTACTGACTGATTTACTTATATTGAGCTTCTTGCATTTTACTATTGGCTAATTAAAATTACAAAGTTATCGGAATGCCATACAGTCCATCGCTCGACCACAGCATGGATGCAGTGTTTTCTCTCTGTATAGAAATTATAATTTCTTGTTCTAAATATATGTAATGAAATTATAATTCCATAATTTTCAATAATTCAATTATTGCCGAGCTCAGCTTAAAAAGAGAGCACATGTGCTTATGAATTGTTTATGAAACAAAAGAAATATTGCTTCTGATTAAGAACTGACATTGGCTTGACATTGTGGTTAGTGACATTAAATGTCGTTTCTTTATTTACAGGTAATATTTGTGTAAATAATGTAAATTAAAACGTGTAAATGATAAATTTAATAAAACTTTAATTACAGAAACTCAGTTGTGTTACTGATCATACAAAGGAGCTTATAGATATATAGCTTTTCGACTTATGCTCGTGTGTTATTGCTTAAATTTCGGCACCAATCTCCGCTATAAATTTTGCTTCTTATTTTTTCTACACGAAATGGTAGAACATTATACATATTTATTAATAATTTCCTGTATTTTATTTTTTGTATTACTTTCAGCTAATCGAGCAACTTCACCTACTTTTTTACTTGTTAAATTTATTCAATTTGTCAGAGTTTCGTAGCACCCAAACAAGAGGTTTACCACTTTTTCAAGAAACTAAAGAAAATCCATCAGCTCGCTTTCCATCTGTTCTACAGATTCATACAGGCTCCTAGACAGCTGGTATTCCTGCTGAAGCTAAAGTCCTTTTTATGTTATCAATTATCATGATGTGGCGAGGCCCCCACCCTGCACTTTTTCGGAAATTCAGGACGTGAAGCCCCAAAATATTTGTGTGATTCGTAAACGGGCTGACCAGTTCTAAGAACTGTTGAACTACGAAATGATGAATTGTCTAAGAGTCTCTAATGAAGGTGAATGCAAAGCATTTAACCAAGAGTTACCAATTGAGCACGCTCTATTGCCTATTAGATTCCGACTTTGGGAGATAGACCTTTTATTAAGAAATTTCCAAGATGACATTGGGCTTTTTAAAAACTTCATGACATTATATTCGCTATTGCTTATACACAATCAGATAGTTATGGCCTTATTTTTATAATTTTTTTTCTGGACTATTTATAATTTATAAATTTACAAAAGAATTAAAAAGAAAACGAAAACCGTTATTCTACTGTATCAAAGTTGGGAAACATAATTTAAAAACTTCACGAAATCCAAGACCACCAACTGGAAGGTTGTACTCTGACCACGCAATGCAAACAATTTGTAATATTTTGTGCCTGGTTTTCAACAAAAGGTCAATTTATTTAACAATTCTGGTTTTCTTCAGCATGGAGAACAGCGAAGTAAATAGGTCGTCCGAAGTATAGCTAAAAAGTTTTTAAGGTTAATTTAGGGTTGATTTCTAATCTTTTAAAGGTGTACCTTACACCTTCATCAGAAAGTGAACAACCAAAAAAGTTAAATCTTTTTTATTTGCTATTTTAATGTCAGGGACAATAGAGGTGAATTTATTTATATATTTAGAAAATTCTCCATTATTTTTAAATTAAACTCGCATTTTTTAAGTTTAATATTCATACCCACTTCAAAAGATTCTGAAATAATATTCTCCAATAATATTTCGCTAATAAATCTTGTAAAACAATCTTTGGGTCACATCACATAATATGCTCTTTTTAAGGTACCATGAGTTAAGTTCGGGCTTATAAGGATGATATAAGGGGATGTAAAGCTAAAGAAAAAAGAACGGGGCCAAGAGGGTCACCTTGTTAAAAACCACATTATGAAAGAATAACTTTTTCTCCCAAATCTAGCAGTAAAGGGTTTTTTACAACATTCAGCTTTACAGTTATAAAATTCTGGAATAATGTTTTCAACTTCTGATAAGACTAAGATTGAATGTTTAGACAATATTTACATATTTTGTAGAAGCATGGGAAGCAGGTGTATACCGACGACCTGCATTTATAGTGTTTAAATCTAGCTGTAAAGGAGGTAACTATTCCCATACTTTGTTAGTAATATTTGAGCAGACAGTTTTAGCCACTATACCCTAACATTTAAATGAAGGATTTAAAATTACCGATATCACGAGGGCAGAATTGTAAAAAGCATCTCAAATCTCGCAGTGTCCACCTCATGATCACGTGGTCGACTCGAGAAATTTATCTGATAACAGAAATAACTGATAAACTGGAATGATTCAGTAGCGTCACAAAATGTCCTTTACGAAGGCTAACATTGATGCTTAATGTTGTATTCGATTATAATCAAATACACGTACAAAATAGGGAAAATGAAATTAATTTATACTAGAAGAACAATTATTATTAACGTCCAAGTTTAATTATTTCATTCCACCTATAAAATACTATTTGACTCACAGTTAGGCATATTTTTGTTTTCCATGTAACATGTATCCAAGTAGACGGCAAAAAATATAAATTAAATTAAACATATGAAAGCAGAAATATTGTTATAAACAAAAATTCTTAAGAACTACTATAATAGTTAAGTAATTCCTTTACAACAGTAACAAATTGTTTATACATTAATTGTTTTATTGGTTATTTGAAATTGGTAAATTATTATACATTACAATTCCTAATATATAAAAAGGATTGCCATCATTTAGTATCAGTTTTATGCACTTAAAAATGTAAATTAACACCAGTTATGATTTGTGTAGTTATGCTTATTGATTTGAAACGAGAAACATTCTTTTTCACAAATTGTAAATCTTTGTAATTGTAAGTAATTTTTGCAATTACTTTTCTTTAAATGTATTCATTACCCTATGCCATTTAAAACGTAATGAGATTTTTAATTATAAATCGTTATTAAGGTTGAATAGATACTTCAACGATGATAAATTTACATAATGTTAAAAAGTACTATCCGAACGTACGCTACTGACTTTTTTAAAACGTCTCTAGTAACACGATACTGTGGTTGCATTCTTAGCTTATCGTAATGTTCTCACAGATGATGTGCACGCGTTCATTTAAATCCTTCATTTGTCAGCGAGACTATAGTACAGTCAATAGCGATTGGACGAATTTCCTCCAATCACCTTCCCCAGTTCAATTTTGCTTCAGTGTTTAATTAAATTTTTTTTTCTTAATAGGCTTTTCTCCATTTGTCACTTTAGATATGGTCGTGTTTGTGGGCACACCTTTTTTTGGTTGATCCTTATTTGGTTACGTTTATGTTCAGGTTTCCTCATTGGTAAACTCGGCTTTATCACGGTGTTCTAGAAACTTTTGATAAGATAACCATTTTTCTCCTTTTGTGAAGTTAGTTGTAAGTTATCTTGCAAGTAGTGTTGCTTTATTCTTGTATTAGGAAATTTTGTTAATTTCCCTCTTTAAGAGTGTATTTATGGATGAAGTACATAATAATTCCTGATGATTAGTTAGTTTAACGAAGGTGATAGTTTAGTCTCACAGCAAACCCAACTTCTTGGTCTTTAATCGCTACCAAGGTACACTTCTTAAAGAATTTAGTCATTATGGTTATCTCTAACAATTCCTTGTTTTGTAGAAATACCTTTCAGCTATATCTTTACAAGAGGTAATAATGTTCCCTCTATGCCTTTATTGTTCTTAAGCCGATGAAAACATCTTTTTACGGTAGGTCATAGTTTACGTTGTTAAACTGTTAATTAATTCAAAATTCCTTTCTAGGCTCTTTCTTCTCCTTAGCTACATTTTTACCTTATTGCCAAAATAACTTTCAAAACGTTGGGTATTGTTATCCACCAACCAAACTACTTAAAAGATTAGTGTATTACCAACAAACAACACACAGAAAGAAGACAAAAATCATAACATTGTCTAACACAGAATTACCACCCATCTGTAACTGTATCTATAAACATAAACCAGTTAAAATTATAAATAGTTGAGAGACTTTATACCATGTGTCCCACGGATTGAGTAACCTACACTGTAATACATGTAAATTATTAGTAGATTCACATAGGCTATAAAAAAAATTAAAAAATTGGTTTAAAACATATAGTTATTGGAGTTGTCTGATATTTCACGTGACAACCGGCTTTGTGTCTAACTTCAGACCATAACATTTACTTCCAACCGAATCATTGACAACAATTATTTAATTACAAATACGGAAGATTTTTATTGTTAAAGGATGTTGTTTGTGGGGCTGATATACATTTTATTTATTGAGAATTAGCGTTCATTATTTTAAAAGTATTAAGGATAAATATTATTACTACAAGCGCCTAGTCGGTGCACGGCCGGACGACGTGATTGACCACGCGGTGACGAATCAGATTTAAATTCTTAACGGCGCGCGGTGGCAAATTGGAATGTAAATACCTCCTTATATGATTGTGTATTGTGCATTTTACATGCGAATTGATTGAAATT
The DNA here is from genome assembly GCA_929113105.1 of Agrypnus murinus. Taxonomy (NCBI): domain Eukaryota; kingdom Metazoa; phylum Arthropoda; class Insecta; order Coleoptera; family Elateridae; genus Agrypnus; species Agrypnus murinus. The sequence continues at coordinate 88,312,675 of OV816024.1, forward strand.
ATTGAAAACATAATGACCCGCATGATTTGCTCTTTATTAACCATTTCATTATCTATAATAATTGTAATTAGAATGCGTCAAGAAATAACCGACAATATGTTAGAAAACTGAAAATTTAGACTCTTTTTAACTCGTAAAAAACACGTAACAATACGGGTCAATAGCAATACGAAATACGTAGTGGTATACCTGGCATGTTTTGATATAAAACAAATAAAGCAATTACTTCAAAAATATTTTTTTGATAGTGATTATAGGCCAGTAAAATAGAATCCGTTGGTGGAAATAAATGTTGGAAAGCGGGAGATCGTTTCGATCGCTTCGTTTGAGGTCAAATATAAGTATCCTAGGTTTGCACGGTCCCTCGACTCGAGCTTACCTGAGGGCATCAAAAGAACCACGAAATCTTCGGACCTTTTTTAGTTTTTCGCTTATAACGCCAAAGCGGTGCTTTCCAACGAAAACTTTACTATTACAAGAATTAAAGAGCATTAAATTCTGCGTCGGATGAGTATCCAACACTTTAAATTCGGTCCAGTGATTTGGTCGAAATTGACGGTCGACAAACGACCATTTTACAAATTTTCGATTTTCCGTCAGACCGGACGCCCAGAGGCTTTCCGTTTAAAAAAACCCGTTGGACTCATTCTGATTGTTAATATAAGTCGAAAAATACCTAACCTTTGATATTCTAGAGGTTGCCGGATTAATTTATTGGCCATTTTTCTGTCATCCCCCATCATAGCAATTAGGATCAATCCATATAAAGTAGTGCAGTACTGGTCGCTCGATCATTTCGAAAAAAGATAATTTTTTGTGTGTTATCACCCCCTAAGTATTGGTAGATCAAAACCACTGTCATTTTATTTTTATTCGATTTGATTGAAATATGGCAGCCATATTTGTTTCGTGGTGCACGACGTTGCTTGCAGTTTTTTTATGTAAACGTAACTTTTGATATCTCAAGAACGGTTTTTATCTTAGAGACCTGCGGTAAAAATGATTGTATTGCTTACATGTCGGACTACATTTTTAAATCTAAACATAATTTTTGTAGGACGCTTTTGCAGGACGCTTACTTATGGGTGTGATTTAATCCCGAAGATTAAAGTTTCTATAAAAATTTCCGATTTTATGGGGGCATATTTCATATATCCAGATAAAAATGAAGTCTTAGGGCGGATTTTCTATTTAAACGTACACGGTTAGAGGTAGTTTATGTATAAAATATTTTAAATCTGACATTTTACTATTTTGGTATTTATAGGCTTTGAAGTTCTCGTTATGATACGTCATATCGATATTATGTTTATGATTAAAACGTGTAGTACGACATGTGAGCAATACAATCATTTTTACCGCACGTCTCTAAGATAAACCGTTCTTGAGATATCAAAAGTTACGTTTACATAAAAAAACTGCAAGCAACGTCGTGCACCACGAAACAAATATGGCTGTCATATTTCAATCAAATGGAATAAAAATAAAATGACAGGGGTTTTGATCTAGAATACTTAGGGGTGATAACACACAAAAAATTATCTTTTTTCGAAATGATCGAGTGACCAGTACTGCACTACTTCATATGAATTGATTCTAATTGCTATGATGGGGGATGACAAAAAAATAGCCAATAAATTAATCCGGCAACCTCTAGAATATCAAAGCTTAGGTATTTCTAGACTTATATTAACAATCAGAATGAGTCCAACGGGTTTTATTATACGGAAAGCCTCTGGGCGTCCGGTCTGACGGAAAATCGAAAATTTGTAAAATTGTCGTTCCTCGACCGTCGATTTCGACCATACCACTGGACCAAATTTAAAGTGTTGGATACTCATCCGATGCAGAATTTAATGCTCTTTAATTCCTGTAACAGTGAAGTTTTCGTTGGAAAGCACCGCTTTGGAGTTATAAGCGAAAAACTAAAAAAGGTCCGAAGATTTCGTGATTCTTTTGATGCCCTCAGGAAAGCTCGAGTCGAGGGACCGTGCAAACCTAGCATACTTATATTTGACCTCAAACAAAGCGATCGAAACGATCTCCCGCTTTCCAACATTTATTTCCACCAACGGTCCAAAACGGGTCTAATTTTACTGGCCTATTATGAAAGTTGACTTTTTTAACTAAATTATGTTTCTAAAAAAAACAAACTTCAATCTCCTTGGAGATTATTGTCAAAAAATTCTGTTTTTCTGATTTTTTTTTAAATTTTGAATAAATCCTTTTCGGACAAATTTCTAAAGTTACAATATGCAAAAAAAAACGTATACATCAAGTTAGGAAGTCTGACTACATAACTACATATTTGCACAATATACATCTATACAAAACTTGAGTTTGCTAATTTTACGAGAAAATAACATACATTCATACATAAATAAACGTAAAATTTGAGAAATACAATGCTGACCAATGAATAATCTGAACATCTGAATGCTCATACATATTCTTAATTCAACTATTCAAACAAGATGTAATTTATTGGAGCAGTGCATTTTTTACATTTTGTCTTTATTTATGAATGAAAGCATGTTTATTTTTTTAATTATTAATTATTTTATTTGTTTTTGTAAAAACATGCCAGGTATACCACTACACATCATTTTTTATTGCTATTGACCCGTATGATTTATCTTTCTTCAGGAGTTAAAAAGAGTATACATTTTCAGTTTTCTAACATATTGTTGGTTATTTGTTGACGCATTCTAATTTACAATTGTAGATAATGAAAGAATTATTGAAGAGCAAATTTATTATTCCCATTATGTTTTCAATAATTTCAATCAATTCGCATGTAAAATGCACAACACACAATCATATAAGGAAGTATTTACATTCCAATTTGCCGCCGCACGCCGTTGAGTATTGAAATCTGATTCGTCACCGCGTGGCCAATCACGTCGTCCGGCCGTGCTCCGACTAGGCGCTTGTTTATTAGTTGCTGCGTTTTAAGGTTATGCTTATTCAAAAGTTTATTAATACATTTTTTAGGGGCCATAACCGTATTAAATAATCCATTTTTGTTATCAAATGGACTAACAAGTAAAAATTGTATAAGAAGTGTAATTCCGTATAAGAAGAATTCAGTGGCATTGTTTTAAAGTGATTAAAACGTACTAGTAAGTAATGTGTAACAAAGTATCAATAATTTGGTTGCATAGATATAGATTACTGTTGTAATTATCTTACTGAAAGCAAAAAATTTATTAGGGGCAAATAAAATAATTTATAAACTATAACCGCTGTTTTACTAATGGATTGTATCTAACTTTTGTATTGTAATGTAAAATGAATAAATTATACAAATTGAAATTGTTTGTTTTATTTATTATTATATATTATATAATATAAAATTTGTTTTAACAACTTGTTGTTTTTTAACTCGCATTGCCCACTAGTGGTTAAACTTTTATACAAATAAGCAAATGCTCATCAACTGAATTTGTTTTTACTGGTGAATCCTTAAAAGATAAAATAACTGAATTATATTTTAATATTGCAGCAGAAATGTTCAAAATCATTTTTATGACCAAACTTTTATTAAATTGGGGCACCTATTCAATTTTTTGATCTAGATTGTGTTGCTAAACTTATGTCAATAAAATTGTTCAAATTCAATTTCTTCAGCATGATTTGCTAAGATTCACACTTGGTTTTAGTACATATATGTTAAAAGGAACAACTCCTTTGTGAGTACCTAACTACCTAGTATGTAAATAGAAACATTAAAAAGCTTACTATTTATAAATATTCAAAGATACTCAAAGATATATTATTTTATTTCGTATTTCAAACAATTGTTTATATACCACAATTAATAATATAAAGTATATTTTGATCTCCGTTGTCAATGACACCGGAGTTCAAGACGTTCTTGATCTCCGTTGTTGTTGGCAACGTAAAATAATTTGATGTTGCATTATAGCCACACGTGGCATGCTGCTTTTTATCTCCTTGGTTACGCGTATGATGACACAGACAAGGCAACTTGCTTCTTTATGCAATAAATTCGGATGGATTTTAAAAGAGAGAAATTAGGATTGAAATACGAAATAAAATAAAACAACTTATGCAATACGGAGATCAAGCTTCTTTAAATCCTCGAAGATGTTATAACGCCTCGGCTGGCGCCTTGGCGTTATGATACATCTTCTTGGATTTAAACTATCGCTTGATCTCCTAATTACATAATATATATTATTTATTATTTATTATGTTACTTAGTTAATAATCGTTGTAAAGTTATATGTTAATAGTCATATGTATATATTGTTAAAGTAATAATTGCTGTACATAATTAATATTTGTGATACTACTGTGTCATTTGGCAAACCAGAGAATGATGGTCAGTTGTTCTTTAAATAAAGAAATTGTATATATATTTATCACAGAGATAATACAAAGATTATCACAGAGATATAGTGATTAGTATGATACAGTATAACTTTGGTTTTAATATATCACAAATCAGTTTTAAATCAGTTACAAAAATGACTTAATAATATTTATTTATATTTATTTTATTTTATTTATATTTATATTTATAAATATTTAAGTATTATTTATCAGCTTTTGCATTACTAATTAATGCTTTTTTAAATTGATTCATACTTTTGCTACTTTTGATATGATAAGGTAGACGATTGCAATGTATGTACCTTTGTGGACTAAGCAGTTCATGGAACTCGATTTGTTGCTAGTCTTAACATAAAAATTGGTTGAGTGTGCCGTTACAAGCCTACCACTTAAGTAATCTGACAGGGAATCATTTAACATTTTAAAAATAAAAACCATTCTTTGGACATATAGGAGTTTCATCATACTTAGCCAATTTAAAGTGTGTAACATAAGCTGTTCGGAGCAAGGTTCTGAAGTTGGTGAAGATAGTGATCCAACTGTAAGTTTTGAGTGTGGATTAGGACTATCGGGGATACCACGTTGATAAGAAATTCGCCGGTCAACTCTACCTCATTGGTGGTGTGGAAATGAGTTGATAGAAGCATTGGTTTTTATTACTCTATTGTATGAAACTACTTTAGGCACGCTAATTGGCCGATAATTGGTAAAAATAGCGTGCAAATGACACTGTTCTGCGATTTAAAAAAATCGAATTATTGTTTAGCCCTGTAACTCAGAAAATATAAGTCTGACGAAAAATATGCACAGGAGCAATTTTGTATCAAATTTTATCTTCTACAACTTTTAATCAGAAACGTTTTTTCTGAAACCTACAGAAACCGAGATGTACGTCAAGAATTAATTTTGGGAGCCATTTTCTCGAGATGGCGGCGCGAGAGGTGGTTGCTCCTCAAACTTTTGCACCAAAAAAGGCACCTGACTGTACTACAACCTTACCAATTTTATTATTGTAACTGATTGTAACTTAAAAGCACTTTAACCTCAAATTATTATCAATACTAGAAATGTCAAAACTAATAATCGAATATTATTCACGCGCTGACTAAAAGTATAAGTATATCTCTCTTACATCAAGCAACTCTAATGACGTAGGTGTTTACACAAGTTTAATGCGATTTTTCGCCTTTGTAGACTTACTAATAAATTTTACATGTATTACAGTGTGTTTCGCAATCATGGGACACGCGGTATATGGTCATGTTCCTGAAATTAGCCGAATAATTAGTGAATTTATTTTTCTTTCGTTCGTTTTGTTAATAATGTATTATTTTTTTTACAATAAACGACGTTTCGAGGGTAAATTTTTTCAAGTTTATTCACATCATCTTAACGACTAGATAGTATAATAAAACGTATATTAATAATGTATTTTATATTTGTCTAATATGTTAATTGTTGGAAAGTTTTAAATGAGATGGTCAATTGTGCCATTGACAAAAGGCACATTCCTTTTTACAAAAGGACGAGTTGAAAGGAAAAACAGTTTTCTGCATAAATAATTGCATTATTTAGCCGTTAAGATGAAGCAAATAAACTTTAAAAAGAAGGAGATTGATCCTTTGACGTCATTTTAATATGAAAAAAAATATTATGAGCTAAAGGAATCAAAGAAAATGAAACTCATTAATTGTAATAAAATCATGTAGTTGGTAGTGTGGTATCGGTATTTAGTTTGTTTGCATGTAGTGTAGTACTCTAGAAAAGAGTAAATAAGTGCAGCTCTCCTTCTTTGCAAACGGTAAGACGTACAATAATCTCATTTCCGATTTGAACCAGCAACTTTATCATCTACTGAAGAAAGAAAGAAAATACACAGAAAAGTAAATTTAATTACTAAATTTATTGCTACTTTTTGACCTAAAGCATTTAATTAAGATTTTGTGTACCTTACAGAGTAAATATACCACAATATTAAAATTTAACATTAAAGAAAAAAGCCTTGTATACTAAAAAGGTCAGGCATGATTTTCCGAACAACTGTTGTTTACAGTTAAAATACAATGCTATTCTAATTACATGCTGATACTAATACAAATATTGCTTAACTTTACCTCTTGCAATGCTCTACAAAGCTCATAATGAATATTTCCACTGTTCTGCGACAGTTAGGATACGTCAGTAATTACTACTGGTGGAGGAAACGGTTCGTTAGTAGTGCTGTGGGTTGTAAACGACTAGTAAAGTATGCAGGGCATTGTTTTGTTAAAACCAGACTTTGGAAACGGAAATATATCTAGTTGTTTCGGAAACATAGTAACAACAACACTTAGTAAACTCTGAAACATCTAAGAACGCACTGGTGCATTTTGGTTATAATTGACAATTAAAATATATTTTAGAAAGCCACTTTATTAAATCCGACCTAATTTTCTTTGGGAGCCCAATTTAGGCTCTTATGTGAATGAATTCAATTTACCGCTTATTGTAAAGAGCCTGTTATTTATTTCTATTAAGAAAACGGCTGAATAAATACACCTTTTCCCCCAAAGGGAAGTATAAATAAAAAGGAAAGAACGATAATTTTATATTTACTTTTATATAAAGGAAATGACAACAACTGCAGAGATACAATTGAAAATATTAAATAAACTTAACTTTAGTACTAAGACAGTGATAACTGGAATTCTGATATAGGAACAAAGTTATACAATAAGACAATAATAATTTTCATTCAAAAAAGGGTGATTTTTAATTTTGTTATCTTAATTAACAGGGATGCCATATTCATCAATACACCAGCTGCCTTTCAGTATAAGATAACAAGGTTCGATGGAATAATAAATGAGCAAAATTATAAAAGTTTAATAAACACTTCGCGAAAGGAAATTCGGAAGCAACTACCACCAATTTACAATAATTATAGATGACAACTCAATACACATAAATATTTTGTTCCATGGTTTACCGATAAGTAAATTTAAAATAGCAACAGAAAAATAAACATTCCCAATAAATGTAAAAAAACTAACGTAGTACATACATATGGACGGAACAAATCTGAAAAGCTAGATATGCCTGTGGTGGCACATTTTTTTATATTCTTCGGAAGATTGTGTCTAATGTTTCAGCTATAGTGAAGAATTTTATTTTTATTTGAAAGCGCGTTAAATACTCAACTAACAATAAGCAAAAAACTCGATGAAACAAAACTGGAGGTTTCATCTCCGTCTTCTTATTATATAGAAGAGACTACTTTCAGAGAACAATTATAATTAGGATTTAGTTCTCTCCCTACTAATTGTTCTCTTTCACTCTAGAATAATTTATAAGCAAATGAAGAGAGTTATCATCGTATGTTATCTGCATAACGTTTAAACTAAGCAACTAAGTTAGACGGTTGATAGACATTGACGGAGATAAATATCGTCAAGTATGTGTGCGCTAGGATCGACTAACGAATCAGCGTACAAACGTGATTTGACTTTTTTACTCTTGACAAACTAATCAAAAATCAACCTGTACCAAAATGTGTAAAATAATATTTTTTATCTGCACAAAAGATGTTGCAAAAAGCAAACCAAATAGATATTACAAGAATAAAATATTGAAGATAAATTGATGAGTATAAATTTAAACAAAAATAAATTTAACTCCAGATATATTTTTTAAGGCTATGTTTCTCAATAATTATTACCTCCTGAGTGAACTTTACAATTTATTTTGTACTCTTGTATTTTAGATCATTATTTGATAAAATTGTAAATATGCATGGCCATGGCCATAGTACTTAACTTCCGTTTGTAACGAACATGCAACCTTAAAGAGACAATACATGAATAGAGTTTGTGATTTTACTAATCATAAGAAACTATACTGCGTTTACCCAACAGATATAGTAATGAAAAACCATAGACATTCAGATGCAACTTGAAACTTGAATATCCATTGGTTGAAATAAATGGGGCGGTACTTGATAGAAGTCTCATTTACACATACAAACACAAACGGCAAACGCCAGCTTGTTACGCATGCGTTTACGTCAGTTGTTTTGAAAGTTCCGTCAGTTTTTCCAACTGTGTTACATATTAGGTACATTACAAGTCTTTATTAAGACTCGCACCATTCAATACACGAACGGTTGTCAATAAGTAAGTTAGAATTATATGAAAAGTTAATAATAATAATAATGAGTTGGTTAATTTGTAGAATTTTCCTTACTGCAAAATTATTAAAAATGGATGATGAAAACGTCAACAATATTCAGTTGTCACCACCAAAAAAACGCCAAAAAAGCACTTTTCTGTAGAGGTGAAACAAATAATTATGGACGCTTTTAAAGTGTGTGAAGAGCAGCAACCTCAATGGAAAAAACACGAAAAAGTGGAAAATGTTGCTAGATTGATAGGTCATGTTTTAATTTACCTTCCAATCCCACTGCTTATTTACTATAATTTTATGAATTGGTGTGGCCAGTGTTTACAATCTACTTCGTGAGCACAAGCAACATCCTGATTATTTTGATGCTCCTAAGGCGTGTCATAGACCAAGAGCTATTTTGGACAATGTTTCCGAAGAAGACAAAAATGGCAAAAAAAATGTGGGCTGACATGTCCATAACAAATCCACGAGATGCATTTTTAAGAGGGTTATCGACTGGCTTGAGAAATCCATCGGGGAAAGGAAAGCGGCTCATCACCCTTCATAAAGGATCTGATGACGGTTTTGTAGATAATGGATTACTGTTATTGAAATCCAAGAAAACAAATGACTACCATGAAGAAATGAACGCAGATACATTTGAACAATGGTTTAAAAATATTTTGCCCAGTCTTGAAGAAGGTTGCGTTATCGTCTTGGATAACGCAAGTTATCACACAAGAAAAATTGAAAAAAATCCGTCTAGCAACACAAAGAAAGCTGACATACATAACTGGCTGCAGAAAAACTATCCCCTACGAAGACAGTATGATGAGAGCTGAATTGTTATCTTAAGTAAAACAGCATGCACCTAAACACAGTGCTAACGTAATCGACGAATTAACACAGGAAAGCAACAGAACTGTTCTGAGATTGCCACCTTACCATGCGACGTATATTTAGTATGTTTGTATGTAATTTCTTTGTTTTATTGTAAAAAATATTTATTATATATTATAATATGTGTAAACACATAGCATTCGCGAACTTTTCATGGCTTTTTTATTAAATTAATAAAATGTAATTTTTTAAAATGTATGGTTATTATTTATACTAGTATAAATTTCTCTAAGTGACATCATTTATAATGAATTAACAATTCATATACAAAAATGTTCTATTGTAAATTTAACTTTCACATAAAACCAATCAGAACAATCTGTGATGCCTTGATTTTTTTTTAACTATATCTGTTCAGTGTCCGCAGTATAGATAATATGAGAACAACAAAAAGTAACAAAGGTCAATAATTAAGAAGGTAAATCGCAGGTTGATAAATATAAACCAAGTACTCATACAGTTTAATTGAACTGTAGATAAGCATTAGGCTACCTAACAGACAGCACGTATTAAAGAAATGTGAAGAAACATTAAGTACGAAAATATCAAAGGGATTTACATGTTTACCCTGAGAAAAAAATATAATGTAATATCAGAAGCAAAGCAACCTTTTTCCAAATATGTAAATGCAACAATTAGAACAATTATTTTTTGTTATTCTCTTACAGACAGCATACACAGTTACGCTACAAGAGTTATACGTAACTAGGAAAACCCATCACAATACCACAATACAATACCATTCATTTCAAAAAGTGCTAATCCTAGCATAGTAAGACGAACGAAAGTCGCCATTGCAGACAAGCGTCGAGTCTTTCGTTATTTTCGAAATAATCCAACGGCCCAGAACTTACTTAGAATATAAACGGTCTAAAGCAAAAGTGCAGAAGTTGGTGCTGGAATCTAAGCGTAAGTCGTGGTCAGATTACATATCTACAATTAATTGGATAAGATTTAGTATCCAAGGCAACAAATGTGAACAAAAGCCAGCTATGAATTCATAAAACAAACAGTCAAAACATTAATTCTCTCTTCTTTAACATTAAAATAATAAAGCTTATTCCGTTTTTACTCAACGTAATGCAGTAGATATTACACTACCGTTAGCGATGTATGGGGAACGTACGCTGTATTTGGGGTCGGCACAGTCGGTCGACCATCATGCAGCTTCAGAATGGCAACGAATTTGATTGTGACGCATTTTGCGAGCGTCACCAACGACCACTCTTATTTCAAAGTATTTCCTAGGACCAAACCTCACTGGAGCGTCCTCTTGTCTTTTCTACCGAGAAGTATAAAGAATATAACCATCCGTTTTATTATGACAAACTGGCGCAGGCTCTGTCATTTGTTCCAAATCCGTCCCAAGCCCCCATAACATACGAAATGCTAGGACATTTTCCGACGACGGAGAAACGCACGCGTTTTGAACCCTTCAACAAGATGTATAACAGCGGGGAGTATCCGTCAAGTTGGACAGAGCAGAAAGTAGGGATTTATTTACCTTTTCTGTCTTTAAGTGTTTGCACTTTTTCAGGAAACGTTCTTGCAACTGAGACCTCAAAATCTCGCTCAAGGACGAAACAGGTTTCCTTAACGAAGTTCATTGGGTCTAACTTTTAATCGCCGCTTAAACTGGCAGGCGCAAGTGTCCAATCTCTTAGGTTATTGCTGAAAGACACTAGATATTTTAAAGTGTCTAGCCAACACTAGAAAGGATGGAGACAGAAAATGGTTACTGCAAATATACCGTGAAGTAGTTGCATCAAAAATCGAGTACAGTTCTACTATTTATTCTTCTGCAATATAGTCAGTGTTGCGCCGACTAGACAAGTAGGTAGGTAACAGGTTCGTTTCGTACCAGTTCAATACAAAGCCTCCTGTGTGAGGCTGGTATCCCCTCCTTGCAGTGGAGCCGCGATCTCTTACTGACAAACTATACCATACAAGTAGCAGGCTGTCTGATTAACTCCAACATTAATCTCTTTCATGATCCCGCACACAGTAGATTCATTAATCGCTGCGCAACTGTTACGCAACCAACCATCTGCCGAGATGTTGGATCGTCTCCCGATTTTGATCAATACGGCAGGAGTTTATTCGTTAGACCATAACCATATAGGTCCGGGAATTGTACCTTCGTAAAACTGTCGCCTTGACCTGCTGCGTTTCCTAAAGCAGGAAACCATCCCATCCAATATAATATACCTATACAGGGTGATTCAGTACTGACTGATATCCTTGAAATGATAGGTAGAGGGGAGGCAGTAGAGCTAATTTACCTCGACAAGTATCGGTCAAAAACGAATAGTTTTCCAAAAAATGATTTTTAATGTTTCATTGAAGTTTGGATCCGGTCCTGACATTCGTACCTGCCTTCCTAAGACGGAAGGCAGTCTTGTTTTTAAAAACAGAAATTCGATCTGTTTTGTCTCCATCGTAGATCGTAGTTTGTTATTGTTATGTTAAGGTTGAATGACACTAAAGCAGATTTATGTGTTTGTAAGTTTTATTCTTTAAGTTTGAGGTCACAATTTTATAACGGAATATTACCTATGTAGAGTTTTTTTAATTCATTACCATTTTTTTATTGTTTTAAATAATTTGAATATTAGTAAATATGTTCTTTGGAAATATTGGAATTGAGACGGAATTACATATACTACAAATACTGTTTTAAAGTAATTAACATGTAACAAGTAATTTGATTACGATAATATTATTAAAATGGAATGATTGATAAATAGGACATACACGGTCTTCCCCGACAACGTCGGCGAAGACGTCGTCGACGACGTCTGCGACAAGGTCGAGATAATGAGGTAATGTTTACATTTACTGTAATTTAATGCATAAACAACTTCTACTTCCAAGCTGGACTGTTTATAATAAAATTATGAATATCGTATTTCTTTAAAACATCAATATGAAAGAAAGCAGTATTGAGCATAATAAAATGCGTACTGAATCTCTTTCTTTAAAGTATTTCGAAATAGCTTATGCAATTAACAAAACTTTTCATAAGCGGAATAGTATTGATATCCTTCGGTAGAATTACAAATCAACTCTTTATTAGGCAACGAAAATTCTTGTTTTTTATTTATTTCATTCTTAATTTAGTTTAAAAATGAATATAATTAACGCAGGATTTAGGATTCTGAGTTTTAGTGCGCAAACGATGTACATTAATTTCCTATAAAGGACTTTCCGTAAAAGAACACTGGTAAAAATCTGCTGATTTTGGTATAGGAGAGGTCAATGGACAAATTATTATATAGGTATCAAATATCATTTTTTTCGTTGTTCATCAAGAATGTGCTGATTCTAGTAAAATAAATATTTTGTTGCATTTGTAGAGACCGTTTAATAAATTCAACCGAATTTGATGTAAACTGATTCTTAATTTTACAAATCATGTTTACAATATGGGTCATAACCTGATAACCTTGGAAGATAATTACAATCTGTACTACTAATAATTGTCACCTGAACACTTGATGCCATCTACTTTCTTGTATAATAGGAAATAAGTACTGAGAATTTTATACTTTTTGAAAGATTAATTTTATTTATGTACAATATTTTATAAATGTTGAAACTACAGTAGTTATTATTTAGCCAACTTAAATGTTCAACAGTTTTTCATTCGGTGAATCAGTTTATATCAAATTCGGTTGAATTTATTAAACGTATTTAATAGATGTGACAAAACATTTATTTTACCAGAATCAGCATTATGATTCATGTGAATAAAATGTAGCAAATGCTTTTACTACTATTAATAAAAGATGACAGATATGATAAAAATCAGCAGATTTTTACCATTGTTCTTTGGTAAGTGATAATCTTCCTTTTGGATTCGGAAAATTGTACATCGTTTGCACACTGGAACTCGGAATCCTAAATCCAGCGTTAATTAATTATATCCATTTTTGAACTAAATTAACAATGAAATAAAAAAAACTAAAGTTTTCGTTTCATAATAAAAGATTGATTTGTAATTCTACCGATGGGTGACGTCAAGGTTATTACGTTTATGAAGACTTTTGTTAATTGCATAAGCTATTTCGAAATACGTCTAAATAAAGAAAGAGATTCAGTACACACTTTATTATGAATGATTATTATCAATAATGCTTTTTTTCATTTTGATGTTTTAAAAAAATTCGATACTCATAATTTTATTATATTCAGTCCAGCTATAAATTACAGTAAATGTAAACATTACCTCATTATTTCAACCTTGTCCGCGACGTCTTCGCCGACGTCTTCGCCGAGGTCGTCGGGGAAGACCGTGTATGTCCTACAATAGATTTAGATGACTTAATAGTGTAAGAATTATAATAAATAATAACGAATCACTTAGTAAACCTTCAAGTTTATTAAAAAATTACTATAAAATCAAAACAATGCAAATTACTACAACCATCCGAACTCAATAAGTGCTACATCTAGAATGAATCCAATTGCATCAGCCTTGCCTGCTAACATTTCAAAGAACAATAATAAATCTTTTTATTATACTACTAGCTGACCCGGCGAACTTTGTTCCGCCTTAGAGGCAATAAATGAGCATATTTTGGATTTTATTAAGTTCAATTCTTTATTAGGATAATAAATATAAATAAAAAATCAAGTATTTTAATGATTCTTTATTGGCCATGTATTTTAGTGCATGGGTTGCACTCTTCAGTGAAGCACCTTGTGATAGACGACATTTTTCGTTTTATTATCAGGCGCAAGAACAATTAACGCAGATGGTCTTCCGACCCGTGAACATGCCACATATAATTGACCATGGGAAAAACATGGATTTTCTAAATTCAGACCACAAACTTTCAAGGATTGGCTTTGTGATTTGTTAATGGTCATGGCGAATGCAAGACGTATCGGAAATTGAAGTCTTTTAAACTCAAACGGCATATCGGTTGGGATCCTCGGAATGAGAACTTCCTCACCTTCGAATTTTCCTTTTAGTATCGTCGCGTAAATCACATTGTTCATCAATTTACTTACCACCAAACGCGTTCCGTTGCACAGCTTTGGTTGGTTTATGTTTCTAAGCATGATTACTACGGAGCCAACCTTTAGTGGTAAATTGTGCGGTGGTAAGCCAGGCACATCCAAGGAGTTTAAAAATTCAATTGGATAGTTGGTGGCTTCATCTTCATTTGTTACACAGTCAATAGATTTGAATGAATGCAGTGTACCAATGATCTCATTTTGAATTATGTAGTTCAAGTCATCTACAATAAGCTAATTGAAACTCGAAACAAACACATCAACCAGTCAACTCTTTCAACAAAATTTCAAATTATAAAATTTTCAACCATACTTAACCATAGACAACATTACGTTTAGCTGTCAGTTGTGTTTTGTTATTCCATATCAGTTGCGTTTTGTTATACCATTTTTAACAAATGAACGGCTATGTTTTGACTGATTAATTTTTTGTTTTGCTTTCAGTTGCGTTTTGTTATACCACGTTTTATGTCACGTTCCACGGGAACGGGATAAAAAGTCCGATCCTATGTCCGTCACCTGGTTCTAAGCTACCTCCCCACAAATTTTCAGCCAAATCGGTTCAGCCGTTCTTGAGTTATAAATAGTGTAACTAACACGACTTTCTTTTATATATATATATAGATATTCACATTTCTTATTAGATCGTCTGACATCACTCACTGACCTAATAATTCTAGTAAACCATAAACTAATAATTTACAAGTATTTCGAATATACTAATCATATAAATAAGAGTTTGTTACACAGAAGAATTTAATGTTCCTAACATACGTTTTTAAACTTTTTAATTTTTTAAATTTTATTAACGAGTAAAATAGAATCAAAACTATGATAATGAAGATATTTTGCAATATTCTGTAAGGTCGGGTATATATTACCACGTCCTTATGACAATGAATCTGTATGATCTCATTTTTGACGCATTTTATTTGGTACAAAATATAGGGAACCGCTCATATGTTTATGTTATACATCGTATCACTTCACGGTCGCCATTTTATAACGGGCTGCCGGAATCTGTATTACTAGTTGTTTTAAAAGAAACGGAAGTATGTTTGAAAGTCATTAATTAATAATTTACTTTCACCTTTAACTCGGTGAAAAATAAAAAAAGACTATTCCTAATTTTGAATGCATACATACGTAGTATAGTTAACATTATTATTGTTCTAGGGAAAGCGCCAAATGGCTTATCATTCTTTGTCTGACACAATCCTACAGACCCTATAATAAATTCATCAATAAATGTTTTCAGATAACCTGCGACTCTGTTTTGCAAATTTACAGACATTCTTATAGTTACGAATGGATGGACCATTCATTATTGTAACAAAGATTATTTTACAAAAATTCTCGAAAACACGGCAAATATTTACGTACGTAATGATAATGAATCTGTTAAACAGATGTTTATGACGTAATTTAAATGCCTTTATTCTTTCTTTCTTAATTACAAAGTGATGACATGACCTTCAATAACACTCGTATTTTATTACAGTATTTTTAAAGTGTCAACCTTTGTGTTTGTCAAATTGTAAACATGTTATTTAGCGTGTAGATTTCATAGTTAGCAACCAGACTGCTAGGACCGGCTCAAGTTCGGTGGATTATATAGGGCCCCAATATTTTTAATGCAATTTGTTTTGCAATTTTGTGATCTATCCGCCTTTATGTTTCGCCTCTTAAACCGGTTTGAATTTAACTGAATCACCCTGTATATATAAAATGTAATATAATTATAATACAATAAATTTAACTAATATTTATATGCTTGTAGGTTTTCTAATAAGTACATCGAAAATATAATTGGGATGTTATTGTCTTTTAAATTTAACTTTTTTTTAAACTATTAATTAGCGAACTTAATTAGCACTGCACTGAATTCCATACAGCTACATTTAGTGTTATTATCGCTACTAAAAGATTTCTAAAGTTGTCAGAAATTCGATATATGCTTCCATAATCTGTTGAAAAGGAACAATATTTCCGTAATGAATTCCTGTAAAAACAGAATATAAAATGTGACAAAGCGAAAGTTAGAAATCGGAAACAAATGTCGGCGTTATGTTAATGCTGAAATCTAAGTTGTCTGCCAGTTTTTAGATTCTTCTAAAATTCGTTAAAAGCGAGGAATTTAGAATCTTCTGCTCTACAGTTCTTTACCGTTGTTCCTAGCCGTACAATTAATCATTTGCCACAACTCCGCCTGCACTTTATCCGCATCCATTAATCAAACTCTTTGTCTTCGGTGATCTAATTTCGTTTCTTTTTGTTCAATCTAATGTTCAGGAGATGTGATTCCCTACTTGACTGGATTCCATCCTAATTTAAAAAGCTCACGTATATTACCAATTTTTTATTTTCCTTAATGTATTATTCTCAAACTGTTTCAGAAAACTCGAATCACACCCCAACGTTTTTCTTATTTAATGCTGCTATATAAATATCACAAGTAGGTAAATAAATTTATAATGTTCATGTGTGTTTAATTTTATGTTTGTGCAATAATTTAATCCTACCATCAAATCTAATTATGGTTTAAAAAATCAGTAACAAAATAAAGATATAAAAACCACATACGCAGCTGGGCTCGGTTACTGACTGGTGCAGGTGCTAAAGAGATTAACAGTGTTTAACCGTGTAGGTAATTAGGGTTCTGTTTTTCAGTGACATTAAATGACAACAAAGAATATGTAGGAACAAACCACAAAATGTTGTTTTTTATGTTTTATCCTATTGATAATAATTACTACGAGGAGAAATTCTACACGCACTGATATTAATCTTCTGGTATGTAACATATGCATGGAAGTCCCAAAGGAATTCAAACACATGGTTTAAATTACTTTCTGTCAATCAGTAATGTTTGTTCTCCGTATTAAAATAATTAAATCTCAAGTTGAAATTTTGTGTTATTTGGGCAATTGAAATTAAACAGTTCCTACTGTATATATGTAGTAAACACCCTTGCGGAGGTTTGCCACAATCACTTTTTCAATTTTAGCGATATGAGGGTGTTTTATGTGAAGTGCCGAGTGCATTTGAGATAGACGACCCTCCTCGTAACCTCTTGGGAAATAACAATTTACAGCTAGATCTGGCATTTTAGTTTGCCACTTTACGACACCCATTGTTTGTTCAACTGGTGTAAAACAACAGATGTATGTGTCGGAGACGAGCGCGAGCGGTAACAAGAGGTTTATTCTGATAAAGGGTTGAAAGGTCCCTGGGTCCCAGGGTGGAACTCTCCGCAATCAGCTGTTATCTCAGCGGGCGCTGCAGCTTATTGTGGCTGCCTCTCTGTTGACCATTGTTATATCGACAAGTTAATGAGTTTAGCTTAACCAAGTGGAACGGGAACAGCTTCTAATTACTGGATTTAAGGGCCGTACGGGTGCAATTGCCGTTATGTTATATTAAAACCACTCATAAGGGTTAACGAGTTTTCATGACTCGCATTTTGAAACTATAGCTCGTTTCCAGTATCTTAAAGGCCACGTTTTGATTGTCATAAACAACATATAATACAGTAATTATACATTAGAACCCGAGGGATTAATTATGGAAAAGAGTTGTTTGACAAATATAACTATGTGGATAATAAATGATCTTTGAATTTTCTCTGTCCTCTTTAATCTTTGATATCCTGAACTGCAGTATAATTATGTTAATAAACTCTGTTATCTGTTTATGAACAAAAGATTAAGGGTTTATGAAATGTCCCAAGAATATAGGCAAATAATACGACCGGCTAATTTTACAACAGTTTCATCAATAGGTATTTGGTGTTTCAAAGTGGAGGGGATGCGTGTATGCGTATACGTATATGCGCGTGTGCGTATGTATGTCGCTCTAGGAATATAAACACGAAAGATTTTCACACTAGCAAGAATAACGACGTTACGCATAGTAAAATAAGCATGAAAGCATTCAACTGATCAATAAAATTCAATTTGCATTCTAATAGATTGTTTGATTCTGATTGAAATGCAGACAAAATCCTACTAGCTTGAGCTTTTAATGACTTTTGAACTACTTAAAAGGGGGGTGAGGTAGTTTGTACTTTAATTAACTAATGATGATAAGTTTTAAGAAAAACTGGTGCATTTTAAAATAATTAGTTTTCAAGCAATTCAATGGAATGTTCTACACGTGTTTCGGCTTGTCAGAGCTTGCAAAAAGCGTACTATGATTTTAAGTACCTAACTACAGTTTTTCTTAAAACTAATTTACATCATGTTTCAGAGGAGCCTACAGCGATTTCTACATCACTAACTAACGAAGACCTAAATAATAACATACACCGTTGTATTAATTCTGTTAGTCTTTAATTCTGTAATTGACAGATGAGGTACTCTCTTTGTGAGTATATTTAACAATACACTACCAAATCAATAATAAAAGAGATTGCGTGAGTACTGCATATGTAGTTAACTTTACGAAGAGTGTCTGGTGGTGAGTGGTGGTGAAGTGTCGTTTATTTATCGGCTCCTAGTGGATTTATCAACCCCCGTAATTCATTTGCTGCAGAGCTTAGGCGATTGCTTGAGTGTCTTTTTCACAGCCTATGACACATGTAGGTTATGGTTAAACGACTTTAAGATGTATGTTGCCGTGAGAATGTTTAAATTAAACTGACATCAAATTCTCAAAAATGCGACGCGTAAATGTCACTACAGTTATAAATCAATTAAATCATGAGAGTTACATTGCATACCAATCGACAGAATTACATTTACTTTTTCCTCAATGTTTTTCTATGGTGTGCTACAACACTTACTAGGAGAGGCTTGGAATTGACCCCCAAGAAAAACAACAAAAAGTACATCAAGACATAATAATAAATAGTAAGTAGTAGTCTGTAGTAGCAGACAGCTGCGGAATCCAACATCCAAAAGAGACAACATTATGGCCATTTTGGCTATAATGGGAAAAAATTAAGAAAATGGTTTAAGGAAGTTGAAAGTTGGTATACACGTAGATCTTATTATTCTAAACTATGTTTAAATTGGGAAAAAACATATACACCCACTCATCTCATTCCCACAGGCCAACAAAGTTTATACAAATAAATCTTTCATATCCATAAATTCAATGACTTCCTTTTTTAAACGCATACCTAATTACTATAATTACCATTAATAGTGGATAAAAGTCATTTCGGTGATGATAAAACAACTCTGATGTTCGTTTGATTTTTATACAGGGTGTTTCACTTTACAGCTTGACACTCCTATATGCATCTTTGTATAATAATAATAATAATTGCTTAATAAGTATATTATAATGGAAATAATACCAAATTTCTATCAGGTGTAGAACCCCTTAAAAGAGGTTTGCCTGTAATTACTGCACTTCTTATAAACCACCAGTAAAAATTTTGAATTATAATTGTTTTAGATATATTAGTAAACTAAATTAAAATTATCTTATTTTTGTTTAAAAAGTATCAAGGAAATTGACACCAACAATTTCTAATGTGGGTGGATTCGTTTTCTGAAATTACACGCCCACGTTGAGTAGTGGAAATCATGCATCTCTTTGCCACTGATTTCCCCTCTTTGTTATACAATTCTTACACCGCAACGTACGAAATTTTACATTTCACGGCATATTTTACATGCGTAAATGAATTAATATTAATTGCTAATTAACTAATATTAATCATTCGATAAGTTAATATACTGTAATATTAGTAATAATGTAAAAAATAATTAAAAATTAGAAGTAATTAATGATAAGGAACAAACAAAATGTATGATAAATGAACATTCATTTAAAAAGAAACATATGACAGCAACTAATGCCCGGATACAAGACGCGCTAAATTTCTAATTACAAAACGCTAATTCCAATCACAGTTTGTTCGGGTTTTGTTTTTGTAAAATATTAAATATATTTATAAATAAAAAGTTTTTTTTATAAACATAATATTAACAAAAAGGAATTATTACATAAAATTATCCCTTAATTTTATAGCCATTATTCAAACTATGTATGTATATTTATGTTAATTAAAAATAAAACTAAACGATTAAACATATGATAAAATAATAATAAAATGTAACATTAGCTCTTATAGCATACAATATTAGTATATTGTTTTTGAATTATTTATTTAAATACAATGCTGTCAATTGTGTAGTGTAGACCTGAACATTGATGTGTATTATAATTTTTTTAAGTATTTAATAAATTTTTATACATACTACTTATGTACTTTTCAAATTGTAAAATGCGTTTGCTGCATACAATAAAATAAAATTTACATTTTGATATTTCTAAAATAATAAAAATGTTCTGACAGGGTACATCGCATCCAGTACATCGAGAATCGAAATACCATTTTTGTTGGTAATTGCAGAGGCCAACAAAATATGTACCTTGGCGAATTCTCGCATATTGCACCATACAGTATAGCGATTTTGGAAGATTTGGTTTTATGATATTCAGGTGACACACAACAAATCTTCGTAACGACTTTTACAATATTAAACAAGGCCTATATGTTTTTTCAATTGTTTGCATTTATCTTTGATCGCACTAGGCTGGTGATTTATAGTAAATGGGGTTTATAATTATACTGAAACCTCTTTTGAGGGGTTCTGTATCTGATAAAAATTTGGAATTGATTCCATTATAAATAACAAAATTACAAATAGGGTCAAGCAGTAAAGTGAAACACTCTGTATAAAAAAGCGTACACATTAGACTTGTTTGATCAACGAAATGATTTGTATCCATTATTAATGGTTAATAGTAATTAATTATGCATTTAAAAAAGGAACTCATCGAGTTTATCGATACCGAAAGATTTATTTGCATAAACTTTGTTGGCCTGTGGGGATGAAATGAGTGGGTGTAGATGTTTTTTCCTAATTTAAACATGGTTTAGAATAACAAGATCTACGTGCATACTAACTTTCAACTTTTTTAGACCATTTTGTAACCAAAATATCCATAAATCTTGTTCTGCAGCTATTTTCTGTATACAGACTACTAGTTACTATTACTATCTCTTGATGTACTTTTCGTCGTTTTTTTCGGGGGACAGTTCCAAACCTGTCCTTGTTAGAGTAGTCTAAAGTATTAAACTTTAACTCTGGGCTTTAGACGTTCGTAATTGATTAATAGAACGGCTATAAAAATCCAAAACCACAAGCAGTTGAATGTTTTTTTTGTTTCATTTTTAAAACCAATTCGCGACCCCCAAGGACTTTAAGGCGGCCTCCCTGAAGGCCACCACTTACACTTTGGAAACCAATGTTTTCTAAGGCCGAAGAAGCCAGAATATCGAGATCTAGGTAATTTGATAGAAGGAAATCGATTTAAATGTGGAGCCCTGTAAAATATGTACATATATTGTATTTATATAGAACCTACTATCAGAGTAAGAGTAGGTAGCTTATGAGATTAAATCGAGATTATACGAAAACTTCCAATGTAAAAGTTGAAAATCTATTGGTCGTCTCACGTTGGGACTACAGCGAAGGACAGATAACCAATGTGTTTCTTATGGGAGTTTGTGATTCGTTGTTACCACCTATTTCACTGTATGAATCTATGCCAGGGTGAACGGTCAAGCAGTCGTTGGAGATGTCGGACTTCATTACTAGTATCCGAGACTAGCCCGAAGATAGAGGGAGGGCAGTCGTTAGAGGTGTCGGGAAGCACTAGGATTCGAGACTAGCTAGGGCAGACCACACGGCGTTCACCCAGAACTGGTAGTTGTCTACCCCATCCCAGGCTTGTCGTGGCAACGGATGACGCGATCAGAATTAAATGTGTGGTAGAGTTATGCCGAGGTGTTGCATTTACGTTTCACCGGAGTGTTTCTCGACGATGACCCAAAAACGTTGCGGATGGAGCTCTGCTAACAAGGGGGTCCAGTGGGTGGATTGAATCTTACCTGACGTAGGGCCTTTTATGGACCAAAGTATCCCGCTGTCTGGCCTAGACGAATGGAGGAGATTCAAGTAAGGTATATCTCGGTTAGAGAGTTCGCTCGTTAATCCATGAGAAACTGCATGCCACCAGGTAGCGTTTCGGAGGTGACAGTACGGGGGTCTGATTCTGTCAACAGCGTCAGATTCCCAGAAATCGTCTAGAGACCTACACTTAAAGGGCGTTGATGCGAAGAAACATAGACTCTCACGTTCAAGACAACTTCACCTTAAAGAGTACACACCGGGATGCTACTTTGATGTGCCCTTAAAGTAGCCTCGAAACGAAGCCCTGTGGAGGGCGCACCAGGCCTATAACTGGGAGATCGGAGTGGCGAACCCATTTAAAAACCAAGTCCCGCCACATTTGAGGTTGGATTCGATCGGGCAGTGGCTCCAACTAAGGCTTGGTGAAAGAACCTCGGTACTGATGTACCTAACCTAGGTTAAGGATAGTCCTAATGCTGGACGAGGTACTTAGCCCCGTATGAAAGAGGACGGGAGGGTGCCGGCGGATGAGCACGTGTTAAGTCAATCGCTTAAGTACTAACCTGGTTAGCTAGTAGAGGGTGGATAGGTAACCTCGCTCCGACCATCTCAATTACTTCCTCCCAAGGGAAGGAACGTGGAGGTATGTTAACACGGGGACTCCACGTAAAACATTCAGATAATCTCTGTATGAATCTATAGAAATGTGGATTAAGATTCCAGAAGTTCTAAACCTTTGAAAACAGTAACCGAAAAAGTGTAATCGTAACCATACAAAAGGAGAATTTAGAAGAAAGTCTTATTAACATGTATTTTTATTAAACATTACTTGGGATTGTTACATCGTACATGTATCTAAATATTCGATATTTTATTACTTCTACTTTTTTGTTTAATTCTGTCGTCTTCAAATTATTTCAAAATAAAAATAACGGCTGGTTAGCTTCTGTATGATCTTTTTAATCTTTTAATTCACAGGTAAACAAAAGAAGTCCCAAACGCAATTTTAACCGTAAAATGATTCATCATGATAAAATCATTCATTTGTTCAACTTGTTTCAAAAGAATCTTGCAAAAACGGAAACTTAAGATTAGCAGCAAATGCAAAACATTTTAGTAAACAATAAACCCATCTGGTTTTTTCTACTTTTACTTCGTGGAACTACATAATACAGTTTGTACTTAATAAAATTATAGTATAACGTTTTTTTGTCAGCACTATTATTTGTCACCGAACACATATAAGCAAATTTCTTAATACAGAAATAATTATTTGGGTTCAAATTTTGATAGCTTGTGCGTCTATAGATCTTCGCTTAGATGTTTGGGTTTTATCGTTTGTAATTATTGTTAACATTGTCGTGTTGTTTGTTGTAACTATTCGTATTGTAGTATTACATAACGCACATAGTACATTATACATAAGTATGGCGGATATTGTTAAAAACAGAATGGGTTGTGTACTAAAGGTTGGTGAAAAACAGATTTTGTCGAATTTGATAAAATATCCTCTTACTGAGACCCGGCAGTCATTATCAGTAATTATTCGACAAGTTTCTAAAGAAGTAGGTAGTAGCGAAAAAACTTTGTTCTCAGTACGTCAAGAAAGTATTTCACATGATGCAATAAATTCTTCAAGAAAAAGAGTGAAGAATAAAAATACTTCAAATCGCATTGCATTATCTTTCCAAATCCATCATAAAAAATTTGGGTTTCTATTTAAAAAGATTTTCGTTATCGTCATACCTCGGAAACAAAAGACGATCTACAAATAACGATTACACTAAAACATGTCTTCTTTAAGATAAAAATCGACGTGTTCGAGGATTTTTCTCAAAAATACTTAATAAAAGATTTATTTCGATAGTTCCAGACTTTATACGCACACTATATGAACAGCAAGTTTTGAAATTTTGTTTAACTACCGCAGTCAGAAGAAGCGACTCCATGCAATATAACTTGCTCGAACAATATAGTTTATAAAGGTTTATGCAGTTATAACTACAATATTTAGAAAATGTTTTTAAAAGATGTAGTGTGTGTTTAAAATGTTGTAGTCTCAACGTGAGACGACCAATAGACTCTAAAATCACACAATGGATTATGTGCAATGTATTTTGTTTCTTCTTTTAACCAACCCTACTACTACTCCCCTACTAGTACAAAAAGATAAAGACTGAATCGTTTGTCATTACTGTAAGCAAATGAAACATTCATAGTGAAACTTTCTTAGTTGCATAGAGTTTATCTAGTTTTCAAGGCCATACTTCACGGGCTATAAGTACAACTTATCAAATTCAGCTTGGCCGGCGAAGTTTAGATGCGCGTAATATTTGCGGTATTAGGGCAGAGATAACGTTCTCGTCTAGTACAGATAGGTACAAAAAATTTTAAACGTTAATTTTAATCTTTCTACCTGAAAAGTCTTATTTTTGGATTGTTAATAATTTTACACAAGGGTATAATAAAGATTTGTATCGCTAAAGTAAATTCCAATTTACACCCTTTGTGTGAGTTGAAAATACTTGTAGCACAGATGGTACTTCCTCTTTACCTACTACATTTTGTCTTTGTCGAACATCGACTCTTTCCTTTCCCATCTGTGCATTCCGCCGGCCATCCTACACTTGACAAGTTGTA
Source organism: Agrypnus murinus (assembly GCA_929113105.1). Lineage (NCBI taxonomy): Eukaryota > Metazoa > Arthropoda > Insecta > Coleoptera > Elateridae > Agrypnus > Agrypnus murinus. The sequence goes on from OV816024.1 coordinate 88,337,670, forward strand.
GACTGATAGATCACTCTTATGAAATTTCGAAGCTTTAGGCATTTGGTATGCATTAAAATGTAAATTGTTAAATATGTTTTCCCAAAACTACTTTCAGAATAAAATAATTCACTAATCGAATATTCAATTTTTGCCTAGAAATCTTAGTAACAAGTAAAAATTTGCAGTTTTTATTTTTTGGTAAAATTTTCAGTAAGCTGCTACAAGTTCAATAAGTCAAGAAATTCATTCATACTGTGCTGAGGACGTATAGCCGTAATTTGTAATAATAATAGTCATACGCCTTGTGTTAGAGGCACTACCCACACTAACAATAAGTACATAATTTCAAAAGAAGTAGGTATATCAAAGATAATAATTAATTACTTAAGTGTGAAAATTATGATTACAATGACCTTTAAAACAAAATGATACATCATAAATAGAAATACCGAAAGACGGTTCATAGTCTATAATTTAATTTACCTAATAAAAACTGACTGTATTAATTACAAAACCCTTGCTTCTACAAATTAAAATAAACTAGCGTTTGTGAGTTCACCGTCCAAGTTCAGCTTCTATTAACAGTTATATTTAAAAAATCATTTTTATAGTACCGCCAAAACAGTTTTAATTACGTCATTCGTGTTATTGAATTATTTTTATTAAACAAAATACCAAAGACAAAATTTGGCAAAAAGATCCTGATTAAACATAAAATATGTTTTATTATGAACCATAAGTCTTTAAATGCTTGAAAGGAGTCTGAACTGAACAGTAGAAATATAGTACATAAATAAACACCGATAACGAGCTTTAACAAAACAAAGTATATAGTCATAACGTAAACCAACATTGCGAAATAATGTATTCAATCTTTGTCTCCTTTGTTAATTAACTATGTTTCTGAAATTTACTTTGTGTTTGGTTTTCTATATATCGTTAATTTAATATAAAAGTTATAGGAATTTCATTTTGTCGTGCATTAATTAAAATACCTTACTTAATTTTGACACTTAGATACATTGGTAAACCATGTTTATAATCACTTAATGGTGGTTCTGAAATATTTTTAATAATACAGTTTTTTTAGTTTTTCCGTTTAATAATAACGTATTCACATACGAGAAAAAATTTGTGAAATAAACCACCTATTTAGCAGTGATACGATATTCAGTCTTAACATGAATTTCCCTATGTCTTTTATTGGTAGTAACCTGATCCTTAATTGGTTTTATAAAACTCTTGTGCAACGATTTAAAAAGAAATCATTTTTCTAAGCTACTAAAACATTAAAATCAAAATTCTTTGGTAGATCTCTGCATAAGAGAATAAAGATTAAGAAGAAGTAAATATCTTTTATCGCCAACCATCAATAAAGCCATGCATTACCATAGCGATTTGTGGAAGTAAACAAACACTTTATTTTACTGTGCAAATCAAGCATTTTACCTGCCATAAATATGGTTACAGTACAAATCAAACATTTTACCTGCCGCAAATATAGTTGCCGATAAAATTTTGTATGCACCACGTCAGTAAAGTGAGTGACACCAATAAAAAACTAATTAATACGTCGTATTATCTCGTACGACGTATACGACGTATACGAATGGCGCCTTTTTATAGACAGTTCAAGACGTAGTTTGAAATGTGTGCTTTTACACAATGGTAATAAATATGGCTCAATACCCATTGGTCATACCAGCATGAAGGAGGAATATGAGGCAATATCACTAGTCCTGAAAAAAATTAAGTATGAAGAACATCAGTGGGTGATTTGTGTCGACCTAAAAATTGTGAACTTCCTGCTTGGGCAGTAAAGTGGATATACAAAATATCCTTGTTTTTTATGTATTTGTGACAGTAAAGCTAAGGATCAGCACTGGGTTAACAGAAATTGGCCTTTAAGAAATGTTATGATTCAAGGAAAGCAATACGTAATCAACGAACCTTTGGTTGCGAGAGAGAAAATCGTATTTCCACCCTTGCATATCAAGTTGGGACTTATGAAGTAATTTGTGAAGGCTTTAAATCGAGATGGATTTTGTTTTGGCTACTTGATTCGTAAATTTCCTGGGATTAGCACGGAAAAACTGAAAGCCGGAATATTCGATGGCCCTCAGATAAGGCAGCTTATTAAAGATCCACAATTTACTACATCAATGAATGAGATTGAATCTAACGCTTGGTGTTCATTTGTTCAAGTAGTAGAAAATTTTCTTGGAAATCATAAGGCAAAGAATTATATAGAATTAGTGGAAAATATGCTTTCAAACATGAATATTCTCGGTTGTAACATGAGCATAAAAGTTCACTACCTCTACAGCCACTTAGATCGGTTTCCAGAAAACCTAGGTAATTTGAGTGAAGAACAGGGGGAAAGATTCCATCAGGACATTAAAACTATGGAAGATCGATATCAAGGTAGATGGGGTAGTCACATGATGGCCGACTACTGCTGGAGCCTTCAGCGAGACTGTCCTAGTAACTACCATACTAGAAAGTCATATAAAAGAAAATTTTTAAATGATATGTAAATATATACTGCTATGGATTTGGCATCCAAAATTTTGGAAATTTTTGAAAATTTTGTGAAATTTTAAAATCTTTGTTAACCACTAACACTTTAGAAATATTTTATCAACTTTTCCAGTTAAAAATAAATTTAAGTTATTTAATGGTGTGTCATTGATTATACAATCAATGTGTATACTTTTTAATAAGGTTAAATAATGCATGTTCCTTTTTTATTATCAAACAGTTTACTCACCAATTTCTTTAGAATTATTGATATTATCTAATTCATTTATGTATGATTTAAAATGAGTAATATCAACGGCAAATGAGATTCTTGAAAGGTTTTTGTTTATGTAAATAGATCATCATTTTTGTCTAAAATGTAGTGTAATAAACTGTAATAGATTAGATTAGTTAGAACTATTATGATTATGTTTTAATCTGCTATTATGTATTATATGAGTGTACAGTTATTGTATTAGATGGTAAGGTGACGTCAAATTGTGTAATGTGATGATGTAAATAGTAAGTTAGTATATAAGCGAAAGGAGCGTTATTGTTTTTGATCAGTCAGTAAAATAAAGCGACGGAGTAAAGTCGTGTAAAATGCGATAGTAAAAATGTAAATAGACATTTACTGTTATAAAGCGACGGAGTAAAGTTGTGTAAGAAATATAATACAAATGTAAATAATTAGTCTTAATTATGTAACGGTATTTTTCTATGGGTCACAAATATGCGTAATTTTGTATGTATATTTATCGAAAAATCTAAAGTCCGGTCCTGCAAATCTATATTTTATTTGCAGTTAAAATTTTGTTCGTATTTGATATGAATATATTAATAAAGCAACATCTTAAAAGGTTGTTTTTGAATTCCCATAGAACTAGAAGACGTTGCAGTAAATTTTATATGTCATCAATGCTTTGTTTGTTCACGTGTATCCGTTAAAACTGGCTGCGTTGCTAAAACCCTAACAAAATAGTGGCGCATTTAAGTTCGTACAGTTTTATATAAATATTGCAGTTTGCGTTCTGAGAAAACATGGTAAAAAATAAATAAACTTCTCTTTGTTAGAGAAATAACACCTAACACGTTGACGAATTCAGCTTGGCCTTTTTGCGTTTTAAACTTGAAAACTGCATGTGTCCGCATGTCTAGCGTCCTTGTACCGGTTTTCGCGCCATCCAATTTCTATTTTTTAGTTCATTAGGACCAGAATCTCGTGTAAACGCTAGTAAAAACTTCTTTGTTGTATCCACGTGCACTAAACTTGCTTCTGAGTTGCGGTCCAGACAACACACTTGCCGTGAAGTGAGCTTCCGATATAGTTCAATTTCGATCTTTATAGAATACTATTGCATATAGTCCGGCTAAAGTTTTTGTTCGGCGTGCCTTGTGCCTCGGCAAGGTACAAATATACATCCCGTTAAGTGAATTTAACAATTTTCCGTTTGAGTATGTGTTCGTACAGTTCAATTTGTTTATTATAAAACTATTTAAAGTGCCGTCTAGTTTTTCGAGTTGTTCGAATAAAAATACAGTTTTACAGTACCGCTTAACTACAGTTATTTTGTGATTCTTCATTTATTGAAGAATGGTTTAGTTGCCGGAAAATTGTTAGTAGAACTCAGTGTTAATTCCCATGTTTAAGAAAAGGGGATTTTCATACCGTTATATTGTTCTTGACGAATCATAATAATTTCAACAATTATTTTGAGCAGCATTCAAGTAATTTCGAGTACCGTTCCAGTCAAAAGAATAATGATGAATTTAATATCGAAGGCAGTTATTGCAAAAAACAGTTGAGCTGAAGTTTAATGAATCTCGTTAATAACATTTAGTTCAAAATCCAGAAGACTTCTTCCCGCATCGTTACGTCTGCAGTTTGTTATTGTAGCTTTGTTTAAAGCTTTTAAGGTGTTTTGAGTGTCAAGAGTTCGTATCCTTCAACTTGTGAAAGTAACCTTGGTATGAACACTAATTTGGACGATGAAAAACTGTTAAGGTATCGAATTTTATTAAAATTGTATTGTTAGATAAAATTTAATCATTTGGAATCCCGAAATTTTATTCATTTTTGGAACAATAATTAATTTAAATTGATGGTTTTATATTTTGAATTTACAAATTTTCATTATTGTGTAACTATATTTTGATGTGTTTTGTATTCTGAATTTGCTATTTTTTTTTATTAATGTGTAACTATTTTGATTTGCATTGTATGTACCATTTTCTTTTGTCTTAATATACAGATTTCAAATTTAATTGACTACTTGACATAGTTTGGCTAAACGGACTGCTGATGTTTTTTGTTTTCTTTGGCTAATCAAGATGTTTTCTTGTTTGATTAATGTTTTAATTAAATTAACGTCAAAATTAATAAGGAGGTTAGTTCCTTAGCTGATAACCTTCGCTTTTTCTAAATTTTATTTATGTTTTATGAAAGACATCCTAAGCTTTGGTGGCGCCCAACATATTATTATTATTATTTATTCTTGAATCCATTATTTAATCAGAAGCTTTTAGGGTTAACACCTGCGATCTGAAAATTTAAAATTTGTAAGAAAGAGCTAAATCTCAAGCCGGCAATTTTTGAGCATTTTGATATACAGTAAGTATCGTAATTTGTATTCTTCGTTTGAAGTTTAAGCTTTGTGTATTGTTATTTTATCGTACAAAAAAACGTACGTTTCAATTGTCGCTCAATCGCGGGGCATTTTATGTTTATTTTAGTTAGGCAGAAAAACTTATGTTTCAATTAGACAGTTAAGTTGGTTGGTGAATTGAATACGGCGAAAGTGTAAAGAGTTATAAATTGTAAAAGTGTATAAGATTATAAAGAACCACCTTTAAATTAAAATTACTAGCTAAAGTAAAGTATTGCTAGTCAATAAACCTTCGTTAAAACCTTAAATTGGTGTTTTATTTATTTAAACACATAAAACAAATATTCTTCGAACAAGGGAAATAGTACCCGCAATTAATTAAAACAAAAGTGTATTAGCAAAGGTGTGTAATCAAGATCAAGTGTGTGGATGGTGTTATATGGGGAATCCATGCAAAGAAAAGTCAACAGGAATTGGAAACCAGAACTGGGACAACATGAAGTGACTTACTCTGCCAATGGTTTGGATACGAGGACTATAATAAAAGGAAAGAAGCAACGTTATAAAAAGGTAGTAAGTTATTTCCTTCTGTTAATGGTAATTGCTAAAGAAAAGACAATTTTGTGAGGTGTAGTTAAGTGAATTAAACAATTTAGTAATAGTTAAACTTAAATCAGATTTCAATTTTAAAAGTGATTCCAATTTCAATTTGTATATTTTTTAAAACCACCAGAATCCACATTCGCCTTGAGATGAGTCTTTCTTAATAATTTAATTCATTTAATTTTAGTTATTTAATTGGCGCCCAACTCTCTTACGTAAACTTGAGTTAGTCAAGAACTCACGTAACATTATTGCTATATAACTATTGCATTATTTAAATCTATTAAAAGGTATTTTTTAAATCATATAAGAATTTATAAAAGAGGGAAGTTGAAAAGCATTTCCAAAGTTCAAAGTCATTTTAAAAAAATCTATTTAATTATAAAATAATTATCTACAATCTAACAGCAATTATTCTTATTTGAAAATATTGATGAAATTGAATAAAAGAAATTTTTATTTTTAATTAGCCAAAATCATCGCATATATTTATTTGTTAGCCAACGTAAGGAAAAAAGTCAAATTTTTCTTTTTATGCGAATTCATCGCAATACTTATTTGTTTATTTTGTGAAATAAATACCTTACTTTGGATTTTTTGTGGTTTTTTACTGGCAATTGGAGCATATAGTAATAGTAATAACGTAAAAGTATAAAAGTTAAAAAATTAGACTATTTCTTTCTAAAAAAGGCCAATATACAGTATCTCAAAAACTAGATCTGATAGACCAAATTTGAGGACAGTTTTGGATTCTGCACCCAAAACTTACATAGAAACAGTTACAAAAACCCTGGCACAAAAATGTGTGTTGGGCTGTGTTATAAAATATGATATTCCTAAAAATAATGAAAGATTTATAATAAATAAATTAAATTATTTATGACTTCCCTATCGAGTTGGAACATTTTTCTAATCATATTATATTATTTGTACAATTACTAAAACATTGCTGAAAAATTTACGATCCAAATTTACTAGAAAATTACAACCAAATTCCTATTAACATTGAATATCGCCCTACTATAAATATGTGACACACTTCACAAATTTTGACATAAAGATGCAGTGTTTGCACGACGCACATTATTTATTTTAAAAGGTACACTTACTAACTGGATTTCTTTTCTTTACATTAAATGTTAAAAACTCTAAAAGAAGGAATTTTCGTAATTTCATAAAATTTAATATTAAATTTACTGCCAATGTTGCGTTACGCAACACTCCGAATAAATTTTTTTTAAGTGTGTTGAGCCTAGTTTGTATCTGTTTTTATAACTTCTGTGTAATTTCATAGTATGAAGTTAAATGTAGCATATTTTTTTCTATTTAAATTCAACTTTTATTTTATCAAAATTGCAGCCTGAATTTATTGAATTTTAAATACTATTACATGGGTGACAGAAACGTTGTTAAAAAATTACTCTTCCAGATAGAAATTTTAATTTTTATCTAGAATGGCTCTGGAAAGATTAAAAAATGTTACTGTTGATATAAAAAGTCAAAAACTTATCTAGTTTCAAAAAAACGTGATTATAAATTTGAGTGTTGCGTAAACGCAACATTGGCTTAATGAGTAACACAAATGTACATACCGTGCATTATTAAAAATTCCTGCTTTTCTGGTGTTAAATGAGTCTCTTTCAATCTGTTGTAGTTGCAGTGTTGTTTTTATTGCACAAGAAGCAAATTTATATTCGAAAAAGGGTATAGGATACTACGCCGATCGGACACTTTGTAGACCGTGGATACTACGCTGACTGACCGTTTTGGACACTTTGCCGACCCTTAAAATAAACTTTGCTACTGGACACTTTTGCAACCGTGGACACTACGTCACCCGCAAGCGGTGGACACTCTGCCGGCGCTGAACACTACGCCGACCGCAAGCGGTGGACACTTTGCCAACCGTGGATACTATGCCGTCCGCAAGCGGTGGACATCTTGGTGACCGTGGACACTATGCTAACCGCAAGCGGTGGACACTTTGCTAATCGTGGACAACCTAAGGTCATATTGTAGAAAACATCTCAAAGATTATATTTTAGAAGACCATGTCAAAACTCCCAACAGGTTAATTAGTTTTAGCTTTAGCTTTAGCGGAACTTTATGATTGTATTCACATCAGAATTGTATCTACGGACAGCTCTTAACGGTCTCCCGTTTGTTACCGGCGCTGTGTCGAGGATCGACTAGATGTGCAGCGATTTTTATTTTAAAAGATCGGTCGGCATAGTGTCCGTGGTGGACAGTGTCTACGGTCGGTAAAATGTCCATCGCTTGCGGCCGTCGTAGTGTCCACGGTCGGCAAAGTGTCCACCGGTTGCGGTCGGCATAATGTCCACAGCTTTCGTTCGGCGTAGTGCCTACGGTCGAGAAAGTGTCCAGTAGCAAACTTTATTTGAAGGGTCGGCTCAGTGTCGACGGTCAGCAAAGTGTTCAAAACTGCCAGTCAGAGTATTATCCACGGTGAGTGTTGTGCCTCCGGTCGGCGTTGTGAATTAGCACGACGCCGCCGTGCTATCCACTCAATGTTGCGTTTACGCAACCTTAAATTTTTTTATGTTCTAATATATGATTTAATTTCTTTTTGTATTAAGCAGCTTCACACTCTAAAAAATTCCCCTTGAAGTTGCCTCCATTTCTTGGGGTAAATTTACTTCAAAGTGTAATTTTCATAGGAAGTGGGAAATTTCAATATTATATATGCATGGCATATAATACCGAATTTGTTGAACATATGCATTCTATACGCAATTAAACAATGATTCAATAATAATTACATAGAATGTACCCTATTTTTAAATATTTATATTTATTGGACTTGACCTTATAGTGAAATTGTGCTCTAGAACAAGCACAAGCTTTTATAAAGTATACTTTGTTACCTCCATTTTTTGGGGTAAATTTACTTCCAATGTAATTTTCATAGGAAGTGGAAATTTCAATATTAGGTCAATATTAGGTAAAGTTATAACTTTACGCAGGTGTTTTAATGTTAAAATGAAATGTAAGATTGCATTGAGATCGTAATTTTAATCTGTAAATTTATTTAAAAAGGAAACATGACAATGCAAATTTAACCTAATATTGAAATTTCCCACTTCCTATGAAAATTACACTTTGAAGTAAATTTACCCCAAGAAATGGTGGCAACTTCAAGGGGAATTTTTTAGAGTGCAGTTATTGTTAATAAAAAACCTTTTACAGTATGATTTCACACATACGAAATATGATTTCACATTTCCGTATTAACCGATTTCGTATTAACGAAAACTATTTTCACATAAATGAAAACAGAATTCATAATAAGGAAAACTCATTTATCATTTACAAATATTGCGATTTTGCAATAATGAAGACAGAATTTGCAATTTTGAAAACGAATTTCATTTAAATGAAGACAAATTTTGCATAATAGGCAATAAGTTGCAAAATTTTATTATAAGACTATTTCATTCATAACTTTATGAACCAATAAGAATACGCACTTTTCCTGATACCACGTATTCCAACGGTTATATTGCGGAAACCATGACGAATCGATTATACGAACCTTTGTATAATCGCTGTAATACAAACCTTTGTATATTCACCCGCATGAAATTCAATTCTTAAATTTCAAGAGTGAAAACTCCATAACAGTCAAATAATTTATTAGTAAACAACGCAATATTCCACAAACCTCATCAGGCTCTATTCACAATGTCTACAATAATTGTACGTTCAATATAAATATTAAATAAATGTTAAAGTTGTTAGTATATTTTTTATTCATGAAATAGTCTACCTGTATACAACTCGACGATCTAAAGTACTCGAAACTCGACATATTGCCTAATAAAACACCACTCGACGTTCCGTCTCGTGGTGTTTCAGGCAATATGTCTCGTATAATCGAGTATTTTCGATCGTCTTGTTGTATAATATATGATAATTTTTATTTGTATAACTATTCTAAAAATGCCTTTAGCTAAATACAACAAAATCTGATTGTTAAAGCATATGATGAAGGCAAAGATTGGAGAAGAACAGCAAAGCTTTAGGTGTCAAGGTACATACAGCCCGAGCAGATGCTATAGGAAGAGGTTGTCCTTTTTTCGACCATTACAACCAAGCACCATTTCCGAATTGAGAATGTTTATTTTGGAAGATATTGTCAATGTTGCAATTTAAGAGACGTCATATCTCTTTGGATATGCAAACTATGTCGAACTGTATTATGCTGTATCCTGCATTATTGTGGAAGGCAGACCTTGTTGAACTTTAATTAAACTTAAACTTATTTTTGTTTATAAAAATCTTGTTAAATCAATATTATTTTCAATGTTATTATCATTTACTTATAAAATGTTGACAATATAGGGAATAAATACAAGTTTTCATCTGCTTTCATTTACATGAAATTGGTTTTCAACATTGCCAATTCTGCTTTCAATATTGCAAAATCAGAATCCCTGAGCGATAAAAATTAGTTTTCGTTACTATGAATTCTGTTTTACTTACATACTGCAATTATTGGAATATTGGTTTTATTAAAACAAATTACCTAATGCAAAATATGGACATCTATGAAGAACGAGTATCCATAGTAACTGATTACGTAATAAAACGTTGTCCAGTTGATTGATTGTATTTGCGTCCGGAAAAATTTTTTACAATCATACTAGACTGTAAATTTTTTTACAATCATACTAGACTGTTAAATCGCATTTTCTGGACTGAAAAGTTTGACGTAAAACTGACAAATGTGACACGGTATGAAATAAAATCAATTTTTGGTGAATGTGAAATAATATTCCACATCTGTGAAATCATATTTCACATGTGTGAAAACATACTGTAAAAGGTATAGAAACATTAAATTATCATTATTGTTATTTCATGCATTTAGCCATTTGTCAAAGTGTCAAGAAATTCAAGGTTTTTAGCATAGGACACCAACTACCTATGGTTATTATAAATGTAATCGTCACTAGCGGTAACTATCCACGCTATTGGTTCGTTTGGCTAAAATTACGACATTTCAATGGTTGATAGATAATGCGTTGAATTGTCAATAAAATAATTAACAACTAAAAACTTAATAGTGAAAGAGGCGTTAGGAGGCATAGTGGTCTAACCAACACATGTCCATTTTTGATGATGAACCAGTAATGATTAAGTTTTTAAATGTAAAGAAGGAGTAGCGATAAATGCTCATATCGGAACCCGATAAGTCTAAATTTCGAAATATACAATAAGGACTGAGTCTTATTTTTGTTATGAAATGCTCAATATACAAGGTTTTCGAATTACCAAAGATACTTTTTATTTCGGTATCATTACTAAGAAAATAATTCTCAAAATTAATAAAAATATCGTTTTGTTGCACATTTATTGCAGTATTTTACAAACACCACATTAAAATACCTGAGGTATTTTTAGGTATTTTACAGCTTTTATGATAATACATTATATATGTGAAATCTCCAAGATACTGTAACGCGCTGATTCGTTACTTCGATAAATGCACATTTATACAAAAAAAATATATTTTTATTAATTTTGATAGGTAGACTGAACTTCAGAAATCATTTTCTTACTAACGGTACTGAAATAAAAACATATCTTTGGTAGCTTCGAAAGCCTTGTATCTATATTGTATAGGTCATAAAAAAATCAAGCCTTTATTGTATATTTCGAAATTTAAGCTTACTGGAGGCGATATGGGCCCTTATCGACCCTCCTCCTTTGATATTATACTGACCTAACCCTTATTCATGAATTTTCAGATAGATAACGCCACAAGTTCATTGGTTCTATTGTTACAATATACATTTTAGAACATTGAGCACTTTTCGATTAGTTTTCAATTTTTCAATGACAATTTTACTAATAGTTTTTCATAATGTACGTGAGTGCTTTTCATTTGCCTTACATTTCGCTACCACAATAATAGTAGATTACTTACCAAGGCGGGAAGTAGAACATTACGCGGAGAGCAATGTTGCTGCCCGAGGCGCGAAGCGCCAAGGGAAGCAATTGCTCGACGCGTAATGTCTTCCCGCCGAGGTATGTATACTATTTTATTCACAATCGTACATAATTATGTTCTTACATTGATACCTTATACTTGATATATGTAGGACACAAAACCAGCGTTTTTATTCAGGTGGCGATAAAATGACAATTGCTGCAACAATTGACAAAGTAAATTCGTGTCACTACTAAACCAAATTTAATTACATTGCTCCTAATTGCAATTTACACGATTTAAAATGTCTGATAGTGAAACTGATGTAAGTTGCACACCACCGGAATTGCGAGAAGTTGCTAAAACAGTGACTGACTGTTTGTTACCTGCTAAAAGTAAAGATAGATACGAAAACTTCTGCCATCTGTTGAGAATATTTAGAACGAGCAAAAGGTAAGTAATGGATATTACTAACCAAGAGAACTCATTACTAACCAAGAGAACTTATTATTGACTCTGATGTATAATAAACTACTTTCTAACTTTTTAAACGTCAGTAATGAACACATTATGTATCGATTGTGAATAAACATATATATAGTTGTACTCTAGCCCATTAATTTCTCCGGTTTAACGAACATGAGGCAATAAAAGAAATATTGAGCGTATGCAAGTCACGAAATATTTTAATTAATTAAAACTATGAAGACGTTCATAAAACGAATAATTAACCACAAAATATAATTTTAGTATACCGTATAAGCAACAGTGATCTTTATAATAAAGTTTTGTATTTGTTGTTTCTAATTACCTATGTTAGTATACGCCTGAAACATCACATAAATTGATGAAAACCTATAGTTGGTCGAAATACTAATAACATCATAACTGGTTGTAAAGTCGGGCCTGCAGGAATTGGTTTTTATAGCTCTGAGATTCAAGTACTGATAGTTTTGATTATTATATTTTGTTAAAATATTTTTAGACTCGAGTACCGACAGTAACAACTATTGTTAAATTGTCTTAGAAAGAGTGTTCAACAACAGTTAAACATTCAGGGCCGTCTTCTTTTCATTTTTGTTTTTCTTTTTTGAGGATATGTAATTTAAGTATGACGGAATAGAAACAATTGAAGCTAGATAGAAACGATTTATATTTTAAAGATTATTTATAACGATTTTCGTATTTATAACCTTCTTTTTATGTCTTTATAAATGGAGTTTTTAAAAATTTAAAGTTATACCTTAAAATGTCCTAAATACTTACCTGATAACATTTGACATTTGAGTTTAAAGTATCCTTTTATTTAAGGCTTTAAGCAGTAATCTGAGTAATCGTATAACAGTTCTTTGTTGGAATAATCACTACTGTTAAATACTGTGAAATACCGGTCATAAAAACCAATTTCTGCCAGCCAAACTACACTAAAATAAATTAGTTTAATATCAGATACCTTTAGCTTGTATTTTGATATTTCAAAGTAAGTTGCGAACTCTCGTCGAAAATAGTTTTAACTTTTTTGTATAACAGAGTGCTCCGTCAATACTCGAGGTTATTTATTGGAGTCTGTGACACATTACCGCACGGACAAAACGCCGAAAAGGGCCTGTCGACATATCGCCGAAGGTTGGTCAAAAGACGAAAAGTGGGCACATCTCCGAAAGTTATAAAAACGACACCGAACAGATCGAAAACAAATCTCCGAACGTGGTAAAAACGCCGAAACAGATCTGTGGACAAATCGCCGGAGGTGGTCAAGACGCCGAAAGGTATATTTGGACAAATTGCCGAGCGCGATCTAAACGCCGAAACTCATTTGTAGTGAAATCGCCGAAACGTATATGTGCACAAATGGCCGAACGTGGACAAAACGTCAAAAGGTATATTTGGATAAATCACCGAACACGGTCAAAACCCATCTGTGGACAAATCGCTGAAACATATTTGTGCACAAATGACCCAACGTGGAATAAAAACCGAAAAGTATAAAACGATACTACATGGATAGAAATCTTTACCGAAACTATTTATATACCAATATTGAAACTTTAATTTAAAAACATTGTGCCTCAAGTTTTCGGAATTATTTCCTGGGTTTTATTTAAAAAAAACTGTTGCTTTTTAATGTTTCCATATAAATTATATACAATGCTCGACACGTGCTCTACACTCTTCTTAGACCTTTTTCTAGAGCATGCTCAATGGCATCTGCCAGAGAAGCCAAAGTATCCGACTGAAGTCGCCAACCGACCCATAGTCATCCTTACCTACTGTAATGATTAAAATAATTAATCATTCAAATTTGCTAACTTTGCCCTCTGTAAAGTTAAGGTTTGGTTATCACAAATCAAATACCAATTACTGCATTTTCTTGGATATATTTTAGACAAAAATATATTATTCTAGTTACACGTTTGAACTCTTAAAGTTAATTAATTTAATCAATAATGTCTTACGTGCTACTTACGAAATATGCTACTCAAGCAAGATGTATTGGACTTCAGCAATTATGCACATATTGTAATAATGTGTTTTTCTAATTATTTCCAAACATCAGATTTAAAATTAAGCAATACCATAATTTCTAACAAAAACCAATTTATTCAAATTTACCAAATTTTATAATTATGTTCCTCCATCACACTACCATCTCTTTTTAAAAGATCCTTAGAACATACTTGCATACATACTTGCTTTATTAAGGCTGTTCTATTTTATTTTTAGGTATACAATTGTCACATATTACCAATATTTCCCTGAATTAAAATTATCTGTCATATTTTATATGTAAATTGCTTGATTATTTAATTATTTCGTGTTTTTTAGATTCTTATAAGCCTATAGAAAAATTTGCTTGTCAATACATAACGATCTGATTCTATGCCTTTAACGTAAAGAATGTACCTAAATTAAAACCGAATAGCAATCATTTTGTTTCGCTGCAATTTGGAACACTTTTGCTTTGGCTTACTAAATGACTTCCACTGAATGTTGCTAAAAGATGGAGGTGTCTATCTATCAGAAAAAAGTTAGTTGTAAATGTTGCTACAACATTAAATTAAATATTGTTCTACGCGCTTACTTCGAGAGACTTTTGTTCGTTTACCAATAATTTTTGGATGTATTAATTTAAACCCTTCTCACAAAATCTTTTTAAACACTAATTTTGCATACTGCATTTCCTTTATAGCATTTTTAGTATTTTATAATAAAATAAAAGCTATGAGGTAATTGCGAAAATTTGGAGCAATATCTTTTTTTCAATTAAAGATCCGATATTGGTAAACAGCTCTATTTATTTTATATCGTGTTATACTTTTCGGCTTTTTGCCCGCATTCGGCCATTTGTCCAAATATACCTTTTGGTGTTTTGACCACTTTCGGCTATTTGTCCGCAGATGAGTTTCGGCGTTTCAAAACCACATTCCGCGATTTGTCTACAAATGTGTTTTGGCGTTTTGACCACGTTTGGTGATTTGTCCACAGATTTCAGCGACTTGACCTCTTTCGACAGTTTGGTAAGAGCAGTCTGTCTGTTAGTTCGACAAAGTTGAGAGTTCGGAATCGTCGCCATGTTTCAGATTTATTCGGCGTCACTTTATGCTTTTAGGTATTGCTTCTCTTTCGGCGATATGTCCAGTTCCCATTTATTGTGATCTGTGAAATCGAAGTTCTCTCCCCCTAAGTAAAATTACTTCCGACGGCCGTGTGTTTAAATACTTCAAGCAGTGAAGGCAATAAAATCCCCGTCTAACAAAACACTTTGTAAGTATATCAAGATAATTTATGGCTTGGATACATTTCTTAAAAATCCCCTTTAAGAATTTTTTCCATTGGATTAAAATAATGTCAATTGATTCCTGGTAGGTGCAATTTTAGATTGTTCCCCCCATAAGAAAATCATACCGACAAAAGTGGCATCCTCTCAGTTCAGTCTGCGATAATTTGTCAAATAGAACGTTTCGTTTTAATTCATTCAATTCCCGAGAATGAGTTATAAGCTTTCGTATGAATATATAAAAGTTTTATGTTTCGTACTGTATTTAAAGTATATTTCTGGTAGAATAAATTTATTAAGAAAAATAAATAATAAAATTCGGAAGTACTAATTAAGATTCCTATAAGTTCTAATGTGTTGAATAATTTTAACCAGTTATCCAGGTCAAATTGTGTTACCAAAGCTGAAGATTATTTTTAAGAAGCTAATTTTTTGTAGTCTAATTAAATAAATTAAACTATTCTAACAATGTTGATGGAGTTCATGTAAAATTAAATGAATGAAATATAAAATGAATTATAAAGTTAGATAATGGGAGAATTAATTCCCTTTCGTCGTGGATATACTGGATTATTAATAATATATGTCTTATAAAAACTTCAGTTCATTATTAACATTGTGTCTATTAGTTGACCCTTGTTGGACTCGGTTAAGATTGTATCAGTCAGTCAGTATTTTTTTAAGTTTTCAAAGTTTAATTTTAACGAAGTTGGAATTATTGGATAATCAATGAGTGTTTTAGTTGTTACCAACTAGTGTGCAGTGATAAAGGCCTTTGAATGGGATAAATAGAGAACAACAAAATACTTAGTAAAGCACAAAAGCATATTTTTTATAGAGCGTAAAGTTTATTGATGTTACTACGTATTAATAATACGAACTTCGAATTGAAACCGCTTTAAAATGTGAAATCTCTATTATCGTTGTGATATAATCTAAATGTAATTCCATATTCTTTTTAATGGTTTTAACGATGCCTTCTTGTACTAGAACTATCTGTATTGAAAGAAATAAATATTCAATGGCGTGACTACGATTTCAATAAATTTTATTTTTAATAAATTTAATTTATAAATTATATCAATACAATACTATAGATACTGTATTATACTCAAATTAATTCATACTTTACATTTGTTTCGGTGTTTTGTTTAGGAAAGTGTAGAGTTAGTCTGAATCAATTTTATTGTAATACAGCAATAACAATATTATAGAAAAAAATAGTGAGCGTTCGAACACATAGAGATTAGGGCTCGTAGCTAGAGTCGGACAGATAAAAACATGTTTGTTAAATTTAATTTCGATATTTTTTTTATAATCATACTTAAATCTATTTTGCCGACGCATGTAAAGATTTATGGAATTTGTTAACATCAAATCTGTCTGCGAAGACAGAGATTCCAGGTCTCCCGATTGACTGACAAAAGTGGTTGTCACTTACTCAATCAAGAACGCCAGTTGCGCGCTAAATAGTTATTCATATTGTCCTTTGACGCTGTACTGTTAGCTATGTTTTTATATTTAGCTAGTAGAAAAATTAATTAAATTAAAAATTAAACATTATTAGTTTAAGATAAGTTACTGTGCGTAACGTACGTGCGTAAATTCTCTTGCCAAACAGAAAACTTTTTTATTAGTGGGTTTTCGAATAAAACCTTTACTTTATTTAAAACTTCAAATGTTCCATTAAAATTAACCCATCGTAAACAAGGTGATCAAAAAAGAATACTTTTGGTTTAACTGTTTGATGATTAAACCTTTCTAAATCGTTTTCTAGACACTTTTCTAACGTTTAGGCATTTCGTTATTAGTAGGTATAGGATTTGTATGCACTTAAAAATGCTGAAATATGCATGCACTTATGCACTATAAAAACGTGAAATATGCACTTAAATATGCACTTAAAAATCATGAAATATGCGTTTATTAGAAATCTTTTATAAATATATGCACTTTCATTATTAAAAAAACACCTGTTTAGCGTTATTTACATTTTATTCACAGAAATTATTTTAATTAGACATCCTATGCAATAATTTAATTAATTATATTTTCTAAACATAGAGCGTTACAGTTCACAATGACGTACATTTTTAAATTTTCAAAAGTAAACATATGCCTATTATCCCTAAATATTGTTTTATATTTTGAGAAACTCCGTTCCACATCGCAAGACATAATTGGGGCATATTTAAAATTGTTTAATTCTACAAGCGAATAATGTTTTAGCTCGTCTAAAATGTCTTGGCCAGATAATGCATCGTTTATGCTTTTAATTAAGTGAAAACCAGGATTTTTGTCTATAACCGATTTAAATTTTTGTTTTATAGTCAAACCCTTTTACTTTATTCAAAGAAACACCTAACACCTGCTCAAGAGATTCATCTAATGAATTTCACTGACTTTATAATTTCTGAATTACTTTAGCTAAACGCACAAAATTTGTCAAAACAAACAATAATTCTGCCCTCACCTCCTTAGTATTAAAAGCATCCTGTGCGCTTTGTATGCATAGTGCATCGTGTTTATTAAGTTTATTTACAAATGCTTTAATAATATCAAAATAAGTTGCATAATATTCTGCTGCAGAACGCCTAGTACCCCACTTTGTTATTACAGGCTCAGGTGGGAGAAGGACTTCTTGAGCAGTTTCCCTAAATATTTGTATGCGATATGGAGCTTTACAAACAATTGTCTTTACATCTGAAATTATAGAGTTTACGTTAGGATATATTTCCCGCACTTTTTCCGCAACTCTATGCATTGCATGGGCAAGACAAGTTAAGTGGATCATTTTTTCGTACAGAACTTGTAAGCCTGCTCCAGCCTTAATCATGTACGGTGCCGCGTCGGTGACGAACAGAAGTACTTTGTTGTACTGTATGCCGTCCGACCACAAAATAGCCATCGAGTCATTAAACAATTTTGCCACAGAACAATGATTGGTGCTCTTGAAAACGTCCATTGCTAATAGATAGGATTTGGGATTGTTCTCCGAATTTAAAACGCCAATTATAACGTTAGCCACGTATCTGAAAACAAAAATTTGATTTTTATTTTATCGAACTACATAATTAGTCGGTTACAAACAATTAGCGCAAAATAGTTATTTAAAAAAAATTATATTTTAATCAAGCAAAAATATTGTTGTGATTAAATATGTAACTAACAAAATAAAACATCCGTAAATTGCTCTGCTGTCTTTAATTAGTTAAATTTTACTAACAAAACGAAGGAAATTAAGTTTCTACGCACCTTCCACTAGTGTCAGTAGATTCGTCAATGGCAACCTATATGTAGTTATTCGCTACATGTTTTCTAATTGATTTTATGGTCTCTTCGTATAAACGAGGTAAATAATTTTTCCTGAGTGTAGACTCGTCGGGTATTGGCATTTTTGAAATTTCTTCCAGAAAATTACGAAATGCTGAGTGATTAATTTTACTTAACGTGATATCTGCAGCCACTAATGCACTACATAGTATTTTATTAAATTCGATAGATTTGCTGGACTCACCGCGCGAATTATTAAGGTAACAATGTTTGTTTTTTTGATTTCAGGGCAACACACTTTTGACGTCGAACCGTGTTCAGATGTTGTGTAACTTGAAAGCGTTTCGTTGCAGTCACTTTATCGTCGCACACTGTACAATACAACACCTTATCGTCAGTTGTAAGAACACTGAATTCCTTAACATAACTTCGAAGTGTAACAGACACAGACCGTTTTTCTTTACCCATCTTTACACTCTAAAATTTGAAACTGAAATGCAGTTTGCAATTTCTGAACTGTCTTAATTGAAAGATTACAAGATTAGTAAACAAAAGTACAGGCAAATTTTTCTATGAACAGGAAGTTGTCAAAGGGTCTTTGGAATTTCCTAATACCTATTTATCACAGTACCGCAGGATGTAAGTATTTAAATTTTAGTTGAAACTTTTTCTTTCTTAGAAAATATTAACAAGTACACAGATGGTTAAGGCAGTAAAATATTTTAAAGCCCATGCATTTATAAAAAACACCTAAATATGCATTTATATGCACTTTCAAATTGACATATGTGATTCATATGTGGCTTAAACATGTAGAAATATAACTCTGCATATGTTTGCTATAAGCAGAAAAAAACATGCAAATGCATAGAAATCCTATACCTAGTTATTAGTATTTTATGAAAAACCTACACCTTATGAGGTTTGTATCTCGAAACAATTGACTATTTTTAATTACTTGAATTTGTTAAACTGCCTATAAGTATATTTTTTATTTCATCTTAAATACTATGCACAATAGTAGAATTAGTTGTGAAGTTTTCTAGTGCAAATAAAATTGACTTTCTTGTTTCAGCATACAGTTCAGCGAATAAAACTAAACGTGTAATATTAGATAATTTGAAAATTTGAATTAAATTTGACTAATTACGTTATTCCTTATGCAGAAATAAACAAGATATAATGGATGCCTATGTCATTAACTTATTACTTTTCGTAGATTGATCGTATAAACTATAGGATGCATGCAATTAAATCCAAGCCTTTGACAATCAGTGAACATTACAAGAATGTTTGAGTTGCTATAGGGAATAGCTTTCCAATTTCCTTTTAATGTTAAAAGGTAGGATAATTTAATTTTCTAGCTTAACATCAATATTTTTTGTTTTCTTTGTCTAATCAATACTACAAACCTATAGCAAAAAGGTTATGTAGACTTAAAATATACATTTTGTCAAGGTACAAAAAAATACGTTTGCGAATACAAAAGTTAAACCATCTGTAGTAGTTTGTTTTACCGTCTTGTTTCTATTCGTGTGTTCAAACTCAGGAGAAAATTGGAGATCGAGAGAAGTTTATAGGACCCGTTTTACTTTTACTGTGTATTGAAGCATATTCTAAGATTTTGTCACAGGAAAACGCTAAACCAATTTTTCACCTGTTCTTCAAAATTTGATATGCCTCGCAAAATCGTGCGCCTCGACGCCTTTCACGACTTAGTTATGCACAGACAGTCTCGGGCGTCACCTTTTACGCCTCGTCGCCCCATCACCCTAAGTAACGACATCCACTTTTCTTTTTATTCTTCATGCGAAAATACTTTTTAACATTGAATATTTTTAATTCATTCTAATGTCTTACAGAAGATAACGTATTCACAGAAGCGTATTACTTTTTTTTTCACTTTCAAATTTAAATAATCTCAATAGCAGTTGCTTGATTTTCAATTTTCTTCCTCTTTACAGTTATGCATTAGTATAAAGAAAGTATTATTTAGGAATCGCCTCTTTTATATTCCAAATATTTAAATAGACGGTTTTTGACGCTGGGAAAATTAGTTTATTACAAGCGCAAGTAGTACGTGTAGAAAGTGTTATTATTATTAATTAACAACAGGAAAACTACAACAGTTTACCAGTTGCAACATATCAGATTACCACTCATGCTGATGTTTCAGAAACCAAGTAATAAAAACAGATATACCACTTCAAATAAAATCATCCCAGAAACAATCTTGTGGAAAATAATCTTTCCGCAAGCAACCTCGTGTAGCTTTTGATACAACGTTTCCCGTTGTAAAAGTAATTTAAGTCTTAGGGAATTACTTATATAGCGATAGCTAGGATACTCACTACAACTAACCTTTAATTACTTAACCATTCTTAATCCCTAGAGTTCTTGAAAATCAACAACTTAGTGGTAAACCGAGCGGTGTACAAGGCTGGGAGATTCCGCCAAATTCAATGGGAATTTTACGGGGGTCCCTGGGAATTCTGAGGGAATCAACAGGAATTCTACAAAGATTTTATATATATTTTGGGGGATTTTTAAGAAACTTTTGACCCTCATGCCAAAACCTAATTTTAGGTCAATTTTAGGTAATAATAGATTGTAAGGACTGTGGTTTATCATAAAACTATATTTTTTGACGGTGTCTCCTAACCATAACCTACATTGTATTTGGCTAATTGCCAATACGTATTTCGGTAACGATGTTACCTTTTTCTCGGCATGAAACCGTCTAATTCTTAATAACTCTCTTTTTCTGTGGGTGAATCTAAAGAGCCAATTACAACCATGCAAAAAAGATTTTTAACACAAACATGCAACTAAGAAAATACGTATGTGATTTTAATTTTGTGGTTATCATTTATCCGCATTATAATTCTGTTCCCAGGGTCACGAATTCGGCTACATTGAGTAAAGATCCATAAAAGTCAAGAAAATAAAATACATCGTGGAAAAAATTCTCTTTTGTGTGTATATTAAATTCAAGCGAGGAGTTTTGCTCAATTAATTTACATAGCCACGAACCGTAAATTCTGAAATATCATTTGAAGAAATAGTCCGTTCGTAAGTTCTGTGTACTAGCGCACACGTGAAAGACGGTGACTATTTACTAGTTGCTGTAGAGTTTTTGGGAAGCTTTCGAGGATAGAGTAAGAATTCGTTCAAGTCATAGTTTTGAAAGATTTACAAATCATTTTTACAGTACGATATTCTACAGTATCGTATTAATTCACCTAAATTTTGAATAGGTCCGGGCTAGTGCCCGGCCGTCGTGTGGTCATAATTAGCATAAGTATCGGTATTCATTTTAGCTACCAATAACAATTTCAAAAGTAATTTTAAAGAAGTTCTCAAAAATAGCAAAGAAAAAGGGCTTGTTGGACAGATACGTTCAAAAATTTTAAAGCGAGATTTGGCACGCTTGCAAAGACAAGTCCGCGCATTTGTCATAGTATCTTACACCCAAGTAATGGCCCAATTAATACATACATACATAATCCATTCCCCTTTTACCGCATTTTTCAGTGTCGGGGTTCCACACAAACTAAACTCTTATGGGAGTGCAACGGAGGTAATGTAGCTATTGCAGCAAGTACATTACGCTCCCCCATACTTCATCACTCATACAACTTTCATACCTTAACCTAAGGAGCTCAAACACGATAGTACTGAATTTTTAAAATTCAGTCGCCACCGATGTTTTAACCCCTGTCCCTCTGAACGAGAGGTAGGATCTCTACCACTCGACCACGGAGGGCCTTTAAGGAGGCCCAATTAATATTATACTGAAAATCAAAATATTTTGAATTGCCCTGTATAAATCAGTAGTGCTTCGAAGCGCTCTGTTTGTATGAGGCGCACCTTATTATCTTTCAGATGTCCCAAAAAATCTCACTTGGTATAATTTTAATAAATGATACCACAATGGGTCAAAGTCAAAACTACCACGTATGTACATCCGTTTTGCGAAGTTGTGATTTTTTATAGAATCGACTGTGTCACGGCCAGTATATTTAACAGGTTTGATGATGTGACCCTATGTTTGTTAACAATGTGGGCGATGTTTTTGACCTGGAATGGCCTTCACTGGGGAGGATTCATCAAGGCTTTTTTGGTAGAGAATACACTAACGGAAGGGGAAACTTGCTTGGTGCGTAGCTCAAACTGATAAATAAATAATTAATTGACTAAAACCTCACCAATCCACTCATCAA
This sequence comes from Agrypnus murinus, assembly GCA_929113105.1. Classification (NCBI taxonomy): domain Eukaryota; kingdom Metazoa; phylum Arthropoda; class Insecta; order Coleoptera; family Elateridae; genus Agrypnus; species Agrypnus murinus. Next base: position 88,360,608 of record OV816024.1, read on the forward strand.
AGTTGACGATACTGTGTAAAAAATATGCACAAAGGAAAAGGATTATAAGATATTAGATTATAAACATGATATAAAGTTGACAACGACTATGATAGTTGACAACAACTATTGTATAACTCGCTAATATTGCAGATTTAACATATTCGTTTATATATGGTTCATATATTCGCTTATATTCGTTTCTTAGGAAAAGCAAACGCTAGCAAGGAACAGAAAAGCCTGGAAGGAATGTGTACAGGACTTGGGACTCGCCTCCGACGCCTGAAAGGCAGAAGGAGAAAGAAGAAGAAGTTTATGTATGAAAAATATATTGAATACTGTGTGTTTACAAAGAACATAAAGTGACACTCTTGAAGATATTTCCAAAAAAATATTGGATAAAAGTTGGCAGTCAGCATATGACCCACTAGCTAAGCGTTAACACTATCAACATTGGACCAATTAGCTACAGCAAATAATCGTAAAAATAGTAGTGAGTTCATATGTAAGATACGATTGAAGTCCGTATACATTACAAAAATGATTTGTAAAATAGAGTTTTAAAATTCTGAGAAAATAAACACAAGCAGTCAAGCTACTCGAGTATGTATTTCAAAGCGTTCATTTAATCTGTTATAGCCAATCCAGGTCTATATCATGAAAAGTAGTACGCGAATTGGACTCCGTACTGTATACGCATATCATAATACGATTATTGTAAGGCATGTATTTTTAGTGATTTCAACTAGGACCTATTTTTGTGACAGACGGTCGACCCTCAGGTAAATCGCCCTATACTATCCTTACGTCAAAAGAAAATAATCACAGTCCATCAAATGAGAACTTTTGTGTGATCTTAGGCAGCGGCACAACTGCCTGAACAGTCCCGTAGCGCATTTCTTACTTGAACGTCTTGCGGTGCACTTCGGGTACAGTCAGAAGTACAAGTGTATAAAGTTGGCGGTAAGAGTGTGAGCGATGCTGCGTCTCCTTTGCCCCGAAAGCCGTTTTTCTTCCCCATTTACGCAACCCCCATGAAAGTTCTTGTTTGATGGATTGTAAGTTGTAAGGTAGGTAGGAGAAGTTTCATGAAAGAGAATCAAATCAAAGAGATAGGTGAACTATACTGTAGTATGTGTATAAATGATTCAGAGAGTAGTAAGTGCTCTAAATTGAAGCTGACACAAACCCGATTTTTTCTGCTCATTCATGAACGTTGGTAAAACGTTTTCGAAGCTTATGTTAGATAAACCTTTAGTATAGCATTGTAGTGTTACCCTTTCGCCATTTAAAAATGCCCCTCCAAAACTGAAATATTTATAAGAAGTTAAATAGACCGCTTAGAAAACTTTTACGTCATAGACGTGATAACATCTTGTTAAACTTCAATCGGTTTAATCAGGTGTATAATTTATTTATAAGTTGTGTTATAGTCGATGTAAATAACACTGATTTTTAACTGAAAAAGAATGGTTTAATTCGTAAAAGCAGAATTCTCCCGCAAAATATTTTAATTCGTTACTAAAAATATTGTATTTGTATTAGTTAGATACGAGTCCTTATTTTCCTTATTTCACAGCAAAGCAATTATTCAACAAGAGCGAACATTCATTAAGAAAATTTTATTCTTTGTTTGTGAAACGGAATTCCTAATTTTTAGGTTAAATTCAATCTAAACCCACTTAATTAAAACGATCCAGTAATTTGATAAACCAAACAGTCCCTTTAGTTATTTATACGTAACCCGCGTTTGAGGTTTTAAAAATGCAAATATAGCTGTTCGCTTCGACGTTTAATAATTAATTAAATATAAAACACATTTTCCTCTGTTTTGTTTGATTATATCTTTTTAAATGATAATTCATATTACAGGTATTGCATAAATAACGATGTTATTTCGTAAACTAGCATTTTGTAGTCTAACAATTAATAACGAAGAAAGAATTGATATCAAAGCAAAACTTAATTATAATATTTACCTTAATTAATGTTAGCCAAGTGCAATGCAATTTTACTTTTAAGCAAATTGTACCAGGACGTCGAGCAAATCAGCTGTCATTTCTAATTAATCGGGTTCAGGTGTGCTAAATGTGCAAATCTCAAATCTGCGCTGTAACACACTAGGAGTACCGCAAGGCTCTGTTATCGGCCCTCTATTTTTTTATAATTTTTATAAATGTACGATTCTTAAACTTAATTTTGTATGCCGTCGATACCACATCGAGCACACATAAAGACTTGTCTAGATGATTTGAAGCTAACTTCTTATCAGTTAATACTTTACAAGTCAATGTATTACACATGCATTGCGATCAATTTTACGAAAACTTGAATTGGTTTTAACTATTACGGTATAAAGGTTTATAACCATCTCGCAAGCTCAACAGAAAGTATGAACCTTTCGAAATTTAAAGTAATGTTAAAACAATTTCTGTTCTAACAAGCATTATTTTTAGTCAAGATATTTTTAATAATTGGGTCGATAACGACATTTTTCATCTGTTCATGTATATTATCTGTTTTACCTAATATGTTATTTTGTGTAATTATAGTATACGTATCAACATATGACCTGCTTAAATAATAATGTTTGTATGAAACTCAATATATAAATCAAATCAAGTACATAATGCAATGGAGTGCTGTAGCAATAGCACATACAAAAGGTAGCTTTGTAAAGCTACACAAACAACCCTCCCCATAAAGAACACATTCCATACCAGATTGAGAGCAGAATATTAGTTCCAAATATAAAACAGCACAGCTTCTGAAGATGAAACATGCAACGACAGCTTTTGAGAAACGTATCCTCAATATATCATTATAAACCCTAAGCACACTCCTCCACACAGAATATTAGACCTACTGTTAGTATGGATGCGCAGACTCAGACCTTCGAATGCACGAATGAGTTACGAAATATACATTTTTGCTAATTGGATTAGCTTAAAGTATAGATGCTGCCACCGTTATTATTTAATATGAGCATAACCATAACGCTTATCTGTACACTCGACACTCTGTTACAACCTTAAGGCAACCATAATGTAAGTATGGTTAGTATTTGCACACTTCTCATTGGCTACGCTATTGTGATTGTCTACATTTCTTAGCCGCATTTTGTACCTTATAACCAGAGGCAGGAACGAGCGTGCTGATTTGGTATTTTCGAGTAGCCGTATGCATACGTATAAAATGACGGAAATTCCAGGTTTTTAAATTGTATTTATTACAATTATTCAACTAAACTATTTTTTTAAACTTACTGAACTTTATCTGGCATTAATTCTGCATATGAAAACGATACAACCTTCAAATGCTCACGAAGCGGTTCTTTCTACATATACACGAGTTTACATCTAATATAAATTCAAGGGATAGTTATAGAAACCAAAGTTTTTCAAATTATTGTTATTTATAGAATCGCGCTACATCGAGTTTTGTTAGTTATTGTAAATAATACTAACAAAATAATTTAAAAGTCGATGCTCGACATAAAAGATTTTGGAAAATTTGAATTTCGGACAACTTACTCTGTAGCGGCATTGTAAATATATTTACTAAGCATTGTGCAAAGCCCGAGGATAATCATATACGCCATTTTTTGTTAGAAGTATAATCCCAAAAATTAATTAATCATTGACCGGTGGTGCCCTCGCCATAGCAACTCGATTCTCCTCTTTGTCAACGCGAAAAATTTTAGATTTCAAAATATGTTTACATTCGTAAATTAATTATATTAATTGTTGATTAATTAATATTAACCAATTAATAAGTAATTGTACAGTAATTAGTAATTGTAAAAATCGTCATAAAGTAATAATAAATAAATTAATACTAAGAAAGAAACAAACAAAAAAAGGATGATAAGTGACATTCATTAAACAAGCAGACAACGTTAACAGAGCATGGCTCCGTGGATGAATGGCGGGATCTCAGATTAGAAAACCACGGAGAAAATGACGTAATAAATTTGTTTTTTGTAACATTTAACTGTCCAAACTACGTGTTACTTACACTATTTAATATTAATAGGCAATAGTCAAAATAGCCATGAAACGGGAAACTTCACCAACGTATTTTATTGACCAAACTTGTAACGGTATATTTTCTATCGGTCTCAAATATGTGTAATTTTGCATGTATATTTATTGAAAAACCTAAAGTCCGGTCCTGCAAATCTATATTTTATTTGTAGCTCAAATTTTGTTCGTATAAGCATATTTACAAAGTAATGTTTTAAAAGGTTGTTTTTGAACTCCCATGAAACCAGAAGACGCTGGAGCAATAAATTATGTCTTTAGTGCTTTGCTTGTTCACGTGTATCCGTTAACAACTGGCTGCGTTGCTAAAACCCTGATAAAATAGTCAGTGGCGCATTTACGTACAGCTTTATAAAAATATTCCAGTTTGCGTTCTGAGAAAACATGGTAAAAAACAAACTTCCCCTTCGTCTGAAAAATAACACCTAACACGTGTGGACAAATTCAGTTTGGTCTTTCTGCGTTTTAACTTAAAAACTGGATGATCCGCATGGTTCGCCTGCAGATGGTAGTGTCCTTGTATCAGCTCTCGCGTCACCCCATTTTCTATTTTTGTTCATTAGGACGAAAATCTCGTGTAGATGCTAGTAAAAAACTTCTTTGTTGCATAGAAAACAACTTCCCCGCGTAAAAGAGAGGTCCAAAATGCCAAGACACTTCCGATCCAGCTTTGAAAGAGTATAGTTGACTTCGGTCGACATTACAGAATTACCGTTTACTCTAGTTAATTAAAATTAAAGAAAATTCTAAATTTAGTTCTCGTATAGTATGATCGACTGCCGGTGTCGGATGCCGAGCAAAGTTATTTAAGAAAATCTACAGTTAATAATCATACCGTTTAATTAAGTGTCCGGATATTAATCAAGAATTTGCGGTTAATAAAAAGTACCGTTATATAGTTCAACATTTTCCCGGATGTTTGTGCTTTTGAAGAATGGGAAATTTAGCTTTTCCTATTAACAATGTAACAGCGTTACTACAGTTTACCGTATTGTATTCCCGTTTAAACAATTCTCGTACCGAAATAAATTAATAATTACAGACTTTCTCTTCAGTGATCGAAATCTCGATTAATAAATAAATTTGAGTTAAGTACCTTATAAATCCAGTTCAGATTTAAATAACAAGTGGGTTGCTTTAATAAAAACAACTAACCTTTGCTGATGGTTATCAAAATTAATTAATAACCAAATCTTATGGAACTTTTATGGTTGCATTCAGTTATTGTGTTTTGGGGGTGAATTTGTAAATAATGGTTTACCACATACAGATATTACAAGGGTTAATCCATTGCATCCTTGAATAATGAAAAGAAAAATCTACGGACATTCCAGGTTCCCCCTGCGGCGATTGTTTGATGTATGCAGGAGTCATATTTGTGCAGTTTAACGTTGATTTTGGTTTGAGAATTATTGACAACTAAAGGTACAGTGATTTATGTATTTTCTTGAGTGTTAAGTATTTATGTAAATTCGGTTTGAAATATGTATGTACTTCAATACAATTTTTTATTTATTAAAACTTCTTTAGTAAAAGAAAATCTTTTTTATACTTTTACATTTTTTCTGGTCTTTTCTCAAATAAATATGATTTTAAAGTTAATTAAAACCAGTAAGACTGAACCATATAATTATGAATGTTTTTATTAATATTTTCATTAAACTAAATTTTTGACTTTGTTGAAATTAACTAATATTTTGCACTAAATTTATATTGGTCTGATTTCATTTTCTGAATAGTGATTTCAGACAGATTTATTAGATTCATTTAATCTATTCGATCTATTTAATTATCATTATTAAGCTTCATAATCAGATGGCGCCCTTCTTGTGTATGTTTTGTGTTTTTTTAAACCTTTATCCATTACTTTATAAATTAGACAACTGCAGAACCAATACCTACGACCTAAATTAAAAATTTGTAAGATAGAGCTAAATCTCAAGCCGTGGTAATCTTGAGCATCTTTTGAAGTAAGTATAAATTTTTAATATTGCTTTTATTGTTTATTTAGTCCGGCAAAAAACCTTCGTTTCAAACTAATGGAAAAACTTTAAATAGACACAGCCGAGAATGCACCATTTCCGAGATATAGCGTGTTGAAGTTTTCAAAAATCAATTTCTAAACAAAGACTTACTTAATAAAATTAATAGTACATAAATATTTCAGTACTATTATAATTAATTATTATCTAAACTTTCGATACATTTCCCACAACGCCGAATCAATGAATGATATTTGCAGTGGACTTTACCTCATTTTTTATTTATCAATATTATTATCGTTTTAATAGCGAGTGTTAGTATGTTACATGTAGATAACAGAAGATCTCATTTAGGATGTGTTGATCATAACATTGATTTATTATTAATATTGTTTTTTTAACTCTTTTATTAAAACTGAAAATATCTCCGTATCTCAAAAAGGTGCCTTTTCGGATATGTGCTGATACAATTTTTTTTATTAGTTTGGTCAGTAGAATACTTCCGAGAAGTTCCCTGAAAAAAAATCACCCTCTATGAAAATCGAAATTTTTGTAAATTATACTCTTCGTCAAAGATTCGCATATAAGGATAATGTGGAATTTTAAAACTTCAATAAGCATTATTCATTAATGTCTAAAAATTTATTTAAAATTATTTTGTATACTTGTCTAGCACATTGCGAGATTTATGTGTATTAACTGTCGTCGTGACATTTATTTTCAATGATCTCTTTTTTTGACAGTGTAAAAAAGTCATTCAAACGTGCTAAAATATTTCGTGCTCAAGATACAAACAACGTTTTCTTCGCCTCTTTTCGTATGCACTCTTATTTGACGGATATAAACAAAAGCTTAACCTTTGCTTCTTTATAAACTTTAATCAAATGAATTATTGCAACCCATAACCTCAGAACATCCCAAGTAACACATTTGATTCTTTTATTACGCTTAAAGCTTTAAAAATAACTATGGAAACCCAGTTAAAACATGACGGTCAAAAGGCTAACTTATTGAAGGATTTCCTTATATGCAACGTTTGTTGTGTGATTACAATCCTTGGGGTTTAATATTAATATTTATTAAATAAATGCAATCGAACAAAAACAGTTGAAAATGCTAATCTCACCATTCTCAGATGTACGTTTGAAAGCGTTCGTTATTTAACAAACAAAGACGGGGCCGTCTTACTCCTTTTTCCGGGTTATCCACCCACTTATCTCTACCTTAGGCTTAACTCCCCTCTTCCGGCTTACCCTCCCCCCCAACTTATCTCTCTCTCTCAGACTTGCCCCCTCCAGATAACCGCCTTTCGGATTCTTCCACCGTCTTACCCACCTTTTCTTACCATAAAATGCTAGATTAAGTCGTGTTGACTAGTCTACATAGCGAAAGCTTCAATATAAAAAAAGAATCACGTAATCGTCCCAGTAGAACTCTCATACAAACTGGAACAAAAAATGAGCCTTTGTTTTAAATATGTAGAACTGTAGACATATGATGGTAACTTATAGAGCTATTTAATTGGTTATATTGAAGCTTTATTCAGAGATAAATTGCTTATAAAACAGTTTGATGGAGTAAGATTGCTGGTAAAACGTTCCCACATCATAAATGTAAGGCTCCTTTATTGAAGCATCTTCTACAGCTTTTTTCTTACTTCATAAAAAGCTTGGTAAGATTTTTTACATAGAGACAAACCACGTAGAATTATAAGACATGTGTAACCCTTTATACAATATTTTTATGCAACTGTTTTAAAGCTTAGGTATCTATTTCTCTATAGTCGTTATATAACATTGAATTTTAAAGGATTTTAAAGAAAAACTTTCCAGCAATATAGTTATTTAAGCCAAATGCTAAGAGGCTCTGAAATGAAATACAAATATTTTATAATTTGTGTATGCATCTGAAATTTTTTTTTCAACCTATGTATCAGAACTGTTTTACAGCCAAACTTAATTCGTTAATTGGAATTTCATGCACTGCTTGTTGATAAGTTTACCCTACAATGTGAATCAATATTGGAAAAAAAATTAGCGAAGCGGTAATTAAGAAGAAAGTTTGAATTAATACTTGAAAGATACTGCAGGAATCAAACTTAAAAATACTGGAGGCATTAAATTCTCAAGCTAGTAACAATAATTTGAATAAACTGGCCACTTTTACGAAAGGAATGTCAAAAAAACGAAAGCGATAACAAATGTGATGTAATTAACGCCAATGATGAGGGAGTATCCCAAAACTGGGATGTTGCGACAACATTCAGAAATAGAACCCACACTAAGCAGAGTTTCTTGACCACAGTATTAGTCTTGGTATTAAAATTTGACAATGGGCAACTACGTTCGGAATTAGTCGTAGTTTTGAAAAACTGATTTTGAATCATCATCTGCCGAACACGCTCTTATCGGATCCTAGAGGGCATAGACGAGTTGCGCTTATTGTTAATTATTTTGATAATCCCGTAGTCCACTTGCGCCGAAACCATTGCAGGTACATAAAATATTCAGGCCGACTTGCGCTTGTTGCTGACCCATGAGAGCCCAGCAGGTGGTACCGAGAAGTATTTGCACTCCATATATCCCAATATCGGAATGGGGAATATAAAAACTTTTATTAAAATCTGAATGAAAAATTCACAACAATTAGTTGTTCTTGTACTACAGCTTCCGCACAGCACACATTTTTGGAAGAAACTTTGAAGAAGCCCCAATATACTTAATTATCTACAAAGATAATCTAAATATTGCGTTAACCTTTGAATCGTCGATTAAAATGCTATTGGTAAAATCAAATCAAATCAGTCCCTTTGTCCATATTAAAATATTTCCAGTGACTGAATCAATGAATGGATCATTTAATGTTTACAGTTGTGTCGTGACTGATTTATTAATTTTTACAAATTTACATCTATGTAACTTCTTACAAAACTGAATATTAATAGAGGGGACCGCCATTAGAGGTGGTTTTTATCACTATTAATGCTGTTGAAGTAAAAGAGATTATAAAGAATTTTTCTGGAATACTAGTATATACCTAAATCGATTCTACTGCCATTGGCGCAAGTAGACTATCGGATTAACGGGCCTTTTTGGCCATCCGGATTAGTCCAGATAATATCGTCGCAACTGGGATATACCCATCCTGACACTACTAAGCACTCCAAGAAATATTATTCTTAACAATGTTGGTAATAACGGTTATTGTTGGCATTAAGGTTTCGAATTATGTTGAAAAAAAGCTTTAGCTAGTGTGACTGATAACATTTAAATTTTACGGATCTGTCAGTATACTATCAGAATGTAAGGGGAATCAACAGTAAGAGTAACAGTAATTTTTAATGCTGTTTCATCCTGTGAATATGACATTATTGCATTCACCGAGACGTGGCTTACATCTAGTATTCATAATTCGGAATTATTTTCACTTGATTTTTCTGTATTTAGCTCGGACAGAAGGTGTGAACAGATGGGGGTACGCAGAGGAGGTGGGGTTTTGTTGGCAGTTAAATCTGTACTTTCAGCAATCCAAGTAGACACTCAGGCCTTCAGTATCTTGTATGGTGTTGATGTTGTAGGAGTCAAACTAACTTTAAAAAATCTGTCCCTTTATATCTATGTCGTGTACATTCCGCCTAGTCTGCAAATTGAAACATATGAATCGTTTTTTGAAATACTTAGCTCGCTTGCTTATATTTATGAGCATAACATTGTAATTATGGGTGATTTCAACATACCAGAATACATTGAGTATGTAAGATCTGAGCAGGTTGTAGGTAAATGTGTGCCATTAGTTAACTTTATTAATTTTTTTAATGTGAATCAATTTAATTTTATTGAGAATGAAAATGGTCGAATTTTGGACTTAGTTCTATCAAATGTTGTATGTACTGTAGATCGATCTACCGATGTATTGACTATCGAAGATATCCACCATCCTTCCTTGGAATGCTCATTAAAAGTACATCTCAAGCCTAACTTCAATAAGCTTAAAAGCAATTTGGTCTACTACAATTTTCATAGGGCGAATATGGTAAACTTATATCAGAATCTATCCTATATTGATTGGAATTTTCTAAATTTTATTTCAAATGCTAATGTTGCCTGTCTACAGTTTTACAGTAAAGTATACGAAATATTTGATGTTCACGTGCCTAAAACTAAAATATGTAACACGAGATATCCACCATGGTATTCCTCTGAAATAATTAAAAACTTAAACAAAAAGTTCAAAATTAGGAAAAAATCAAAAAACATAATAAACAAACAGACATTGAGAATTTTGAAAAACTACGTAGGGAAATAAAAAAAGACATTGATGCAGCTTATAATTTATATATTTGTAGAATTGAGAATAACATAAAAACTGAACCTAAAAAGTTTTGGCGTTATGTCAATGACAAAAAAAGTTCAGGTGATATTCCCTACTTTATGCTATATGATAATGAAATCCTCAACAACCCCTAGAAAATTGTAGATAACTTTGTTCGGTTTTTTCAAACCTCATTTGTTGATTCTACTGACTTTGAAGCTAAACCAGACAATGCTTGCTCTTCAGAGAACTTACAAATAAATTCAATTACTGAATCTGAAACACTTAAGTTTCTCGAAAAATTAAAACCCAAATCTACGATGGGTCCGGATCTAATTCCAGCATTCATATTAAAAGATTGTGCTCAAATCTTTGCATATCCGTTGACTGTTATTTTTAATTTATCTCTTGCATCTAACACATTTCCTGAATTATGGAAAATCTCACGAATAAGACCAATATTTAAAAAAGGTGACATTAACGATATTAGTAATTACAGACCTATAAGTATCATAAATAATTTTTCTAAAATTTTTGAAATGGTGATTTATGAACACCTCTATGATTTCGTGAGGAATCGCTTAACTCCCGAGCAGCATGGCTTTATAAAAGGTAGGTCAACAATATCTAACCTTTTTTGTATTACTCAGGATCTTGCTGAGTCTATAGACGATGGCCGTCAAACAGATGTCATATACACGGATTTCTCCAAAGCGTTTGGCAGACTTGATCATGGCATGTTAATCTCTAAACTTCAGGATTTTGGTGTTTCATCCAAATTACTACTTTTCTTTTGTTCTTATTTAACGAATCGAACTCAGTTTGTAGAATGTCTTGGTCATCGATCTGTCGAGGTAGTGGGGAAATCCGGAGTACCTCAAGGGTCCCATTTGGGTCCTCTGTTTTTTATAATCTTCCTTAATGATTTGGTGTCAACTCTGGACGTCAAATATTTACTTTACGCCGATCATGTTAAGCTTTATTTCAACATTACGAATCCCGATGATTGTATAAAACTGCAAAACAGCTTAGCCAGGATGAATGATTGGTGTATGAAAAATAAATTACCTCTTAATGTATGTAAATGTAATATAATGACCTTCACGAAGCAACGAAATCCCATAAATTTTGATTATACCATTAATAATTCTATAATCAAAAGATGTTCCAATTTCTGTGACCTTGGTGTAGTATTTGATCAGAAGCTGTCTTTCCGTGATCACGTGTATAAAGTCGTTTCTGAAAGTTTCAAATCCTTAGGCTTTGTTATCAGGCATTCCTCTGATTTTCATGATAGTGGTACTATTAAACTACTTTATAATTCATTTGTTAGGTTTCGACTTGAATACGCTGCTGTTGTTTGGTCTCCATCATATGACATACATGTACCAAATTTAGAAAAAATTCAAAGGCGATTAATGAAATACATATGTTATAAGGAAGACAGAATATATCCACCCATTGGCATTCCGAACGACATTCTTTTAAATCGTTTGGCGATGGACAGTCTTGACCTGAGACGTATGAAGTCTCAAATTATTTTTTTCTATAAAATATTGAATGGCCTAACTGACTGCACTAAAATACTAAACTCTCTGCATTTTCAAGTACCGCGGCTTAATGCTCGAAATTATTCTACTTTTGCTCTACCAGTTCCTAGAACTAACGTGTTAAAATTTTCCCCGCTTTATCAAATGTGCGATAAGTACAATAAGTTGCAACAAAATATTGACATTTTCAACTGCAGTATGGCTTCTATTAAAAAACTATAGTGTTTCTGTGTCCGTTGTGCAATGAGCTCTGTGTATAACATTTGTATTAATTGCTGTATCTACTTATTATGCTAGTATTACTTAGCTGTAACTTCCCATTCTGTAATTGGTCCTGTACTGTAGAATGTGGTATATTAAATAAATAAATAAAACATAAATAACATTAACATAACTTTAATAGAAATAGTTTGCGGATTAAACTATTTCTATTAAAGTTATGTTAATGGATTACCAGTTTAAAAAAACTCAAAGCAGGGATTATGTCCCATTTTATTCAATATTGCTAAACTGCCTGTCGTTGGGCGTATGGTATCGCAAATTACTATGAATATGGAAAACGCATTGCTATCAGTTCCAGGAGTAATTAAATTCTTACCACTGAAAAAGGAAAATTTCGTTAAATATTTACAATAATTACTTAAATCACATCAAGTATTCAGAATACATGGCTGCATCATTTTAAGACTATTTTTTAAATAATGCTATATTTCTTTAAATTCTATATTGATTTCTTTATCATTTCTAATAGAAGATCAGGTTTAAGGAATTTTGGATACGTGTCTATTATCTCAAAATAGAATCGCATGTTATGACAGAAAAGTTTTCTTCGCATGGCAAGTTAAGTATATTCCAATGTGTAACGGGTACATTTTCCACCGGCATTTAGTATGCAGAATTTTGTATTTATTCTCATTAAAAATCTTAAATTCGGTCCTGTAGGGCTGCGTTTTATTTAAACAAGCATTTTAAGAAAAGATTGTTTCATATTTGAGGTAATTAATGAATGTAGCGTCATAAAGATGTTGTCTTTTTCGTATCTTGCTAAATTGCATTTTGGTATAATATCAATTACTTTGAGAAAGACCTTGATAAAAATATAGAAGTTGAAAATATAATTCCCGTTGTTAGTGTTCTGCGTTTTAAATTTAAGTCAGTTTACGGCGTAGGAATCTTGTCTACACACCGGACGCTGTACCACCGCATAACTTTGGCGCGCGAATTCCAGCGGTTCTACTTTTTTGTATTTGAGTCTAGAATCCTTTAGAGGGTCAAGTAAAAAGCGTCCTTGCCGCATAAAAACAGATGTATTCACGCGTAGTTACGGGAACGAAGTTAATAAAAAGCTCTCGTTGGGGTTGGCGCGGAACTCTTACGATAAAACACCGACAGCGAACGGTCGATATGCCAGATTGACCATTGAACTTGTGCTGCTTCATAGTTTGAGTTCCGATCAATATTGATTGATCGATTTTGAATCAATATTACCGGATTACAGTTTATTAATCCTTTAGAATTGAAAGATATTCTACATGTAGTGGTTACAGTTTTAATGTTCTTTCGGTATAAAGTGCAAATCCTTTTTGAAAAGATTACGTTCCGTTAAGTTGTGTTAGAAAAACTTATAATTTTTGTGGATAAACAATAGCGGGTTTGTTCTTTGGTGAAGAACCTGTAATTACAATTACTGTGTTTCGCCTGTTCTTAAGAGAAGTGCTGTTTGTTAATGAAAGAAAAATCATTTAAAGCAATCTCGAATTTTATGATCGACTCCTATGCTTTTGTAAATTAAAATTCCGCTTAAAGAATTTAAGCGCATTTAGTGCTACAAGTGATTAAAAACGATTTAACTTTCCGAAACATTATCGTTATTTTCTAAATGAAAGTAAATCCGTTATTACGTATGAACAATTTAAAATCTTGTTTTTTGCGTGCTCGACCCAATTAGTTTATGAAACCATATGGGCTGATGACAATAATTAAAAGGAATCGTATTTCTGGTACTGAAATTCAACACTTCAAGACATCGCCGAATTTAACAACAATTTTCCGAAATAGAGGCCAATTTCCAATTTCTACTGGACTGATCTGTTCGTATTCCATGAGTTTGGTGGATATAATTAAAGGTACCGTATTTTTAAGGACTGTTTTATAATGCAGTTAGTTAAGAATCTTTTAGTTAAAGAATGTTGCAATTTATCTTTAGGAAGAGAGCTCTCTACTTTATTCAGAAATCTTTAAATTTTAATGTATTTTAAAATCATTCAAACTGATAGTCGAATTAATTTAATTGGCTTAACCTCATTTAGATATTTGTTTATAGATTTTGTCAACAAAGTCAAGTCAATACAAATTTAAAAATCTGAATTAATGTTTTTGAATAATTTTTGTGGTCGATCTCATAAACTTTTAGGTTATTCTTGTTATTTTATGAAAGGTCTTAGCTGAATTTTTATTGATTTACTCTGGTATAATTATGATCTAAAGACTATAGATTAGATCTATAATAAATATATGAGGTGTGTTTTATTTCCTAATTATATGTACTGTTATGTCTTAAACATTTTTTCTCCTTATTAAATAAATGTTATTAATTCAAAACTAAGGATCTAGAAAACGGAACCATATTAGTTATGAATGCTCTGCTTCATTTTACTTCAAAATTTTAAATTAACAAAATTTTTGATTCAACTAAATATTTTATTCATTTTCTGGTTAATGAATTTAATCATTTTTAATGCTTATTCAATTTACATCTTTGATTGGTTATTTATAATTAATAACTTAAGCTTCATAACCAGATGGCGCCCTTTTGTGAGTTTTTATGTGTGTTTTGAGACCTTTATCTATTCCTTTTCACAATTTATACAGCTGTGGAACAAATACCTACGACTTGAATAATTAATTTGTAAAGAGAGTTTAAATCTCCAGCTGTGGCAGATATTTTGAGTTTTCAGTTACAGCAAGTATGAATTAATTTATATAATTTTATAGTTAGTTTATTGTCATTTAGTCTGACAGAAAAACTAGTGTTTCAAATGATGTTTCTGCAATATACGTAACAACTGCAAAGCTGTTATATAGAATCTGCTACAGACACTATAATACGAGGGTGGTTTCAGAAGTACCCGACCCAAAAAAGAAAACACAAAAATTTTGGAAAAAGATTTATTTATTTTTCAACGTAATCTTTCAGCTCTATACACTTTTCCCAGCGGTGTTCAAAAAGTTCGATACCCTTTTTATAATAAGAACTGTCTTGCTCCTCAAAATAGCCATTAACTGCTGACATCACTTCTTCATCGTTGGAAAATCTTTGACCACTGAGCCATTTTTTCAAGTTTGGGAACAGAAAATAATCCGAGGGGGCTAAATCTGGCGAATATGGTGCATGAGGTAGCAATTCAAACTTTAATTGATTAATTTTGGCCATTGCAATAACGGATTTGTGAGACTGGCGCGTTGTCGTGATGCCGTTTTTGCTTGATTTCTTCGCTCAAACGTTGCAATAAGTTTGCATAATACTGGCCGTTGATAGTTTTTCCTTTTTCGAGATACTCAATAAAAATTATTCCACGCGCATCCCAAAAAACCGACGCCATAACCTTGCCTGCAGATGAAACGGTCTTCGCCTTCTTTGGAGCCGGTTCTCCCTTTTGAGTCCATTGTTTCGATTGTTCTTTTGTCTCGGGTGTGAAATGATGGACTCATGTTTCATCCATTGTTACGAAACGGCGCAAAAATTCTGCTTTGTTGCTGTGAAACTTCGCTAAACACTCAATTGAAACATTTTCACGACACTGTTTTTGCTCGAGTGTGAGCAAACGCGTTACCCATCCTGCACACAGCTTTCCCATGTCCAAATTTTCAGATAATATGCGATGTACCGCACTTTTTGAAATGCCCGTAATGTCTGCTAGCTCGCGCACTTTCAGTCGACGATCATCAAGTACCGCTTTGTGGATTTTCTTCACCATTTCTGGAGTCGTCACCTCATTTGGTCGACCACAGCGATGCTCGTCTTGGCAGCTCGTATGGCCTCGTTTAAACTCAGCTACCCAAAATTTAACTGTTGTAAACGAAGGAGCAGACTCACCCAGAGTAGAATCCAGTTCAGCTTTTATATTGGATGGGCTGAGGCCTTTCAAATAAAAGTATTGTATCACATAACGATGACCAATTTTCTCCATTTTCACAAATTCAATAATAACAAGAAGTATTTAATAGAACAGTACTACTTGTTACCCACAAAATGGGCACTGCTTATCGGGAAACGGTAACAACTATTAACCGCAGTTAAGTCTGTCGGCTGCCAGCGAGCTAGTGTGAGGACGTGGGTCTCTTACAAGAGGTGTTCTGCAACAAAAACAACTCATTTGCGACTACTGCCAATAAGTGATAGAATCTAGTACTTCTGATCTTACGGACAAAAAGTAGGTATTGCAGACATTTTTTGAAATGTTCTAAAATAAATTATTCGCATGTACAATTATTTTTCTTCTGACTTACAAGTATTTTTAAAAATATTTGTGCATATGTTCTATTATTTTTTTTAATTGTTTTTATATGTTTGTAAATGAAGATATATTTTACCGTTTCAGTTCCACTTTATTTAGTATTATACCGATAATGCACTTCATACTCTTACATCCAACAGTTTAAGTTGCTTACAGTTCATGTACTCGCATTCCATTATCTTTTTAGCTTAGAAAATTCTAATTTAATATCTGCTATTAAATACTAGACTATGAAAGTCCACAATAGTTCAAAAATGTAGATAAATAATAGTAGTAAGTTATATTTTGACGTAAGGTATTTTATTTGCAGGTACGAGAAAATAAGAATTTAATATTGAAAAGTTTCTTCGAACCAGGAGTTTTAGAAATACTGTAACTAGTTAACCTTTATGAAAAATTAATGAAATTCTCTTCCCCTTCATCCAGTTCTCATGTCATTGTTGAGCATATTTGTTTTTTCGTATAATATACATACATAGTAGATTTACGGATTTTCTAATAAAAATGATTTAATGAAACGAGCACTTTTTTATTTTTAATAAAATGAGGATGCATTGCGTCAACAATAAATTGCTGTCCAAAAAAGCATCAGCACATTAAAGAATTATGTGAAATATTGTATCTTATGTAGCACATCACTTGGAAGGAACATCATGGAATAAATGAAGTTTATCATAATGAATTTACAAAACAAAACGAAGGCCGAGAGATAATGCGTGAATTGAAAGATTAAGCAGTATAACTGCCAAAAGCGATTTACTTCTTTTGTTTCATATACATGACATCAAAGAAGCTGTTCGAAAGCTTACCTTTTGTTGTAAAACACATAGAATCGGTATGGACGCTAAGTACTAACCCAAGCAGCATTTTTAGTCGTCGCTACGTACCAGCAACTACCGGTGGAACTATTAAGTTTTAGCCACTAGTCACAAGCACGTAATTGCTACGGTTTTGTTACGTGCCTGGAACCAAAATGGGGAACAATTTTTGGGTAGCAGGTACGTGGCGGCGTAGTAATTGCTACTTTCATGGAACTTCTTTTCTCTTTGACACATAATGTCGCGTGGTTGCTCTCTCTTGCTCTTGCAACTTAACAAATATTCTATACTAATAATATCATTTTCTATATTATATAATGCTGGATCGTGTCACAAAATGAATTACCAGTTTATTTGTAATACGTACTTAATACAAAGAGCGATGAAATGTTTGATTATTTTGTCATTCCAGTACACCAAAATTATAAACCATTACAACTTTTCTGTTAAATATGATGATGATAGATCGTAAAATAACAACGCGTCTTCTTTAAATATATTTTTTAGTAAAAAAATGTCTTTAATAAAACATGATAAATATACACGAAATACTTATAAGTTGAAACACATGATAGAAACCATTTTTATATTATTCCTGTTATGTTCTTTTATGTGTTTAAATAAAAGATACTCAATTACTGTCATTAATTAACTTTATTAATATTGAGTGAGCAGGGCGAATTACATACACAATGCATAGACTGTAGAAGACGTATATCATCCAAGCCGGCTCGAGTGTTACTGACGCTCGCCCACGGAACGGGCCAGGATGCCAGGATTGGTTAGTTACATCACTACAAATAAATGTTGCCAACTTCAAGCTACATACATAACAATCCCTAAGGCACAATTTGGCACCAATTTGTTATTTTTATTGAAGGTTATATAGTAAAACATCTATTAACAATCATAACAAATTGCAAATTGATTAATGATTATTGATTAATCCAACATTTTACAAGTAAATATGGAGATGGAGTAGTTTACAAAAAATTACTTTAATGTGATTCTCCTGGGTAGCAAAAACGTAAGTGTTACATTCAATACTACTGTAAGGTTTTAAAAACTTTAAAGTAGCTTCGGGCAAGTTACTGCTACAATCATAATACCACTTTGAAGTTGCAACGACTTTAAAGTAAGTATACTAAGTGGCAATACCGTTCCACATACTTTAATAGTTACTTAGAAGTAATGAAACTACATAGTTCCCATAAATAGTAGAAACAACTACACAATTACTAAAATATTCCGAATTGAAGAAATTAAACCTATAAAGTCATAAATTTAGTTGCAGTTACGTAACAACTACTCAATCAAAGTTCCGATCTCAGTTACTGCAACTTAAATGCTGAAGGGAATGGGAAGGGTGATAGTAAATGATGGCTAAAAGAACGTCATTGGTACATCGAGGTATTTAAGGCTATATTCAAATAGTCCTGAACCGTCTGCTGGGGGCAGCGGTAAGGAAACAACGACAGGAGAACCTGTCTAACAAGGCCCCCACCACACATTACTTTTGGAGAGGCATAGATTTAGAGAAACTTTGAGATTTTTCAGTGAGTGATACCAGAAACAGCATTCGTAAATGAATTAATATTAATTATATATTGATTAGTATTAATCAATTAATAAGTGAATATATTGTAATTAGTAATTGTAAAAAGTAATCAAAAAGTAATTAATAATAATAAAGAAACAAACAAAAAAGTATGATAAATTAAATTAAATTAAAATTACGAGTGGTGAGCCGTTCTTCATTATTCAATGTGTATAACTACACCAAATTTGGAGCTTAATTGCACAAACCCAAAGCAAATGCCTCGGCCAGGTAATGATGTATAATTCCACCAGTAGTATCAGCAATGGTGATTCTTTAATAACAGTTAGAAATAAGTAATTACTAGAAATAAAAAGACTAGAGAGTTAGTTACAGTATCAAAATGGAAGCACACAAAATGTATTCTTCCGAAGAAGGTTTTACCATAATTTTATTAACATAAATAATGTTCTCATTGATATAATTTACACTAGCATATTTCTGCTGCAGTAACTAAATGTTGAATAATATTTAAATATTATTGGTATTTTACAGATAATTTATCAACTAAATTTCCAGAAATTACGAATAAGGGAAAGTAACTAGTTCATTATTACGAATATTTAATTCGCTCCATTTTAATGTAAAGTTGGATTATTCTATAAAATAAAAAAGATTTTCCCCTTGGTACGTGCAATCAAGTTTAGATTGTAGATAATTTTAATTTATTTACGACCCTAAAATAGCGTCACAGGTTTTATTTTGAACTACATTTCTAAATAAGTAAAAAATAAATTTGTTTCACACATGTGTCAGGCGGGTCTATTAGTCCCGTATTGAAATCGTTTCGTTTATTGTAATAGTCAACAGAATTATTTTAAACGAAGATTCTAAAGCCTACTAATAAACTCTTCATATCAAAAATATACAGCAATTTAGGCTCCCATTTCAAGCAATTAGTGTGTTGAGACACACCTTTTTAGATATCAAATATTTACAAAAAAATATATCGTCTTCGAAACCATATCTTATATTTTATCAGGCAATATTAAACTAAGAGTTGAATTATATTTCTCGAAAACGTATTAAAGCTTAAGTCTGCTTATTTTGGATTGACTAAACCTGACATAAACAAAATATTATTGAAACTTTGATAAAGCTCTGTTCTCGTTAAAACGCATGTTATGGAATATGTTTTTCTGTCACCTTTTGATTCAGATGTGAAAGTTTTTTAATCCTCTATGTATAGGACTACTGAGTATCTGGCTGTTGTTTCAAGAAGTTCTGCGTAAAGAATTTAAACAAAAGCCTAATTTTAATAATTTCGGACTGTAATAACAACGTAAATAAACGTTTTCTTTCTTTCCGAAAGCCGAATACTAAAAGGTGATCAATCAAATTATAGACGAAAACCTTAAATAGTTCAAAAGCTTAAAGACTGATTTAAGAAAGAAAGTTCAGAGATTAACATTAACTGTCTCTCGTTCTTCTAGTGGCAAAGTGTGAAAGTCTTTTAGTGAAGTTAAATAAGGTTTGGTCTTGCTTTCGATAATTTTGAACAATTAATGTATGTACTGTAAGTTATTTTGTTAAATAATTATTATCAAAATTCTCAACGGATTTCTTTTCCTAAATTGTAGATTCCCATCGCAATTATTTTAAACAATTATAAAAAATAATTTGGGTGGTGTCTTCTATAATCTTGTTTACTTATTCTTGCATTTAATCTAAAATTAGTGAGCTTTTGTGATGTTAAGCACTCACAACACCTGAAAGTAATTTAATTAAGTAAGTAGTATCATGCGGTGCTTTGAGCTTTATTGCATAAGTATAAGCTTTTGTGTTTTGTGTTTTAATATTACAGATTGGTGTCCATTTGTGGGGTTAGTGATTTTTTTAAGTAACAAAATCAGTAACCAATTTTTTAGTTGGATTTACTTACTTTGGGGTAAGATAGACTAACCAACGTGAAATAGTATGTTGTGTTACAAGTGCAGAAAAGTACCAATTTGGCACGAGTGTGAAATTGGCGTTTTTGCACGCGTTACACACTATACTTTATCTAAGACATCAAAAAAAGTAATAAAACACCTAAGAAAAATATTTAACCTAGAATTCATATTTTTTACATGAAATCTCTGGCAATAAATTAAGAGATGTAATGTGAGCAGCTTCCACGATGTTTGGAGGTGTACAAGTGTATATTCCATTTTCCATCAAATTCACTCATGATAAATCTAGAATTTCGAAAACAGACAATAGTCATAATACGTTTACAATCTGTATCGCGCTTGCACTTGTGAATTATGTAGCAAATTATAAAAGCTTTCATTATTTTTATTGTAATTTAGCAATAATAATGAATAGTATTATATTAACAAATATATAATCATGTAAAAAATTAATAAATCTTACGTTAATTCAACAACAATTGCACAATAACTTTATATAGTAATAATAACTAAATTGGCCGGCGGTGGACGAGTGGTGTCAGTGTCACTCGTGTTCCAAGGGTCGTGAGTTCGAATCCTACTTGGGGCGACGGGATTTTTCTAATTGGAAAAATTCCGCCACCTCAACTATGGATGTGTGTATTCGTGTTGCATGTTAGATGGGGGACAGATGACCTTAGCTGTTGGTTCCCCCGTAGAGTAGGAGTGAAATTAAAAAAAGCTAAATTATGATACGGCGCTCCTCGATAAGTCAACGGTAAGAGATCTGGCTTAGCAAGCAGACAGTCCAAGTTTGATTCCCCGCCGGAGTGATAATTTTTCTAGATGGATTTGCATTCAGAATATAATTTGATGTAAAACATGAATTAAATAAAATAAATGAACCTTTATCTAAAATTTATAACTTTTATATTTCAAATAATTAATAATATTATAATATTGCATGTGCTGACATATATGGCATTTTAACAGAACTACTGATCGTGCGATATCATTTCGCACGATCATTTCGGTTCAGTTTGGAGATTGTGGGCAATGAGTCATTTTCATGGTTACTAGACTGTGCAAAATGTGTTGTTTTTTTATAGTGGTTGTAGATAAAGAGTACTACTTACTTCAAGTAGATTTTTTGTAGAGAGAAGTGTTCTCTCGCTCTATTAGCGTCGACAATTTTGCTATGTTAAATAACAGAAAAAAACCTTGAAAATAATTCCAGGATGCTTAATAAAGGGTTAAAAAATAAATATACAATAATAATGCTTGGAAAGCAACTACATCTTATATTCGCCATAGGATGGTATTTTGACATTAAAGAAGTGTTCCTAGCATGCAGTAGCAATCTCAGTTTTAAACAGAAGAATAGATTATGATGCAGGAGAATGCAATCAATATCTACTTGAATAATACTACAGGAATTATTTTTCTATAATAGAAGATGTGGACAAAGATAACTGAAAAGAAACTTGGGTGATTTTAAATAAAACAAAGGCAAGAAGCTGCTTCTTAGGAGAGTACAAGACAAAATAGACTAAATGAGACTAATAGACCAAAGTTTGTTGTTTGTCTGTTTTATTAGCAATTTGCGTTTGTTTTAATCCTCAACAGTTATTCTTTGGTTTCCGCTAACACTACTAATTAGCATGCTCTTCCTATACAAAAGCTATTTTATTATATTTAATAAGTTTCCCATCAGATTATTTTTGTTATTATTTATGAACTCACTATACTGATATTGATTTATGTGTTCTATTCATGTTCTCAAAATACGAAATCCCTAAAATAGCTCGCTTTCAACTTTTATTACTGAATTTCACAAAAATATTGCCATGTCAGAAAAACACGGCGTTATATAGGATGAATCCTTTCAGTTAGGCAAATAGGTATTTCTGAGACTGACAAATTGCAGCGAATTACGTAAAATACAAATTGTTTTCCGTATATAAAAGTTAGCAAAGTATACGGCGTATTTGAAGGTCCGTCTGTTAGTTGTCCGTTTAAATGTGGTAGATTTATTTTCTGTAAATATTTTAGTATTTACACATATTTAATATATTATACATATACGTGTATTATTCTCTGAGTTACTTTTGTTAGCTTTAATAAACCATTTAAATGATTTCCCTTTCCTTCTGTCTGATAAGAAAGCTTGTATTTCAGCAATTCCTTGCTTTTATGGGGAGTCGAGTTTGTAATTCATCCAATGCATTTTTTTATTCTATTCAGCGACAGAAAATGCTGCAAACTTAAACGCACACTATTTTCTATTAAAGAAACTTGGAATAAATATATCCGCGTTTCTATCAACAACAGACAAAAGTTTCCAAAATAAAAACTCCTTATACTTTTCCAACAGCACGTGTTTGCTTTTACGCTTTCACACGAATTCAATACACTCAAAGTGTAAGCGTAAAATCCTAAGCCAAATGTTCAAAATCCCTTTCGCCACGTACATTTTAATGTAGGTTCGATCATTAAAGTGTATAACCCTGTTCAACTGTTCGTTTGATGTAATAATGGACTGGAGCTGCGCTGTTAAATGATGATCCGGGGAAATTTCAATCTCTTTCAGAAATCTCTTTCCCCGGCCATTCAGTAAAGCTTAGGCGATGATTCACTCGCAATAAAGAACGGCCTGGGCATATGATAAGATCGGCGTGTGGACTGTTCAGCAATCATTCTAATCTTCCTCATCTTCTTTACAGATTGCTTCAAATAAAGGCAGAGGTAGGTAGTTACAGATTTACAGTATTCGGATTTTCAGCCTTTTTAAGATCCACTTTTAACCGTGTATTTTCCTTACGTACTTCAATTTTGCATATAGCGATCATAAAAATTTTACTACCTCCTTTAATCTGGTGCACGAGGTGTGCTAATATAAGCTGAAACCCCAACTTCATACATGAAAACTCCGAGATTCACTATAATTCTACTAAAAGGAAATTGCAAAAGTTTATTTGTAAAGCTATTTTGAATATACAAATTTCCACTAAAATAGTAATAACTATTCAGTGAATTTAATATACTAGAATAAAGAGGAAACTATAATTGAAATCTTTAGCTGTTGTTGTTACTTAAAATTGATGTTTTATTAACATATGATGTTTTTCATGAATAATTGAATGCTATACAATTCGCAGTTCCATTCAGTTTAACTTCGATCCCTAGAGAAGACTGTGGTGGTCTCTATTTACAGGCGATGAACTCGGCACAATCGACACATTCCCATTGGACTATACCGAAAGCGGGTTCTGCATTTTATAAAATTCTTTATTAAAAAGGTAACAAAAAGGGTAGGAAAAACCAGGAATTTAGAAAATTCGAGCAAAATATAAGAGTTCTATAGAACGGGAAACTAAACAAAAAAATGTAATTTTAATAAAGATGCTTATTTTAATCCAAGTATTAATTTCAGTTAAGTGTTGTTTTACCACCATTTTTGAAGCCATTGTTTAGCATTCAATAGATGAAAGGGCCAATTTCCGTAAATGACTCAGTATTGAGCAATTTTTACAAAACGCACTATTTCGTATAAGCGTTTGGAAATACATATGTATAATAGGGTGGAGCGAAAAAAATCAAGTTTCAAATTTTACTTGCGGCTAGTTTCCAAAAGTTGTCTAGAGGTAAGTGTGTTAATTTCCCAAAATTTAAAATTTTTTGGAAAATGGCTTCAGCTGCCACATTAGGAAAAAACTTTGGCAAATTATCATATTTTTTTCAAATATATTATTACTAAAGAAACATTTTATTAATGTAAAGCGTGTTTTTTTTGAACAGGAAAGAAAATTGGCATTTTAAAATAAAATATTTTAACGGTAGCGGCCTTAATTTTTTTAATTACCCAACAAATATAACATCTTTGTAAGACAAAAATAAAGAACCACATCTAGGAAAATAATAATTAACAACGCCAAAAATCTATGCGTGATTTATTGTTGCATTTGTTGGTTTCAAAATTGTATTAGAGTGGAGATGCATAATATAAAGCGATTGCGTTAGTACTTTTCGTGTTGTTACGCCGTAGTGCGTATTGCGAGTAATGTCGAAAACGCGAAAAAACATGTCGTGCCCTGATTTTGGGAGTTCAAAGCAACTGTCTGCAACATCTTTGCCTATATATGAAGGTGGCATAAAACATTATCTGTGGATAAGGTTTCAGTTATTACAAAAAAACAATAAAGAACCCAACTTCGCCAAAATTTCCGATGTAATTATCTAAGATATAAAAACTATATGGAACAAACCCTGCCTGCCTGTTCTCAGCAACCATAGAATTTTCCAGATGATAAGAATTATCATGGGACATTTAGAAAACTCAAAAAGTAACCAGTATCACGATAAAATTCTCAATCCAATATTTTCTGGCTGAGGCTCGAAACAAACTTTTCGATATCTGTTTCTGTAAGTGCACAGATTTTAAATCTTGCAAGTGCGAAGAAAAAGTACCAATAGAAGAATTTAACGCAATTTTAACAGATCAAAGAACAGAAAGGAACCCAAGCATCATTTTTAGTCACCGCTACGTATCAGCAACCACCGGTGGAACTATAAAGTTTTTGCCGTTAGTCACAAGAACGTAATTGCTACGGTATTGTTACGTGCCTGCAACTAAAATGGGGAACGTGGCGGCGTAGTAATTGTTACTTTTGTGGAACTTTTTTTCTCTTTGATACATCGTGTCGCGTAGTTGCTCTCTCCTACTCTTGCAACTTAACAAATATTCTTTCACTTTCTCTACTAATGCTGCGGTCGTCTCACAAAATGGATTACTATTTTATTTGTAATACGTACATAATACATAAAGAGATGAAATGTTTCGTTATTTTGTCATATTATTTGTTTCTGTTAAATGCGATGATGATAGATCGAAAAATAACAACGCGTCTTCTTTAAATATATTTTTTAATAAAAAATGTCTTGAACAAAATATGACAAAGATACTTATAATTTGATAAACATGATAGAAACCAGTTTATTTTATTCCTAAGGCACAATTTGGCATCGATTTGTTATCTTTATTGAGAGTTATAGTAAAACACTTTTTAACAATTGCAACAAATTGCATATTGATTAATAGCCTTCAACATTTTACAAGTAAATATGGAGTAGTCTTGAAAAAGTCACCTTAAAGTAGTATTAACCTTCATCGAACCAAGGGGGGGTGCAACTGCACCCCAGAATTGGTTTTTTCGCCGTAGCAAAGTAAATATTTTTTTTTTAGTTTTGATACTTCATGACTTTGTTAATCAATGCTTTTTACGGCCTGTGCGTTATTTTGTAATTTTTAATTTATTTCACACACACGGATAAAAATAAAATAGGCACTGGGGTGCGCGTGCACCCCCTCCTTAACACTTAACGTTACAACTTTATTGTAGGCTGCGTTGTCGGTTTCCAATGTTATATGTCATTTCAGATATAGCAATAATAATTATAAGATTTTATTTTGGTCAAAACGTCTACAATATTTCAGTCAGGAAACGTTTCAGATTGCTGTAAGTTATTGTGTGCTATTTCTAATTATTAGATTTCTAAAAATTATATTCTCTTGTGTAATATAACCTCAAATATTTGTTGTGTAGAAACTGCAATTGAAAAAAATAATGAAACGTACTAAGCATCTTGGAGCGCCTCAACCATCTACATCACGATATGCCCCACTAACAGAAGAACAGTTGAGATATTATGCTGAGAATAGCGATGACGATGAAGAATTTTTGAAGGCAATATCCTCAGACTCCGACGACGATGATCAAGTTGAGTGTGACGAAAAACATGACGATGAAATTGCCACTGAAGATGTCACAGAATCTAGTTCCGGTGATGATGAAAGTACCGACGATGTTCTGGGCAATTATATGATTGCCAAGTCTGGTTTCAAGTGGTCTACTACCCCAGTGAAAACATCCCGCAGACAACTTGCCAACATTTTGGTCAATGAGCGTGGTTTGACGGGTTATAGTTCTAATGTTTCTACCATTGAATCAGCTTTTATGTTATTTTTCACCCGTGAAATGATTGAACTCATTGCTATGGAAACAAACCGAAAAGCGAATTTCGTATACCAAGAGTGGAATAAAAATCATCCAGAAAAAATACGAGATTGGAAGCCTACAGATAGCATAGAAATATACGCATATATCGGTTTACTTTTTACTCAAGGTGCATTGAAAGCAAAGAAGGAATCTGTCAGATCATTGTGGGAATCTAATGAACTATATTGCAGGCCAATATTTCCTGCCACTATGTCAAGAACGCGATTTGCCTTGTTGACTAGATTTATCAGATTTGATAACTTTCAAACAAGAGTAGAACGCAGATCTACTGATAAATTAGCCGCAATACGGGATATAGTTGAAATGTTTGTCGATAAATGCAAAATTGCTATGAATCCTTCTTCACACGTATGCATCGATGAACAGCTCGTAGGTTTCCGAGGAAAAGCACCCTTCAGGGTATATATGAAAAGTAAGCCCGACAAGTATGGCCTAAAACACTGGATACTTGCCGATACCGAAATAGCATACGTGCACAATTTGCAAGTGTATTTAGGCAAAACTGGGCAAAACCCTGAAAAGGAACAAGGTAAAAGAGTTGTTTTGGACTTAGTGGATCATTTACCAGCAGGCCATGGAATAACAACCGACAACTTTTTTACCAGTATGTCCTTAGCGGACTGTTTGTTGGAAAAGCATCTTACGCTTTGTGGCACAATACGTAAGAACAAAGTTGATATTCCCCATCAGTTATTACCTTCACCACAGAAAGAAAAATTTTCTAGTCAGTTCTGTTTTACCAAGCAGCATACCTTAGTTTCTTATGTCCCAGAAAAAAGGAGGGCAGTTATACTTTTATCCACGGAACATCATGACAATAAAATAGCTATGGAAGAAGAACACAAAAAACCAGACATAATTCTACATTACAATGCTACTAAAGGGGGAGTTGACACAGTTGATAAGTTGGCCAAAGAATATACCACCAAAAGAAAGTGTAACCGATGGCCCATGGCTATTTTTTCGAACTTGTTAGACCTTGGAGCCATAAATGCTTTTGCAGTGTATAGAACCAAGTTTCCAGACTGGCAAAAACAAAGATCAGATAACAGGAAAATTTTTCTGCTTGAGTTAGGAAAATCACTAATTACTCCTTATATAAAGAGGAGAAGCGAAAATCCTGCAGGACTGAGCAGAAGAATATTGAGTTGCATGAAGCTGTTGAATCCAGATTTACAAGAAAGGGAAAATCGTCAGGCGTTTCCAGTGGAAGATTCACCTGAACGTCAACAAGGAAGGTGCTTTGCTTGTGCACGTAAACGGGATAGAAAAGTCCGTACCATTTGCGGCACATGTAAGAGGTTTGTCTGTGCAGAGCACAGTACATCTGTTACAGAGAAACTGTGCAACCCATGTAGAGAGAAACAGTAGGGAAAAAATTCGTTTCACTCACAAAATAGGAACAGTCTAGTTTTACAAAAAAAGGATTTCTTTAACATTTTGTATTGGTTTCTTACAATAAATTGCTTTTATTTTCATACGCTTTTAACTAGTGATTAATCACAATAAACATAACTGTAGTTTCCATGAATTTGTTTTGCAGAAAACTGCATTTTTTCGTAGGGGTGCAGATGCACCCCCCCTTGGGTCTTTACGTAACTATTCGGACCTTGGTTCGTTGAAGGTTAACTGTGAAAGGTGTGTCTAAAGTTTGTATCACTTTATAAACAGTAACGGGAACTAAACAAATTCTATTTCTATGTTGTTGTTACCACGAAGTATAAAATTAAAAAATTCTGGAACTTTCCAGTGACTCTTACTATAAAACGACGTCAATGTTTCCGTAGCCACTTTCTAGCTCCTAATATCACTGCAAAATTCCCATTGGAACTTAACCTCAAATTTAAACGTCAATCGTAAACAAACAACCAATATTTTTATACTGATTGCTACTTAATAACAATTATTATTTAATTATGGCTTATTTTAAAGTTGTAGCTACGAAAGAAAAAAGGGGAATATATTTCACCCTTGTTTACAACATTGATGGCTTACCAGTGATCTCATTCCTATTTTTTTTCTATTTTGTATTGTAAACAGTTGATTTTGTTTCCACTGATTTCACCTAACTGCTGTTCTAATTTTCTATAAAAGGTGGACGTATATCTAAAATTCTTCTTATTTCTTATTGCATTTGCCTTTGACATTTTTATTAAAAACTTGCAAAACTACTACCACTGCAAAAACACAATTAACCTCTAAATTCCGAACTAACCTACAGGAGATGTGCCTCTTTAGAAGTTACTGTCACTTCGTTGTAGTTTTTTAATAGTAACTGGAACTTTGTAGTAATTCTGATGCAAAATAAGTAGTGAAAATTACTTTCAAGTGATTCTCCTGGGTAGCATAAACGCAAGTTTTACTTTCAATACTACTGTATAGTTCAGTTACTTTAAAGGTTAAGCAATGGTTTCAGACCTGTGGCAGGAACTTTCGGTGCTACTTTAAAGCTTTAAAAACTTTAAAGTAGCTTCGGGCAAGTTACTACTACAATCATAATATCACTTGAAGTTGCAACAACATTAAAGTAATTATACTAAGTAGCAATACCGTTCCACATACTTTAAAAAGCTACTTAGAAGTAATGGAACTACATAGTTCTAATAAATAGTAGAAGTAACTACATAATTACTAAAATATTCCAAATTGAAGTAATTAAACCTATAAAGTCATAAATTTAGTTGTAGTTACGTAACAGCTACTCAATCAAAGTTCCGATCTCAGTTACCGCTACTTAGATGCTGCTTGGGAAAATGGTAGTTGCTGAAGTGGACCAGGTAAAAACAAAATCACTAAAAAGGAAAACTGAGAGAAAAATAAAAACTACAAAAAAAAAGTAAAGCGCATTTGTTCTCGATTTCTCAACCAATTCCATTAACAAGAGCTTTAGAAAATATTAATGAAAGTACAAGTAGCGATTCAGAAAAAGACGATCCAGAGTTTATTCCAAAAACTGACATTTCCTCAAGCAGTCCCAACACATCTCAAATGAGAGTTAATTTGAACAAATTGGCTTTAGTGTGCGACAGAACGGGCGTTTCAGATAGATCGGCTGTAATGTTATCGGGTGCAGTTCTTCAGGATGTGGGATTAATGAAAGAAAACGACAAATCCAAAGTAATTGACCGAAGTATGGTAAGAAGAGCTAGAAAGAAGAATCGGTTATTGATACGGCAACAGAACTAAGAACAGTGAAGTTCAAAGTATTTACTTTGATGGGCGCAAAGATAAGACAGCCCGATGAATTTCTATTGACAAAAAATGCATAAAAGTGTAGACTTAGAAGGACACATCGATGTAGTTAAAGAACTTGGATTATTGAAGTCATGTTACCCCAACTACAGGAATTGTGATATATATATATATATATATATATATATATATATATATATATATATATATATATATATATATATATATATATATATATATATATATATATATATATATATATATATAAACTTCCACGATACTGTTCATACGGATTCTAAACGGAGTAATAGTTCAGCTAGAACAGAAGCAAGAGATGGACTCGTAATGGCAAAGCTAAGATCGAGGTTATAAATGTCAAATTTTAACACTAAGAAAGAGTTTTATTAGTTTTTTAAAGGAAGTGGAGCGGGGTGAAACTATAGGTATGGTACCTGCCCGTGGTGAGTTCAGGGTAGAAGTATGCGAAAGTACCCTTTATAGACGAACGACCAGTGTACTTCTTTAGTCTACACATAGATAACACCTAGAAATCTTGTTTACAAGTATTTTTGCAGTCTTCTTGTTACCGCTAAATATTACGAAGTGGACCAATATAAAAGATATTATTCTGTTGGAATCAGTTTTGAACAGTTTAAAGCCACCTTCTATTAATAGTGAATGTATATCGTAAAGTCGTGTAACTTAGGCCTTAGAGATTGAATTGAAAATATACAATAATATTTTTAATACTCTGCAGAATACTTGTATGGATGTATCCGAAAGGTTAATTCTTTGGGTATAAAGAAGACTAAGCAACGTGAATATCACGACAGCCACTACAGTTCATTTTTCCATTGTGCACATGTCCAAGAATTGTAAGACATAATCACCGTCTCAAATTCATCCAGTTTTTAAATGTTGATAGCGTTTAAACTTTACATTAGGAAAATACAGATTCGAAGATCAACAATGGTTTCCAAGACACTACTAACTGTCACTCATTTTTCCTAGGACACTTACGTTTAGTTTATAAACTTTTTGCATGTGCCAAAGATAAATCCAATAATATTAAGGCCAACAATGAAACTTACTAAAGAAGCAGTCCAATAATGAGGCTAAAATTATTTATTTTGCAGACAAGTGTATACAGGGTGGGATTAAAGTATGGAATATTAAAAAAAGCGAACTCAACCGACTTTTTTAAAAACGCTGAAACACGTCGATTTTGTTTTTTAAAAATACACATTAATATGTGCGATTCACCTTCCGTTTTTCATTTGTTTCTAAGTTATGACGTCATGTTATTGATATTATGGTATTAATATATCAATATATCAGATCAGATCAGATCGATATAATGATTTATTTGCATGATCATAAAAATCTATATTGTCATTGAAACAAATGAAAGTCGAAAGGTGAATCGCACATATTAATGTGTATTTTTAAAAAACAAAATCGACGTGGTTCAACGTTTTTAAAAAAACCGGTTGAATTCGCTTTTTTTTAATATTCCTTACTTTAATCCCACACTGTATATTACATACATATTACAAATAACCAATAGGTACTATTGATTTCATAATGATCTAGGACAGCAAGGCTAATGTGATAGTGAAGCTATTTTTCATTATTTTATACCATACATTTACATCGAAAAAAAAAGAGCAAATAGCATCATGTTAGACAGAAGTGCTGTCCTAGAACATTATGAAATGAATAGTACGGTCATAGTTGAGATGTGCTGAATTGAATTCAAATACAAGTTTAACTTAACAAGTTACAGCCTTGGTAGTGTAATGTCTAGCGTGCCGGACTTTCACCCAGGCGGCTCCGGGTCGACTCCCGGTGCCGGCAGATCTGGTTAAGGTTTTCTGCAGTTTTCCTTAGCTGTGACACAAATGTGGGATTTGCGTTGTTCCATCTGTAAGTCGGCTGCAGCCGTACGTAGGGCCTACGTAATAATAATAATCGCCCCCTCCCTCCCGCACAAGCTTATAGCTTCAGGGGCCTGGTTTCCAGGTTATGGGTTGTAGTAATTATTATTATTATTATTATTAACTGCATGTATTTTAAGAATTCGTTGCTTAAAAGGGAGGGTTATTATAGAACCTAGTTATTCCTTTTGAGACATCTATATATCCACAATTTCTATAACATTATGAAAATCTCTGGTAATGCAAATGTCTAACAATTATGTTTCGCTATGGAGAGCTATACCGGATAAAAAATTGTATTTTCGTTTTTCTAAGAAAGTTGTAAAAAGTTTATAAAAAAAAATTCCAGTAATTTTCTTTTACCACACCATTGTCTGAAAGTGGTACCTTACTTTCATCTTATTCCCAATTCTACGTAAATAATAGTTGATGCTTCAGAGATACATTCATATATTTGACCAGAAACGTTAACTCTTTGCATGTTAATTACTTGATATCCTTCTAAAATTTCTATTTATCCTTATTAGCCTGCTATCTAAATTTCTCTAAAGCATACAGTAACATAATTATCTTATTTAACTTATGAAGTAAACATTAAAAACAATTTTAGCATTTATTTGGAGAAATAGAAAAAATTATGAATTTATTTCAGAAACGTGTGAGAACATTAAATCTACCATTTTGCAGTTACTTGTTCAGCGATGACATGTGTTTGCTGGTATTGTTAATTCTTGACAAGTGTCGCGGTCAGCATACATGCACTGCTGGTACTGTGTTCATAGTATTTTAATGTCTCTCAGCATCACACAGTGCCGTTTTTGAAACTGCTTGTATTTAATACCTATATCTATATCTAAACTATTCGTCAGCAATATTACTTGCTGGTGACATCCGTGTCGGTAGTGTAATTATTCGGGCAAAGCATGTCTGGTAATAGTCCCTAGATGACATGTTTGAGTAAAACATACTCTGCTAGCCTTACTAAAAGCTACTGTTTATTGCATAAGCAATAATTGTTCCCAAAACCCAGTAATATAATAAATTTTCGTTTATAATGGACTGTATTTTAATTGTAATTTACATAAATTATGACAGAGTATTAACTATTACAACTATTACATAAAAATATCATGGAACACATAAGCATAGCCACCCTGAGACAAATTAATGGAATGCAGCAAACATGCCGCCCCTCCTTGAAAGCAACGTCTTTCAAAATAAAAAATAAACAAAATATAATAATAATAATTATAATATTTTAGCAGACCTTATGATTAACTATTAAGAGTGTTATCTTTAAACCTCCACAGGTAAAACACAAATTTTAGCTGCCGCACGTTTATACAGGCCATTGCTTGTTTTAAGCGTCACTACGCGCACAACATCGTCCTTTCCGGGATGCACTTGTGTAATTTGTCCCAATGGCCATTTTAGAGGTGGAAGATTGTCTTCTAGCAAAATGACCATCCTTCCAGGTTGAAGAATCTCTCCGGATAAACGCCATTTACCACGTTCTTGTAAATGAGATAAATAATTTCTGGACCATTTATCCCAAAAATGTTGGATCATTTGACTTATTAAATGAATCCTGGTTTATTCCTTGACATCCTCTTGAGGGAAGGCTACTAATGGGCCACCAATGATAAAGTGCCCTGGGGTGAGAACATTAAAATCATTTGGATCCTCGGAAAGAGGAGTTAGAGGGCGGGAATTTAAGCAGGCTTCAACCTGAGTAACTACCGTTTTCAATTCATCATAGGTAAGACTAGTATTCCCGACAACCCTTCTAAGATGACATTTAGCGGCCTTAACGGTTGCCTCTTATAACCCACCGAAATGTGGCGAATGAGCTGATATGAAATGCCATTGGAGAGATAATTGTGCAAAATGATTGGCGAAAGTAGATTGATTATCTGAATTTCTCAAAAAGGCAAATAAATCAAGCAAATGATTACTTTCCCCCACAAAGCTACTCCCATTGTCAGAATATATATTCCTGCACAAACCCCTTCTTGAAATAAAACGTATGAAACAGTTTAAAAATGCATCAGTACTTAAATCACTAACTAGTTCTAAATGACAAGCTTTGGTTGACAAGCAGACAAAAACACATAAATATACTTTAACTAACTTTTGACCTCTTAAGTTTGTGAGCTTTTATATAAAACGGACCTGCATAGTCCACTCCGCAACTTTCAAAAGGCTAGCTTGGAGTAATGCGACAAACAGGTAAGTTCCCCATGATATGTTTAAATGGTATGGGTTTTGCTCGAAAACATGTGACACATTTATGCAATATTTCCCTCACCACACTTCGACCAGATAATGGTCAATACCTTAACCTAATAATACCTAACAAAGTTTGTGCACCAGCGTGCAGATTTCTATAATGCTCATTTAAAATTATAAGTTTTGTCAGCTTGTGAGATCTGGGAAGTATAACAGGATGTTTTTGATCATAATCAATATTAGCATGCTCCAATCTACCTCCTACCCTTAAATTTGGTTTCATCTCCCATATCTAAGCTCCCTTCATCCGTAATCTTAGACATATGCCCCAAGTCAATAATATACTCTTTTATAAAATCATGATACTGCCGTTTAACCTCAACATCTCTTTCCAGTTTTTTCTCGAGATAATCAAACCGTTTTAAAGCCGTATTATACGATTGCCTTAAATTCCTAACGTTGTTCTTAAATAGATATTTTACTATGAATCTACCTTCCCAATTTCTTTTCGTAGTTTCTTTAAATATTTTTCGCACCTCCTTTCTTCTGTAGTATGAGGAGAAGCCTCCTGACACTCATCTAAAGCCCAAAACCGCTCTAATTGAGCCTCTATAATTTTATTTTCCGAAAAGTTACATATGCGTTTTTTATTTTGAGCTTGTACACCAGGTACTGGCCCTGATATAATCCAACCTAACTTAGTTTTTTGAAAAAAAGGACCTTTATTCAATCTCAACTGACCAATGCATAACAAATCCCAAAATAGCGTTGCCCCTAGCAGTAAGTCTATTTTATTGGTTCTACAAAATGAAGCATCTGCTAGTACAATATTTTTAGGAATTTGGAATATATTTGAATCAATATTGTAATTCGGTAGACCTTCCGAGATTTTATCAATTATCAAAAAGCAACTTTCAACTTGAAAATTGTTACATTTGGATCGTAAAACAACCCTTACCGATTCCCGTATCTTTGTAAATCCGTGACCTATTCCTACAACTGTTATATTAACCGAAAAAGATTTTAGCTCTGTCCGTTCCCATAGTTCCTTGTTAATTAAATTTGATTGAGAAGCACTATCTAATAAGGCCCTACATTTTATTAAATTCCCAAATTTCCCAACAATGTATACTTGTGCCGTTGATAGTAAAATTTCCCTTGAATCCGTACCTTCCGATATCCTAACCGATTTGTATGTGTGAACCACACCCTTTTCTTCCTGTTTATAAGTTCCTACTTCACCCTGAATGCTTTGATTCTTATTTGTATTTGTTGCCCTGGCACCCATATCTTTCTGCGGTGTCCCTTGAACCGCCACATTTTTGTTAACAGAATCCAAGCTATTTCTAGGAAAATTTACAGAAAAGTGTATTAAAACATTATACTTTTTGCCACAAGTTTTACAACCAGGCATTGTACAATTCTCTACCCTGTGATCCCATCTAAGACAATTCCAGCATGCGTTAGAACGCTTAACCTCATCCCTTCTGGCATGTATGGACATATTTTGAAATTTTTTGCATTCGAAAAGGTAATGAGATTTATTACATACTGAATAAACGTTAGAAGTAGACAAATAAGTTCTTTTAAAGAATGTTTGTCTATCTGCTTGACCTTTATCATTAATAAATTTGCTATTATTCATGTTTTTAGAAGATTCATAAATGGACTCTAAATCCTGCCACCTTTTATCTAAAAAAGTTAAGAATTCCTTGATTGTTGCAAATGTATTGGAAGAACCGTCTTTTTTCCACTCCCTTTTCGTGTTGGTATCCAACTTAGCCTCCAAAACATAAATTAATAAATTATCCCAATATTCAACTGGCTGCTTTAAAGATTTTAAAGCACGCAAATCTCTTCTAATAACATCAACAAATTTTCTAATTTGACTAGCCGATTCCCTAGTTATCGGTGGGCAACTTAGCAATGAATCAAAATGACTAATAGCAATTTGTTTTTGATTCTCATACCTCGTTTGAAGTATATCCCATGCCTCGTTATAATTTTCTTCCGAAACTTCTAAGGCCCCTATTACTTCTGTCGCGTCCTCTTTTAATGCCCTCTTTTAATAATAAAATTTCTGTACATCAGTCAATCCATCATTTGTATGTACTAATACTTTAAATGTATCATGGAACTCTGACCAAGTCAAATAAGAACCTGAGAATGTTGGAATTTCTTTAGTAGGTAATTTAATATTTTTGTCTGACTGCTGAAAAACCACAGCTTGTGCATTTTGTTTACTGACATCTGACATACTTGCTACAAACAGATAATAACTTACTTTCTGCCAAAGCCATTACCTTAAAATATCTATCTTCAAGATCAACACGTTCTTTTAACTAAGAATCTGAATTATCCTCTCTTTCAATTTCCGATTGAAGCTCCTCGAAAGCTTCCCAATATTCTCCACATTTTTGTTTACTTAAAGGCAACTCCTGCATCTGATTTGCAGTAATATTAAATACAAATTTCTCAAAGCGAGTTATTTGACCCTTAAATACTCTTCTTTTAAAAATTAGATCCGCTAAATCAGACATTATGAATTAGTATAACTACTTACTACACCTACAATAAATTGAGCAGACAATCACCCAAACCAAGCCTATTTATGTTATCTGATTTATTCTTCAGTAGCCTATTTATTTATTGAACCATATAAACTCCAATTCCAAACCAAAACCAATTCCGTGTATGTGCAACTCTCCCGTCTTTGCTTCTCCTGCCGAAAATCCAGCGCAACCCAAAATACGCTCAAATCTTCGACACCGTTTCTCTGCGTACTTTACTTTTTTACAATCCGCTTGTAAGGACCATGTTTATTGCATAAGCAATAATTGTTCCCAAAACCCAGTAATATAATAAATTTTCGTTTATAATGGACTGTATTTTAATTGTAATTTACATAAATTATGACAGAGTATTAACAAAAAACAAAAGAATAGACATGGCAACTATTACATAAGAATATCATGGAACACATAAGCTTAGCCACCCTGAGACAAATTAAAGGAATGCAGCAAACAGCTACTATACTAGCATTACTAGATATATTAAATATTAGTGTCATTAATTTCAGTATTCACATTCATGCTACATCTAGATAACCTTACATTCAATCACATGCATTTGTGTTAATATTAAATAGACATATTGATATTTAAATGTTAAATATTATTACTAATTCTGTTAGCTTAACTAGTTATTATCTAATCTTTTTACCTAACGTTTTGGTTGGTTGACTGAATTTGGTGGTTTGAGAGTACGTGTGATTTCTTTGTGTTATTATCTGTCTTAAGACATGCTCTTTCGCAATAGTAGACTAATCTTTGCATGTTTAATTATCCTACAGAAATGGAGGTGTTTTTACAGATTTTCCAATTTTTGTTGTCTCTGTTAGTATTTTAAACTGTGCTGGGACTGCTGCCCAAGCCACCAAGAAGGGCCTATGAAAATTCTAGTGCCGCCTCGTTGATCATTTCTTATTCATATTTACTTACTTACAACAAACTTACCTTACATCAAATTATACCCAAATTATAATTATAAATTATATATTCCTACATCAGATACAGAAAAGAAACGTTCATGTATGTTATTACTTGCTTATATGCAGTGAGCCATGCATTTTTCTTTACATCTTATCTCATATCCAACACCATTACAGTAAGCATAGAAAATACAGCCTGCATCTTTTAAGCTATATCTCTGAAACTATAACTCCTAGTTAATTAAAACAAAAACCAGCTTATCAGGAACCTAGCAAGCAATAAAATGGCTTTTCTGAGTTGTTTTTAAGTAAAATCCCACCAAAACAGAATTATTTGAAATGTTCCATTTTAGCAGCCATGTTTTTCAAAATATATATTATATATTTCCTGTCTTAGCTTTGATCTACTTTTATTGCCCTATTGACGGTTGGAACCATTATATAGTCCATATCCGTCGACAAGTCATATACCGCTGGAAAATATTTCAAATTACCTTTTAAATGATACTATATAATATACACAGACATACTCTAAGTGTCTGTTAGAGAATAGGTTTGCAAAATAATTGTTATTCCTTGGAAAATAAAGCTAAGCTTTTGATTCTTTCTCTTCTGCGAGTTCCGTGCTCTGTTGTAGAGTGTTGGTGTTTCCCTCTTATACTTGTGTTGTGCGTGTCCAGTGATCACAAATAAAAGGGGCCTACAGCTTAATGTGGGCTCCGAACCATCCCAGGACAATTTCCTGGGCAAAGTATACCATGGTGATTTGCCATTGCCTTCCGAGGGAGAAGCGATTTTTAAAAATCTGGTGATATATTGGCCGGGGTTCAAACTTGTGCCCCTTCTTTGGTAGTCCCGCACGCAATTAACCGAACCACCATCGCTCTCAGTTTTTGATTATCTACTTTATTATAAGTGATATTGAAATGCGATTATATATTTTAATGATTTGAAGTTAATTTCTTTTTGCACCACCTATATATAAAACTAAACTTTACTTCCTCAAATGAAAACATAAAGTAGCAGTTTACACTTCTTGGGAGTAAATTGTTATTCCATGACAAGCATAGGGTCTATTATTCTGAATCTATGTGATTTTGGTGTTCAATTGTCAGCATGAAATCTAGAAAACTTCGAAAAGTTTCGGGATTCTTGGCGCTTAATTCCTTTAGGTCGTAGCAAAAGAAGCGTACATACCGAGAAACTAAAGCACCTTGTATTTTTTATTTCCGTCGTTTCCGCTAAGAACTATAAACATTACAATCGGGAATAAAAGATGTCCCTTATCAATAATAATAATAATAAAGTTGTTCCTCTTGTGTTCCGCATATGGGGACACACCGTATATCTATAGATTTATTATCGTTTTACAGATCGATGATTAAATTCTAACATATCGCAAGCCTTTAAAGCCCATTTAAGCTAAATTTTACAGGAGATAGTAAATGCCTGTATTGATTAATAGGCAGACAAAACAGTATTATTATTAATTATGCTTCGTAATATGCGCTATGAATATGTTCGTTTAAAGACATCAATGAGCATCGAATTGGAGGTGTGCTTAAACAAACATGGCAGCTACAATGGAATCTGTTAAATATTTCGATGTTAGCATTGTTTTAGGTATGAAATGCTACAGACCTGTCGTATAGATTACAAAATTATGTACAATTTGATTTTCAAGTTCACATCCTTCATAAGTTCAAGATTAAGCGGTTCCATACGTTTCTTCACCACGTGTTAGGCACAAGATAAACACAAGCGGCGATCAGTGAGCGTCACTATTTTTTTATAGATATGCACTCGTCAAGGAATTCATGATATTCGCCTTTAACACACGCCCACCATTTTTCTTGATTTTTTCCATAGTGAATTAATCTTTACACTTCAGCAATCACCTGCAATGTAAGAATCTGTGGTCAAGACTGTGGTACGAGCACATCTATCCAAATTCGAGATTCTATGGTATTTTAAAAGATACCTCTAAACAACAAGGCTTTAAACAAAGCATGAGTTAATAAATGAAAAAAAGCTAAAAAATAATCCCCTAAAGCTAAAATTCTCTTTATTAATCCCAATTGTCAAATGTCATGAGCACCTTTGCCAAATCCAGCTAGCAATTTACAAAAAAAAAACATCAAATAACTATTGAATCTAGAACTCTAATAGGTTTAGTAAAACTTTAATGGCTAAGGCCCTGTATATCCTGATCAAACAACGCATGTGCGAAAAACGATCGTAATAACAGGTTTTTAGTTAATCGCTCAAAAATTTTACTTAGTACAAAGTTATTTTGTTTCTTTGGTTCTCATTTTCGCAATTGACCATTATTTTTAAAATTTAGAAATAGCCTTTGGTGGTACTACGAATAATAATAATCACTTCTCTTCTTCTTTTTCCTTGTACCCTTTCAGGGTGTCGGATATAATAATGATCAAACATTTGAATATTTGATTTTCAATGTTCTGATATGAACAACTTTCATCATCGCACAGCTGCTATTCCCACCTATTTATTCAGTTCAACGAAAAGTCAATATTAGAATATAGTTTTCTCATCAAGCAGCGTCTAAGTAGCAGTAACTCAGATCGGAACATTGATTGGGTAGTTGTTACGTAACCACAACCAAAAGTATGACTTTATACGTTTAACTACTTCAGTTTGGAATATTTTAGTAATTATGTAGTTTTTTTCTATTATTTATTAACTATGTAGTTCCATTACGTATAAGTAGCTTTTAAAGTATGTGAATAAGTATTGCGACTTAGTATAATTACTTTAAAGGTTTTAAAACTTTAAAGTAGCACGGAGAGTTCCTACCACCTGTCTGAAACCATTGCTTAACCTTTAAAGTATAAGAACCTTACACTAGTATTGAAAGCAAAACTTCTGTTTCTTCTACCCAGGAGAACCACATTAAAGTAATTTTTACTATTTGTTTTGCATCAGAATTATTATCTTCTATTAGGCAATCTAAACCAACCAATATGGTTGCTGAGTAAAAAATATATTATTTTGCTCCCATTTATAGGGAAGAAGGGCGAAGGGTTTTATAGTAAGAGTCACTTCAAAGTTCCACAATGTTCTAACTTAGTATATACTTCGTGGTAACAACAACCTCGAAGTAGAATTTGTTTAGTTCCAGTTACTGCACTCAGAAAAAAGTTTATTTCCAAGTACAAAATATATGTACTTAGGTGCAATTGTAATTTCTTTATTTAAAGCTAACAAATTAATGTTATTTAGTTTAATATTGCTGTTTTTTAAAGAACTGAACAAGATATTCTGCCTCAAGTTGGCACTTTATTTGGACATGATTTATTTCAGTGTTTTATATATTTTTTTGAGTTAATGTTATGAGTTTAGTTGACCGCTTCTCTATTTAAACGAAATTAATTATTTAAACGGATTGATCTATTGTGAAAATTGCAAGAACTGTTTGTTAAAGTTTTGTAGAGTAACATTGTAAATCATTAGAGTGTAAAGATTTCGTTCTAAGAACTAAATTATGTTGCTGATATTCCATTTTTATTTGATCCATATGTGTGGTTACTACAAGCTTGCGTTCCGTGCAGAATATAAAATATTTATTTAAACGAATTGCAGTTGATTTAGTTTACCATCTCTTTGTTCCTAAATTGTTCGTTAAATAGGACGCTTGGAAACAGATTGCACGACGTTTTTGATCTTCACGAGCTTCGGAAGATCCGTTATACGGGTAATAGCGGTAGTAGTTTAATGTAATAGTTAATTGTGATTAGTGTTTGCTATTTCAATGGCTGACCAAAAAATGGAAAATCTTAAGTAGAACTTTTAGAACAGTTGATTGATTATGTTTGTAACGGTACATTTTCCACCGGCATTCAGTACGTAAAATTTTACATTTATACTTATTAAAAATCCGAAGTTCGGTCCTGTAAGATTGCGCTTTATTCGAAATAGAATTTTGTCATGTAAATATTTACTACAAAAATATTTTTAGAAAGGATTGTTTTATATTTGATACGATTAAACAACGTAGCGTCATAAAAAATTATGTCTTTTAGCATTTTGTTTACTTATGTTTTGGTATAATATCAATTACTTCGTGAGAGACCTTGATAAAAACTGTGGGAAGTGTTTGGTCAAATTATTTTATAAAATATTTCTGTTAATATTTCGAGAATGCTTAAGATTTGGGATCAAATTCTCTTTGTTCAAAAGGTGACTTTGGTACATGTGTCCGAGATTTGAAACGGGCTGGCGCGTAGCAATTTCGGCTAGACGCCAGATGGGTGTTATTTTGTACCAGTTTGCACGCAATTTCTTCAAGTACTACTTTTCATTCCTTTAGGTCGAAACTTCTGTAGAATGTTAGCTAAAAAACTTCCTTACGGCCAAATAAGACGCATTATTTCGCGGGTGATCAGGGTGTTCGCGCCTCGACAGGTTAGCGTGAAGACTTGCTTCACTTCGCGCTTCGAGTTAGACCATCTCGGTCAGTCCTTCTATTAATGAAGATCGATATTATTGAATTTTCGTTTTAGTTCCAGTAGTTAAAAATACAGTTCGGCTAAAGTTTTAGTGTAATTAAGTGCCCTGACCTCGGCAGGGTGCAGTTCTTACGAATTTGGTTCTGTGGACTAATTAAAATGTGTTTGAGAAACTCTTTCGTTAAACTTTATGAAAAACCAGTTGACTTGTGTCAATGTTATCGATTTCCCGTTTGTTAGTGTGTTTTTAGAATTAACGCAATTTCCAAATACAATTCCGTATCGTTCAGTTCACTTTTGCAATGAGTGAAATTTTTGGAAGCAATTTATGTTTGACAAATCTCGCTTGAAAGATTTATCATTACCGTTTTGTTAATAAACAACTGGGGTTGTTTTATCGTGCCGAACCATCAAAGACCATCACTTCTTGTTGTTTGTGTTTAAAGTTAGCACAGTTTTGGTTAATGAAAATTTTATAGATTGATCTATAAATATAAAGACAGTTTCCAGTTCTCCTGTATTTAAAGTTAATAACTAGTGCTTTATGGAACTTCATCTTTATGCTACGATTGTTTAATTCTGTGCATTACTGAAAATGATTTGTGGAATGATTTGGGCAACCAGATTGAACCAGAACCTATTTAAGATAAATTTTATCCTTGGGACCTACTACCGTTACGTATTAATTTGAATGCAGTTAAAGTCAATTTTGGTTGTGAAGAATAAAGGCAACCTTCCAATTTCTAATGGTTTTGATCCAGTATGCTTCGTCAGGTTAATGCAGATAGAAAATTAAGGTACCGTATTTTATAGAAACAGATTCTTATTGTAATTTAGCTTAAGAATCCTTATACCAAGAATTTTGTAATTCTTCATTAGGAAGAGAGCTCTCTATAGTATCTAGAAAATTCAAATCTTTAATGTTAAAGAATTTAAAAATAATCAATGCTGATAATATTTAGACTAATCTAATTTGCATAATATCCTTTAGATATTTGTTTGTTGATTTTTTCGACGAAGTCAAATTTACATAATTTTAATAATTAAATAAATTTTACTGAATAATTCTATTTGACCAATCTAATAAATTTCTTGGTTACTTTTGCTGATTAACAGGTTTTATGTAAAATTTTTTTTGAGTTGTTTGGAGTTAAATTCATTTCAGAGCAGTTAAATTTATTATTTCTTTGAACTTTGATCTTTATGTGTAATGAACCTATGTTGTGTGTTTTATTATTTATGTGTATTGTTATTTTCTTATTTTTTTATTGTTTAATAAATGTTTTCAGTTTATTTTGAGGATCTAAAAACGGAACCATATAATTATGAACATATCATTTCATTTTTATTCCAAAATTTTAATACATAAACAAAATTTTTGTTTTCAATTTAATATTTAATTCATTTTCTGGTTAGTGGATTTTATATATTTTTTGAAAGCTTATTCAATTAACATCTTTGATTGTTTATACTAATAAACACTTTAAGCTTCATAATCAGATGGCGCCCTTTTTGAGTTATTACTTGTGTTCTGAAACCCTTATCTACTCCTTTTCGCAATCTATACAACTGTGGAACCAATACCTACGACCTGAATACTAAATTTGTAAGAGAGAGCTAAATCTCAAGCTGTGGCGCATATTTTGAGTGTACTATGATAATGTAAGTATGAATAATTTTATAGTTTTTATTGTCTTTTTGTCCGACAAAAAAGCGGATGTTTCATGTTAAAGATAAGAAAAACGTGACTAGTTAGTGCAATATTTAAGCATGTCATTGTGCAATTCATATTAAGATATATTCCTAGAAGTACCAGTAATCGTTGGTTCCACCGGCACCAGAGGCAAATAAAGTTCAAACGAAGCAAGGTAACAGCACTTTTGGAAACCTACCACTCACGAAGAAAAAGGAGGCATTACTTTACACGTGAAGGTGTACAAATATATTGCAAATAAAGTCTAAATATAAGTATTCTATTCATTACTTTTGTTACAGAATCCTGGTACATTAGAAGAATGTGTAAACATGAAAACTAAATAAAATTGCCATGTTTGGATTGACCCTTCAACAGTTCATTATATGTAGTAGTGAGTCCTTCAATAAACAACATTGAAAAGGTTTATGTAGCCTATTTCAATAATACTTGATAAACATTATGTTGATGTTTATGTTTCATTTATTAAATGAGTTTTATTAATTATTACTAATGTAGAAAAGACGTTTGGTAACTGTAAATTTGAAATAAAACGCATTAAAGGCAAATCAGATGTTTTATTGTTTTAACAAATGATGAAGTTTTGTGACCATAATATGATTTCATTCAATTTTTATAAATAATTAAAAAAAGTAACAATAAATTCTGTTGACATTTTGATGTAGTTGTAGCGTGCATATTTTAATTATGAATATTTTTATTTCCTTGAGGTAAAACTTAATAATTTCTTTTAAACTAGCCAACCTTGCAATAACATTTACATTATAGTAAAAGAACAAAATATTTGGTTGTTACAAATAATCCCGAATTATGAAGAAATAATCCGAAGAATGAAACAATTCTGATACATGCTTACGGGAAGATGGCGTATATTTCCTACAATCTAAGATTTAGTTAACCTAAATAATTAGTTCTACTTTACAACTATTTTACTTAGGTTATGGCATAGCAGCCATAGGTTGTACGAATTATATTTAGTTCTGTGAGACAAATAATATATTTGACTTAACTTTCAGCTTTGTTTCTCTA
Organism: Agrypnus murinus; assembly: GCA_929113105.1. Classification (NCBI taxonomy): domain Eukaryota; kingdom Metazoa; phylum Arthropoda; class Insecta; order Coleoptera; family Elateridae; genus Agrypnus; species Agrypnus murinus. The sequence goes on from OV816024.1 coordinate 88,405,416, forward strand.
GAAACACTCCTATGTCAGTTACATAATTCTTACCTCTACTAAAATATTGTTTAATTATAATATCAAACTTAAACCTTTGGTTCATATCACCACTGTAGCTTTGTTTCGCAGTATTCAACTTTAGTATTTGTTTACCTTAATCAAATTTCAGTTACATCTAGTAAACCTTTATTCTCAGTGTGGTAATTAAGTGCCACAGACTATAGACACGCGTTTTATAGTAATACTACTTCAAGATGATTTTTTTGAAAACTACTCCATATTTACTTGTAAAATGGCGGATGCTAATAATCAATTTACAATTTGTTGTAAAGTAATTGTTCACAATGTTTTACTATAACCTTCAATAAAAATAACAAATTGATGCCAAATTGTCCCTAAGAAATAATATAAAAATGGTTTCTATCATGGGTACACCAAGAAAAAGATATATTTGCGTTTCATATAAAACGATTACCGCAAATAAATTATTATTTTGGATACGGTGGAACAAATATTTAATGATAGCAAACTTATTATTAGTTTGAAAATTATAAATATAGATCATTAAATAAAAAAGAATGATTTTTTAGATGTAAATGTAGTAAGTTAACTGTTATCAATGTACAAAAGTATCTTTAAACAAATTAGTTTGCGGTTAAAACAGTTATTAGTCTATAATATTTTTACAATATTGGTTAACTGTTAAACAATTTATTCAATGTTAATATACCAAGTAACCTACAATCAATATATTCTTTAGCATCTATTTTATTGAATTTATTTTAATTCAATTAATTTACATGAAAGGTAAGTGTATAATATTAGTTGCTACAAGTATTTATTGGAAAAATATAGATATAGTAGTACTTATTCCAGTATCGTATTTACTAAATAAATCACATAGTAGTAGTTACTATAGCAGTTTGTGAGGTAAATCTTTATAAAGTAATAGTTAGTGTATTTATTTAACAATGAATTCATGATCAATTAATAGTTATTATATTACTTGGGATTTAGTTTTCATGTGTGAGCACAGGAAAAATAGCAAATAGTAATATATCTGAGAAAGATACTTATTGCATACTTGCCATAGAAACGTTTTTGCTAGATGAAAACTATTGACATAGTATGTCATTCTAAGTTCTGACATGTAAACCTTGACAAGTATGGGATGATGTCTATCTTTCTCAGATGAATTACTATTTACTGTTTCTCCTTGGTTCACACGTGAAAATTCAAAGCCAAATTTTACTAACACTGTATATATTATGCGGTTATGACCCCGGCCAGAAAAATACATATAGTGTTAGGACAAATATCATTTTTATTGCACTCTCAAAGCTACAAATAAATTATAATTACATAGTAATCACAATTCACCACTTATTACTAAATAAACCTGCCCAAAGGATTGCGTATACCCCAAGTAGTGGACACGTGTAAAACATCCAAAGGAATGAACGCCACCAACCGTCAACCTATTCTTGCAAGTTTGCACTTGATAATATATAATATAACTAACTGTTAACAAATATTTATCAACAGATAATTTACTTTCTTTTGTAAACACATAACGTGAAGTAACTAATACTCTGTTAATAAGTTACGGTAATTATACGTGTTTAAATGTTAAAAAATGTATTTTCACCTAGAACATTAATAGTATATTATACACCAAGGTGGTGAAGACTGTTATTATTGACCGAGCACCAAGATTATTTCGCGAGGGGCTTTGCCCCGAGCGGAATAAGGTGCGAGGCCTATTAATGTCTTCACCACCGTGGTGTATATACTATTTTTTCCACTACTAGCCAAATTTAAGGCAAAAATTAAAAATTAAAATATTTCTTGTAAAAATCAAGTAGCGCAGGAATGCAAATTCGCCTTTCCACTAATAAAACAAAAATCAAGTAGTCTGATGCAGATTGACATTTCCACTAATAACTAATGGCATTTTTATTCAAATAATTTTATCGTGTTAGGTAATTGCAAGCAGCAAATACGTTAAAGACAATCTCCTGGGTATACAAAATTATGTTGCACAAGTTTTTGTTAAACAACTATCCCTGGATTCTCAAAACATTTGAATTTATCCATTATTAACCTAGGTTAATAGTAGAAAAAATTATTAACCACTACTAGAGAAATTCAACTTCTCAGTTGGCTAGGAGACGCAATAATTGTCAACTTCATAGCTAGTAGTGGAAAAAATATATTAACTATTACTGTACGTAAGTTGATGGATAACAAATTTCATTATGGCCAAATGAGGAAGCACAGTAATTAATAAAAAACATTTTATTAACTGTCAATAAATACACAGTTTCTGTAAACCAGGCTTTGTACAAAATTCATATTAATTATTTAACATTTAGAATGAGAGTCGTCTAAAGGACAAATAGTTCACATGTACTATACTATTATAACTCCAACAAAATCTTGTTTGAACTAATTATTTCTTTGGCTGTGTAAATTGCGCTTTTTAAATCTTATACAATGTATGTTAATTTAAATATGGCATATACCTAAACCATAAACACAAGAAATGAGTCATCACAAATCACCTGGGCGACAGCGGGTTGCTTTCAACGCATTATTGTATTCCATCTCTCTCTATTGTGTAACGACCATATGAAAATAAAAAGTAAACAAGAGAGAGAGAGAGAGAGAAATGGAATGCACTAAAGTGTTGGGAGATCCCCGCTGTTTCCCAGGTGATTTGTGATGACTCATTTTTTGTATTTATGGTTTAGGTATAGTATATTTAAACAAATTGAGCTCAAACTAGCACGTTTGTTAACTATTAAAAAGTTCTTTTCTCAGTGTATCAACTTATAAGAATTTGTGTCATTTTATTAAAGACATTTTTTATTAAATAATATACACAAAAATAGGCGCGTTATTATTTTCGATCTATCGTCATCAGTAACAAAACCGTAGCAATTACCTGCTTGTGACTAATGACAAAAACTTAAATAGTTCCAGCGGTAGTTGCTGGTACGTAGCGATGACTAAAAATTCTGATTGAGACTACTTTTTTTAATTATTTTCAAAATAAGGTAACTATATGTATGTAATATTTTAGAAGCTAAAACTTTTAAAAGCGAAAAAATTATACTGAAAGTTCATTAAATTGCAGTATAGAACAGATTTATGGAAAACACTTTTAAGTCCCAATTTTATAAATCTCTACAAACTTGTAACTGGTGTTCTAAAAATAAAACTTTTATTGCGCAGTTTTTGCGTATCAGTTCGATTTCAGACTCCTATAGGTGTTTTATCTCGCTTTTAAATATTTAACCCTACAATAAATTGCATAGGATTTCCTTTCCTTAAATTAACAATGTCAAAACAAGAACAAGACAGCTAAAGGATTTAAAATTGCGACGTGATTTTTTTGTGGGATTAAATGGAACTGACCCCACTCTGTGATGCTTGAGCTTTATTTGATACGAAATTAAATGAAAGTGAACCAACCGCATCCTTTAATCTTATGTTACAAAAAATACCAACCAGCACTCAACTCTTTTGAAATACAGCGACAATGGTAAACCCCTATTTCGTTATCTTTTTCATGGCTTTTTATGGATGACATAAAGACAACCACAAAAAGGCATAACATTGGTTGGGAATAGCACGCAAAGAAAATACACGATTCTCTAAGCAGATTACCAAAAAAACGAGTTCAAGAAGAAACACAAACAAAAGGCACGTTTCTAATAACTAAACTACAGCTATATAAAAAGTATATTTGTACAATATCTGTTTGCTCACTTCCCAAATGTACAGAATTTCTTTCCGTTCTGCTTTGCTCTCAGTAATTCCTTAAGAAGAGATATTCGTTAAGGTATAAACTTTGTACAATAACGGTTAAATTCCTAAAATTATTAAAGAAGGGGAGTTGGAGTTGCTACAATTAAGCGTATATTGACACTTCCGTTTGACCCCTTACTGAGACGTTTTTAATTACAGATGTGCCGCTGTGCCCTGAATTAAAAGGGCTGATGTTTGTCACTTAAAGTTCACAAATACTAGTATCAAATCCCCCATTTTCAATTAATTAAAAAACGAGAATACCATTTTCACTGAACATTTAACGCAGCTCTACTAAGGATTTTCTTTCTATTAAAACTTCTCTAACTGTAACTAAATTAAAACTATTTCCATTACCTCGTAATTCTATTTCAAATCACTATGTAAAATAATTGAGATTCCAATAAACTGTTAGACTTGACAGCTCTAAAGAAAATAAAAAAGATAGTATTCATAATATCAGCAGCAGCAGCGCAAGAGATCATCCTTCTCTTTATTCTCTTTTTCTTACGTCAAATTAGAGCTTTCAAGAGTTTACTTGATTAAATATTCATTCATCACTGTTTAAAGAAAAATGTTTCAAAACAACTACTCTTATTTCTACTTTCTGTATTTTATATATTTTATAAAAAATTTCATTCTTGTAGATTCCAAAATATTTAGTAACGTTGTTGAAATATTACATTGGAGTCAAAAATTCCTACGTATGTTATGTCCATTTCCTCGATGCACTTTCGACAGACACCGCTTTGTTTTGTACAGAACAAATGCATTTTATTTTTAGTATACCTGCAGCGTCTAGCAGGAAAAATATTTTATTTATACTGTTTTGACCTACCTGAATAGACAACGTCACAAACTTATAAAACAGAACAAGACATTTTCATTTACTTACTGTACATGAGCGAAAAATTGCTTAAAAACAGAAAGCATGGATTCGAATTAATAAACAACACAATACCTAGCAATATTACAAGATGCAGAAATAAGGAAACTGTAGTGCAGGTTAAATTTATTTGTTATTATTGTTTTTTTTATTTGCTAAAATAAGTTTATTGGAAATACGTGCGCGAGCATTAGAGGGATCTTCATTCTTTGAATTTTTAAAATGTTATACACAATTAATAATGCACAACCAATAATTATAAACTAAAGCAACAACTGCATTATTTTTAAGGCTGATGGATGCTGTTTAGCTTCACTAGAAACCTGTATACGTACTACACACCATCTTGCACTTTTCATGGAGGCACTTGTCGGTGGGAGTGAGCCATTTCTCGAGTTCGCGAAGAGTACCGCAACAATGCCATATTGGCACGAAAAAAGCGTGAAAATTGGTCATTATTGCTACCTGTATTGAACTTAATTTAAACCATGTTGAGTTTAAAAGATATTCTGCATAAATCGTATTCTGAACCTAACTGGACCCTAACCTGTAATATGTCAAATACGTAAAATGCAATTTCAATTCTCCCATTATTAAATTTTGGGCTTTCTTCTGACCTGCAGCAAGGCTGGCAGCCTTGCCTTAGCAGAACTAAAATGTAAAGTTGTTGAGGTACGTTTCTCTTTGTTCTGCAGTGCTTATTATTTTATCGAAGAGTTTTACAGAATATTTCTTTAAGAGTTAATAATTTTGTTTGTTTTATACGACATGCACCTGTTATTCCTTAACACAGTGGAATTGATAACTTCGCGTCCGGCACGAACCGGGGATAAATTTTTCTCTTAATTAATTAATTTGCTATCTATTTCCCAAAAGAAAAATGTGATATCTACATTGGTTATATTAAAACTACACATTGTATCGTATCAAATGTGATATCTGCACCTTACTTAAATGCATAATATCTCGATTTTGTGCCACCAGTAGATACCTACCACATTTGATTTTAGGACGGCAGAATATTTAGTAGGTACACAGTATTATTATTACTATAGCTTTAGTATAATTGTCTGGGTCATAAACATTTCATTTTACCATCCGCATAAGCTGTTATAGTAGAGTAAATTTTTGCAAAAAACATGCCTAAGTTCTTATTTTTTACTATCTAAAGATAGAGACCTGAAATCTTTTCTAATGCCTTTAGTAGTGCACCAATATAACATGTAATATGTTTAAAATGGGGGCGTGCCTCGGGTGGTAGAAACCCCCATTTTACACTCCCAATTTACCCCACACTCCCCAACTCGGGAAGTTTTCCCTCAACATGAGCGAAATTCATGTTGGGGGTATTTTCGGGGTTTCTGATTATGAATTCAATGAGAAAATTAAGAAATACAAAATGGCGGACCCAAAATAGCGGTCTTTGAGATTAAAAATGCGATTTACGCCGTTTTTATTGATTTTAGAGAAAAATGCAAAAAGGCAGAATGTGGTTAGAATATAATTCTGCATAGGAATACATAATTCCGGTTACCTTCTTATGTAACCCCTTCACTCTCCCCTACTTACAAGCCCACTAGGGGAGAGTGAAGGGAGTTACATAATAAGGTAACCGAAATAGTGTATTTCTATGCAAGATCAAATTCTAAACACTTTTTGACCCTCTGAATTTTTCTCTAAAATTAATAGAAACGGCGTAAATCGCATTTCCAATCTCAAAGACCGCCATTTTGGGTCCGCCATTTTGTATTTCTTAATTATCTTATTGAATTCATAATCAGGAAGCCCAAAAACCACCCCAACATGAATTTCACTCAAGTTGATGGAAAACTAACAGAGTTATTAAATTGGAAGTGTCAAGTGGGGGTTTCAACCCCCCGAGGGGGCGTGTCCCCATCTTAAACATATTACATTCTATATTGGTCCAGTACTGAAGGTATTACAAAACATTTCAAGTCTCTATCTTTAGATAGTAAAAAATAAGAACTTAATGCAAAAATTGACTCTACTACTAGGGCAGAGCGAAGAGGTTACGTAATAAGATAACTAAAATAGTGTATTCCTTTGCAATGACTCTTTGAATTTTTCTTTAAAATCAATAGAAATGGCGTAAATCGCATGCTCAATCTCAATGCCGTTATTTTAGGACGGCCATTTTGAATTTTTCAATATTCTCATTGGATTCATATTCAGTGACCCCGAAGAACCCTCCCAACATAGATTTCGCTCAATTTGGTTGCGTTATTAAATTAGGGGTGCAAAATGGGAGTTTCAACCTCCCGAGGGAGCGTGCCCCCATTTTAAACATATAACATTTTATATTGGTCCAGTACTGAAGCCATTACAAAAGATTTCAGGTCTCTATCTTTAGATAGTAAAAAATAAAAACTTAATGCAAAAATTGACTCCACTAATAGCTATTAGCTACTAATTCGAATAGGAATTTAGCAATTCATCGATTATTCATTTACTGACCTATTTACAGTTTAGTTATTGCGTTACGCTTAAAAACCAAATTTGTTCAAAATTAAAGCTACCTTAATTTGCATGTAGTATTAATTAAACAATCCTGACTTTAATAATAATGATAATAATATTATCTTCAAATACCTGGGTTTAAGGAAGAAAAACTTATAAAGTTGCATGTATGACACTGTTGCTGGTGTTTTAAATTCTGACATATTAAAACTTATTTTTATTTAAACACAGTATACTATAAAAGTTTATCCTTATTATTATTTGATAAAAATAAAACATGGAGACTATGTAAGGTTTTTGTCTTCAACGTCTTTTCTTCTTCAACTTTATTTTGGCCCGGCTTATTCAGTTACAAATTTACATGATTGGTTGAGAGGTGTTTGCTATCCATTAACATTGGTGGCTTATAAAGTAATAAGAAAAGAATATAACTGTATAATTTGCGTGTTTATCTTCGTATCATGGAGTCTGAGTTCAATCTTCAATTCAAAATATAACGTTTTGAATATTCTGCACCTTGACGGAGCTGATGTAGGGTTCCTGCCTAGTTGGAAAATAGATCGCAATTAAGGTTTTCATAAGATTATTCATACACTCGAGGAAAAAATAACGCACCAACGCGCAAAAATACCAAAATTTCAAACCGTCATAACTCGGCTGATTTTGGACTAAAATGGATGAACATTTGAGTACTAAAAAGTTTAAAGTGTCTAGTTTAAGGGCGTGCGAGCGAATGTCACGTAAAGGTCTTTTCGCCCCCGCGACCGACCGCAGAAAAAAAAGTTTTTGATTAAAAAAATGTCAAACTTTAACAGCTTGTACGGTGTACCAAACAAATCGTGGACCCAATCGACTTCCAGGGCAATAAAGTTCAGCCCTTTTTCTGTAAAGTTCTCAAAACTTCGAGTGCCTACGATGCGAAGTTATGGATTTTTGAAATTTACCCTGCATTTTGTCGGGAGTCTTTCGTCTTCTGCCAGCGACATTATTACCGGATGAGTTTGAACATTTTTTCCCAAATTCGAAAATTTTGAAAACTGTTTTTAATTAATAAAAACATTTTTTTATTAACTTTAATTTTTTTAACGTGTAACCGCCGACATCAACGTTACCCCATGTGCACCATGAGGAGGTTTTCGGTCGGATTTTACACATCGTGTGTGTGTGTCGCATGCTAACTCCTACCTCCAAAAGAGCAACAATTCGTGCACGTTGAATGCCCGTTAATTGTAGCATTGTAACGCTTCGAACAACTTTCTGATACTGATTAATTTCAACGTTAATTGATTTCATTAGTAAAATAAAAATCAAAACATTAATTTAGGCACTTGCATATCGGGTAACGTTGTCGGCGGTTACACTTAAAAAAATGAACGTTAATAAAAAAATGTTTTTATTAATTAAACATTTTTCAAAATTTTTCGAATTTGGAAAAGAAAAGATTAAAACTCAACCGATAATAATGTCGCTGGCAGAAGAGGAAAAACACCCGACAAAATGCAGGACGAATTCAAAAAATTCATAACTTTGCGCCAAAAAATCGTAGGCACTCGAAAACTTGACAGAAAAAGAACTGAACTTGCCTCGGCGGTCGATAGGGTCTACGATTATTTTGGTACGCCGTACAAGCTGTTAAAGTTTGACATTTTTTTAATCAAAAACTTTTTTTTCTGTGGTCGGTCGCGGGGGGCGAAAAGACCTTTACGTAACATTTTTTAATACTCAAAGGTTCATCCATTTTCGTTCAAAATCCGCAGAGTTATGTCGGTTTAAAATTTTGGTATTTTTGGTGCGTTTTCAAGTGGTACGTTTTTTTCCTCGAGTGTATTGTGAGAAACGACAGAGTATCTGAACCATTCCTTGAAAAACATTCTGTTACATTTATCTATCAACGTCGTTGAAACTACAACTCGATAGAAACAAGGCCACCCATTCAACTATTTAGTACAGCGATTACCACTAGGACAGCTAAATTACAAAGAACAGCCATGGTGAACATCCCAGCATTTGATCATTTGTATAATCTATACAGATAGTAGTTGACGCTGAGTTTCATTAATCATAGCGACACTAAGTAGTTGTTGTCAATAAAAAATGAAGTCACTTATTTTTGTATGCGATAATTAATATTTCTTCACCGGACGGCTAATTATTAAAAAGAAATCACAGTTCTTTCCTTAAGGCTACTCGTTAGTAAGATTTCAGGAAGTCGGTGTTTTATCGTAGTTGCGTATTTTTGTTGTTATAACGTTTCCCTTCAATGTTGGTTATTCGAAGAAAAACATCTATTCGATCTCGCCAGGCTCTTAATTATTTAAAAAATGCGAAAATTATCCTAAAATAAAGATAAATCCGTGACTGTAACTACATATTGCATGTGTATGTGTATTGTATGGTACGTGGACTAGTGTTAGAACTTTACACTAATAATTACAGTCTAGATTTTTTAAATTTTGCTTTCATCAAAGTATCTACCCTTAGCGGAAACACAGCAGCGCATACTTGTAACTGCCGTTTTGCTAACCGCTGAATTAATCACAGAAATATCGTACTTTGTAGCTGTCAGCACCTACGCCGATTGAATTTACGTTTGATCGCTTGTTATAACTCTAGGAAACGGAGCCAAGAAAATTGTAAGAATTATAAGGTTAGAAGAGTTTGAAAGTGGTCACGTTGGATTTCTTATATAGATATTTTTCAAAAACTGCCGTATTTGACAAAACAGCACCATCGGCCGGATACCCTCTAATCCTTGGGACTAAACAACCTGCACAATTGATTAGCTATAGTCGCTTTGAGAAATGCTGGGTATAATTTTCGTGAAACAGCTTGCTTAGAATACTCCTTCAAGGGATACGCCAAAAACAAGAGTGTACGTAACCGATCGCGATCTGGAGAATCTCGAGTGTCTACAAAACCGGAAGTCAGGTTTATTAGAATGTGTTTCAAACAGAATAGATTTTAAACAGCTAGTTAGATTCGTGCTGCTTTGATGGAAACGAAAAAGAATATCATATCAGTTACAAACTGTTAAATATCGCGGCGTGCTATCCCTGCTGACAACCGCCTTATTGATCGTGGTTTCACACTACAGCAGAATAACGACCCAAAATATATCTCCAAGCTTTGCAAAAAATATGTCCAGTCAAGACAACAACAACAACAACAGATGCAGAAGAACATGGTTTGACTAGCCCAAAATCCCGATCGCAACCCTATTGAACTTCTTTGAGCTCATTTGGACAAATGTGTTCGAGATGTGAAAATAACAACCCAAAATCATTTTTGAAAGTTACTACAAGAATGGTGGACTAGAATTTAGTGTCGCTAAAACTTTAGACAAGTAGATCGACAGAATACTATGTGTGTGCTGTAATTGTAAGGGTAAATAGTCTTATGAAAGAAAAATTTAAAGAAATTAAGGCTGAGTTTATTTCTTAATAACGTGTATGAGCCTAAAACATGTTTATTTGCTTAAATAAATGACTAACATTAACTACTAATTTTAACATTAACAGTCGATTTGTAAAATAATTCTCGAGGGTGAAATTTTCATGTTTCCAAAGCACTTTATAAGTAACAGAAAAGTCCTAACAGAAAATTAGCATTATTTTTATATTAACATTAACATCAAAATCCTTACCAAGATTTTTTATGCAAAGATCCTTTACTATGGTATATATGTTGAACTGCTAAAAAAATCTATAGATGAAGACATTCTTCTATTAGCCAATAAAGAGTGATAATAGTTTAATTAAAAACAATCACAAACCGAAATATTGGTTTTGAAATTAAACCCTGGTAACCAGAATCCATTTTATGTGATTTAAGTTTTTTTTTTACATTTACGTTTTTCAAAATGTATTGAATTTATAATTATCTTTTAATGTAATGTTTCTGTTATCAATTGCGAGTAGAATGAATTCCATCTGCATATAAAATTTTAATATACATAACTCTAGACACTTTTACTTATACTTGCTTCGATACTTAAAGCTTGTTAAAAAAGTCCCTAAGATTATACATAGCTTATATACAATATACAAGCTATACATCAATGAAACGCTTATGATCTGTAGATTTTCAGATACGAAAATTTAGATATTTCAAATGATATATTTTGATATATTTGTCAAAGCTTGCCATAGTTATCATTAAAAGAGTCTTAATAGTTACGGTCGATGTAAATTGAAACTTAGTGATCAAAAAATTAATTTCAGAATATAGAGCAAAAAACTTAATTACAAGCGGTTTTACATGTTATATATGGTTTCGATTGGTCGATATGAGCTTCATTGCTTTAGTCCAATGAAAAGTCGAAAACGTTTTTGTGAAATAGAAGATAAACAATTAATATATTAGCATTAATATAAAATGCTAAGTACTATTTCATCGACAGCATGGTGGTGATATTTATAAATACCTTGCTTCTTTGAAACATTGAATTGGCAAAATCGTAGAGTGCTACATAGTTAACTGTTCTAGTTCTTAGATCATGGTAGATTTTAGTTGATTTAAACAATGGCTTGTTATAAACATTGAATTTATGGGTTAATTTTATCTTTAGCAGAGAAATTAAAAAAATACCCTAGAAATCTGCTATCTGTCGGTGAGCCGGAATTCATTAGATTCTTTATTAGTATTGATTACGAAGCATCGACATTAGTAGAATATTTTGTTAATTACTTTTTCTTTCATTCATCTCATCCATAGTTCATCTTCTAAAAAAAATTATTTTAGTTTTAATTGAGCATGGATACGTATTTATACGTAGGTTTCTAAGCCTGTTTGACACCAATGATGGAATGAAAAAATAAAAACAGTAATTCTAATTATTATAACCTGCATTCATAAAAATGCTACAATTTAACAACTATTACAATGCATTTTTCATTTCATTCCATTTAAAGCTTAAATTGTGTTTAATTTTGATACGGGTTAGGGGCGTAGTTGGCACGCAAACGGTTTCTGAAGTCGACTGACACATGCTGTCTGAAAAACGATACGGCGCGGTGTAACGAAAATGTAATTGTAACTAATATGGTCGTAATTAAATATTTCTAGACTACAGACTCAAAATGGAACGTCGAGACATCCTATTCGCTAATCTCTGTTCTTTATTTTGCATAATCGCAATAGTTTGCAGAGCAATTTGGCTTAAAGTAGAGTAATTTATCAAGTATTATTTATATTATAAGTATTAAAAAATAATAGCCTTTAAGTCAAGCTTTGACTTAGTTTATTCGTCTTCAAATTTACCACAATTCATGAATTTTGGTTAAACTAATTTCTTAATTATATAGTTATTAATTACTTATCCGATTATACTCGAAAAGATATAAAAGCTCTTAAGACAATGTATTAAAGCTGACATCCTAAATTTTTAGAAAAGATAGGCCCATCGAACGTATATGTATCTTATTCAGAGAAGAGGTTCTGTAATTTATAGGAAATGTGTAGTGATATATGGCATTGAAATTACTTTACCTACAAATTACTTTTTTAAAAGCCTAAGCAGTGACTGACAAGATTAAAACAAAACGGGTACTAATAAATTACTTTTTTAGAACATCGGTCGGTTTAGTTTTTGCGTGAGTAAACATAGGTCAGATAAAGATATCGCTATTTGCATGGTAGTACCATCCTATCACCGAGCTTCCCTAAAACAAATAAATTCTGTCAACAGTAATTGCATTTGCATTACCCCAGTGAATTTGTAAATCCTCAAACATAGTTGATATTCATAAATACGAATATCGAATTTATATATTTTGCAATTGTTATTTTTATATGATGTATGAAGCCTTCATCTAAATTTATAGCTTGTTTATTATAAACAAGTTATAAAGACATTTATAAAAACCATGTAATATTAATTTTACTTATAACAATTATTTAAAAGAGAGCTAAACGAAATTATGTGTTAATGTGTGTCTTGCGTCATTTACTCTTGACTTTTGAATTTTATTGTAAAAACCAGTTCTTTAAATCAGTGGCGTAGCCACGGGGGGATATGGGGGATATATCCTCTCCCCAAGGGTCAAAAACTTAAAACAGTAGATGAAATATTTGACGACCTGACCAAAAAACCACGGCACCTAGATTTTGTTTTGTAATGTTTTTTGATGAATAAATTGATGAATAAAAGATTAATATTCTAAAAATATTGTTTTTTTGTTCAGTATTCTTTAATATTGCAGTTTTTTTTCCATACAATCTATAAAGAAAACCTAAATAAACAGTTACTATAGGTATACGTTGAGAGCCAAGTCCGTGGATTTTCTTTTATTATTGTATATCCCTCCCCAAGGGACAACTCTGGCTACGCCACTGCTTTAAATGCATTTACTTGCGCTGAAAGTTTAATGTAAAGCAGATCCAGTAGATATACATCTATTCTAAACTAGCTGACCACTGGTGCCCGCGCTATCATTGTTGCATTGTCTTTAAGATTTATGATGTTACAGTTTCTGATCATTATTATTAATGTTTATATAAAGCAATGTAAGGTACATTACATGGAGAAAATATATCAGATCTTCACAATGTTTCACGTATACAAAATAATGAAATAAAGTACAAAAGCATAACATTCGCTTCAACGTTCCATAAAATATTTATAGGTTAACTTTACAGAATAATGTACAATTCATATGAAAAAGCCATGATTACTCGAAAACAAAGTAGGGCTCGAAATAGCTTTTTGGCAGAAGTTGCCTGTGTTTGCTGGTTTGATTTGATGTGATTGATTGAAAAACAATTTGCTTATACTAGAATCATTCTGTTCTGTTATTTCTTAGTTTTTATGTTTTCAACATAATAGAATAAAATTTTTGTAGATAATCTGCAAAACGGAAGCAATGGTTGTGACTTTAAATGTCCTAATTTAAAAGTGTAGTGGTAGGTATTACGAGAAAAGTCAACTTGAGGATAAACCAAATATTCTTATTAAAAATTACTTTAGGGTAGATATGGGGAATCATAAAGCTGTTCATTTTAATATTTGATTTAAGACATTTATTGAACGCCACTGTGTTTTTAAAATCTATTATCAAAGCCTATAAAAATCTAATTTAGATGTTTTCTTACAATTAAACCGTTAACAGTAAAAGAAACATCCTTTACTTTGCCTTACTTGCCTTCTTCGGAAACTGTAACTTTTTTGGGCATGTAGTACGTTGTGAAAGCAGTTCTAAAGTGACTGTACCCAGATAGCACAGAATATCCTAGGGACGTCCTTTGTTTGGTCTATTTTATATCCAAATGTCCGTGGACATAAATCTGATCAGAAAAGTACGTCCATAGGATGTCAAGCAATGAAAGTTAAATTACGTCCGTTATTCGACCAAAGGATATCCTACCTAGACGTTAAATGTACGTTCGTTATTGAACCAAAAAAGTCCATAGAATATGCGATGTTTAGCGAATTTTAACATTTATAAAAAGAAATGATTGTAAATCAATATTTATTCGCTTAAAATACATAGTATCTTGTAAATTTCTGTTAATTTTGTAGCTGATATAATTAACTGAATTAACAAAGTTTTTTGTTTAAAGTAAAAAGATTTCATAAATGAAAAATGCATACTATATTAAAATAAATTTGAATTTATTTGATCCCTGCATTAAATCGTTTCTATAAGTTTCGGTTTCACCGAGAATCAGGTTCATACTCATATACGTTGTAGTATAATTATGAAAAATTATTAGTAGGTAGGTATTCAAGGTTTTGCAAACACATTTGTTCTGTTTCTTGCTTTTGAGTTTTGACTAGTGTTGTGGTGATGGTAGGTATTAAAATTATTTTAATTTATCAATAAGTTGTAGTTCTTGTGACTGTAAATAAAAATGTATATGACCCTAGAGAATACAGAACGGTTTAGTAAACCTTCGCAAACTTTCTCCGATAAGTTCTTTGCGGTTTTTGGAAATTTTTAAATAACTATGTTAAGCCTATTCTCTATCTCACTTTGTAGCCTGCTCAGTTTGAAATAGCAGAGGAGTTAGGTAAGAGGAGTCGACCTACACGAGGATGAGGTTGAGGGAGTGAATGGTGTTTATTTTAT
Organism: Agrypnus murinus; assembly: GCA_929113105.1. Lineage (NCBI taxonomy): Eukaryota > Metazoa > Arthropoda > Insecta > Coleoptera > Elateridae > Agrypnus > Agrypnus murinus. The sequence goes on from OV816024.1 coordinate 88,420,641, forward strand.
GTTTGACCGTTGACAGTGAATTTGGTCAAGTTATTTTATATCTACTATTTTCAATTTGGTAAGTGCATAATAAACAATTTTTTAATTTTTTTATTATCCATAAATGTTTTCAGCTTCAGCATCTCCTGATATGTTAATCAAATCAATTAAATAAGTGACTGGGAAATAGGACAACGGCTGCAAAAACTAAGCACATAATTGCAAATGTATTTACACATTGTAAATATGCAACATACTTGTAGGTATTAATTAAATATAAAAGTCTTAATTATGTCGCAGACAGGTTCGTTGAAGTCCCTTAACGAACGTCCATTGAATGTTCTTTTGTGGACGTCCTATGGACATATGAATCTGAATGAATGACGTAAAATGGAGATACATCGAACACATGCACGACGTTCTATGGACGTCCTGTGTACATTGCAAGGTCTGAAGCGAATGTTTTATGGACGTTCGCGAGCTATCTGAGTAGATACTATCTGTATCTTACCATATTAGACACATGAAGCTAAATTTAATATACTACATAATTCTCGGTGCTGGCAAATATGATTACGGTTTTCTGCAGTTTTTCTTAGCTATAACACAAATGTGGGATTTGTGCCATAGCATCTGTAAGTCGACTGCAGCCGCACGATGGGCCTGCATAATAATAATCGCCCCGCCCTCCAGCACATGCTTTGTAGCTTCTGGGGCTTGGTTTGCAGGTTATGGATAGTAGTCGTTATTATGTTATTATATATTAGTTGTATACGGTGTGTTATTTATTAGAGTATGATACCAATTCAAATTCTTGGACTTCAAAAAAATCAAAAACCAAGCAACTCTATTTAAATGCTTGCTCGGCTTTTAAAGCCATCGAATAATTAATAATCGATTTGACAAAAAAAAGAACCAATGGCATCTTTACTTTTGCAATGGATGTAGTCATCGATATTTTTTTAAATAGCAACTCTAAAATATTTTCACAAGTTATATCCGCTATGCGATTGTTTACTTTGGACTTTCCGACTTGGAGCTATTAACTTCTTTCTAACTATTTTTACTTACAAAGACAGTGAAAAATTGCTGGCGGCGAAATTTTTTTGGGATCAAAATTTCCACTGTTTACTGTATTAAAGTGGCCAGTCAGAGCGATGAGATTAGATAACGATACATCATACTATAATATTACAAATTTCACAAAGAAAATCTGCACTCCTATAAAGCTCAACTTGGTCACGAGTTAGCGAAATCGTTTTGATCGAAGGTTTAGAGGCTTGTGAACGTTTAAAAGAAATTTGCAGTTCGTGAAATGAATACTTTTTCCGATGAAGAAACCTTATGTTTAAATCCATATGCAATACCCAATACTATTGTATCCTCAATGGATACAACAATCATACACTCGGTATCCTGAAAACAACATTATATGGGCAAGGATTGCGGGTAATAGTGTTTGGCTGTTTTCTGCATAAATATACATACTTTAACCAGACCACGCTAGCTACAGTTTTTTTAAAGAAAAATTGATTCATGCTTTACTTGTTTTGTTCTTTAATAAAGAAGACTCTGATCCACAAAATAACTTGTGGTAGCAAGGAGAAGCTCTGTCACATTATGCAAATTAGATTATGTAAGTGCGTGGATGGTTAGATTTCTATATTTAACACAGTTTGACTAAGAATACATAAAAATTAAAGGTTTGTAAGGCCAAATAATTTGGCCAAATAATAATCTGAAGGAATGTATACGATATAAAATTAGACAAATTCTACAAAATATTATTGAAAACGTTCAACAAACATTGATTCACTGCCTTGAGTACTTCCATGCAGTAAACATTCAAAATTTTGAGAATTTGTTGTAACAATTTTTGTTTGAACTTTAAATTGGTTCTTAACGTCATTAGGCCGATATATATATAGCAAACAACGGACACAATTGAATTTTGTAAACCGAGGCGATAGAAGAGGTTTATAATCAACCAAGTCTGTTAGTGTTTGATTTTTCCAAATATATTTTAAAAATCACTTAAAAATTTAGAAAAACATATATTTTAATCTGATTTTGGCTTATGAACTCACAACTATTTTATTTAGAATTTCATGTATCCATAAATAATATTAAATTATTTACAACGAAACATTACCGCGAACTTTCAGAAATAAATTAATATATCTCCAGAACGGAAGGTGCCAAGTGAAAAATCCCAACGATTTGTTGAGGACTTCGGAGATAACTGCGCATGATGTGCGCATGCGCGCACTGTCACCATCTACCGTCGGTCTGGCGGTACTTGATATTTGATATGTTTGAACACCGGAGCGGGAATTTGCTACTTGGAACTTGCTTACGACTAAAGCACGATGTTGATAGTTTATTTATAATCATGTGTCACCATCTACCGTCGGTCTGGCGGTACTTGATATTTGATATGTTTGAACACCGGAGCGGGAATTTGCTACTTGGAACTTGCTTACGACTAAAGCACGATGTTGATAGTTTATTTATAATCATGCGTGCATGATGCATTTATTTTTATGTATCAAACAGTTTGTAACGGATCTATGCTGGGCCTGGGTACCTGCCGCTTAGACATTTATAGTGTTGAGATTTATCTGATTGTAAACAAAACAAGACAACCAAAATGTGAGGTTAGAGGAACCGATTCTTAACATATGAATAAAGAAACGTTTGCGAAATTACTTTTCTTGAGATTTATTTTACAAATACATTTGTTTTTTACTCACATAAAAGACTTTTTATAAAATTTTTAACGGGTTTTGTAAAAATAAAAGACAACAAAGTTTTGAGGTAAGTAGATAACAACTACTGGATAGCAATTGATGTGGCTCTTCAATTTATTGTTATGATATAGCAATCGATTGATGCAGAAAGTACTTAGAGAATACCACTTTTGCAAAATCGGTTGTTATGGTTCAACGATTGTCCCATAACAATCAATTGGAGTGTAACAATTGAGATGATTGCTTACAGAATAAACCTGAATAACTTGCGAAAATATTAGAGCTTGTTTTAATGTTCGATTTCCATTTTGTTTCTGACTTTACTTTTACCGAGTTTTTAAATGCCTTCTAGAGCAATTCATTCGAATACTATGGCTATACTACGAGTGTGGTTGTGCATAGTATGCATTAATTTAAGTACACTAATGCCGCTTGATTTACCAACTGCAAGAATTTTCAGTAAATTTTTCTTTGTAGGGATATTTGCAAAGACCCTACGAATTCATCTTGTTCGTCTATCTGTTGTTCTCGGGGTTTAATACCTTGATAAGAGGTATATCAGGTTATTTTTTAGACGTCATGTATAAGATTAATTATGATAGAACATCTACTGATTACATGGAGATACAAAAGTGTTTATATAATCGATTTAACATCACCATCGATTCAGGATGGTGTTCAGGAGTTTCAACATTTATTAAACTATTAACATATACCGATACAATTTTGGTTGCTTCGATGCGCTTTGAAGTAATCCCAAGAAAACTGTGGTTCATCTCCCAAAAAATGCACGGTAGCCTTTTTACATCAGGTTATTTCTAAATACTTTTAATAATTGTGGTATTTTGTTATTCTAGAGAACCATTCAAGTTATTTGCTGTACTGTTGTACAGGGTGAACGGACAAGCAGTCGCTGGAGATGTCGGACTTCCGTAGTATCCGAGACTAGCCCGAAGACGGAGGGAGGGCAGTCGTTAGAGGTGTCGGGAAGCACTAGGATTCGAGACTAGCTTGTGGGCAGAACACACGGCGTTCATACTTAGAACTGGTCGTTGTATACCCAATCCCAGGCCTGTCTGGATAATGGATGACGCGATCAGAAGGAAATGAGTGGTAGAGTTATGCCTAGGTGTTTCGGTTTACGTTTCACCGAAGTGTTGTTCGACGATGACTCTAGAACGTTGCGAAGGGAGCTCTGCTAGCAAGAGGGTCCGGTGTGGGTAGATTGAATCTCACCTGACGTCAGGGTATTTATGGAACTAAGTATCCCGCTGTCTGACCTAGTCGAATGGAGGAGATTCAAGTGAGGTTTTATCTCGGTCAGGGAGTTCGCTCGCTGACCTATGAGAAACTGCAAGCCACCAGGTAGCGTTTCGGAGGTGACAGTATGGGGTCCGATAATTGCTGTCAGTTCCAGCCATCGCGTCGGATTCCCAGAAATCGTCTAGAGACCTACACTTAAAGGATGTTGATGCGAAGATACATAGCCTCTCGCGTTCAAGAAAACTTCACCTTAACGGGTACACACCGGGGCGCTGCTTTGATGGGCCCTATAAAGTAGCCTCGAAACGAAGCTCTGTCAGGGACACACCAGGCGTATATCTGGGAGATCGGGGTGGCAAACCATTTAAAAACCAAATCCCGCAACACTTGAGGTTGGATTAGATCGGGCAGTGGCCCCAACCCTGGCTCGGTGAAGGAACTTCAGGGTTCCGATGTACTGACCTAGGTTGGGGGAATATTCCTAATGCTGGACGAGGCACTTGGCCCCGTATGAAAGAGGACGGGAGGGTGCCGGCGGGTGAGCACGTGTTAAGTCAATCGCTCCGATACTAACCTGGTTAGGTAGTAGAGGGTCGATAGGCAACCTCGCTCCGACCATTGAGTAACTGGGAGCAATTGCTATGCAATTGCGCGCTGATTGAGCATATCTCAATTACTTCCTCCCCAGGGAAGGAGCGTGGGGGTATGTTAACAAGTAAACCCCACGTAAAACATTCATTTAAATCATGTACTGTTGTACGTCCCTTAGTTTTTGGACGGCCTCAGAAGTACGCTGGACTCCAGTACGAAACAGATTCTAGCAAGGTTTATCCCGGCAGTGATAAACTACACATCTGGTGTAATCAAATACTGTGGTTCAGATACAGTAGAGGAATATCTGCTATGAAATGGTGACTTGAGTTTACTTAGGAAGCACAGGCACGGTATGGCTGAGCCCAGGAAAGCTACCACGAGGGATCACCTTATAATTGGAGTTAAAGCAAAACTAACATGTAAGCATATTCTATTATCTATTAGTCTCATCTATTTTATATAAAATTTTATGTAAAATTTTATTTTTAAGAATTTGTACTACCTCTTTGTTGTGCCATTTATAGTCAGCTACTTTATATAAATATATTAAGTGCTCTTACAATAATGAAAAATTTATTTTAGGAGAGAATTTATTACGGAAAACGTTCATGTTACTTTATCTAAAGGGCAATATAAATAATAACCTCCCTACATATCAACTTGTTGTGCAAAATTTATTGATAAACTTTGGTTTAGTTTTAGGTTAAACCCATTAAATAACTATTTATAAGCAAATAGAGATCAATAACTCATTTTACATTACGGTTACGTGGTTCAATGTTCAATTTTAATATTTTATACATATCTAGCATTAATAAATCTATTCGTTGATTCTTCCATTCGTTCTACAAGAATCGCATCAATAACAATTTGTAAGAAAATAAAGTTCAATATATCATTCCATTTTGTTCCGAGGAATGAATAGTTTGTGAGTCCTTTTATATGAAAACAGAACGGAAGATTTCCTAAAATATGTTTTCTATGATTGTTTATAGCGAAATAGATGCCATGGGTACATTTTTCTTATTTTTAATAAAAGTATATGTTTTGTCCCAAGTTTATTTTTAACTAGAAATGTTATAGCTATAAAGTTTATAGTTTGATGACAGTAGCCTGCACATTCTTGTATTTTGATACATTTCGTTATATATGTATAGGTATACAATACACTATACATACTTGGGTGGGTTGAAAATATCAATTTTTGGAGTATCGAATTCTAATAGTGCTCAAAAGTTGCGTATTTGCGTTGACTAGCATCCACGGAAAAATATTGAAAAAAATTATACGTTGGATCGTTGGTTCGCGTTGGTTTGCCAAATGAAAACCTTTTTTATTATTGGGTTTTGAAACAAGGCACTATTTAAAAAAGTTTTGCTTTACTTAAAATTTCAAATTTTGTCATTAAAATTAACCTGTTGTATACAATGTGATCAAAAACGAGTGCCTATGATTTTAATTTTCTTACTTATCATTAGGGTTGGTTAATGGATTGAAGACTGCTTATTTTGGCACCGATTGTTTTGATCATATGTCCCACCCTACTACAATTCTACCCTCAGTAAGGATTTTTATCGTGTCAAACATCGTACTGTTAGGGGTCTACGGTTTTACTTTCTGAAACTACGACCCTTTGATTATGAGACCAACATGCTAACCTAATATCGATTAGTAGATTAGTGGTGAACGGTCAAGGTCGTTTGCATTTTCAAGTATTGTTGTTAACTTGATAGTAGGTAGTAGAGGCTATTTAGTAACTCTGTTGATTTGTTGATTGAGTTGGATACATTTGCATATTTAAAACTGATTGAATTCACTGAGTTGGGTGTACTTATGACATTTGTGTTAGTTGCTGATTATGTGGTGTTTGAAATACTGTACATATTGTAGTCCACGACTATTCCCTTTATTTAAAACCAATATTTAGTACAAAGAAACATGTTTGCATAATATAATAATAAGTTTTAATTAAATTTAAATATATTACTATATTTAAATTTGTTTAAATTACTAGTTTGTTTAAATTACTCCTTCCACATACGCTTATGTCGCCCGGTAGTATTGATAACTTAATCGATATCAGTCCGTCCGATCGACAGTTCTGCTTAAGTAAAATCTCACTTCAAAATGAAGAAAAGCCTAATGTTTGTAAATATTTCAGATTCCAGGGCGATCTTTGAAATATCGGATAAATGGTAAGTTGGTACACGCGCACTCTGTGCCATCCAGTACAGAATCTTTGTTTCAAGAACACCTCAAACTAGTGTCACAGTAAATACAAAATGTTCTTTGCTTGTTAGTTCTATATAAAAACCGGCAAAAGACTTTCAGAAGAATTGTTTCAACAGCTAAGCTGTCATTATCACTAGTTTAATAAATATAAACAAACAAGTTGCTAGGTAAATACAAAAATAGATAACTAGATAAAAATAATAGACATTAAATATCTAACATTTCCGATAACACAGAATTACTCAATCGGTTCGTTCATTAAATGTAACCTTAATTTGTGTTTGTATATCTCGAAAGATTTTAAATGTCTAATTTGCGTTTGTTCTTACAAAAGTGTAGGAATTTGATGTTATTTTGGAGGTCATTGTGTTATTATGTTCTAAGATCTTATGCTAAATTTTCGAAGTGTTTGTCCAATATATATTGAACTACAAAATGAACTATTCAAACGGTAAATTTCCGATTTAATAATATCGTGTGTTTTGTCTTTAGCATTAAATACAAAAGAAAAAGTGTTGCTTTTAAAGGTTATTTTGTAGTTGCGGATTTTTCGTAGTATATTTGCATTTCTTTCTTATATTTTGCCATAATGTGATAGAGATATGTATGTAATTTGTGTTTTTTATTTGATATATTCTTTTGATGGCTAATCTAAAATATTTTTGTTTAATTAAAGTGTCAATAACGTTTGGATTATAATGATTTACGTGCGATAGTTAGTTGTCTGATGGTTAAAATATATTTAGTAAAATTTGGCTGCGTGAGTGGAATAGTTAAACAGTTTTGTGTAGGAAGGATCTGTAAGCTGCTACTTTATGTGCTTTGTGGTAACAGGATATATACGAGATAGTGATGTCTGTATGCAGGGGCGTCGGAAGTATGGGTCAGAGGGGGCGAACAGCCCCCTCTATCTTAAAACAGGGGGGGCGTCGCCCCCTCTAGAAACAAGGATGAAAGTATAAAATATATTTATTATAATTAAAGATCATGCGACTAATTTGTTTTTACTAATACAATTATTATTATTAAGTTGAGCTTAATTATTTTTATTTATTTTCTCTTAGTAACTTATTCTTAATGAGTTCAAAAATAATTTTAATTTCCCGCTCAGTTATTTCACTCACAAATAGTCTCAACTATCTCGAGATTAAATCATTTGTTTGGGTTTGCTAGATGGTAAATCTGTTTGCAGATAGTTAGTTCGCGCATCGTTTAGAGCAGTGGTTCTTAACCTGTGGTCCGTGGACCTCCGGAGGTCTATAATCCTCACAGCCTCACAGGTGATCCGCGAAGACTGTAATTGTTATAGTGTTATATTATTTAAAATAATAAATACGAAGAAAATATTGCGACAAACATGCTGTATTTACGTTGTCAAAAATTACAAACATTGTCAACATGTTCAAAGTCGGCGATTTCACAAATTGTCAAAAAAATAAGAAGCATCACATGCTTGATGATTTGCCTAAATCACGGTGCAGAAGAGGCCTTGTAAATGCAAGAGCCGAGAAGAATGTTGTGAAGCTGTTAAAATCAGAAAAATGTTTGCATGTACGTAAAATAGCTAAAAAGGAAGGCGTTAGCAAAAAGAGAAATAGCATACGCTTACAGAAAGCAAAAAGAAAACAGAAAAGAAGTGAGGAGCAGTAAATATAGTCGAAGAAACTATATGGAAGGTTGTACAGCGTTTTGATTTAAAACAAAATTCGTTGCGTTCTTATGGATGACGAAATGTATGTCAAAATGGACAACAATAGGTTATCAGGACCCCAATTTTACAATGTAGTTAAATGAGAAGGTGTATATGATAGTGTAAAAGCAATTAAAATAAATTCGGGAAGAAAATCCTAGTATGGCAGACCAACATTTCTTACTGGTACTATTGGATGCGACGTCTACAGAAAATAATGCATACAATAACGTTTATTACCCCTACTTTATATCGTATACAGTATACAGGTTTCCCTGTTATGTTGGGCAGATTTTGCATCTGCCCACTATTCTGGTACGATCCTGGAACTTTTGAATTCTAAAAATGTCAATTTTGCGGAAAAACAGGACATCTACCAAATGGTCCTAAGCTTCATTCCATAGAGCGCTATTGGGCTATTATAAAAAGAAACTTGAGAAGTGGTGGCCGAGCAACTAAAACAATCAAAGAATTCAAACAAATCTGGGGTGTCCCTAGGTGAAAGATTTCAGCGAAGGATGTGCAAAGGTTGATATTTGAGCAAAAGTTCGAACATTCTATCATGGATTACCTATATGTGTTATTTTTTAGATAAGTAAATAATACACGTCGATGGTAAGTTATTTTGTAATTTCAAAATAAAATAAGTGAAATTTGGTGAAAAATTTAAAATTTGTATCAATAATTTAGTGTTCGTTTAGTAAAATGAGCAGTCCTTAAAGCAATTTACTTGTTCCAAAAACTCGATGGACACTACTACAGTATGAACAATTAATTGGACTATCTGTGTACTTCGCACGTTTTTACGTAAGTTTATGAGTATGGTCAGTAGATATGCTATGTGGGTTATAGTACGAAATCGCATGTATTTTTTATTAACGTTCATTTTGCATTTCAAGAATGCATTGAAATACATAGCATATCTACTACGATCCTATAGAGGTTAATGAAAAGTAAGAGAAAAGTGGGAAAAGAGTGTTGAAAAGAAAAGGTTAAGAACCGCAGGTGTAGTGTATCAACACCAAGCTAAAGTAAGTAATGGCACGTGATATTTATATAAAATTAACATCAAATAATAAAGTTAATTAGTATTTGTTAACAAATATTTTATATAGTTGATAATTAGGTCTAATTAGAAGAATTATCTTTTCGCAATAAAACATTGTTATTTTACTTTCAAAAGGCTAGCGGTATTGATTATTATATCATTCTTTTTTACTTATTGGAACTTTATGGTAATATTACTGTATTTTATCTATCGAAGTTCGCCCCCCTAAGTGAAAATACTTCCGACGTCCCTGTCTGTATGTGTACTGTGTAGGTATTCTGTATATGGAAAATCCAAATATATTGGGCGTGTTAATCTTAATAGATAAATCTAAAAAGTTAATAACCCTATTTTGTTCTATTTCTATTGTAAAATTTATGTTTCGGAATAACTATTAATAAGAATTAAATATTCATTGATACTCTCAAAAGAACTGTCAAAACATACTAAAATGTCATCAACATAACGAAGCCAAAAGATAATACGTTTAGAAACGTTTAATTTCGAGTATTTCGATTTGTAAATAAGTTATATGTTATATGTTTTGGTGAGCATTTTGTCTTTTTTTTCAAAAACATCTCTTTCATTAAAGTCAAAATTTAAATTTTTCAATAGTTATTATTATCTTTCATAAGTATAGGTTCTCATTCAACGATTAACATGTCCTTAATTTTGTTAGTAAGTGTTGCTAAAGAAAAAAATCTGAAACCTCTATTAAGAAATTGTTTCATTCAGTTGTCACTGAATTTTCTATTTGATAAGTTTATAAAACGAGAATAAAAGTTTGTAGTATGTTATTTGTAATTACGCCAAACACCTATTAGACCAGAATCACACAATGACAGCCCAAAATAACATCAAATCTCTACTTTTTTGTAATAACAAACGTAAATTAGACATTTTAGAAGCTTGCGAGATTGAGCTCAGTTATCTTTTTATTGTAAGATGATAATGACAGCTTAGCTGTCGAAACAATTGGTAAGTAGATTAAAATAAATTTGTGAAACTTTTTATTAATACGATTTAATTATTTCATTATTATGGAGTTTTGCCAAATAAAGCTCGAAACAATAAACAATGTCTTTTACTATTTATAAAAGCCACTGTGAAAAATAACAACTTTTTTGAATCTTGAACTGAAATTGAACTGTTTTTTCAATTTACATAAACTAACAAAAATGCTACAGTTCACTTAATGATGTAGTCTGTAGTCAGTACATTATAAATTTTGTTTGAATATAAAGTAACAAACACTAATTTCTTCATTAAAACTGAATTTATAAGCAGTAGAAAATGTTGTATTCGTAATAATGAAATATCGCAATATAAACAATTTAACGTTCGCTAAGTAATCATAATTACCTTTGTGATATTCACAGCGCGCTAACAGTTTCATAAAGCGACCAACTACAGGTCTCGAGAGACAGAAATTTCGCTGCCGTCGCCGCTACCCTTAACAGTAGCTGTTCAGTTCAAGCTGCTGTCTTAACGCCGCGAGGGTATTTGAGATGAGGTTGACATATAATCTAACCACATCGTTCGCTCAGCAAGGTTGGAGAATCTTATACAATGGTTCACCTACCTACAAAGGTAGTTTATTAAACAAGCCTCCATAAAAGGTTTTCATTACAAATTTCGGGTTAGGTTGTTAGCTTTACAGGTTTATCGTAGAACTGTAAACGAACACAAAATTTATTTGGGGGAGTATTCATTCGCTTTATCTAAACATTAGTAGAAACCGAAATGAGACATTAATGTAATTTAATAATTTACATCGATTAGTAGAAGCCATTTTATCGTGCCCTGCCCTAAATAACGACGATAATATAAGTCGGAAAGGTTATCAAATACTTTAGCGACAAAGTTTGCAGAAATTATGAAATGATGGCACTCTCTATATCATCAGAACTTCCAATTAGTTTTATGATTTAATAAAAACTTCGGCGATGTAGAACATCACATATGAAAACGACGTCCTGGTTGAGTTGAAATGAGGAATAGCGACGTATTTTCTTATTTATGTACGTTGAGTTTGCAAAAGGAATTACTAAATTACAGTAGTTGTTGGAACATTTAATATGCAATGCCAGTGCTAGAATTAGAAAAACAAAGCAAGAATCTATAATTTGTTGCAAATACAATTTATCTACTTAACTTGATTAAAGCTGTGAACAAAGTAGTTGTTATAATTCTCATTTCACACTAGCTCCACAACATTGTTGTGATTGTTGCCATTCACAGTTCCTGTTCAATTTTACACGAAAATTGCTCTTTCGTAATACCTAGACTCTAGAGGATAATATCATAAATGCTTGTGGTGTATAAATATGCATTTTAACAACAATTTTGTTTCGGTACTCCATTAACGTGAATAAACTTCTGGGAATTCACAGTACCATGGTGGTGCATTATTGAATATTTTAAGAAATACATTTGAAATGCGCCTTATTCATTCATATTTAAAGATGCATTACTTATATCTATTTAATAGATAATTTCTAAGTAGAATTTTAATATTACATCATAATCATATCTATATCTCTCCATCTACTTCTTTTCTTCTCTATACCTATACATATATTTATTTTCTGAACTATGGATATGTGCTACTAACTACTACTGTGTGCCACTTACTCTGTTGCACTGCATTTAACTAAACGTTTTGTCCTTTTTTCAATTATTGTCTTATACATGTTTTCTTCCACTATAATTAGCTAAGCATCGCATAACTCACACAACCATATATCTTTTCTAGTTCTTTAGTATCCCAACTACGAATATTGAATTTGTTTTTGTTTTGGAATCACAGTGGCTGTATTCACATTTGTTGCAGTTCCGATAAAGTACTTTAATTGTGTTTGATGCTATTAAATCACATAGTAAGTATTACTACAATTTTAAAGTGGTTGAAATGCACCGTTCTTAACAGAAATTATAAGGTAGAAAAAGTTATCCAGACCTCTAAACATGTAACACTAAAACCGGACTTAAACCCCCTCTCCAAATAACTAACTTTATCTTAATGCTATCAAGAGACAGAAACTCGAAACTAGAATTGTAACGAATTTAAGGCAAAGGCAAGATAGAATCCGTTGTTTCCACAAATGGTAATTAAAATGTCCTTTTTGTGTACTTTTAATTTCTACTCAGTATGTACAAAATGTCCTAAAACTGTGCCATAAGGTAGGTACCACGTAGGTTCTAAAATTTATTAGACAGCAAAGTACTGTACATTTCATTGCGCACTAACTTTTACAACACCTAGGTATTGCGATTATAGAGCAAACCTAGACTTGAAAAGCAGCAAGCAAGTCCCTTTCTACAGTCTAACTAAAAAAACAACTCTATTAGGATGTTGGTGGTGGCCACTACTCAACTGTATATTTTGAATTACTATATTTAATACCATTATTTTATATCTATTATTTTTTAGCTTTTGATTAATTCAAATTCATTTAACGCGAAGGTTCCCCTTGTAACGTGTTAAAATTGTCGATTTAATTTTAATGCAATTTTAAATGAATTAATGGTAAAAAACTTTAGTACGGCCCTGTATATTTCAACACATTTTAGTTGGTTTAAAAGTGCAGACTTTATATTAAATTAAACAGTGTTTTCTTTAATATCAAAGTTAATTCCCAAAGTGTTCTCACGCAAATGAATTGTTTTTCTAGAGAAAATACCAGATAAAAATGCTTTTTTGACGAAGTAATATGTCTAACAAGGTATAAAGTTGAAATTTATGAGTTTTCTACGTGTTATTTGCGTATTTAGTGAATAGTGTCTGCACTAAGTACAGATAAGGGTATGTCTACTGGCCGTCTCACGTTGGGACTACAGTGTGTGTTCTTATGGACAACGGGGTTGCCAAACATTCTTGCAAGCAACTTTTAAAAACACTTTCTAAATATTGTAGTTGTAACTGCACAAACCTTTGTAATCCCTATTGTTCGAGCAAGTTATATTGCAGGTAGACATTTCTTCTGACAGCGGTAGTAAAACAAAATTTCAAAACTTGCTGTTCATATAGTGCGCGTATAAAGTCTGGAACTATCGAAATCTGTTTTTCATCAATCTTTAGTACACAACCCATTCTGTTTTTAACAATATCCGCCATACTTATGTATAATGTACTATGTACGATATGTAATACTACAATACGAATAGTTACAACAACCAACACGACAATGTTAACAATAATACAAACGATAAAACCCAAACTACTAAGCAAAGATCTGTAGACGTACGAGCTATCAAAATTTGAAAGCAAATAATTATTTCTGTATTAAGAAATTTGCTTGTATGCGTTTCAGTAAGTACAAACTGTATTATGTAGTCCCACGAAGTAAAAGTAGAAAAAAACCAGAAGGGTTTATTGTTTACTAAATTCCTTTGCATTTGCTGCTAATCGTAAATTTCCGTTTTTGCAAGTTTCTTTTGAAACAAGTTGAATAAATGAATGATTTTATCATGATGAATCATTTTACCGTCAAAATTGCGTTTGGGACTTCCTTTATTTACCTGTGAATTGAAAGATTAAAAAGATCATACAGAAGCTAATCAGACGTTGTTTTTATTTTGAATGAATTTGAAGACGAAAGAATTAAACAAAAAAGTATGAATAATAATATATCGAATATTTAGATACATGTACGATGTAACAATCCCAAGTAATGTTTAATAAAATAACAAATACATGTTAATAATACTTTCTTTTAAATTCTCCTTTTGTATGGTTACGATTACACTTTTTTGGTTACTGTTTTCAAAGGTTTAGAACTTCTGGAATCTTAATCCACATTTCTATAGATTCATACAGTGAAATAGGTGGCAACAATGAAGCACGGACTCCCATAAAAAATACATTGGCTATCTTTCCTTTGCTGTAGTCCCAACGTGAGACGGGCAATAGTTGTTTTTTTCGTAGACCTCCGGTGAGAAATTCATTTCAACGTTGCAATAAATAAGATGTAGAATATTCCAGAAAGATTTTATATGGTTATTTCTGATTGGTTTAAAAATACTTCAGTGCAGTCTTGATAGGATATTTATGTTTTCCCTCCTTAAAAATCATAGCGCAAACACAAATGTTTGCATCCCCAAAAAGGTCGTCTCGTAGAGAGAGTCTGGTAGAAACCACACCGAGTGAAGTGACCGAAATCACGGAGCGGGCTTCGACCTATGTTTTCAGGGATGGTTAGTTCCAAAATTACCGTCAAGTGCCATGAGTTGGTTTTCGTTGAATTTGTTTTGCGGATTAATTCTCTTTCGTATCGATTACCGTAAAAATATATGCAGAGTGGCTTTTTGCAGTTGATTTTGTGAGTGAATAGTTTTAATAATTATTACCGTTGTAGCTTGTTATAATTTACAACAAATTTAATCTTAAACTAAAAGTTTAAAGTATAACCTGTTGACATTTTATATTGAAGATTTAATAATAAACTGATAACGTTTATGCTTTTAGTTTTAAATCTTTATTGATTAATGGCTTAAGAATTATTTGCAGAATTTCGTGCTAAATTTAAAGTTAGTTGTGTTGGAACAATCTAACGGAAATCTGCAAAGAAGTGAAAGTCCTTTTGGAATTATATGAGTTTACAGTTTTTTAGTAACGAAAGACAATATTTTATTATTATCAACATTATTCTTGCAACTTCAGATATATAATTCAGTTAATAACTTTACCATAATTACCTGTGTTTATAATTCTTCATTTAGGTAAGAACTGTAAGAACTGATGTTTATAGTGATTTTATGTGAAAATAAGGGCAATACAGTGAAGTGAAGTTTTGTATGTTCGAATAGATAATAACCTCTGTCTAGGATTATCAGATGAACATTAGTGATTAAGTAAGTTGTCGTAACTGTTAAGATTGTTTATCTTTGTTCAGGATATTCAAATTGTTATTAAATAATACCATTTGTTGACTTGTGAATAAACCAATTTAAACTAAATACAGCTGTGATGATACTAGACTATTTATTTGCATAAGTTATTGAAATACGTTGACCGACCTAATATTAATTTAACTAATTACGATTAGTTATTGAATCCAATCAACTTAATCAGAGTTTGGTTTTGCTTGCGGACTTTGAAGACGTATTATAATGACTTGCGAGCAAATGGCGCCCACAATCCTTTTTTTATGTCTACAAACCTATTTTCTTTACAATCTACAAGCTAGAGAGACCAGTACCTACGCCCTGGATTATAAGTTTGTCAACAAAACAGATCTTAACTCGGAGCATTAAAGTACAGTAAGTATTCAGTATTTTGAATTTTATTGGTGTTACAGTTGTCGTCCGTCGCGCGACGTGTCATATGTTTTGTTTTTAGTTCATTATTTTCAGAGTAATAATGTAAGTTACACCCTATACCAGTAAGCTAAATAAATAAATGGAACAATAATGTGACGGTTATTAATTAATATTTACATGGTTAATTTATTGATTTAAGTATTAAAATAATATGTAGTATATACCAAAACATATTATAATAGTAGTCACAATAATGATTTGATTGCACTTTGGTGGATTTATAACATATAAATAATATCAATAAAAGTCTACGAACTTCACTGGCCTAGAACTATCATTGACGACTTTTACAAAAATTTCAATTTCACTGAAAACTTATAAAGATCTCTACACCTTTTTGTCAGATTGCGCATCTTTTTAATATTTGTAAAGTTCCAAGGTAATTGCCAAAGATGGCTACTTCTTGAAACTTTAAAGTTTAAAAACTTTAAACTAGAAAGGACTTCCTCTGAGTATCTATCAAGAAACTACAATTCCTTTTTAAATTGTTTTCGAAATTAAGTTTTAGTTTAATAAATCAGTTCTGAATTCATCTTCCAAGGCACGGTTTTAACTTTTATTAATTAATTTAATGCGGCTTAGGGCAGGTACCACCCAAGTGCGAAAGTTTCATGTCTTTTAAAGATATTTTTATTATAATAAAACAAGAAAATTAAAAGGAATGCACTTTAAGAACTAACAAGTAAAGTATTATCCGTAGGTTCTTATGGGAATAAAGCTGGAAAGTTTGAATTGCAAACTTCATCACGAAAGCACTCATACGTACAATAAGATAACTTTATCTTTCCTCAAGTTTACTCAATACTAGACAAATAATAAAAACAAAATCATTTCCTGTAAAACGTTAAATTAATTATATTTATTATATTATACATAAGCACCAAGTAACTATCACCTTAAGTAGAAGCTGGAAAGTTACATTTTCTATGGAAAAATAAAAAAACTGGATCGGCAAAAATTCATAGACGCGTGAAAGGAGTTTTAATTTCCTACTTCGTTCGTTTTTATTTAATAAATAAATAAAAAGGACACGGTAGTATTATAATACTTACCGAAAAGTTTTAGTACTCCAAGTTATGTAACATCCGAAATTCGTAAAAGCTTTGGGATTTAAGAGAATCTTTCAAGTTAGAGAAATTTCATTTATAATGTATTGTTTTATACAAGTAGGTAGGCAATAAAGGTATTACATATTAATAAGTAAGAAATATGAAATAACACATCATTTATTAAAAGATTTTAGTAAAAAAGCGAATGCCTAAAAAAGGTAATTTGTATTTATAGACAATATCACTATGTAAAAGAATATCTTTTAAATTAGTCGTGCTTAAGATAAATATTTCAAATATAAAATGTTTCAAGTGATTGTTAATGATTGTGTTTAGTCAGTACGTTGGACACTGAAAGCGTGAATGATGAACAAAGTTATGAAACTGACTTTCAGGATGTGTCAGCTTTCATTCCATTATCGCACAAAAATTCCTTTCATATTTTGTTTTGGATATATGTAAGAATCATTTTAACAAAAGGAATATCTAAATTTGCTTTCGTGAGCAGTTAACATGTGCAGTTGTGTATATTTAAAGTATAATTAATTAAGCTTTTCCAGTTTTTTATATATGTATTTAATTAAAAATTCTGTTCAACACGTTGGAAGCACCCGTATCCCCTTTCAACAAGTTATAAGTTTTAATTTAATTTAATCTAGCACATTTTTTATTTATGTTTGGATTCACTTACATTAATTTTGTTTATTCGCATTTGGTGTATCTTTGGTTATTATCAGGCTCTAGAAATTACATCTAAGTTACTTTATGTGCTAAGTTGAAAAACCCAATTAATAATACCTTAAATTTGTATAGTCATGAAAATCAAATACCTCTCTTTGCAAGTTAACTAGAAAAGGAACAAGTTATTAGCAATTGATTATCTAAACAATAGAAAATATATCAGGAAATGTACTAGCGCACGTTAGAATAAGTATTCAGGGGTCGTTCTAGATCGTAACGAGTAGTACGATCTTAGAAAGTACTTTTGCGAAGGAGAATAGTTTTGTTTTGAGAAAACCATGTTTAATATACCTATGTATAAACAAAATACTTTAAATTAAATAAAGATTTCCTATTAAAAAGACTGTTTACTCGGTGAAACGTGAATTCATTAAACATTTGGATTGATGTTATTATTAAACACGTTTGTATCAAGCGGGTTTTATCAGAATTTAGAAACTCTTGACTAGTTCTTACGAATAATTACTTATCGTAACGTAATTGAAATTAGTCTATCCTGACGCATTCTTCTATGCATCACTCCAAGTTGTATAAAATTACTGAATCGTGGTATCGGACGTCTAAAGATTTCTGCGATCAAGTTACTGTACGAGACAAACTCGAATTAAATAGTTTACTATATCGTGGAACTCAAAGGCTGCTAGATTTTGCTATTCCTCGACATTTTAGTGATTTTCATTAGTCTCTGACATAGGCTACTGTCCTGTTCAAAACCAATGCAGGTAAAATTATTATCGGTAAAGGTAGGATGTAGAAAATACCAACCCCTTAAGAAAAAACAACTCCAAACTGTAATCAACACATTTATACTATTAGGGGATTTATACTGTTAAGTTACGTAGTGCAAGATTAACTCATTTCTAACACCCTCTCCTCCATCCTTAGGTTAGGTTAGGTTAGGTTAGGTTACTAGGTTACTTAGGTTTGGATCGTTGATGCAGAATATTTTTATTACTCAAAAATAAAATAATCCGATACATAAAAGAATATTCAAGAAAATTAATAACAACGAAATTCTTTATTTTATTAACACAACTAAGCACATAAATAAAATAAAAAATTATAACTTTAAGTAACTCTCTTCTTAAAATCAAAAGGACTGATTTTTAAATGAGTTAATAACGTTAAAAAAATCAATTGTTTGGAAATAATCTGTCTTTTTTGTTTTTATTTATATAGCAAACCCAAATTTTAAAATTCATTGTTTAGGTTAAAACAAATAAACAACAAAAATTATTTATATTTGTAATTTATATTGTATCTTTTATTTTTTTATTAAATAAAGGTTTTATTTAAAAATTCAGGGTTTTATATTTTTTTAATGTTTGGTTTGGCTAAATTGGTCTTAACCAATCTAAACCAACTTTAACTTTAAATATTGACGCCAAAACTTCCTATCTTTAATCGCTTTTAGCAAAATACCATTGTCAAAAACAAGATCTACCATCGATCTCTGCAATTATCCAAATCCAGACGGTAAAATGATTGATTGCTATTAACTTCGATTTCCAAATACTGTTGGTATCACTAATTGGTAAGTTCTAAATTCAAATTTTTAATTATTTATAATAAACACCTTCAAATTTTCGACGATTATTTGAACGACTGAATTTGAACCTTAAAGCTTTTTAGATAATATAACCTAACTTATTATTTTGGGTTTGTCATAACCTTACAAATATTTATATTGATGTGCTAAGAACGAACGTGCATGTTGTTCATCTGCTGGTTTAGAGCTACTTAATTTTTAAAATAAGATTTCCTTTATATACTATTTTGAAAAGCAAATCAATTTTTTCAATAAACAAAGAAATTACGACATTTCAATTTTCACATAACCCAAATATAATTTATAAATTTTCATAAATGCTAAAACTATTTAAGTACCATCTTACAGAAAATAAAATGATTCTAACCATACTTGGGTTGAAAAATGGAATAATACCCTTAATTTTAATCGCATTGCTATTAAATTAGCTTAAATTCATAAAAACACATTTTTACACTTTGCTTTCTCCAAAAATATAATCATTATATTATTAATAAACTTATCTAAATGTTTCTAGATGCAAAAGCTTTGAAATGCAACCCAAATTACATAATGCAATTGAACGTTAGAAAAGCTCAGCTAATCAAACATGTTTTTATGTGGTTATGGTATGTTTATGAGCTTTTGTGCGCATGTTAGTCCTAATTAACTAATTTTATCTGCATTCAAAAGTTTTAGTGGCATCAAAAAACTTTAACTGGTAATTCCACTAACATAATTAAATATTTTACATTGCCAGGAAAATATTAACTTCAATCAAGATCAGTTAATGCATAGGTATAGCAGTACTAAGGCACGGATTACTATAATCATTTGGGATTTTTATCATGCCAAACATCGTATTGACAAGAGGTTTAGGGTTTTACTTCCTTATTTCGGAAAAAAGCATGTTTTAAGTATTTTTCCGCTACGAAAAATTACCCTGCGACCTTTGGATTATGATCTGAACAAGCAAACTACTAATCCATCGAAACCGGCTGCAATTTTTATTTTTTAGTTTGCTTTGGTGTATTTTGAAAATACCAGAGCGAGCTTTAATAAATATTGTCCTTTGTACTTCAAACTTTGTAACTTTTTAATAAAATTTATTTATCTCTCTAAACCAGTAAACAATGGAACATTTGTTTAGTCTCAGTCATCCATCAAAACCGACATCTCTCATTTAGCGGTATACTCTCAGGATTGTCCTACATAGAACAAAGAGCGCATTAAAAATGAGAATATGAATTTCTATGAAACTGAAGCTCTTTTTACGCAAGACAATTTCACAGTCTCTTAGCATTAGTTGTTTTATCCTTTACATTTATTTCTATTTTATTCGTAATTGAATTAAGTAATTAAACAAAATGCCAATCATGATGAATATTTGAGCTGGTTTCAGCTGTCTATTACCTCACAAGAAAAACAGTTTCTAAGGTTATAATATTAATTTTATTCTATCAAGATTTATTTTCTCAAGAAATGTTTAGTTTATACTTAAAAATTATAAAAAATTTGGTAATGACTTTTAAATTCAATTTAGTTGATCTGTACATAAAAGTAATATTCACCGCTCCATCATGTGGTTACAGTTCTTTTAATAAACGGCTGGACTGGTTTAAATCTAAGCAATGCAAGTTGCGGAAACCCCTTGTACACGTTTTCATTCAAGTGCTCGGTCATGCATAATTATTTTATTCCACTTAATGCTTGCTTTCAAATTTATCTTTCATGAAAGGTCATGCGTTTCATATTCAAAGCTTCATACTTGTTGCTGTTAGAACGGTTCAAAAATTCAACTACGTATAGGTAAATGCGTTGTGTGGGCTCAGGTATATTCTTACATACTGGTTTTTGAAAATACTACAAATTTATTTATTGTTTACATCAGGTTTAGATTACTTGCAAACAAAACAGTATTTTTGAAACGTTTCAGTAATTGGAATTAATAAAATATGTCAGACACATTTTATTTCATAAGTTTTTTATTCGAATTACACGATTATATACCGGTGAATTATCTCAACTAGGCGGATAGCGCTGCAATTCAACCGGCAATCGTAAGCTGCTTGCTAGAGGTATCGGAGTAAGCATAATGTGTACTTCTGGCGCTCTCGTTGGGCTATCCACCCAATTGCGAAAACTCGGCGGTATAATACTCTACTCCTCTTTGTATAAAATGTAAAAGTACTCCTGTTCATTTCTCAATAATTTTGGGGGAGTTTGTTCAAGATATTCATAGTTTAAGCCCATCACGTGCAATATGACACCTCTTTGGTTACTACTGTCCCTTTTTCGTCATATCTTCAACGAAAGACACATAAATGGACTATTGTGAGCAGGTGAAGGACAATCAAAAAACTGTGCTGGAGGTACTGAAATAATCAAATAAAAAGGATTTTCGTCGATGTTTACAAGGTTAGGAAACTTGACAACAAATCGAACTCGATATCCGTAATCAATTTTTTATGTTTTTTTTATTTCAACTTCTCCTTTACTTTTAGAATTGAATTTCGTTTTCTCTTCACAAATGTTGAGAAAGTTTAATAGCACATTATATATATCTGATATACATAGTAATACGGGTTTATAAATTATTGTAGGATGTTATTTCGCTTTTCGCAGTATACCTAATAGTTAAAAGTACTTTAGTATAAAGCTGTTTTTAATTATTAGATGCGCAGTATCAATAATTAAAAAATCGCTTCAAAACAATTCTACTGAGTTATCTTGACTTACTTTGAATAAATATTATTGATTCTAGTTTCTACAGAAAACTGTAATATGTGAAAGTTTTTCACGATTAAGTATAAAAACCACTACGTAGAGTTGTATTGATGTTGGTAAGCTCTTGATTTTTTTATAACCGCAGATAGTTCAACTCAATGTATGAATTCGTGGTATCTTAATGTGTAAACCAAGTTAACACGTGTGTAAACAAAATCTATTTCCCACAGGTTGGTAACTTATTTTAGTCACGTGCTCACTTTATTTCTGTGTAAAATCTCACTAAAATCAAACAAAATTGTCCAAGCAAACTTGTATGCAATAAATTTGGGTTTAACCGAAATATAATCTATTTTATGATTTCACTCTAGACAAACAATGCCTTATATCGAATTAATTCATTAATAGAATTAATAGATTTTTAATAGATTAATTTTAATAGATTTAATTAATTAATAGAATAAGTTCAAAGGAACGAATTGCTTTTGGGAGCATAATTCATGTTTTACGATACAATCTTATAGCTTGTTATTGGGTTGGTTTTAGTTAAGCTTGTTCTGATTCTGAGTTTAATAGGTTTGTGCACCTGTTATAAAATATTAGAGAGAAACTTCGTCTAAATTAATCATGGTAGTTATTGACACTAAGTTATTAACAAAGTTATTTAAAATGAAAAGAGGCAATAAATGTTCTAGCTAAAAACTCGAAAATCTATCTTAATTGGATTACCACCTTAACTTAAAGCTCAAGTGTTGAAACGAACGTGTTTTTCTGCACGGTAAAATAACAATAAACTAACTATAAAAACTATATAAAATAATTCATACTTACTGTAACTGAAAACTCAAAATATCTGCCACAGCTTGAGATTTAAACTCTCTCTTACAAATTAATTAGTCAAGTCGTAGGTATTGGTTCCACAGCTGTATAAATTGTGAAAAGGAATAGATAAAGGTTCAAACACAAATAAAAACTTAAAAGGGCGCCATCTGGTTATGAAGCTTAAGGTATATGAATACCCATTCAAAGATGTAAATTGAATAAGCATTAAAAATGATTAAATTCATTAACCAGAAAATGAATAAAATATTTAGTTGAATCAAAAAATTTTGTTAATTTAAAATTTTGAAGTAAAATGAAGCAGAGCATTCATAACTAATATGGTTCCGTTTTCTAGATCCTTAGTTTTGAATTACAAACATTTATTTAATCAGAAAAATGGTAACGACATAACTTTGCATATATATAAGAAATAAAACACACCTCATACATTTATTACAATTCCAATCTAAGTTCATTAGATTATAACTAAATCAGAATAAATCAATAAAAATTCATCTAGAACTTTTCATTAGATAACGGAAATAACCAAAAAATTTATTGGATCGAACACAAAAATTGTTCAAACACATTAATTCAAATATTAAAATTTGTATTGACTGGTCTTTTCCTGGACTAAATTTATAAACAAATATCTAAATGAGATTAGACAAATTAAATCAATTCGACAGTATCAATATAAATGATTTGTAATTAAATTAAAGTTTAAAGATTTTTAAATAACGAAGAGAGCTCTCCCTAAAGAAAGAATTCTTAACTGTGAGGTTCTTAGTTAACTGAATTATAAACAAATCCTTAAAACTACAGTACCTTGAATATTATCCCTCAAATTTGTGGAATACCATACATATAGTCCAGTAGAAATTGGAAATTCGGCCTTTCATTTGGGGAAATTGTCGTTAAACTAGGCGTTGTATTGAAATGTTGATTCTCCGTACCAAAAATGCGATAATATTTAGTTATTGTCACTCGCCCATATGATTTCATGAACAAACGGGATTTTCACTTGGAAAATAACGATAATGTTTCAGAAACTTAGGTTGTTTTTTAATCACGTGTAGCACCAAATGCGTTTAAATTCTTTAAGCGGCGTTTTAATTTATAAAATCACTAGAGTCGATTGTTAAATTCGAGATCGCTTTAAATGGTTTTGCTTTAAAAAAACTGCACTGGTCTTAAACCCAAACGAAGCAAAATAATTGTTGGTTGTTTTATAGTTCTTCACTATAGCGTGAAACACATTTATTTACCCGCGTTACAAAATTATAAAAATTCTTCTAACACGAATTAACGAGACGGAAATTCTTTTAATACTTGCACTCTACACAAAATAGCATTAAAACTGTACTGTACTGTATTTAGGATTATCTTTCAAATCTAAAGGATTAATAAACTGTAATCCAGTAACACTAAGTCAATATCGATCAATCTTTATTGAACGAAACTCAAACGAGAAAACCGCACACCCCAGGTTAAAGTGTGAACATTTATAATCTCGACCGCTTGCTGCAAGGGTGCAGTGTCGAGTCTCTCGCATCAAAACCAGCGAAGGCTTTTTATGAACTCGGATCCCGTAGTTACACGTGGATACATCTGTTTTTATGCGGCAAGGGCTTTTATTTGGCCTTCTATAGGATTCTCGACTCTAAGTGTAAAAAGTAGCACTTAAAATTGCGCGCCAAACTAGTGTGGAATGCTACAGCATCTGCATAGTAGACAAGATTCCTACGCTATAAACAGACTTAAAATTTAAAACGCAATTTACGAACAAAGGAAACTTCATTTTCGAATCCTGTATACTCAGAATGTTAACAAAATATTTCTATAAAATTGATGATCAAGTACTTCTCACAGTTTCTTAGCAAGGTCTCTCCCTAAAATAATTGATATTATTTTAAAATGCAATTTAGCAGGATACGAAAAACACAATAAAACAATATCTTTATGACGTTACTTCATTAATTACATCAAATATGAAACAATCTCTTCTCAAAATGCTTTCTATAGGAAATGTTGACATGATGAAATGCTGATTTAAACAAACGAAGCCCACAGGACCGAACTTAAGATTTTTAATAAGAATAAATGCTAAATTCTGCGTACAAAATGCTGTTGGAAAATGTACCCGTTACAGTGTTTTTATGAGATACTAACGTAACATTAATAAATAAAGTGAGGTTTTGTAAATGCTGAGCGTGGATGTGGATTAACGGATTTATAAATGAAAATCATTGCCTTCGTCTTCTTAAAGACACGGCTCGGCGTTTAGCGAGCTGTAACTGCCAGCAACTTTAGCTTGGACAGTGTTACGATGTTTAGGATTTTGTTTATAGTGAGTTGAAGCCTTTACCTGTAAATGTTAAGGTGCATTGATCTAATACTAGAATATTTGTATAAAAAGATTACTGTCCCACACATTTGCTGTAAGTTATTTGTAACTATACTATCTGAAATTTAATTTTCGATAATAAAAAATATAGGATTAAAGAATTTAATGAAAATGTAAAATTTCGAATGGAAAACTAAATTAAAGTTAAAATCAAGAAATTTATATTTACAGTAGATTTCAGATGATCATTAAAACACGAAGAGAAAATTAAAATGTTGTAAATGATTCTCTTTTTAAGTGAAATTAATAAACAAAAATTAAGAAAAAAAAGTTTAAAACTACTACTTACTATCATATTTTAGCAAACCAAAATAAGTTGTAGATATAAAACGAATGCCAACACAGGTAATAAATAATTTAATGTAGATTAAATAGGAGTCTTTTCTTTTCCCAAATTGTGGTTTCTCATCTTGTTTTTAAACAATGACTACAAAATTTTGGGTGGCGACCTTCTATTGTTTAATCATTCTTGCATGTTATCTGAAATAAGTAAGCCTTTGCAATTACCACCCACCGCTGAAAACGACTTGAATCAATAAGACGTCTCCGCCGGGAGTAAGTACTACGTAAAGTAAGTATAAATTTACTATGCGTAGATTTAAGAAGAGAAGAAATGTTGAAAAATTTATCCAAGCCAAATTTACAATCAATTGTTAATTTGTGGTAAATTAACTACATATTCTTTTCAGCATAATTTTCTTATCAGGAAGAAAGGCATCCCTAAATGTTCAGGTTGCAATACTCAGCGATATCCAAGCTACTGGAAAGATCGTTTAGCAGTAGTCATTGGAGAAATAAATAACACTTATTATTACTTATTACACTCATTATCGGCTTTCTAAAGGTATATAATTATGTAACTATAATTAGTTTTTAAAACCACTTCATCGAAATAATTTATTATTGCTAAAAATTGCAAGTAGTTGGTACCATAACAAAATCTAAGCAGCTTTAATGAAGGCACAATACGTATAACTTTGCAGTTAAGATCAAGTAGGAATTAATTTCTTTCGAAACAGTTTTACATAATTCAAATATCATTAACTTTACTTAAACTTAACTTACGTGCCTAGGATAAAAGCAGAGTAATACGGATATGGCAAGTCATTTTCCGTTCGAGGTCGGGTTACGCCCATCGTACTTTACGTATTTCTAATTTTTATATAAATTTTTATTAAGTAAATGTTTTCCAGGATTCCAAAAACCGACTTATTGATTTGCGTAATTGTTAATATTTTGCCACAACATGCGAAGAAATCATAGATAGACTATAGTAAGGAAGCTGCTTCCATACGGCAAAGACCAACTTTTCACATGAAATAGATACCTAAGCAAATAATTTTATTAAACAGCAGTCGTACCGAAACTGTTAAATTAACTATGCTGAGTTTCATTATCAAATGTTATTCCAAACTGGCACCAATTCCGAAAAATAATTTTTATGGTGAGTAGTATTACAAAATACTTGGTAACAATATATCTACATTGTCGTAGATGGTTCTCTACAACAATGTCTTGAGAATACAATAGATAAAAATGGGTAGTGCGAAGAATTCAACAGAAGATTATTTACTGTACATACTAACAGCGTCGCTATTTAACATCTATTGAATTCAAAACTAAAAGCATTCCATACCAGGAAGTACACGAAATATCGATTAACCATATTTAATGTTAGACTGGCAGTGCCTATAAACCAACGTCAGTAGCAATGAGACTTTAGCTTATGAAGGCGATAAATGGCTTTAGAAGTTAAAACGTACCTAATTCAAAACTACGGAAATAAATATTCCCTTCCGTAGCGATTTCAGACGAATACCTGCTAGTATTAGCAAAGATAAGAAATGAGAATTAAACACAAACTAAAGACAGGCGAATTATAGTACAAAGCTATTAGGATACCTATACAGGGTGTGGCAAAAATCCCAAAGCGGCTACATAATATTATAGATGTAGAGTGTACAATTTTGTATATATCTAGCAAACGATTAAAACGAAATTTAACGAAGAATATTTTCTATTTGATGGTTTACGAAATTTACAGTTTTTCTAGAGGTAGCACCAACTTTATTTTTCAATGGAAAAACTGTAAATCTGACAACATGTTGGCTTTAACATCAAATCGAAAATAGTGTTTACCCCCGCATGTGCCAACGCCGTTTATTATAGATATATAACTGTTTCGGGACTGCACCCATCACACCCTGGATATATGTTTTCTAGTTTCCAGATCATTAAGTTTAAATAAATAGATAATCTGCTGGCTACTTTAAGTATCATATTTTCCGAAGATGAAAAACCCACAAGTGCCGAAGTAGCAGTTTATTGCTGTTCTGATGTCATAAGTATTTAGATTTATACGGCAGGTGTTTTTATGGTTATTCGCAAAGAGTATTGCATTGCAATACACGCATACAGTTCAGCTTTACCTAGAAACATTGTATATAAGTTTAGGACCTAAATGTGAAATCACATAGAAATAAAACCATGCAATTCATAACTGGATTCGAACGCACATAATTTCTGTCAAGTTTATTTGGCTGATAAATGTGTTTGTAGTGTTTACGGAGTAACGTACCTGTACCTTACCTAGCCTTACCATAGAAGCTTATAGGTTTGCAACTTACAGCTTAGCTTGTAACTTGAGCAGTAATCGTTATCTGATATGGAGCGGTAGACGGGATTGTTTGCAACAAGAAATTAAAAAAATCTGTTTCAGTGATACGCTTTTAAATCTGAAGGTATGTAAAGCAAAGAGTAATAAAACCCGAAATGTTTGATTTTGCTAGTTAAAATACAAAAAATGACGATATCGTAAACTCAATATCCAACACTTCAAAAACTTTTAAACCAATAAGTATCTTTTCACAAGTAACTTTTCTTAGCATGGTTACATTGCGTGGTAATCATTATATCGTATAAGTATCTATTGACATTTACCATTTAATTAATAATATGCAACAAAATAATTAATAATATTGTGGTGCAACTTCTTAAAGTAAACTGAGGATAAAACCCTCGCATCTGCACTATTAGTTATTTAAATCGGCAATTTTTAAGTTATTTCCCCCCGTTAAAAGCTCATTCACCGTCTACTTCCTACCTTGGCAACAAAGTTATCCGTTATGGAACCTTATAAATGACATACCGTATGTCTTCATCTAAAGTGTTCTCCGATTACAGAGTAAGTGGTTAAAACCAGTCGCCTGAGTAATGATATAAAAGGTGAAATAATAGAACAGCGTGAATTTTCGTACTCCCTCTGGAAGTAATTTAATTAACTAACAAAAACAAAATAAAGACGAAATTAAATCGTAACCGTAAATTGGAATACTTTAAAGAATTTCAGGCGCGTTTTTAATACATCATGTAATCATTAATTTTACATGTTAAAAGTCTTATGAAAGTTCTGGTGAAAATGATTTATTAAAAATATTTGCTGATGTTGGAAATTAGTTATCGTCTAAAAAATCAGCAAATTCATTAATAAAGTGCTCATATATTCCTTGATAGATTCTTCAAACATACATTTATCGCTAATGATCAGACATTTTCAGCTTGTGATTACTTGAACCATTCATCATTCAAAATTATTATACAGTAAAGTAGATTTTGATTCTTGGATGTTGTTTTTGTGTCGACTGCTTAAATATTACAGTTAATTGTTTTGATTTACAGAATTTAATGCGCCATTATCCAATTATTAAATTCTTCAGTGAATTCACATTAAAAGTATCAATAGTGTTTGTATTAATGCTATTGCTTACAAATAATAATGATTTATTCAGTTTGTACTCGCCAATAAACAACAAGAAAACTCTGAAAGTTTCATAACTGTAAATTAAGATTACAAAGCTTAATAACAAGAGCAATTAACATATGTATATGCTACCTGAAACTTAACTTCAGAAATTTTTATATGCATAGCTCATTATTTCACATATGTTGAAGCAGTTTTCTATTTCATTTATATACAGAAGCCTATCTATTTATAAAAATCATACTAATATGCCCCGTTAAGGAGAAAAAAGGTCTTTGCAAATAACCTGGCTTTAGTTTTTGTAACAACGGCTCTAAAAGCACCTAAATTATTAACGCTGAGCAGAAGGTACGTAACAAAGACACATTAGTAGTACCTAAATAAATAAAGAGGTGTGTTACAAGTCATTAGGGCTAAGCTGTATGTCCCCCATAACATAAAGCTAGAAGACTTAAGGGGTTTCGTATAGTACTGCAAAATTAAGCGAGTTTGCAAAGTGGTCCCTGTTTCAAACACGTGTGTGTAATATAATAAACAAACTACTTTTAAAGTACCTACATAGAAAGTTTATAGAAAATCTTAGATCTAGGTGTTGTAATTTAACTATTCTTATTTTTTCCATGATGCCAAACATAAGTTTAGGATAATGAATAAAGGAAGTGAAATAAGTATCTAAGTAATTTTTTCACTAACCAGAAATCACTCCTAGCAGAAACAAAAGCAGGATCCATTTCCTGCAAAAAACTACCAGTGCCATTCCTAATTAACGAACGATGTTCAACTTAACACTAATCTATCACTACCACTGATAATAATACTCCAGTACGTAATTTCCTGATCAAAATTGTTAACATTGTCACACATCTAGTTCTATTTTTCTAACCACTGACACAGCTACAAATTTCCAAATACGCCCGAAGGAATCATTAAATTAATAATCATCGATGTTTCCAATACAGAAATCAGGAAAAAACAGGTGCCGGCAATCAAAAACTACAATATAGCGACTTTCTGTTTAGAAGATCGCGCGGAAACTGGAGAGAGGGACGTGATTATACGAAGCTGCGCCGCGTCGTTTCCCGACAGACGCAATAGCGACGCCACTCCCACTCACCGCTGAAATCTCGCCGAATTACCTGTAGCGGCGTCTCCTTTTTCAATAACACTCTCCACACAATTTGGTCCCGCAACCTCAACCTAAGCTGTTTGTACAAACGCTTGGAATTCTGAATCGTTGGTGTCAGGTTAATTTAGGATCCAATTTACACTACTGTCGGTTCCCTCAAACCTAATTTATTTCACTAGATGAAATGTTAACATCGCTATAGAGAGGATGAACCCCTTAATTAATTTATTAAGTGAAATTTTAGAATTTTAAACTGTTTAACCTCCAGAGGTCGACTATAATATGATATCTACATCAAAAAGGAAATGTAGGAGTAAAGGAGTCGGCATATATAGTTACAAGAAATAAGATTACATAGCTCCGTTGGTAATTTTTGTATTTAATGTACATTAGATAATAATTCCCTTCCTTTTAGTTGGACAGTTTTTAACACTGCACGTCAATTTAAGTAACACTGTAATAGTAATAATAATATCATTTGTAGTGCAATTAATTAATTCTTTTGTATTTCTTGAAAATAAAAGTAATTAAATTGCAGTTGAATTATTCAAGACTACAAACAGGTAATCCTTTAATAGATGGAACGGTTATACTGAAGTGTTTCCAGCTAAAAAGCACTTCCATTTGAAAAATCAAGGACTATATTCGTATCAACAACCTAGATACCTGTTTATGTAGTTTTGTCACATGGTATGGAACGAATCAAAACATCAATTTTTAATTGTCTTACGACCGTGGTATTAAAAATGTATATTATTTATTTATTATTAATTTTGAGTGAGGAATCTGGGTGGCGGAACATCTCGCATACCTGATGACCCACAATAGAATTTAACCAAATCTGGAAGAATTCCACCCCTAATGGAGATTTTTATCGTGTCAAACATCGCACTGATACGACTCCTGCGGTTTTTCTTCATTATCCAAAAAAATACCTGTTTTAATTTTCCCCCGCTATGAAAGATTGCCAGCTCGACCGGGAATCGAACCTGCGACGCTTGGATTATAAATCAAACATGCTAACCACTATTTGTAATTATTTAATAATTGGGTATATTGAGTTTACTGTTTGGAGTCTTACTTTGTAAAACTCCATACTCACGAAGTTAAACAGAAATAAAATAGTTAATAAAACTTTCACAAGATTTATTGAGAATTCTATACCTGATAATAATTTGGATAATATGTATCATTATCAAAGTTAAATATTCTTCTTCTCGCAACTCCTTCTGTCCCTTTAGGCGACGGAGGTATTTGTTCGAACACCATTCACCCATTTCTTCGACTCCTTCCGGTCCGTTGTCAGCTGTTTTATTTGATGGAGCGTTTTTCATTTTTGCCTTCCAATCTCCTATATCGGTTCCCTTTTCTAACCACCCTTTTCTAGGCCTACCCCTTCTTTTTCTTCTGCTACGTTTAGCCTCCATCACTCTCTTCACCAATCTATTTTCTTCCATTCTTCCGTACCAGTTTAATTTTCTTTTATTAATTTTTATTTCTATACCTTTTTGTTTCAATTCTCCCCTAATGTTTTCGCTTCTACATTATCCATTTTGACATTTCCAACAATTTTTCTTAATTATTTTTACCGTATTTGTCATGCTCTTGTGTTTTTCATTTGTGGCTGATGTCTCACTGGCATATATCAATGTTGCTACTGTGATTGCATTATATACGTGGCATTTTGTTTTCTGTCTTATTTCCCTCTTGCCAAATACTGTGTTGTTTAGTGTCTTTCTAGTCTAGTGAATTTCTAGGTCTATCTTCCCATCACTTGATAGCACCATCCCGAGATTTTCATATGTTACCACACTCTCTATTTGTTGTCCACTGCATCTCAATTGATTTCTGTTAACTTCCTCTTGTTTTTTTTAATTATCTTCATGTACTTACATTTGTCGGTGTTCTAATTTCATTTTCTCTATTTCTTCCACCCGTATATCAAGACAGCTGTTGAATTTTTTTTTGCACTAATATTATGTCGTTGGCATATAGCAGCCCTTCCATCTTATCATCTCTGGTTCTATTTTGTCTATTCCACTCGCTTTTCCCATAATTCTTCTATTTCGTTCTCATGTTTATTTTCCCCTGACTAGTCTTGTACGAGGGTAGATTGAAAAGTTTCCGGAATGGGCAAGAGATGGCGCGCGTATCGTGAAATTGTTATGATGGTTGTCAAGGCTAACCTATTTTAGGAAAGCTGTCAAATTTTCAGACACGTGCGTCGTTCCGTTTATGTTTACTAGGATATCTTGTGAAGCAATTCAGGCACTTTTGCAAAAATGGATAAAAACGAATTTCGTGCAGTCATCAAACATTTCTGGATGGACGGGAAAACGGCGACGGAGATACGAGATATTTTGCAGAAAGTTCATGGCACATCCACACCTTCATTTTCGACTATTAGTTTCTGGGTGAGCGAGTTCAAACGTGGCCGTACGAGCACCAAGGATGAACCACGCAGTGGACGTCCAAAAACGGCCACAAATGAAGAAATGGTCGATAAAGTCCATGATCTCGTGTTAGCCGATCGACGAGTGAAGTTGCGCGAAATAGTAGAGACCACGGGCATCTCATATGAACGTGTGCAAAATATCGTGCACGAACATTTGGGCATGAGGAAGCTCTCGGCGCGATGGGTACCGCGTTTGCTGACTATGGACAACAAGCGAAATCGTGTGACCACTTCGAAAGAGTGTTTGGCCTTGTTAAATCGTAATCCAACGGATTTTTTTCGCCGATTCGTGACCGTGGACGAAACATGGATCCACCACTACACACCAGAAACCAAGCAGCAGTCGAAACAGTGGATTTCTCCAGGCGAATCTGCTCCGAAGAAGGCAAAGACTGTCCCATCTGCTGGAAAGGTCATGGCCACCGTTTTTTGGGATTCGCAAGGTGTGATACACATCGACTTTTTGCAGAAGGGAAGAACTATCACGGGACAATACTACAGCGATTTATTGGATCAATTCAACGGCATTTTGAAGGAGAAACGGCCTCATTTGCAGCGAAAAAAAGTGCTCTTCCACCACGACAACGCGCCGGCCCATTCATCCCGAATCGCCAATGCTAAATTGGTTGAATTGGGCTACGAGGTGGTGCCGCATCCCCCGTACTCTCCAGACCTGGCCCCGTGCGACTTCTTTTTGTTCACAAACATGAAGACTTGGCTCGGAGGCAAGCGCTTTACGTCAAATGAGGAGGTCATCGCCGCCACTAAAGCTTATTTTGCAGAGTTCCCGAAATCATATTTTTCTGCAGGCTTAAAAAAGTTGGAGCACCGCTGGGAAAAGTGTATCGCCCTGCAAGGATATTATGTTGAAAAATAAAAACAAAAACCTGTTCAATTACTGCGTTTTCTTGCCCATTCCGGAAACTTTTCAATCTACCCTCGTATATGCGTTACATGTTCAGTTTGCTTCTCTTCTATTTTTTTGTGTTTTCCCTTATCGTACTCTTTCCATATCAGTACCTCGTTTATTTGTGTTTTTACTTGATTATTTTTATCTCTCATGCCTCTTGTCTCTTTTCTTTTTCCACTCCTTATTGTTCTTATTTTGATCCAAATTATTACATTTGTAATGATGATTTAATTATTTTCCGTGGCTCCTCCAGCTCCCTTTCTTTGCTTCTGTTATCGTTTCTTTTACTTTATTTCTGTGTCTATGGTATTTTACTTTACCTTGTCTATCTTCCGCTTTCGTGTTAATATATTGTTTCAAAGCCTTTTTCTTTCTTTCCGCCTCTTCTTGCATTCCACCAATCCGTACATTTATGGTGGTCCTTAATCTTCAATATTGTATCTTGTATTTTTAATCCATTTTCATTTCCTTAAAAATAAAATAAAATTCTCTGTTTGTTACTGGTCCTATTCTACTGAATTTCGTTTCTGTTAGATCTGCCAATGCTAGCCTATTATGAGTTCCTAGTTCAGCTTTATTTTCCGTTTTTTATTTGTTTCATTTCCTGTGTAAATACAATATAGTTTATGATACTCTTTGCATCCCTTTCTTCGGCTATAAATATGTATATTTCCTGTAGTGATTGCTGCCAGAAGGAGTCACCTATTAAAAGGTCATTTATTTGACAAAATGTTAGCATTTTAACCTCATTTCCGTTTTGTTCTTCTTCGCACCAAATTTTCCCATGCAGCCAAGTCCACTATTTTTGTCCTGGCTTATACTCGCATTTCAATCTCCCATTATTTTTCCATATCTTTTTTAATCTCATCTATCGTGTTCTCTAGATGCGAGTAGAATTCCTCCATTATTCCTTCTTTCCTCTACCGTGGTGAATATTTACACTACCTACCATTATTTTTTCATTTCTATGTTTATGTACATTATTTTTGACGATATAGGTTTAAATTCTGTTATTTTTTTAATGTTTTTAATTTGCATACATATCTTCCGTTACCACTATTCCCACTCCTTGTTTGGCTCTTTGTTTCATTTTACACCCCAATAATATATGGTGTGCTTTCCTCCAATTCTTATTCTTCCACTTCCCTGTTTCTTTGTCTCTCAGATCCCATCAATTGTATTCCAAATTCTTCCATTTCCTGTAATTTCCTCTTTGTTCTTTCCCTCTTAAGGATGTTATGTTCCATTTTCCTAATCTT
This sequence comes from Agrypnus murinus, assembly GCA_929113105.1. NCBI lineage: Eukaryota > Metazoa > Arthropoda > Insecta > Coleoptera > Elateridae > Agrypnus > Agrypnus murinus. The sequence continues at coordinate 88,455,302 of OV816024.1, forward strand.
GTGTTTTTGTGTTTGTAAATTATTTCCCTGTTTCTGCACTTGATCTTTGAGGTCCCAATTCTTGCTTTATTCTTCTTTCTTTTTATTTCTTTTGCTTCTTTCAATTCAATTTCCAATTTCAATTCATGTTAAATATTAGGAATATGTTTATTATAAATATTAATAATGTTTTTTATAAATATTTGTTTGTCTTGTATCTTCTTTACTCGTTACCAATTTTTTTTCTTATATTTCTCAAATTGATGCTTCATTGCTACATATTCCATCTATCTTTGAACTTTTTTTTTAATTTATTTTAATAAATATCACTGTCAATTTTTGTAAATTGTTGTATCCAAAATTGTTAGATGACTTTCTCATGTTAAATTCAATAATTTTCAAATGTTTTATGCCTTTTCCACTTGATGGCCAATAGTATGCGCGTTGATAAGATTTGTTTTCGGAAGAGAACATTATCTCGAATGACGGTTAGCCAACTTTAGAGAAGATATCAAGAGATTTTCTTTATTTAATTGACTAGTTATTATTGATCTTTGATAAAAGGATTTAACATAATTAGTTCTGCTAATCTTTAACTTACGTTTATTGGCTATAGGTCTGTTTTTACAGGTACGTGCAATTTTGTATCTTTACCGTAAATAAACTTCAATGATTTTTATATTTTAGGCCTTCTTGTTTTGATCTTTACGTCTATTTTTCCTGGAGAAATAGGTTTACTTTCGTTGTGGAGAATCCAGCAATAAAAAAACACTCTTAAAACTACAAGAATTAAGAAATATATATTAATTTTAACGCAGGAACATCTATGATAAGGTGAGATAAGATCATTTTCTATTATATACGCAACTCGAAAATTCATCTAAGATAAACTAGGTCCGTCGTCGAGGGACGCATGGTAATATCGGCCTTTATAAGAAATTTGCTGTACATTAAATATTTAGAAGTGCTAGTACAGAGTGTACGATATAAGCTACTTAATTGATTTACAATTAAGCGATCATTCGCTAAGAAACGATGAAAAAATCATGACAGTCGATTTTTCAAATTTTTGTACAATGTAAATGTTAGTTTATTACATGGCAATCAAAAACATTTCATGTTTGAACCTTATAATTGCCCAGTTCATAAATAAGGACGAATTACAGCGTACATTGTACAAAAAAATGAAAAACCGTCTATCACTATTTTTGCATCATTCCTTAGCGAATGATCGCAACTGTACATATGTAGATATATTTTTGTTCTACATTAGAATTTGATTTTTGACCTTCAATTAATTTTACAATTCGTTGCGGTGTATTTATCGATAAGAGCTCTTACGCGTCTATGCACCTGCCTTTGATTATAATTCAATATTGGCCAACTGTTAAGCATCGTTCTTATCCTGATAGACGGCTACTATTTTGGTTTTGCCGACCGATATCATCAGTGCCTCTAAATATTACATTATATTTGCTTTGATATAACCATTAATTGAATTTATTATTACTGATGTTTGGTTTTTGTAATTGTATTCTTCTCATGACTATATAAATATATACTGTTTTGAATATATGTTGTTATTTTTTGTACGATATTGATTTTGATTATATCGGCTCATTCTAATTCTTACTTATCATCTTTTATTTTTCTAAACTCACCCCAGGAGCAGCTGGAGCACCCGTGGACCCCTTTCTAATATTTACGTTTGATAATCAAGCATAGTATTGAAATAATGGCCATGTATAGAAATATCAATAAATCTTATGCCACTTTTATTTCTGTTTTATTTCAAGTAATATATTATTTTAAAAATATGAGATAAAAACCTTATGTTACTGTATAGCAATATTGATGGTATGCTTAATATACATCACTAAAATCAATGAAGAAGAATAGTTGTGTAATTAATGAAACAAGACTACTGAATAAACAATACACCATGGTATCTAATGATACTGTGCCCGTCTATGCATTGGTGATATTTAAAAGGGAACATCTGCATTGCTTTGCATAAAATATTAAAATGTAGCATTTTTCAACTTGGTGCTGCATATTTTAATATTGTCGAGCTTTAAAGAAATTACATTACGCGCTCAAATTGATTGCTTCGTGATAAAAATGTAAAATGACTACCCAGTGACACAGAAGAGCGTTCATTTTATATCAAGGAAGCAGAATACTCAATTCGGCATTTTACCCTTAAAATCTAAAATTTGTTTTGGAAAATGCCTATATTGATAAAAAGTGTTAGTGATGACTAGGTATAGGATTTGTATGCACTTAAAAATTCTGATATATGCATGCACTTATGCACTATAAAAACGTGAAATATGCACTTAAATATGCACTTAAAAATCATCATGAAATATGCGTTTATTAGAAATTTTTAATAAATATATGCACTTTCATTATTAAAAAACTACCTGTTTAGCCTTATTTACATTTTATTTACAGAAATTATTTTAATTAGACATCCTATGCAATAATTTAATTAATTATATTTTCTAAACATAGAGCGTTACAGTTCACAATGACGTACATTTTTAAATTTTCAAAAGTAAACATATGCCTATTATCCATAAATATATTGTTTTATATTTTGAGAAACTCCGTTCCACATCGCAAGACGTAATTGGGGCATACTTAAAATTGTTTAATTCTACAAGCGAATAATGTTTTAGCTCGTCTAAAATGTCTTGCCCAGATAATGCATCGTTTATGCTTTTAATTAAGTGAAAACCAGGATTTTTGTTTATAACGGATTTAAATTTTTGTTTTATAGTCAAACCCTTTTACTTTATTCAAAGAAACACCTAACAATTTTACATGCTCAAGAGATTCATCTAATGAATTTCCCTGACTTTTTAATTTCTCAATTACTTTAGCTAAACGCACAAAATTTGTCAAAACAAACAATAATTCTGCCCTCACCTCCTTAGTATTAAAAGCATCCTGTGCGCTTTGTATGCATAGTGCATCGTGTTTATTAAGTTTATTTACAAATGCTTTAATAATATCAAAATAAGTTGCATAATATTCTGCTGCAGAAAGCCAATTACCCCACCTTGTTATTACAGGCTCAGGTGGGAGAGGCACTTCTTGAGCAGTTTCCCTAAATATTTGTATGCGATATGGAGCTTTACAAACAATTTTTCTTACATCTGAAATTATAGAGTTTACGTTAGGGATATATTTCCCGCACTTTTTCCGCAACTCTATGCATTGCATGGGCAAGACAAGTTAAGTGGATCATTTTTTCGTATAGAACTTGTAAGCCTGCTTCAGCCTTGATCATGTACGGTGCCGCGTCGGTGACGAACAGGAGTACTTTGTTGTACTGTATGCCGTCCGGTCACAAAATAGCCATCGAATCATTAAACAATTTTGCCACAGAACAATGATTGGTGCTCTTGAAAACGTCCACTGCTAATAGATAGGATTTGGGATTGTTCTCCGAATTTGAAACGCCAATTATAACGTTAGCCACGTATCTGAAAACAAAAATTTGATTTTTATTTTATCGAACTACAATAATTAGTCGGTTACAAACAATTAGCGCAAAACAGTTATTTAAAAAAATTATATTTTAATCAAGCAAAGATATTGTTGTGATTAAATATGTAACTAACAAAATAGAAAATAAAACATCCGTTTCAGGGCAACACATTTTTGATGTCGAACCGTGTTCAGATGTTGTGTAACTTGAAAGCGTTTCGTTGCAGTCACTTTATCGTCGCACACTGTACAATACAACACCTTATCATCAGTTTTAAGAACACTGAATTCCTTAACATAACTTCGAAGTGTAACAGACACAGACCGTTTTTCTTTACCCATCTTTACACTCTAAAATTTCAAACTGAAATGCAGTTTGCAATTTCTGAACTGTCTTAATTGAAAAATTACAAGATTAGTAAACAAAAGTACAGCCAAATTTTTCTATGAACAGGAAGTTGTCAAAGAGTCTTTGGAATTTCCTAATACCTATTTATCACAATACCGCAGGATGTAATTATTTAAATTTTAGTTGAAACTTTTTTTTTCTTAGAAAATATTAACAAGTACACAGATGGTTAAGGCAGTAAAATATTTTAAAGCCTAGTATTTAACAATAAGCTTAAATTATGGGTTTCCCCTAGACTCAACTAAGCCGCCCTTGGTTGGTTGTCTAAAATGCTAAAATTATTAAAAAAATATTAGAAATTTCATAATTAAAGCATGTAAAACGCTCAAAAAGTGCTAAAATATGCACACTCGTTCAAAAATGCTAAAATATGCATGCATTTATAAAAAACACCTAAATATGCATTTATATGCACTTTCAAATTGACATATGTGATTCATATGTGGCTTAAACATGTAGAAATATAACTCTGCATATGTTTGCTATAAGCAGAAAAAACATGCAAATGCATAGAAATCCTATACCTAGCTGATGACATTTACTCGTACGGGGAAATTGTGTTTTCAAATATACTCATTTAGGTAGATTATTACCTTATTTTATAAAAATTTTTTGGAATGAACAAACAATTGCATGCTAAAAATAGTTAAACATGAATTAATCATTGTAATATGTAGACAGTAGATTAGGTAAATATAGTATAACACAAAATATACATAGTATTTATTTATTTCAGGTAGATTAAAATAAACTTGTGAAACTTTTTATTAATCACTTTTATTTATTTTATGATTAGGGAGCTTCACCAAAAAAAAAGGCTAGAAACAATAAACGATCTTTGCATCTGCTAAACCACACACTTGTAGCTTGAAAATCAGCGCTGCCCAGGTTTTCTGCAAGCTGCTATGCTATTTATTTCAAAATCGGGGTACTTTGTAAGTGGATCGTTACACGCTATTCATTAAGAATAAGAATAATTCAATGGTGCAGCAGTACAAAAAACTTTTATTTACACTTGTCAACAAAAACAAAAATCATATTAAAATATAAACAGTACACAATTCGTCGCCTGAGAACCAAACTATTCTATGTAATTTTCTAAAATTTTTCAGGAGAGCAAGTTGAATATTTAAGGTTTTATTAAAAAAATATGCTCTACACTACAACAATTATAAGAAGTTCCTCACGTATGGCTTGCAAATGTTTATTGATTATAATTTAGAATTCACACAAAAATGCAAATTTCTTTTCTTGACAGCCATGAAAGTTTTGATCTAATGACCCATAAAAATTATGTTTATAAGATAATTATAATAATAATAATAATAATAATAGTTTATTGAAAAAAATATATATATTAACATAGCGTTTTTTCCTACCTACCATAGCATATTATTACATTTAATGTGAACTTAAAAGTCTTTTATAATAGATTTCCAATAATCTAAATCAACCTTTGAATAATTATTTGCTAAACTTTTAATGTGTTTAATCTTATCCTGAGGTAGCGGAGGCGATAGTGCTTGAACAGTGTGTGTGTGTCTTGTAAAAAAGTTTTGAGCTGCTTTGAGGGTGCCTTTTAGAATATACACTTTCCCTTTTTCAGGCGTTGTGTACGACTTCCTGTACAAAACACAGTTAGAATTGTTTTCATAAGAAATTTCAGTTACAGATTTATATGGAATGTTAGACAAATCCATAACTTGCGACATTGTTTTAAATCCTTTAAAGTGTTTCTTTTGGAGTTGTACAACTTTATATGGTTTGTTGATCTTGTCTGCAGTATAGCTTTGAATAGTGCAAGTGGGCTATGTAACTCCAGTTTGCTTAAGTGTCTGTCTAAGACACTGTGCATTGCATTTATATTCGGATGCATTTTTAAGAAATATAAAAGAGCCGATGTCAAGTGGGAATTCTTGTTTTGGGCTACACAGGCATCAGACCATAATATCAAATTAGATATTTGTGGTCTGTCAGTAACGAGCTTTTCTAAGAAAACAAATAATGCACTTGCAATGTCTTCGCCTTTTCTACCACCTAAAAGCTCTGTCTACAGCATGCAGCAACCTTGCTTTTTTATTACATCACAACCAGTTAGGTTGAAGACTGCAAATTTTTTTTATAGTAGGCCTTTGCAATTTGCGTTTGCGGACAGGTCAGTACGCTCTGCATGTCAAAACAAATTATTGCCGTAGTTTCGTCTTCTTTGATTTGGTTTATATCACTTTCTTTCTCTGCTCTGGCTTCATTTTTTCCCATTATGTGTCTCTCATATCTCTGTTTTAAATCATCGTTTAAGTTTTCTTCGGTCTTTTTTAGTTCAAATTCTGCGCAAATATCGCACAAATCTTTTTTAGGTTTTTCAAAGGAAAGGTTGAATTCGAAATTAAAAATTGTATGGTATAGCCACTTTTTTGCAGGTACACATTCTTCTTCATTGCAGTACTCCACATACAGATCGTACATTTTAGCAAGAGAAAGAGGCGTCACTAGGTATTCTCTAGATGAACTTTTCCGACAATAATGTGATGAAATGCGTGGAAACAAATTTATATGATTGCGAATACTTTGATATCTTCTCCAATTCTCTTTTTGGTAGCCTTTCCTCTGCTATCACGTTTTGGTGTATTTGTTATTCCTTCTTTTCGATGTTCATGAAAGTATGAGATTCTTATCTGACTTAAATATATATCACCCCTAAGTAAAATTGCTTACAAACACGTATCTTACATGCTCCTTTAAGAAAATAATACTTATAGGAGTAAGTTTTAGTTTTTTTTCTGTCACCCCGATTTCGCAGGCGTTCTACAAATACCCTTTCAGTAGTTTTGTCATAAAAAAAACCTTTTTCTGAATCACTGTTCTTCCAAAACTCTATATGTATTAAATCTATTTCCTCTTCACTAAAATATGTAGTGCACTTAAACTTACAATTTAAGCATTTATTTCTAGTTTCTCTTCGTGAAATTTTTTGGCCCCTACTGTTAATGTATTCTTCGCCTGCTTGTCTAAGCATTTTTCGTTTATTTTTCTTCCATAATGTTGGATCGGATTTTCGTTTTCATGTTTTTTTGTGCAGAAGTCTGCAGACCACCACTAAAAATATTTATGAATAATATTTTTTTATCCTAAATTAATACTACGTTGCTGCTAAATTTAATAACATACTTTTCCGTGGCGTTGTTTTGGTTCACGGCACTGTCAATTTCCGTGTCTCCTATTTCCAGATCTCCAATCTCGCAATCAGCGACACATTCATCTGAATGTAAACTGCAATTTAAATAAAGCGGTAAAGTACCCAAACATAACCTCATAATAAAGATTTGTATATTTACCATTTTTCTGTAGACTCACAACCACCCAAAGAAGGTTGATATTCAGAACCGGACTCTTGAAATGGTTCAGACACGTCCGATTCACCATAATCACTCATGTTTTAATAATAATAATGTTACTTTTGTTAAGCACAATCTACTCAACTGTCAAACATCTACGCGCGAAACAATTTGAGCCACCTTATTCTATGTCCCCATGTGGCGGTAAATAGTGAAACGTGATTTGTTAATTGGAATATTCTGGTTCTGAATCTTAACAAGTTGATTGGACATAGAATAAAGACGCCATTGGATATCGGTGAAGTTAATGTGACTATGTTCACATAGAATAGCAAGACCTAAAGATATTTGGACATAGAATAACCTGGTATAATTATCTCAGTTAAACAAAAAAATGGACATCGAATAGTTTGGTTCTCGGGCGACGAATTAGAACAATTTGACAAAACAATACAAATACAGAAAAAAGACTAGATCATAATAAGCTTTTCAAACTAGATGGTATCACATGAAAAAATTCTTCATAACTATACAATGGATTTTCTATCCATAGCTGTTTTACAGATAGATGAAACATTTTAAATGGTAGGTTACAAATATCTTCACATAGTGTATTATAGGATTTAAAAGAGACATAGTCAAAACTATTTTGTGTTTTAGCTAGTCGTCGAAATGGTATGTAAAGACCACTTTGTCTAGTATTATACATATGTTTGTCTCGGACATGCATCTGATTACACAGTTCATTTTTAGCATCTAGTAAACATTTGAAAATAAATAATGAATAAAAATAAACAGTCATGATTCTTAAATTTTTGAAGCTGTCCCTACATGGTTGACTATGCTTTGCTCCAGTAATAATACGTATACATCTTTTCTGTATTCTAAATAGGCGTCCTGCATCAGGACCCTGTTTCTAAACAAATATACAATAATTCAACTGAGATTAAAAAAGAGCATAATATGCACAAGTTAAAATGTGCAATGGTACATCATCATACAATTTTCTTAGTAAAAAAGTAACACGAGATAATTTATTAGCTACAACACTACTGTGATCACTCCATGGCAGTCTGCTAGTGACACCTAGGAAAAGTTCAGATGTTTGTAAGATATAATTGTCTATTTGACGTAAGAAAAACATTAGTTGCTTTGTTTTATTTCTCTTTAAAATTAAACGATTGCTGTGTAACCACTCACCCACTTTCATAATACTATTCTCGGCACTAGATCTCACTTGCTGGATGTTAGAAGATGTACAAATTAAAGATGCACAATACGTCTGCATACTGATATACTCTTGCTCGACGTAAAACAGCACCTATATCGTTTACATAAATTATGAAGAAAATGGGCCCCAAAACAGATTCTTGAGGGACAGGGATCCCCATCTACCCCCACTATTGGGGATTTATATATTTTCCCAGCCAGGTTTGGATCTGGTAATATGCACGGTACAGATTTTGTTGAGCCATTACAGTGGTAGATAGAAGAGATGGTAACTTTACAGTTGTATTGAATCTAGTAGACTTCATAAAACTTAAGTATCGATGGTTATCAAGTGAATTTTCGGACTTATGGGCTCCATACATCGCCAAAGTATATGCCATTTATCTATGAAATTTTTGTAGGGGTTAAAAAACCTTGCGGTTCATGTGCTATTAATTTTCAAACAAAAAAGCGTTTTATTTAAGATTTATATGAAAATATAGCAAACTATGTTTTCTTGTTTATTAATAGAGCGTCAATATTTTTTCGCTAAGTTTCTGCACTTTCTGAGAAAAAATATTTAACTTACTTTTAATGAAATTGTCCGTAAAAATGAGTACCTGTTATTATGTATCGTGCGATAAAAAAAAGTATACCATTTAGAAATATAATATTTCACTGTCGTATGTAGTAATAAATTTACTACCTATTTGCTTGTCTTTAAAATACTTAATTTGGTTCAGTAGGTTAGTAGTATTTCATAGAGCAATGTTTTTTCAAAAACAGAGGACTCTAGAAAGAAAATAGATAATAGATGTTTAGTTTTCGTGAATATATACTGGACGCTTTTTAAGCAATGCAGAGGTATAAAAGTATCATAGTGTTCACAGAAAATCAACACAAAACGTTTATTCCAGTCATTTTTCAAGATATGTACTAAACTTGAACATATTAAGTATTACATGTAATTTTGTTAAAACCTCAAAAGTTTTCGTAAAAAATAAGGTAATTGAATATCTTAAATGTTTCTTTGAACAACTTAAATATCGATTTAACCATTTACAGTTTCGCGAGTGATGACCTGAAACAAATAACATAAAAATTCAACTTCACCCTTTTTTTACTCCACCCTGCACGGTTATTTCTTAACGACAATTAAATTTTGCTTAACTTAGGGATGTACTACAACATAACGAAAATAAAAACTAAATTACTTCCTGGCTAAATAAAACTATTATCAACATCTATTAAACTTAATATATGCGGTGTAACTAATATAACTAGAAACCTCATAATGAGGGGTAGCTGTAATGGTTTAGAACATATTTTCCTTATACACACGTGGTCTGAACACTGTTATACGCATTTTAAATTAAAATTACTAAAGAAACCAAGAGAATCCTAAGTGACTGATTTTTATTTTCGTTTTACTGTTATACTCTAATAGTGCAGTGCACTTTTAGGTTTATTTTTTTAAGGACTTTAGCTCAAACTTGTCATTCTGTTTTTGATCTCTGTGTGTAAAGTTCTATCATATCCTCATTTGTACGTTTGACTCTTTTAATAATTTTTTGTTTCTAAGTAGGTTATTTTATCGTCGTTTACTTAGTATATTATTTTTAGTTGATTCTTCTTTAGTGCTATCCGTTTTTATTTTTTTCTTTAATTAGTAAATTAGTACCGTAGTTTTACTATTTATAGTAGTTAATTCAATTTTCTTTTATTTGTTTTTGGTTATCTAGTTAGATATTAGTTAGTTACTACGCAATTGTTTAATTAGATTTATTACGTACATTGCTACTAGCTAACTTTTTTGTGATGTTTTCTATTACGGGATATTGCGGTGTGATACTTCTTTATGATAAAAGTCAAGGTAATACTAATCGTACCAAGGAATTGTATCGGGATAGGTTTACCAATAGACATTTGCCCTCATTCCAAACCATTCCGGATTGCGTTCAGTGATTTCACGAAAAAGTAAATCTCGTACCAACATTTGAAAACCGAGGGCGACTACAACAAAAAAACCGTTTCTCACATGACGATACACCACATTTTGCCACCATGTACAACAAGTGCAACAGGTAAATGATGCAGATTTTCTACGCCGTCGTAAGTTTTGCGGGTGGGTCCGTATACAGGAAACTAGAAAACCAAATGTAGGCGTAAGATCATGTTCACCGACGAATTCTGCTTCACCCGAGATGGTATTTTAAATTACTATAATACTCAATCGTTGGAATGTGGAGAATCCCCACATTATGCAACAAAGAGGATTCCAATTCCGATTTTCTATTAATGTGTTGGCTGGAATTTTGGGAAACACCCTTATAGGTCCGTTTGTCCTATCAGCACGTTTAAACGGAAACTTGTACCTGCAGTTTCTAGAAGACACATTTCCAGAGATATTAGAAGATATTCCTTATGCATGACGAAGCACCACCTCATGTAACTCGTGCTGTTCGGGATTACCTAAACAATTTGCATTCCCATCGATGGCTTGGCAGACATGTACCGGTAGCATGGTCACCACGCTGTCCTTCCATAGATTCACTAGATTTCTTTTTCTGGGGATTTATGAAAAGCATTGTTTATGCTATTCCGTTAGAATCTGTGGAAGAACTAGAGCAGCGAAGAGTTATTTGATGCCACCAACCAAATTTGGAACGGAAACTACTTACAGGACGCCCAGAGTAATCTGCGTAGAAGAGTAAGTGTGTATCAAATAAGTGGTGGTCATTTTGAACTTTTACTCTAAATATTTTTTGTTCGTTTTGTTTTTAAATTTTTGTTTTGTTCTGAGTGTTTTTTGTGTTCGTTATTTTGTGCGAGTTTTTGTAGTAACTGTAATTGTTAACTGGTATTCGTATAATTTCTTAATTATTATAAATAAATTTTTGAGGTTTTAAAGTTCCATATTCACAAACACATTTCTAATGAAAATACAAATTTATGCGCCACCGACTTGAACTTGAACAGTCTGAGACGATAATGCCTTCTTGTATTTGTTTTGTAATCAATCTGTATGGTAAATACTATTGTAAACATCTGTGCAGTTGGTCGTTAATGTTAATAGTAGAATAACATGAGTTTTTAAAAACAAAGACAATGATGCCTTATAACTTGGGAGTGACGATGTTATGTTTGATTGTACTTAAATTAAATAAATTAAAATACATAATAATTTACAAACATTAAATAGATATCTAAGATATAAGTGTAAAAAGTCATTTTTTATTTCGCGAACGGTTTGACACACGAGCGAGGTACGAACGAGTGTCTTAAAGGATGTAAGTGCAATGAAGAGACTTTTTACATGTACATCTTACAACGTTTTATCTACGATCATAACGCTTTACTAATGTATTCATTGTATTTGATATATATTTTTTAAATTTGTGACTTATGTCAGGTGTACATATATTAGCGTGCTGTTACCAACAAAATGGGGACTGCTTATTGGGAAACGGTAACAACCTTTAACCGCAGTTAAATCTGTCGGCTGCCAGCTAACTAGTGGGAGGTCGTGGGTCTCACTAAAGGTCTTCTGTAATGGGAACCATGAATCGTCTAAGATAGCTACAGTATTGACCGATAAAATCTGAAAAGAACAACACATTTGCGACTACTACCAATGTGGTCGACTTTTCCCAATAATGACTCCTCGATTGCTGAAAATATAAACTCCAAATACCACACATATAAATAATAGATCTTCAAGTAAGTTATATACAGTGCTTTATTATTAATTAATTCAAATTATTTAATGTGAAATAACCTTGGCAAGAATTGAATGGTGATTATTGAATGCTATACACACATTGCAAGGGAAAAAAAGAGATTAATGCGAGCGCGATTACTTACTCTAAAGTTGATTTAAAGTCACAAAAGCAACAAGCAAAGGGCACGGTAAAATTTAACACGTCTACAGGTACCAATCAGATTGCGCAATCATCAGCTCCAGTAGTGAGCTATTCATCTATTACGGAGCAAAGACTTACGTATACACTCGCAAATAGTCTTGACAATATCATACAATAAGTGGTATGCGATAGAATTATAAATATGAAGCAGATATCTAGTAATGAGTGCTACACGCACACTGGTGAAAAACCATTTAACACAAAATCATAATATACAAATATACATAAATGTTTTATATACAATAAAGAGTTGTCAAACGTTATTTTTGTTGTAACCAGTTGCTAAATTATAACCAACTCACGATACGGTGTCTGTTCTTAGAGCTGAAGAGGAACGTCTCCAAAGCTTGAACGTAACGTGATCCCGACAACAGCAACCAAGTCCGTGTAACGGTCTTGTACCAATCCAAACATTCAACGTATACTTGTTATACAGCAAGTAATAAAATGAGTAAAGGACAAACCCAAGATAAAAAGGTCTGTAACAAATAAATCGCAATAACAGAATGACCATCACAACACTTTATAAATACCTTCGATGGAAGTTGACCTTAAGAGAGATTTATATCGCCTCCATATAACGACGATTATACATAAAAACCTATCGAAAGAATTAAGTATAAGAGACTGAATGATAAAAAAAGTTAATCAATAAACTTACGAAAAGGTGTGCTTCCATAACCTCAAAAGAACAAGTGGAAATATATCCCATAAACGGCTTCCAATAAACTAAATCGGAAAACTAACGCCACAATCAATCATCAAATCTGCACTAAGGCAATTCCCATAACTCAACATAAAAGGAAAAGATTAATTAGACGGCGATGTCCACGAAAAGATTCTTCAAGGAACTTCTAGCTTCACAAGCGGATCAAACCAGAGTGACAATCTCTTATCGAACAGGAAATAGTTCCACAACAAAATGGCAACTACAAGGAGAGAAAATGCAAAAATCCCTAAACGCTATACAACTTAATATAAAATACAAAGCTATACAGGGTGCTACTAAATTAGCACGTAACAGTGCTTAGATTTTTATATGCTAAGTTGTTTAGCAACCAGTTTATAAAATATTTGTAAATGATTAATTATCATACACTCTTGTTGACATTAGCGTGCAATAAAATTTTTACAACACTAGCGCAATAAACTAAACTTTTTACACGAAAATCAGTGTAAAAAAGTGGTCACTCTTTATATGATCGTAGATAAAAGTAATTTATCACTTCTTAAATTCATTACTACTTCCGATTTCTTATTTCAGAATTAATGTGCATTACATAAAAATGAGAAAGAAAGAACCAACTAATTTAAAAGAGAATATCAGATGTATCAACTTTAAAATTGCTGGAATTGCATTTCTTAATACATGGGGTTTGTGATGTCAGTTGTTGTGATTATGGTTCTTCTGATACTGATTTGTTTATGTTATACCGAATGCCGAAAGACGCTGCATAGCCAGAAGTTGACCTTTCCTTATCACTTTATTGTTACTTTATTTTGTATTTCAGCACGTTCGGCTCTAAAATAAATTTTTGAAACAAAACAGATCCGTATTTACTCTTATTATTTCGTGCAATTTTAAACCGAAGTGTTAAAATGTTCGTAAACGTGTATTGTGTTTTTTCTTGATTAATGGTCATTTCAGACGCTCATCTCCCACCCCTTAAAAGTTTTCTAAGCTTCCGTGGTTACATACTGTATACTCCGCATTGAAAACTTGTAATAACAGAAAAATAAAATAAATGGTAATAAATTAAAATAACAAAACAAAGTTTTGTTAAATTTACATATATCTATGCAATTTTGGCAACAAGTTGTTACTACCTTACATAGTAATACTTATACTTCTCTACTTAGATTACTATATATATACGAGGAAGCAAACGAATTAAACTGAAGATTAATGGTAATTGTAAATTGCTTGTTTAATGAGAAAAAGAACTGAAATAAAGAATACTGGCTTACTTGAGTAAGAATGTCATTAAATTTAGGAATCTGCTGAACATGTTTCTAAACTACCTAATGTAGAATTGATTCCATATCATTAATATTAAATATTTGGGAAAATGTGAAATGCATCTTCAGTGCCTTAAAATAATCATTTTCCGTCGTGATAACCCAGTTTATATGAGAAGCTGTGAACTCTTGTTTTTAACGGGTCATGAATTATTTATGACTCATGGGAAATTCTGTTTTCCTTGGCTAAGAACAGGGGAAAACAAAGTGTTTTGACATAAACTAAAAATACGTTTAATAAACTTCGTAACCTCAAAGTAATTTCTTTTGCAACCGAAATGAATTCTTTATATTTTGTTATATATTAACCGATGAGACGCCTCTAATTGTTCTGTTAAGATACGATTCACGCAACACAAAAGGGAGACCAAAGCCTTGTGTCCGAGGTTACCCGACATTGCCTAGACTTGGCAACACATAAGTGTATATATTATCATCATATTATGCGGTGATGTGTAATTTACCCCAATAAAGGGGTCGTTAAAATTAGCTTAGTTAATGAGAGACGAGAGTTCTGCGGTTTAGACAGGATTTACGTTGATATGCCGTATTGTAGGTCAGTTATATTGTAATATAATCTACAAGGATAAAACGACTAACCTAAGGCAATTTAATACAACATATATACACGTGATGTATCTGTATCGCACTCTCCCCTTTAATGATTCTGTATTACACATAATCTAAAAATTAACGAAATTTATTAACCTACAGTATATTAAATAAATAATTTGGGAAAATGTGTCTAATTCTTATCATCCTCAACAGTAATTGTGAGAACTCCTAAGTTCGATAAAGCTCCAACTTAGAATATTATTACCTACAACAAATATAATGTAGACCAACTTAGACGAATGTTTCTGAAATATCCCCTCATTACCCCAATGTCAAAATTAATATACCTTGTCAATCCTTAGCTTTAAGAGGAATTATGTTAGTAGATTTAGGTTTGTACAGTTCGGTAAATAGTCTAAATTTACATCAAAATTGACTAATTTTAGTTCATTCTAAAACTTAGAAGTTATTTTATTTAGTAAAAACTTAAATAGAGAATTTGGTATCCAATTGCCACACATGGCCATGCGTGGTATTTCAGTTTCCAATGGATCAGACATAGCTCAGACTTTTAAAGATTTTTTTTAGAATAATTTTACTGAAACTGATAATTCTTTATCCAACGATGTGGATTTTAGCAACATTAATACATATAACTTGCATAATACATACAATCATGGTTGGTTCAATATCCCCCGAGGAGATACTTAGTATTATTGGTGAATTAAAAAGTGTAAAAACATTTGGGCCATGATAGTATACCTGTTTATATGATGTCGCGAGTTTCTAGTGACACAACTTTTAAAAATCGTTAATCTGATTTTAAGAAGAAAATATTTTTCCACAAAATGGAAAACTGTCAATGTAGTGCCCGTGCATAAAAAGGGTTCCAGATCTGATTAACTGAAAATATACTACCGAATAGGTTCTCTTGGTGACTGTCTTATGTTGCAAATGAATTTAGATGCTATTTATAACTGGTCAATAAAAATTAAATTATTTTTTCATATAAAAAAGTGTTATTGTATTACGAGAGCGCGAAAACATACCATTTTTCAGAACGATTACTCTATGGGTGAGGTTAATCTTGAGAGACTTGATAGATTTACAGACTTGGCTGTTTCATTTGACTCCTTCTTTAGTTTCAATATTCATTATGATGCATTACTAATACTCTTTAACTTTACAGTCCGGTCCAAATTAAAATATGCATTACTTATATGAGTCCTTTTTATGTATGACATAGTTTGGAAATAGAAAAACTGCAGAAATGTTTTCTCAGATTTTGTGCTTACAAATTCGATCATGACTATTGATCGCAATGAAAATTTTAGCTAGATTAGCTAGATTTCACGTGGCATCACTGGAAACGAGAAGACAACTGTTATCTTACTCTTCTTATTTATAATTGTTAATTCTCTGGTTAATGCACCTTATTTTTGCATTCCTTTTTAAAATTATTTCAATGTTTACTTTTTGCTTGCATTATTTAGTTATATCTACTTATAGTACTTTTATTAAAAATGTATTGCTTCTGTCATTTCAAACGAATTTTACCTCGTTTTGTTATGTTAGTTCCGATATCTGGCTGGATATTATTTTCTAAAAGTCTGAGTTTTATGCCAAGCAAATTAATAGTAAACTTTGTTTTACTATTACTATTCTTTGTTATACTATTCTATAGGAATTTGTGGATAATCATCTTGGCCACATGATTTAGAGAGATTATACCCAAGTAGCACAAAATATTGGTGCAATATTGGCTAGAAATTGCGGCAATAAGGGTACAATGTTCCTAACAAATATTGGCCCAATATAGAAATGTGAACATTCTGCTTTATTGGTACGATATTGATTTTAAATATATCCCTCAATAATATTCAACTCTATTGGTCCAATATGGGTTTTAAACATTGCTCAATAATAGTATCCTGTATTGGTGCAATGTTGGTTTTAAATAATTCTCAATTATACTCTGGATTATTGATGTATTGTCGATTTTAAATATTGCTCAATAATATTCTATTTTATTGGTCCAATATGGTCTTAAACATTGCTCAATAATAGAATGCTATGTTGGAGAAATGTTGAAGTTGAGTATTGCTTTATAATGTTGTCACTATATTGGAAAACAAGAAAAATAAAGGTAATACTAATAAAAAAACGAGGAGTTAATTGCACCATATTTATTATTAATACATAAAAAATAAAATTGAAAACTACTTACACAAGTACACAAGTTTCTTCGAAAGAATAAATGTTAATTTTTAAAAATAGACAACAAAAGAAACGACGGAAACTTATTTAATTGAAATTATAAATAAAATAAAATATCTAATCTGAAAGAACAATAATCTTACAATAATCTAGAACTTATAATAAGAAGAATCATCTAATAAAAGGAAAGATGGCTATTCACACCAAAACTGGTTGACTGGTCCGTTCCTGTAATAATAGATAAAAAGCATAAGAGCAGGTCTCAATAAGTAGGTATTGACCGATGTACTAACAGCCCTTTTATGACTGTTCGTAAACTTACCTACATTACATGCATACAACAGCGTACTAAAAAACAAAAATGGTGTCACACAAAATAACGGTCGTGGTCCTGGCATCCTGGCTCAACACTGACAAATGTTCGCAGCAGCAAATGTTCAATCATCACAGAAAATGAATAAATTGAATTAAATAATCACAAGAATCATAACCATACACAGGTTGACACTTTCAGGAATTTATTTATTAAACAAAATATTGAAGTCGTGCACTCACACACTCGTTTATTTTGAACTTGTTGCGTTGCATCTTAAGACATCCTGTGAATTCTTGACGCTTGACCTGTATATATCCACTCTAAATAATGGAGTTCTTAGAAATTTAGCTTTCTCATATCAGGGGTACGCAGCGTAACGAATTGTCCCTTTTAGTTTACAAATATGTATCTTATTTTAGCTCGTTTTAGTTGTTCTTTATTTAAAATTTCATGATCCATTATAATCCTTATTGCAATTTTCTATTGACAAAAATTTTCGGACTTTGCAGTTTTAGGTAGTTATTGAAGTAAGTTGATTTTTCTTTTTAAGTTATTCCATTATCATTTTTGTGCACCAGCACAAGTGTTGGTTCATCTAATCGCGAAAACAAACGTTTTTTCTTGTGTAAAAAGGAATCAAACGTTTATACAGTGCTATTAAATTAAAATGCAATATACTCTATTAGCCTATATTGCATTTGAAAATAATAAAGTATTTACGAACAGGCGTGGTTTGTTATAAAAGAATACACCTTTTCATCATATATTTTACAATAAATGTTATTTTTTACGTTCGTATTTTTAAGATTACACTCATTTGTGTTAAATTATCCCCGAGTGAAATGTAAAAGGTTAAATGGCTAGCGCATTTTGAGCGTTTGTGTATTGTTGGTGTGCGTAAACATACTATAGTAAATGTAATGCTTTGAGATGATTATTTTAAAATGCAATATCGAGCTTAATGCCCACTTATTGTAATAGCACGGTATATGCCATCTTGTTAGTTTTTGTTGTTAATATTATAATAATATTATTATATTATACAGGGCGAGTCATAATTAGTAAATCAAACAAAAATTGTAGATTCCTTATGCAAAAAGTCTAACTTACCTCTATATTAAATTAAACCCCTGATGAGTAATTAGCTCTCCAAAGTTTCCGCTAAACTTTGGAAAAATATGTAGTTTTTGTGTCAGAAAAATCTGTATAACGTAAGTAATAAAATGTGTTTATTGGGGATGATTCACCCATAAAATGCCATAAAAATAATTAATCCTTAATTATAATACAAGTTAATTCTTTTCAAAAAGTTTTATTTTATTTCACACAGAATCTTAAGGAAATAGTTTTTTAAGAAACCATTAATTTTAATAATAATCACTTAAGTAAAACAAATTTCAAAATAAAATCCTGCATGAAATTAAATGAAACTTTTTTAAATTAATAATTGTATGAAATAAGTTCTATAAAATCATAATGGTGTCCCTTGTATTATTTTACTTAAGTTCCACTTTATATCAATTATGTTTATTCGCCCCGTTCCTAAATTACATAACAAAATGTTTCCGCAATATTATTATTTTTTTAATTTTAGCGGATACTTTGGAAGCAAACATCTCCTCAGGGGTGCAACTTGGTATATTGAGCTACATTAGACTTTTTGGACTTCTATTCTCATGAGGCATCTACCATATATGTATGATTAGTTAATTATGAATCACACTGTATGTGGGGGAGTGGGTAAAAGACATCCACTTCTCAACAGTGGAGAGATAAATGAAGCTGTATAGTTCAGTTTGCGAGTTATGAACTTTGTTGCTAATTGGAGTTTGGTTGAATATTAGTAAGTATAATGACAGCCTTTAAGATATTACCTTGCATTAGAATCTTGATTTATTCTTACCAGTGAGTCCAGTCAACTTGCAGTAGATTTGCAGTCGTCCAGAACATTCAGGAAAATGACGGCTCGCTGGAGGTATATGGAGGACATTAACCAAACGTGTCCGTGAGACTTGAGAGCTGCTCAAGTGGAAGTAAATGTAAGGTAAGTTTGTTATAATAATTATTATTCTACTTGATATTTTGAATTATCTTCTTGTTGCAGGGAAAAGGATACTTTGCCAGCTGGTTCTAATGAAGCCCACAAACGTTAGTTGTATATTTAGCAAACTCCATTAAAATTAAGAGACATTTCAATTAGTGTTTAACGATGTTCTTGATAATAAAATATTAATAACAATTTATGCATTTGTCTAATATAACGTAACATTGGGTTTTAGGGTATAAATTTTTTTTGACACTCTTTTAGAACGTTCTTTGTATCAACAACAAAACAAAACTTGGAAACCAGATCACTTAATTCTTGCGAACTGCAAGATGAAACTTTAAAAGCGTTTTACTCAATTTAAGTTTCGGTCAAATGTACAACCAATTGTTGATGTGATCTGGACCAGGGGCGGATCCAGAGAACTATTTTGGTGGGGGGGGGGGAATTTTTTGAAAAATAATTGCTTTAAATAAATAATAATTAAACAAACATTGTTTGTCTTTATCCTATATATATTTATTTATAAATGTTATTTATTGCAAAATATTTAATAAAGATTAACTATTTTTACATTCAAAAGTATTGTGGTGTTATTTTGTATATTGCAAATCGTCAATAAACCTTATATATCTCAGGGTCGAATTAATACTCAATAGTAAAGATTACCTATAATTTTTTTTTATTTACCTTAATATGAGACTCTAATGATTATCTTTCAATATTGGGTTCAATTATTGAAAGATTAAACTTTACAAATAAATCATTTAAAATTTTCCACTCTCACACTTTGGTTAGTAGCTCTCAATAAATAAAGTTTGGTTATTACTAATAATGACTGACACATATATCTGGAATGTCAAATCTTACAGTTATCAATTAAATTTTCCCAAGAATGAACAAGTATAGCATATATTTTTATTTAATTCTTTATTTTATAAATCCAAGACCTCCTCACCGGACCACTGGACTGCCTCAAGACTGCTACAAGAATGCCATCCTTCCCAGATCAGGTTAGTAAATTCGATATTTCTTTTAAATTCCTTTTACCCTTTATGATTTTCTTCTTGTCTAGGGCTCGAATGAAGACTGCAAGCTCCCCAACACCTCAGTAAGTATCTTCAAAATCTTTTTCTTCTGATGAAGTCACCTTAATGATTCTTTCCTTTTACAGGAATATAATGAAGAATTCGACTCTTCAACACATTGGTAAGTAACAAACCCAGCTCGAAGACGGTTTTTCAATTTATTTTCTTTTCTCAATTGCTCTTACTGTATCGTTATGCCCTTTGATATTGCTTCCTGTAACTAATACACTGAAACTCTTCCTTTAATCAATAAAACGCTGGACTTTCTTTTTATGTTTATTAATTTAACAATTTTACTTCTTGAGCTTTATTATTTTACAAATTCTATTAACACATTTATTTTATTTACTATTATTTATACAAATTTTCTCTTCAGTAAGAATTTTATAGATTCTCTCAACAAAAAAAAAGTATTATTTTTTCATCTCCACTAGAGACCCCCTTTTTTCAACTATTTTGTCTGTTATGTTTTCCTTTTATCAAAATACCCCCTATCTTTGGTAATTCTTTCTGTTTCCTCACTAACAATGTCTATAACCATAGAATTTATTTTTTTATACATTATTATTGAAGTACAGAGAGAATTTTAAATATGCTATAGAAAATCAATATACCTTTAAATTATTTTTTTGATTGATGCCACGATATCTTTACCTAATATACATGAATTTTAATTTTCAGGTTGACTTATGGCTAGGATATCCTTTCCTCTTATTATCCTTGTTAATGTTAATATTGTATCATAATACTATAATAAATATATGCTATTCCATTGTGTTTTATTATTTTATAATTCTATATTAAAATTTTGTATTCTTGGGATATCATCATGCCTTTGTATGTAAGTTTATATGTTTTATGTTTTTATTTATTGATCCCTAAGAACCACGTCTGTCCAATAATGATTCTTTAAATTTTTCTTTATCTTATGTACATGCTCATATTAATTTTTCCACTTCACATAAACGTGAACATAACATATTCCCTTCCTTTGGTTCACATAAAAAAAACAACTTAAGATTCATAATTATTCATTTTACATTAATATGTTTGCTATTTATTTATTTATTTATATAAATATTTTTTTTAAGTGAATAACATAAACACAATAAAACTTCACATAAACAAATTAACAAATTACTATTTACACTTTACTATCTATTTCCAAATTTAATATTTTTGTATCCTTTTGTATACTTCGATACTGAATCCTGTATATTTTCTGCTGTCGATATGGAGTGGAATAAGCCAAAATAAGTTTTTTAGGTCCAATTTAGTAAATACTTTCTTGTCCCATATCCTACTAAGTAAATTATCGAAAGATTGTGGCTGTTCGTATTGTGGTTTAGTGATTGCATTCAGTTTTCTAGCATCCAAACATAGTCGTAGTTGAGATTTATGTAGCTTAGGTATAACAACAATAGGGTTAATGAAATTAGTTTTTGAGGGTTCGATTATACCATCTTTTAATATTTTTAAAATTTCTTCCTTGACTTTTGTGCTAAAAAAAAAGGAATAGGATAATTCTTAGTTTGAAATCCATTTGCATTTGTGATTTCCAATTTATGTTCGTATTCTGAAGCACATCTTGGCTCTTCATTTAACAATGTCGCATGGTCCAATATAAAAACCTCTAACCTTTGTTTTATTTCTTCATTCTGTGTTCCTATTTGTTCTTCATTTATAATTCTTTGTAAAATGGTGTACAATACTATATCATCTTCCTTTTCTATCAATTCTTCCTCATCATATTCTGCTCGAAGAGATTTTCGCCATTCGTCAGACAAACTTACATTTTTATCAACATTATCATTGGGTACAATCCATTTCTTACTTTTTTCTTTTAATTATATACATTTATTTTGTCCATTTATACTTACACCATATTTTTCAATGAAGTGGATACCCATAATGAAATCTATTTGAAGACCAGGGACGATCAAAAATGGAACATCTTCTAATAATTCTGTGCCGATGCGAATTTTAATAAGAACGGTTTTATCAATTGTATTAATTTTCTTTCCTGTTGCAGATAATAAATTTATTCTTTTAATTCTTAAAATTCTATTCTTTAAATTATCCCAATTCTTTCCACAATTTCTTTTTTTATTAAAGACATTTCAGATCCGCTATCAAATAAAGCTGCGTATTTTTGCTCTAAAAACTTAACATTAATAAATGGTAAATTTCCCTTTTCATATAATTCCTCATTTCCCATAATGCATTTGTTGTTGTCTCTATTGTTGAAATACCCAAGTCTAAAATGTTGGAGTTTAATTGATTGACGTTTTTTTTGGCCTGTGGAAGGATCAGGCGTTATTTCCCTTACTTCCATGGCATGAAATTTTTTTTAGTGTTCCTCTGGATTACTATACCTGGCATTTGTATATTTATTTTCTTCCCCTCGGCCTTGTTGATTGTTGTCTATTTTGTCGTTCCGATTTTGATTCTTTTCGTAGTTACCATTATCTTGGTATCGATAATTTCCATATTGAGG
Organism: Agrypnus murinus; assembly: GCA_929113105.1. Lineage (NCBI taxonomy): Eukaryota > Metazoa > Arthropoda > Insecta > Coleoptera > Elateridae > Agrypnus > Agrypnus murinus. Next base: position 88,478,391 of record OV816024.1, read on the forward strand.
ATCTCTGAAATTTCTATTATTGTAACCCTTGTATCGGTTATAATTATAATTTTGGTAATTGCGATAATTATTGGAATTTCTCTGCGCATTATACTAGTTAGCTGGCAGCCGACAGATTTAACTGCGGTTAAAGGTTGTTACCGTTTCCCAATAAGCAGTCCCCATTTTGTTGGTAACACTCTCCTCTAACTTCTTCATTGTTTTAGATGTTTTCTTAATTTCTTCTTCTGAAACTGAAATTTTTTTATCAATCTTCTCTGCTGATTCTTCCAATTTTCTTTTCATTTCTTCTTGGTTCTTCTCCATGTTTCTTTTATTTTCTTCTTGGTTCTTCTCCAGGTTACTCATCTTTTCTTCCATAAATTTATTTGATTCTTCAGCTGCTTTTCTGGATTCTTCAATGGCCTTAAGCAGAGTTTCCATCATTTTGTCACTTCCCGTTGGAGAAGTCTAATGTGGTTCAGCTGCGACTTCTTCAGTAATAACTTCCCTCTCTTGTATTTCTCCCTCTTCTCCTACAGGTATGGTAATTATTTCTTGTTCTGTTTCTTTTTCATTAACTTTCGTCGACGTACCTTCTGATTGTTTTGCTCGTTCATCTTTGATACTTTTAACACCTACCCTCGGTTTGTTTGATCTTGTTATTATCTTTTCGGGTTTATTAATTAATCGGCTTTTGTAAGATCTCTTTTCGAATATTGTACAATAATCTGGTCACCTTTTTATGTAACACATGAATGCCGTATTGAAAAAGTGCAAAGAAAGTTCATTAAATATTTATGTTTCAAATTTAACATACTGTTTGATAGGAATAATTATGAAAACATATTAAAATATTGACACATATATCTGGAATGTCAAATCTGACAGTTATCAAGCATATATATAGCATATATTTTTATTTAATTCTTTATTTTATAAATATTTATTTTTAGGATGTTAAAATGGAAAGATAACTTACCCTGTCAACGTACACATTAACTTTTCCTTCCTCGGTAAGTCCCAGGTAAGTCCCCTCGTATGTCTTTCCAATAGTTTCTTGTTATTTTGACATATGTATCTCTTCTAATCCTTTTCCAACAATTACCTTCACTTTCACTAAACCTACAACTTCCACAACATGCACTTTCCGCCAGGAACCGTGGCCACTGCTACTGAATCTGCAGACTCACACCACCAAAGACCTCGTCACCGAACCACTGGACTGCCTCAAGACTGCTACAAGAATGCCATCCTTCCCAGGTCAGGTTAGTAAATTTGAAATAGTTAGTAAATTTCTTTTAAATTCCTTTTGCTCTTTATGCTTTATTCTTGTCTAGGGCTCGAACGAAGACTGCAAGCTCCCCAACACCTCAGTAAGTATCTTCAAAATCTTTTTCTTCTGATGAAGTCACCTTAATGATTCTTTTCTTTTACAGGAACTTTTACATTGGTAAGTAACAAACCCAGCTCGAAGACGGTTTTTCAATTTATTTTCATTTCTCAAATGATCTTACTGTATCGTTATGCCCTTTAATATTGCTTCCTGTAACTAATACACTGAAACTCTTACTTTAATCAATAAAACGCTGGACTTTCTTTTTATGTTTATTAATTTAACAATTTTACTTCTTGAGCTTTATTATTTTACAAATTCTATTAACACATTTATTTTATTTACTATTATTTATACAAATTTTCTCTTCAGTGAGAATTTTATAGATTCTCTCAACAAAAAAAAATATTATTTTTTCATCTCCACGAGAGACCCCCTTTTTTCAACTATTTTGTCTGTTATGTTTTCCTTTTATTAAAATACCCCCTACCTTTGGTAATTCTTTCTGTTTCCTCACTAACAATGTCTATAACCATAGAAGTTAATTTTTTATACATTATTATTGAAGTAGAGAGAGAATTTTAAATATGCTATAGAAAATCAATATACCTTTAAATTATTTTTTTGATTGATGCCACGATATCTTTACCTAATATACATGAATTTTAATTTTCAAGTTGACTTATGGCTAGGATACCCTTTCCTTTTATTATCCTTGTTAATGTTAAGTAGGTGCCAACTGCTTTCCCTAATGGGTAAGCTTTACTAACTAACGCACTCTTAAAACACTGCTGTTTTTACTGATTGCTGCTTTTGTTGAAATACGAAAAAAGAATTCAAACTCGGATCCTCACCTCTCTTTTGGTCATCCAGCGCTAGGTAGCGCTGGCTGTAAAAAATATACCGAGACACATGAATGAATGAATGAATGAATAAAAACACAATGCTTGTACTTAAATATTTTTAGATATTGTATCATAATACTATAATAAATATATGCTATTCCATTCTGTTTTATTATTTTATAATTCTATATTAAAATTTTGTATTCTTGGGATATCATCATGCCTTTGTATGTAAGTTTATATGTTTTATGTTTTTATTTATTGATCCCTAAGAACCACGTCTGTCCAATAATGATTCTTTAAATTTTTCTTTATCTTATGTACATGCTCATATTAATTTTTCTACTTCACATAAACGTGAACATAACAGTATATAAGATTAAAAATTTTGGGGGGGAAATTTCCCCCATATCCCCTCCGTGAAACCGCACCTGTCTGGACACAACAATCAATGATCTGAATGAATACGTAGACGAAACACTGTATATTATTACACTACTAATTTTACATCAAAGAACCCCCTTAGTACTGTCTAACAGCAGGGTCAAAAGTTTAAAAGTTTAATAACTCTCAAAATAATGTAAATCTAGTAACAATTAACTTTCGTTTTCTGGACATTCGAAAAATATCGTTGAAAACGTTTTTATCTAAATGTTAAAAAAATACCTTTTCAAAACTCTGCTCTATAGAGTTCCATCTCGAATGCACAATACTTCTCAGACTCCTACTAGTAACATATTTTAAAATTGATTAATTTGACACAAATTGAGTTTCCAACAACTTCTTTGTTACACGTAGTTTAAATATTATCCTAGTCAAAAAGCTTTGATGTTATACCGTTTGATGATTTAATATTGTAGCCATGAAAACTCAGCAAACTGGAATCGTATGTTATTGAACAGCTGACATTCAGCAATTGCTGATTAATGCTGGTAGCAAAGCTCGGCGACGATTGTGACAGGCTTCTATTTGTTTCAACGCACGCAAAGTTAACAGTGAGATTGTTATAAAGTTTCATTTCAAGTTTCCGTGTAAACAAAGTTCTCTTTATGTATTTGACAGATCTTGTATATCACAACTGAAAGAAATATACAGAGTGTAACCACTGGTTTGGTAGTTCTTTACTCTTTAAGTGATAGAACGTCTTAGAGGCCCACGAAAAGTTTGGCTCTTATAAATCTAATTCATTTTTAAAATACTTAGAATAAAAAATCAACATTTTGAATTGTAGAAAGCATACAACTAATTCCAGGATTTCTCTTTCGAATAATACAGCTAATTTTGGACTTTTCTACAGCATGATAACTGCAACAAATTGCATTCAATGCAATTAATTACATATTTTGAATAATTTAAAAAAGTAACATGATAAGTGTAAAGCAAAGCACAATACTTAATAATATTTGTTGAAATATTGCATATTTAGTTAGCAAACACCTAGGTAGTATACTAATTTTGTTTTGAGTGTAATTTTATGAAATTCTGCATTTGATTTTGTAGCAGTTAAGCAGGGAGATGAAAATATTTACAAGCGAACATTAACATTTAACACAATTCTTCAGATATGTGGCTTTATGTGCAGTAGCTGGGTGAATCTGGAAAGCGCTCCCAAAAATACTCTATAAAAATCTATTTGCTTCTTTAGACAATAATTAAATTTAAAAGGAATAGAAACCAGGCGTTTTGATGTAAATTATCCAAAAGCCTAATAATGGCTTTCTTATTCCCGTGCTTTCTAATTTTGCTTTAGAATAAAAAACAAAACCTCTATTAACTTATGACTTTAACAAAAAAATGTTTTGGTTTGCATTATTGGCGTTTTCCTATTTTTATTTAAGTTTTTTAGGAACCTAATACAGGGTCCGACAAAAAAACCTCCCCGATTTTAAATGGTAATAAAGACCAAATCAAATAAGCTATAAAAATGTATTTATTCGGTTCAAAACTGAACTTTCCATATTTTAAACTTCCATGGCGACATGAAGTTTTGAACGAATTGTCCGGTTTGACCATTTGCACCAAAAAAGTTGATTACAACTTAATAAAATTGTTCAACCGATATAAGAAACTTTGAACCAATACCACAAGCAACAAGTACATCAAGAAAAAGAAAGTCATCGACAGGAGTCATTTGTTAATTCGTTACAGCAACTGTTTGACATTTCTCGTGTGCAAGAAAGTTTCTGGAACTTCAAAGTTTGCCTAGTAGAACCGGTCGAGTAGATTCAATCGATCAAACCTTAAGACTTCCGTTCCAAACCCGTACTTGGAATACGATACTGCACAAAAAAGTGGAGCAGATTCTTCATCTTCTGCTTGGTCGTTAACTAGCAAAGTTCTTAAAAAAGATGATGATTTTGAAGCTCAGCAGACTAGCACAAAAAAGTTTGAACTTTTCACCCAAGAGTTTTGCACTCTCTGTGAAGCAAAGAAAATCTCGTCGAGAGTTGCTGCTCAATTAATTCAGCTTTTGCTCTCACAAAGCTGGTTTGCCATCCCAAAATTCTATACTTACCCATCAAACGCTTAATCGACGACGGGAAGCCGCCGAATCAAGCTGTTCTCAAATCCATTGATCGATATAGATTAAGTGATGTAATCGTTACGTTTTTGTTGGATACAACTTAAAACTTACAACTTGCTTGGCTAACAAAGATCCTTTGTGGATGTTGCAGTTGCAAAAAGGGAGTTTGATGTGATGCTTAGAGAAGCACCAACAGTGGTTTGGTTGAAGTAGTAGTAGAAGTACCAAATAATAATTCAGCAACAATTAATGGTCTTGAAGTAGTGTCAGTAATACCAAACAGGGATGATGTAGTAGGTGTAACAGATGAAGGGCCAAATAGTTATGAAGTTGTACCTGGAGTGATAAATAATGATCCTGGAGGAGTTCAAGCAGCCGCAGTAGCAGGAACAGGAGTAGTAACAGTAACTGTTGTAGTAATAAATAATGGTGCTGATGTCCTTGGGATAGTTGCAGCACTCGATCTTGATGCTGATGACGTAGTTATTAGACTACCAAATATACACACTAAAATTGAGCTAACAAACTAGCAGTAGAAAGAGACCATTAATATTGTAGTTATTTATTTAACATATTTTCTTTAACAGTAAAACATGACATTTTTTATAGATAATGTGTATTTTAATAACAACTAGGGAAACCTCGTTAAGATATGACGGTCAAAAGCAAGGATTTCCCTATATACACCTTCGTCGTGTAAGTACAATCTTTTGGATTTTTGTGAGTGATTATTTAAATAAACATAACCAGTTGAAAATCTTAAGCCTAGCACTCCTCTCTGCCAGTGTACCCTCCTTTCTTCCGGCATATCTTCCTTTCTGACTTACCCCACCCCCCGGTTTATTCTACATACATACATACGGAAATTTTACCTTACGAAATGATAAGAATAAAATTAAAAATCAATCTTGTTTAAAAATTCTTGAAAACGTCTATTAGTACATATTTCAAAAACATGACATAAAAATAGTGTTGGGAAATTACCGGAAATTTTATTTTTGGTAATTTGCCATCAAGATATTTCCGGAAACTTATTGAAATCGTAAATGTCAAAAAAGTCGAATCTCAAAGCGTGTTCCGTGGAACCCTGGAGTTTCGTGGAAATATTTTGGGGTTCCGTGGGACCAGATGTAAGTCCTGTAATACACCAAAAGGATACCACTTGCAAACTATTTCTTTCCTACAATAACGGCCTAATTAGCATTTTATTTGTTGGTACCTTTTGCTACCACATATTTATGTGAAACAAACAAAATATCGCAATAAACTGGATGCTACACAGCGAAAGAATATAATATAAAAAAAGAATCGCTTAAATCGGCCCAGTGGAACTCTCAAACGAACTGGAACAAAAGTAAGCCTTGTGTTTTAAAAATATAGATAAAAAGTAAGTAGTGACTAATCTAAAGAGTTAAAACATTAGTATAAAAAAGAATAAAACAAATCGGTCTTATAAAACTCGTAGACAAAATGGAACAAAAATGAGCCGTGCTTTAAATATATAGATTAGTAAGTAATCATTGACCTATAATAATTAAAAATCGCTCCAGTCGTTTATACTTGTTTAATAATATGCAAATGTATCTCGCAATGATTTATTTTGTTCAAACAATATGACACAGCTATATAAATAAGCAATTGTTATCATCTAATATTTGAACAATTTGTTTGCTTTCCATAGTTTGCAACTAATGCGGGTTTGTCTAGGCAACCTAATAACAAATCAACCGTTAACCCAAAGTGGTGGTTGCAGCAAACTTTTATAATCGTGAATAGTTCTAAAACTTACCACCATGGAAAGTGAAATGACCCATCAAGTGAATGTCCGATCCATGCGTCTCAATTAAACATTTTATATTTATTTAAATTAAAAATATAAACATTAAGAATATATAAAAATTAAGTAGTTTTGACTAATCTATATAGAATCCAAGAATGTTTTACGTGGAGCTCCTGTCGTTAGACTTAATCACCACGTTCCTTCCAAAAGGAAGTAATTGAGATACGCTCAATCAGTGCGCATATGCTTGGTACATGCTCCCAGTTGCTTAGTGGTCGGAGGGAAGTGGCTTATCCACCCTCTACTACCTAACCAGGTTAGTACCGGAGCGATTAGCTTAATACGTGCTTATCCGCCGGCACCCCCGTCCTCTTTCATACGGGACTAAGTGCCTCGTCCACTAGTCTATACAGCGAAAGTTTCAATATAAATAAAGAATCACGTAAATCGTCCCAGAGGAACTCTCAAACGAACTGAAACAAAAATAAGCTTTGTGTTTTAAATATATAGATACCAATAATAACAAAAAAACAAGCTATGTAACCAGCTCACTTTCAAAGTAAAGTTTATAATAATAATTTTAAAGAACTGGCAGAAACTGAAAGGTAATTGCGTGATTTCGACACAACAATTAATTAAGTATATGCATAAACATGTTGACGAAACATATGGTTTCCTGACTAAATAGCGTAGCTATTGGCTAGATTGCTCCATCCAGAAAATCATACTGCTTAAGGAGGATACAGCGAAATGTAAAAATGTAGAGAATGACGTGAAATTTAAACCTCGAGTTCTTTGACACTTATTCTATTCGGTAACTTTTTTTTTATAATTTTCTTGTGTACCATTACCGAGAAAAATGGAAAATAAAATCCAGAATTTAACATGGGCTCTTATGGAGACCATCTAACCTTTAGCAGTTTTAACGGAAAATTATGATGAAGAAATGTAGGGAATCTGATAAAAAACTAAAATGACATACCCTGAAACGCGGGTTTTTCAGCCGAGATAAAACCACAAAAATATAACTATAAAAGCTATAAAAAGCTATAAAAATACATCATACTTACTGTAACTAAAAACTCATATGTCTGCCTCAGATTGAGATTTAAACTCTTTCTTACAAATTAATTAATCAAGTCGTAGGTATTGGTTCCACAGCTGTATAAATTGTGAAAAGGAATAGATAAGGGTTCAACACAAATAAAAACATAAAAGGGCGCCATCTGGTTCTGAGCTTAGTTAATGATTTATTAACCATTCAAAGATGTTGATTGAATAAGCATTAAAATTTATTAAATCCATTAACCAGAAAATGAATAAAATATTTAGTTGAAACAAAAATTTTTATTTATTTACAAGTGCTGAAGAAATGAAAATAAGCTTTCATAACCAATATGGTTCCGTTTTGTAGATCCATCAGTTTACAATAATAACATTTATTAACAAAAGAATGGGTAAAATACACATACAAAGATAAACAAATAAAACACACCTTGTATATTTATTACTAATCCAATCTAATTTTATTGGATTATAATTATGTTCAACAGTTAATCAATAAAAAATTCACCAAAAACGTTTTGTTTAATAAAGAAAACAAACAGGAAAACTTATTGGATTGACCGCAAAATTGTTCAAAACACATACTACCAATATTAGAAATTTACCTTGACTGATCATGATCGCAAAGTATTTCAAAAGAATCGATTAGATCAACCATAAAAATTATTCAAAACACATTAATTTAAATATTAACCTTTGTATTGACTGAGCTTTTCCTGGACAAAATTTATAAACAAATCTCTAAAGGAGATTAGACAAATTACATCAGTTCAACAGTATCAAAATAAATGAATTGCAATTAAGTTAAAGCTTAAAGATTGTTAAATAACAACTGACAAGAGTTCTATTGATAATAGAATTTAATGAGCAAAAATTTATAATGAACTTCTAATAATTGAGAAACAATAACAAAAATGACTGCAAATTCAAACAAGAAATTTATCTAAATGAATAACACTAAAAACAATAGTCACAATACCTTTTATTTTTGGTAAATCACAAACCAAAATCAACGATAAACTGCATAAAATTTGACGACAACGTCACAGCAACTGGAAACTGGAATATTGAGATTTTCTTTCATACATTAAAGATGTACGAGATAACCCTCGTAGAAACTGGATATGGCGAATTATAATTTGCAAATTCACCCCAAACGGCAGTAACAAAATGCAACCAAAGAGTTCCATAAAAGATTTGGCTATTAGTTTTGATAACCATTTTATAATTTCATTGTTTTCAATAAAACAATACACATAACCATTAATTCTGAACTGAATTTAGAAGGCACACAGCACGAATTATTATTTAGCCGAAATTTCGGTTACAGAGAAAGCGTCTGTAATTATTAACTTATTTCTGAACAATAATTATTTAGACGAGAGTACGGTACTGTAGACTGTCATAACATATGTTACACAGTAATAAGGGAAACTGAATTTCCCACTTTTCTGAAGCACAAACATCCGCAAAAATATTTAAAGGAATAACTGACTTTTGTTAACCACGAGTTATTGGTTAATTTCCGATCACTTATTTAAACAATAACTATTACATGTTGATTTTAATTAAATGCACCGGCCATCCGAAAGCCGGTAATTGTTCAAACAATATGAAAAACTGAATTTAGAGTTTTCTTTCAAACTCCATTTTACTACAACAAAATGGCATTTTTAACACAAGATCGAACGTACGCTCTCGGCGTGTGATTTTGGAAGACCGCCCGTCTCAACATCATCTCGCCTTATATTAACTCTCAACCCTTAGCTACGCGCGACCGACATCTGTTTTTATGCGGCAAGGGCGCTTTTATTTGGCCTACTATAGGATTCACGACCTTACGTGTAAAAAGCAACACCAGAATTCTACCCGCCAAAACACACGTGTGAGCTAAAACGCTGGCTGTAGACGAAAATTCTACGCCGCATTGACTTAAAATTTTTAAAACGCAAATAACAGACAAAGGAAAGTGTATTTACGAATCGTATACACTCAAAATGTTTACCGGAATATTTCAATGAGTTGACTAAGCGTTTCTCATGGTTTCTTTTTAAGGTTTCTTTTTGAAGAAATTGATATTATTTTTAAAATACCAGGTCGCAAGATACGAAAAACGACATCAATATGACACTACATTATTTCATTATAGCAAATATTAAACATTCCCTTCCTATAAATGCTTTCTGTAGGAAATGTTTGCCTGATGAACTGCATATTTAAATAAAGCGATATCTACAGGACCGAACTTAAGATTTTTATCCAGAATTAATACAAAATTCTATGTACTAAATGCCGTCGGAAAATGTATCCGTTACAACTCTCATATTCGAAGAACAATGCTGCCCACTATTTTTGAAATCTTGTGTCTAGTTAATGCACAATAATAATTTAAAGTAAACAAAACAAGAATTTTTCACGACATATGTGGTAAGACAGCAGAGATATGACAACACCTCATAGCGCGCGAATTCAAATAACAGAACAGAAAGATGACATATAATGACTGTTATAATAATCTATATTTTATTGTATTAACTAATAATCATATATTTTATTAATCAAATTATGTTGAACAATGTTCAGTCTTCTGCGTTAATAATATCAGAATACAAATGTTAATTCGACGGAAATATTGCAAAATGTAAAATTACCTTTTGCAATGTGATGAATACAATTTATCATCACAATCAGAATATCCACGAAATCAGTAATACAAACACAAATTTTAAAAATATATGTATTAAACCTCAACCTGTGCCTCAACAACTTTTTATATATTTCTTGTATCTGCTTAGCAGATTGTAATCTTTAGACTATACAAAAGTTAAAAAATAGAATATTCCCATCTGTAATTGCATACAAAATTAAAAAACATTCAACATGTTTCCACTTATATTTTGGGATTGACATTTGGAGGTTAGGATGTCAACTCAATCGAAAGATGAAACCTAACACTGCTACCAACAAAATCGATTGATTTCTTTGAGGTGTTGCCACGATTCTTAACCTATTTACATTTATATTTACACTTTCAACAGTTAAACAAATGCACTCCAATCGACTTAAATTATTTTAATATATACAAATAATTAATAAATGCATTATAGGCATTCATAATAAAATGATTTTGTTCAGTTTTAAGAATGTTAATTTAATTTTTTATCGATATGGTATTTCTTGTTAGAGCCTATGTAAAAGCATAGGAGATATCCCCTTGCCCTTCACCCCGCAAAGATCCGCTGTAACCTCCTTAAGTATTAATTATTTTAGTTGTTTGCAAAATAATGCAATTGTTGGTATATAAAAAACTAGCGGTCCGTCCCGGCTTCGCACGGGTGGACATTTATTTTTAAACATTTTGGGATAAACGTAGAGTAAATGTATCTTTATGCAGGACATAAGTAGTTTTTTTCAAATTACTATTTATATTTTTCTTATGAAGTCGAAATACCTATTTCTTATATGTACACGCCCCTCTCCCGCACTTCGGTGCCCCCTTCCTCGCTGTGTTGGCCGCTGCTCTACGTGGGGCCACACCAGCCACGGCGCGGCGGCGTTTATTTTACTATTAGTATTTTGTTTAGATTGACATTTTTAAATTCGTAATATCTTTTGAATGGAATGTCCTATTTGAATGATTCAAAAAGTAATCTACAGGTATTGAATACGAAATGATTTATTTGGATAAGGATTAACACAAAGGTATGGATAACATGGTCTGATTTTGGTCGGCATTTCTGTCAACTTTTAAAATGTAAAAAAGTAGTTATAGTGACATAACTACAATAGTTGGACATACGGTATCACGAAGTTTTTTGTAGATATTGATATGCTCCTTAATATTGTAGAACATTCTTTTGTTCTATCATCAATAGTTTCCGCAGCGCATGCGATGAAAGACATTTTATGGCTAATATTTGTACACCTTGGGTTACATGATTTAAGTTTTAGTAGAGATCCCTACTTTTTCTAGTAATAAATATAGCCTATGTTACTCAGGGATAATGTAGCATTCTAATGGTCAAAGAATTGAAATCGGTCCAGTAGTTTTTGAGTTTATTCGTTACAAACATACAAATATTTCCTCTTTATAATATTAGTATAGATAGTATAGATAAATAAAAGCGTTTATTAGTATTATTGTTTAGTGTTTACCTTACATGAAAATTAACTTTCATCTCTACATGTTAAAACTGCCTGTTGCCATAGAAATAATTAAAAAATTAATAGTTTGCAAACAAGAATTATTATTATTTAGTTTGTTTTGATTACGACTAAAAATATATTTCTATTTTCTAATTCAACTGTTCTATACATATAATAAAAAAATAGCATTTGCATAATAGCATTATTATGCTATTATTTCTATTGAAATCATAGAATTTACGAATAGAGATGAAATCTATATTTTCGTTCGTAAGATGTGAAAAACAAGATGTGTTCATGTGAAAAACAGACATTTCATCTGTTGTAGTAAAATACACTTTAGAAATATTTTTTTGTCATTTTAAAAAGTCAAGAAGGAATTTCGTTTTGTCTGAATTTTACAACTACAAAGTTGACATTCTAATTGAAGATTGTAAAAAATTTGTTCGTTATTTAATAGTAAACTATAGAAGAGAAGAAGGTAAAGTAAAGATTGGACCAATTACGTAGTATCATTAAGTAAAACAAACCATGCTACAACAAAAAAATATATTTTAGAAATACACTATATTAAACTAGTAATTTTATATCCCAGTGTAAAAAAAGAATTTGCTTCAAATTGTTATTATCATTTTTGGTTCAAAGATATCCGATGTTCCACCTGTAAACGTGCCTGTTGGAAATACATTGTTATTTAGGAATAATCCCATTTCATGTCAGAGCAATAAAATAAAAGAACGGCAGAACAGTAAAACTGTATTGAAACTGTTGTAAATTCGAGAAACAGAATCAAGGATCTCACGCTTTTCTCATTTACCAGAGCCCTGCTGCGTGCTCTAGTGCTAATACCGTTCATTTAATTCCGGGTATCGTGGTGTCGGGTTGCCAACTTCCTACCGACAGTGATTGCTTATTGAAGGAAGGAAATTTAATATTTCATGTTATATAAGGTGTCGAAATTTAAAGTTCTCTAACAGATTTAATATGTGGTTTTAATTAAATCATGACTGCCAATACTGTAGAACTTTTAAGAAGACTAAATTTGGTTTCAGCGAACATTATTCGAATATTTCGCGGCTTGATTGCTGAAAAAGTTTATTGGTTCGGAGTGTTAATAACAATTTTTCTTGTTTTTATTCGTTGGTGGTTATAAACACTCGATTTATTAATCTATTTTTTTACTGTTGAAATTGTATTTTTACATTCGCAACTTCACAAAATTCTTTCGCCTGACGATGTTATTTAAAGCTTTAATGCTACCGAAATGTAAAGCAAACAATTTATATCATCGAAGTTATTAAAATAAAGCTTGATGCAGATCGAATGATATTACATTTAACTTCACTCGAGATTAAAATATTACACATATTAAAACAATTTTTTGCATTTAAACTTCAAACTGGTCTATTTTCAACGAAAATTTAAATAAATGCTAGGGAAGCATTGTTAAGAGATGACGGTGAAAAAGATTGAAAGATTTCCTTCGTTGTGTGATTACAATCCTTCGGATTTTCATGAATGATTGTTTAAATAAACAACCAAACATAACCAGTTGAAAATTCTAAGGCTAGCACTCTAGCTCTCTTCCATCTTACCCTGATCTCTTTCGGCATATCATCCACTCTGGCTTACCCCTTTCCACCGGTTTATTCTACATAGATACATACGGAAATTCTACCTTACGAAATGATAAGAATAAAATCAAAAATCGATCTTGTGTAAAAAATTCTTGAAAACGTCTATTAGTACATATTTCAAAAACTTGACATAAAAATAGTATTGGCAAATTTCCGGAAATCTATTTTTTGGTAACTTTCCATGGAAATATTTTTGGAAACTTATTGAAATAGCAAAGGTTAAAAAAAAGTTGATTCCCAATATGTGTTACGTGAAACCTTGGGGTGTCGTGGAAATATTTTGGGGTTCAGCGGGACTAGTTGTAAGTTCTGTAATATAACAAAAGGATACCACTTGCAAAGCTTTAAACTTTCCTACAATAACGATCTAATTACTATTTTATTTGTTGGTACCCTTTGATACCACATATTTATGTGAAATGCAGAAACAAAATATCGCAATAAGCTGAATGCTTCACAGCGCTTCAATATAAAAAAGAATCACGTAAATCTGCACAGTGAAACACTTAAACAAACTGGAACAAAAATCACCCTTGTGTTTTAAATATATCGATTTATTTAGTATAAAGTATTGGACACAGGAATGGAACAGGAATGAATTCCAAAAACAAATACTTATTTATGAAGACACAGTATATGTAACTAACAAAGGCTAAGTAAATGAAACATCTAACTAATAGAATTTTCATTAATTATAAAAATATTATACTAATACTTAATAAAAACTTATATCAACAATAATCGCAATCATCATGTGGTTAATTACATATCAAAGAAATAAATTTCCAAATAAAACCTTTGTGTCAAATAATAAGATATTTTCTACTAATAAAAAAAATGAAAAATTTCAACATAATTAATTAAACATAAGGAAACAAAAAACTTTCATATTAAATCAAATAGATAATCAAAAATGATTAAAAATATACTAATGTTCAACTTTTTATATTACGAAATAAAATTATTTTAAAAAAGCCTCCATTGAGGGGCGAAACGTTAAGAATTTATGTATAAAGGTTTTATTAAAGGCTGCCAGTCCAAATAAAATTAAAATAAACAATAAAAAAATAAATTTATTAAAATTAAAACATACAAAGAAATAAAATAATAAAAAAAAATATTTCATAACTATTTAAATTATACTATTATGTTATTATTGTTATTATTATTGCATTTCGTTATTAATACATATTCTTAAACACGGTTTAAAAGAAAAAAATGCGGGTTTGTCTAAACTTATAATCGTGAATAGTTCCAAAAACTACCTACACTGGGGACTGAGAGAGCGCTGCAACTAGTCCTTCTCTTGCGTATCGAGATAAATGTTTTAGATTTTATTTATTTAAAAATATAAAACTTAAGAAAATACAGGTATTAAGTAGTGTTAACTAATATACAAATCGAAAGCTTAAATATAAAAAAAGAAACACGTAATTCGGCCCAGTAGAACTCTCAAACGAACTGGAACAAAAATAAGCCTTGTGTTTTAAATATAGATTGCACTTATCTTTTATACTCTTATCAACAATCAACAATATTTCGTTTACATGGACAAATATCTGAATTGCAACTATTAAACTCGGAGATAAATAATAACAGCTATTATGCAAGGTGTTTAAAAGTTCTTGTTTTATTCCAAGATGTTTTATTCCAACATCAGAAAAACATGACATTTCGTGACTGGGTATACAACGTTGAAGAATTACATTTTTCCGCCGCTCATCTGCAGCAGCTGGCTATAGTTCAACCAAGAATACAGAAATGAGTCATCATAAACACGTGGGCGAAACTGTAAAATGCATTCAGAATTACGTGAAGGCCACGCTGTAATCTAAATGATAAAATAAACAATAAATGAGATAGAACGATTCAATAACGGAACAAACTCCTTTTTAATTAAAAATAAATGTAAAATAGCAATGAAAATATGTTGGTTCTAGCATATGTCACTGAATTCTTAGCAACATGAAATTTGCACTCTTATGTTATCTCATCTCGGGTCGTATTTCTTTATTCCGGCGTGATTACGAAAATGACTCATTTCTTGTATTTTTGGTTGAACTATAGCTTGCAGTTACTTTTGTTGTTGTTAAAATTTTTATTCGTCTGGAGGCGCGAAATAGTATATTATAACCGAGGGGCTATAGTTTATTTTTTAATCCCGATCGCGAAGTAACTTAAACACACGATAGACCCAGAGGCACATTAATCCCGTGATATGTTACGGAATTTTCTGTACGACTCGGTGAACTTCGTCCACGAAATTTTCGAAAATATTGTCAAATGTCATTCTCATAATTGAACGTCGTAAATGCTTAAAATATGCTTTAAAAAATGCTTAATATGCTCAATAATATTTTTTAATTTTTAGGAGTTGTTTTTGTAATTTAATGATTTGTAGTGTTCTCTTAAATTTGTTTTCATTCTACATATTATAAAGCTTTACTCATTGCCAATCCATATAAAATACTTAGAACTAAAAGGAGTAGCACCCAGTGTACACGAATACTTTTGCAAAGGTCAATTTGCTATCCACAATACCAACAATCCTTCTTCAGTACACGCTGTTGATAAAGCTCACGAGCAAAACAACGCCCTCATAAAAGGAAATTGTGATGATGTACACTCACAATTAGTTAGCATTCTCGATGAGTTTGAGTCAACAAGCAAAACCAACAGTACTGACAGGCCTGTGCACCATGAACAGTACGCTGCTTACCAGAGCAAATTTAAGGGCCAAAAAGAAGATTTAATAAGAAGCTTTACTGCTGAACTCTTGAGTTTGGAAACCCTTTTGAGGAAAACTCATGTGATCTTGTGGTTTGGGACACAAAGGTTAAAAGAGCGGGTAAAAGTTTTGGTTGGTGCTGAAGAAAAACCCTTACAACTGTACAACAACTACGTGAAAAACCGTTTGAGTAACAAGGCACAAGTGAGTATATTTGCTCCTCTGAAACAAATTCGGACTAAGTTCTTTGGCTTTGCTCAAAAAAAGGTTTCCTCGCCAACAATTTCTGACTTGAGAAATGATGTTGAGATTTTCTTTAGGGCTTTTATTGTCAAAACAGTTTTTTTGAATATGAAAATACTAGTGCCGCACACCTACCAGAACACCTACGCTTTCCTCAAATGGTGTTCTGCGATGGTGTCAGAAATCTCAGCTATTTAAAATCCTGGAAGAAGCCGTTGATCCACCACAATTCGAAGGATTTTGCGATACAATGATTTACGATGGAGCAGCACTAGCACATGCTCTTCCGCCCAATACATCACGGACTTTTGGAGAATACTGTGATACGGAATTCAAAAACAGAGATTTAATGATGCAGAGAGGTTTCATACAAATATAATGTACACACTTCTTGGGATACTTACTCAAAAACTTGATTGAAAAAAACGTGTGAGAGATAAGAGAGGCGTTTATTTTCGTCGTCAA
The DNA here is from genome assembly GCA_929113105.1 of Agrypnus murinus. NCBI lineage: Eukaryota > Metazoa > Arthropoda > Insecta > Coleoptera > Elateridae > Agrypnus > Agrypnus murinus. The sequence continues at coordinate 88,495,139 of OV816024.1, forward strand.
GTAGCACAAGGAAATATGCTAACAACAAAATAATACAAAACTCTTCAAGTTACTTGGAGAACATGCAATTTTGATGTTTGATTGGGCTTACATCAGTACTGAGATTGATGGCATCATTCGTGCATGAAACTTTTATTGTTGGAGTACCTTGCAGGCAACAGGAAGAAGCAGACGGCAGGATTTTCCTCCACACTAAAGACAGTGTTGAAAATGAAGCAAAAAAATATTTGCACAGTAGATCCTGATGTAGTTGTTTTAACAACCTCTGTTTTTCACATTCTTAAAACTGCGGAAATTCAAGAGATGTGGATTCCCTTTGGTGCTGGGAAGGATCAGAGATACTTGAGCATTAATGCCATGTTTAAAGGTATGGGTGAACATGAAGCTGTCGCATTGAGAGGATTCCATGTATTCGCTGGATCAGATCTAACGTCATCATTTACAATGAAAAGTAAACAGACTGCCTGGAGAGTGTGGAAATCATTTGCTGAAGCTGCTGAAGCCTTTCAAGCTATCTCTCTATCACAACAGTTTATTTCTGACTAGACTTTTCAAGTTCTGAAGAAGTTTACTGTTTTGTTTTACTACAAAGACGCAGAAGCCTTCTCAGTCAATAATGTTAGAAAGCTTCTGCTTACTTTAAAAAATGATAGTCTACAAAGACTGCGCCCAACAAAATAGGCACTAAAGCAGCATTGTGTTCATTCAGCATACCAGGCAGGGCAAATTTGGGGCCGGCGTGCTCAGTGATGGACAACATTTCAGGGACAGAAGGATGGTAATGGAGCATGATTGCTGGGGAGTGGACGCTGGTCTGGTATTCTCTTCCTTCTAGTATGGCAGCCTGCAAAGATTCGGTTAAGTGTAATTACTCCCGACGCCTACTCGATGATCCTTTTCAAAAACCAAGGTTCCATGCACGCTACTTTGCACGAACTACACTGGGGTCGACAATGCAGCAATAAATACAATAAAAGGTATGCGTTTAGTTGGGTATTTTTAAATTCGTTTCACAATTTCAGGATTATGATATTGCTTTGTTGATCCAAATGCCTTAATATAATAATGATATATAATAATTATTTTGTTCCAGGGATGCATTGGAAGATAAAGAAGATGATTGCGTGATCTAGAGTCATAAAGAGCTGTATAGAAGCAGCTAATTTACATGAGTATTTCTTAGTATTTAGTCGTTTTTTGTTTATAGAAATTTGTTTTCTTAATGTAATAAATGTTTTCATAATTAAAATAACTGTTGTTTGTGAAAACAAGTCTTTCTTGACATATACGGAATCATATATACAGTCTGTTTTATTTAAAGCGCCTCGCTTTGTAGCAACTTTATCTTCAGTCAGAAATGGTGTAAATCTATATATTATTAAATGGCATAACATTTTCTATTTTCCGGGTCAGAAAATTTTGTATTTAATAAATCGGCGTGAGCGTCATGATGCATCGAACTTTTCTTGAAATTACATGATAGGTATTTTTTTACTGAAATCGATAGAGTACTGTGTTCTCTTTTCAACTATAATCAACATTCATACTCTTACATAAGAAAATTTTCAAGAAAAATGATTTACAACTAGTAGGCTTTGATTTCTAGTTCTTCAATTAATAAAACAGAAATATCTAGCAAGCTTAAACAAACAACGAAACTTTAGTTGTTCCAGTGGCGTATTTACAAATTTTTCTCGGGTGGGGGGAGGGTACTCTATAAAAATTTCGAAACGAAATACTTAGATTTTGATAACACATAAACGACCTGGATTATTAAAAACAAATCGAGAGTGTCTCCATCCCATTAACGCCCCCGCCCCCAAATATGATAGATAGATAAAGATAGATAAACATTTATTCTGGTGCCAGTGGCGTTGAATAATACAATAAAAAACATACATATTAATAAAATAAAATAAAATATTGTGTAAATATAATGCGGTGATATCAAATCACCTCATTGAAAATTTCATTAACGACAGAACGGAAACGTCAATATAAACGTTTCACATATCAGATTTAAATTAAAAGAGAGACATGCTATGTCATAAGCATAATTAATATAAAGGCTATATATAGGACCACAGTTAGGTTCATTGATACTTAAATTAAAAATTAAGAATAAAAAAATTTCATGCAAACATAACCTAAGTTTTTATGTATAATGAATAGGTTTCATTTTTAGAAAAAGGATATCATTTTGTTAGATTTCTTGATCATAAATATGTTTATGCAACCCAAGTTACACATTGGGATAAGTTCTCAACTTGTAAGGAAGATGTAATTTTCTTATTCAATTTTAGAGATTATGATTTTCAACGTTAGGTAAACTTTTCTACTTTCCAGGAGACTAGCTCAGTTTTGCGCTGTTAGTTAACTGAAAACAGATAAATTAGGTCAATCTTGTTATGACTTATATAATACAATTAATTTTTGAATTTGGTTATAAAATTTCTGACCATTTTAATTACTGAAGGTTTTATTCTTGTCGTTTCATTTCATTGTGACAATTATTGACTCTTATCCTATTTTTCCTCACCATTGTTTTTATCTAAGTGCTTGGAGTACTGTATGCTGGACATTTTGATCATAAATTGATTAATTCTGAATCAATATTTAAGCTGGAACTTGCAAATGCATTAATTGGTATATTCATTGTAGTTGTAATTATGTTTGTAGTAAATTGTAAAGATGTTTCTATGGAGAATTTATTTGCAATACTTGTATTGTGTATTTATGAAACTAGTTTGTAAAGGATGAACCTTGATTTGTTGAATTCTATATGTATTTAGGTCGTAACGAGGTTTGTATATTGTCAATCGTCTTTCTCTTATACCTTCGTTACGATACATTTTTGGACATGGGATGGGACTGTTTTAATCCTTGTTTTAAGGGCTACAATCCTGTAATCATAGAATTAAGATTAGTGACGATTAATAACAGCTGTGCGGATTAGTGACGTCATCAAGCTTACATGATGGGCTTTTGATTTGAAAATATGCCATCGCCGGTTTTTATTCTAACATAAACTATAAGCTGGAGCAAATTTTAACAAAATCAGTCGACAAAACGTTCAAGGCAAAACCTATGCCCGACTCCGGATAAAATATCTGTAATTTAATTTGAGGTTAGATATTTTAACCATATGTGTTTGACGTAAACGTCATATATAAATAAAGTTTGAATTAAATTAAAGTGTTACCTGAACATTTTTAAAAAGTTGAAAGAAGATTTAATTATTGTGCCACAATTATATAAAGTGAACGTGATTGTTTAAATAAATTCTGGTTAAATTTAATTAAAGAAAATTAAAGAAATCAACTGATGAATACGGCAGCAATGTTACCAATTGTGGATTTATATAAAGAAATTTATTTTTAATAAAATATACCAGGTTGGTTATAATAAATGGGCTCTTTAATCTCATTAATAACAATTAACTTATAAAGTTATCCTCAATAATACAAATTTATTTTGTTTAGTTTACAAAGTTTCCTTTGAGAACTTATCTGCTTTCGAGTAAATAAAACAATTTAATTTCTTTTACTAAAATTTATTTTTATTAGATAAATAGTTATTTATAAATAAATTTTGATTTGTGTTGGTCTGTTCAAATGAATGACCGTATTGGCCCTATGTCAGGCCATTACAACTATTAATAACATTTGAGCAAGCCTGGGAATTTAATTCTCAATTATTAATTGTATTGATTTGAACAATATTTCTTGCTTTTGATTTTTTCATTCGAAATTTTATTTCGTTCCTTAAATAAAGTTTATCTGTTTTTTAAATTTACATATGTGTTTAATTGATGCAAATACAAGCATCCAGTTTTCTTTTGCATTTAGAGTTTAGCAGAGGTTGTCCAGCTTGCAGGAGCTTTAGCGTTTACAACATAAGTTTTTCTTCCTTTCCAGGCATAAGAGTTGATAAGAGTCTCGTAATTCAAATAATTTATGCTTTACCGAGTAACCCTGAGCTAGCTGAGTGGAATAAAGAAAAATATCTGTGGTGTATTTTTATTATAATCCACCGTATATAATTCATGTTTATAATTGGAACGGTGGACATATTGTATTCTATTTTATTTTTAAAGATCACCTGCATATAGTTTATGCTTGTCCCGAACGTGGGGCATTTCTTATTAGTTAAATACATCGCAATAAATATAAAAAACATGTAGTGTATATGATATAAAATATTATAAAAACATTGTAGATGTAAAACATATTAAAAGAGTAATTAAAGATAATATAGATATGGAGTTTACATTTCAAACACTAAGCAGTCGCAGTATTTCCAGTATTCCAAAACTCTTCCAGGTTATAAAAGCAGTTGTCAGTCAAATACGATTTTAGTGCATATTTGAATTTTTTTATATTTTCTAAATTTTTGATCTGATTAAGAAGTTTATTAAAAATTTTAACCGACGTAAACATGAATGATTTATAATAGGTTGAAGTTTTAGCAGCATTAGGTCGCAGAAGATTGCTTCTAGTATTATAGTCATGAACATCCGCATTTTGTTTGAAAGTATTTTTGTTATTAAAAACAAATATCGAGCTTTCGTAAATGAATAAATTAAAAATTGTTAAGATATTATGATTTATAAATAAAGGTCTACAACTATCTCTACTTTTGATACTGTATATAATTCTTAATGCTCTTTTTTGTAATATTAAAATGTTAGAGAGATGTATCGAATTGCCCCAAAAAATCAATCCATATCTTATCATAGATTCAAAATACGCAAAATAAACGGTACGCAAGGTTGATAAGTCACAGATATATTTTAAACGTCGTATACAGTACTGATTTTTTCAAATCACATATACTGAGGTTTTCTGGTGGTCTTTAATCTTCAATTAGGGAAATGTAGAACAAAACAGTACAAAAATAAATAATCAATAGAAGAAATTGAAAAACTTATTTTAGAATTCCGATAATAGATAGAGAGCTGCAGTAGGAAATTATTGATATGTATTGATGCCATTGCATTACTAGAAGGGTCACGTGACATAGTTTTTACCACTTGATTCTTTTTTTAATAGCTTTTTGCATCTTAAGGGATACCAAATCATGACTGCCAGAAATCATATTCGTATTCCTCGTTTTCGATATGATAAAATAAACCAGTGAAATAAAACTTTACCTTATCTCATGTATCATGAAGGATATCAGATTTAGGCTTTGCTTTATTTAGACTTTGCTTTGGCCAAGAGAGCTACTGTATAAGTACTGTTATTTATTTTTAAAGTGTATTGTTTAATATATATGAATAAAGAATACCAAAGATAGCAAAGACTACCAAACCATAATTGCGCGTGGGTGCCAGACCGACCGAAAGATTTTAAACGTCTGCAGGGCGACTGAGATGCAAATTTCTTATGACCATATTCTTGTTCTTTGTGTTCGATATGAGATGATTAATACTTTCTGGCATGGTAAAAAATAGATCAATAATTTCCTATTGCGGCTCTCTATCTATTAGTGGAATTCTAAAATAAGTTTTTTCAATTTATTTTATTGATTATTTATTTTTGTACTGTTTCGTTCTACATTTTCCCTAATTGAAAATTTTTTGAGGGAGGGCTAACGGGATAAATTCTTTTAATAGTCTGTCATTTATGTCAAAATCTATGTTATGCGAAAATCTAAGCATTTTGATTCGGAATTTTTATAGAGTACTCTACCCCCACCCGAGAAAAATTTGTAAATACGCTACTGGAACAACTAAAGTTTCGTTATTTACCTAAACTTACTAGATAATTTTGTTTTATTAATTGGAGAACCAGAAATCAAAGCCTACTAGTCGTAAATCATTTTTCACGTTTTTCTTGAAAATTTTCTTATATAAGAGTATGAATATTTATTATGGTTGAAAAAATAACACAATACCCTATCAATTTCAGTAAAAAAAATACCTATATGTAATTTAAAAAAAATTAATGACGTCATCACGCTCACGCCAATTGCGTAAAATACAAAATTTTCTGAATAAGAACATAAAGAATTTTATGCTATTTAATAATATATTTTCTGACTAAAAATAAAGTTGGTATAAAGCGGGCCACTTTAAATCAAATAAACTGTATATAAACCCTTTTTTGTGGGGAAAGAAAGCGATATTGAGCACAATTAAAAACTTACTTATCAAGAAAATTCGTGAGAAATGTCAAATCTCCAGGTTTTTAAAAATTGCGCAGAATCCATCAGGTGTAGAGATAAATGTATGGAGGACAAAAAAACTTTCAAACAAAAACAGAAAATCGAAATCGGACGGAAATCGAATTAGGAGCTGAGATACAATAAAATTTAGTGCACCAATACGGCTGTTAATGGCGGCCACCTTTAATAGCCGCAATTTTGGTGTTCTACACGGATTTTCAAGTGGCTCCCTATCTGGAAAAATACCTTTTGGCATCAACTGTGACCACAGAAAGTAGCACATTCCAATCAAAAAGTGCAGCTTTTTGGCTTTTTTAACCATGTACGTGACGTACTATGATGTCCCAAGCCTACACAAGACCCTAGACAGTGTATCTACGAGCCTGTATAAGTACTTATGAGTATATTTTTAACTACATAAGAAAAATATTAATAATTTCTTTATATTATTTATAATATTAATTATTTATAATAACTAAACGAGTGTATATTGTTTAAAACTTTTATGTTGATGACTTCTTGTTTGTTTTTTTTTATTTAAACTAAATTTTGCTTATACATACATAATCCATTCCCTTTTACCGCATTTTGCAGTGTCGGGGTTCTCACACACACACTCTTATGGGAGTGCAACGGAGGTAATGGAGCTATTGTAGCACGTACATTACGCTCCCCCCTAAATTTGCTTATAACATACTAAAAACCTCGAAATTTCTTATATGCCTTTTCTTTTTTTTTGGTAAATTAGGAATTTTAATTCCATAAGAAAATATTAGCCGTTTTACACATTTTGCTTATGCAACTAAAATTCCTAGTTACACCGGTGCTATACTTATACTACACAACATAGAACAATTTTCTGTCAAAATTTAAATAACTGGGTATATTGTTAGGTACGTAGGTTTATTATACATATAAAAATGTTTAACTAAAAAAAAGATCAAGGATATTTAAAATACATTTCTGTAAATCCTGGTATTTTCTCTTTGTGAAATTTCCAGATTAGATTTTTTGGCTCAGCTGATATATTGTTATTTATTCCTGAGCATAATCCGTTAATCTTGGACCAGAATGTGTTCCAACAAAATATTACGGTCTCAGCTAGGGATTTCACTGAATTGAACAAAGTATTACAATGAAATTGTCTTACTACAGGTGCTTGCAAGGTCATTGATATTATTTTAGTTTTATATTGAAACTTTATTATATTATATATAATTCCATGTTTGACTTTTATTATAAATATGTAAACTCCCATATAAAAATATTGCAATAAAAACAACCATATTTACATTTTTGGTTGACGGTATAAACACATTATTTGCATTCGCTTGTATTTAAGTGTGTTTGTGGTGGTCGTATGTATACGTAGAGTAGCTGGTAAAGGGACGTACAGAAAGTGGTGTGTGACGAGACACGACGTTGGTAGTAAACACACTCCCTCACAAGCAGGGTGGTATGTTGCCTCAATCCCTGTGTTGAATACATTATTCAAGAGATCAGACACCGATAAAGCAATCTGTGTAAGCAATCAAAACAAAAGCATCATTTAATTGTGTTTACAAGTTTAGAAATTCAATACAATTTTGTAAATTTCCTTACGGAAATGACGAACAAAGGATATGAACGATTAAATAAAGATTTGCTATGTAAAATCATAGATGATATTTCATTTATCAATTAGATTAATTAAGTAGCACACACTTATATGATTCTCTAATACAAAACTAAAACTTGTCTTATAAAGGTAGAGAAGTAGAAGTACAGTTACAAGATTGAGCGTATACCATGTGCTAACATATTTCATATATTTTTATTAACAGTGTAAAATAATTTTGAATATATTTAAAGTTAGAAAATAGATTATTAGGATATAGTATCATCATAGGTTATAGATTAAGAAACAAAAATAACATGAATACATCTAAAGCAACCGTTTCGTCATGTACATATATAGGAGAAGTGCGGGTAGCCCCGGACGGCGGGTATCCCTCGGACACTTACATTACTAAGCTATCAATCCAATCCAAGAAAACCTAACGTTAAATGAAAATGCGTCCCATATGGCCTACAAATATAATTCAGTATTGGCGTGACCGCCAAATGAATGAATTGCATGATATAGTGGATTTTGCTCCAGCTATCTAAGAGGGATGCTCTGTTAATAGTTAGTAGCAGGCCATGGAAGCTCAATTGGCTAGAAACAATTGCAACAATTGAGTCAGGAGTAGGCAGATTGAGGCCTGACTGCAACATCTCTTAGCTTAGCAATATCTTTGCTTGCACAATACTCGGGAGTAGGCAGATTGAGGCCCGGTATTGTTTTAACGTCACTTAGGACATAGCCTTCCGCTAAAACATCAGATTGCTACTACACTTCGTAGTCCTTGTGTTCATTTTTTTCTATTATTGTATATGGTTGTATTTATTTGTGTTTATTAATAAACCCATGTCATATGGGAGTTATATTATTTAAACCTTATTTTTATTGAGTGAGCTATTACAGATTTATCCCCTATTGACTATTTCCCCCTGGACTTCTATTTTAGTATGTTAGTAAGTGTTAGATTAAGTTAAGACAATTCCTCTTCGGACTCAGCTACGAGCCAGTTTAATGTTAGTGTAATCCCCGAACTTCAGCGTTACAGTGCTTACAGTGCCAACGCTTACGTTATCATCGGACGCCGCTGCCGACCAGGTAACATTGCTGAAAAGCAAACAAAAAAATTTTAAGCTTAATATAAAAGATTATTTTTTCTTTTATAATTTGACACTATATGCTGTAAATGAAATAATAACATGTGTAAAGCGCATTGATCATCAAACGTTTTTATAAATTTTTTAAAACAACTTAAATGATTAATACTTAATTGATTTTCTAACTATTATCGTAATCTGTTGAATTATTTTTCTAAAAAGATATTTTACCACAAAATTGAAAGGTTTTTATTATAAATGATTTTGGGAAGAATTTACTGATAATTAAATTTTTTAAATGTATAATTTATTATCGTTGTAGGCAAACAGCTAGAGAGATATTACTATCAATCATATAAAATAATAATAATTTGTTTTTTCTTTTTTTTCTTAACATTAAAATATCAATCAATTAAATGTGTAAAGTATTTAAAAAGCTTACCTTGATAATTGTTATAAACAATTTATTTTTAATTTTCCGAATGTTTTAAAAAGTGGTTTCAAAGAATGCACAAGTGTATTAGTGTGAATGGAGATTATTCTGAAAAACAATAAAGATTTTTTGTTAAAAAATGCAACGGTTTTTTTATAACATAAGTATTAAACTCTCTATTCTCTATGTCCCCACTCTATCAATCTCAATATATAATCTCATCCTCTGTTTCCATTCATATAGTTAGTTCTCCAGTGTACAATGGGGTTCGAACATCAATGGTCTATTGAACGAAAGACTGGAGCAATTAAGTTTTCTCGTTTTAAAACTCACAATACCGGGTTGTTAATTGAATCCGATAAACTGCCCAATGTTGTGGAATTAAAAAGCATAGAAGATGTAGGTCACACTGTATGTTCACATATATTAGTTTTGTACTTAAATGAAGATGGTAATCCAATAAATTCACAAAGAATAGAATGCACGAAATCGGGTACTGAACATATTCACGACATACATCTTTTGGGGGACACATGTTCTTTCGTACTTTTCAAATGTGTATGTCGCACGTGGTATAGCGAAATCTCTGATGTGTGGATGGATAATATAGAACGCAACATTAGGTTTAATAGATCATGGTTGCATAATAGTGAACATAGACCGTTTAAGTGGATGACTGAAGAAGAATTTCACAAGGAAAGGACTCTCAACTTCACTAGATATTCAAAAGAACGTAACCAACATATACCTGAGGTGCATAATAGTGATTTTAAAGTTCCGGATACGTATATTCCTGCGGACTGTAATCCGAATAACTGTTATGTACTTAACTATATTAAACGTGAGCCTATAAAAAGAAATCTGATAAATTACTGACAAATTACAAAAAGGTTGATTATAAATGTTTAGATTATATACAATGTTATAACAAAAAATAAAAGACTTTTATTAACAATTGGTTTTATTAAAAACGGTTGCAGTATAAATACAAAGTTTAATACAATATGTTGTATCATGCACCTTATTAATCTTTAAGGTTAAGCAAATAAATAACCACGTAAACAATAAAAAATATGGCAAGTAAAACCAATACAAAGATCGCCACTGAGACGACAACTATACAGCTAACAGGCGGTGGTGCATCAAGAAGTTTGCAAATGTGCGGATCATGACTAATTGTTTGCCAGCTGGTCTCGATGTCATGTGACGGATAATGAAATTTCACTTTGAATGATGAAGGTACGCGTGTAACATTACTTAATGAAACACTATAAACGTTTAGTCCATGCAGAACATCACTTTTTAAGTTGTAACGCGTTGGATCTTGGGAGAACACTATTGACCCGGAAATGGACTCTGACGGTCGTGCGATGTACATAACACCATCATAAACGGCGGTTAGCACTATTAAGAGTTTTATAGGTAAAGCACCCATGTTCGCAGCAGGAAGTAGACTAAAAGAACTCTTGATAGACTTCCCCCACTACGTTTAAACCCCACCCTTTAATTCTCCCCACCATGAATTGATCCATATAGAAATAGGATCTTACCAATTGCAACATTAAGTGAGCTTAATCTATCAATAAGCATTCAAGAAGTGCGTCACTACTTACATAAGTAAGTGCATTGTAAATTATATTACTATCTCTGTAAAATGGAAAATTTGGTTAAAGCGTTTGAAGTCGTCAAGAACGTTGCAAGTGGACGAGTATCAAATGCATCTTCAAGTTCATCGTCATCACCGGACAGCAAAGCAAAATTGTCACAGATCCTACCTTTATTAGAAGGGGGACTTTACTATTTGAATAAATCTAAATGTAAAGCGGTAACTATTGGATTGTGTCTCGTAGACCTTTTACCACGAGTGAGAATCTTCGGAATCAGGACTGGTTTAGTTACTTTTACGCTCGAGAAATGGCTTAATGTAGTTCAACAACAATCGCTTATAAAAAGTTTGTTGTACAGCAGTGAAATACCGACCAATCCAGTAACTATATCAACGTGTAAGACTATTATAGTCCAAAATATCGAAGGAAAGAATGTGCTGAAATTTCGCGAACGTATTGATTGGTTGGAAGTGTGGTTGGGATTTGAAAGCGTCATTCAGATTCTAGAACTACTTCCTCTGCTAGAAATCCGTTTGAAAATCCTTGTAGAGCAAGATTTTGTTCAATTTTATCAAGCTTTATTAAAAGGATCGATTGCATTAAGCGGGGATTCCACCGAAAACGTTAAACAAGTGTTATCTGCTTTACCACCGTCCGAGAACGCTGTGTGTGCTTTGGAACTGGTGGCATTGTACCCGGAAAGAATTCAGTGTGACATCGCCTTGCAAAACGTTCTTGTATAAAGATGTGGATGTGTTATAGTTCACAATCGTGGCCTAAGGCTATTGATCTTAAAAGTGCAGTACAGAGAGTGCAGGAAGAGTTACGCGATCTACGCTTTGATGCCGATCACGAAGCGGTCTATGGATTGGGGAAATATTATACCGACGAAGAGTGTAAAGAAAGAGTTCTAAAGTTTCAGAGAGGGGTAGACTTATGTGAATCGTATTTAGAAGGAAATATCTGTATAGATTGCTTGTTGGATAAATTAAACAAGGAAGGTTTGGAATCATTTACGTCTACAATAGAAGAGTTTGTAGACAACAAAAATAAGCAGCCAAAAGAAACGCGTTACGATCAAGGAGGAGAATAATAAAATACATTATTTATTTACGTGGAATCACGCCTACAGACAAGCACGAATATCATTGTGAATGGAAAGTGTTGTAGATCGGTGTCGGTTTCAAAGACGTATCGAGAAATGTGGTGTAGTGTTAAATAGAATTTTAGTTATAGAACATAGAAATAAAATTTATATTGATCGCTTTAGTAAGGTTGTATTGTAATGCATATTATAAGCTGATTTTTGTATCTTATATATTATAAATAAAATAACATATTGAGAAAAAACGTATATTATATAACTTATTATAAAAATAAACATAAAACACACAAGGATATTTAGAATAATTGAAGCATGTTCTTGCACAAGTAAAGTTCCGATGTTAATGCACCTATACTACTTAATTTACTATATTACGTGCTGCTATATACGAGTTATGAGTTTTATCAAAGCTCAACCACTTGACCAGAACGCCATCCCGACTTTTTCTTAAGACCTTTTCCACTAAAAATATATCTGGATGTTTAGCTATCTGTAAATCCTCAGCGAATTTCTTCACCTTTAACGTCTTCCAAAGTATACGCTGTAGGGTTTGTTAGTCAAACCTTTTTAATCTTAAAAATTTCTGTACTCCAGCTTGAAGTGTAGCCTTTTGCGAAAGCTTCCCGGTGTTTACTAATTCGCACGTGATCACCAACTTTAAATTTAGGACTTCGCGGATCTATGGTCTTTGAAAATTTAAAGACTGTCTGTAAAATTTTCTTAGCGTTTTTCCGACTAACATCAATAGGTTTAAATCCAGTGGTTCGATATACTGTAACGAAGTTACTTAATTTTATGTTAAACAAAGTTATTAATTTATTAGAACATTTCGTAATAATAATTATTATTAAAGAATATTATTTAATTTTGAAGTTTTCTATATTTACGCGCGACCTTGCCGTGAACCGAGTCCGGCTACACCAGTTCCCCCACCGTTGATCCTCCACTGTCTGGCCGCCCGCCTAGCGTGACGCGCGCACTTTTGTCGCCTATAAAAGGCGCGGTCGCGTTACGGTTAAGGCAGTTGGTAGTTCGCAACTACAAATACAACTCCAAGCGAACAGTCTGATCATCAAAGTGAAGTGTCTAGTGTGCAGCAACGGGACCGACCGAGAATACACAGGTGAGCTTAGCTTTAGTGTATTCACCGCTTTCCGCTACACCAGCCCGCTCTCTTTTACTGACTTCCGTCTCCCTCTTTCCGTTTCGTCTGCCGCACTACCGAGCTTGTCCGTGGTGCTGGTTCTCTTCTCTCTTTCTCTCCCTCTTTCCGTTTCTTCTGCCGCACTACCGAGCTTGACCGTGGTGCTGGTTCTCTCTCTCTCTTTCTCTTCCTTCCTTTTTTCTCTGCCGCACTACCGAGCTTGACCGTGGTGCTGGTTCTTTCTCTCTCTCTTTCCTTTCTTTTCTTCTGCCGCACTACTGCGCTTGACCGTGGTGCTGGTTCCTTCTCTCTCTCTTTCTCTTCCTTCCTTTTCTTCTGCCGCACTACTGCGCTTGACCGTGGTGCTGGTTCTTTCTCTCTCTTTCCTTTCTTTTCTTCTGCCGCACTACTGCGCTTGACCGTGGTGCTGGTTCCTTCTCTCTCCCTTTCTCTTCCTTCCTTTTCTTCTGCCGCACTACTGCGCTTGACCGTGGTGCTGTTTTTTTTCTCTCTTTCTCTCTCTGCCGCACCACCGAGCTGGACCGTGGTGCAGGTCCCCTCCTCCCTCATACCGCCCCGTCACCCCATCTAATTACCCTAACCCCGGTATCCTGCTACCCCTATCCTTCCTGCTGGTTTGGCTGGGTTTATCCGAGTAGACCGAGGGGTAGTTTTGGTAGTTCGATTGCTAGCTTGGCTTTTGCTTGCCTGCTTCAAATATTTTTGTACACCCTTGCAAGACCTCTGGTGTACCGTATCTCCACTGTAAGTTACCTTGGTTCCGATAGGGTCAAAGGGTACCCTATTGGGTTTGACAGAGAGTAAACTCTATAAAATCTGGCGCCCGAGAAATTAGTACCTTATAGGACGGACGGACATAGCAGGAGTCCGGTCTATCAGAACATCAGTCACCGAAGAGCGTCGCAATACTATCGAGTTATACTTCGCAATTACTTGAGGTAATAACTGTAACCACTTATACGATCCTTGCATTGAAAATTCTTTCCACATCTTATTTTTGAGGGTTCGATTTACACCTTCCACGGGGCTTGCTTTCATACTAGAGAACGTGCTATAATGATTCATGTTCAAACTTTGCATTAAGTTGCGAAAATGTGTGTTATAAAATTCCTTTCCCATATCCGTTTGTAAATTTTCCGGAGTACCTCCTGTTGATGTTAATAATTTTTTCATTGCTTTCGTGACTTCTTCACCGGTTTTTCGTTTAAGTGGACACGCCCAAACACGCTTGCTAAACATATTCAACAATACTAAAATATATCGAAAGCCTTTATTTATTTTAGCATAGGGAATCATTTCCACAAGATCTGCCATGTACAAATCGTTCAAGCCTTTTACGATTACGCGTCTTCTTCGAAATCGTTTACGAGCAGGTTTATGCAATTCTTCAATTATTTGACGTTTTATACTCATTTGGAAAATGCTGGAACACTAATAACAGCTTTAAAAATAAATATGTCCTTTGATCCAGGCTTCTTCGCCTTAAGCTTATCCCCTTTCTTCAATGACACTCCGATTAGTGATTTGGCATCGTATAACGTATCATTTAACAAGATTTGCGCATCTGTGGGATAGTATTTGATTTGTTTAATGCTACCTTCGGTTAGAGGAACGACACACTCGAAGTTGGCGGAGTTCAAAAGTGCATAACCTTTTTCATGATTGTATATTCCCATCATATACAACATTGTCTCGTAGTGCAAATTAGACACGTCTTCTAAAAGGAATACTTTAGAACGAGTGTCGAGTTTCACTCGGACAGGGTGCGACGCGCAGAGGAGTATTTATGAGACGTCGATATGGGGGAGGGTAGCTCAGTGAAGACGGTGTGGGTTCCTGGTATAAATTAAGCTTATTATACTTACCAACAAGAAAATAATCCGGAAATATAGGCGCCAAGTAATCTTTGCAGGAGAATTACTAAACTCCAAGATACGGTAAGTAGCCAAGACTAAGGAATACACAAGCAATAAAAGGATAACGAAATGGTAGGAACGATATAATATTTAATAATAAAGAAAGTAGGTTATGTTATAGTACAATAGTTAGGATACAATAAATGTAAGGTTAAGTCAACAAAATGTTAATGCAATTTTAGTTAATAAGTACACACAGTATATATGTATATTTAAAATTCACTACTACTTGTACACAATGTATGTAAACATGAAAAATGAATAAAGTTTATCCAAAAGCTCTGAGTATTTTTGTTATGTTTTCTTTTATACATCAACGATTAATTACCTCTTCTTATGTACCTTTGTTTGCAGATATAAGACAGATTTATCTACAGAAATTAAGGAAATGACGTTGTTATTTAAAGGTAATAAACTAAAGGTTAATAATAATTAACCAGACTAAATAAAATTCAATAACCAAATAAACGCGCTATCACGATAACGAACTAGGCCCAGCGTTTATCATTGATAAGAATAAATACTCAAAAGAGAATGTACGGTACCAAATTTTAAATAATAATTTAATTTCTGTTTACAAAACAAGACCAATTTAACATTTACTTAGTATCAGCAATGAACTCAATGGTAGTACTTTGACAGTTCAGTAAATCTCGTAAATAACTGACATGATATCTTAACCTGTATATCCAATGTGAATCATGATAACCCCAAAAAAATAGAATGATTTCTTTATTATTAAACAAAGAACCTATGATTAATCTTCCCAAAATATACACACAAAATAATAATGGTTATGAAGAGCTGACCTTCTGTACTCGCTTTCTATAAACTTGCACCTGGTAAATGAGTGAATTCCAGTAGCTGTATCTCCCAACGGATATATCTTCTGCTTCTGAATACCGTGGCAATCAGTAGCTAGTACTGAGCGTAGAGGGTAATCCTCGATGCGTATGCACTGGAGTCTACGTTAAATACTTGATCTTCGTATGATACAAAAAAAAGGTTCAATGTCCTTAGACACAGGCAGGTAGGTAGTCAATCAATTCGGTAGTTAACCAATTCGATGGTCAAACAGTTCGGTGGTTAATTAGTTCGGGGGTTAAATAGTTCCCTCGTGGCAATTCCAAAACCCGCCTAAGCGAGCAATTTGATAACCACTAACCAATCAACAATTCCAATAATTATTGTTCCCAAAGTTATCAAATAGTATAAAAAGGATAAATCCTGAAGAATCAGTATCCAAAACCAATTAGATATAAATATTCCTTTCTATTTATATTACCACAGAGGGCCCACCATTTAGTCAAGTTTTATGAACAACTTCCTTCACGGAAATCGGAAAAGTCACAAAACAACCAAAAACCAAAAATGCGTCGTTCGCACAGTTGACCTTTCGAAATTTATTAATGCCTACTAACCATATTTTAAAAAATTTATTAAAATGAATGAGTACAGTGTGTTCCAAAATTAGTTCACAAAAAATCCAATTGAAGAAATCGAAAACTCAAATTTGAACGTTACAAGCGGTTTTGTGAAGATGTTTACCGAATTTATCGAGCGTCATGATTGCACTAACGTTAGCAATATTATGAAACGGATCGATACGCGTGTGATGATTTATTCGATAATTTTAGCAGCTCTCAATTCATCGATAATATATATGATTTCATTAGTGTGACCGGTGTGACCAGCCCATTTTGAACTTAAAAGGAGTCTCAATCTGTCCACTAATTTATTAGGATCTTTCCAAGGTATAAATTCCACCTGTTTATTATTATAGTTGAGAACGCGCATATCAGCACCTAATATGCGAGTTTTCGATCGCGTGACCGGTGTAGTAGGTGTAGAGTCGCTTCGGAATCTTGCCCCAGGAGTAGTTGGAAGGGCTCTAATTATATTTGGATATTTCTTTCCGGTTCCGTGTAGCGGTGCACCCTCAATGTAACCTCTTCTGGTAGCATTGGTACGTGTAAGAAGGTCCTTATACTTCTGTAAGTCTGATTGAGTGTATCCAATAGGTGCTTTTTTAAATACTAATTCGTAAAAACCAGGAGTGCCTGTATATTTAAAAATTGTGCCTGAGGGTTTTATAATAATAAAGTCGTTCTCGTCAAAAGTGAGAACGGAGTTTCCGATTAGGTACTGCTGAGATTCCGGATGGAATCGTACTCCATAATGATGATCGAACTCGTTCTTAGTATCCCTGAACATGTTTTCCATATAAATTTAGCTCTACCAGAAAAGGTCTCATCTATGTAAGTTTGGAATTCCGGACTGAACCCAGCAGCAGCAAGTTGTTCTTTCAATTGATCCAATGTTGGGGTCCCAGATTCTTCCACTGTTTCAAAAACCGAGATATCAGGTGAGGGAACGCTAGTAGTGCGCGTTCTTTGGGCGATAGGTGATGGTTCGCAAGGCATACCTATTCGTCTTGCGGGTGGAAGTCGTTTATAATATTTTGGAGTCGAGGTAGGTATGGGAGAAGAAACTTCCGTTTTTAAGGGTTTTTCTTTCGGAGTTAATAATCCCGTTTTAACTCCGGTTATAAACTCACGCAATGGTTGAGTGATAGGTTGATAGCGACGTTGTAGTTCCACTTCTGACCGTGCAATTTCAGACTTGAGACTTTTGTATTTCTGTTTAACATGTCGTCGTGCTTTAACCAAGTCTTCTGCTACACGCTTGTCCATGTTTACTAAAACGTTTAGTTCGTGTCTTCGGTATTTATGGTGAAGTAACAGTCGAAACCTTTTCGATAACGTCCCCCATTAAGTGGATAATCTTTGTCGATTACTAAAAAGTCATATTTATCCTTCCAACAGTGTAAACACAAGTGTTTAAACGCTTCGAAAGTCATATCCCCGCTAACATGATCGTTAAATATGTGTTTTAAGTTAGTATTATCCTGCTTAAAAACGTGTTTATGTCTACCGAAGCAGAAATAATCACGTATGGTGCTTTGACTATCGCAAACTACATCGTCGAAGATAATAACTGAGTTTTGGTTTGCATCCTTAGGTGGTAATATAGTTTCAGAAGAATAGTATTCGAAATAATCGATGGGTAATGATCGAAACAGCTCGCGCAGATATGCGTATTTCAGTTGATAAAGAGATTTACTATAGACATATACGTTTTCAAAGAGTAAACCGTTTGGATGTTCTAGTAAACCTATCATTAGGTTGGTTTTACCACATCCAGAACTGCCTACTATTATACCGCGTTTGCATCCTGCCCCCAACAATACACTATGTTTAAAAACTTGCGGCGTCGGTGAGCAATTATCCCGATTTATAATAGACAACCTCTGTCTCTGACGCACCAACTTTAACTGCTCCATGTAGGACACGTTGTGAAAGAGCGTATATGGGTAAAGGGTATAAATATATAAAGATGTTGGAGCAAGCTTTCAGTCACTCTTCTCCTGTGATAGGAGTAATGTGTTATGAAACGTACTCTGCGAAAATCGGAGAATCGTCAATCAACAATCTAAGGGGAAGGGAGTGATCAACACTCTCATTAATAAGTTACCGTTAGAATTACATTTACCAGGGTATAACTACTGTGGACCTGGCACCCGTTTACATCAAAAACTTGCTCGTGGAGACAAAGGAATAAACCCGTTGGATGAAGCTTGTAAAGAGCACGACATAGTCTATTCAAAATCTAACGACCTTGGTGAACGTCATAAAGCTAATCGTATATTAGGACAGAAGGCGTGGACGAGGTTTCATTCTAAGAACGCTCGTTTTGGAGAGAGCGGCTGCGCTTACTGTGGCCGGCATTATGTCTGGAAAAAGAAAATTGGGTATGGGTGTTCGACGATCTAAAGTGAATACAAGGGGTATTTTAACATTCAACAACGCCATCAAATTAGCTAGAAAACGTATTGGTGGTAAAGTAAAAAAGCTCTCTTTAAATCGTTCTGCTCGTCTTGCCCTAGCGGCCTTGAAACGTAAACGTATCATTGCTCCCAAAGGGCGGATTATACCTATCCCTAAACAAGGTGGTTTCCTACCGCTCATTCCTTTATTTGACGATCTCGGAGCTATAGGCTCCTTAGGAACAGGAGCAGCTGCGGTTGCCAAAGCAGTGAATGCAGCGAAATCAGCTCTCGAAGAAACGAAACGACACAATAAAGCGATGGAGCAAGCGCCTATAGTAAAAGGATTATATTTGAAACCATACAAAAAAGAATTAGGATTGTATTTACGACCTCAAAAAAATTACCCTTAACTACCACACCGAGCACTGACCAATATCGATCTGTCAAAGTACGTAAACAAGTTAAAAATTCCAAACCTCAGAGGTATTTTTATGCGAAACGGGTTACCGAAACGTATCCGTAAAAACAAATGTGGAATTCTGAATTTGGATGATACAGATGGGGAAGGTACGCAATGGACATCGTATGTTAAACGTTGTCGAATATATTATACTTTGATAGTATTGGTCATTTAAAACCCCCACTAGAACTCGTTCATTACTTTAAAAGTGATGGTAGCTTAAACGTTATTCGTTACAACTACGATGCTTTTCAGAAGCTAAATTCGTACAATTGTGGACATTTAGCGGTGAACTTTTTATATGATAACACTGCTTAACATTTCCTCAGTCTTACTGGGAATGTTGAGATGTCTCAAACATTCATCTTCTCCGCTACAACTTCTGTTTTAACTTCTCCTTTTAACCCTCCCATATATTTGGATCCTAAAAAGCAATGGGTGATGAGTTTGACAAATTTCGAAGCGTTTAATACTATTCCGAACGTAACGGATAAAAACCACGTGTTTAAAATTGGTGAAAGAATAATAAAGATACCTACAGGGTCATATGAGCTTACTGATATAGCTCAATATATTAATTCTCAAGTAAACGGTGAGTCTGTTAACATCGATCCGAATCATAACACCCTAAAATCGATTATAAAAGCCGATCACGACATTGACTTTACAGTTGAACACTCTATCGGAACATTGTTAGGGTTTAAGAATAGACTCTTAAAAGCTAAGGAACGTCACATATCTGATTTTCCAGTTAAAATTATCAAGGTTAACTCGCTAATGATAGAATGTAATATAATAACAGGGAATTATATTAATGGTACACCGGCCCATGTGATACATCAATTCTTTCCTAGTGTTCTTCCTGGATTCAAAATAATAGAAGCACCTGAAACTGCACCCTATTTACCAATTAATGTCAATACTATTTCAAACATTACCCTTAAAATATTGGATCAAGACGAGGACTTGGTTAATTTCCAAGGCGAAACCGTGACGATAGGACTTCATTTAAAGAGCGTCGATGATGGTGCTCAAATATAACACTCCTCGATGTTGCACTGATCGATCTGGCTATAAAAGATCGTGATGGAAGCGGAAAATGGTTAGTCAAGCATCGGTCACTACTCAGTTGACAAGGGGCAATCGCTTATTCTTGCAAACCTTAGGCCTTATTATCCCAAAATGAATGTACTAAATGTAAACGAAAAAGTGCTCGTCGATAACTCGATTGTTGAAGCTGAATTTCACACTCACCAACCTTATACCACTCGTTTTGAGAATAATGACGAAATTCGAATACCTATTCAAGAGGATATGTCCACTTTGCCTTCATGTAGTTATCTATATGTAGAAGGTACTGTACTGAAAGAAAATGGTAAACCATCAGCGAGTGGTAAATTTATAAACAATGGTATTGCACATCTTTTTAGTGAGATTCAGTACGAAATGAATGGAGTTGTGGTGGAATCGGTAACAAAATTTGGTCTAACAACCACCCTGAAAGCTTACCTTTCCCACAATTCGAACGAAAGCGTTAAGTTACAAAACGCTGGTTGATTTCCGTAGTACCAGCACCTTGCTAGATAGTAAAGGTAATTTTTGCGCCTGCATACCTTTATCAACACTGTTGGGGATTTTTGAAGACTATGGAAAGACTATTATGAACATTCGTCAAGAATTGGTATTAATTAGAAGCAATTCTGATCTCGATGCCCTAATATCCACCGATGCTAATGAAAAGCTTAAGGTTAACTTGCAAAAAATATATTGGCAAGTTCCACATATTCAACCAGGATTGGCGGAAGAATTATCATCAACAAAATATATTGGGAAAAATATTGACACTCAAGTGGCATTTAGAAGCTGGGAAACTCATATTTATCCCGCTGTACCGCAAACGGATAAGCATAGTTGGTCTATTAAAACATCGACCACTCTGGAAACTCCCCGATACGTTATCGTAGGGTTTCAAACCGATCGGCCTGATGGCCAGTTGCAGAAAGATATGAGCGCATTCGACACCTGCGATATTCAAAACCTGATGGTATTTTTAAATACGGAAAGGTATCCTTACGATCAATTAAATATTAATTATGCCGAAAATCGATTTGCTACTTTACAGGAAATGTATGTTAACTTTCAACGATCGTACTATGATAAACCTAACGAACCACTACTGGCTCCTGATAGATTTAAGGCACTTACCCCTCTAATCGTCATCGACTGTTCGCGACAGAAAGATTCCTTGCTAGGGAAAGCTGTCGTTCTTCGAGTTACTTTCAAAACCCACAAAAGCATTCCAGCGAACACTACTGCTTACTGTCGCATTTTGCACGATCGAGTATTTACGTATAACGCATTGACGAAGCAAGTACGACAACTATAAACGAAATGATTATATACATTTATTAGTACAGCAGCACGCATCGACCATGCTGTTTGTCGATGTCCAATGTTTCAAGACTTCCGACACAGACTTTGTGCCCAAGGAATTAGCCGTGTTTGATGGACATCACGTGTCTCACTACGTCTTCAAACCTCCGTTTACCTTTCGCAACTTACCTCCCAAGTTTCGCCAACAAGCTACTTGGTTAATACATAATCATCATTGTCTCGATTGGAATGAAGGATTCACTCCTCCGTTTATGTTTTCCATAATTCTTCAACGCTTGACTCGGCAGGCGGACACCGTTTACGTGAAGGGGTCTGAAAAGAGCAACTACATTCGACGTTTCGTGTCACAACAGGTGGTGGAGCTAGAAGAGGAACCAGCTCTCCAAGCTATGTCTCCATCATGCTTTTATCATCGCCATTCACTCTGCTATTGTGCATTAAGCAATGTATACTACTTACATAAAACTCATGTAATGGATTGTTCAGAATAAAGTTTTTTTAAATTCGTTAATGGTTTTATTAAAAACAACATATTAATTACAGCATTTATTCATTGGTACTACAAACTAATTTATGTTTGATACATGATTACTCACAATTAAACAAAATTTAACATTACACAATAGGGAGAAGAAGTGCATACGTCATACCGTGCCTGACGTCATAATTCTTTCCTCGCAACGCGCATGTTCGCATCGCTCTACTTCGCTGTAAACCGTTTGTTTGACAGTTTTGACACTGTTGACAGTTGGAAGAGAAAACGTGACGCTACTTTGTGAGGTTAAAATAATAGATAGGTACTATCACAAATAAAATATTGAAACAACAATGGGTGAAAGCCATTGGGTAAGTGTTTTTATAGCTTGTAAACATCCTTTTTAACACTATCAATAATCAGAAATGAAAATATAATGTGCCTTATTGAAGTACATGCGCGTTGCGAGGAAAGAATTATGACGTCAGGCACGGTATGACGTATGCACTTCTTCTCCCTATTAATTACATTTAACAATTACTATCATTTACTTCCCTAGTCAGATAACGCACTGGGATACTTGAGGCAGACAGGCGTGACGTCACAGTATAGCTATCTCTCTCTCACATGATTACTCACAATTAAATATATAACAATTACTATCATTTACTTCCCTAGTCAGATAATGCACCAAACCAGCAGGAAACCCGGCAGCAAGGTTGTCACGTGCACGTTGAGTTGCAGCAAACCATTCACTATATCATTCAACATTCTCCATCGTTTTACCAAAGACACTGCTATTCATCAATTTAAAAAAATCTTTTTCAAAACTGTTTTTAGCTAGGTTTCGTAGACGGGTATTTAAATCTATATAAGGCTTCAACCAAGGCGATTGATCAAATTTTAGAATCCTATGAATTTTTGTTAATACTAAACCGTGTTCCAAACACTGTTTTAGATTACGATAAAAAATTACATACTTGTATTTATTATACAAATTGGGGATGAGTTTTTGTTGTTTTTTTCCCGGTGGAGCCATTATCTCGGGACAAAATGGAAATTCATTCTGCGCATGATGTAAATTTTCACTAATTTTCAAATCCACTTCCAGGACAAAACCTTGGGGGGATTCGTCTGTAATTTGCATGACGTCAAAATCTTCAATTTCTCGCTCTGACAGCCACGTAAAGTTACCACGAGGTAAAAATTGTCGCATCGCAAATCCGTAAAGATTCGTGGCATCTAGATACATTATGAAGGAGCTGGGTCGTGAGGGATCATAATTTGGAAGAAATTTGTTATTTGCAATAGCTTTGAGTCCAACACACACGCTCAGCCCTCCTCGTATTGCTTTTATAAAAAAGTGTAACATGTCAATATCGTTTAACAACTCAAGCTCTACATCCGTATGTTTTAACATAGCCTCCCAACTCAAACTCGGCGCCGTGAAATATTGTGCAGGATCAAGATTATACTATTCAAGACACACCGATCGAAAATTCTCAAAAATATCCGTCAGTAGTAACACATCACACGTTAGGTATATATCGGAATATTCACCCAACGTTTTACATTCAAATAACTTCCACACATCGGACGCGCGTTTATAATCTTCTTCGCTTACATTTTCATTTCGGAGTTAATCATCTAATTTTGAAAAGTCGTCAACATACGCATAAGGAAAAACACCTTTTTTTCGCATTTGTCGAAATAGTTCACCAGAGCCAAATTTTCTTCTAATTTCTACACACTGTTCATCGGATAAATCTTTTCGTAATTTGTCTAAACTCGAACTCATAAATTTAAAACTGTCCAGAAACCTTAAACGAAAAAACACCTGCAATTTATCTTTCGCATCTCTTACCTCATCTACGACTTTAGTAAACGAAATGTATTTTCTTTATTTTGCGCAATGACTTCTATCTCCTCCTTTTCTAAGGCTAACTGTTTAATGAACAAATGCGAATCGTATCCACTCAAATTATGAAAAAAGATGGGTATAAACTTTGGAATTTGATAATGAAGATTGCAAGTTATATGGGCAGTCCCGCGAAAGCTACCACTAACGTGGCGTGGCAGTGGTCTCTAACTTTAACATCATTTTCAACCGACCCTTTACATATATGGCAGGTGGTAGCAGCTTGAAATTCGTTTTCTTCCTCCCCCGTTAAAGCCAAAGGTTGTTTCGGTTTTAGATAATCGTGATAAATACGTTTAATTTCCTCATTTAATTTTCTAGTAAGTTCTTTTGCAGCATCGCCCCTCCTGTAAATATAAAATTTCGAAAGCGAGTCATCGAAGGAACATTTTATATAAAACGGAAAAAAATACGGGATATGGTGCTGTGTGCGAACGGTAAATGCTTGACCATCATCTGGCACCGTAGTATGAACAGGCACTAACATTGACTCAAAATCGCAATATATGACAAACGGTAATTTTAACTGCTTAGACAAATTTTTGAACTTCAAAATATTCTCCGGAATTTCTTTTCCTACCTTATCTTTAATCAAACCAGTGCTTGGTAATTTAGCATAAACATGGGTACAATCATGTTGCGTGTGTCTCATTAATTTTGCAGGCGTCACGAAATATTGCAAACAACCATCACAAAAATATTTAGTTCCTTTGTGCTTGTTAATTTGTTTGTGCAATAACCTAGAAAAATTCTTAATCCAACAATAATGCCCATTTCCGTGATCGTCTTCTACAAATAAGAGATTTACATGTACTTCTCTTTTAATTTTTGAAAAATACAAAGGTCCAACTACCTCATACTTTACTACATTATCCTTGATAATCTTTTCCAAACCGTAAACGTTAACGGAAATTCGAGGATTATCGTTCAAAAACTTATCTATTTTTTTACTTTTACCGGAAAATCCACATTCGTCAAGTTCAATACCTCGTTGGGATCCGGATACGAGTTGCATCTGTGAGCACTTCCGTTAGGGGGCACAAGAGCGGATACCAAACTCCAAGCGAAGCATCGTTCATCATTATTCTGCACGTTAATGACAGCTCCCTTTGTTCGCATCTGTGGGGGTAGAGGGATGTAAGAAGAAGCACGTAGAGAATTAAACTTATTAACGTTTACTTCTAAAAACAGCCATCTAACTAATGTCCAACCTGGAAACATAAACGAAACACATAAGTTTTCACTTCCACATCGTTTTAAACGTCATACCTGACTCTCGCTCTGCAAATTCCTCAGACTTAGTAGCCAATATTTCAATCACACTTTCGTAATATCCCTCTAAATCAGAACCTGGACTGATAACAGAATTCTTTGTGTTGAAGGACTTGATATCTTCCAAACTCTTGGCTTCGAGAACGTAATATCCAAATAACTCCACATTTACTTTTATCGAGGTATTCTTATTAACCTCATTCCTCGGAACTTTGAACACTTTAGCTTTAATATCCTCCATAAACTCTGACGTATCCACATGATGTTCATTAGTGGAGATTCTGTAGCTAGCAATACGAGACTTAAATGCAGACTCCATAACAGCTATCCCCTCTTCCCCATCTAATGCTCGGGCAGCTTTTTCCTTGTGAACCTTAGTTCGCGCATGCGTTACATAGCTAGTACGCGGCATACTTTCCCTGCACGGTTCACAGAAGGCCAGAGTTAAAAGATATCATACTCAGCATAAAAAAATCTAAAGAGTATTTATCAAAAACCTTACCTGCAGGTGGAACCATTCGTGCTCGTTTTGGAGCTGGACCTTTCCCAGTGTTACCCTTGCAATATTTTTGTAGGTGGCGTTTAAGGGCATCCTTTCTCGAAAAGGATTTATTACACTTTTCACAATTGATCTAATACAAATGGATAGTTACTCGACGAGAAAGTGCATCGTCACACACACCAACATTTACATTCATCTCTCTAACTCTCTAAGGACTTTCAACCATTCATTCAACTCCTTCATACACCTTTTATGCAGTCTTTTATAACTCACACACATCATCAAACCAAGAGTCCTTAAACATCCTTTCATACTTACTCGCTAACCCTCTCAGCTGCTTCACCTTTCTAAGGGCCACTGCTCTGCGTCGTTTTCTTTCAATGTTGTTCAAAGTTGCTTGGTCGAGCGCGCCTTCCTCGACCAAGCCAGAGCAGGAACCTACACCTTTCCAGCTGGCAGGGGTAACGGGCCATTCCCGCTTCCATTCCTCGACATCACCTCCATCCACCCCTATTTTTGATGTGGACGAACGAGGCGATACCGCTCTGTTCTCAAGATCCACTGTGGATGTCGAAGGACGGGGCGATAGCGCTCTTTCTTGCACCACATCGGGAATCCACGAAATTGGTGACCACGACACCGGAGGAACAGCGACAGGAACACTTATATCCTCATATAAAGACGGATCGTTCACATCAATGATCTGCGCACACTGTCGCATTTGGGCTTCGTCCGGAAGAGGTGACGAAGGAAGTGCACATTCATTTCTTTCATGTTCATCCATCACATTCTCCATATTTTCAAGCAAAAGCAATCCAAACACTTGTTCCACTTCACAAACAAAACAATTATTCCCAACACACTCAAAAATCACTTAAAACAATCCTTTCAAACACTTAGAAATAACAAATAAAATAAAGGTGCAGTTGTCTGACTTTACTTTATAAAGGATAGCGTAGGAATGTGGTTTGCGATTATAAGTCTTTCCAGAAGTATGGGGCGTGGTTTAGAGGGTGGTCAAGTATAGAGGGGTGTGGTTCGGAGTGGGGGAAGAACAGAGCTAAAGTATTAAATGTAATTAAATTTTAATAAGGGGTCTTTATGACTAATTCATAACTTCCGTTATTAAAAGAGATCCGAACGAATTATGTATTCAAAATATTTTAAATTATACACCAGACAGGCAACTTTTGTGGAACCTTTGAATCAGGTGAAGAGAAATAGGAAGTTTCGTGTTCATTCTTGTTTATTTTCAAAAAGTTGAATGACGAGATTTTCTGAGTGTGGAAGAGGTGAACCAATCATATTGTCGAATCAATACAACGATTTTTAATGACTAACTACACTTACGTAGCGGGGTGGGTCAACTCATATGCACTCGGAATTTCGACGTGAAAGCTTCTCTGATTAAAGGTATACATTTATTATAACAATTTATTAATTTATTGTACAATATAAAATTGTGAAATATTTCGTAGATTGTTTTTCGTAGCAATGGTTATGTATTAATTGTTGTAATCTAAATGAATTAAACAAATAAATTATAATTTATAACTTTTGTGGACTTTCATTATAAGCAAAGAGAGAGAAGTGCAGCAAGAGAGGTGAGGTAGGTAGAGAGAGGGAAAGCTGAGAGGGAGGTGTGGCTTATAAAGGGAGGGGCCTGGAGAGGAGGAAGCAGAGAGGGGGAGTGGCTTCTAAAAGGGTGGGGCTTGAAAAGTGATAGGAGGTGAAATGAGAGTTCAAGGTTGTGTGGCCGCACTAAACCCATTTGTTCTCTACTTACAATAAATGTTATTTTTATTTACGTTTGTATTTAATAAACTTAATTAGTGTTAAATATTCATCAAGTGAATTGAAAGTGGTAAAAGCTAGCGCATTTTGAGCTTTTGTATATTGTTGGTTGCATAAACATACAGTAAATGGTTTAGGATGCTTATTTTAAAATGCAAATAGAATATTATACTGCATTTTAATTTAATATCACTGTAGGTATATTTAAAATAACTTTTATGTGATTATTTGGTATTTGTCAACAGCTTTATATTTGTTTGAGCATATATTCATATATACTACTTTTTTTGTAAACTGTATAATAAACTTTAATTTTTACTTTTTATTAAACCGTTTCTAATTTATTTACCTGGCTGTTTAAATTCATTATATTTCATCAAAGCAAATTTATGTAAAAAAGGCTTACACAGACTGTTTTTAAATCAGCTAAGTACTTATTTACTGAACACGATCAATTAAAAAACACATTTGATGCAAAAACTGCATCATAAGTATGTTAAATTACATAAACCCTCATAATTCTAAATGTAAAAGTAACTTACGAATATTTTATTGCGAATTAAAATGCTTGAGGCTGAAATTTTCAAAACACAATTTTGTCGTATATGCCTTTCTTCCGGAAATGGCCTCACTTGCGGAAGTTTCTTGTGCATTTTATGGATTCTTAATCTTGTAGTTTGGTGCAAGATGTTATTAAAACTACAGTATACGTATTCACGACATTCACTAATCAAAACTGGTAAAAATAGACAACTATTTTATTTATGAAGCATTAGTTAGCATAGGTGAGTTTGCGATTTGATATTTATTTGTAACAATATTTCGCGTGAAAAAGTGCTTACTAATTTCTAAAATCATGGGTTTTTATTTCGAATGTTAATATTTAGGTTGTTACGTGCTATTTCCGTAGCACCCTGTATAGCTATGCTTTTGTGTTAAGTTGTATAGCGTTTAGGGATTTTCGCATTTTTTCTCCTTGTAGTTGCCATTTTGTATGGAACTAACGTCCGGTTGTTTTCGATAAGAGATTTTGTCACTTGGTTCGATCCGCTCGTGAAGCTAGAATTTCCTTGAAGAATCTTTTCGTGGACGTCGCCGTTTAATTAATCTCTGCCCTTATGTTGTGTATTGGGAATTGACTTAGTGCAGATTTGTGATTAATTTGTGGCGATAGTTTTTCCAATTTAGTTTGGAAGCTGCTATGGGATATTTTCAACTGTTATTTTGAGGTTATGGAAGCTCACGTGCTCGTAAGTGTTTTATAGGTTAACTTTCCTATCATTCATTCTCTTATACTTAATTCTTTTGATAGGTTTCGATTTATATTCGTCGTTAGCAGCATTTGGAGGCGACGTAATTATCTCTTAAGGTCACACTTCACCGAAGGTATTTATAAAGTGTTCGTTAGTGCATTCTGGTAATTTGATTCTATTTGTTACAGACCTTTTTTTATTTTGGGTTTATCTTTACTCATTTTATAACTTCCTGGTTGTCTTACAACAATTACATACACTACGTTATATATTTGGGTTGTTACAAGACCATTACGCAGATTTGGTTGGTGTTGCCTCGTTCGATCACGCTACGTTCGACCTGGTTGATGACGTTCCTCTTCAGTTTGAAGACACCGTATCGTGAGTCAGTTATAATATAGCAACTGGTTACAACAACAATAACGTTTGACAACCCTTTATTATATATATAAACATTTCTGTATATTTGTATGTTATAAATTTATGAGTTAAATGGTTTTTCCCCAGTGTGCGTGTAGCACTCATATCTAGTATCTGTTTGATATATATAATTTTGTCACATATTGTTTACTGTATGATATTGCTAGGAATATTTGCAAGTGAGTACGTATGATTTTGCTCCGTAATGAATTGGTTAAAGAATTAAATTCTGAGGTTACGATTGCGCAATCTACATCACAGGTATTCGCGTTAATTTACCGTGCCAGCTACATTTTTGAGGCTTGTAGTTAAGCCAGATTTAGAGTAAATAAATTGCTCGCATTAATCCTTTCCCCTTTCAATTTGTGTATAGAAAACAATACAAACAAACAATTTGTTTTATTTATAATAAAGCACTGTACATCCCTTACTTGACGACTTATTATTTGTATGTTTGGTATTTGGAGTTTATATTTTCAGCAATCGAAGAGCCATTATTGGGAAAAGTCGACCACATTGGTAGTAGTCGCAAATGTGTTGTTCTTTTCAGATTTTGTCGGCCAATACTGTAGCTATTTTAGACGATTCTTTGTGCCCATTACAGAAGACCTTTAGTAAGACCCACGACCTCCCACTAGTTAGCTGGCAGCCGACAGATTTAACTGCGGTTAAAGGTTGTTACGGTTTCCCAATAAGCAGTCCCCATTTTGTGGGTAACAAGGTTACAAAAAACTTGTTTCGACATTTAAACATGTGTGACTGAAAATAATTTGGATCAGTTTTGATTTACGTTAGTTATATTTCATTTTTAACAAATCAAAGGATTATTATAATAGCTATTCTTTTAGTTTATGCATTGCTAACAAGTAAAATCACGACGGACGTATAAAAAACAGATATAGGCATATCTTAAATTCCTTGAGTTCAGTTCAATTATTCAAACAGCTAAAAATTTTAATTTCATTATAAGAAAAGAAAACGAATCGTGGACATTCTCTTATCCAAATACTACAAACCAAACTTATTTGTTTATTTCACTATCCGTTACCCACCTGCCGATAAGCTTTTTGTTAGTATTGGAGGATGTGTAGTTTTAAATAGTTAACACCTAATAGAGGAAAATGTCCTTTACAATCCACTCTGTTCAAAAGTACCGTATTAGCCCGAATATAAGACGATACAGATTCCGAATACCATTTTTTACCGAAGAAACCAGAAAGAAGTACATATTTCTAAGACTCCGATTACAAGATGACATGCAACTTTACGAAAAAGAAAATCAAACCTCCAAAAGATTTGGTTGTTGTAATCGTCATCATTTTGCATTTTGCTAAGCCTAACTATCTATGATGCGCGATTCGCAAATTTGAGAATAATGTGTATACTTGTGTGCGATAAAATTTAATGCGGTTCGTCCACTTGGCGGAAAACTGCCTGCATCAAAGGAATTTTTTGGTCGCGAATCATGTATGAACTTAGTGTGCATAATGTATAATGCATAATCTCGCATATTCTGTACACTTTACCTTTGCTACATGACGAACCACACCAACTACTCATATGCATCGCGAATTGACGCATAGTGAGTATCCGGCTTAACGCTAAACCTGTTAAGCTAAACAGGTGGCAGACTAGATACCGCCGGAGCCGGTACAACTGGCCGATTCGTTTAGTATAAGTGGGCAATTCGAGAGCTTATTGTTTAGTCTTTTCATTCACGAAAATCGAAAGCTCCGAATATAAGACGTCCTTTGTTTTTAATGATATTTTTGGGAAAAAACCTAGTCTTATATTAGGATTTATACGTATATATTTTTTATATTTTCGAGTTGATATCCTGCAGCTCCCGATAGTATCGATTTAGAGTGTATTTGGATTCACATTTTTTACTGTGTAAATTTTCTGTTGTGAAAATCAATTTTTCATTTCATTTCACTCCCGGCCTGTTTGTGGTACATTCTGAATTTATATTTGAGTTACCTGAACCTCAGTTAAGTTACCTGAACACTGAATTTAATGATTACTTACCATTTAGAGACATAAACAATCATCAAACAAACGAAATATTTAGATTTTTGGTGGAATTAGAAACTAAACACAGAGTGGATACACATTTACATAACTTTGTTTCTGAAAAAATCGACGAAACAGCTAAAAAACTGACCGAATCAAAAAACGTAATGAAGAGAGTCATGAAGAAGACATTATTATCAGCACTCAATATCCAAGTGACTAAAAATAAGTTAAAAACGTTGGAGGAGAATCCTTTTTTTTCGTTATTTGTTCACTTATCATTTCCTTCTCTCAGAATATATTTCTTGAGCGCGTACAAACGTGAGTATTTAATAACAAATGCACCCCTTACATATTAGTTGGAAAAATAACTCGGTATTTGAGAGGAGACGTAACAGGGAAACAAAAGCAGGGGATATTTTGTGCAATTGTGTGAAAATCATAAACTTCTTTCGACTATAACTATCGAAAAGGCATTATTTTATAAAAACGTATTTAGGATTTTTTTGCAACTTTTATAACTATACAAGGTTGAACATAACTCTTTAACTCACCGTAAAACTAACCATGGACGAGATAATCGCGAAAAACCGTCTTTTGTTTCCTTTCTTCGTCTCTACAATTTCGATTCTTGTTGTATAAATGCTGTAGTAGAATTTGAATTGACAATTTTAACACGACAGTATTTATTAATTTTAATAAACATGGAATGGCAAATCTTTTTGCAAATTCCACAATAAATTTTGTAATTGTTTCCCTTGATCCAATAAATAATTCAATGACTTCAATATTTTCCAAATTGCATTTACTTTTGAAAAAGGTCGCTGACGATTCATATTTTGCTGTTTTCTCTAAATCTATAACTCTGGTCTTATTTTGCGACTTTTTAAAGCAAATAGTAGGATCGATAATAAAACAAATTTTGTTTTCCCCGTCCATAGCCAAAATGTTCACCCTGATTTAACTATGTCGGGAGTAACGTATTATACTCGTAAGATCCCAAGACGTGAGCTCACCTTTCAATTTCAGTACAATGTCTGCACTGGATACCGTCTTGTGATCTCCCAGGTGTAACACGAATACTACAAACATTATTAGTCATTTTTATTCCGTCCTTCCATTTGGATGACGATAAACCTTTAGATGTTCTGATCCAATATTTGCTAGAGTGTACTCCTCAAATAATTCAACACCACATTCTTTTTGTTTAAGATTCTTCCATTAGTTGAATTCCTATTGTCTTAGGATTTCTCTAAGCTTTTTCCCCGATAGTGTCCATTTTTCTGTACTCAGTTTAACTTTGTTAATATTCAGTTTTTCTAAACAATAATTACTTTCTTATTCGAGATAGAAAGTTGATGATTATTATCTATTATGTTTCACTTCTTGCATGAATTAAACCTTTGGATAAATGCTTTCCAGGAGGATTTAAATAAACCAAGCCCCTTAGCTTTAGTTGAACTATAGAGCATGCTAGCTGGAATATCTGATGGCAAATTTAGGATTTCTTTAATGGCAGATTTAGTAATTTTGTCGATATTATTTAGAAAATATTGGGGAATTTCGTTAGAACTGTATAGATTGCAGAATAAATAAGAACATCTTTTCCAAATGAGACAACAAGTATTTTTAACATCTTTCCCCATAGGTATTGACTCGTAATACCATTAAATCTTAAAGGTTTCTTCTAAATGTAAATGGGATGACCGAAGTTTTGTGGATTAACCCTTCTAAAGTCCGTCTTCAAGAAACCCCTCTCCACGGTATTCAGGGATTGTTGCATCCAATTTTCCTATAATTTTCCATTTATGAGTAAGGTTATATCATCAGCATATTCTTGCGCATATGCCCCGCTCGCATTCAATTGAACGAGAAGATCTTCCAAGGCTTCAAAAGAAAGGCGAAACTATGCCTCCTTGAGGGCATCCCTTAGTGTCGATTACCTCCTCGGTAGTATCTCCAAGGATTAATCTTATTTTCTATTTTTTAGCGCGACTGTGACTCAATGTGTTAACGATTGGTGTACACGTCGCTCAACCATTGCTGTAGTAATTGAGTCAAAGGCTGTATTGTCGAAAGCTTCTTCTATATCTAAAAATGGTCCCAGAGCAATCTCCCGGTTGTCAGTTGCTCTTTGCATTCTTATAGTTAGTTCATGTAAGGCTAGCTAGCACACATGATTTATCCGATTATTATGAGAATTGGTTTCGAGGTAGAGAAAAGTCCCTCAACCGTTTTTCCCAATATAACACCAAAAGTCTCATAGGAGATGGAAAACTTGGTATGTTCATTACAGACTTGAAGCGATTAAGGTAATATTCACATTTCCTTTGCGTATTCAGAATTGCGAATTCAGAAGTTGATTAAACAAACAAATCAAAACATAATACTGTTACGGTATACGGAAGTTTGAAAACCGAAAGGTGAAAGTGTATATCACAGTACGCACTTCACAAACCACTACAGACTGAATTAAAAAGATTATGAATCGTGAACAAAAATTTGCTCTAATCGTTTACAAAATTTGACGATATTTATTTTAAGATGTCGAAAAGTACTAGCGGTCAAACTGTTTATTTTGCAATACAATACATTGTGGTATCTTTGGTAATAAGATGTTTCGTGTGAAAGAAGGATGCCATATTTATTAAACAATAAGTACATAGTATAACAAGAATATTAAAGTTTTGTTTATTGTTTCCAGCCTTACTTTGTGGAACTCCATAATCATGAAATAAATAAAGATTAGTAAAAAGTTTCACAGTATTTATTAAGAGGGTAATGTACGGTCGGCTAGAGAGTGGTTTGCAGAGGCTTACGCGTTCAAGTGATTCAGCCTAATTTTTAAACTAATCGTCTATTTGTTGCAATAAATCAAGAGATGAAATATCAAGCATCAAATACTTTATGATTTTTAAAAAAATAATTACCGACACCCAACTTCGAAATTTCATAATTTTGTCTATATGTACTGGAAAAATCTAATAAGAATTGTTTGTTCAAAGCATAATTTTCTGCTGTTTGCATGTAGATAAACTATTTAGCTTTGCATAATCAGCTGCACTTTCACAAAAATTCGAAACTTAACGAAATAACATATGAACAACGGAAGTATGTTTCTCTAATTTTCATTATTACACGTTGCCTATACCACCGGGCAAACTACAAGATTTTACATCTTGAAGCAACATTCCGCCTCTTAGTGCGTTCGGGATTTCTGGGCAGCGGCATATATAAATATTTCATTGAAATCGGATCGGACTTCGTAGTGTAGTATTTATTTTTTATTTACTATTTATTCTTTATCAAAAACAAATAATTTTGGAAAGTCATATAAATATTATCAGAAATTTATTGGAATTCACAAAGAAATCAAAAAAATCAGAGAGCGCCGTGGAAACTGACTTTTTTGTTTCTACTTAGACATAATGATTGTGGAAATAATTATAATGTAAATATAAAAATAATCATGAGAAATAATGAAAATATAATTTTATAATTGTGATGATGAATATAAATATACCGTAATAATATAATAAATTGATAAAAATAAAAGGCCAAAACGTAGACATAATGAGAAATAACAAATTCTAAAATTTCCAAAGATGACTTGAAATTGAAATTGAAAGAACACTTAATTATTTTGCACAAAACAGTGTTATATTTAATATGAGGCAAATAGACATCAAACAGAACCAACTGCAAGAGTCATGGAGAAAAAGAACTAGAATTTAATGTTAAAATACGATATTTAAGGAACAGAAGACTACTACTTTGTTAACAAGCTAATCACATTATTATTACCCTCTTTTCGCCCTATCATAATAAGCTCGAAGTAACAATTAAATTTACTTAAGGTGATTTTAAGAACTTTAAAAAATAATATAACGTAAAATATACCATAACCTAAAAGAATATTTGAAACAAAACATCAGTAACATAAAAAACAATAGGAACAGATTAGTGTCTTGCTGCCTTCCATAATTTTTTGATCACATGGACAGATGGACTGATGTTGAATTTATCTTCACCTTTAAGAAATATAGGTGTTATGAATTCAGGTGTCACCCGTTCAGCAGCGTGCGGTGAATACGAAACAGTGGAAGCAGTCACGATACGACGCACCAGTGGACATCTAAACACGCTTCTTATTCTTTCCAAAAATTTCATGGACACATCTCCGTTTGAAAAAGTATTTAAAATTCATATCTTATAGGAATTTCCAAGATTTTCAGCAAAGATCTATACCGTATGTGTGGGTGTGTTTTCATTTTCACTGTCACTATTTTTGCAACATCTGACATTTCCTTTCCTAGTTCATTGCTTTCAATCGTTTCACTGTCAGAAACTTGTCTTCCTTTCATTTCATTTGGTTTGTCTTTTTTGTCTGTAATTTAGTTTCTAATGGTAGTTCCTTGCTAGCTTTCTTTGCTTCATTTACTGCGTTATTGGTTTTTTCTTGGTCATCATTTTCTTGTTGCCCATCAAGACTGTTTTTATGGCCAAAGCTTATGCCACTGTCACTACTCTCCATTACCATTTGCATTTCATTTTCTAATTAGTCAACACTTTTCACTCATCACTGTCATCACTTTTGATTTTAGAAATTTTCTTAACAAGCCTTGGATTTGGGTTGTTATTATTTGTCACTGTTTTTTTAGTACTTTTGGTAACTAATTTCTTTGTTTCCTTGCTTTCTGTGGTTGTTTTTCTCTTAGTGTATTTATTTTCTTGTCGACGTTCCTCTTCTTAGCGGTCCTCCGTATTTAAGTTGTTTCAATCTTATTTGTTTTTCCTTAGGCTCAGGAGGTTTGGAATTCTGCATGTTATATTTCAAGGTGTTTATAAACAAGTCTATTGTACTTTTCTTAGGTTCAACAATTTCCTGTGTTAGGATATTTGGATTGGTTCCACTTCCACAAGAAATAGTTTTTGGAACTGTTTATAGACTCAACATTTTATGTTGGGGCAACTACGATGTTTCTTTCTATGTCTGATGTTGGGAAGGTTCAAGGTTCAAAGGTTCAAGTATGATACTCGACCTTTTTGTATCGGCTTGAATTCCATTTTGGAACTAGTAGAAGAGTGCGTGTCATCAACTTCCTTAGATTGGTTTACGCCAGCTTCCTGTCGAATTGTGCCATTATCTGTCGGATATGTAGATTGGGCCCTTTTAGTTTCCTGCTTAATAGAATCTGAATCTTGTTAGAGCTGCCTGGTCAAAATCGGATTATGGGAATTTTGTTCGACCTACTGTAAGGGAGCCCGTTCCATAAAATCCAGAGATAATGATGTCATCTAACATGAGCAAACGAGCATATGGATTATTTGAAGAGGTTATGCTGGTTGGTCCTGGTATTCCCTCCAAATTATTCTGTGTAAATGAAATAAGCGGCTTGAGAGCAGATGGCGCCAGACAGTTGAATAGGTAAAATTTAAAACTGCTTTTAAATTTTCTAAAACACTACCGACACTGTAATTGTGGTTAGCTTTCCCAATTATTTCTGTTCCCATTTAGCCGAATTGACCTTAGTTATATGTGGGTGTTGATGTTAGGATGTACTTAGTTGTGAATTTCTGAAAAATGAATGTCATCACTCACCTTGCTCCAATTAGGAACGTCTGACGATCTTAATACTAACCTCCCTCCTTGGTGGTCCTCAATTTTAAATTACACTGCAATTACAAAAGAAAGACACAAGGAGCACCACTGTCATAACCGCCATCATCATTGCCTCATTTCACGTAATCAACAATACTATCATCATCCTCACTCAAGTCTACTATCAAAAAAGGTAATGAAAGGAAAGTATAGTTCATAATAAGCTAATAAAAAGAAAGGGTTGATACCTCAAAGGAACCGTTTTCGTGCTTCAAAATAGGCGAATTCGGACCTGAAACAAAACGATTGGTGTGCCTGGAACCGTCAGGATTTCGTGATGGAAAAAGATCAAAGCTTTGTGCCTGACATCCTCAGGACTTCGTGGCTGAAACCAAGAATGGCTAGTGTGCCTGGAACAAACAACCATTAGAGTACCTGAAAACTTCAGGTCTTCGTGCTTCAGAAGCGTCAGCTTCTTATTTAAAATAGAATAGATAGAATTAGGACAGACAAGAAGAGTAGCTATTCTTGGCTCTAGGTACAGCTTCTGAGGCTCTTATAGCTTTTCTAAATCTTATAGTAAGTTACCTTATTATCAATGTACTCATTAAGTAGTAATATTTTCTATAAGGCTTAAACAAGTGCAATCCCTTAAATACCGTACAACAGCAAAAGTAATAACAATCACAAACATGAAGAGAAGGTAATACACAAGGCAATAAATAGTAACTTAATAATAAATCACACATCTCAGCACAAAAATACCAAAACAAAAGACATATCAATCACAGTCAAAGGTTTACAAATATCTTCCTATCTTACTGTATCCATCCACCGAGGCAACAATTATTTAATCTGGATGACGGTATAAACAAACTTCGACTGTTGCACGGTATTTAAGAGAAGGCATTCGTTTACGCCTATAGAAAATAACATTGATAACAGTGGCGGCTCGTGCCAATGTTGAGTGGTAGGGCCAACCTCGACCCAACGTCCTAATATTCCCCACCCCTTTTCAATTAAAAGTAAAAATCTCATTAAACTCACCTAAGTCTGAAGTTAGGTGGCAGGTAGTTTTGTATTTTCGTCGGAATTGCACAAATTCAGTTTTAAATAGCACGCACACAAAAACACGAATGTTAAAGTATTAAAAACTTATAAACTAAAACTGTTACGTGTGTCAAATACCTAAAGTTTTAAATAAAAAGTTACGTGTCACTATAATTAAAGTCCATTCTCCGTTCTTTTCGATTTGCAAATCGGCCAATAACTTGTTGATTGAAATTTTCAATATTATTTATGAAAGCTTTTTCTGCCGATAGCATTCCTAATGCACTTAATCACTCTTCTTTCATCGAATTTCGTAGAAATGTCTTGATTCGCTTTAACATCGAGAAACATCTTTCTGCTTCGGCCGTTGACATTGACGTTGTTATTAATACTTCCAAAAGTTTACGCGTTTCTTGAAAAGTATCACGCATTTCTTCTTGCGAACTCAATGATAAAAGAGAAAGAGTCCCTGAAACACATTGCAGTTCTTCTTTTTCGTAAATAACCTGAAGTTCAGTTTTTAACCTATTTTTGCCAAAAAAGAATAAGCACCGACTACTTGAAAAAAGGTTTTCGGAAAATCTTTTGCCGTAATCTCCAAACTTTTCTAATAAAAATAAATTGGTTGCTAACAGATGCCCAGTAAAACTAAATCTATAGTTCTTATTTGTTGTATAATAACATCACATATTTCAATTGCTTCTCTTTTTTTCTCTAATGAAAACGGTACAAGAGTGCGAGATTTCTTTCGGGGAAGTGTTTCATTGACTGAAAACTCTAAATCAATATTTTCAATGATCTGGTCCATTTGATCTCGTATTTTTTAAATTTCATTTTCAAAATGTTGTAAATCTTGTTTAACTTTAACTGAGTCGGTATTTTTTTCTGCAATTGTTTAAAAATTATTTCCACATGTGGCATTATTTTATGAAAAACTGTTAACCAAAAAATAAAGTCTTTGTTCTGCAGTCGAAGTTTGTAGGCACCAGCTTGTTCAATTGTGGAATCAAACTTAATATGTTCACTGTTTTCTAATCTTTCCATGACATCTATTAGTTCTTTTCTGTATTCATAAACAGTGTTAACTTCCTCGAGAATAAAAATTCCATCTGGTCTGATGCTGTTCATTTTTGGTAACACAAAAAAAATACACTCAATAACACAATAACTCGATACAGTAAAACAGTACATGAAAGTTTAAAAACTACAACTGCCAACGAAACGTAAAAGCACGCACCCCGCAAAACTAATAACAGTAATAACACTGGCAAGAAATACGAACGCAGTGCCTTCACAAGCTTGGCCCGAACGTGTTGGAAATCGCGCGTATTTCTGATCTTTTCCGCTTGCTTCCAGACACCCGCAAAGACCAACACATGCATGCACCAACGTATGCATTGTACCGGGCCAGATAAAACTGGCCCGGCACTCGGAGGTAACAGTACGGGAAATTAGAAATTCATGAATATCTTCGTTTTACGAAGTAAATTAATAGTTACAATTCTAAAAAAGAATATATTATTTAAAAAAAAGAGGAATTTTTACTAATAATTTTGACTGAAATAGAAAATAACAAATATACAAATAATATGGAAAAATCTTAAGTAAAAACCAGATTTTCGGTTTGTTTATATTTCTTTTCTCAACAACCGTTTAGTGAATGTTTATAAAACTATGCAAAATCGGTTCTATGGAGTTCAAGTTACGTAATTGGAAAATTTGGGACACATGGTAGCTTTTTTCCTGTAATTGAAGTGATTTTATTCTATTATGTGAGCGAATCTCCATAAGATAACATGTAAAATTACAGTTACTTTAAATTGCAATAACTTTTAAACGACTTTTAGTCAATCGGATTGAAATTTTCACTGTAGTTTTAGCAATAAATGAGGAACATTCTACTAAATTTTTGTTCGTTTTGTTTTTTGAAATACTAAGACTTGTCAATGATTAATTTGTGATATCGTTGCCATAATTTGTAATGGTAGGGCCATGGCCCCTTGGCTCTTTATGAGGAGCCGCCACTGATTGATAATAAGGCAGTTTGCATGCTATAACATTCGGAGAAAATACATGTTTCAGAATTCGTGTGAGGTGTAACGAGTAGCTATATTTTCTATATGTCCTGATCTTAAATTTTCCATTTTAGGCAAGACGTTATAGCTTCTGAAGCACGAAGTCCTGGTTTTAGGCACAAAGCCTTGGGCTTTTTCCACCCATGAAGTCCTGAGGGTTTCAGGGATAAAGCTTTGAGCTATTTCCATCCATTAAGTCCTGAAGGTTTCAGGCACAAGGCCTTGAGCCTTTTCCATTATGAAGTCCTGAAAGTTTCAGGAATGAAGTTCTGAGGGATTTAGGATAAAGCTTTGAAATCTTTCCATCCATGAAGTCCTGAGTGTCTTGATGAATCACGGAGACGGTTCTGTGAGGTATCAACCCTTTCTCTATTACTTAATTTTTAACTATAGTTACTTCCCTTTCATTGCTAAACTTACTTGATAGTAGACTCAGGTCTACTATCAACACAGATGTTGCTGATGATTTACTGAGTGTGTTTGAGAAAGTGAAACGAGGCAGTGATGTTGGTGGTGGTTATAACAGAGGTGCTCCTTGTGTTTTTATTTTGTAATCGCAGTGTAATTTAAAATTGAGGGCCATCAGGCGGGCTTTAGTATTAAAACCGTAAGACGTTCCTAAGTGGAGTAAGGTGAGTGATGACTTATTCATTTTGGGAAATTCACAACTACATCGCCTCTCATATGTAAGCTAATAGATACTTAACTGAAGGATCGCAGATGAGATCATAAAATCCTAAGGTTTATAATAATTAAGTGACAAGTTATAACTTTAATTACTAATTGATTCGCCACGGTCCAAAAGAGGCCTTACAATATTATAAAGCATCAAAGAATGAAAAGAAAAATGAAGGAAAGGCAGAAAGAAACTGGTTTAAACAAAGCATTACAAATCCAAGGAGTAGGTACCTACCATACGTCAATACCATTTGGCGGTACAATTTCTAAGGCCAATGGTTGTCTAAAATGCAGACACTTAATTATATTTGTAGGGTATCTCGTCATATTCATTATTTCTATAATTATTTTTATTATTATGTATTACACATAACAACGTTCCACTATTAATAGGGTTGCCAAATGACAAAGTATAACAAAACAAAACAGTTTTTAACAATAAATTAATTTTTATTAATATTTAGTAATACAAAGATTTTGTATTATAATTATGTATTTTTAGAATAAAGTATGTTGATATAAAATGGATAGCATGCCCTCTGATTTTTTAAATGCATGTTTGACCGATTTGGAGTGCTTGTCTCACTACATTGTTATTATTCTATATTAAAGTTTTGCCGCTTCTTTCTTTATTAGCAGTCTAGTATGTGGCCAGAGGCAATAGGAGATCGATTACTCATGCTCTGTCTCTTTCATAACTTTGTGTATTTTATTACCTCCTGACTGATAATATTTACATTAACCCCTTAAAATATAACCTGACAATATTGTTTCAACAGCTAAGCTGTCATTATCAAAGGTAATATAAATATAAACAAACACGTCGCTAAGGTAGATACAAAAATAGGTAACTAGATAAAAAGATAAAAATAATAATAATCAGAATTAACTATCTAACACTTCCAGTAACGGAGCATAACTGAGCTCAAGTTGTTCATTCATTAAACAGTTTGTGTTTGTATATCTCAAAGGCTTCTAAAATGTCTAATTTGCGTTTTTATTACAAAAATGTAGGAATTTAATATTATTTTGAGGAGTCATTGTGATTTTGTTCTAAAAGGTGTTTGGCATAATTTGATTTTTCAGAATGTTTATTTTTGTAATGACGTACGTGTTCTTTATATCTTATGTCAAAATTTCTAAGTGTTTGTCCAATATATACTGAAATACAAAAAGAACTATTTAATCGGTAAATGCCCGATTTCATGATATCATGTGTTCTGTCTTTAGCATTAAATAAAAATGAAAGTGTTAGTGTTGGTTTTAAATGTTATTTTATAATTGTTGGT
Source organism: Agrypnus murinus (assembly GCA_929113105.1). Taxonomy (NCBI): domain Eukaryota; kingdom Metazoa; phylum Arthropoda; class Insecta; order Coleoptera; family Elateridae; genus Agrypnus; species Agrypnus murinus. The sequence continues at coordinate 88,537,254 of OV816024.1, forward strand.
TTTTCTTAGAATATGTGCAATTTTTTCTGATATTTTGCCAAAATATGGTATAGATATGAAATTTGTGTCTTCTGTTTGATTGTCAAAGGCATATATTCTTTTGATAGCTAACCTTTAATCTTTTTGTTTAGTTAAAGTGTCAATCATGTTCGGATTGTAATGATTTGCATGTGCTAGTTGTATAATGGTTGATATCTCTTTGCTTAAATCTGGCTTTGTTAGTGGAATAGTTAAAGCTCTGTGTACTAATGATCTGTAGGCTGCTATTGTATGTGCTTTATGGTGACAAGATTAATTTGGTATTGGTATGTCTGTTTGTGTTGGTTTTCTGTATACGGAAAAGTCAAATAGATTGTGTGCGTTAATCTTGATATTTAAGTCTAGGAGGTTTATAGCCCTGTTTTGTTCTGTTTCTAGTGTAAAATTTATGTTCGATATTTATTTAAGTAAAGAAAATTGTAATCCTTGGGATTGCACAATAAACCAAAGTGGCGAAATACGATGCACATTTTAATTCTATAAATTATCAAAAAGGAAAACTTACCGTCTCTTGTTGCGTTAATAAATATCTGTCATTTCTTAGATTTTATACTAGTCCATCCTGGTCCGAAAACTAGTAAACCGAGAGTCTCCGTTTTCAAATCAGTTTAATCTTAATAAAATTCTCGTGTCGTATACTTAGAACAAATTGATAACTTTTTTAATGGTTTCTTTAAAAAACGAAAGCAAACGCTTGGCTCATTAATTGTTTGATTTGTTAATCTTGAAAATATGAAAAAAATAGTAAATTAATAATGTTATTAAGAGTTATTATGTTATTAATAATGTTATTAATGAAGTTGTAAAGATATTTACTTTTTTATCTAAGCAGATGGCATGTCCTTGATCAAAACTATTACTGAGTTGTATTAATGGCTTGTAGCATATTTCTAAATTGTGCTTAGGGTAATTATTTTCTGAAAACATGACCACTATAGCTGTACTTTTCCTCTACTGTACTTTTCTTCATTCGAAAGTGCGCCACAAATTCTTCTTCACTGCATGTGTATGCAATGTATCGAGAAAATCTTTAACTTTTGTCCCTGTCGAATTTTCTATTTGAAATTTGTGTTTTTTTTCGTTAATGTTTCTGTTTAGCAAAATTCCGATACCTAAGGCAGCATCCTTATCATCATCACCGAATGCTAATATGTATTTTAGCTCAATTTAAAATTTTTATTTCTCTTTTCTGTACTGTCAAAATTGATACCTGACATTTTGATTATGGACGTTCAGTAAATCAGCAGTCTAATGTTACATGTCAGCGCTTCAAGCGCTTTATGAATATAAAGCGATGATTTATTTTAAACGATTTTAAATCTAAGACGGCTCTGAAAGCTGCTGCGGCGCTGCATTTCCAGCGGTGTGTTAGTGGTGTATTTCCACCCATAGGGTGTGTCCAACACACCTTGACCAATATTATATAAACTGAAAGACAAATTAAATGAGACTCGTATAGGTACTTAGAAAATCAGCTGCGCGCTCAGGTGATTGTTGGGTTGCCTAAATATATCAGGACGTAACTTAAACTTAAACTGAAATATTTCTGATGCAATTTATTTTCAAATTTCATCAATTTCACCGGTTTTATTTGAATTAGGAACAAGAATTAGTCATACAAATATTTAAATTATATAAAAATCACTATAATGACGCTAACTAACTATTATAGAAATAATCTCTACCTAATGTTATACCTTTAGATTATTTCTTTTCAACAGTAGGATCATAAGTGCTCAACTCTTGTCGGCAAGATTTTTATTTTGTATGAGCATTGGTTGCTTGGCAATTAAACGAGATCAAATTGACGAAAAGACCCGAGCGCGGAGCACGAGGGTTCTTTTCCCAAGAATTTGATCGAGTTTAATTGCCTTTTAGCAATCAATGCGAATAAAAAAAATAAAAATCTTGCCTGACAAGAGTTGAGAACGAATGATCTTCGGTTGGAGAATTAACTGAATGAAGCGTTAAATACGTCAAATTGTTTGCAGCTGCTTGCGTTTGGTGTTCCTCGCTTCTCGTGCAGCTTTGAAGACTATATCCGAGAATGGGTCAATTCTTCTATTATATTTGTTAAAATATAAGTCTTGCACTAACTTGGCGGTTGTATTCCATATCGTTTTGACAGAAGATTCCTTATAATCTTCTCCATTACGTTTCCGCATATTAAATGCATAATCTTTTAAAATACTTGCAATCATATCAGTGGACAAAGATTCGCTTAATTCATATTTGCGTTGTTGGCAAAATTCTGCAAATTGATTCCACACACTTTCTCTACACTGAGTTGTCTTTCTCGGAATCGAATTTTGAATGTTTTCATTAATTGAAGCGTCAGGAATGTTGCCGAAGCGCGACATTTTTACTTTGGTCAAAATGACATTTGATTTTTTAAATATTAATGGTTGCTAAAATAATGCTAAAACAATGAGGTAGCGGCAAGAAAAGTAGCATACATTCTTTTCAGTTAAAGAAATCATTTCTAACTTGTGATTGGTGCATGTGACACTGTTTTTAATGTCTCATTGGTCTACAACACTATGAAGTTAATTATCAAATTAAATCCGTAAAATAGCGGAAAGTTTAATTTTTCTTGTTAAGTTTGCAGCTTTATAGGTGATTCTATATCAAAACATGTTTTTAATTAAATAAGATCCTAATTTTAGTTATTAATATGAAAAACTGAAAAACACAAGATGTAATTATAAGAAGAGATATGTAAGACGATCATAAAGGCAAAGCGGGTGTGGCTCAATGGCAAAATACCGTGTCTCTGTGCAACAGATCATCGGTTCAAATCCCAATATTGTTTATCATATCCCAAAAAAGAAATTGAAAATTAAAAAAATTCAATTCGAATAATGAAACAAGCATTTAAGAGCATTAATAAAAGGTACCGCACACAGCTAGTCAGCAGCCGCTAGAAGCAGTTGTTACTTCTAGCGACTGCTGACTAGCTCGGTTCTATCAAAATGAAGTCTGACTGTTTTTTTGAGAAACTATATTCAATAAATTAGTACTGTACCAAATTTCAGCTTTTTCAAATCACTTCTTTACATTGACCTCATTTTGAAGACATGCGACGACCGCACTGGTACTGATGCAACGCGTTCGATCATTACGCTGTATAATGACTGTTTTCCAGTTTTTTTATTACATAAACAGCTTAATGATCAATTTTCAGCTTTTAGAAGACACTTAGATGACACTACTTCTTGTTGCAACTTTTAAGCTGCGCTGACTGCGAGTGTCCCCATATCCGAGTTTCTTTTGTGTAGGATATTTATTTACACCCTAAATATAAGCTAAGATTAAAATATTAGCGTTTACAAAACTCTTACACTTTTTGGTCGCCAGCTCTCGGTCTATCAGTATGGGCAGTAACCTTAGTCCCCTTCTTAGGGCCGATCTATTCACCTCCTTTTAAATTTATCTGGAAGTTAGTTGCTATAGTTACAATTGTTCCCACAATGGTATCCATGACAATTAACTAGCAGGTAAATTTACAAGGAGGTGAATAGATAATTGTAGCTTGACCCTTAGCAGCACGTTTTACTACTATTTACTATCCCAGTTTACAGGGCTCGTGAGTCAACTTTTTTATCTAAGCAGATGGCATGTTCTTGATCAAAATTAATACTGAGTTGTGTTAATGGCTTGTAGCATTACTAAGTTGTACTTAGGGCAATTATTTTCTGAAAACATGACCACTATAAACGGCACTTTTACCTCTATTGTACTTTTCTTCACTCGAAAGTTCGTCACAAGTGCGTGCATACAATAGATCGAGAAAATCTGTAACTTTTGTCCCTGTTGGATTTTCTATCTGAAATTCCTTTGAATGTTTTTTGTTAATGTTTTTGTTTAGCTCCTGTAAACACTTAGGTACAATATAAACAACTGGCAGAATTTCGATACCTAAGACAGCATCCTCATCATCATCACCGAATGCTAATCTGTATTCTAATCTAACTCTATTTAAAATTTTCATTTTTCTTTTCTCTACTGTTAAAATTGATATCTGACATTTTGATTATTGACGTTCAGCGCAGCCTCGTCTACTGTCAGCGCTTGATATGATTTATATAATATAAAGCGATGATTTATTTCAAACGATTTTAAATCTAAGACGGCTGTGAATGCTGCTGCTGTGGTGCATTTCCAGCGATGATTGGACGCACCCATAACTTTATGTCCTATGTGCATGGCACGGCCTACTAGATTCATATAAGCTTCGCTTATATACGGCCGTCTCATTTCCAGTTTTTTCATTGTTGAAAATTATTACAGATTCGTACGTTACATGGCGCCCACTGGCGGTAACTTTACAATAAAGATATTTGAAGTCAGAGCTCAGTCGTTAATTTTTAGGTTATATTTTATGTCAATTGTGTCAAACTGCCTCCGATTAAAGAATTTTTACTCGAATATTAACAGTAATTATTAACAAGAAATTTATTAGCAACGATCAAATATTATTAAATTATGCAATAAAAAATAATAGGTACATTATATTACATTACAAAATGTTACATTAAAATTTTATTTATTATTTTAATTTATTATTCTTTCGATGTCTTTATTTTTATAAAAAAGGCTGTCAGTCCCCAAATAAAATTGATAAACTTAAAAAAAGTTACATTAAAACTAAAAAACATACTTTAACAACCACACACCTATTTTTATGGTATTTTTCCGGTATGCTATCAGTCTTTTCTCTAAAGTCAATTCTCTACAGCTGGAGCACCCTAAGTCTTCTTTTATTTGAAGTATAAATTGAAGTCTAGGTTTAGCTAGGGTGTTCTTTCCTTCGATCACGCTTTCTATTACTATTTTTAGATAATACCCGAATGTCTTAAAGTATCTTATTAATCTATCTTTGCTTCTCATGGTCTTCTTCATTAACTATCTTTCTTCTTGTATATTATTCTATCTGCTTCACTAATCTTTTTTCTTCTTGTTTTTTCTAGATATTTTTTCTAGTATCTCGTTGTTCGATATTCGGTCAATCCATGTTTCCTTTAGCATCTTTCTATAGCACCATAACTTAGAAGCCTATATACTTTTTTTTCCTTCTTTGCTATTGTCCAGTTGCGTTTGAGACCTGTATAGCGACACTCCATGCGAATATGTGTAAAAGTTTGATAGTATTGACTTGATTTTATACCTTTGTATAGATTATTATGCATTTAGTTAGTTCAGAAAATTTCCCGATTTCATCTTCTTCCTGGAACAATTATCGTTATCCTAGATTCCTAACCTCCCTACAAAATTTCTAAATATTTTCTCAGACATCGCATTTGATTTATATCACATAAACCAAATTCCGTATAATGGTAATGCCTTATCAGACAAATTTTGTCAGTTTTATATTTCTTTTACTGAAACTATTGGTCTTAAGTCTCAGTAGATTTTATCAGTTTTCATGTCTGAAAAATGTTTATTTTTAGTAGTGAGTGTCACAGTGAGATTTCTTCATTCCATGAATACTTCTCATACTTCTAATCATAGCTTCAGTTCATAGATCGTGCATTAACATTAGGTGTCTACATCATCTGCTGTGGTAATTCAAGTGCTACAAAACCTAAAGGAACATTTGTAATTTGCGAAAAATGAAACTGCACTTACTTAAATACTGTGGCTATCGTGTAGTTATTGAGGTGTTTCTAGTCTAAGAATTGGGGCGTCAGTAAATATTACATAAACTCTTTCTTACATGTAGGATATTTTAGTTTCCTAATCCCCACTGTAACATATTTTTGTCATATTTACGTACGTATCGTCTGGTATCTCGCGCGAGAAATCTCGCAAAAGTCTCGCGTTATGGAAATTATTTAAAATTTAACAAGCTAAAAATCGTTTTATGTTTTATTAGAAATCCGAATACCTATAAAATACAATAACAATAACTGCTAGCCATAAATTTTATAATTTACTTTGTTGCGGTCTACGTTGAGTTTCATTATATAAAATCAAAGACAAAATAATAAAGTATAAAATGTCATAATGCACAATAATCAGATAATCACTTATATTTCGTTATGGAGAAAACATTTTGTATATGCGTTTATGGCTTTTGTTTTGTTAGCCGTTTCTGTATCGTGTAATAAAATAAAGGATTAATGAATGTTTAATTGCATAAGCAGCCAATAACTGGCACCGAATTGTTTTTTTCTGGGGTGTGTTTAAAGAAATGTTTGATACTAAAAGAAGGGTTATGAGATATTAAGAAAGAAAACTAAACACCTAGATTTAATGAGCTAAATAAAAAAAATCATTAAATTATGATTTAAAGTTTTCTTGGCTCTGTGGTTTTAGTGTAATAGAAAGTTTTGTCTATGGACATTCCCGCTTTATTGTTCACTCAAGGTAAACTTTTGATTTTTAAGACGCATACTTTAATTTTAAAATTAGTTTTGCTCTTATTTGGAAATATTAAGATTAGTACTAGTTTCTTAGATTTAAAACAGTTTATAAATTTTGAGTTTAAAATTCCAACAATTAGTGGTGATTATTCTAGTGGAAGTGACGAATTATTTACTCCTGAATACGAAAATGAGAGTGAAGTTTCAACTGGGAGTTCTACAACAACTATCAAGGCAAATTTATCCAAGGAAAGAGTAAATTTTCAGACAATTTTTCAATAACAAACTGCGAGGAAGGTAGTATTAAAAAATGTTTAAAAGATAAATAAACACAATAATTTAGACTTTTCTTGAATTATTAATTAGGCATTACATTCCTTTATGATTTTTTGTTTTAATTCTGATATATCTTCCAAACAAGAACGTTTTAAAGTTAAGATCCATCTCAAAATGGAGTAACCATCAATACAACTGGTAATAAATAGACTGTGAGTTATTATTTATTACCAGTTGTATTCCAAGAAGAAGTGCGAGACATGCGAGACGAGACGAGATTTCTCGCGCGAGATTCGAGACGAGACGAGATTCGTTTTATTTTGTGCGAGACGATACGAGAGTTAATAAAAGTCTCTCTAGAAACACCACATCTAAGTATGAATGTGAAGGCACCAGTTTAAATAGTTTTGAAGAAACAATAAATCTTCAATAAGTAGTCTTCATCCTAAGATGACAAATAAAATAGTTTGTAAAAGCATGCTAAGGGTGTATTAAATAAAAATAAAACCAAATCGATTTGACTACTACATTTGGACTTTTATAAAACTTAATAATTTTTCGTTCCTTATTCATGAAAGATACTAGTTGTGCAACTTACAACATTTGCATTACTGAAGACAAGTTAATTAGAGAATTGCACTGCGAGAGTAACACTTTAATGTTCAAAATGACATCTAGGTAGTCAAAGAATTATGAACTTGTATTTGAATGTTTAAACATTTTAATAACAATGCATATTCATTATTTATACTATAGCAAACTTCTGTCTGGGTATGGCGTGACTGTAATGTAATCTTAATACACTATAGTTGTTAATTTATTCCGACTAGTTCCCCGCTCATTGTAGTCTTTTTTTATACTAACTGTTGTATAACTGTTTAAAGAAACTTTGTATAGAAACGTATGCGAGATGCAGCATAAGTTTATTAAAAGTTATAATGTGAAAACAAATTGCATCCTCGAGCAAGACAGTTGTCTCAGACGGAAAATCAATAAGACGCAGAGACAAAATATTCGCATGAGTTTTCTTGTGGAAAATTGCTTATTTTTGGGAAAATGAATAAATAACCTCTGAAGAGTTTTCGTCTTTGCAAGAGTTTAATTGTTGCTTTTGTTGAAAGATTTACTAACTGCATTAGGCATTTTAGTCTATAGGTGCGGTTGAAACAGGCGTGAATTTTCTGTGTAAATTAAATTGTACAACAAAACCATTTTAATTGTATAACTCGGAACAATGCAGTGTCTATTATAAAGGTGACGCGGACGGTTACAAACTAAAAGCTTAATTTCATACAGTGTTAACTTTCCTGTTTTAAGCTGGGAAGAGAAAATGCGAATTTTATCGAGTTAGTCAGCCCGGTAAAGTTTTCAAAAGTTTAACTTTTTTGAAGGAAACGCCATTCAATTTGTTACATTTATTTAGCCAAAATCCATGTTATTTTAGGATTGTCTTCTTGGCACATAAGTGTGAAGTTTTATAATAAATTCTTTAGGATCAAGGTTTACCACCGATCGTTCTATTGTCCGCCTTATTTTCTCCAATTTTTTCATAGGTTGCTACGAGCAGGTATACAGAATGGGACTACGGAATTTCACTTAAAAATCTCGAACGGGCGTGTTCGAAAGTTTTAAGCAAATTCTGTCAAGTTGATTTATAAAAGTTTTTAGAAGGTAATCTTTTGTAAACATAACCATTTTAATTATCTCTTATTTACTTTAAAAGCAGAGAGAATAGAAAGAAACAACTTCGCTTTGGAAAATTTATCACTTAAATTTAGAAGCTAGGGGATTAAACGAAAGAAATCTTTTGAACACTTCGATTCAATCGGATAAATCTACCCACTTTCCGTATCTATAAGTGTATTTATAAACAATCGTTTCCTTTACAAAAAGATTTATTGTAGAAACGCCAATAAATATAATTGAAACAAAACAACCGAGTGAGACTTCCCCCTGTTTCTCAATTGAATAGAAACTGCAACCATATGCCATGTATATAACGTGCTTAAACTTTATCCTATCTATTTGGGCCAGTGACTTCATGTTGCAGCCTTAAATAATCCGGGTGGATCTGTGCTCCCAGAGCCGTCCAAAGGATCAACATCACGGCCGCAAGCAACACACGAGATATGTTAGCTGCCACATTTCGTGGAAGTTTGCGAAGACTTTAAAAGCTTATCCTGTAAGAGTATAGTAATAGAACAGCGTCTTACATAACCTTTATTTGTAAATATTTTTGTTGATATTACCTGCATATTTCCATATTTTCCTTCTTCTGTAATGAATCTACAATCTACATACATGCTTAGTTATTTTAAATCCATGCCAATACTTACAGATGTTTCTGAATTGTAGTAACATTAAATAGTACTACTAATATATTCAACAAGCGTGTAATGATGGCTGTTACTCATGAGATTGAATTGCGAAGAGAGCCGCAGGCGAGCGTTGCAATGCATCCGAATAAGTAATAGCCATCATTACACGCTCGTTGAATACTATACGTTCTTTATGACTATTCAATTAAAAGCTGCACTTTTAGAATCTTAACCTTGTACGCCGTTCTGTACTTCTTTCTTGATTTTTTTCTGTAAGTTTATAGATGTTGATTTTACCAATTTTTAAATGTCCGGCGAATATAACTCAGAAACTGCTTTCAAATTCGCTTTTCGGTAAATACTTCGGAGAAATTAATTTTCAATTGAATCTACTGAAATGAGATAATTTTTTAATAGACTTCTCTATGTTACCTTGAAACACAAATTGTTGATACCAAAACTAAACAAGTTTCAATGTAGAAGCATCTTCATTTTTTAATACTACAGTTCTGGAACAAGTTATAAAGGCGTAGTGTATGTCAATGAACATGGTAAAAAATTCTCATTAAAAGACTGTTTAATAACAGAAATGAGCAGATTCTGCAATTTGTATATTTCAACATCCAAGGAAAACGCATAATCGCAGTACTAAAACAATGGCAGAAAATGCACAGGGCAGTTTTTATGTGCATATCGGAGAGATTTTCTAAGAATTGGTGAAAATATAAAACTATTAAGGAAACTTATGAAGATTTACAAAACATTTTAAAAAAATTGTGAGAATATCAGCAGATAAGATAAAAGTAACGAAATTAGGAGGGAGATTTCAATCGCCAGATTCACTAAAGATGTAAACGTTCTTAGACTACACGAATCTATTTATGCATGGAGGGGGGCAGGGTCAGATTAATAATAAGGAGAACGATGAAAATTTAATACATATTTTGAGTTTCACGAAAAAAGTGGCCGAAGTAGTCGTGGCGAAATTCAAATAAAACAAAAAGTAATCAACTTTTTGCATGAGTCATTTTGGCAGCACGTTATATATACAAAATGTAATTTCAGTTAAAGTATTTTTTTTTCGTGGGAGGCGAGGAAATCTTCATAGATGCTTAGGAACCCGCATTCCTAAGTATGTTGGATTCCCTTCTTTCTCAAGAAGGACCTATCAACTAAAACCCCGCTCCCATTGCTGCTTGTGCATTGCTTCAGTATCCTTTTGCTTAGCCTTTACCCTTCTCTTTTTTGCTCAACCTCTTTTGTTTCTAGGATCTTTTTGATAGAGTTGTGTATTTTATACCAGTTCCTCTCACCTTCTAACATGAGTTACACTATGTTATTGGGCGTGATGGTCCTATCCAGCTCGGTCTGCAGCCGTTCTACTTCTCTTACCCATTTGTCACATATGAAGAATGTGTGTTCGGGAGTGTCCTCCACATTGCAGTGGGTACATATGTCCTCTATTATTGAAAATCTTTATAAGTAGGATTTGTAGCATCTATGTCCGCTCAAGAATTGGGTCATATAGTAGTCGACCCGACCATGCTTCCTATTTATCCATTTCGATACGTCTTTTATTAATAGCTTCGTCCATGTTGCCATACCCGTATTTCTGTTCCATTTTTGTTGCCATCTATTTGCAATTTTGTTTTTTATTTCCATTTTACCTTCTTTGTTTTTCCATATGAGAGCTTCCTCTGATCTACTTGTAGCTTTATAGGAACAGTCGACGCTATTACCTGTATCGCTTCCGTTGAAATCGTACGATACCCTTAAATAATACAGTTAAAGTCTAGTCTAGTCTAGTCCAAGACCACAGAGAATTTAAACTATAATAGGCTAAAATTACGTAGCAACATATGGAAACAATAACAATCATACCGACGCCCTTCGTGTCTGCTCGTTCTAAAAGGTATATTCTTGTTTCGTGCGTCGGGTTTCGTGCGCCGACGAAAATCTACAAATAATACGAGTAAATTTTTTTTTTTTCAAATAATCTTATTGTTTTCTTTATACGAATGCAAGACTATTATAACCTACAAAAAGAAACGTCAACATTCACATCAATTCACATGAACATTTAAGTTGGAACTATTTTATATTTAGTTGAACTACCCCATTATACTCAATGAACTACTCTGATGAATGTTATCTACTGTTGCCAACTGATCAGGTGTACCAAAACAATTAAAAGTATCATTCTTAATTGATAACCCGGTATAATATCAACTTTAATATTCTACATTTCACAGTCAGCTAAAAAGTCCTCTCTGGTAGTTTCTTTTACTTAAGCATCATATGTTTACCATTAGTAGCGCTAAAAATTATCTAAATAAATTCTGTAAAGAATAATGGCACTGTCAAACGCTTCGTGCTGAGACTCCTGCAAATATAAATAGTTCTTAATAATGTTGGCCTGATCTAGAGTGGTCTCATACGTGGAGGTTCCACAGTATATTCCAAATGAGTCCTTTCTAGTCTGTACTTACTTACTTTAGAGTGCAGATACCACCGAAATGTGTTAGATATATACAGGGTGCCCATTATGTATGGAATATAGTATATATCTCGGTAAATATCGAATTTATAAAAAAAATTTATATAAAAGTTGTTTAACATTTTATTTTCCATAATAAAATAGCATTCAATTGTTTTTATTTCAGAAAACAAATGAGTAATGAATAACACTTTAATTTTTTTAAATAGCAATGTACCCTTTCATTAGGCTCATTTGATAGAGATTTTTTTCTCTTTTCGATGACCTTAGTACCCTTATATCAGAAAATTTTTGGAAAAAACGTAAAAAATGTTTATTAAGTTAATTTCACCAATAACATGAATCAGATATCCGAGATCTCCTTCATTTGTCTTAACAATTGATTGTAGGCTTTTATTGTGACAGAAGTTTGTTTATTTAATTAAGTTGTTGGTACATGGAAAAATAAAAATGGTTCATTTAACAGAAACTGAACGTATAGAAATTGTTTTTTCTGACGAGGCTACGGTTTGTTTAAATGGAAATGTAAATAGGCATAATTGTCGATATTGGGCCGCTGAAAATCCCCATTGGATGATCCAAAATCATACCCAAACACCACAAAAATTAAACGTATGGGTGGGAATTTGTGCAGATCACATAATTGGACATTTCTTTATTCGTGGTACTCTAACTGGTGACCGTTATTTGCAATTATTGCAACAGCAAATTATTTCAGCTTGCCAAGCAAATCTTGATGATCTTTGGTTTCAACAAGATGGAGCACCGCCCCACTATCATTTACATGTACGCCGATATTTAAATGTGGTATTTCCGGCCCGTTGGATAGACAGAAGAGGGTCTGTGGAGTGGCCTCACCGATCTCCGGATCTTACACCTTGCGATTTCTTCTTCTGGGGATATTTAAAATCAAAAGTGTATACAAACCGACCCCAGAATCTGGCCGAATTAGAGCAACGAATACAAAATGAAGCTGCATCAATTTCTCCCAGATCGCTCAGAAATTCTTTTCAAGCTTTTCTTGATAGGTTGGGCCACTGCCTTGCAGTTAATGGTAAACATTTTGAACGCGTATTGCCATGAAAACCATTTTATTGCTAATTTCGTTTTGTCTTCAAACTCTATAAGAGACGTACATAATTTTTTGTTCATTTGTTTTATTTTCTTTTTTGTTCATTTGTTTTGTTTTGTACATTATGTAGATGCACATCTGTTTATTTTAGGGTAATAATTCGAGATACTTTACGATCTCGGATATCTAGATTCATGTTATTGGTGAAATTAACTTAATAAACATTTTTTATGTTTTTTTCAAAAAATTTCTGATATAAGGGTACTAAGATTTTAAGTCATCGAAAAGAGAAGAAAAATCTCTATCAAATGAGCCTAATGAAAGGGTACATTGCTATTTAAAAAAATTAAAGTGTTATTCATTACTCATTTGTTTTCTGAAATAAAAACAATTGAATGCTATCTTATTATGGAAAATAAAATGTTAAACAACTTTTATGTCACAAGTTTTTTTATAAAGTCGATATTTACCGAGATATATACTATATTCCATACATAATGGGCACCCTGTATAATAAAGTCAGCTGCTTTATCGCAATGCAAAACATGAATTTGAATTTGGGTTTATGGAGATAAATCTATAATCTGTTGTTTAATATTATTCAATTTCTAAGCTTTGAGTTAATTTATGCATCGCCTGGTTCTTTTTTGTGCATTGAAGTTGTGGGACTTAAAACGTTATTGTTATTAAGTTATTATATTATGGAATATTCGTAATATTGCAAGACAAGACAGTCCTGAAAACGATTTACGTTCCGGTCGCATAGTAGAAGTGGTAACGACTGAGTCTATTGCTTTTGTGGAAGAATTGGTGCTAAGTGATCGTCGTCTCAAGGTCAAAGAAATATCGGCAATGTCTAATCTTTCAGATACAAGTGTTCATCGTATACTTCACGATCTTTTATTGGAATGAATAAGGTCAGTGCAGAATGGGTACCAAAACTACTGGGGTGCACACAATCAGTTTTAGAACTTTGTGGGTCAGTGTAGTCAGTACAAGTTGAAATCTAAAACTAGTAACATAATTATTCTTGCATTAGTAAAATAAATATAATTTAAAAACACATGTGACAGTGATTTTTTCTTTCTGCAAGAAACGCAACATAATATTTAAAGGCAACTTTGAGAAACACAATAATTCTTACATTTTTAACTTACTCATAATGTCGGTTGTATTCCTTCGCCAAGTAGAGAATCAAGTCTCTCCTTTTTGAACATTTCTTTTATATCCATAGTGTAGGACAAATACAAATTGTTGAACAAATTAATTTTTACTTGATTATTTACCTTGCAGCATTTGAATAATATGATTTTTAACTAATTTCTAATTTCTAAAAACATTCTTAATAATACATTTTCCAATAATCCATAAATTCCAATCTAAATAATCAATTTCTTAAAGACTTGTGACACGGTAAAGTGGCAATTTGCTCAAAACAATGGATTAGCTACAGAGAAGAAGGGAAAATAATAACAGTAACAGTATATTGTAAGGATAAATATTACACAACCAACAGCACCCGTACATCCTTAAAGACATATTTCCCACCCTGACATGGCTCACCAGCCACCTCTGACTTTGAGTTGTATTTTGAGAATTACTTTTTCGAATCAATTTAAACGAACTGGAAACTTTAAACAAACTTTTGTAAGGATTCATACATCAGTGGTTAGGTATTAAATTGTAATAGACTTTCCATAAATTTGCTTTTTAAAGTCTCTAATTAAATTTATGAAATGTGTCCTCTTATCACATACCATGAGATGAAGTGCTACAATAACAATAATTAAACCCCAAGAAAAATTAAACTGAAACGCGGTTCTATCATATTATTTTTAATAAATCCCATTTAATTTTAGAACGTTTGGATAGCATTCATAAATTCTGGCATTTCCTGAATATTACTTAAGCTCGGTCACATAAAAATATTAGAAAAATGCCGTAGTAAAAATAGATCTTCACATATTATGAAACATCTTCAGAGTTTCTGTTAATAAGATTTATATAAAAACTGATTTTCTAAAAGACGAAAGAAACTTCGAAATCACCATTTAACCTGTGGAGTGTTAGCACAGAGAATAATTTTCTGATTATACTTGGGTAGCTTCATAAAACGACACCAGATGTTGTCTGATGTGGTCACCGTTTCTATCTGCACACCTGTGACTTGCGGTATCAACCTTCTATCTCTCTAGCTGTGAAATTTTGCAGAAATACAGAAATAACATCAGATATTTGCAGCTGTGAACTCCGCATCCCAATTATAATTGCACTTTACTTGTGTAATTAGAATTGTTAGCGTGCATAACAAAACAGTTACGTTTGCACTAACTCGTTAGTTTTCGTTACAATATCAAAATGTATGTAGTTTCTACTTTTAATTAAAACTTTGTTCATCAATATTTCTAGAGTTATATTATATAGAAGAAACATCCTGCAAATAAGCTTTCGTAGCTTGTTAACACAGTTGCATTTTGATAAATACACCTGTATTCTGCTTTGTGTCCTGTTTGTCTCACTGACGTTCGCACACTCTATTATCTACAATTCTATATATTTAAAATACAAAGCTTATTTTTGTTTCAGTTCATTTAAGAGTTCCGCTGGGCCGATTTACGTAATTCTTCTTTTATATTGAAGCTTTCACTGTGTAGATCAATCAACACTATTTCATTTTTACAATGTTTTAATCTTTATATTTTTAATTTAAATAAATATAAAACGTTTAATTTGAGACGCACGGAGTTGACATCTACTTGCGACGCCATCTTTGCACGGTAGTGAGTTTCATAACTGCTCCCGCTTATCTATATATTTAAAACACAAGGCTGATTTTTGTTCCAGTTTGTTTGAGAATTCTCCTAGGGCGATTTGCGCGATTCTATTTTTTTTATTGAAGTTTTCGTTTTGTATATTACCCAACACTACTTAATATCTGTATTTCATTAAGTTTTTTATTTTTAAATAAATAAATTTAATACATTTATTTTGATACGCAAGAGCATCCAGTTTATTGCCTGTATTTTGTTTTTGTATATCACATAAATATGTGGTAGCAAAAGACATCAACAAATAAAATAGTAATTAAGCTGTTATTGTAGAAAAGTTTAAAGTGTTGAAATGGTATCCTTTTGTTATATTATAGAACTTACAACTGGTCTCGCGGAACCACAAAATATTTCCACGAAACCCCAGGATTCCACGGAACTCACTTTTAGAATCAACTTGTTTTGACATTTGCCATTTCCATAAGTTTCCCGAAATATTACCATGGAAAGTTACCAAAAAAATAATTTCCGTAAATCATTATGAAATATTTACTGATAGACGTTTTCAATAATTTTTTAAGGTAGAATAAATCGGTAGAATAACCGTATGTATGTAGAATAAATCGGAGGGAAGGGGTGACTTTTTTTAGCACAGATTTATATGAAATACAAAAACGAAATATCGCAATAAACTGTCCAGATATACGAATTCGCTATAAAATATTAAATCAAGTTTTTAGAGTATATTGAAGTCTAAAATATAATCACATTCTTCTCATTAATCATTTATTGTTACTTCATAAAGTTTTTATATATAAGCTATATACAAAAGCCTATATTCTATAAGCATTGATAATTTGCTTAATAATTCACAAATGCAAGCGCGGTGGGTGCACTTGAAGCTATTTTTCTTTGTCACCCACAATACTTGCAATGCCAGAATATGTTTACATATTGCTGCAAAGGGGTTAATAACCTTAACAATCGAATTGTGATTGTTCATAAAAAATTACTTTTGAATACGAGTACACGCGTATCATTGTTTATCTGTACTAAATAGTAGATTGACTGGAATTATACAGATTGCAAACGTATTATTAGTAATAAAAATTCAATAGTTACTTTTGTCGTTTTCGAAATTCTTGATTTAGCATTTGTGAATCCGATGATGGGAAAATGGAGTGCACACTTGTATACCTCCATACATCGTGGAAGCTGCTCTCATTACATCTCTTCATTTATTACCAAAGATTTCACGTAAAAAATATAAATGCGAGTATAAATTCTAGGATAAATATTTTTCTTAGCTTTTGGTGTATTATTAGTTTTTTATGGTCGTAGATTAAGTATAGTGTATAACACGTGCAAAAACGCCATTTTCACACTCGTATGATTGCGGCACTCGACTTCGTCTCATGTCGCAACTTCCTCACACTTGTAAGAGATTGGAACTTTTTTGCACTTATAATACAATATAATTACTATTAAAGGTCTTACACTATCATATTCTATATTTTCTGTTATTATAACACAGCATTGATGACTTTTAACTATAAAATTTTGTTTTTATATTGTATTACTGTTCAAGACTTAAGTGTATAATCTCAACCCTTAGACAATTATCTCTTTTATTTTATAATGTTTTAAACATGCCTGCTCAGGTATTCAGATCTAGATATCTTTGGAGGGAGGAAATTTCGAAATCTTCAGGTAGGAAAGTCTTGCATGTCTATCTTCTGTAGGAAAGTATGAAGTTTTAGAAATTACGGATACATCACATTATGTAATGATTTTTAAATTGTCAGAGTACATAATTTCTTAAAAGCAACATCCGATATTTCCTATTAATTACCTATCTAGATGTATTACTATATCTTTTTCCCTGAGTTAAAATTAAAGCATGTGAATCAAGTTGTGTCTAGAATATTAAACATGTCCATTTTGCCTTAGACAAAACATACGTTATAGATAACGTATGGGGAAAGAAATTTGCACAAACAAAATTGTGTTTCTGAGGTTATCTTCAGGCGGAAATTCTTTTATACATAATGCAAAATGTCTTAATAACCAAAATATGACAATGGCAAAACAATAACATTTAAGGTAGCAGTGCATTTCAGTTGCATTACCATTTCTTTAAACTTTACGATTTGTGCAAATGCTTTGCCCCATACGTTAGTCTAATACATTTTTGTATCGTCACTCGATTTTGTTACTACTTACTACGACAGTTATGTAAGCTTTTATCCGATCGGGCACCTAATAGATATATTACCGTCGATAGGCGGTAAGTTGAACTTACCGCCCATGGCAAGTTAATAAAGTACCTAATCATTTAAGTCGAAAAACACTCACTACCATTCTAAAATTCGTCCGGATTGACGAATTTTGTTTTTTTTTGTTTACTCACCCCCGAAACAACCAGGCCCATTAAGCTTGATATTATTTTTTTAAATGTTTACTTTATATACCTAAACTCATAGATCGGATAGGGAAAAAAATAGCATAAGCATTACAGGTGATATCGGCTAATGTGGAGACCCCGCTACACGTTAGTCTCCACACTATTAGCCCCGACTGGTAAAGCGTACCTACCGCCCGTATTACTTTAATTACTATAAAACGTTAGACACATACTGTATGTCACCTTTGAAATCGAGGGGATATATTTCCCAAGTAAATAAGGTTATTATTTCTTTTTGTCGTTTTACTCATTTATATCACTTTCTTGGAAGAAAAATCATTTAGTACACTGGTACAAACTAATTTAAAAAAAATGTCATGTGCTTGACCAGGAACATGATTCCGTAACTCAGTTAGTCAGAGAGCGCTGATAATAACCCCAAGTCTCGACCGCTATAGGTTCTCTTTTTCTATTTTTTACAAAACGAAAAATTTAAGATGACATTTGTTCTTTTCGAAAATGTTCATTTTACGCATAATTTTAATAAATGACATTTCAAAATTGTAATTCTGATACACAATATTGCACACCTAAAAAAGACAGGTTTAAATAAAATTATGTTTTTGCATTGACTACCTGAATAGGTACCTATTTATTAGTTGTTATTTGTTGTTGTTGTCGTTTTAGTTGTGTGAGAGGGCATAGACGAGTTGTGCTTATTGTTAATTATTTTGATAATCCCGTAGTCCACTTGCGCCGAAACCATTGCAGGTACATAAAATATTAGGGCCGACTTGCGCTTGTTGTTGACCTATGAGAGCTCAGTAGGTGGTACCGAGAAGTATTTGCACTCCATATATCCCAATATCGGGATGGGGAATATAAAAACTTTATTAAAATCCGAATGAAAAA
This sequence comes from Agrypnus murinus, assembly GCA_929113105.1. Lineage (NCBI taxonomy): Eukaryota > Metazoa > Arthropoda > Insecta > Coleoptera > Elateridae > Agrypnus > Agrypnus murinus. The sequence goes on from OV816024.1 coordinate 88,555,905, forward strand.
TTCACAACAATTGTTGTTGTTCAGTTGTTCTTGTACTACAGCTTCCGCACAGCACACATTTTTGGAAAAAACTTTGAAGAAGCCCCAATATACTTAATTATCTACAAGATAATCTAAATATTGCGTTAACCTTGAATCGTCGATTAAAATGCTATTGGTAAAATCAAATGCAACGCTATCTACACCTGCTTCTGATTTTAGAAATGTCAGTCCCATTGTCCATCTTAAAATATTTCAATGAATCAATCAATGGATCAATGAATGGATCATTTGTCTATTCATCACTTGGGGAAGCAACCTGCATTTTTAGGTATAAGGCTGCAAAGTCATTTTTACTTAATTTGACCTTTCTATTTAAGATAAGGTAACTACGGCATATTAGTAGAAATTACATTAGAAAAATTTGAAATTTGAGATTGCAGATCCTTCACCTTTCCTGCGAGCTCATATTCAACAGGAACATTTGTGCATGGTCCAAAAAAGCCACAAATTGCAAGTTATACAACTGATAGTGAATTTGCAACTAATGTATGCAAGCGAAGGAAATTTCAAGTTTTGCTAACATAATGTCTGTCTCTTTCTGCCAACTTTTAAATATCAAAATATAGTTGACTGCGACAACCAGTAAATTGTAATTCATTAAGCAAAGTAGCTGTTATAGTGTGCGAGGGTAACAAATATTACATGAGAATATTACGAATTTGCTAACGTTTGTGAAGAATGAATATATTAAATTTGGTTAGATCGTCATCGATCCTGGTCTACTGGAAGTAAACGCTAAGCAGCGTTCAGATAGATACTCGTACGTATGGCATTGAGCAAAAAGGCACTTTCTAGATTCATATTAATAAAAAAGCGAAAAGCAGGAAGTAATATTAAAACAAATTAGGAAAGTACGTATATTAAATACTCAACGAAAATTAGCAGTCGAGGTACGCAAATCGCTTTCATAAGCACATAGAACCAATGTTTGCTAGTGATTGCAGGAATAAATGCAGTTCCTATCGCTTGTTGTAGGCGTCTTCATGTTTTCAGAGTCGTTTAATGGAAATTCTAGAAACGGCTGGAGGCTTGGTGCTGGACGTGGAGTTCTGTGAACGTCGGGGTCACCAAATATTATGCGTGGTGGATGTGTGTGATCACCAATAACGCATAAAGGCAAATTATGAATTATATTTAGATTAATTTTTAATAAGAGATGAAGTGTGTTTATTTCTCTGACTTTTTATAATTCTTGTTTTATAAATAGTTTAACTAGTCAGCTGTTGTCCTGGAGATGTACGAATGTTATAGCTAGATCCATTACTAGACCACTAGATTCATAGCAGCACTTAATTAGAGTAATTGATTAAAGTGAATTCTTGCTTCCAGAAAGATGGTATCCATCGCACCCCTTTACTATGGGACTTAAGCATTGATTTTAACCAAATCAGCCACGACAGTAGTATCTTACAGAGTATGCGAATGAACTGAATAAGCAGTTAATAGAACAAAACATTTAGTAAAACTATTAAACATGTATATAAAAAATAAACAAAAAATAATAGTAAAACAAAACATTTATTAAAAATATAAAATCATATAAAGAAAATAAACAAAAAAACAATAAGCTAAAAACACTTAAACTTTTATTTAACCTGCTTGTTACTTGTGTGCAATATTGTGGATCAGAATTACAATTTTGAAACGACAGTTTAATAATTTATTACAGTTTTGCGAAAAATAAACAATATTAATAAGTAGGTATAGGATTTCTATGCATTTGCATGTTTTTTCTGCTTATAGCCAACATATGCAGAGTTATATTTCTACATGTTTAAGGCACGTACGAATCACATATGACAATCTGAAAGTGCATATAAATGCATATTTAGGTGTTTTTTATAAATGCATGCATATTTTAGCATTTTTGAACGAGTGTGCATATTTTACCACTTTTTGAGGGTTTTTCATGCTTTAATTATGAAATTTCTAATATTTTTTAAATAATTTTAGCATTTTAGACAACCAACCAAGGGCGGCTTAGTTGAGTCTAGGGGAAGCCCATAATTTAAGCTTATTGTTAAATACTAGGCTTTAAAATATTTTACTGCCTTAACCATCGGTGTACTTGTTAATATTTTCTAAGAAAGAAAAAGTTTCAACTAAAATTTAAATAATTCCATCCTGCGGTATTGTGATAAATAGGTATTAGGAAATTTCAAAGACCCTTTGACAACTTCCTGTTCATGAAAAATTTGCCTGTACTTTTGTTTACTAATCTTGTAATCTTTCAATTAAGACAGTTCAGAAATTGCAAACTGCATTTCTGTTTGAAATTTTAGAGTGTAAAGATGGGTAAAGAAAAACGGTCTGTGTCTGTTACACTTCGAAGTTATGTTAAGGAATTCAGTGTTCTTACAACTGACTATAAGGTGTTGTATTGTACAGTGTGCGACGATAAAGTGACTGCAACGAAACGCTTTCAAGTTACACAACATCTGAACACGGTTCGACATCAAAAGTGTGTTGCCCTGAAATCAAAAACACAAACATTGTTACCGGGATACCTTAATAATTCGCGCGGTGAGTCCAGCAAATCGATCGAATTTAATAAAAAACTATGTAGTGCATTAGTGGCTGCAGATATCCCGTTAAGTAAAATTAATCACTCAGCATTTCGTAATTTTTTGGAAGAAATTTCAAAAATGCCAATACCCGACGAGTCTACACTTAGGAAAAATTATTTACCTCGTTTATACGAAGAGACCATAAAATCAATTAGAAAACATGTAGCGAATAACTACATACGGGTTTCCATTGACGAAGATACTGACACTACTGGAAGGTGCATATAAACTTCATTTCCTTCGTTTTGTTAGTAAAATTTAACTAATTAAAGACAGCAGAGCAATTTACGGATGTTTTATTTTCTATTTTGTTAGTTACATATTTAATCACAACAATATTTTTGCTTGATTAAAATATAATTTTTTTTAAATAACTGTTTTGCGCTAATTGTTTGTAACCGACTAATTATGTAGTTCGATAAAATAAAAATCAAATCTTTGTTTTCAGATACGTGGCTAGCGTTATAATTGGCGTTTTAAATTCGGAGAACAATCCTAAATCCTATCTATTAGCAATGGACGTTTTCAAGAGCACCAATCATTGTTCTGTGGCAAAATTGGTTAATGATTCGATGGCTATTTTGTGGCCGGACGGCATATAGTACAACAAAGTACTCCTGTTCGTCACCGACGCGGCACCGTACATGATCAAGGCTGGAGCACGCTTACAAGTTCTGTAGCTAAAAATGATCCACTTAACTTGTCTTGCCCATGCAATGCATAGAGTTGCGGAAAAAGTGCGGGAAATATATACCAACGTAAACTCTATAATTTCAGATGTAAAAAAAATTGTTTGTAAAGCTCCATATCGCATACAAATATTTAGGGAAGCTGCTCAAGAAGTGCCTCTCCCACCTGAGCCTGTAATAACAAGGTGGGGTACTTGGCTTTCTGCAGCAGAATATTATGCAACTTATTTTGATATTATTAAAGCATTTGTAAATAAACTTAATAAACACGATGCACTATGCATACAAAGCGCACATGATGCTTTTAATACAAAGGAGGTGAGGGCAGAATTATTGTTTGTTTTGACAAATTTTGTGCGTTTAGCTAAAGTAATTCAGAAATTAGAAAGTCAGGGAAATTCATTAGATGAATCTCTTGAGCATGTAAAATTGTTAGGTGTTTCTTTGAATAAAGTAAAAGGGCCAAAGGGTTTGACTATAAAACAAAAATTTAAATCCGTTATAGACAAAAATCCTGGTTCTCACTTAATTAAAAGCATAAACGATGCATTATCTGGCCAAGACATTTTAGACGAGCTAAAACATTATTCGCTTGTAGAATTAAACAATTCTAAGTATGCCCCAATTACGTCTTGGAATGTGGAACGGAATTTCTCAAAATATAAAACTATATTTAGGGATAATAGGCATATGTTTACTTTTGAAAATTTAAAAATGTACGTCATTGTGAACTGTAACGCTCTATGTTTAGAAAAGATAATTAATTAAATTATTGCATTGGATGTCTAATTAAAATAATTTCTGTAAATAAAATGTAAATAACGCTAAACAGGTGTTTTTTTAATAATGAAAGTGCATACATTTATTAAAAATTTCTAATAAACGCATATTTATGATTTTTAAGTGCATATTTAAGTGCATATTTAAGTGCATATTTCACGTTTTTATAGTGCATAAGTGCATGCATATTTCAGCATTTTTAAGTGCATACAAATCCTATACCTATTAATAAGAATATAACATAAGAAACATTGTCATGTTAAATTTTAGAGTTATCTGCCAGCTGAAATTGAACCTGTGACGCTTCGCGTCGTGACTTCGCGTTGTTATCACCCCCCTCTGGCTAACTAAGCTATGGAATTAAAACTTGATCGCATTATGCCTATTTTAAAAGTAAACAGTACTATCTAAATGATTTCTGTTTAAAAAAGCACTAAATGTAATTTCTTTCACCACTTTCGAGATATGAATCTGTTTAAACTAATGAACAAAATGATAAACAAAAATAATCCTTTTACTTGCTTAGAATGATTTTACAAACGGCTATTTAAAACACGAGTTACTTCATATATTAAATTGTTCAAAATGATGTTTTAAACAAATGCGACTAAACAAAAAGTACTTCACATATCCGTGACCTTTAATTTCTTTTATTTCACCACGTGTAAGTGCAGATGCAAGTATGTACTTGAATTTTTGAAATAGCAACCTATGTTGTTTTTATGTTACGTTTTTAGAGTCACCATCTGGTAGCATAAAATAAGTAGATATTCGGAAAAAATCAACATAAAGTTTTCAACTCCAATAAATGTTTTATGCAAAAAGAAATTATTTGACAAACTGAAACAAAAAATAAAGACGGCTAAGTTAAGTTAAAATTGAAAGACAATTTTTTTATTTCGTATTCATAGCAGAATAAATATATTTCTAGTTAGTAGAGTTAATCTGCTTAGCATCCACTTGATAAAGGGGTCCGTTCAACTTTAAACATAATATTTGGAATTCAAACATTTCAATAGTTGGAAGCTTTAACCTAAGACAACATTGTATCGCCATATTTAGTCGTAATATAATAATAGATTGTTGAAAGCAACAAGGAAGTTTCAGTAAGAAAGTGTAAAATGCTGTAGTATTTCAGCACCCATTTATTTATTTTGATTTAGAAAGTTCTCCAAAAATCATGAAAAACTTAAATCACTTCCTGCTTTAGCTTCTAAAACTTTAAATATATCAAGTTGTATTCACGACTGTCATCTCCACGACACAAAAGATAAGAAATTCAGCATCTCGCTTCATAACGTTAAAATTCAACATTTAAATGACACTAAATCCTCGGTTTTAAAAAATTGTTTTACGACCGTTCTGCGAATTACATATCTGTCGTGGATACAAATCTTAAGTAAAAAATAAAGCTCTAACAGATTACTGCGAGAGCATTTAGAATTTTTCAACACTACGTGTTTAACATTCAAATAAAACGAAAACCTTTTTAAAGCAGAGACAAAGTAGAAGTAGAGAGACTTAAATAAAAGAGATTTAGTAGAGCATACATCAGAACAATAAATGAAAACATTCATTTAGAATTTCTGAGACATAGGAGTGTAAAAGCGCAAAAGTTCATTTTCAAATTACATATATACACATTATAACAATATACAACACTATAGGCTTAAATACAACATTAACCCGACTATGTATTGTCGATGAGAAACTTTAAAATCTTAACACTAATTATTAAACATGATTACACTCTGCCTTATCTCATTAAACACTTGCATTACAAGTTTAATTAATTTTGTATAACACTGTTAAATCCAACACTACTGATTATACAACAAAATGTATATAAATCCATTTTACGATGATGATGAAACTCAACCTAAATAAGAGAATCTTACAATATTCATGTGGCCAAACTGTTATCACACGAAGCTCTATTAATACATTAAATCACAGAGTTAGTAAATAAAAGAAAATTATCATTTCTAGCAAAACCAGAAATTGATTTTCTTAACCTCTTGCCAGAAGCATTTATACACCTGCCTCTATTATTAACCTAGGTTAATAATAATAGAGCAACAGTTCTTTTCCAGGTTATCTTCCGTTGACCCACTTTCCTACTTCCTTGCGGGTTTCAAAGAGATGCTTCACGACATATGGTGTATCTGTGCTTTCTCAATATATGCCCTGTCCAACGGTATCTTCTTCTTTTGATTAACAAAAGCTCCTGTATTAAACACTTTGATTTTAGTGATAGTGGTAACATTGTTCGGAGATAGGAAGGTTGCTTTCTCCTTAATTATGCTACTCTAAAATCCCTGAGTGCCCTTCCATCTTCACTAAATATGCTTCCTAACTATGTAAACTGTTGTACTCTTTCAATAAATTTGTCTTCTTTCTAACATGATTTCTGTTAATATTAATGCACGTTACCTTAGTTTTATCCTATTATATATTATATTATTATTATGTTTATTTACAAACCCACCTTCTCTGATTCTATTTTCAGTTTATCTACCTTCTACTGAATTCGTGCACTGCGATGTGCACGTAAACAAATATCATCTGCATAATCGAGATCTTATAGCACTCTCTCTAGGCCCCATCTTATCCATTAACACCACCTCTTACTGTGTTCGTTAAGACTTCATCTAAAACGAGATTAAATGGGGAGGATGGTAAGGGAGGCATTATACATCTTTGTCTTGCCCCATACCTGCAGTCAAATTCATCTGAAAACATACCTTCATCTGAAAACATACATAACTTATCAATAATCCATAACTTTAGAATTGTTCTGTCTGTAACAATATTATAAGATTATAAGACAAATGCCATAAACTTCACAAGTTCACGTTGCTGTGATAAACCCCTTGTTTATCGGTTTTATTTGTTTTATTGATTCTAGATGTTTGTTTAAATAATACACACATTTTATTACATAATTAATTGGTTTTATTTCTTAATGTTATAAAATAGAAATTTGATGCGTTCTTACATGTGTACGCTTCGAAACTCTGTAGTCGTCTCTTTTATTATATTAAGTCATTAAACTTACACACTATTATAAAAACATTGCATTTTTACTTAACCTAGTTATTGCTAAAAGGAATTTGATTAATCAACTTTTCGCAATTGAATTTATTCTTGAACTTTATTACCTAAATATTTTAATCTTCCAAAAAACACATAATATAATTTTTAATAATTTTTATATTCCTGTACATTGACTTTCGCTTCTCTATTGGATACTATCTAGTATAGCATTAAAGGTTACTATTTTTACCCACGAGGTTGCAGACTATACTTCAACCAGAAATGCATGAAATGAGTCATCACAAACACGTGGGCGAAAATGTAAAATACATCTAGATAAAATAATTATTTAAAGAAAGTGGTTTATTCAGAGATTAGATAATATTCTACTTACTTATCAGGTTATGAAAAGCCAAGTACTTTATATTAATATTTAGTTATTAATGTTTTGTAGAATAAAACAATTTCACTCTAAAGTTTTTTAAAGAAATACTTCACTTTTTATAGATATTATATACATAAGCATGCAATTATACAGATGTACAAAGTAGCTATCTGCTTGTGTCAATAATTAAAGTAACATGTGAAATTACGTACAGGAACGTTATACAACTTTTTTTTTAACACAAATATTCCAAATATTTATACTTTTTTTGTAACTCGACTTAATTCTTAAAAATTGACGATTACAGAAAATGCCAGATACAATACCTAACAAGAAAGACATTTGGTTCCTCACAACTGTTGTGTACTCAGTATGAGTAAACTCTAGATTTAACGATATTTTAAAAACGTTGCCACCGGCACATTTGTTGAAATATGCTCTATTGAAGAGTATTGGAATGTCACATTTCAAATGGAGCCCATTATTTTCCATTTTAGGGACTCGTAGATCAGAATACCCTCGTCACATGGTTTAAATCCTAGCGCGGGCTCCAGAGAGATTGAGGGTGCTGCTGAGACTCATCCCTTATGTATGCTGCATTTGTTACATGTTATATGGCACGGGGTAGTCTTCCTGCCCTGTTCTGATATGGATGCTTATCAATAATGTATGAACTGGCCGCGAAGTATGTGTAAGCAAAACATAAATTGTTTTAAATCTCTACAAAATCACTGCTACAAGAAAGGATTTTCTCATACTACATCTTCATACATTATATGCCTTACTTAATACTTTTTTTTGTTAACTTTACCATACAGAATTTATTTGACTGGCCTGAAATTATTATCTAAAAAAGAGTGATTAAAAATCTAGTTGCTGTTAAATTTCGATTACTTCTATTAGAAGATGATTTGAAATAAAACTATCTGACGAAATATCAAAAGCGACTTGTATTATGTGTTTAGATTTTATTTGGCGGAACGTTCTCAAAATTTCCACAAAAATGAGTTTCGCATTCAAACTTTATGTATATGAGTAAATATTTGTTAATTTCACACAATGCTATTTTTCTAACTTTAACAAGCTATACTATTACTAATCAATCTTCCATCTGAACAAAACAATCCGGAATAAGCATTTTCCAACAATAAATTTAAAGCACGGGCTTGTAGATTGTAATTTCATGAATACTTACCAATTTTACTGATGTACGAGTATAACGCAAATCTGATGTAACCTATAGGTTATGCTGATGAGTTATAACTTAGCAATTTGTAAAGTTGTAACGAATTGTTATAATTTAAGTCAAAACTCCTTATCAAAGTTATAATCCCTAGAGCGATTAATAAGTTATAATCAATCTTCATTTGAAAAGATGTGTGGGCGTACGGTATGTAACTAACTGTAGGTACAATTTAGTATTTCAATGAATATACTCCTTCGGAGAGATCTTAAGAGAATGCTTAAACCTCCATTGAGCAAATTCCGAGAATAATTATACCTGCTTAATTTACATACAATTTACCTAAAGAATAATAAAAGTGAAATTGCATGGTAACATCATCACAGCTTTGCGTCTCATTGAAATAGAAACTAGAACGAAAGAAAATAAGAAACTAAAATAATATTTAAAAAGTGTAATACATATAAGTAATCTATTAAATAAAATTATTAGACAAATCTCATAATCTTTCTGAAACACAACTAATTATGGTGGTTCGATACAAGTGAGGATAACTTCCGCATTCCTCCTGTGTTTAACCAGCCATCAGATGTAGTACATACTAATAAATTATACACTATAATGTAAAAAATGGCATTGATTAGCATTGTGCTATTGTATCCAGAAAATATTCAATTCGTTACGAGCGATTATCAAAGAAAAATCATTTTATATATGTAATTTTTATATTAACCATGCATCAGTAGCAAATTCAATCAAAGATTCATTAACCGGCATCGGTATCTCGGCTTGCTGACAGGCGCAGTAACATTGCAAGTATGATTTTCAGTTTGCTAGTTATGTACTACAATAAAATTAAACTTCCATACAGTTATACCTACAACTGTTAAACTAAAATTATTTCGATACTACTTTGCTTAATTGTCAATTCTGCATGTAATATGTATCAATTCCGTACCAATTTAGACAAGTTTTGGATAATTTAAGATGTTGGGTAAAAGTCAATTACAGTCTGTTGTCCAATTTATTCCAATCTATTGTTCAAGTTGTTAATTGGTTTACCTCTCATATTCGTATGTAGTACTTCAATGCAAATTTAGAGAGTTCGTCTTTTAGCCAAAATTACTTTTACTTAGTCATCCCATAAGTTCTGCCACTAAAACGAAAAATTTTTGATTTTATTTGAATTAGGAGCAAAAATTAGTCATATATTAATTATAAACATTGATCATAAAAAAATTAACTATTGTTGCGGCCAGTTAACCCGAAAAAACGGGAATTTTCGAAGTGGTCCCCGGCGTCGATGGTGTAACGCGGGTAGTTAGCATTAAAACTGCTAAAGGTCAGTTTAAAAGGCCTGTGACCAAGGTATGCCCATTGCCATTGGAATAACTCATCATATTATTTATGATGTTTTGTATATTATGTACCTATATTTTTTAATTCTCTTGTTTAATTAAATTTTTTTTCCTACCAAAATTTAGGTGGGCGGTATGTTGCGACCAGTCAACCCGAGAAAACGGGGATAGTAGGTGTTGAAAAAAATAAGGTGTCAAAAATTGATAATATCCAGTTTTGTGCCTTCAAAAATATAGAATTTTATTCACGTGATTATACAGCACAAGCTAAACAAAACCACTCTTGTTCATGTCGAAATGAACATCTATTTGTGAACATTTATTATTTTGTGTTGGCGCGCATCGGTGGTACCGCCACGAAGAATCCAGCAAATTTCCAAACCTGTCGCAGTATTCAAGGTTAGTGGCAAATACCTATCTTGTGCTGTCATTGTATAACTCATTGAAATACAGTCCAACTTGCATGCACGCCCAAAAGTAAACATTTAATGGTCCTTCGAATCGGATAATACTGGTCGTAGCATTACTGCAATTTTAATAATTTACCCATCAGGTTTTGGAAAATTAACGTTATTACTTCTCTTCCCATCTTCCCTGGAAAAATAAAAAAATGAAATTACCAAAAATCAGTATAAATACTATACTAATTATCCTAAATTAAAAGAGATGTTACGTACTGAAAATGGGGAAAATATATATTCAAATAATAATGTCGATGAAACTGTAAACATTTTTTTAATAATATTGGAACGTTTTATAAAGAATTGCTCTAATAAAATTAAATTGAAAAATAGCACCGACAGGAAAAAAGAATGGGTCACAGAAGGTTTGTTGAAATCTATTCAAGAAAAAAATACGCTTTTTAAGCAAATGCAGAAAAATCCAGATTAAATTAATAAACAAACATACAAAAGATATAGGAATAAATTAAATGAATTGATTAAAATATCAAAACAAAAGTATTATCAAAAAAAATTAGGAGAAAGTAGAAATGATTCAAAAAAACTTTGGTCATGCGTAAAAGAAATATGTAATACAAACAAAAAACATGAAAAAATTTACAACATAAATTCAGCAACAGGTGAACTATTAACGGCCGAAAAGGCAGTAGCGGAGAGATTTAATGAGTTCTTCACAGCAATTGGTAAAGATCTTGCATCAAAAATTAAAAAATCAGAAAATGTGGACTATCAAACTCCACACCCTGTGGTGAACTCATTCTTTCTCACCGCAACTACTGAAATAGAAATTAGAAATGTAAGCTTAACGTTAAAAGAAAAACAATCCCCAGGTATAGGCAATATTAAATCAGAAACATTAAAGAATATAGCGAATGAAATTTCTCCTATTTTAAGTAACATTTTTAACCTGTCAATTGAAAAAGGTATCTTTCCGGAAAAGTTTAAAATAGCAGTAATTAAACCTCTACACAAAAAGGGTAGCAGCTTGGAGGTGACTAATTATCGTCCAATATCAATTATATCCAATTTAGCAAAAGTATATGAAAAAATTTTGAAAAAAAGAATAGTATCGTATTTAAATAAATATAACCTATTATCTAATAAACAATATGGTTTTAAAGAGAATATATCAGCAGAGGATGCCATTATTCATTTAAAAACTAATATATATAATCCAATGAACAGCAGTAAACTATCACTATGTATTTTTATAGATCTTGCTAAAGCGTTTGACACAGTCACCTTCAGCTACTGCAAACTACAAAATATTGGCTTTAGGGGAACAACATATAGGCTCATTGAAAGTTACCTCAATAAACGTCCACAGTGTGTTCAAATAGGGGAAACAAAAAGTCCTGTTTTAAATGTTGAATATGGCGTTCCACAAGAGACCGTGGATTGGTGCTCGATGTGGATAACGCTTATTAAAAATTTAACATTTTTCTAATTGTGTTCGTTTGCGAACCCCATAACCGACCATAATTAGAATTTCTGTACGTTCAGTTTCTGTTAAATGAACCATTTTTATTTTTCCATGCACCAACAACTTAATTAAATAAACAAACTTCTGTCACAATAAAAGCCTACAATCAATTGTTAAGACAAATGAAAGAGATCTCGGATATCTAGATTCATGTTATTGGTGAAATTAACTTAAAATTTTTTACGTTTTTTTCAAAAATTTTCTGATATAAGGGTACTAAGATTTTAGATCATCGGAAAGAGAAAATCGGAAAATCTCTATCAAATGAGCCTAATGAAAGGGTACATTGCTGTTTAAAAAAATTAAAGTGTTATTCATTACTCATTTGTTTTCTGAAATAAAAACAAATGAATGCTATCTTATTATGGAAAATAAAATGTTAAACAACTTTTATATAACAAATTTCTTTATAAAGTTGATATTTACCGAGATATATACTATATTCCATACATAATGGGCACCCTGTATATAATTTGACTCTGGGTTTGTAAACAAATGTAATAAAATAAATAAGTAATAAGATACAGTTTGTTTTATTGGAAGAATCTGACATAATGCAAGGGAACCTGAAAAAGAGATATAGTATGAGGTCATGCACAATCAGCATAAAATTTTTAAACTACACGGAAAAGGAAGCGACCGTGAAACATTATATTTTTAAACGTATTTTTCTTGATATTTATAATGAAGATTATCACTTACCAAATTTTATCAAAAGTCCTTTATAGGAAATCATTGTTTGCGCACCAGAACTCAGAATCCTAAATCCTGCGTTAATTATATCCATTTTTATTTTAAACTAAATTAAGAATGAGATTAATAAAAAAACAAGAGCTTTTATAATAAAGGGTTGATTTGTAATTCTATCGATGGATATCAATATTATTATGCTTAGGAACAGTTTTGTTAATTGCATAAGTTATTTCGAAATACTTCTAATTAAAGAAAGAGATTCAGTAAGCATTTTATTATGCTCCATAATGCTTTCTTTCATTTTGATGTTTTAAAGAAATACGATATTCATAATTTTATTATATACAGTCCATCTGGAAGTACAAGTTGTTTATGCATTAAATTACAGTAAATGTAAACATTACCTCATTATCTCGACCAATATAACGTTGAAATCCACAACCCATTGATGTTTGACGGTCACTGTTTAAAACCAAGCTTCTTCGTTCGTTTGGTTGTCACTGGGTTTCCCTTTCCCTCTGTTTATAGTAAAGTCGTATCTGCGCGGTCGAGCGCATCCTCAATGAGCCGTTGATAGAATAAAATGGTGGATTTGGCATTAGAAGTTGGATGTGGAATGAATTAGAAATTTGGTTTTGATATAATTTCGCTTTAGCGGAGAAAATCTCGCATTCAACAAAATGATCATTTGATTGTTTATATGTGATCAATCATCAAATTAGACGGATTAGTTTCTGGTGTTAACCATTTAAGTCTTTTTCTATTTTAGGTAACATTTTCCCTATCAGTTACCTTGAAGGAATCGTGTAATAAAAGACCTTTCAGTTTATAGAAAGGTCCTTTTATTTTTCTTTTGAGTTTTGTTGCTCGTTGTTTTTATTCCTGTTCCTGCCCTTCTGACTTTGGGTTTAATTTAAAGATCTTCCCTTTTGGGTTCGTACCTGCATAAACAAGTACAGGGTTACGTACAAGATTAAACAAGATATACCGAAGGGTGAAACAAAAACCCCTAAGCAAGGCATACAACTGTACCGTATCATCTGAGGGTCATCGAATGGTGGGATGTTTGTTTGAAATTGTATGTATGTATATTGTGTCATTTTATCTATGTTTATATATATATATATATATATATATATATATATATATATATATATATATATATATATATATATTTATAAAACGTTTATATAATTTATTTATTCATGCATGTTAGTTTTAAGAACTAGTTTACACGAGATCTCGAGTAGTGAAATTGTCATAGGGTAGTTTATAAGATTTACAACCAGCTGTGATACAAATCACCATTCCATTAATCTTATTAGAAATTAAAGTCCTTGATCAGTATAATAATTATCGTTTACAATTATATTAAATAATTACAATTGCATTTAACAATAAAGCCCTACTTAGAAAGTTTACATTTCACTACGTTTGTGTTTTATTTATTTATTGTGTGGTTTTAATATTGCTTTTTAGCTCGTCAACTGTAAGTGTATATTAACTGTAAGAAATTGTGAAAGTCGCCTATATCTTAGTAAAAGATCTATTTCTTCGTTTATCTAATAAGCTTGAAGCTTTAGTAATAAGCATTGTTTTAAAACGAAGTGGCGCTTGTTTTTTTCTCTTGTATAATATCTTGTATTACCCCGCCCCTCTTCGACTTATTGGGGTTAGCCGGCAAAAACTAAAGTAGTGTTATTTAGCGTTTACTGTCTCCAGCCTTACTTTGTGGTACTCCATAATCATGAAATATAATATAAATACAAAGACTAGTTAACGTTTCACAAGTTTTATTAATATCTTAACCTGACAATATTGTTTCGACACTTTGTGTCATTATCAAAGGTAGATAAGATTGATAAACAAACACGTTGCTAAGGATAAATACATACAGAAAATAGGTAACTAGATACAATACATAACAAAAACTAAATATCTAACACTTCTAATAAAGGAGAATTACTAAGCTCAGTTTGTTCATTCATTAAAGGTACTGTGCGTTTATGTCTGTATATTTCAAAAGCTTCTAATATGTCTAATTTGTTGTTGCAATGTTGTTTTGAGGTGTCATGTTTTAAACAAAGATCCTACCACAAAATTTCAAAAAGAAATAAAACAAGCTTTAGCAAACTGCAATATCTGCTTAAACGAATTAGAAAAACAACAAATCATACATAAAACCCACAACCACCAAAGCTATATGGACTGATTAAAACACATAAACACAACATGCCTATACGACCAGTAGTATTATATATCAACGCACCTAATCACACCTTGTCGAAGAAACTCAACCATATTATTAACATCATAGGATACAAATCGAAATACTCTGTCAAAAATTCATTAGAATTAGTAGAAAAACTACAGAACATACATCTTCCAGCACATTCAAAACTTGTAAGCTTTGACATTTGTAACATGTTTTCAAAGATTCCACCACAAGACTGTATTCCTTTGTTAGATAATTTCCTAGTTAATAGTAATGTAGAATTAGTAAAAAGATTAGAGTTAATTCAATTATTTGATCTTTGTATCAGTCAAAATTATTTCACTTTTAATAATATAATATATTTACAGAAGGATGGTTTACCTATGGTGTAATTCTCTGAGTCCTCTATTAGCTAACATATTTTTGGATAATTTGGAAGATCGAATATTTGAATTAGATCTTTCTAAACACATTATTTTTTGGTTTCGTTACGTTGATGACATTTTAGCTTGTTTTGACAGTTCTTTTGAGGTTATCAATGAATTTTTAATTCTTATTAACAGTCTTCACACAAACATCACGTTTACACTAGAAACAGAACAAAATAGAGCTATTAATTTTTTGGATTTAACATTACAATTAATACAGACAATGAATTTGATTTTTCCATATACAGAAAACCCACAAGCACAGACGTCACTATTCCTAACGATTCATGTCATCATAAAATGCATAAACTAGCGGCTTATAGATCTTTAGTACACCGAGCTTTAACTACTCCAATAAAACAATCACACAATTAGCACATACAAACCATTATAACCATAACATGATTGACACTTTAATTCAACAAAAAGATTATAGGTTAGCTATCAAAACAATATTTCCAATTGACACTCAAATACAAGACAAACTACATATAAATACCATACTTTGGCAAGATATCAGAACAAATTGCAACTATAATAAGAAAAACCACCAGTTACAAAATAACCTATAAAACTAACACCAACACCTTTTCATTTTTATTCAATGCTAAAGACAAAACACAAGATATCATGAAATCTGGCATTTACCGTTTGAATTGTTCTTTTTGTAACTCGGTTTATATTGCACAAACACTTAGAAATTTCGACATAAGATACAAAGAACACGTACGCTCTTATAGACTTAAACATCCCGAAAAATCGAATTATGCCAAACACATTTTGGAACAGAACCACCCAATGACACCTCAAAACAACATTAAATTCTTACATTTTTGCAACAACAAACACAGGATAACAGCAACAAGCATCTTGTTTATATTCTAGTTAAATATACACAAATTACAAAAAAAGTTTATGCTTATATTTTAGTTAATAATAATAATAATAATAAAATAATTATTATAGTAATAGCCCTTCATGAACTGAGTTTCGATTTTTTAGATCATTAACCACCTTTTTGCATGTGTAAAAGACGACATTAGCAAGTATAGTCTTCACTTTTGTTAATAATTCAGAGACGTTGTACCCATTTCAAATCCTCTTATTATTTCTAATTAAGGTTGCTTATAGTTGGCATAAATGAGACAAGACTTTTTAAAACGAACTTCATATCTTGTGAGCCGATAAGTTTTACATCAAGATCGTCCATAATAAAAATGACAGAGATAATATTACAGACTTTTGTGCATAGAATCATAAACAGTCATATTTTTCATTCATTTGCATTAGAGACTCGCCAAAAAAAAATTTATTAATAAACCGAACAAGCTAACTGTATACATCAATACTGTAAAAGGAACGTTAACATATTGCTTGCATGGAAATTGATTGCACAATATTCTAATAAATGGGAAACTTTACGGCTCATTGACTGTTATTCTATTTCATGTCATGAATTTTGGTGGCTCATTGACTATCATACCCTATCAATAATTACATACCTTGAGGTTGCAGTTTCACTGTAGCGATTGCGAACGTGCGGATGATAACCTTACTAAAATCTTATCAATACAGTTAGGTAAACGCGAAAATCTCTTTAGTTATTTTTAAAACTTTAAAAAACATTTACAAAATGAGTGTTTACTTTTAAAGTTAGGGGTTTTTTCATTATTCATTTCTAGGGTAGATATATCCAAATTTAACAACCCACGTCGGTAATTGATTGTGGTCAGTTAGGATCAGTTGTATGTAATATTGGAGAATAACGTGTAATGTCTTTCTGAAAGTTTTATAGCTTGCCGCTTTTATCATCTGAAATCTGTTATTATAGGGATTTTGCATTTTCTTTACATTTTAGCGCTTGCAAGTGACCTTCCTTAAGCCTTTCTTGAAACAGAAGGTCACGACCCATTTGGGGATTACAACAGCCGTAAAGATAAGTACAAAATCTTATCTGTTACTAGAAAGTCTCGAACAAGACACATTTTTCTAAATTGATATTGTAGTAGCTATTTATGTACTAGTAAAATAAATGACTACGGTTCGGTCGGAAATTATAGCTGTTAATTTCTGTATAAATTGCATTTTCGTAGGTAACTTACTGTGTAGTAATGCTGTAAGTAATAGTGCAGGTGGCTGCACATTAATCAGTTTTTTGTCTTGTATTGTATAAATGTTAATTGCAATTAACATTGCCAAACCACTGAAGTAAATACATACTTGTGCGTGATATAGGGCGGTTATTCTTAACGACAACCACAGAAAAATGTTTATGTGATTGTCGAGATTGACTGCTTAAAGTGCCCATCTGACAGCACGGCGTACTGAGGTTTTATCCACGAGAAAGATTCTCAGCGGTTCCAGGGATCGAACCCGCCCCTCCTGAGTAAGAGTTGGACTCTGTATCGCGCAACCACTCACTCAAATTTGCGTATGTTGATTGCGGTATACTACTTTTTGTACTAATAGTATTCATATAGGTTTGATCTGTAAACTTTCTTAGCTTATCGGTATACCATAAATATTATTAATCCACCACCAAATGGAACATTGAAAAACATATTACAACCTGCAAATCTTTCTCCTCTGCCATACACGTTCACGCTCATCAGGAGAATTTAAGCTAATTCTGGTTTCATTCGCGAACAATATCCGTTTCCAGTTATCAACAGTATAGTGAGCATAATTTCAGGCAAAAGATAACTTGACAACTTTGTGCTGCCTAGTAAGCAATGGTTCTACCGAGTCTTCTTCTGACTGTTCGAGTAGACACTACTGCATTTATAACAAGTTAAAGCTCATTCTGTAACTGCGAACTTGTAATCCTTCTGTTTCGTGGTATAAATTGTAGAAGAAAACGTGCATCCCTTTCACTTGTAGACGTCGTACGGCCTTTCCGGTATCCTAAAAGGCCTAAAGCCGCTTTCTAGGTATCTTCTAACTTTTTACTTTTTATGACAAAATCACCAACCTTTTAATGCAGTCGAACATAATAGTTGTTTATGTAACAAATTGTAAAACAAGTTTGCAGAAAACATTAACTTATTGTAAATTTCAAGCTTAACCAAAATGTCAAATTAGGTGCATAGGCGAAAAAGTCTATATATTTATTTATACACCACTTTTTGTATCTGACAATACATATACAATTAATAGCCTTGGTAGTGTAGCGGCTAGCGTGCTGGTCTCTCACTCAGGCGGACCGAGTTCGTATCGCTGTGCCTGCAGATCTAGTTAAGGTTTCCTGCAGTTTTCCTTAGCAGTGACGCAAATGTGGGATTTGTGGTGTAACATCTGTAAGTCGACTGCAGCAGCACGATGGGCCTGCGTAATAACAATAATCTTCCTCCCTCCCGCACAAGCTTTATAGTTTCTGGAGCCTGATTCCCCAGGCAATGGATAGTAGTAATTATTATTGTTATTATAAATTCAAAGAAAACATTAGTGTACTCCACGATCTAAACACCACTATGTAGTACTAATATGCTAGCTAGATGAACAGATGTTACCGTCACTTGGTTTATTTATTGAGTTGTAATACATAATACTTCGTTTTTCCAATCGGTTTGTTTACACCAATCAAATTAAACGTTGATGGGAACAGTGTTGGTCTTTGCAAAACGTTTATATATTAAGTAACGGTACTGCTGCTGTTTACGTTTCAGAGAAGTGACTTCATATGCTTTATGCGTTTAACCTAGGAAGCTAAATGTTAAATCTGTAGTTTTTTCCACTTCTTCTTATTATTTTAGTAGATTAATAATTGTTTGGTTTGCTCTAAGCAGTTTAAAAATAGAAAACTGGATCTCTTAGAGTCCATGCTTGCAATATACTAACTTATAATGAAATTAAATTGGATTCTTCATTTATTAAAGATTCGACGGATACTTTAATACATATACATAATACTTTAATATATGACGATTTTATTTGCATTAGCATTACTGTTAATATCTAGACTCTTGGTAAGATTTTCTATTTTACGAGGGACGGATAGAATTGCTAAATACTCTTCACGCGTTGCAGGTAGTGATGTAAGTGGCAGGTATGTAATGGCAGTATTTTACATGCAAATATGTAGAAACTATTTGCAAAACTTACCGAATATATTTTGGAGAATTTATTCGAATAGTTATATGTAAACGTAAACACAAAATGTACACCCGATAATCTATTGTGGATTATTGTACGATATTAGGGAACCACCTCATGGTAATGAAGTTACAATTAACTGGCCGCCAGATTGCAACTAATCCTGCTGATAAAATTCATCCGACATTATTACATTGTTATAATTTATATCTGCAAATATCTAGTAATTTGTGCTTCATCAACATAGTATATAGGTTTTGCAGATAACACCCATTTACTGCTGTTTTTGTTAAATCCTCGTTTTACAGGTATATACGCCGTTCTTGACGGCATCCTTTTATTTTCTTTATTAGACAACTAATTGCTAGTAATATTTATGTGAACACGATACCAACTCTATTCCTTTTCATTAATCTGGAAAAGAAGCAAATTAGGTTTCATTTAAATTATTTTTCAATGTAAAGTGAATTTAAAGTTTCTTTTTGTTGTAGTTAGTTAATAGACTTAATAAGATCATTTTCATTACTCTTCGTTCGTTCTTTGTTTTATGTTAGTGCCTTCCTTGGACAAAAATGACAAATACTGCAATTACTTTAAAAACAGCTGAATAAACATTAAAAAACCATAGAGATGCTAAAAAACGGAGGCACAATGTAA
The DNA here is from genome assembly GCA_929113105.1 of Agrypnus murinus. Lineage (NCBI taxonomy): Eukaryota > Metazoa > Arthropoda > Insecta > Coleoptera > Elateridae > Agrypnus > Agrypnus murinus. The sequence continues at coordinate 88,575,974 of OV816024.1, forward strand.
AGTTTAAGAATTACTCCAATCAATTAAAATTTAAAAATTAAATAAAATTAATATAGTACAAGAATCTAGAACCTACTCCATCTATATTATAGATTATTTATCTAACTAAATTATAGTCATTTTTCAACTCACGGATAATGTAGCCAAAAACTTAATTAACTGGTTATTTTAACCTATATTTCAACCTACTTTAGGTCTTCGACAGGGAACATAATATAAAACAGGGAACAAGTGGATAATAAAAGTACTTAAAAATTAAAAACAAAATGAACTTTCTTGTAGATGACATTAAGTTAAAAATATCTGTCAATGTTTCGTTTGTTGTTTTCCTTTGTGCGTAAGTATGCGGGAATGTACGTGCGTGTGCGGGTTTGTGTGTATTATTCAAATGACAAAATCCCTGTTAACGATCAGATTGCTTGCAGTAATTGTAATTTAATTCTATATTAGTCAGACGTCGCAAAAACTATCAGTCAGACTAAACCAGCGCAAAGGTTACATCAGCAAATATAAACAAAACACGAATTTCTTAAAATTAACTTTAATAGTAAAACATTCTGGCGGTGGAAGACAATAGAAACAGAGTCATTTTAGAAATGTGTTATATTAACCAAAATTCTTGTAATATGAATTATATACCAGACGTACAAGGAAATCTGTTTTGACTATATTATCCATGAGTTAAGAAAAAACAATCAGTTCAATTCTAGACGTGTTTACTGCAAGACCTAATTGTTAAGACAAATCGCTGTTTTAGTTAGTTTTTCTTGGTTACAAACAACGTTCGGCTTTGAATACAAAATTTTGTACATTTTTGTTGTTGAGTGGGCTACATAAAAGCCACTTCGGAAAAACAATTGAAATTTGAAAGAGGTCAAAACATTACTTTTACCTTTGTGTGCATAATTTTGCTGATAATTTGGAAATACAAGTGCTTGTGGTGTATTTTGTGCATTGGTCAGTTATTGAAGGCGCTAGAGCAGACAGTATATGGCGATAGAGCATCCTTATATCGTCGAATAGCTCATCGAAACGTCAGGTAAGTCCGCTCAACATTCAGTTAACAGTTTGCTCCCAATTTTTGTTGTAATACAGTCCATTTTTTAACTTTGTTCATTCATATTGTTCATTTGGTCCTTCTTCGCGGGATACTTTGTAGCCAGCTTTACATTTGCTTCGTAATAATATTTAGTAATTTAAATTCGAAAAGTAGCGTTTTACTTACTTACTTGCGTTGACAAGGTGGTATTGTCCAATTTTGTACCTCCTTGATAACGCACGTAGAGCGCGTCCAGTCTGTTGTTTGCCTTTTGCACCACCTAGCTTCCATTCAATACTTTGTCGTGTCGCACTTTTCGGTGTGTTACATATTCTTGGCTCCAATCGCTGAAAACATTTGGAAGACTAGCTAATTTTAAATTAACCTGACATCAGTTGTTACTTACATAGTTATTTTGTATCAATTTTAGAATTTTGACAATCAATAATAAAGTTGTCCCGTTGATAAATGCAAATTAACACTTAACCTACAGTTGTCATTGTATAGATTTGACGTGTGTGCGTTGATATCTTTACTTGGGTTTGAGTAGTAATTTGTTGCCTTGTATATATTTATTTTAACTATTCCAAATGTCGAAGAAGGTTGTAACGTTTGGGGAACAAACCTTGAAACTTTTGGGTCCCATTCTTGAGAATGCTCAAGCAGCTACTACTTCTGAGAAAGGATCCTATACGCATTTTGTATTTCTTGCAAAAGCTGATATTGCACGAAAAATGTATAATGAATATGAATTGGCCTATAATAAACTAAAACTGGATTCGGAAACTGAAGAATCTCTAAAAACATTAAGTATAGTCACGGCGAATATTCAAGACGTGTATAGCCAAATTAATGGTACATATTTACTGTGTTCCGAAAAACCAACAGTTCATACTTCTGGTTCAAGCAGTTCATATCCAAGTAATTTGAAACTTCCTCGAATTTCGTTAAAACAATTCTCTGGAGAGTATAGAGATTTTCCTACGTATATTGATATTTTCAGATCGTTAATCCATAATAATAACTCACTTTCAGATATTGACAAATTTCAATACTTGATATCAACATTGTCAAAGGAACCTTTAAACCTAATAAAGAAGTTGCCATTAACTTCTGAAAACTATCAAATTGCGTTTGATCTATTGATAGATAGGTACGAAAATAAACGTATTTTGGCTACTTGCTACTGGAACTCGATCTTTAATGCCCCTAAAGCAAATGATTCCGTGCATTCATTACGTCATTTGCTAAATTGCTTTTCTGAAAATTTGTCAGCATTAAAGAATTATAACATTGACATTTGGGATTTCACTCTTTTCAATTTATTGTTGCAAAAGCTAGATCCATCTACCCGCAAACGATTCGAATTAGAACATTCAGACGTAGAATTTCCCACATATGGGCATTTAGAATCCTTCTTGTTGAGGCAATGTAAGGCTTTAGAAACAAATAGCAGAGCTTCTCATAGTTCGAATATGCCTTCATCTCCCTCTTACTTTTCCCAAATTAAACCCACTCCATCGCCTCAAATTCGCAAGAGCTTGATTGTAAATACAGTCAAATCGCCCGGCTGTTTGGTTTGTAAGGAGAGCCATTCATTAGTCAAGTGTGATAAGTTTCTGGAAAAATCCCCCTTCGATCGCTTTTCCATTGTCAAGCAAAAGAGACTGTGTATCAATTGCCTTAGCAATTCGCATTTTGTGAAGGAATGCACTTCCAAATTTGCATGTCGAGTTTGCCAAAGAAACCATCATACTTTATTACATTATGTTGAACCTTCTAATAATTCAGAGCCTCCTGAGCCATTCCATGATCCCAAACCTGTAAAAAACGTGTCTAAGCTGCTATGTACAGGTCAATCTGGTGTCCAACTTGCATTGCAAGAGCCTTCCTGCATTGCAAACCCTATCGTGGGTGTTGTAAAATCTTACTCACCCCAAACAACAGTTTTGCTGGCAACTGCACTTGTTTCAGTTCGTGATTGTTTTGGAAATTATATAACATGCCGAGCAATTATCGATAATGGTAGCCAAGCATGTTGCATAACAGAGAACTGTTTGAACAAACTTGGCTTGGCACGTACATCATATTCAGCTCCTATTTGTGGCATTGGTGATATGATTAATTCAGCTCAAAAGGGTGTCACAATCTGCAACATACGTCCTTGCAAAACTTCAGAACCGTCATTCGATGTTGAAACAATTATTTTGCCTTCGATTTGTGGAATTGTGCCTTCAATTTCCATAGGCAAAAATGAGTGGAGACATATTCAAGGTCTTCCACTTGCAGATCCTCATTTTGGACATCCTAGAGATGTGGATCTGCTATTAGGGTCAGAGATATTTTCCCTTATTATAATGGATGGTATTAAGATTGGAGGTACAGGCGAACCAACGGCGGTCAATACCGTTTTTGGTTGGCTCCTGATGGGAAGAGTCGATTGTAATACTGTACGTCTACTCTGTCTTCCTTTTGCACTTTTATCGACGCTTCGTTGAACACTTCGATAAAACAGTTTTGGGAATTAGAAGAAATTCCCTCGATTAAACATTCTTCGCCTGAAGATATATGTTGCGAAGAGATATTTTCAAAAACAACATCTCGTACAAGTCAAGGTCGCTATATAGTTGACCTTCCCTTTCGTATACGGCACCCTGAGTTTGGTAATTCGTACAATTTCGCTCTTCGTCGTTTTCTGGCTATTGAATCAAAATTAGTTAAGAATCCCTCTTTGTACCAGTCGTATTGCGATTTTATGAAGGATTACATCGATAGTGGTCATATGTCTCTCGTTTTTCCTTCTCATAAGTCATCAGATCAATATTACATTCCTCACCATTGTGTATTAAAGCCAGACAGTACCACTACTAAGTTAAGAGTGGTATTTGACGCGTCGATGAAGGCTTCTAACAACATTTCCCTTAATGATACACTTATGTCAGGTCCTAAACTTCAAAAGGACATTGTAAGTATTCTGCTCAATTTTCGTTTTCATAAGATAGCACTTACTGCAGATATTAGACAAATGTATCGTCAAATCGTCATTAACCCTGAACACAGAAAATACCAACGCATACTTTGGACATTTTCTCAAAATGAACCCATACTACAATTTGAATTGAATACTGTGACGTATGGAGTTTGCTCAGCACCCTTCCTAGCTCTTCGAACAGTCATTCAATTAGTCAAAGATGAGCAAGAGTACTTTCCATTGGCATCAAAAATCTTGTTGTCAGATATCTATGTTGATGATATTGTGACTGGCTGTAGTTCCCTGGAGGACGCAATTAACCTCCAGAGTCAACTTATTGGTTTGTTCGAGCGTGGTGGATTTGTGCTTCATAAGTGGGCAAGTAATTCTGAAGAATTTTTAGAATCGTCATCTGAAACGTCATATTCATTCGATTTGGACTCGTTTGTTAAGATCTTAGGACTTTGTTGGCTCCCTAAAGAGGATACATTTTCTTATAAAGTTCAGGCTTTGGATAATGATTGCACAAAACGAACCATACTTTCAGAAATTGCTCGAATTTATGATCCTTTGGGAATTTTGACACCCTTGTCTTTTTTTGCAAAAAACCTCATTCAACGGCTGTGGACTTTAGGGTTGACTTGGGACGAAAAGCCACCTCAAGATATCATTGAAAAATAGCTTCAGTATAAATCTGAGTTGCCTTCTCTTGCTAATCTTCGCATTCCTCGTCGTTTCGTTATAGATAATTTTCGTACTTGTGAATTACATGCCTTTTGCGATGCCTCGGAGCTAGGCTATGCTGTTGTTTCTTACTTTCGTGTCGTTACTAATAATCAAATTAGGGTATTTTTTGTTTGTGCAAAATCAAAGGTCGCCCCGTTGAAACGAGTCTCTATACCTCGGTTGGAGTTATGTGCTGCGGTACTTCTTTCGAACCTCGTTGAATTTGTTGTCAACACCTTACGGAATTCTATTGAAATTTCTAAAATATTTGCATGGTCTGACTCGACTGTTGTTTTAAATTGGATAAAATCGTCACCGCACAGATGGAAAACTTTTGTGAGCAATAGAGTTTCCCACATACAGGAAAGGGTTTCTCCAGAGCTTTGGCAACATGTTCGAGGCATTGAAAACCCAGCGGATTGTGCTTCTCGTGGTCTCTTGCCTCTTCAGCTGGTAACGCATACGTCATGGTGGGCGGGTCCCACTTGGCTCACGCTACCCGTTAATGACTGGCCAGATCAGATTGGCGTCTCTAACAGTGAAGCAGACTTGTCATCCGAAGAAAAGGTCGCAGTTATGCTCTCCACAGTCCGTGAAAATTGGACAGGCAGCTTACTTGAAAAGTTGTCGTCATTTCGTAAAGTTCAGGGGACTGTAGCATTTTGTTTGAGGTTCATTCGCAATCTTAAATCACCTTCTAATAAACTACGTGGCCCTCTTTCGCATATGGAACTTTACAATGCCACTATCGCAATTGTCAAATCGGTTCAAGCTATCGTGTTCGAAGAAGACATCGCAAATATTCGTAAAAATAAAGGAATTTCGAAACCTCTTCGTAAATTATGTCCCTTCATAGAGGAAGATGGTGTCGTCAGGGTGAGCGGACGTCTTCGTCATTCTCACCTCTCCGATCAGGCTAAACACCCCATGTTGCTTCCACGGTCACACAGACTTACCGAAGTGATAATAGAATATTATCATCGGCACCATTTGCACCCTGGCCTACAAACATTGAATTATTTGTTAGCACAACAATTTTGGATTCTCTCTGCACGGAGAGCAATTAAACATTGTCTTTCTCGTTGTTATCGTTGTTTTCGGGCCAAGCCTACTTCTATTGAACCTCTAATGGGTGACTTACCAAGGGCTCGAGTCTCTCAGTTAAAACCCTTTTCCCACACTGGTGTGGATTTCGCTGGGCCTGTGTTTGTCACGTTAAGTAAGCGTCGCGGTGTCAAGAGCCAGAAAGCTTACATTTGCGTTTTTGTATGCATGTCTACTAAAGCTTTACATTTGGAATTAGTGTCTGATCTCTCCTCTGAAGCATTCGTCGCAGCGTTGAGACGCTTTATATCCCGTCGTGGCCGATGTTCCCATTTGTATAGTGATTGTGGAACAAATTTTGTTGGGGCGAACAAACTTCTCTCTGCATATGCTCTAGAGGCAGCCAGCCTTGAAACTATCAGTTGGCATTTTAACCCTCCTGCTGCTCCGCACTTTGGAGGATTATGGGAAGCAGGAGTTAAATCGGTTAAATCTCATTTGATTCGGGTTATTGGGGAGCAGCTGTTGACATATGAGGAACTACTAACATTATTGACTCAAATTGAGGCTGTTCTAAATTCGCGCCCTCTCTGTGCAGCAAGCTCCGACCCCATGACTTGACGGCTCTTACTCCGGGTCATTTCTTAACCTTGGAGCCGTTAAGTGCACCACCTGATGAGGATCTTGAAAATCTTGCCTTAAATCGACTATCAAGATGGCAGTTATTGCAGCGCTGCCATCAACAATTCTGGCGTCGTTGGAGCCTAGAATACCTGCATACGCTTCAACAGCGTCATAAGTGGAATGATAAACAACCATCCATAACCATAGGTTCACTAGTTTTGATTAAGGAGGACAATAGTCCTCCTCTAAAATGGAAGCTTGGTCGAATTGTAAAGCTACATACTGGGGTTGACAATGTTGCCAGAGTTGCGACGGTAAAGACCGCGGCAGGTCTTCTCAAAAGACCTTTTGTAAAATTATGCCCACTGCCATCGTCTTAAAGTTAATTTGAATAAACGTTGGTGGGCGGTATGTTAAGACAAATCGCTGTTTTAGTTAGTTTTTCTTGGTTACAAACAACGTTCGGCTTTGAATACAAAATTTTGTACATTTTTGTTGTTGAGTGTGCTACATAAAAGCCACTTCGAAAAAACAATTGAAATTTGAAAGAGGTCAAAACATTACTTTTACCTTTGTGTGCATAATTTTGCTGATAATTTGGAAATACAAGTGCTTGTGGTGTATTTTGTGCATTGGTCAGTTATTGAAGGCGCTAGAGCAGACAGTATATGGCGATAGAGCATCCTTATATCGTCGAATAGCTCATCGAAACGTCAGGTAAGTCCGCTCAACATTCAGTTAACAGTTTGCTCCCAATTTTTGTTGTAATACAGTCCATTTTTTAACTTTGTTCATTCATACTGTTCACTAATAACTAAGTCAAAAACTAACAGGCGTTTAGGCTTCATCAAAGACCAATACAGAAGTTGTATTGGTTGCTATAAGCTAAAGCTGAAATAAATTGACTAAAATTATGTGTTGTGTTTTATTATAGTCATAACGGATGTGATTTTGGCTCTCTTCTAGATATAGATTCTAAAATTAAAATTATACTCGACCACACACGTGTTTTGAAAACTGCTTTTTATGTAAATTCTTCTTCTGAATTCGAGTGCGACGATCCTTTTTTACCATTAAAAAGCTGTTTTTACGTAAAATTTTGAAAAATCAAAGCCGCGCTACTTTTCAGTTTGCTTCGTCATAACTACGTCGTGGATACAGCTAGAAGAAAGTTAGTAAAATAAAAAAGTTTTTCGCATAGTGAAGATTTTAGTGCACAAGCATGATCGTATGGTACTTTCTCAGATTTGTTTTCTCAAAACTGAATTTCAGATAGTGCAATCTACAAAACTGCGAAAGTTTTTTGAAACAAAAGCGAATTTTTACGACGAAGTTATAACGCCTTTAGTAGCGCCTTTTTGATGTTACAAAATTTTACATAAAATTAGCTTTCTAAGGGTCTACGCCATTCCAAACCGACGGACGCCCTCCGGATTCGGATTCAGCAGGAAAATGTTCATAATAAACAGTTTTCAAAATATGTGTGTCATCGAGTCCGAATGACCATGTCGAATTAAAGCAGACTGATAATTTGTAATCTATACTGATTAACATTAGCTTTTATTCGAATTATTATTTATTTCATATCCAGTCGCGTTCAAGAACATTTCTAGCTGACTTAAATTGGTACTCCATTCATGAATCCCATGTTCTTTCACAGTTGGAGTCAGAGAATATTGTTGCTCGATTGCTAGAATAGCCGTAGCATAGTTTAAGTTCAAAATACTTTTTCCACAGTTTTTTTTAGTGGTGGTATTAGAACGACTTGTTTGGATAAACGGAATCATCGATTTACTGACATATGAAATTTCCAGATCGGTTTCTTTTCGCTTTCTACGGCACATACTTGTACAGCATATATTCAATCAATACAAGATTTCTGATAATGGAATATTACTTCTTCCATATTATATTATGCAATCCATCCAGTAATGAAAAATGTAATACAACCCACTAAAAAATTTTGTGACAACATTCATAATGAATATTTAAGTTGTTACTGGAGTGGCTAATATGTTTATGATTAATCATAAACATACTGGTGGTTACACTTACACTGGTGGTTTTTATAACAAAAATACTTACTTTTGACTTCCAAATAAATGTATTTACTTTTTACTTTTAAGTTAATTATAAATTTCTTGTTTGAACTGCAAGTGCATTCTTTTAAATGCCGAATTTTTTAAATGCAGGTATATTAAATCTCAAGAGGTACCTGCTCTTGTTATACATATAAATGATAACAATTTATTTTTAAAGTAAATAGGGGGTTTTAATTCAAGTGAGCGTGGTTTTAAAATAAAAGTTTCGACAGCAATTCTTTCCCAATCAGCATCTAAGTAGCGGTAACTGAGATCGGAACTTTGATTGAGTAGCTGTTACGTAAGTACAACTAAATTTATGACTTTATAGGTTTAATTACTTCAATTTGGAATATTTTAGTAATTATGTAGTTACTTCTACTATTTATTAGAACTATGTAGTTACATTACTTCTAAGTAGCTTTTTAAAGTATGTGGAACGGTATTGCTACTTAGTATAATTATCTTAATGTTGTTGCAACTTCAAGTGATATTATGATTGTAGCAGTAACTTGCCCGAAGCTACTTTTAAGTTTTTAAAACTTTAAAGTAGCACGGAAAGTTCCTGCCACTGGTCTGAAACCATTGCTTAACCTTTAAAGTAACTGAACTATACAGTAGCATTGAAAGTAAACCTTACGTTTATGCTACCCAGGAGAATCACTTGAAAGTAATTTTAGTTTGGAATTTGGAGGTTAATTGTGTTTTCGCAGTGGTAGTAGTTTTTCAAGTTTTTAATAAAAATGTCAAAGGCAAATGCAATAAGAAAAAAAAGAATTTTAGATATACGTCCACCTTTTATAGAAAATTAGAACAGCAGTTAGGTGAAATCAGTGGAAACAAAATCAACTGTTTACAATACAAAATAGAAAAAAATAGGGATGAGATCACTTATAAACCATCATGTAGTAAACAAGGGAGAAATATATTCCCCTTTTTTCTTTCGTCGCTACAACTTTAAAATGAGCCATAATTAAATAATAATTGTTATTAACTAGCAATCAGTATAAAAATATTGGTTGTTTGTTTACGATTGACGTTTAAATTTGAGGTTAAGTTCCAATAGGAATGTTGCAGTGACATTAGGAGCTAGAAAGTGGCTACGGAAACCGTATTTTATATTTCGTGGTAACAACAACCTAGAAGTAGAATTTGTTTAGTTCCCGTTACTGTTTATAAAGCGACACAAACTTTAGACACACATTTTACAGTTAATACTACTTTAAGGTGACATTTTCAAAACAACTCCATATTTACTTGTAAAATGTTGAAGGCTATTAATCAATTTGCAATTTGTTGCAATTGTTAAAAAGTCTTTTACTATAACTCTCAAAAAAGATAAGAAATCGATGTCAAATTGTGCCTTGGGAATAAAATAAAAATGGTTTCTATCATGTTTATCAATTTATAAGTATATTTGTCATATTTTATTCAAGACATTTTTTATTAAAAAATATATTTAAAGAAGGCGCGTTGTTATTTTTCGATCTATCATCATCGCAGTTAACAGAAAAGTTGCGATGGTTTATAATTTTGGTATGTTAGATTGACAAAATAACGAAACATTTCATCTCTTTATGTATTATGTACGTATTACAAATAAAATAGTAATCCATTTTGTGACACGACCGCGGCATTACTACAGAAAGTGAGAGAATATTTGTTAAGTTGCAAGAGTAAGAGAGAACAACGACGCGACACGATGTGTCAAAGAGAAAAAAAGTTCCACGAAAGTAGCAATTACTACGCCGCCACGTTCCCGCTACGTAGCCTAAAGGTAGCTGGACAAGTTCCGTAAAGGTTACTGCAACGTATCTGCTACCCGAGAATTGTTCCCCATTTTGGTTCCAGGCACGTAACAATACCGTAGCAATTACGTTCTTGTGACTAACGGCAAAAACTTTATAGTTCCACCGGTGGTTGTTGGTAAGTAGCGGTGACTAAAAATGCTGCTTGGGTTTAATTTGAGTTAATTAGGCATTTTCATTTATACCGTTAAAACGTTAAAGGTTAAATTAGTTAGTCGTTGTTTTACGTACAGAGCAAAATGGAAGGAAATTTGCAACAAGTGTTTTATGTTATTGCAGTGCTATAAAAAATAATATAACTTAGATATAATATAAAATAATAGATCCTGATCTTAAACAACTGTAATAAAATTTTTTGTAATAGCTACTGAAATTAGTATTAAATATTAAATGTTTTAAACAAAACATTACCTATCCTATAAAGTAGGATCACCATCAAATAATATAAATATTGTTATAATAGAATCATTAACTGCTTTCACGATCTTCGATGCATATCTATAATGTTACCAGAAAATGTTTTTTAAGAAATAAGTATTTATGTATAAGCAAACTGTTTATGTTCTGTGTTTTTTTATGATTGTTTTATTTCAATAATAAAATATTTTTCATTTTATGTTTGTACTAAGTGTGATGTGATGCCAATAAAGCATTAATAACAGTAAGTTGTTTTTTTACTGAAAAAATATAAAACATACAATTCAACAGTGTCCTGTATTTAACGCTATTAACTTAAAAGAGCGTTGCATTTAAAAAGAAAACAGCCTATTATTAAATTAAAAACAACCCGACATTCATATAAATAGCACTGCATTTAAAAATTAAGTAATGATACTTTCCGTTTAAAAGTCTATCTACAATCTACCATTCAAATAACGTTTATTTTACTTTTAAATTAACAATAATTCTATTTAAATCAACCGCCGAAATAAATTTTTGATTTAAATGCACACTACATTGAATTAAAAGTTCGAAACACTCTCAAAAGTAGAGCTACTTTTAAATTTAAAACATACTTTGTTGGCGCATTTTTGAAAGTAAAGACTTTTGATGTTACCTGTAATTTTTTTAATTTAAAAGCAAAATTGTTTTCAGTGTACGTTTAACCAATGTCAATACCAGTAACAGTATCAGTAATCTGTCAAAGTCAATTATCTACACGCGTTATTCTTTCGCTCCAAACGAAATACTATATCCAATAGTCGAAGCCAATTTCACCCAGAGTATTGGTTTAATTTAAGCTTAATAATTTACATAACAATAAATAGAATTTGTTATACTACTGCACACTACTGTGGGTTTCAAGCCAACGCAAAGCTCCGTTTGAAACACGAATACTTTGCTAGACTTAGTCAATCTTCGAGTTAGTCAATATTGCAGCAGAACTAAGACCATTATCTATTCAAAATTGTCTGTTCCTAGAAGTTATAATAAGTCCTATTAAGAGTATTTCCGAATTAAGCAAACCACTTTTAATTAAGGTACGTAAAGTGTTAATTTTTTACAGCTCACAGAATAAAAGTTGTATATCTTTCGTAAACGCAAGATAAAAATAAAATATAAAATAAATACCTTTAAAATGTCAGTGCCTCGCTGTATTATACAGGTGAATTTCATCCCAACTTTATTTTTTCTGCGTAGCGTTGGATAAATTAGTCAGATTCATCTGTGAAAATCTGAATTGGGAACGGATGCTTTTTGGTTTTTCATCAACACCACCCTATTCAGGATTAATTACAGAACACTCGGCGTTGACACTGAATGTATCCCTGAGGCATTGCCTGAATACGTAAAATTAATTACATCTAAGTCACCCTCACGGTGAGGTATCATCCACTTACACAACCTCCACGTTGCGCCTGGAAAAACCAAATGGATTACTCTTTAGTGCTCTTATTTTCCTTGCTTTCTCTAGAAATGTATGTAACTTTTCTTGCTTTCAAAGTATAAGTTGAATAAGTTGCAATAAAATGTGTTACTACAATTTTATTATAATTACCAGTTGGTGTTCATTATAGTTTGGATAACGAAGTTTCAAACAATTACAAATAACTATTTCATGACCCTATAAAATGGTTATTCCAGTTTTTGGAGACTACGGGTGGGTTACAAGTATTTCCAGATTATTATCCAACTTTAGTGTCCGTTATAAAGTGACGGCTGGTCACAGCTGTTGCTATTTTCTACAGTCCATGCTTAGGACTTTGAAATTACTATTCACATATGTTTAAACAAAGTTTCAGAAGGTTTAATATAAACAGTTTATACATTTTAATTTTAGTTTTAGGTGTTAGCACACTGTTGGGAAATTTAAATTTTGTGGCATAGTTTTCAACAAATAATAATAATAATAATAAACACGACTGACTTTTCATTTTTTCCCTTTAAATTTACTTACATAGAAAATTCTTTTCATTTAAAGTTAATATATGCGGTCTTTCATATTTCATTTTCTACAAAAGCATTTTTAGGAGTGTATTGTAAAACTAAGTGGAGCATGCTAATGCTGACTTTCTAGAATGCGACTTTTCATCATTTTAGCTTCGCGGCGGATGTGTCGGTGGGAGCTGACAAGTGACAACTTTCCGCTACGGACTTTAGGAGAGACTTCATCATGGTACATTGTGTGCTTGTGTAATTTATCATAAAAACTTGAAATGAAACACAAAACTGTCCCCACAAATAGAAAAGCCAACAAATAGATTTATTTAAATTGTCACGCTGATTGAAACCTTTTCCTTTCCGTATTGAAACAAAAACGTATTTTAATGAAACATTAATTTCTGAACCTACCATTGTTTTTCCTTTACTTAAGGATCATTTTTATTTAATAAATTCATTATAGGAGGAAGGGTTAGCAAAAAATAAAATACATCTCCAGCTATTTTGTTAATCTGCAAGTTAATTATGAATGCAAAATCAATACAGCCCGTTTGATTTTAAGATAAAATAATTTCAGGCTTTCATCGGGTCTCTTTGTTCAGCAGGAGAAAAGTTTCTATGTAATTTAAGGTACCTTCCTTCCGCTTGAAGTACTTTATCAAAGCTAATTTATCTTCAAAAACACAGTTACAAAGTCGAATTAACTAGGACGTAATGCAATTAAAATTTCAGAGAGGTAAATATTTTCAATGTTTGTAACTTCTTTTTATAATTAACGATGTAATTAAAATCCAGCTCACTCTCACGGACATTACCTTTTATATATGGATTTTATATTTTATTATACCGCATGTTTTTTTAATTTTACTATTAAGACCGCCATCGAAAGACAGGAAGGGAACTACGATAGCTACTGATGTTCGAAATCTCGGTACATATCTCCCTATGTTCTTTTTGATAATAATGTAAAACATTCACATGGGTTTCTACCTGAGTAGGTAGAATGATATTATCGAATATTGTCGTCCACTGCCAACATAAATAAATATTGTATTTTTCTGCACTAATTGCACCCACTACCATCACCTCTGTTAATTAAAAAAAAGAAAATACGACATTAACTTACAGATGGTAAATACTAGTGTAAATTGTTGTAAAATGGGCATATGTAATGATCATGTTTCTACTATCGGCTACATGTTTCTTTGGTTTGAGTAACGTAAATGAAACATACCATTTGTGTGTGCTACGTTATACGAAACAAAGACAAATCTTTGGCAGATTTATAATCAAAATATTGTATAAACACTAGCATTCTCCAAACCTAGAACAATCCCTTTTGCGTCCCTGTGTATTTCATAACTTTGACTTAGACACGTAAAAAGTATTCAACGCTGTATAATCTATGAATTAACATTGGTAGTGAAGCCCTGCTAGATTAATTCATGGTTTTATTTCATTTTAGTTTTTTATTTTTATATTTGTTCAATGTTCATACGACTTACATTTATATGAAGGTGTTCTTCTATGCAGGTTTTGCATACATGGCTAATCTCTTTGATAGAAATTTCAGGAGAGTATCGAAACAACTTTAGTTGTGGTTGTTTGGATTTGTTTCTGATTTATTTTGTACTATTGTTCAATTTGAACCGAATATTTATGCAAACTTCGTGACGTAGTTTTCAATCCTCCGGACACACTTTATTACAAAGTAATGTTTTAGTTTTGACACAAAAGCAAAAGATATGGGTCTAATAGTTTGCGTGAGCCATAAGTTCCAGTTAAATATAAAATTACAGAGCCATTCTTACCCGTTCTTAAAATATTTTCTTTATTTTCTTATCACTAGCTTCTAACATGTTATGTAGAGCGTTAGCAGACCGATACTTTTAACGCTTTTCCCGAACCAGTATACATCTGCCCAGGGTTGCCAGATTAATAATACTAGAAACCCGGACAACGGAGAACAATAATAATAAATCGGCCTTGGATAATTCGAACCTGAAGGGACCATACATAAGATTAGGCATGTAATGTTAGTAGCTGAAAAAAAACAAATATTGGGATTGGGACGCGCCAAACATTAATCTGCACTTTCGCGGCACGTCGTTAAAAGAAATTATGCGGTAGCTCTGTTGCAATATATACATATTGTATATACATATTGTATATACATATTGTATATATATATATATATATATATATATATATATATATATATATATATATATATATATATACAACAGCAGTTCAGTAAAGATTTAATTGAGTCTTGTAACGGTTCATTTTTTTAACTTTCGAAAAATGCAATTTTATTTGCATAATTGATAAAAAACCCTTAGTGCATTTTTTCTTGATTTAAAAACACGTTGGTATTCTGCATAAGATAAGTCCTTTAAAATATCAAGGGTCATCTAAAAGAAACATTCCCAAATCGATAAAATTTGTTTCTAGAAAAATCTGCAGATTCCCTTTTAAAAGCACCGCTTTTGCAGTGTTAAAAGATTATTTTCCGAGAAGTAGAAGGTGCTGGAAAAACAAAATTGTTTTTATTGCCGAGCTTATAAGGGCTAAAATCTAATATTGGCGTTAACAAAAATCTCCTTATAGTTAAATACGTATGAAAGTTCACATTCATAGCTTTAAAACATATTACTAAACAATCTACTGCCAAAAGAAATTTTCTCAAACGAGCTATCTAGACATCAACTGTGTGTGTTATTAGCTTCAGTTTGTACGTATAAATTCAAAAGAATATATTATAAATCATATAGTTAATATATGATACATTACACTAAAATGTATTTCTATAAAAATGGCTTTTACTGTTGTTTTTTTATGAAAGTTCTAAGTATATATATTTATTGAAAACAAAATGAGGTACAAAGAAATTGTTATTGCTTGGATAAAGGGGCATTCTAACGTTGTGGGCAATGAGATCGTTGATAATTTCGCTAAAGAAGCAGCTCAGTCATCTCTCCAACCTAGATTTTATATCACAAAATCCGATGTAACTAAACAAATCAACAATAAAGCTCTAAGTTTATGGAATGAACATTATAAAAGAGGTAATAGTGGGAAATATTATAAGAATATAGAAATTAACATACCCCGCCAACTATGGTTTCGGGGAATCAACAGTAAACGCTTTGTATCAACAATTTGTAGATTGAGAGCAAATCATGGTAAATTTCCTTACCATTTACACAAAATAGGTTTGTCGGCAAGCTCGCTATGCACTTGCGGTGAAGTTGGTACTATGCAACATATACTGTTTGAATGCGAAAACAACTTAGAAGAGTTCGATCTGTTTTACCAAGAAATAGTTAGACACAAAGTGGAACTTCCCTTCAATGTATGCACCTTATTAACATCAAAAGAATTGCGCGTTTATATTACTTTATACAATTATTTAAAACATGTTTAGTTAGTACTACTGGACTGGGATTTAGGCTTTCTAGAAATATAGTTGTATTTATAGTTGTTTTTCCACTTTCGTTTAGGGGTAACACCACCTATCTCTATTGTAAACCTTCCAATAGTCTACTCCTGTACGTCTTATTCCCCCAGTTATGACGACTCTCATTAACGCTTCCTTTTCCCTTCAGTGTCCATGTGCTCTATGTGTAGAAGTGTTAAAATGTATGGGCATATTAAAATATAGACTGGCTAATTGGTTCTGCCAAAGCCAACAAATCAAATAAAAAAAAAACACGACGCCGGTTAAACATTAACTAACTCCTTCTACCCGCGAACTCAATTTATATTCATACGATGACTCATACATCTAGAATATTCGATGACGTGTTGATGAGTCATACACGCAGCTGTCGATAAGTGACGTCAATGAGGCATGTCGATGAGTCATACTTGCACGTGTTGATTGATGAGTCATACAGTTGATGACTCATACATCTAGAATGTTTGATGACGTCATATGTGGGTTTACTATTCGTTACATTTCGTTCCCAAGCGAATCATATTTATTGACGGTGCCCGCTGTCGAATTTTGTTTGATAATTCTTAATTAATTGTTTTCGATTTACTTGTTTGCATCAAGAAATCTTAATCCATTACGTAGGTTAGCATAATGCCGCTTAATATTTCAAGTTAATAGATCTGCTTTTAAATTTTTTCACACTTTAAACAAGTGGAAGTAGTATTTGTTCCATTGTCATAGTTAATATATTTAGTTAAATTAAATTGTTTGTGTCGACCCATATTGCATGAAGTTGGTTAATGATTTTATATAAATAAAACTGCAGAGTAGTAACAACTATAAGTAGTACAAGAATAAGAACTGAAAATGAAATATTCATTTCCGCTTGTATTCACTCCCAAATAGAATTTTTTTAAACAGCTGATTTTGCATTCGTTTGCGAACGAATAAAGCTGCCTTCGTTGAAATCTAATTCTTGAAGAATGAATCATAAATTTTTAAATATAAAATTCGTTCACAAATGAAAAATTAGACAAGAATCGATTTTTTTCTCATTCGCGAATGATATTTCCTTACCCTGGAAAACCGACGTTAAGGACTGTATAAGTGTATACCTACTATAACAACACATACTTAGATGTTGTTAAGCTTGCGACAATTTCGTCGCCATTTTCTTGTTAATGAAAAACAGTTATTAGTTACAGAATAGGAAAAGTCATTTATTAACGACTGTCATGAAATATCAACGTCGTTAGACGTTACAGAATAGACCCCTAACAATCAAAATCATACTTGTACTTATTTTTACTATTATTATCTTATTAAGGTTCTGAAAAATAATCCTTTGTATTTCAATTGGTTGCGTTTACTGTCTCCAGCCTTACTTTGTGGAACTCCATAATCATGAAATATAATATAAATACAAAGATTAGTAAAGTTTCACAAGTTTTACTAATATCTTAAACCTGACAATATTGTTTCGACACTTTGTGTCATTATCAAAGGTAGATAAGATTGATAAACAAACACGTTGCTAAGGATAAATACATACAGAAAATAGGTAACTAGATACAATACATAACAAAAACTAAATATCTAACACTTCTAATAAAGGAGAATTACTAAGCTCAGTTTGTTCATTCATTAAAGGTACTGTGCGTTTATGTCTGTATATTTCAAAAGCTTCTAAAATGTCTAATTTGTGTTTGTTATTGCAAAAATGTAAGAATTTAATGTTGTTTTGAGGTGTCATTGGGTGGTTCTGTTCCAAAATGTGTTTGGCATAATTCGATTTTTCTGCATGTTTAAGTCTATAAGAGTGTACGTGTTCTTTGTATCTTATGGCGATTTCTAAGTGTTTGTTCAATATAAACCGAGTTACAAAAAGAACAATTCAAACGGTAAATGCCGGATTTCATGATATCTTGTGTTTTGTCTTTAGCATTGAATAAAAATGAAAAGGTGTTGGTGTTAGTTTTATAGGTTATTTTGTAACTGGTGGTTTTTCTTATTATAGTTGCAATTTGTTCTGATATCTTGCCAAAGTATGGTATTGATATGTAGTTTGTGTCTTGTATTTGAGTGTCAATTGGAAATATTCTTTTGATAGCTAACCTATAATCTTTTTGTTGAATTAAAGTGTCAATCATGTTATGGTTATAATGAATTGCATGTGCTAATTGTTTGATGATTGAAATTTCTTTATCAAAATGTGATTGTTTCATTGTTGTAGTTAAAGCTCGGTGTACTAAAGATCTATAAGCCGCTAGTTTATGCATTTTATGATGACATGAATCGTTAGGAATAGTGACGTCTGTGCTTGTGGGTTTTCTGTATATGGAAAATCAAATTCATTGTCTGTATTAATTGTAATAGTTAAATCCAAAACATTAATAGCTCTATTTTGTTCAGTTTCTAGTGTAAACGTGACGTTTTTGTGAAGACTGTTAATAAGAATTAAAAATTCATTGATAACCTCAAAAGAACTGTCAAAACAAGCTAAAATGTCATCAACGTAACGAAACCCAAAAATAATGTGTTTAGAAAGATCTAATTCAAATATTCGATCTTCCAAATTATCCAAAAATATGTTATCTAATAGAGGACTCAGAGATAATAATAATCAACAATGTATTAAACGTCAAGTCATTCCCAAATATGTCAACATCACAACCAAGACTAGTAATTACATTACTGAAAAAATTATCAAAAATGCAAAAAGGAGATGGGGCAAAGAAGAAGCTAAGAAATGGTTTAGAATTAGAGACAATTTGCACATTTATATAAAGGTACTTTACACAGAACTTACACATAAATTACATAATATCCAATTTGACATTTTAGATTTTGGTGTTTGAGAAACTGTCAGACATATTAAATTTCAAAAATACAATACTCAGAAAAAGAAACTGCAAAACCTTACCCAACAAAAACGCTCAATACCAAGTAATTATAATACCCAGAATACGATAAATTTCTATCCACGTTTTATAAACCTATCAGATACACAATTCAATGACAGAGAAACACAATTTCTTAACAAAGGCTTCAAATTTTGTCCTTTTCCAAAATTCACTAACAAAATTAAAGAAATCTTGGCTGTTGAATGTGAAACTATACTCAGAAAAGATCACAACAATTATGCAAAATTCCAAATCTTGAATCTGATAAAAGAAATATCTTTGAAAAAGGACAAAACACAGAATAAAACATCTAACCTGTAACTACTTCAATCTATCAGACATAAAATTACAGAAAACAATTTAATTTCTGTTAAAGCAGATAAGGGTAACACTTTGGTAATCCTTTCGAAAGATGTTTACACACAAAAGGTTAATGATTTTATTTATAAAGAAAATTTAGATGTTTTAAACAAAGATCCTACCACAAAATTCCAAAAAGAAATAAAACAAGCTTTAGCAAACTGCAATATCGGCTTTAACAAATTAGAAAAACAACAAATCAATTTATGTATATAAAAACCCACAAGCACCAAAGCTATATGGACTGATTAAAACACATAAACACAACATGCCTATACGACCAGTAGTATCATATATCAACCTTATATAATCACACCTTGTCCAAGAAACTCAACCATATTATTAACATCATAGGATACAAATCGAAATACTCTGTCAAAAATTTATTAGAATTAGTAGAAAAACTACAGAACATACATCTTCCAGCACATTCAAAACTTGTAAGCTTTGACATTTGTAAGTTTTCAAAGATTCCACCACAAGACTGTATTCCTTTGTTAGATAATTTCCTAGTTAATAGTCATATAGAATTAGTAAAAAGATTAGAGTTAATTCAATTATTTGATCTTTGTATCAGTCAAAATTATTTCACTTTTAATAATATAATATATTTACAGAAGGATGGTTTACCTATGAGTAATTCTCTGAGTCCTCTATTAGCTAAAATATTTATGGATAATTTGGAAGATCGAATATTTGAATTAGATCTTTCTAAACACATTATTTTTTGGTTTCGTTACGTTGATGACATTTTAGCTTGTTTTGACAGTTCTTTTGAGGTTATCAATGAATTTTTAATTCTTATTAACAGTCTTCACACAAACATCACGTTTACACTAGAAACAGAACAAAATAGAGCTATTAATTTATTGGATTTAACTATTACAATTAATACAGACAATGAATTTGATTTTTCCATATACAGAAAACCCACAAGCACAGACGTCACTATTCCTAACGATTCATGTCATCATAAAATGCATAAACTAGCGGCTTATAGATCTTTAGTACACCGAGCTTTAACTACTGCAATGAAACAATCACATTTTGATAAAGAAATTTCAATCATCAAACAATTAGCACATGCAAACCATTATAACCATAACATGATTGACACTTTAATTCAACAAAAAGATTATAAGTTAGCTATCAAAAGAGTATTTCCAATTGACACTCAAATACAAGACACAAACTACATATCAATACCATACTTTGGCAAGATATCAGAACAAATTGCAACTATAATAAGAAAAATCACCAGTTACAAAATAACCTATAAAACTAACACCAACACCTTTACATTTTTATTCAATGCTAAAGACAAAACACAAGATATCATGAAATCCGGCATTTACCGTTTGAATTGTTCTTTTTGTAACTCGGTTTATATTGGCCAAACACTTAGAAATTTCGACATAAGATACAAAGAACATGTACGCTCTTATAGACTTAAACATCCAGAAAAATCGAATTATGCCAAACACATTTTGGAACAGAACCACCCAATGACACCTCAAAACAACATTAAATTCTTACATTTTTGCAACAACAAACACAAATTAGACATTTTAGAAGTTTTTGAAATATACAGACATAAACGCACAGTACCTTTAATGAATGAACAAACTGAGCATAGTAATTCTCCTTTATTAGAAGTGTTAGATATTTAGTTTTTGTTATGTATTGTATCTAGTTACCTTTTTTCTGTATGTATTTATCCTTAGCAACGTGTTTGTTTATCAATCTTATCTACCTTTGATAATGACACAAAGTGTCGAAACAATATTGTCAGGTTAAGATATTAATAAAACTTGTGAAACTTTACTAATCTTTGTATTTATATTATATTTCATTTCAATTGGGTGATTGTAAAATATGTTATTACATATAACAATGTTAATTTACCCGCCTAACTAATTCTAACAATTTGCGATTTGCGGGGTTTTATTTATTTGGATTTAAAGCCCTTAGCTATCTTTCGGCAATCCACGAAAAGATAATTTTCTTTTCAGGAGAAATCTAGCAGACCTAGGACCTGGCGCCCGTTGAAGAAGATTGGCAATATATATCTTATAAATAAACCATGTATTTATTAAAGCAGTTATATTACAGTGTATCATCTAAAAGAATACTTTTTAATTTGAGTTCCCTTGAATTTTTCCTATCCTGATTCCCTCGTATTTTGCTTTTCTCGAATAGAGCACTACTCGTTAGCAATTTTTTACATCTAATAATAATGTCAATGCGTGCTATGTGGTTGTCATCATTATACTGGTAAAGAATATCAGAAAATTAATCTTCTTTATATAATTAGATGACATTCCCTAAAATCATGAGGAGCTTTCATGCAGAAAATGCCTACAATAATTCTTTTTGATTAGAAAATGTCAATTTCTTGCGTAAATATAACCCATAAATTCCATAGATGAAAGATTTAATAGCTTTACAAATTAGTTGCCATAAAATCATGCAAATTTATCATTATGGAAATATATTTTATACATAACGGTTTGATGACCTTAGGTTAAAAAGATATTTTCCAATCTACATATGACAATGTAATAAATAAATAAATACGACATTCATTGACATTCATTAGAAAACTCACTTAGTAAAGACTAAATTAAGTTTAACCCTAAAAGGGAAGTAAATTTCGATTTTTAAAAGTTTTAAAATACAATCCCAGCAGGTCTATAAAGGTGCTCGGTACATCTGTATAAGCTATCTTTACTTCCTCAGTCTAACCGGAACATGGACCGCTTTACCGTCACTTTTCTTCGGGAAATGAAGATCTATGGGACGTACCGGAGACGGTGGTCATTTATTTTAGGTAAGGGTAGACGCGGCTTCAGGTAGTAATCACGAACCCCATCTGACTGATGACGAAGGAATTTATCATGAATCCTGAATATTAATTGTCTGAAAAGCCGCAAGGCTAATATTTGTAAAAGCAGGAAATGCTCTCGTGAAACTCTTCTGCCTCACTGACTGCATAAATAATTTTCTATTCAGCAGTTTGTATTAACAAAAATGATACTGGAACGTCAAGCTTCTCAGTTTTTTTTGCAAAAAGGGGGATTGTAATTTTTTAAGTTTAAATCCGAAACTTTTTCACTTCTATACTTTAAATAGATAAAGTATTGCAGATGCGAAATTGATTTCTAAATAGCTAGCAAATCCGGGAAACTTCAAGAAAATAAATAAGCAAACACTCTTGAACTAAAGAAGCTTTAAAATAATGGAAGTTTGATTTGCAGGGACAAAGCTTCTAGTATTTCCTTCGACTCTAACACTAATTTAATGGATGCTAGAAAAGCGCAGGGACTGAAACTGAAAGGAGGTATTATAGGAAATGGGATATCTCAATTAATGAAATCCCCTGACGCAGGCCGATAGCATGTCTCGTATAACCCTGTGTAGCGTGCAGAATGCGGTCAATAGTCAATTAAAGGTTTGAAACATCTGCAACCAACGCCATTCAGCAGCAACACGGATCCCGGCTGCTCAAATACTGTAGGGGCTTTTGTAACCGTAAGTGCTCTATTATTTTATATTTTATTTTCTTATATTTTATGCAGAATATTTGTCTAATAAATTCGCTGAAAAAGTAAACAATTTTTAATTTTCTTTTTACAAAAAAAAGTGAATTACAATGTGAAATTAAATTGTACATTTATTAAAATGTACAAATGTATACTTGTTCAAACAACAACCGAAAAAAGTAACTAATATAGTGCGCTGCTCTGTTTATATAGTCAAATATAAACATGAAAATGTAAAACTAGGAACACTGAAGAGCGGTATGCAAAATTAATCTAGTAGAGATAACAGTAATAATAATCATCTACAGATTAACACATCGTTTAGGTGCAAAGCCCCATTAAATAAATAGCATCGCGGTACATTGTCAATAGAAACCTGAAATTTTACTAATCCTCTTTGTTTTATCATCATGAATATTATTCCAGTTTACAATTGAAAGGAGTGAGTTTGTATAACTTTTAACAACTAAATTTCATCTACTTGACAATGGTTTTCGAATACTTAAATCTATGTATAACGTCTACTACAATACAGAACCCATTATTTAAAAGTTATAGGAACTTACATATATTTTTATCTTGCAATAAATCATGTAGAATAAATTTCGAAAGAATGAATGAGGTCTATCACTATAAAATCAATAGAGTAGCAATGTGGTTTTAGTTTATACATTATATGTTATCAATCAAGAGTGTGGAATAAAAATATTGTGTATATTTTGTAGTTGTAATTAGCACAATAGGTAAAACTGTTTATCAATCTTTATCTAACGGTAGTATTTGTCAACGACAACCTCTTCTTTTACTCCGGTAAGCTCATTCCGATAACTCAAACTTTCTTTGGGGGTAGCAAAGATTCACTGCCACTACCGGATCAACAGCAGATGGAACATTGTAATCCTTGATGAGTTCTAAGGATTGCTATTATATGAGAGTTTAATATATTAGGTTTTAGTTCAATAATCAAACATTACCTCTATGCCATAGTTTACCCAAGGCTGGCGAAGATGCTTTCAATAAGCTTAGATTAAATAATGATACCATTTCAATTCCAAGCTAAATTTCTAAAATTCTTCAGAGATTTCAGAAGGTAACATGAAATTCTTCTAGTTCATATTAAGTTTGACACTAAACGAAAGTTTAGTATACCCTTCACAATGAGCTTAGATCGTTCCTTGAACCAAATACTTTAAGGGAGGATGGAGCTGTATAATTCGACATAAATTTCGAAATGACGTCGATGTACGCGAGGCGAGACTAGACGTGTGTAAGTGCGCTCCTCAGAATACTAACGTATTGCAGTTTACCTCAAAAATATTAAATATTTTAGTGTAATCAGCGATTATATTGTAACAATGCCGACCAGATTAGAAACGGAAGTAGTACAAAAGATTGTTAACGACTCAATTACTGTCATTGTTAATAATACAGTGAAGTCATTACTGGAAAATGAGACGTTTAAACAATCTTTAGAGGACACCGTGAAGAAAATTCTAGCGACGTTTGATATGGAAAATACTCGCATAAAGCAAGAACTTTGCGAACTGCAACAATACTCCAGACGGAACAACATCAGAATATTTGGCTTGGAAGAAAAAGCCGATGAAAATACAGATAAATTGGTAATTAACCTATGTAAAAATGTATTAAAAATCAACATTGAAGCTAATAATATCGATCGTACGCACCGCATTGGGCAACCTAAAAGTACCAGTGCAGATAAATCGCAATCAACAGCGGCCAGAAAAGCAAGGCCAATCATTGTAAAATTTATCAGCTATCGGGACAAGCAAAATATATTAAAGAATTTAAAACATTTAAAAGGAACCAAGATTACCGTACGTGAAGATCTGTGTATGGACCGCTTAAAATTATGGAGAGAGACTGTAGCAGGTTTTTCGTATAAGAAAGTCTGGACCAGGGACGGGACGATTTACGTAAATCACAACAATATAATCTACAAAGTAAAAACTCAAGAGGAACTGCGTCGCATAAATGCTAATACAACTAGCAACTAATTAAAGAGGGGTTTGCTACACAATAATTTGTTTAATAGTTTTGCTCTTTTTTTGTTACATTTAGATATATAGTTAGGATAAAAGAAAACTTATTTTTACTTTAATTTGATCTTTTTATTTTTATCTTTTTTGCTGTTCTTGTTACATTTAGATATATAGGATAAACGAAAACTTATTTTTACTTTATCTTGCTCTTTTTACTTTTATATTTGCTCAATTTGTTTCATTTAGATATACAGGATATACAGTGATAAAAGAAAACTTATTTTTACTATACTGTCTTATATAGAATTATTCTTTGTAAATAAATTTAATCTTATCGATATTTCGTTCTTTGATATGAAATCTACATAGTTAACTCAGTTATTTGATCAATGTCTTTGCAGGTTTACTATCAGAACTGTAGGGGTCTCAGAAGTAAGCTAACGCAGGTAGCAAGTTTCACCAGCAGTAATAACTTTGATTTCTATTGTATAACAGAAACGGGCCTAACAAAGAGTATACATGATGGTGAGTTTTTCGATTTAAATAAATATCGCTTATATCGGTGCGATCGTAGCTCAGAAATCACAAAAAAGTGCAGACTCGGCGGAGTTCTTGTTGCAATTAGTAAGAGGTACAAGGTTCTAAGATGGACTAAATTAAATTCAATGTTTGAAGTAATTTGTCTTGACATTAAAGTGAACAATAAAATGAGTTGTTGCATTATAAATCTGTATTTACCGCCTAATCTAAATGTAGCTTATTATCAAGAACTGTTTGACTTTCTCGAACCTATAATCCAATCAGCGATAGAGAAAAAAGAGTGTATATGCTGGGTAGGCGACTTTAATATACGAGGTATCAACCAAATAGATATGCAATTTGCAGAATTAGGTAACATAGGTATTGAATTTGTTAATTTTATCAGCCTTTTAGGGTTATCTCAGTGCAATGGAATAAAGAATACTTACGGTAATTTTCTAGATCTGGTTTTGGTACAGGAAGCGTGGAAACCTAAAGTGGAAGTATATAAAGAGCAGGTGCCTTTAGTATTAGAGGACCCATATCATCCAGCTCTTACGATTGAGATTAATCCTGACAATACTTGTCAAAGTGCCATAATCGATAACAATAATCACCCAGTTAGGCAATTTAATTTTAAAAAAGCTAATTTTCTTGAATTAAGTTGTATGATACGTGATGTTGACTGGTCAGATTTATATAGAATTACCAACTGCGATCAAGCAGTGGATCTGTTTTATCAAAAGTTAAATAATATTTTTACGCGTGTGATTCCTACGTCACTGAAATCCAGAAAAAAACCTTATCAACCATGGTACACAAATGAAATTAAGTGTTTAATAAGAAGGAAAAGTATTCTTCATAGACTTAGGCATGTCGATCAAAACTATTACAGGAGCTACATTGAGATTAGGCGAGAGTTAAAATTAGTTACAAAAGCTGCATATGAAAATTATTTAAGGGAAGTAGAACAGGGGATATGTGATAACCCTCAGTCCTTTTGGGGGTATTTGAAGAAATTAAAGAGTTCAGGGGTATCTGAAGGTAATAGAATGACGTGGGAGGGTACACCCATCGAGCAGTCCGAGGTTCCCGATGTTTTTGGAAGATACTTTCATTCTGTATACGACAAGGACAAAGGTACTTACAAGACGGATGACAATGCAGAAGATAATCACTCAGTAGGAAGTACATTAAGTATAACCGAGATTAATAGTCAAGACTTTAAGTCGGCAATTAAACATTTAAAACCAAAGAAAGCGGCAGGGGCCGATGGGGTGCCACCCTATGTTATCAAAGCTTGTGCTGATTGGCTACAGCAACCCTTGCTTTTTATCTACAACCTGTCCTTAAAATCAAATACTTTTCCGGATGTGTGGAAAAATGTAATAGTTACTCCAATATTTAAAACCGGCGACTCCTCTTCCATAACGAACTACAGACCAGTTGCCATTCTTTCGGCACCCGCTAAAGTTTTTGAACATATCTTAAAAACAAAACTATCTAACTACATCTCTCCTTACATCTCTGATGTGCAACATGGATTTGTAGAAAAACGATCCACAATTACTAACCTAACTTGCTTCACAAACTATATTCATCAAGCTTTTGAACATAATAACCAGGTAGACTGTGTATATACAGATTTTGCAAAAGCTTTTGACAAAGTTAATCATGATATTTTACTGAAAAAAATGAAAAATTTTGGATTGTCAAACAATTTGTTAAACTTTTTCGCTTCATACTTGATGTCACGTTCATTTGTGGTCAGATTCGATGGTAACACTTCCGGTAAATTTACAGCGAACTCTGGTGTCCCACAGGGATCAAATTTAGGACCCCTTCTTTTTATCATTTTTATTAACGACCTACCTAAATGTATTTCTCATGCCAAAAGCTTATTATTTGCTGACGACTTAAAAATTTTTAAAACCATAAAGGAAAATAATGACAGTAAGCATCTACAAAATGATATAAACGAGGTACATAAATGGAGTATAGAGAATAAGCTACCATTTAACATAAATAAGTGTTCTGTCGTGTCATTTATTCGTTGGGGTGTTGCTGTCGAGTATGACTACATGATGAACGCAGAAAGACTAACACGTAACTTCAATGTAGTGGATCTGGGAGTTACATATAACCAGCACATGCAATTTAGGCAACATATTATGGACATAGTTTCTTCTGCCTTTAGGGTACTGGGGTTTATCATTAGATCTTCGAAATATTTTAATAATGAAAGTACTCTTAGAACTTTGTACTTCACATTTGTACGGCCGAAACTGGAATACGCTTCAATAGTCTGGCTTCCTAGATTTTTGATGGATACACAATTAATCGAAAAGGTACAAAAGAAATTCCTGCGGTATATGTATTTCAAAAAACACAAACGTTATCCGAACTATCTAACTATTAGTACATTAAATCTACTACACGAGTTTGACTTTACATCACTTGAGAACAGAAGACGCCTACACTTAGCTATATTCTGTTACAAATTATGGAATTACAAAATTAATTGCTCGTTTCTTTTGTCTTCGTTAAACATAAGAGTTCCCATCAAATCATCAAGATCTAGAGATATTTTCTGTATGCCATTAGTCAAGCACTCTTATCACACTCCTTTGCTAGTCATGCAACGGACTTTAAATTTACTATACAATTGCACTGAAATAGACCTGGCTCAACCGTACGAGAAGTTCAAAAGTATTATAATCGAGATATATAAATACTCCTAGTTTTAGCTTGTTTCGATTCTTAGTATACCTACCTGTTATCCGTTTGCATATAACAAACCTGTGAGCTGGCAGCTTCTGAAACCCTACAAAGTTCTGCTTTCTGATATTTCTGTTAATTCCAAGCCGATGCATTAAGCATTCTTTTCTGAGTTAATTAAGTTTTTATACATATATATAAATGTCTTTGTCTACAATTTGCGTTACGTTTATACCGCATCAATTGTATCAATTGTATGTACTTACATATTGTATTCTCATGTAAAAAGGCTTACGCCTGTTTGAGAAATGTAAATAAATAAATAAATAAATAAATAATGTAACGTTATCGTTTAAAATTTTTTGTAAATAATCTTAGTACGGCCCTGTATATACGAATATATTTTGTTAGTTTAAAATTGCAGACTTTATTCCGAACATACGAAAATACGAAGATAACAATTATTTTCTATACAAAAAGACGTATAAAAGCATTTAAGCTAAATTTATGTATCCTTTACGTGCTTATTTTCGTTTCTGTTGAATAGTGTTTTCGAAAATATACATACAAAAAAACAGTCTGCAATATTCTATTAAATATCAGATTCCAATTCTGGCTGGTATAGTACCCGTCGAATGTTCTAGAAGGATATTTTTTGGTGGCTGATAGGGTGTCTATATATTTCCCTCTCTTAGTTTAAAATAAGTGGAGATAGTTTTGCATCCCTCAAGCAGAGAGTAAAAAGTCAAGTCACGGACAAGTCGCTAAGCGGAGCGTATACGGAAGGTCTCTAATAATACTCCAAGTAGATGCGAGATTCTGATAGGGTTCATCAAGTGCAACTAGTTGTTTATTGAGATTGTTCTGTGTTTTTCCCTTTCCGTTTATCGCAAATAAAAGTTTAAAGCTTTATAGTACAGTTTGTCCCTTCGTGTTAGTCTATAGTTTTTGGCGGTAATAATTTTGATACTCTAGCCCGATGACAGGATTCTAATAATATTATGCAACGTAAGCTGAGGGTGGTTGGTTGCCATCTACAATAGCAGCCAATCGCCATTCTATAGTTGATAAACAGTTTTTCTACTCACAAGTGAGTAAACCTCAACTTTAATTGCTTAAAAACATCTAAATAGCACCCTTTTTATTTACAGGTGTTGGATAAATATGTGTCATATTTTTATTTTCTTTATTTGCCCAATATACATATATACATATGAAACGAGTTGCATATGATTATCAAAGTTTTTCTACCATACTATCTTCCATACCAAATGATAAATTTAGTATTCCTTTGGCATTTCCAAATGGCAATAGCATTCTAAAATATCTAATAAAAGAAACATACCATTATGCAGGAGAGTGTACCATATCATACAGTTAGGATTTTCTAAATTCCAAATTGGCACGGTCAGGATATTCTTCTGACCTCATCGCTATAGAAAAAGTGTGGTGCTTATTAATATAAAAGCTTATCTTAGAAACAACTCAAAAAAGCATAAAAATATAAAAGTTATTTGATTTGATTACCCAGATTGAAAGAATACATTAAGCATTGTATCAGTAGCATACCTAACTAGATTGACTGTGTTTTTGAAAAGGGCGATATAACTAACTGTAAGTACTGATTCATATATTGTAATTTAAAATTTTCTACATAGTTTCTAAAAATAAAATTAATAAAGCAGATTTCTTTAAATTGTAACTAATAGCAGAAGTGTATCAATTTTGAAAAAAATTAACAGTTATAATTTTTTTAGCAAACCACTGTAATAAGCAGAATGACCAAATATTATTAAATAAAAAGATCATCGGGTTATTTAAACGTTATTCTCCATGGCGTCACTAATTGAAACAATTTGTAAACGTTCGCTAAGTTCTTCAGCTGAATACAAGGGCGGGATGGTAATTAGGTGACCTAACAATGAAACAACAGTTTTTGTTTTTCAATATAATCTATCGAACGTTCAATACCCTTTTTCCAAAGATGCTCCAACATTTTTATCCCATCGCGGAAGGTGTTTTCCTCGAGTCCAGTAAAATAGTCGTCTGCGGAGGCGGCTTTGATATCTTCGTCCATAGAAAACCCCTGTTCAGCTAAAAACATTTTAAGCTTGGGAAATAGGTGATAGTCCGAGGCAGCCAAATCGGATAAATACGGTGGGTGCGGAAGCAAAATATTACTTTAATTCATAGATTTTAGCCTTTGAACCAACACTGGTTTGGAGACATGTATTGTCATTGTGAAAGATGATCATTTTGTGCACTACACCAAATCTTTTTTTTTTAATTTTCTGGTCCAAGTTACATAGCCTACAGAATCACAAAAGCTACTTTTATATATATTATATATATATATATATATATATATATATATATATATATATATATATATATATATTGATAAAGGGTACCATGTCACCTCCAAAGTAGATATCCAGCGTACGTTGTCACCTCATATATAACGTTGTGACCTCCGTTTTCGGAGGTCACAACGTTTTGCCCTGTTTTCGATTGTATAAGCATATAGATGGTGTTAGAAGCCTAAATTCAAATTTTTGTCTGGAGGTGACAACGTCATACTTATACTCACAAATTTAATTTTTAGTTCAGCTGTAGATCGCTGGCGTTGGCGTCGCTCTTAGTCGTCTAATTGCCAATACGATGTCACCTCCGCCTATATATGTTGTTTTTTGTATCATGTACGGTACGTTACAGCCTCCACATATTGGCAACGTCGCGTACAAGACTTTAACCATTCAGGTATATAGGATTCCATCGAAACCGGTACCCTTGGCGTTGTTTCGACCATTTCACGCTACCTAAGGGATCTTAGGGGAGTTTAGAACAATAAAGTAATAATTTCTATTTCATTTAAAAAGTTTTGAATTGAAAACGAGCTATGAAAAAATTAAATAGGAAATACTTTTTAGTCGTAATTATGTACAAATAAAAAGTTCATCTTTTTACAAAATGATCATTTCGGATTTATTGGATTATTATTATTTGATTATTATTTTAGGAATAGTCATATGACATATGAAATATTCATTCTCGAATCACAAAGAAAGATTTATCTTCAAAATCAACAATATTTCTTGTATTTCGATTAATAAATTTTCAAAGAAAAATAATTTTACTAAGCAAAATAATGTAACATTTGGTATGTAGTTTGCAAATTTCACAAACCCGGTTAATAAAGTTTTCATTAACATTCTAACTATGTTTGCATTTGATGAAGAAAAGAATAAATCCGAAATACTCATTTTGTAAAAAATATTAACTGTTTATATTTTTACACAATTACGACTAAAACATATTTTCTATTAAATTCCATATTGTAGCGGAAAATAAAACTATACGTCATAAGCCTGACAGGAAGCTTTACGGTACTGAAAGGCTTAAACAAACGTCAGTTTAACATAAAGTGTCGCCTTTTTATTATTAGTAGAGTCAATTTTTGCATTAAGTTCTTATTTTTTACTATCTAAAGATAGAGACTTGAAATCTTTTCTAATGCTTTTAGTACTGGACTAATATAAAATGTAATATGTTTAAAATGGGAACACGCCCCCCCTGGTGGTTGAGATCCCCATTTTGATCCAACCAAATTGAGCGAAATGTATGTTGGGAGAGTTCTTGGAGTCGCTGATTATGAGAAAATTGAAAAATTCAAAATGGCAGATCCAAAATGGCGGTCCTAAAATAACGGCCTTTAAGATGAGAATGCGATTTACGCCATTTCTATTGATTCTTGAGAGAAATTCAAAGAGTCAAGAAGTGTTTAGAATGTGATTTTGCAAAGGAATACACTATTTTGATTACCTTATTATTTAACCCCTTCGCTCTGCCCTAGTAGTAGAGCCAGTTTTTTGCATTAAATTCTTATTTTTTATTATCTAAAGATAGAGACTTGAAATCTTTTGTAATGCCTTCAGTACTGGACTAATATAAAATGTAATATGTTTAAAATGAGAGCACGCCCCCCCTGGTGGTTGAGATCCCCATTTTGTACCCCTAATTTAATAACGCAACCAAATTGAGCGAAATTTATGTTGGAAGAGTTCTTGGAGTCGCTGATTATGAGAAAATTGAAAAATTCAAAATGGCAGATCCAAAATGGCGGTTCTAGAATAACGGCCTTTGAGATGAGAATGCGATTTACGCCATTTCTATTGATTCTTGAGAGAAATTCAAAGAGTCAAGAAGTGTTTAGAATGTGATTTTGCAAAGGAATACACTATTTTGATTACCTTATTATTTAACCCCTTCGCTCTGCCCTAGTAGTAGAGCCAGTTTTTTGCATTAAATTCTTATTTTTTATTATCTAAAGATAGAGACTTGAAATTTTTGTAATGCCTCCAGTACTGGACTAATATAAAATGTAATATGTTTAAAATGGGAGCACGCCCCCCCTGGTGGTTGAGATCCCCATTTTGTACCCCTAATTTAATAACGCAACCAAATTGAGCGAGATTTATGTTGGGAGAGTTCTTGGAGTCGCTGATTATGAGAAAATTGAAAAATTCAAAATGGCAGATCCAAAATGGCGGTTCTAAAATAACGGCCTTTGAGATGAGAATGCGATTTACGCCATTTCTATTGATTCTTGAGAGAAATTCAAAAAGTCAAGAAGTGTTTTGAATGTGGTTTTGCAAAGGAATACACTATTTTGGTTACCTTATTATGTAACCCCTTCGCTCTGTCCTAGTAGTAGAGCCAATTTTTGCATTAAATTCTTATTTTTTACTATCTAAAGATAGAGACCTGAAATCTTTTGTAATGCTTTTAATACTGGACTAATAAAAAATGTAATATGTTTAAAATGGGAGCACGCCCCCTCCTGATGGTTGAGATCCCCATTTTGTACCCCTAACTTAATAACGCAACCAGATTGAGCGAAATTTATGTTGGGAGAGTTCTTGGAGTAGCTGATTATGAATCCAATGAGAAAATTAAAAAATTCAAAATAGCAGACCTAAAATGGCGGTCCTAAAATAACGTTCTTTGAGATTGAGAATGCTATTTACGCCATTTCTATTGATTCTAGAGAGAAATTCAAAAAGTCAAGAAGTGTTTAGAATGTGGTTTTGCAAAGGAATACACTATTTTGGTTACCTTATTATGTAACCCCTTCGCTCTGCCCTAGTAGTAGAATCAATTTTTGCATTAAATTCTTATTTTTACTATCTAAAGATAGAGACCTGAAATCTTTTGTAATGCCTTTAATACTGGACTAATAAAAAATGTAATATGTTTAAAATGGGAGCACGCCCCCTCCTGATGGTTGAGATCCACATTTTGTACCCCTAACTTAATAACGCAACCAAATTGAGCGAAATTATGTTGGGAGAGTTCTTGGAGTCGCTGATTATGAATCCAATGAGAATATCGAAAAGTTCAAAATGGCAGACCCAAAATGGCGGTCCTAAAATAACGGCCTTTGAGATTGAGAATGCGATTTACACCATTTCTATTGATTCTAGAGAGAAATTCAAAGAGCCAAGAAGTGTTTAGAATGTAATTTTGCAAAGGAATACACTATTTTGGTTACCTTATTATGTAACCCCTTCGCTCTGCCCTAGTAGTAGAGCCAATTTTTCCATTAAATTCTTATTTTTTACTATCTAAAGATAGAGACTTGAAATCTTTTCTAATCCCCTTAGTACTGGACCAATATAAAATGTAATATGTTTAAAATGGTGGTTTCAACCCCCATTTTAAACTCCCAATTTAGTAACTCGGGAAGTTTTCAACCAAGTTGAGCAAAAACTATGTTGGAGGGAGATTTGAGGTCGCTGATGATTAATCAAATGAGAAAATTTGAAAATTTAAAATGGCGGACCCAAGATGGCGGTATTCTAGATTAGAAATGGAATTTACGCCTTTCTATTGATTTTAGAGAAAAATGAGAAAATTCAGAAAGTGTTTAGAATGTGATCTTGCATAGGAATACACTATTTTGGTTCCCTTATTATGTAACCCCCTTTACTCTTCCCTAGTGGGCTTCACAGTAGGTGAGAGTGAAGGGGTTACATAATAAGGTAACCGGAATTATGTATTCCTATGCAGAATCACATTCTAAACACTTTCTGGCTTTTCTCATTTTTCTCTAAAATCAATAAAAACGGCGTAAATCGCATTTTTAATCTAAAATACCGCCATCTTGGTTCCGCCATTTTGAATTTTCTTATTTTCTCATTTGATTCATAATCAGCGATCTCAAAGCTCCCTCCAACATAGTTTTTGCTCAACTTGGTTGAAAACTTCCCGAGTCATTAAATTGGGAGTTTAAAATGGGAGTTTCAACCCCCCGATGGGGCGTGCCCCCATTTTATAGATAGTTCATTTTGTATTGGTCCTTTACTGAAGGCATTACAAAAGATTTCAAGTCTCTATCTTTAGATAATCAAAAATAAGAACTTAGGCACGTTTTTAGCAAAAATTGACTCTACTATACAGGGTGTCCCACAATGCTGTTTACACGCAATATCTCCCTTTTTGAAAAGATAAACAAATCAACCAAAAACTATTTTGAATGACTCAAAATGGACCTTCAGAAAACATCATTAAATGCTGGTTGCATAGCAGCGTTTAAGAGATGATGCCAACTTGATTAATTTTTCAAATTGCACCCTCTGTTTTTTTTCACGGAAATGTATTCTTAACTTCATTCTGCATACGGTAGTATGCCTTACTTAATTATCTAATGTGCATTTAGGGGTTGCAAAAAAATTTTTTATAAGTTGAATTTATCTTAAACTTAAAGTAAATGCTCAAAATGCCCTCCTGTGGACTCTACACGGGCTTTAAAGTGCTTCGGTAGTTCCCTTGTAGACACGGCTCTAATCATATTTTTGAATAAATAATTTAGTTAGTGATTATAAAGTGTACAATTTATAAAAAAAATTTTTTCAACCCCTAAATGCACATTAGATAATTAAGTAAGGCATACTACCGTATGCACAATGGAGTTAAGAATACATTTCCGTGAAAAAAAACCAGAGGGTGCAATTTAAAAAATTAATCAAGTTATGATCTCTTAAACGTTGCTATTCAACCAGCACTTCAAGATGTTTTCTGAAGGTCCATTTTGAGTCATTCACAATAGTTTTTGGTTGATTTGTTTATCTTTTCAAATAAGGGAGATATTGCGTGTAAACAGCATTGTGGGACACCCTGATAGTATGACTAGATTATTATAAAGCAGGGGATGAATGAACTTTCGTTCAAAAAGGAAAAATTGCAACGCATGAAAAAAAAACGTTATAGATCCTGTAAATGACTCTCCTTAGTTATCTTTTCAAGATTTCAGATGCGACTTCTGTCTTCCTTCAGAAATCAAACTCGTTCTGGAAAGTCTCATTGCCGGATTTATAACATAAATAACTATAAATCAAAAATGTTTCTTTTTATAACATCCTATTCGTAAAAAGTGTTGGCGAAGGAAATGGACATGAGCTCCAGGTCTATGTCGCCACTGATCAAGGAAGACCTGAGTATGAGGACTGGACACTTGTTAACAGCTCGACATAATGAAATAAGAAGAGTTGGAAACAAGTCTCATTCGCAGAGGTAGGTGAAAAATCTTCATCGCTCAATCTTGTTTCCCTGCATGTTATATTTGGATTTAGGATTGATGCATTATGATGAAAATTAAGATAATTGGAAAACAATCCACATAATCGATTTGGAAAACCCGTTTGCACATCGCAGCTAGGATGCGTGAACTCCCCTAAAGCCATTCTAGACTATAGAAATCGAGCCCAATTAAGTAAAATACTTGTATTTACCCTATAGCGGAGTTGCACACATGATAAGATTATTATTTATCTATTATTTAAGCGGAGTTATTTATCGCTCGTAAATAGCAACAAACAAAGTCACTTTAAATCCAAATAATACATACTATTTTTTTCTACTAGGGCTAAAAGTACCTCCTCACTATGATTAGTCTAGCAATACCTACAATTTTGTATTAGAGGAAAAACGACAATTTTAATGACAAAGCATAATATTAAAACAAAGGTCTTTGAATAAACCTCAGCTTGGCTGAATACTGGACAGTCAAATGTCGTTTTCTCGACATTGATCCAAGTGTAGGCGAATTTTCAGATATCGAATCTTGGTTCTCTAACTCATGTTTAATATGACGTTTATTTATTAGTTTATTTACCTATCAGAGCTTTAAGCATTTTATATGAATAAAAATGATGATGTACTTCAAAGAATTTTATTGCTTGAGTGATTTTTAAATCTAAGACGGCTGTGAAAGCTGCTGCAGCGCTATTTTCAGATTCTGAGTCTCGGTTGTTTAATTGTCACTCGAGGGTTAATCAACACCCTGACACTAATTTTCGGTTCACTAAACGTTGTACAAATCAGAGCCAATGTTCAGACCCCGAATCAAGGTTCCTTACGACTTGCCCAAGTTTCAGCCAATTTTCACCCGTTAGGTCGATGCCAGTTACCCATAGAATCAGATACTATTTCGCTAATTTGCTTTAGCTAGTCTTAGTCAATCTCTACATATCAAGAGTCGGTTACATACTTATCACCCAAAACCTTAGCCAACTTTGAATCTTAGGTTTGCTAAATTAACCCAGTTTTAGCAATCTTCAAAATTCAAAATCTTGGTTTCTTACCCTTCGGCCAAGGTTGGGTCAATATTCATATTATATTTTGCTAAATTTCTCTAAATGTGGTTTATTATAAAGATGGATTAGTGGTTGCTAACCTACTGAATTGTTATGAACTTAAACTTACACTGGCAAGACTAAAGTGTAAACTATATTGACTTACCGACTGAACATATATATTTGCACAAGAAGACGTACACTATGAAAGTGTTAGGTTTGTCCGGTCTCAATATGTGTTGAGAGCCTAAGACATTAATCATTTATACGAATTTTCGATTTCTTCATATTTATTTTGTTAATGAACATTTTATATCCAACACAAAGATTGATTGATTGAGATTCAGTTACGGCGAAACAATAATGGTAGACTTCGTTGCTTGTTTGCACTAGCATTCATTAAAGGAAAAAGATTGTGTAATAGTTGCTTTGTTTCTCAATTACCAGCCTTGGTACTACATTAACATTCAAGATCGGTCCAACACTAACTTTTAACTAAGTTTTATTGCGATATCGGTGTCATTTATTGGCCAAAACGTTGCATAACGTATTAGTTTTAATCAATAATAACCAATATTGGGTAACTCTGATCTTTCCATGTCTGAGACCAAGCTTGGTATCAAATTATCATTCCTACTTTAGTCTAGCAGTGGGGCATTTTCGGATATTAAGGTCGTGGCAAGGTTGATAAACATTGTCTCAAACAAAAGCTCATAGTGGTATTTTGTTTTACATGGAAAGCCGCGATTGCTAACATAATTAAGCGTCAAATAAACTGCCACTTTTAATTCTGATAACGCAATATACCTACTATTTATCTATGCTTTATACAATGTTATCAAAAAAAGACTACATTAAGTTAAACCTGTCTTTAATGTGGACTTAAAGTACACGTTCCATAAAACGTTCATGTTTTGTCGTTAGTAAGTGCTTTATTTAAAACATAAGTTAAAACATAAAAAATACAAGAGGTACATGTATAACAGTGTAACATACGTATTCTGTATTTCGTTAGATCAAGTAATGTTGGAAAAAATGTCTTAAGCAAAAATTCTATAAAAATGTTGAATAATTTGTTGTGTTTCGATTTGCTTTAATGTTAATAAAGTTGGTAACTCTCTTTGTTAATCAAATCACGGGAAATTCAATGGCCCAACATGATAAGTGCGTGACTTCGGAAACAACGAACATTTAAGAGAAATTTAAATTTGCGTTGTAACAATCGCAATATTTAATTTGTTTATATTAAACTCTTGTCGAGTTTAGTAAAAATTAAAAGAATATCTGCCTTTATTTCAATCGAAATGAAATCTGGATAAAAGCATATTCAATTAAACCGTTATTCCCGAGATCAAAATAAACTTTATAGAATATCATATTTATACAAATATTACGTTACGTAACTACCGTATGTCTAACACAACAAATATTGTTGCTGGTTGCATTCTTATTGACTTTTATTGACAATAACAAAAAAAAAACTGTAAATACTGACACTAGGTTT
Organism: Agrypnus murinus; assembly: GCA_929113105.1. NCBI lineage: Eukaryota > Metazoa > Arthropoda > Insecta > Coleoptera > Elateridae > Agrypnus > Agrypnus murinus. The sequence continues at coordinate 88,614,270 of OV816024.1, forward strand.
TGCAAAAAGTATTTGCGTACGGTTGCATTTCAAAGACTTTATTATTCATCCCATCATATTTGAAGAATCATTTAGTAAGAGGCGATAGAAGTACAGTTTATTGTTACTGGATAATCAAAACAAAATGTGATATACTGGGCATCATCCCGGTTTTAAATTATTTTCAATTCACCGCACTTATGCTTACAGGAATTGATAATTAGTTCTTTAACATTATTATATTTATAGTATTTAATAAGTTCCCTTTTTCTTGGTTTTGTTATATTTTTAATTCATTATAGAAAGAAATTTCTTATTAATATATCACAATATCACATATCTAAGTATTTTTAATCAGATTACTAATGTTTTCATTTAAGAAATACAAATTTTTGAAGTAAACGAGAAATCAGTGATTATAATTAGAAAAGCCTTATTCAACTAGTCAGTGCTACTCATAAAGACGCTTTAATTATGTTGGAACGGCTTTTTAATGTCTTTTACAATAATTCATAAGAAATACAAAAACGACAATTTACTATAACTCAAAAAATTTAAAATAAGTAAATGCAGAATGCTCGCTTGTTTTCTTTTGTTATTTTGCCACTAAAATGCCCTCGGCGAGCAATTTGAACCACCCGATTTCAACATCTGGAGACCCACAAGTGACCCTTTTTATGAAATGTGCATCTATGGAATGTGGAGTCAACGCTCTGTATATATAACTGTGCATAACGCTAGTATGTTCTGACTTCCAACGACTTGGCAGCGCTGCTGGAGGTAACAGCGAACTATAAGTATCTTCTTATATATGCATTTTGGAGGTCGGTTCGTATCTTCTGTAAACTCTATATATGACAAAATAAAACAAGGGAAATAATTTCCCCTTTCTTGAGATTCGGATTCTAGAGGTTCCCCTCATCACAAATATACCAAATTTTTAGCAATATATTCACGGGAATACCCGGAAGTCAGGTCGTCACCTCAGTATGACGGAGGTGACAGCTTAACAGGCATCAATATATATATATATATATATATATATATATATATATATATATATATATATATATATATATAACAAAGGGATAATAATGGGAATTCCCATTATTATCCCTTTGTTATATGTTTATATACGCGCATTAATCTTTCTATTCATATATATATATATATATATATATATATATATATATATATATATATATATATATATATACAAGAAAGAGTTATAATAATGGGATATCGCGCAACAGAGAAGAAAGAAAAAATAAGTTGCAGCCGTCTACACGTGTTTCACACTTATTAGTGATCATCAGGACGGCATAGCAGATGGAATAAATATAAAAGCAACTAACTCAGAAAGATGTAACAACACAAGGTTTCACTGATAGCAGGCAACCGCACATTTGCAGTATCGGCCTAATTTTTTCTTTCTTCTCTGTTGCGCGATATCCCATTATTATAACTCTTTCTTGTGTATCTCTACGCGCATTATTACTGCTAATCATATATATATATATATATATATATATATATATATATATATATATATATATATATATATATATATATATATATATATATATATATATATATATATATATATATATATATATATATATATATATATATATATATATATATATATATATATATATATATATATATATATATATATATATATATATATATATATATATATATATATATATATATATATATATATATATATATATATATATATATATATATATATATATATATATATATATATATATATATATATATATTTACGGCCACTTATCAAAGTGAGGACATATCATGAACCATAGTTAATGAGGACCACCCTTATAAATGGTCACAGCTTTGCAAATTTTTTTGTCATCACTTGTTTACTTGTTCTAGTTATGTATCTCGCAAATATACACAGATTTCTTTGAATTTAAAAAAGTTTTATTTGCTGTGTATAATAATACCAAGTGAGGCTACACTATACTACTGACGACGTGAGGACCATATAATTAGATACGATTTAATCGCAAAGTGAGCCCCAATATCAAATTATACACAGGTTTTAAGTATAACATGAGGACCGGCGCTGTTGCCATCATTTGCTTTCATTATCATCAGCAAAAAGGCATGCTATTCTATTATTGGAATTTGTTAGTTGGTCGGTCGTCAGTATAAAACTAATTTGATGTGGCGGAGACGGGTATGCTTCCGTAGCCATTTTAACAAACCCGTTTTTGAAAACATCTCGAGAACGGTTGGTTCTACGAAAAAAAATATAACAGACTTTTTTGTAGAAAAATAAATTATCTATCTTTTTTATTAAAACAATTTTTTAATTGCTTGCAAATTAATGTTTTAAGAGTTATTACACAGCAAAGTTTTCACTTTTTAGTTTTGCTAAATAATTCGCAAACGGCTAACATCTCACTGAAACAGGAAAACATTGCAGTGTAATAACTCTTAAAATATTAATTTAACAAAAAAATTGTTTAAATAAAATAGATAGATAATTAATTTTTCTATAAAAAATGTCTGTTCTGTTTTCTTCGTAAGACTATTTCTCCAGACTATTTGGATTATTTACTGGCTCCCTAACTTAACTATTTCCTGTTGGCTGTTCCATTGCCTTCTAGAATGTTTAAACGAATGCTTGACCGCTTAGATCAATTAAATTTAGACGAAAAATTAGATTTAACTATTGATTAAGATTCTGGTGTTTCTCATCATTTTAATGGTAATTGTGCTAGTAATATTAACAGCCTGCTATTAGTGGGACAGATTAGTGAATTGATAGCTAAGTACCACATACTTTACTTTAAAATCTAAATGTATTACTCCTAATAATTAATTATTATTAATAGTTAGATTAGTTTCACTAATAATTATAGATGTAAATCTGTATAATATGTTAATTATTCTGAAAATGCTAGTAAAATCAGTAAATATTGTCGCCTAATTTAAAATGCTGAGTTTGTTCCATCTCATTTTTAATTAAATTTAAAAATTTGTCTGTAATTTCCTTACGGTACGTGTTAAAAAGAATATATGTATTTATCTTCCTACCTAAACCGATCTTGGCTTGTAGCAAAGAAAAGTGGTTATTCTATATTTAGGGTATTTATTAAGCCAAAAAGAATGCATATAAAATCTATATTTCCGTGTAAAAAGATATAAGATTAATATCGCTCTTGGTATTTTTAATATTTAATTCTAGTTATTTTTTAAATGCTTGTAATGAACCGTATGTGAATCTGCCATTTAAATTTAACCAACCAATAATTAAGATAATATTGGTTGATAATAATAATAAGATAGTAAAAACTAAGAACGTAATGCAAAAATTGACTCTACTACTAGGGCAGAGAGAAAGGATTACATAATAAGGTAACCAAAATGGTGTATTACTTTGCAAAATCACATTTTAAACACTTTTTGACTCTTTGAGCTTTTCTCTAAAATTAATAGAAACGGCGTAAATCGCATTCTCAATCTCAAATGCCGTTATTTTAGGACCGCCATTTTGGTGTCCGCCACTTTGAATTTTTCAATTTTCTCATTGGATTCATAATCAGCGACTCCAAGAACCCTCCCAACATAAATTTCACTCAATTTGGTTGCGTTATTAAATTAGGGGTACAAAATGGGGATTTCAACCCCCCGAGGGGGCGTGCCCCCATTTTAAACATATAACATTTTATATTGGTTCAATACTGAAGGCATTACAAAAGATTTCAAGTCTATAAGACTATAAAGTTGGGAACGACCTCATCATCCATCATCACATAGTGAATAATAAATATAATTGATATTCTAAATCTGTTCTAATAAATTATTCTTATTGTTAGTTTTATTAAATATTAATTTAAAAAGAGACGTTTTGATTGTAATATTTGGTACTTATAGTTATCAATTTTTATAAGCCTGCCTTGAGAAGTAAGAATTAAATTCATTGCGAGCTTTTATAATACAATGAAAGTTGAGAACATTTAGTAGTTGTGTAGGAAAGCCCTCATCTGATCGTCACCCGGTGATCAGTTTGAGGTTACAACTTATAACAGAATTCCACTTAATATACTATTTTGGGTTACCTACCGTTATTTATTTGTTCATAATGATTACTATTTCCATTTAAAGATTAAATCTGAAATGAAATTTTTTTTCAATGAATTTAATAAATGACTTATTTAATTATTGGGTGTATTAAATGCAGAAAAATAGTCTGCAGAGTATGTTGCGTCTAACTTTTCTTTCTAAAAGCAATAATACAAACAAACTTGCCAGCCTCGGTGTGGTCATAACCACAACGGTCTCCGTGACCATAACGGCCAACAGCCACAACGGCCAATTTGACCATATCGCCCAACTCGAAACTTGACCATAACGGCCACCATGACCACAACGGCCAACTAGAAACTCCACCCCATCCGCCATTTTGACCACAACGGCCACCGACGCTTATGTATTGGCGTCGCTGGTGACGATGACAACAACGGCCAAAATGACCACAACGGCCAACTAGAGTGAGTGACCACAACGGCCAAAATGACCACAACGGCCAACTATGGAGCGTGACCACAACAGCCAAAATGACCATAACGGCCAACTGTGGCGAGTGACCACAACGGCCAAAATGACCACAACGGCCAACTAGGGTGAGTGATCACAACGGCCAAAATGACCACAACGGCCAACTATGGAGCGTGACCACAACAGCCAAAATGACCATAACGGCCCACTGTGGCGAGTGACCACAACGGCCAACTGTTTTTCATACTGTTACTTTGGTTTAGTTAAAGCTCATTTCTCTCTTTTAACTTAGCCTGTATTTCAATAAGGTACGTCCAGAATTTAACAGCGAGGTCTGATGTCAAAGTAGCGCCGATTTAACGTGACTTACCTATATTGAAAAATGCTTTTTCTATATATGTTACAACTGCAGCCCTATGCAGTTGACGACATTTTTCTTTCTTATTTTCTCGGCAAGTATCCCAGGCAGATTAAATTCTGAAAATTTGATACAGGTACACTATAACTATTTACAGAATCATGATACTTTAGTTCACAGGGTAGTTTATCTTTAACGACAAAAGAAGTTTTTTTTCTATTACTTGTTTACCTACAGCAATCTTTTCATTTTGGGGACGTTTAAAAAAGTACGAAATAGAACTATAAAACAACACGTTTGACGTTTTATTTATAGATTTCCATTGCATTGAATTTGAAGTACGTAATTAGCTGTTTTTATCAGTTTTAAAATTTAAACTAAATGTAAATCTTCTCCTAAAAAATAAACACGATATCTACGAATCTGCCCAGTACTTAATAAAATCAATCTAGGGAGCAGCATGGGACGTAACCCCAGAAACAAACCGCAATAATCCAAAACAGTATTGCTCCATACGTATCCGAGAAAAAATACAAGAAAACGAGCTCTTAGAAAGTAATGACAGATTACTTACTCGCGTACCGGGCGATAAAACGTAGTTTAATAGGGCCGTCAAAGAGTTTAAGAAATTATTAGATGAGCAGAGAAATCAAGATTTCCAGAACTATTTCCACTGCCTAACATCAACTAAAGCAACTGGCTGCATTATAGAACGTCATAAATATCGTGTTTACGCCTCTCTTACCATTGAAGAAGAAAAATTCATACGGGACTTCCTTCAAGCGCGAAGTAAGGTCATCGAAACTGAAATAAATTCGAAGAAGTCCCCAGGTTTCGACGTAATAACTGGAAAACTCCTAAAGGAACTTTCATATGAGGGATTTCGCATGATAACTGTAATCTATAAAGGGATATTAAGGACGGGATACTTCTCTGGCCAATGGAAGGTGGCCCAAATAGCAATGGTCCCAAAACCGGAGAAACCGCCATCAGATGTGCCCTCATACAGACCTATTAGTCGTTACCCGTCAATGGTTTGTAAAAAATTGTTCGCCATGCGAATGTCACCGCTAATTGGCGAAAATCAGCGAAAGCCCAACTAACAGTTTGGATTTCGTCGACAATACGCTACAATCGAACAAGTACTTGCATCAAAAATCAGGTTTGACCTGGAGACCAAAACATTCTGTTCAGCGGTATTCATAGACACAAGCCAAGCATTTGACAGGGCGTGGTATGTATCAATTATTTTTTGACCATGTAAGACGTCTGTCTAGGTGGAACCCTAGATATTTGACCTAATCTTCTTGAGTAGTGAGTTTCCGTTAAGGTGAACTAGAGGGCAAGTAGTTTTTTTAGTAGTATAAGTGGCCTGTGTTGGTTTTTGTATATTTGCTTTAATGCGTCGTGTTCCATCATCTTTCAAAAAGGCTTAGGTGGTTTGTAAGTTTCTGAAAACTATATCTGCATTAGTATGGGAAGCCAGTATTGCCATGTAGTCCAAGAAGGTTGCTATTGTCGTGTTTCTAGTTGAAGATTAGGTATAATGTCGGACCAGTCGCGCGACACCAGATGTTGTGGATAGAAGGGCTGAAGTGGAGTCTGAATATTTCACGAAAAAGTATCTTTTAGTGAGGTATGACGTGAGGATTTGAAAGAAGGTATACGGTAAATGTCACTTGAGGTTGTAGAGTAGATCTACATACGTACATACCACGCCCTGTCAAATGCTTGGCTTGTGTCTATGAATACCGCTGAACAGAATGTTTTGGTCTCCAGGTCAAACCTGATTTTTGATGCAAGTATATGTACTTGTTCGATTGTAGCGTATTGTCGACGAAATCCAAACTGTTAGTTGGGCTTTCGCTGATTTTCGTCAATTAGCGGCGACATTCGCATGGCGAACAATTTTTTACAAACCATTGACGGGTAACGACTAATAGGTCTGTATGAGGCCACATCTGATGGCGGTTTCTCCAGTTTTGGGACCATTGCTATTTGGGGCACCATCCATTGGCCAGAGAAGTATCCCGTCCTTAATATTCCTTTATAGATTACAGTTATCTTGCGAAATCTTCAAATTCAATGCAATGGAAATATATAAATAAAACATCAAACGTGTTGTTTTATAGTTCTATTTCGTACTTTTTTAAACGTCCCCAAAATGAAAAGATTGCTGTAGGTAAACAAGTAATAGAAAAAAAACTTCTTTTGACGTTAAAGATAAACTACCCTGTGAACTAAAGTATCATGATTCTGTAAATAGTTATAGTGTACCTGTATCAAATTTTCAGAATTTAATCTGCCTGGGATACTTGCCGAGAAACTAAGAAAGAAAAATGTCGTCAACTGCATAGGGCAGCAGTTGTATATAGAGAAAGCATTTTTCAATATATCGTTCAGTAACCTGAAATGGGGTATGAGGTATCAGTTGCATGAAATGGGGTAGTAGACTTTTTTTATATTGTATGTGATAGTACCAAGATGCCAAATCCAATTTTTCGACCTCCGCGACCTTCCGGATCACCGCCAAAAAGAGGTAAAACCGCCGAAATTTTGCACTTTTTTTAGGTTTGGCCAATTTTGACCATGAAGGAGCACTTTTTCAAAGAAGACAATTCTATTCATTTCAAAAGTACATTAAGTTTGTTACAATCTAAGACCAAAATGATTACTATAGGGCTAATAGTTTCCGAGATATAGCTCCTCAGAGTTCATCGAAAAAGCGGTAAGACCCCCGAAAATATGCTTTTTTTTAGATTTGGCCAATTTTGACTATGAAGGAACACTTTTCCAAAAAAGATAATTATATTCATTTTGAAATCACATTAAATTTGCTACAATTTAAGACCAAAATGGTTACTTAAGGTCTAATAGTTTCCGAAATATCGCTCCTCAGAATTAGTCTAAATTTACACCCATGCTATTTTTCAAGTATTAACCTATAGAACTGAGTTCAAAGGTTCAAAATAAGAATAGAATAGAATTGAATAGAATAGAAAACCTTTAGTCTTATTCAAACAAATTCATTTTTTACATTGGAATCTTAAAAATAATCCCTCGTAAATGGTTCATGTTGTCAAGTGGGTATTACCAGAAATATGAAAAGGCGACAGGGAAAACGCGTTTCAATTTTGTCTAAACCCCTTGGAAGGTCCAGGTACAAGATACTCTTCAGCCTCTGTGTCCATGTTCTTTTGTTCTTCTTCAGCCTGGTCAATTCATTTTAAGAGTACATTAAATTTGCTACAATTTAAGACCAAAATGGTTACTAATGGTCTAATAGTTTTCGAGATATCGCACCCCAAAGTTGGTCAAAACTTCAACCCATGCTATTTTTCAAGTATTAACTTATAGAATTGGCATCAAACCTTTAATAATACCTCTCAAATAGTTCAATAATGTATAAATTTAGTATATGAAACATTCGGTTCGGGTTACATTAACATGCAAACGCATTTTGCGACTGGTTGCTGCATCACCCTCCATTCCCTAATACGAATGTCGTCATGTCTATAAGCAGTGGACTTGTTGGAGTGGAAGAGGTCAACTGTCACATGGCTAGAGATATGGGTAAGGAAGCGATGTTGAAGGTTGTAGGGGAAAACTACGAAAATTTCAAATTCAAAAGGAAGAATAAAGTGGTATCACTTTCTTCTGTGAATACTGTGACTGTTGGCAAGAGACAGGTGACGGTTGACCCCCTAACACTGTGTCACAGCCGGATGAAGAACTGAAGAACTTCACACACGAGCTTTCACCATATCCTCTGTCCCTACTAACACAGTAACATCTACTTTCAGAAGTGCGGAAGAGGTAAAATACCAGATGTCCTCTATTCAACCACCTCGATATCTTCTTACCGTCACCTCAAGCCCTTCACCCATGCCTTTAGTGGATGTGATTCTACGTCATGCTTCTTTGGTCAGGGATAAAACAAGTTGTTATCAATTGTTAACAATGGGGGTGGGTTCTTACAGCTCACGGCCTTTATGATATCGAGGGATGCGGCCCCTTCCCACCTCATGCAAATGATCTCCTGCAACTGCAAGAAAGGATGTGACAATGCATGCTGTTGCAGAAAAGCCGGCTTGAAGTGCTCTATTGTATGTAGCCAATGTAGTGAACAGTCCTGCGAGAATCGGCCAGATATCATCGTTGACATGGATACTGCCAAGCTCGATGACCTACTACATGACGATGAGCTAGATGGACTGCTTGTATATCCTAACAGCCCTCCAGATAAGGAAATTGACCAGGCTGAAGAAGTACAGGAGAACATGGACACAGAGGCTGAAGAGTATCTTGAACCTGGACCTTCCAAGAGGTTTAAACCAAATTGAAAGGCGTTTTCCCTGTCGCCTTTTCATATTTCTGGTAATACCCACTCGACAACATGAGCCATTTACGAGGGATTATTTTTAAGATTCCATTGTAAAAAATGATTTTGTTTGAATAAGACTAAAGATTTTCTATTCCATTCAATTTTATTCTATTCTTATTTTGAACCTTTGAACTCAATTCTATAGGTTAATACTTGAAAAATAGCATGGGTGTAAATTTCAACCAATTTTGAGGAGCGATATTTCGGAAACTATTAGACCTTAAGGAACCATTTTAGTCTTAAATTGTAGAAAATTTAATGTGCTTTCAAAATGAATAGAATTGTCTTTTTCGGAAAAGTGTTCCTTCATGGTCAAAATTGGCCAAATCTAAAAAAAGTGCTTTTTTTCTTCGGTTTTACCTCTTTTTGGCGGTGATCCGGAAGGTCGCGGAGGTCGAAAAATTGGATTTGGCATCTCGGTACTATCACATACAATATAAAAAAAGAAATCTACTACCCCATTTCATGCAAGGTAAAATGTACTAGGTTACTGGGCTAATAGGTAAGTCACGTTAAATCGGCGCTACTTTGACATCAGACCTCGCTGTTAAATTCTGGACGTACCTTATTGAAATACAGGCTAAGTTAAAAGAGAGAAATGAGCTTTAACAAAACCAAAATAACAGTATGAAAAAAGTTGGCCGTTGTGGTCGCTCGCCATAGTTGGCCGTTATGGTCATTTTGGCTGTTGTGGTCACACTCCATAGTTGGCCGTTGTGGTCACTCACCCTAGTTGGCCGTTGTGGTCATTTTGGCCGTTGTGGTCACTCGCCACAGTTGGCCGTTATGGTCATTTTGGCTGTTGTGGTCACGCTCCATAGTTGGCCGTTGTGGTCACTCACTCTAGTTGGCCGTTGTGGTCATCGTCACCAGCGACGCCAATACATAAGCGTCGGTGGACGTTGTGGTCAAAACGGCGGATGGGGTGGAGTTTCTAGTTGGCCGTTGTGGTCATGGTGGCCGTTATGGTCAAGTTTCGAGTTGGGCGATATGGTCAAATTGGCCGTTGTGGCTGTTGGCCGTTATGGTCACGGAGACCGTTGTGGTTATGACCACAACGGCCAAAATAGCGATTGGCCGTTGTGGTCAGGCCCCGCAGATTCGATCCCCGGCTGAGCTGGTAATGTTTAATAGCGGAGAAAAATTAAAAACATGCCTTCTTCTCGGATAGGAAGTAAAACTGTAGGTCCCGTGTCAATGCGATGTTTGGCACGTTAAAAATTCCTACTTGGGGGGGAATTCCCTGAGGGAGTAAAGTGTTTCCTTGACAACAACAACAAGTAAACAACAAAAAAAAGTAATCGCGGTACATGTTAGGATTTATTATCCTGAAACTATGTGATTTTGGCAATTGTCCGAATGACATGTAACGAAATTTTGAATTTTTGCGATTAACTCCTTTAGACGTGCAAAAAATAGCGTATATACCACTGGACTAAAAGTGTTTTTTAAGTGTTAATTAATAATTTAAAAAATGCATTTTAGTCCCTGAATATATAATATACATTATGTCCGCTCGGGTGATTATGACATGATTATGACTTATTTTGCGGACTGTTTCTAGAGCGTAAATCGCTAAATTAGAGCACCCCCTTTTACTACTCTTGTTTACGACGTCTCCATAGTAATAAGAATAATTATTTATTTATTTATTTATTTAAATCGAAACAGGCAAATCTGCCTAATTACATGAATTCAGTACAATGTGTTAGGATACATATATACAGATCAATTCAATACATTATTATTATATAATATGTTATAGACACACCAAGGGCTCAACCAGATTAAGATGATTCATTCATTCATTTTATAATAGTCGATCACACTGCATCTAAATTTAACATATGTAATATGAAAAATGTCAATTCTTAAATGCAAATGTACATAATTAAGTAATTTTAACATTTTAATCAACGGTTTACTATGGGTTATTACTTTAAAAGGTATATGAAATAAGCTAGTTGTTCTGACACTTCTTCTGGGTACTTTCAAAGGACACATTGCTAAAAGTTCGTTACAGTCGATGGCATTATTGACAATCTTAAATCCAAAGGACAGCATAGAACACTCGCGTCTGTCATGTAGTGACGGTAAATTGAAATTATTCCGTAAGTCCACTGTTCTTATTGTTCTGTAGTCAGGGTAATAACCAAACTTTTTAAAGTATAGGAAGCGTAGGAATCTATTTTGAATTTTTTTTTTATTATTATAGACCAATTATAGACCATAGCACCTACCTACTTGAAGTTTAGGACTTTTTAAATTATTTTTATTTTAAATTAAACTTAATTTAATCTTAGACCGCACATTTAAAGTACGCATTTCGGGCTTAATTAGTGTTTTAGAGCTCTTTATCGTCTTAGCGCCTTCGGTTTTCGCTTTAGGCGCTAACTGACTGCACGGGCTGTAAGACACTCAATTAAGCCCTTAATATACTATTAAAGACTAGAAAAAGCCTAATCTTGATTAGGCGAAATGTCATTCGAAAAAAAATTATTTTATTCTTAATTAATACAAAAAAATAAAAAGGCTGCAAGTCCTCGAAGATTTATTAATCTCTTTTACAATGTATTTTAGTTTTATTGCCTAATTACAAATAATCAGACGTCGATGAAATTAAATCTAAAAATTTCCCTATCGAAATTTTGTAACAGCACAATAATACAACTTTTCTAAACCGATTTCCGCTCGTAAGAAATAAAATCGGCTATTTAGGGTATTTCCGTTCTCTTCTGTAATAGAATTAAAATCAATATTGTATAAATTTCATTTCCATCGTTGCCACTTGTTCGGATCTCACTTTGCGCATCATTCATACAAGCTTCACACAAGAAATTATACGTCTGAAAAATATACATCTGGCGCAGCGACTCCAGGCGTCAACTCCTTGAACTAATCTGTATAATTCTAGCCGTTTTGGCAACATCTGAGGTCCAGCCCATTTTTTCAGTATCGCCAACTTATACCTTCGAAAAGCTCTACACGAAATATTATCGAATTTCAAAGTGAGGTCCGTATATTTGTCCTCACTTTGTTTGTGGACCTCACTTGAAACGTGAACTTTGTTCATACGGACCTCACTTTATACACTGGCCGTAAATATATATATATATATATATATAT